>OX439140.1:68435038-69685038 GCA_949318255.1 Pollenia labialis | reverse complement strand
CAAAACGTCCACCGTGACCGAAAATTTAAAAGTTATAAAAAGCTGATTATTTTACGATATTGTTATAGAGAAATATTTAGATTTTACTAATTTTATTAATTTACCCATAAATTTGTTCACTTAGATGAACAATCAGACTGCAAAGTTAAGCAAACGTAATTTCTTATTTGTGAGAATGTTTTATTGTATGATTTCTTTGATATTATCTTCCTTAAAAGGGGTGATATTTGATAAAAATTATTCCAAAAAAATTTTCTTACATGGTCTGTAATCTAAGGTAGAGTTCGAAGAGAAATATGTTATTCGGATTAACGGTAAATTTTTATTTTGTTTTAATCATTATTCAGTTAAATTATTATGGAAAACATTTCACGTTCGAAATGTCACGTATCGACCCAGATTTTGGCTTGAAAAAAAAAAATACAGAAGATTTTTGAATCAACCCAAAGGCATTTTAATGTTACATTGGTACGTAAAATTCTGAAAGTAGTTTGATTAAAAAATTGTTCCAGGTTTCGCTGAATTACGCCTTTTTATACATGGCCACAAAAACTACTTTTATTTTTTTCACGTTCGAACCTCTACTTCTTTTGCCATTATCTTTGACATAGAATCGCGCCTTCCATAAACTGTAGCATAGATAACAATGCCCTCTTAGTGCTCTAATTTAAGGGTTAAAAGAACGGAAAAATATTTGTTGCTTAAAATGTTATTGAATTGTCAATTCGTACGACTGTCACGTTCAACACTTTGGAACGAATGTAACAATTTATTTGGTCTTGTTTTGGTTTTCTGTGGAATTAATAAAGCTTATTTTTTTAGACTGTTGTATATGTTTTTGTCTCAGTTACTGAAATCATTGTTTTATTCAAAGAATCCCGGGATTCCCGGGAATAAGATTTTTTTTGTTTCGTTTCCCGGGAATAGAAATAGTCAGGGAAATTAGAAACCCTAGTACCTATTAATAGATAAGCTTGGTAAGCAAGACGAAACAACTGATCCGCAGCTTATAAATTTACGTAATAATAACAACGTCTTTATAGTATTAAACTGCATGTATCAAGTTCAAAATTTTTAATGTAACTAAATGGCAACTCTTCAACAGATTAATTTCCAACCAGGCGCCTCAAAATTTTCCATCTCCTTTATGTTTTCCCATGTTGCAGCTTACAACAAAAAAGGTATCATACAACAGAAAATTTGTTGGGTGTTCGGTTGTTTTTAAAAAAGATTTTTTTCTTAAAAAACCATTCAGAGTTGATTGTTTCCCCATGTAAACATCACGCACTGTGGGGGCTTTTAGCAAAACTCTAACTGGACGAATGTTTTGGCCAAGTATCGTATAAATATTTCCATATAATTCGTAAGTATGTTTTTGTTCTTATCTTTTAATTCGAAACATTTAACATTTGTATGATCGTATGAACACCATGGTCCTTAAGATTGTAAAGTAATTTTTGTTGCCAGTTGACCAACCCACGCGCCACCAACAAATACTATTCGTAACAGAGTTGCATTATTAGACGACGGTTTGTTGCATGAGTATGACTTAGGTTGCGAGTGGGTTGGGATTTTATTTTAGATTTTATAGTTGTTGTTGTTGTTTTGGTTAAGCGTTAAATAGGTGCGTTTGACAATTTAATAGGAAATCAATTTCGTTTAAATTATTTTTTTCTACTTCGCTTGTTGCATTTGTTAGACATTAATCTGGGTGCTGAAAAACAGATAATGTTACAAATGCAACAACAACAACAACAACAAAGACTATGACAACGATAATAATAGTAATAGTGCAACAATTGCACGCGATTTAAATTTAAAAAAAATAATTCTTGACGTTAAACTGAATTGCGTTCAACATAATTATGACTTTAAGTTAAACTTTTAGCCATTATAATAAAAGCTTTCGGAATTTAAATGTAGTACCATGTATATGATTTAGGTTAATTGTAAAAGGGGTTAAAGGTGACATGGCGTGTTGAATTATTTTAAGGCAAAGTTAATAACTGTTAAGAGTCCTTCAATATTTTCCAGGAATATTTTGTATGCACTATCAGAATTTTTGTTTGTATATTCCTGGAAAATATTGAAGGAATAAGCCTAAGAATAAGATATAAAGTATAAAAAGCTTTTGAGGATTGTAATTTGACTTAGAATACACATTCGAATAATATGAACATTTTTATAAATAATCCTTTTTAATTATCATTAATCATGTTTTTTCTCTGCGTGAGGGATTTGTATTGCTTGAAATCTATCCAGCCATTAGAGTTAAGTGCACTTAATCTAGTTTTGGAAATGATGCTAAGAATATTAGACCGTAGACCAAGATTAAAAAAAATCGTAAAAGAAAAGAAGAAATTAAATGCGAGACAATCGATTTAATATTTAACACTATTTTATATTTGATATGCATACACTTACATTTATTTTCTGAGGGACATTAATTAAAAAGTTTGAATAGACATATGGGTAACATGACCACTACTGCTTTATAACGTTTATAATTTTTAAAAGTTTTGGCTGGCCATTATTTTAAACATTCATGCTTGAAAACTATTTACAATCCTAACAAATGAATAGATAATTTTTGTTTCGCTCCGAAGGCTTCGCTTAGATTTATCCATTTTTTTTTACTTTTTTAAGAAAACTGGAAAAAAGGTTTATATCTACCGTTAACTAAAATCTAGTTGCAAGCTAAACAACAAACTTATATTAACCCAGCCAAAGTCGTAAATTGCGCTTTATAAAGCATCACAAACAGTCTTTCTTGAATTCTCGAATTACAGTACGTTCTTTGGAGTTAGGTTTGACAACCGTGTGGAAGTTTTATCCGAGAGATGATAAAAAATAATTTTCATATTTAGTTGCTTAAGTGATTTAATATAAACATTAATTTGCTGTAGACAACACCCTTTTAACTTTAGCTTTGACTATAGATTATATTTCGATCGATAAAAGTTGAAAACTTTCGTATCGAATTAAACTTCGTTACGTATCAAAAACGGGATTGCGGCATACGAAAGCTTTCAAATCGAAATTTGTTTAAAAAATGTAATAGATTTTATGCTTGTATATAAACAACAGTGTAAATGGTGACTGCGGCTTATCGGTTTTCGGCGCTTGCCAAAAAAAGCAAATTTCTATAGTTTTTCGAATTTTTTGAAATTTTAAAAATTCGAAAAACTATAGAAATTCGAAAAATTTTACAAATTCAGAAAATTTGCAAAATAGCGAAAATTCTCGAAAGTTTTTAATCTATCAAACAAACCATTAAATTGATGAGTAGTCCAAAGTCTAGTATTTATTAAAAATTGTTAAAGCTGTAACGAATCAGAAAACTTACAGAAAAAGTCGCTGATATTGCGAACATGGCTAAAATCCGCGAATAATTGCAAACTTGGAAACAAACCCTTAAATTTATTTAAAATCGCTAAATCGGTTAAATCAAACAAAATTTCAACAATTAACAAAAAAAAAAAAAATTTACAAAAATAGCAAAAATTCGCGAAAATTTTTCAAAAAATTTTCCACAAAAGTATACGGAATGGTAAAAATTCTGAAAAATTGCTAAATTAGGGGGAATTCGCAAAAATTCCTAATAGCGGCATAATAGCAAAGACTACTATCAAAGACTAAAGGCCTTATTCATAAAAAATAAAATAACAGGTTTATTAAACGAATTTCCTATGGAAATCTGATTAATTAAGCTCTTATAAATCAATAATATTTTTTATGAATATGGGGGTAAAAATCGTTAAAGCTGTAAGGAATCAAAAAACTTACAATACAAAAATCGCTTCTATAGCAAACATGACTAAAATTTGCGAAAAATTGCAAAACTAAATGTTATTATTTTTTTCTTATTGCTGAAACAAGTTTAATACTTACATTTTTAGCTATTTGTTTAAGAAATCTAATAGTTATTCTCAAAAAGTGTGTAAATTGTTTGTAAAAAAACAATTAAATGTTTTTACGAAAGCTCTTAACCAACGAATGACATTTCGAGTAAAGGCACTCGATCGACTACTCGTTATCTAATGATATAATCTCAAATTTCGATAGAAGTTTTTTGATAACGAATGGGACGATTTCAAGAAGTAAAATTTCCATTAAAGTCGCTCGAATTTCGATCAAAGTCGCTCGATCACGACTACGACGATCTGGACCCTGGTTGCAGTTAAAATTGTTTTAAATAAATTCGTATCCGTTATCAGTTTTTTCAATTACGTTTAGTTTTTTATGGTCTGGACAAATATTTCGCTCGAAATAAAGGCCCAGTTAGGCGAACGTTGCTGTACCCGTAATGCACCGCACCGTACTGTAAGCACGTTGGTGCACTTATAGAACATTTAAAAACATGTCATATGTTTTTCCCATACATAAACAAAAAGAAATAGTATACATAAAACAATACACACAGTGATGGGAATCAAACATTTTTAAATGGTGACCGCTGTGCAGAAAAAGTACCAAGTGATATAAATGGTATTTAAAACAGTATTTTAATAATATTTATATTATTGATTTACCGTAAACAAATTTGTATTTTAGCATATATATTTTAAGCATACATTTATTGTAAATGTGTTTACACCAAACAAGATTTTGATACCATTTAAAGCTTTTTATACGTTTCACATTTCCATTGTATGTGTACATACATATCTTAACATATGTATATTTGTATTTACATATAAAAAAAAATATTGTTTTGTCACAATTCCATAGCTTTACTGAAAAAAGTACCAAAAAAAAGAGCAAAAATACCCGCATTCCAAGAAACATACAAGCCGCCCATCACTGTTTTACAAATGTCACGTTGCAACTACGGTACATTACATTTCGGTAAGCTTTTGTATTGCGTTTCATATAACAAAAAGCGAACAGCTGATTGATACAGTGCAGATACGGTACAGCAACGTTCGCCTAACCGAGCCTTAAGGCTGTTAAGTAAATACATTTCATTATAACTTCCTAATAAAAAAATTTATAAAATCTGCTTAAAACATTGTAAAATGTTTTTATTGCGGAAACATATTTAATTTCGACAAAAAACAATTTTTTCTTATCACTAAATTACTTTAATTGAAAACAAATATTTTAAATGCCTAGAACAAAAATTTCAGTTTCTAATGATATTAAAAAACCGCTAGATTTCCCGGTAAACGTTAAAACGTAAATTTTGCCTCGATGGACATGTAAAAACCGCTAGAATCGCGGTAAAACCGTCAAATTGGCAACAGTGTTGCAAACACACATGTATAAACGTATTAAGACGGGGTTACCGAAATACATTTTGAAAAAAAAAGTCGCGCAAAAACGTCGTTTAAGAAAATAAAAATCGGGAACATTTTTAATGACTTTTAAACAAGATCTGTGTTTCTATTTTTTCCTTTGATAAATTTCATGAACATCTTATAAATCAAATACGGAAGTATGCACAATAGATTTTATTTTTTTTTGGAATTAAAATGTTTAAAAAGCGTTTAAATTTATCTTGCAGACATACGTACAAAGATAGGTGAATAGTGCATGTTTCCGTTCTCTTAAAATGTGTACGTTTTTATTGTACAACGCACAAGTTCTCTCGAAAGTAAATGTTAAGTGATCGAATTTCGGCCACCCGATAATCCTAGTATACCTTAGATCTTATAAATTTTCTAGAGACGCAGATCTGCTTAAGAGCTAATGTTTTTAAATGAGTTCCGTTACATCTAAGAGATAATTTTCAACTGCAGGTTTTCTCAAGCGGGGTTGCGAAATGGTCTATCAAACGAACGTTGAGAAAACTTTGTTTTTTAAACAAAAATCTTATAAAAATTAATTTTAAATTTGTATAATCTCTTACAATGCAATTTTATAAAAAAAAGAAATTACTCTATTTGAGTTTTGTTAATTTTACCTTGAATTTAAATATAATATTTGTATCGACATCGGCATTTCCGGTATTCTTTTTGATTATCGGTATTGGTATCGTATTGGCAAAAAGGCATATACAGGGGTGCCATAGAATCCAAGTCGGTTTTGCTGTTAGTCGGTTTTATAAACCAATATTGGTTTCATTTGGTGTAATGAAAACAAGTCGGTTTTGTTATTTACAAATATAAATAAAACCGATATAAGATATAATCCGTTTTTGTGTTTTGGAGCATTTGTTGTTTACATTTGTGTAATTTTATTGTTTTGTAAAAATATAAAGCGAATTTATGAAAAGTACAAAAAACATTTATTTACATAGCTTGCGACGAAAGAGCAGTAAAGCTGCGCAAAAATTCGAAGAAGTTTGCAAAAATCGCGAAAATTTTTAATATTTCACACAAGCCATAACATTGATTAAAAGTCCCTAAAACTATAAGGAATGACAAAAAATTCGGTAACAATTGTTAAATAAGCGGAAATTCGAAAAAAATTTGCTAACATCGGCATGATAGCATCGTTTAATATTTATTAAAAATCGTTAAAGCTGTAAATAACCAGAAGTATAATAAGAAAACAAAACGGTTATACATATCGCGAACATGGCTGAAATTAGAAACAAACCCTAAAATTTATTTGAAATCGCTTAATGGGTTTAAAAAAACCAAATGTCGGAAAATAGCATAAAAAAGTTTGCAAAAATCGCAAAAATTCAGGAAGTCATAAAATGTATATAATAATAAATTGCTGTTGTTGCATATTTGCTGAAAAAGTGAGGGGAAGTCTTTTGCGATTTTGCAGTAACCCGCTGCCATAGATACGCGAGACATGCAAAACATACGATTTTATTTATTTCCATCAATGCCAAAAATCTAAATTTTTTGTCGGTTTCAAATCCAATTCCAATAAAATTGGTTTCTATAACACCGCTGAGTGTTACTTCCCTAATAGAGTTTGTTCCCGTATTTTCCGTCCCGATAATTAATTGCGGTATTCCCGGAAAAATTGGAAGAACAACTTTTTTCAACACTTTAAAACGAATTTGTTGAAATATAATGACAATCGGTACATTCCGTCACCAATTTAAGTCAATTATGATAAATTTCAGGATAGAAATTAAAACACATTTATGTTTAAAATCGTTTTAAATACAAAATTCTCTTCTTCACTAAAAACTTAAGTGGAACTTAAGTGACCGATGTGGTACACTTAATTTCAACTTAAGTTTCCATTGTAATATTTAAACAAGGTGGCCTCAATATCACAACAATACAATAACAACAGGGAAAGCATTAACAGTCAGCTGTTTTTTCAGACCACCTTGTAAATAAATACATTTTTTTATAGTTTTTTTTGTATTTAGTAGTGCTACCATATTTTTATCTTAATTAAATAAGACTTTTCAAATAAAACTCAAAAAACCAATCTGTTTACTTTAAGTTTTTATGAAAATTAACTTAATATATATTTAAACACAATCCTGAAAATTGGGCATTAAGGTCTTAATCGACTTTTAAAAATAGATATCTAGCCGTGTTCGTACGTAACAGTTATCCTGACCTATCCGGTACCACTATTATGGCAATTTAAACGTTAATTTTAGGTACCTGAATTAACTATTGAAAATTGGTGGTGTAAAATACATTACACTTTAACCCGTAGGTAAGAAATAAGTTTTAAAATTTTGAAAATCATAGATACCTATATACAGCTAGATATCTACTTTTTGAAATTACGGGCACTAGAACTACTGCAGGCCCCAGAATATATATTTACCGTTAGGTTAAACGGGATCCAAAAATAGTCCAAGAAATAATTTTTTTGTCCCATTTTTGAAAAATTTCACAGGAATCGGCAAGACAAATTTAAGTTTTAATGTTTAATTTCAAAAATAAATGTCTTGCCAGATTTATTTGCTGAGAGTTGCATACTTTTAGTGAAAATTCCTTTTATATTTTTCAACCCTTATTTCTCCTCAGTTTTAAAATGAGTTCCAATTAAATCAGCTTTAAGCTGCTCAACTTAAAAATAAAATTTCTGACATTCTAAAAGATAAGTTTTCAACTTAATCATTTAAATTACCTCAGTCTTTAATTTAGTCTGCAATTTAACCTGTTTTCCATCTAAATCCAACTAAATTCCATTCTAAATATATGAAAAGCAACTAAGATTTAACTGCTGCTATCACAAAAAAAAACTGTTATTTATCATGAGTGTTAATCACCATTAATTTATTTTTAATTTTTCTATTATTTTTTTCTACAAAAATGTTTGAAAAATCATTCTTTTAAATCTGCCTAAACACCTGTTGAAAACATTTGCAGAATGTTTTGTTTAAACAATTTTTTTTGTTTCTTTCGACAAATATTATGCACCCACAACAATTGAGTGGAACACTTGCATTAACAATTCAAAGCAGCGGGCAACAACCTGAACCGACGGGGAAAAATGGCAAAATAGCAAAATGGCAATTTAAATAATGTTAAGACTTCTGCAAAACTATGGGAAGCATTTAAGATGTAATTTTGGCTAAAAAAAAGCACATAATGGAGTACAATTGGAAGCAGACAAAGTAGAAACGAGAAGAAAATGATCTACATATTTTAACAGCACAAGTGCGCCAAACTAACCACCAAATAAAGGCAACACATTTATTAAGTCAAACTACTTACTTACTTTTTGCTTGGACTACAGCATGTAAATGAAGCTCTGATCATAGAAAATCCAAGCCGTTGCAGTAAAAGCTTAAGCACTTATACTCGCAGGCAACATTTTTAAACATAACAAGTTTCCAAAACTGGACTTAAGAGTAAATTCCTTATACGACGTGGCGCAAAAGTTGTCATCCGTTGTTGTTTGACTGTAAATGTTAAAATAAATGGAAAAACCAAAGTTTTGCTTTTGGATTGTGTTTATTTGATGTTTAAATATATTTTCATTAAGCAGAACATATGATTTCGGCCAAGAGGCTGACGCCAGAACCGGTGACCATACTGGCCCGATTTATGGCGTTTTCATCACTCTTGCCAGGTTCACGTATACCTGACCGATGTTTTCTTTGATGAATTCAACAGTCTAAGGCTTATTAACAAGACTCCTGCGTTCAAGCAACCTCACAAAAACAAGTCTGGAACACTTAAACCAGGGGATTGTTTCTTCACAATAACAATAACAATGAATTTATTAATTACATTAAAAAGGAACCTATGCAGCGCTTCGTTGGATGAATGAAACCTGTTCCATTAAAATGTATTTAATGAAACATTACATTAGATCTATGAATATTATTCAATGGATGAATAAATATATTTTAATATGATTCAATGATTTCATTACATAATATTCATGAAAATATTCATTAATTTGATGATAAATATACAAGATTTTAATGGCACAATTTCATTGAAAATAATATTTTTTATCACTATTTTAATTAAGACTTTAAATTTTTTTTTATTTTTTTTGTTTAACAAATAGAAACTGGGAATTATTTCCTTTCAAAGGTTACTTTATATTATATTCAACATTTTTTATATTTTGAATTTGTTCTATGAGCTAAATTTCAGTTATAAAAAAAATAAAATAATTTCGAGCGTATTGTGTGACAGACTTAAATCTAAAGTCGGAGAGATAATTGGGCCATATCAATGCGGCTTTAGACCTGGCAAATCCACCTTCGACCAGATATTTACACTACGCCAAATCCTGGAAAAGACTCAAGAGAAACAAATCGACACCTTCCACCTTTTTGTCGACTTCAAAGCCGCCTTCGACAGCCCCATACGATCAAAGGTGTTTCAGGCCATGTCTAAGTTTGGTATCCCGGCAAAACTTATACGACTTTGCAGAATGAGTCTTACTGATACGCGATCTTCAGTCAAAATAGGAAAAAACCTCTCCGGGCCAAGCGAGGTTTCAGACAAGGAGATAGTCTCTCGTGTGACCTCTTTAATATCCTGCTGGAAAAGGTTAAACGAGACGCAGATGTGAATAGAACTGGCACACTATACACAAAACAACACATGCTACTTGCATATGCTGACGATATTGACATTATGGGTCGAACACTGCGAGCAGTGACTGCCACCTTTGAAAAAGTCGAAAAAGAATCTGCTAAAGTGGGTCTGGTGGTAAACGCAGATAAAACAAAGTTGATGGTATCAACGCACAGGACGTCCAGTAGGCTCGGGCCAACAGTGGCAGTTTAAAACTATAACTTTGAAATAGTCAACGATTTTATCTACCTCGGCACCGCCATAAACAAAACGAACAACATCAGTTTTGAAATTAAAAGAAGAACTATACTGGCTAATAGATGCTCCTTTGGACTAAGTAAGCAGTTTAAGAGCAAAGCCTTCTCTCGACAGACAAAAATCACATTATACAAGTCACTGATACTACCCGTGCTGTTGTATGGCTCTGAAGCATGGGTACTTGCGAAAGCAGACGAGGCAGTACTTGGAGTATTCGAGAGAAAAATTCTTCGTAAAATTTATGGACCCATCTGCGTTGACGGAGCATATCGGTCTCGTATGAACCATGAGCTGTATGCCGACATTGACATTGTGAAACGTATTAAACTACACCGATTGCGTTGGCTAGGTCATGTTGTGCGAATGGAGGAAAATGCTCCAGCTAAAAAGGCATTCGAATACGCGCCTGGTTCACGCAGAAGAGGAAGACCAAAACTCCGATGGAAAGATCAGGTGGAGGAAGACATTTCAAAGCTTGGTGTAATAAATTGGAGAAGGAGTGCGGAAGATCCAGGCGCATGTAAGAATATTCTTCGTTCGGCTACTGGAACAAACGTTCTGTAATAGCCATTTAAGTAAGTATGTAAGTAAGTAAATTTCAGTTATGTATTTTTAAAGCTATTCCTTCAACTTTCCAGAAATTACTTTTTTATACACTGCCAGACTATTATATTGTATTTTCTTGTTACATTTTACCTTAGCTTTCCGTTGGAAAGCAATGAGGTATGAGCGATACTTTATAAATTTAATGTATTTAACTCAACAATTTTAACAAATAGAAACTGGGAATTATTTCCTTTCGAAGGTTACTTTATATTATATTCAACATTTTTTATTTTTTGAATTTATTCTATGAGCTAAATTTCAGTTATGTATTTTTTAAAGCTTTTTTGTAATAGTCCTTTTCCTTCAGTGTATATAAAAGTTGTTTTTTTAATTTTTTTTATTAATTCCCTAAGCTAATTCCGCGAAGCTTTACGCTTGTCCGCAGGAACCAGAGTGAGTCTCTGGCGGGAATCGATCCCGCAACCCCGGCGCTGATAGACTAGCTCACTACCAGCTAGGGGCAGTGTAGTTTTTGAATAAACAACAATTGAATAACAACAATAACAATGTTGATTTTTTTTTCTAGCGCGTAATAAAAAAAGATCACATACAGAGAGAACAAGCTTTTTCGGATACATCATTTGGTTGACAACAGTTTAAAATAACCCAGCGGGAAAATGTAATCAATAGGAATCGAGAATGCAATACATATCTTGTATAATATTTGATTCCAGAATTCGTTATTCTTAACATGGAACATGTTCTAGGATTGTAATGAATTATTTTAATGCATCCTGCGAATGAATTAAATAATGCATCCTTTATGAGCAAAATTTGTAAGCGACTTAAAGCAAAAAATAACAAATTTTTATTAACAAAATATATATGAACATAAAAAACATTAATAATAGTCACGTACAGAAACAATACATTCCTTGTTCTGCAAATGTGGGAATATACGTGGTAATCAATGCCAATTTATTTTGTCTGATAAAATTACCTTCTCGATTCCAATGAATGCATTATTATTATTGCGGAAATAATGCATTATTTTCTAAGCTATTTATGTAATCAATTCCTCATTTTCCCGCTGGCAAGGGTAGGGTTTTTAAAAGAGAGCATTTGTTTGTTAATTACTTATTACATACTATTTGTAGGTGGTATGTACATATTTAAGAAAATTAAAAACGTACATATTTATGGATTGCAAGTTCTTGTTTCATTACTATAATGACATTTTTCATTGTTATAATGAAAATTTAAGTTTATGAATGCATGCTTTTTCGAAATATGTTTATACTTTTAATAATTGAGACTATAGAGTTATTTGAACGTTAAAAATATTTTTTTTTTCAATTATTGAAATATGTTGCTTGTATAAAAAAATTTTTGATTTCATAAGTTTAATGGCATATTACATTAGATGTAGGAAATAATTAAATCTTAAATTTTTTAATTAACAATTAAACATATTTTTAAGAAAACTATAATTTTGTATTATTTTATGAATATAGTTATGTTTGTATATTGTGTTTTTATGTTCCCAATTAAATTTTTTTGTTTAACTTGGACAAACTTAAGTTTTCATATATCCAATGAAAATTTTTAACGTAATAACGAAATCCAATGAAGTGATTTTAACGAAAATACATCATTATAACTATAAAATTCCTCTTAGATAATGAAAATTTTCATTTAACCAATGAAATTTTTTCTATGAAAATGATTCATTAAATATATGAAGCATTTTTCTTTCAGTGTGGGAGCTACAAGTTCTCCAGTCGCAATTCGTCCAGTTGAGTTAGGTGAAAGCGCTTGCCGTTCACAGAAGTCTTTTGGCCCCCGAAGTTACCGAAAAAAACGACCGATAACGCCTCTAGTGTAAACACCACACCATACAGTAAAATTTAGGCGAGTGTAATGGCTCCACTTAGATAATGAAAATTTTTATTTAACCAATGAAATTTTTTCTATGAAAATGATTCATTAAATATATGAAGCATTTTTCTTTCAGTGTGGGAGCTACAAGTTCTCCAGTCGCAATTCGTCCAGTTGAGTTAGGTGAAAGCGCTTGCCGTTCACAGAAGTCTTTTGGCCCCCGAAGTTACCGAAAAAAACGACCGATAACGCCTCTAGTGTAAACACCACACCATACAGTAAAATTTAGGCGAGTGTAATGGCTCTTCTTGTTTTATACGCATATTTTAAGAATTCCAGAAGCGATTATTACCTTTACCGACATTTGCAAAAATTGTATAATCTTCCAAAGTGCGTTAACTTTTGTGTCACCTTGTATTATTATTTTATTAACTCCCCACGTATTTATATACGTAAAGAGTACGTTGTATGTTAAAGATAAAGCCTGAAGTCGTCTTAGTTTTTTTTTTGGTTAACAAACATTTATTGGTGTTGCTCCGCTTTGAACACCAAACAACCCAAATAATGCTCGCCATATACGAGCGAGGAACGAACGTTTGTTAACGCCAATAAAATGACTGCAGGTGGTCATCTAATATTAAAACGTGCACCACAGAACAATGCGTTTTTGTCCACTTTTATTGGTTTCCTATGTTGCCTTTTTTGTCGCACAACCCATCGAGCAGCGAAAGCATTTATTGTCCACAAAGGACGACCACCATCGCCTGCAATGAGCCAAAAAGTGTTGTGCTCTTCTGGCCCACCAACAATGTTGATCTTGTTGAACGTCATGCAAAATTGTTGAAAATTATTTTGTATTTTGAACTTGTTATAGATCTCGAGCCGATGACGATGACAATCAGCTTTGAAATAAAACTTTTGTGGACTTATGTAAATTTTTCTACGTTAATTTTTTTTTTCTTAATTTCATTTATATGCTCTAAACATTAATATAATTTTTTGTGGCATGTTCTAGATCTGCCATAAAAATGCCATTTTTTATATCACATATTTATCTCAATGTGATATAAATTCTTTCTTTTAAAGCAAAGAGTTGGATGGCAACAGTAGCGATTAAAATAATAGAAAAGAAGTACACAATTCTTAAAAATTCATCTTGTTTTTGTCATTGACGTCAAACCTGTTGGAGAAGTATGTTCGACATTTTTGTCACATATGGCATTGAAAAGTGTGCTTTTAAAACTCACTCAGATCGGCTGGGATAAAACCACGTAAAAAACCACGACTGCCTCTTATTTTTACCCATCATTTTTTCATTTTTAGCCATAAGCCTTCACTTTCTGAAGTCTCCCTCAATTCTATGAAATTTATTTTTACTTCCACCTTTAATAAGTTTAGTTGTAGAAATGAGCGAAATCTGATCAAGTTTAAGAAAAATAACCTTTTTCTTACCTTAATAATCGTTTTGTCACAAAACGGTATGTACCTCTGAGCTACCCTGGAAAAATTCAATCTATTCGAATTTCCTTAAATCATGAACTTAATGCTTAATTGAAATACGGAATATTCAAGTGACCCGTGAAAGTGAGATAAAAATTAATCTCAAACTTTGCTTAATTCAAAAATTTTTAAGTTGGTTTAATCCCGAATTCTTACTTGCAATAATCCGAAAGTGGATGAATTCTAACTTAAACATTTTCCCCAGATTTCTTTATTTTCTTTACTTACCCACCCATTCATTGCATACTTTGTAAAGTTAAAGTATTTAAATAAATAATGTTAACAAATAGAATTCGGGAATTTTTGGTTATTATTTGACATTTTAACGAAGTTGTGCTGTTGTTGTGGTTTCTACAACAATTGTAATAAACATGCTTATGCAGGCATATAGAACATGAAGTGGCACGACCAACGAAACATTCAAGTTCTTATTTACTTGATTTGGATTAATTTAAGGACTTTCTTTCGTACTTTTATTTTAAGTACGATTTTTTCCTTCTGTGTACGTTATCAAAACTTGGTTTAGATATTTTTAATATATAACTTTCTTACTTTTTTTTAAATAAATCGATTTTCGAGTTCATTGCATTTATTATCCCATAGTGATAAAAGATTCAGCAAAGCCACTTTATGAGGAAACCATAAATTTTTTTATAGAATATTTTCTAAACATTAGGAAACATTTGATTTCACTTACTTATATTATTTTCACCTCAACTGTTAGTTAAACTCCTACATTTCCTAAAGACTTTTTCCTTAACTTTCTTAGCATTTGTACTAAACATTTTACATACGAGTATATTTTTTATAGTTGTCATGAATTTATTAGTTGAGATTTTTATCTGAAAAATAAATGTTTAAGTTGTTTTTTCTTCAGCTCTGCAAACTGTGGCAACCAAAATGATCTGCTTTGTTTTGCCGGCGGTTGGCCATTATGTGGCTTAAATTCATTTTAGTTTAAATAGTGTTGTTTTTATGGAAAAATTATATTAAACCAAGTACTATTACCAACATACTTATTTACTTAGATAAGAGATAATCATTTGAATTTGTATAAAGCGCAAAACACAAGGCAGAGATGGGCAGCAGCGGGTGCAATCGAAATTAACTAGGGTTTAAAAAACTGCAGTCGAAACCAAAAACTGTCGAACAAAAACTGAAAATTTGTGTACAATTTTTCACTTTTTGTGTTGGCGACTGTTTAAATTTAATGAATCAGAAGTAAAAGCAAACGTTTTTTTTCGCCAATTACAAATGAAGAAGTGAAAGAAATGGCAGTTTTTCTACTTTGACTGCAGTTGTTTAGACGCTATATATATACATCCATATACAATGGTTTCTCTCATGACCGGACACCGAAGGGTCCATTTAAATGTGCCCGTACAAGGTGAATGCTTTCTTAAAAGAACTCAATGCTTTCTATATAGAAAGCTGCCAGGACCAGCAAACAGTGTACGTCTCAATGGGGTGTCTGTTTTAGGAATGTGTCCGTTAAGGTTGATTACACTGTACATATATATTAGTTTCTTTCGTTTCTCAAAAGATCATAGCATTAAATTTGCGAACTTGTTGAAGTGGTAACTCATCTATCGATATTTCGTGTTGTGGAAACACTCTTCCCGCTACCATCGTTGCGTTCTTTGACTTCGTTATCCTCAAGCCTAGGGTTACACGGAATGTACAAAGCCACAATGGCAATTATGTGTGTTGTATGATGACGTCGAAATTACTTCAGAACCGCATGCGCATGTGGCTTATATTGAACAACTCATTGCATCCAGTATATCAAAGACGAGACATCAACCTATGCAACGCTAGATCCGACGCAGCTAGCAGACAACATTGACGAACTCTTTTTAAAAATCCCTACTCTGAAAATTATACGGGGTATGGATTGAGCAAGTAAGCTGTATTTTTTTTATAATGGGAATTTCCGGGATTCGGGAAAATTATTGACCGTTTTCCTGGAAAAAATCCCTACCAAGAAAAGAACTGCTTATTGAAGATTCTTGTGTTGATAATTTTTTTTATTTTTTATAATAATTTTTTTTGGGGTACCCTGGATTGTACTTCCCCGCCTAACAATATCTAATATCTAACTATCTGTAATAGTTTTTTGTTGTTTTCGTTGTTCATAGTGATACTCGTATCAAATAAATGTGTGGTTATTTTATGGAGATATTTTGTTTGCATTAACGAAACTCTTTTATTATTTCATTACATACAATAAATATTCAGACAATTACACCTTCCTCTTGTCTTAAAACCATTGCGATTTAGTTACACTCCATTGTCCATTTCAGTCACTCATTCATGCATGCATGTAGTCATGCATTCACATTGGCCGGTTTTTATTCAGTTCCATTGTGCAGTGCAGTTAAGTTGCACTAAAAGTTTATTGAGCAATTTTAATAATTGCTTAACAAATCGTTAAACATTTAAATTGTTTTAAATTATAGATTTTGATTATCTAAATGAAAGTGATTAATTTTGTTTCGTTCTCTCTAAGTTGGCTGCTTATTAATAAGCGAGATTAAATATTTGTTTTCAATAATAAATAGGATGTGTATTTGATGTATGGATAAAGAAATATTTTTTATTTGGCTTAAAAAAAATTATTCTTGCTTTCACAAACTATTGGCTGTAAGAGAAAATTTACGTTGTTGGAAATGTAAGTCATATGTTTCAAAATGAAGCCTCTGATTTTAAATTTTTGAAGAAAGTTATTCTTGAAAAATATCTTTAAGGGCCGTTTTTACAACTTACCGATAGCAAAAGGTAGGATTTTCTCAGCCTTACGAAAAGTGATCCATTATAACAACTTTTCAGTGGTCATACTAATGAAGTGTGTTTGACGTTTTTGGCAAATCATTATGCAAAAAATTACAACGGAACAACGATTACAAATCGTTGAAATTTATTTTCAAAATTCCCGCTCTGCTCGACAAACTTATGGAGCACTTGGTCAAGTTTATGGTGCGCATAATCGTCCATCTGAGCAGCTTACACGCAATACCATGGATTGAAACATAACCACATTTACTCTTTGGGATGACATTCATTAAAATCGAGCTCGTACCGTGCGTAGAGAAGAAGCTATCGCTGCTGTAGATGTGAGTGTGGCAGAGGGCTCGATCTTACACTATCAATTGCGTCGAGTGTTCGGTGAAAAACCGAAGAATAAATTAGAAATTAAATATTCTTTTTATCGGCAAATTAACTTCAGCGATGAGGCAAATTTCTGGCTGGGTATGTAAGCAAGCAGAATTGTCTTTTTTGAAGAAAGCTTAATCTCCATGAGACTCGATTACAGCCCGAAAAAATCAGTATTTGATGCGGTTTCCATGCCAAAGGCATCATCGGCCCATTTGTCTTTTAACCCGAAACCGATGCCGACATAACCGTATATGGAAAACGATACAGGCAAATTATTCATAGTTTTTTATTCCTCCTGCCTTTGCAAATCATTTCATGTCATACAACGAGTGAAACCATCAATTTGTTGAGTCAAATGTTTGGTGACCGAATTATCTCAAGCAATGGATCTGGTCTGTGCTGATAAAAAAAGCAACGATTGATAATTTATAAGCCAACATTCTAGAGACGAAATTAGACCGTATATGATTGAAAAAGTGGTACAAAATTGTACCGAGAGGATGGCGCAGTCGCGGAGGCCATATGACTTTCTGGCATATTAAACATTAAATGCCATGATATTTACGAGCTCATTAAGCCAAAATTTTGATCAATCTAACATTAAGAATGACCACAAACGCTCCTTGGTATATGCCTGATTTCAGCATTTACCGAGATTTACGAATACCCAAAGTTAGAGACGAAATTAAAAGATTCTGTAAAATATACGTTG
Source organism: Pollenia labialis (assembly GCA_949318255.1). NCBI lineage: Eukaryota > Metazoa > Arthropoda > Insecta > Diptera > Polleniidae > Pollenia > Pollenia labialis. The sequence continues at coordinate 69,667,074 of OX439140.1, read as the reverse complement.
ACAGGATAAGTACCCTTCGGGAAATTTCTGTCAATTGGTCCAACAGACTGGTCCTACACACAGAAAAAAATCAAGTTAAAAACGTCGAAAACAAGGTTGATTTAAAATTTTTCGGTGGTGATTTTGCTTCATACGTGTTTCATGTTAATTCAACCTGGCTTTATAATTACTTGCGAACAACATTTTTTTTCTTTTAAAATAACTATAATTCATGTTAATTTAACATTGCAGTAAAGTTAGAGCAAAATGTCAATTACATTGAAATAACAATCGAATCACGTTGAATGAAAGTTATTTCATGTTGAAACAACGTGAATTTCATGTAGAAACTAATTGGTGTGAAGCAGCTTCAGAGACAACATATGCATTTATTTAAGAATAATTCAAAACACTTACCCCTGTAACACATGTTTCACTTATTTTGTAGTCTCCTTTGTTAACAGATCAATCAGCAGAATGGCCCGATATGGTTTTCGTCATCATTCTACTTTGAAAACTTGATGTACTATTTAACTAAATAATTTTAATTAAAAGAATACGGGAATTGTCTTCTTTTTATAACATATTTTAGGAATGAAAATAAATAAATTAACATACTTAACTATGTATGCATGTTAATTTAACAAGATAAACTTTTGATTTTAATATAAAGCAGGTTTTTATGGATTCAATATTGAATCCATATTTATTTATATTTTAATATTTTTTTTTTTTCATTTTTTTATCAGTGAATAATATTTAAAAGCGTGATTAAAGATTATTTTAATATTTTTCCGTTAAAATTAATATGAAATAATGATATATTTAAATAAAGGGAATACTTTTGCAGAAATTTACTATGATTCTAAATCAACATTTTTCCATGTTAATTTTATATTGGTATTTTTTTCTGTGTGTAGGATTTGTGAAAATATAACAATTACAAAAAGAAAAGATTCATAACCAGTGCAAGTAGAACCAATCGCTTAAAAGGTTTATGAAGAACAAAATGGTAGAAAAAGTAATGAATGAACGGTACAGTCTTTAATTTAAAAAGATTTTAGATTGGTTGTTGTTAAGAGGTTTTCCAGTAGAAATTAGATGGATTCGGCCCTAAAGCAAAGAATAAGTTATAAATATCTGGACTACGTGTAACGAGTATTGAGTACTTGAACTTTTTTTGAGAACTCGATACTCAAAAGTAGTTACACAACACTTTCAGGGTTGTATTTTTTGATAAAGTTCAATGGATTATTTTATATATTTATTTATTTGAAATCTATAAAACAATATTAAGCAAATTACATAATGAAATTTAAAACATAACATTCAATTTAGTCTCCAGTGATACCAAAACTTAAAAATAAATATACAAACATATGTAAATACATTTTTGTGTTTATTTTACTTAAAATAGTATTGACATATTTACAATAAATGATTTCTTTATTTCCTAAAAGGCAAGTCTAAAGCATGGAACCTTTTTACCTCACAATTTCCTGACTGTCATCTATGTAGTTAATAAGGCACAGCTATGATTACCCTAGAGGGAAGCGAACTGACACCAAAGCAGTCCCGTGATAGGTATTTGGTGATAGAGACCGGTTCTAGTTCTAACACTTTATATGAATTAGACCTATCACTTTTACATGGGGTTGTCATTGGAAGGGGTCAATTGACACCATTTGACCAGTCACAGATCTATTCCCAATGAATGTATTAGTGTCAGTTACTTAAATCTCTGCAAGTATCGGTTAGCCGATACTTATTGAAAAGATGCTAAAACCAAAGATAGCATGCCTAAAACCCGCGAGGTATCAGGTTAGCCGATACTTATTGAAAAGAACTCCCATGAAAAAAGGTCATTCAAAAGAGAATAATAACGTGAAAAAATGTTCACGTGAAAAAATTCCCCTTATCGTGAAAAGTTTTTTCCCCCGTAATTTGTTCACATTTCCCTTAGATTTGCTCACTTTATTTTTGCTAGGGAACAGAACATGTATGTAAGTAGTTTCTCCTATAAATCGAATATTCAGGTTTATTTCCGTTAATAAGGCACCAACCGATATATTGGTCAACAAAATGCAAAACAAGAGGTTGATTGCCGGCGGATTTGTAAAGCTTTCGAAAGACGTGGTGGCAGAATTTTGGGAAATATTTTACTACATAAAATTTTAAAAATGCAAAAAACAAACGTTGCAATCAACCTATTCCTCCAATACTTATCATTTAGCTTTATTATTTTAACTTTTCTTTAAAATATATACGTAAATATTTTTGAACATAAATTTCATTGATTTTTAATATTTCCTAATCTTTCTTCTTTTTTGTTACATTCACTGGAACTGATAGCGTGAAAAATTTTTCACATGAGATTCATGATTGCTTTTTTCCCTTCGAGGGGAATGAAAATTTCATGGGAACAAAAATTCCACTTGTTATTCACGATAGGGGTGAATATGTATTTCGGAATTTGGCCCAGAGTTGTACGTTCGATATCCTGTTGGGCCAGAAAATTCTTAAGATTCTTCAAATAACTAATTGTTAAGTCTTTGGCAGCCATATTCCAAGTCTCACGCTCATAGAGGAGCACAGATTTTACACCCGAATTAAATATATACTGGTATGTTCTATAATGCGGACTGAAGTGGACTTAAAATCGAACAAATTTTGAAAACGAGCCTAAAAAGAAAGTTGATAAAAATATTCCTTTATATATACTCCATAATTTTTACAAGAACAACTCTTTAGAACATTGAATCCAAAATTTCGTTCGATTTTAATTTTACTTTATTTAAATTTGTAGAACATGTCCGATAAACTTGTGTACGGGTGGAGATTAATGTCGCCTTCCACACTGGGTTGAATTGGCCGAAAGATTGTCGAGCTTACACTGAACCCGCTCTCTCTTTTGCCCTTCTTATTTTTCTACTTCCAACAAACCATAAACAGTAAACACAGAGAAAAAATGTGGTTGGGCATGGTTACGACAACTTAACTATGTTTATTGTAACAATATATTGTTGTCGTACACATATAATTGTTATTTTTATTTAATATCAATTATATTATAGATAATGTAAACATATCAATGTTTATCGCAATTATTAATTTGAGTATTGTTGACTGAAAATCAGTTGAATCAGTTGTGTCGTTTGTTTAAAAGAACAAGTTAAATTAAAAAAATTAGGAAATTGTATTTATGTACATTAAAAAAAATTGTAAAGTGCCACAAAATAAAAAATCGATGCAAAAAAAATTCAATTTATTTTCTTATTCTTGTGACAGCACCACTGTATCATAATATGATAACTTCTAAATTTATTATGATTAACATGACAATAACATGATTAGTTCTTAACTTATTATGATTAACATGATAAGAATATGATTAAGGGAAAAATATTATGATATAATATTACAAATATATTTGCTCATAATATGATTCAATAATAATCGTAATATTGTGAGTACAATCATGAATCTTATCATAATATGCTGCTCTTAGAATATGTTTACCACAGCCATGTTTTTCTTTGCGTATATTTAAGCAAATTTTTAGTTTGCCATTAACTTTTTCCTATACTTGAAATTTGCTAACTCATTTTAAAACTTTCTTAAACTTAATTTACAATTATTTTTATCTAAAACAAAAAAACATACAAAATAATAACAATTCACTAAATTTGAAATGCCGCTTCCTTCATCTCATCATTAAGATTTCATCTCATCATTAAGATTCCAAGAGATTGTGTGTGTTTTTCTAAAAGAGTCTTTTGTTTCTTTTTTAGATTTATGTCTAAAAATAAGTACTCGTAACACATCACCATTAAAATGTTAAAACATCATCAAACGTGATGATGAAGGTAGTAAAAGAATCATAAAGTAAATGAAAAGAAATAAAACATATTTTTTTTATTATTTGCACCCTGCAGTTGCACAAAATGTATTAAATATGATGGCGAATTTGGAAAAGGAAATTTATTTAAGAAAACTCTTAAATTGGTTGTTTAATAATCAGCCAGATTGTATTGCGGAATCTAACCCCTAATATGTCAGCGTAAGTCTTCTAGATTAAACGATTTATTTAAAGAGTCAAGTATTAATGCAAATGTGTTTGTATGTGTCACACCCCTGTGGTTCATGTGGCTGTATCCGAACAGGTTATAATACTAGCGCCTTAATGACACAACCAGTCCGAATGCTAGTCATATGACTTGCCACTTTAACAAGCGGGTAAATTGTCACCAAGAGGCCACAAAAAGACAGTTCATAAACCAATTCTTCTTGGCTAACCGTTAACTGTCTCTGTTAACTGTTGTCATACGTTCTGTTTCTCTCTCCCTCTCATAAAATGAACGAAATGCTCAATGACTAGAGTTTTTTTTTCCCGGAGTTTTTCGATTCCCGGGAAAACGGGAAACATTTTTAAATTTCCCGGGATCCCGGGATCCCGCTCCATATAAATAATACAAAGTAAATTTGTTTTAAATTAATGAAAAAAACTTTTTTTTTTTTAAAAGCGTAAGGGAACTTGTTTACAAAGTAAGTAAAAGAAATGCCTAAATACTCCCAAAAATTAATTAAAGGTTGAAAGGGGAACTTGATTTATTATTACCTTACGCTTTTATATGTACATTTTTCGTATCATTATGCTCTAGATACAAGATAAAAAGATAACATAAACATAACAATTTAATTCATAAAACAATAATAAAAACAAACAAAAATTATGGTACTCAAGTTTTGAGATCAAAAAGTAAATTTATAAAATACATAAAATTTTCTAAATTAATATGTTTTATAAATATATTAAAATTTTTTTAACAGCTTAGGAAACAACATTAAGACACACTCAATGCGTTTAGACAGTCGGCAAAGAGTATATTTCTTATTTTATTTACTTATTACCATGTTTCCGAAACATTTCTTTCACTTTTTTACCGAGATTAGACAAATGTTTAAAGTGGAAATGTTTAAAGTTGTTGCATATTTCTAGTTCGCAATCCGAAGTAATTTTTCTTTTTTATAAACAACGTCTATATCAGCCAAATGTATGACAAGGTTGATGCAAAAAATAGCATCAAACGGACTTCTTCTTACAAGATCCACCTGTAATCTTTAGGACAATGTGTTTTTAAAATTGTATGTTGTAGTATCTAAAACGAGTTTCCATAGTTTTTTTTATTTCGGTTTCCCAGTACTTCCCGGTTATATAAGCCGTCACAAAATGAAACAAATTTATGTTTATCACCTTATCTCAAAATTTTTTTTTAATTTTAAGTTAATTAAGCAAAGAGTTCCTTCTATTTTCTCGTAACAAAACATCGGTTTTTATCTCAAACTGAACCGAAGTTTTAGCAAAATATATGTATCTTTAAATCGGTACATTTTAACTTTAATCGCATTTTGCCATTTTGTAGATATGACCTGCTGCAATAAATGAGCGATATTTTTGGATATCTCCTATTTGTAAGACTTGTCCCTGGACAATTAAAATTTACTGCCTGCATCTTATTTTGAATTTATGTTCTTTATAAACTCTTCACTTCACTAAATTTCTAATTAACAACTGTTGCACGGCACATTCTGCTTTTGGTAGATTTATTGCGTCAGAAGACATTGATTTACGAACATACTCACTTCTTGTTATTGATCTAATCGACAACCCATCAACAGATGCTAATTTTTAGAGAATATAAAACTAAATTTCAAAGTATAAATAGCTTTTTTCTGAAACTTTGAGGAACTTTTATTTCCCGTGATCCCGCAACAAAAATCCCGGGAAAACGGGAACGAAAATAATTGAAATTCCCGGGAATTCCCGGGACGGGAAATCTCGGGAAAAAACCCTATCAATGACATACATTTTTACTATTTTATATATGTAGTTTATTTTATACAAGTGGCAGTAAAATTTTCCACAGTTTTAGAACCAGTCTTCCGAGTATAGGATCAATGTGGAAAGTTGTATAACCAGTATATTGTGTATACACTTCTATAATCTATAATATATTATAGAACTCCCACTTTTGGGGTAAATTGTCACGAAAAAACTACAGGGACCCGCAATGCTGGATGCAAAATCAAAACATTTATATATGACGGCAATTATTACTTCCAGCAAATGTACACGAGCGAATTCGCCTGTTGGTCAAGAATGCTTGACGTGAACAGACCCCTTAAGAATCTTTAGCTTAAAATCATCGCCTCTACGCCTAATGACTCTGTAGCAAGTATTCGCTGTTTTGCAATTTAATGGCACGAGTGCATCCGCTCTCTGTTTATGAAAACAGTTTGCAACAAACATTTCCTTCTTCCTCTATCTTTTTTTTAAATAAAATTAAACTTAACTTATGAACATATACGATTTTGGTTTGCGAATATATTTTTCTTAAATAATTATTTGTCAACTTGTAATACTTTTAACATTTATTGGTTGGAAAGGACAAATCTTTGTGGATCAGCACTCTTCTCTAATGTCTTCAACAGACTGCAGATTAGGAATTCCTTTTGCATTTAACTTATTTGTATGGACTGTTTTCATAATTCTTTTTGCTCTTTCCGATTATTTTTGTAAAATTCGTAAGTTTATGATTATGTTAGATTACTACCCAGACATCACTGCAGCCTCGAACCACTCCGACTCCCAGCCAAACATAGAGATTGATTTCAGTCCCACACAAGACATATCGCCCAAACATGGCTGTTAACAGTAGTACCTTCTGATGGCCTGACAAGACAAACAACACAGGTTAGGTTTGATGAAATTCAATTAATTCCTTAAAATTTAATATAAAATAAATGTGAATTCAGAAATATGTTTTATAATATTAGACATACTTTTTAGTTTCAAACCACCAGATTCTTCGTAAATTCAAATGTGAACACGTTGTGCATAACTACTATTAAGTACATTAAAAATTTACAAAATGGCAAAAAGCTTAAATATAATCACGAATTATTAGGAAAATAAATTTTATTAAATCGATAACAGGACAGAGCTGCATTATTTTGTATGTAAATACAGTGGCGGCAACAATGGCAATATTGGTCTCTCAAAATGCCTAAACCTAATATCCCCGACACCGGGGCATTGGCAGATAAAATTAAACACCAACTCCTGCTCCTCATCATGACACCTTCTACAGTAGTCATTATAATTAAGGCCCATTCTCCCCGTATGAGTCCCTATAACCCAGTGCCCCATCATGACCGATATCACTGTCCTTATCTGGACAAGTACCACGCGCATTCTCGCCGCTAAATTTGTGGTTATAACAAGGATTTTTTTTTTACATATTTGTCTCCATATTAGGTTAGGTTCCCTAAACAATTATTTTCCGTTGTGTTGCCATGTAACACTGTCGCCTAGACGTCCTATTTTACTTCGCGGCTAACATTATTCCTCAACCAACTGGTCGATTCAATGAAGGAATGAATTCCAACTAAATCGGTATCAGAGAGACTGACTTTGTCCCTGATATCCGATGGTCCATATGTCCAATGACTCTGAAAAATAATTTAGCTTCAATGTCGTTAATGTGACGAATTATCTCATCCTTTAGCTCTTAAATTGTTCTTGGCTTATTAGCGCGCACTTTTGCAGTTTAATATTCCCAAAGAAAGAAGTCCAACGGTGTCAAATCACATGATCGTGGCGGCCAATTAACACCTACGTCGTGGCGATGTTAATTGGCCGCCACGACATTGTATAACACGGCTATTGAATTTCTCGCGCAAAAGAGCCATTGTAACTTTGGCTGTGTGGCAAGTGGCACCATCCTGTTGGAACCACATATCGACCAGGTCCATATCCTTAATTTCTGGCTACAAGAAGTTCGTTATCATCTCGCGATGGCGAACACCATTGACGGTAACTGCTTGGCCGATCCCATTTTCGAAGAAGTATGGACCAATGACGCTGACAGCCATAAACCGCACCAAACAGTCACTCTTTGTGAATGCATGGGCTTTTCAACCATCACTCATGGATTCTCATTTGCTCAAATGTGGCAATTTTGCTTGTTAACGAATCCACTGAGGTGAAAGTGTGCCTCGTCGCTGAAGATGATTTTCTTTTTAAAGTCACCATTTAATTCTCAAATAAAGTTGGGCAAGAAACTTGACGTTAAGGTGTGACTCACAATCAACATCGTGCATTATGGTTGAACCAGATTTTCTCGTTTTTCAACAGGTAATTTCATCGAACTGTTTTTGACTAGCGATGAGAAGAAATTAATGTACGATAAGTTGCTAGCTCTTCAAAAGTGGTACACCTACACAGAAAAAATTATTAGTAGTTTTTTATCAATAAAAAAAATTATTTAAAAAGTATTTAAACTTAATTATTGTAATAATTGAATCAATTATTTTTTTTGTTGAAAGAAAATTAAAAATATAATTTTGATTTAATTAACATTTTAGTTGTTTTGCAATAAATTTTGAATTAAAATAATAATCAAATACCAAAAAATTATTTCGTTTAAAATAAAATAATTTAAACTTGTGAAAATGTTGTTGGAAATTGTCAAAATCAATCAACACATTGTTTGAAACGGCAAAGTTTTTTGATCATATTTTTAATTAAAATTAAAAATATTGTTTATTGAAAAAAAAATATTCAAAATATTATATTTTTGTACAATTTTTAGTAATCAATATAATCATTTTGGTAATAGGAGCAAAATCAACAAATGGGTTGCTTGATTCAATGAATTTGGTATAAAATTGGTGATTAGAGACAATTTTTAATTTTTTCTGTGTATCAGTTTTAATGTAAACCCCTATGCCCAGGAAACCACATATAGATTTTCGGAATTCTTAAGCCAATCTCTAGTTGACAAACACATTGTGCATCGATCCAATGGGCGCTTTAATATCGGAAATAATATCGATAACCATGCCAGATATTAACAAACTGAACGTCCCTCTGGGTAGCAAGAGGTATAATCCAAAATAACTGTTCACAGTAAATACCGAAACTGACACCATAATGGTTATTTGATCCTTCATTGCATACCTGTGGTACATTTGTGGAGATCTGCACCAGAGAACGGCTTACTGCGATTGAAAAAATCGCATTAAATGAACACCAACAAATACACTCGCTTGCGGTCATAGAATCTAACTTGCGCAACCGCGAACATTCTGGCATGTTGTAAGTTATAATCTTTTTATTTGCCTTAATGCAGTGTCTTCGGCTATTTGTTTCGTCAAAATGAAAGGCGGTTACCAATTTAAGATTATAAACAGCGCCTTAGATGGTTTGATGATTCCGTCGAGCCAACCACCAAACTTCTATGTATATCGTTGAATAAAATAAGTTTAATTTATTTTTTTTTTTAAATTATAAGAAATTTTGGAGCGTGAACATCTGTAATTTTTCTTACTTAATGCGGGTTCACACACACATTAAGTTTGTGTTTTTAAGAGAGAGGGGAAATGAGATTGAAAAAGGAGATAGACGTGCTCGTCGATCAACCTTTTCTGCAGTAATGTTGTTGATATATATGTAAACGTTTAATTCACATGATTAAAGCTTAAATTAAAACTGATTTTATATTTAATAATTATGTGCGCAAAATTCCCAATATTTATTCATAAATGCACTGAAATTTATTGTTGGCGGATAATCTAGTTCCTATGCGCATTTCACTGGCTGCATTATACAAATAAAATTGTAAAGCGTATGAGAATTTTAAACACTTAAGTTTTATTTGCAACGATATCAAAGCTTAGAAAAAAATCAACAATAAACAGTGAGTTTATACGATTTATTTTTTCTTAATGGTTTAATTGAAAAAGAAAATTGGCTGGAATTTTTGTTGTGTATGAACGTACACGCGGATTCAAATGATCATGATTTTTTTAGTTCTATTTTAAACCTTCGTGTATGCCTGTTAAGCTGAGCTCGACGTATCTAAACCAGGGGTTTCCATTTCTTTGCACAATTGTGCAAACCACTACAAACACATTTTTTTATGCTCTTCAATTCAGTCGTCGGTGTGACTTCGACAAGTGTACATGTTTAGCGGATGCTATATTATTTTGTTTCAGCTTACACTCAAAAATATTGTGCGGTCAAAAATGCTTTTGGTAACATCCAATGCCTTGCGTGCAATATTTAGAGTCTAAATTTTAAGACTTAAATGCAGAGTAATATAACATATCTATTTAATTTTAACATAATTTAAATTGTTGAAAATATTTAACAGCAAAGCTAACGTAAATTTTATTAAGTAACTTTTTTTAACAATAACATTTACTGCAACTTTTAAGCTAACGATATGTGTTTTGTTTGTGGAAAAAAATTCTTTGATACCTGTAAAAGGGCCCCTTTTGCTTTCTTTAAAAAGACGTACCTAAATGCAGAAATTATTAAGAAAAAAAATAGCCAAAAGAATTTGTTGGTATTTTGCTTGTAAAAATATTTTGGTTTCTGTAGCAATCGCGTCGGTGGGTTTTTTCTTTCTTTGAAAACACTTTTCTTAAGTAAGTAGAAATTTTTAAAAAGAAGTAAAAAAAGTCTTGTTTTGCTACAATTTATGTGTAAATAACCTGTACACATAAAAGAAAATGTGACAGTAGGTAAAATGTTTGGGTAAGAAGATGTGTTTTATTGATGCATTAATGAAACTTTATTGTTTCGCACTATTTTTATTGCTTACTATTTTATGCTACAATTATTTGACCGAGCCCTTTCTATTCTGTTACGAACCAGCTGATTTGTTTTTGTTATTAAAAAACCTGTGAAATTGATTAGTTGTTCTGTTCTGTTGCGGCTCAGTTTGATAAAATCAAAAACTTGAAAAGTAATTGTAAGTGACCGCAAAATAAATAATAAAAAATACATTAATTAAATTTTATTTCTTCAAATTTATGTGCATAAAAGTTGTTGAAATAAAACAACGGATGGTGCAAAACTAATAAATTTGTCATAAATGGCTAATAAGTTGCTACAGAAAAAGTAACTTTTACAATTTTGAAACAGAACGGCACGGAACAGAACAGAAACAGAAAGTAAAGACTAATTCTGCCTTTAACCTTACTAATTTATGGTAACTATTTAACTTCAACATTTTTTATTTTTCGAATTTATTCTATGAGCTAAATTTCAGTTATGTATTTAATAAAGCTTTTTGTAATAGTCATATTCCTTCAATTTTTCAGAAATGACTTTATGCACTATCAGACTATTATATTGAATATAATATAAAGTAACCTTCCGAAGGAAATAATTCCCAGTTTCTATTTGTAACTATTTAACGTAACTTTGACCTGTTATTATGACTTTATACATTTTTGCAGGCAAACTCATGTGTGCATTTGGTATTTTCTAAAAAGTTATGATACCATTAGCTAGAATTAAAATGTATGCACAGATGTTTGAAGTATGAGCAACCCAACACCGTGAATACCATTTCTATACTACTTACCACTATGAATACCCTAACTATTTACTAAAATAACTTTTTTACGTTATAATTCTCATATTGAATTGAAAAAATGGTTATTAGAAAAGGAAATTAATGAACCAAAATCAGTTCCCAAACTGAAAATGGAGATTTCAAGTTAAGTAATATTGGAAATTGTTAAGAAAGGAAGACCATTGTGGGATGGTGTTTTTATCAAGCAATTGCTGAAGAAAATTTGGGAAAGGCTTAGTTATAATACTAAATTTATAGAGTCTCTTCCCCTGTCCAGTCAAACGGTAGGCCGTCGTGCTGTTCAATTAGGAACTTGTGTAGAATTGCAATTAGGGAAAAAGTAGTTAATTGCGAATTTTTTTTCAATTTGTTTAGACGAAAGCACTCTCTTTATTCGGCACTACTTACCTATGCGAACAAATTTTTTCGGAATTAAAATTTATTTGTTCCAAGCAACGTAATAAATTAAGTTCATCCCATTTGAAAAGCATTCTACTATTACAAAACTGCCATAAAAGTATAAATTTAGAAGATTTTATTTTATAACTTGTATTACACAAGGGAAAAAAATTAAAAATTTTTTGTGTTGCTAGAAAATTTGTAGCAGTTCTTTACCAATTCAATGTCGCTGATTTTAAAACTGCACTTTTTTTTCTATCAGTTGTGATTTGCGTGCAATATTTATTTTTTATGAATTTTTAAAACATAAAAATCTTTAATTTTTTACAATTGTTTGATAAGATATTTGAAACTGATTTAGAGTCAAAAAGCTTCCGAATAAAAAAAAGTGTAGTTTTAAAATCAGCGACATTGAATTGGTAAAGAATTGCTACAAATTTTTTATCAACACAAAAAATTTTTAATTTTGTACCTTTGTGTTATACATTTTATAATATATATTACTAACATTTTATTTCGGCTGTAAATAAATGCATTCTCTCAATTTGCTTACTCTCTGGTACTCACTAATACACAACCAAAAAAATTTTGGAAATCCCTGATCTAAACCAGGGATTTCCAAAATTTTTTTGGTTGTGTATTAGTGAGTACCAGAGAGTAAGCAAATTGAGAGAATGCATTTATTTACAGCCGAAATAAAATGTTAGTAATATATTTTAAAAGTCGTATAACACAAAGGTACAAAATTAAAAATTTTTTGTGTTGATAAAAAATTTGTAGCAATTCTTTACCAATTCAATGTCGCTGATTTTAAAACTACACTTTTTTTTATTCGGAAGCTTTTTGACTCTAATGTGCTGTTTTCACAACACAAGTTACTGAACGTGTAGTTAAATTTATATGAAAAGCAATCAGTTTTTTGTGTGTTTTCCATATAAAATTTACTACGCGTTCAGTTACTTGTCTTGTGAAAACAGCACATAAATCAGTTTCAAATATCTTATCAAACATATATACATATATGTATATATTGGTTCCTTTAGTTCCTATAAGTAGCATAGGGCCTCATCTTATCAAACAATTGTAAAAAATTAAAGATTTTTATGTTTTAAAAATTCATAAAAAATAAATATTGCACGCAAATCACAGCTGATAGAAAAAAAGTCAGTTTTAAAATCAGCGACATTGAATTGGTAAAGAACTGCTACAAATTTTCTAGCAACACAAAAAATTTTTAATTTTTTTCCCTTGTGTTATACAAGTTATAAAATAAAATCTTCTAAATTTATACTTTTATGGCAGTTTCGGAATAGTAGAATGCTTTTTAAATGGGATGAACTTAATTTATTACGTTGCTTGGAACAAATAAATTTTAAATCCGAAAAAATTTGTTCGCATAGGTAAGTAGTGCCGAATAAAGAGAGGCACCTCAATGAATTTTTTTTTAGTTCAGGATAGAACTCGCCATCCAAATCTTTCCAGAACTCTACAATATTATTTTCGTCTGGGGCATTTGCTTCGCTTCGTAGTATGATGAGTTCTGATTGAATATCAAATTCGTAGTTGCTTACATCGCAACGAAAAGGGTTTTCGAAAAGATCTAATAGCGGTTGTAAAATTACAAAATCTTGAAACCTGTCTTGAAAAGTGTTTCAAATATTTCGGCATATTCATATCTTTTGTCGATTTCGAGATTTCTGTAAACAAGTGAAGTTTTTGGAAAGTTGGAAAAATCACCACTTTTAATTTGGGAAAAAATTAGAAAAAGTTTTGTTTTAAAACTGTGAATGATTTTTCACAAGTCGCATATATTGCGTTCCTTTCCTTGCAATTCCAAATTAAGTTCATTTAACATACTTGTCGTATCTGCCAAAAAAGCTAAGTCTAAAATAAAATTATTGTCTTTTAAACACTGGACTAAAACTTTTTCTATTTTCTCAGTTTCTAGAAACTGAAGAACTTCTTCTCTTAAACCATAAAGTCTATTCAGGCAATCACCGCGACTTAGCCACCGAACTTCTGTAAACATTTTCAGGTCACAATTCACAGCATTTTTGTTTTTCAAAAAGGTTAAAAATTTTCGGTGGGTAAGCGCTTGATGTCCGCCTCGAATTTTATTTATTATATCCTCTGCTGTCTTCATAGCTGGGGTATCATTTATGAATTTCGATGCAAGAGCGGTCTGATGAATTATGCAGTGAAAATTATGAACTGCAAATTCGTGTTTTTTTAATTGGCCTATAAGTCCATTATATTTGCCCAACATTACATTGGCTCCATTTGTGCAGACTCCATCTAATTTACGTTAAATAGTTACCATAAATTGGTAAGGTTAAAGGCAGAATTATTCTTTACTTTCTGTTTCTGTTCTGTTCCGTGCCGTTCTGTTTCAAAATTGTAAAAGTTACTTTTTCTGTAGCAACTAATTAGCCATTTATCCCAGCATTTACACGTGAAAGTAATTTCATGAAAGTCGCAATACACTCACAATTTTTCACTAACACATTTACATTTTTTTACTTTCAGCCCAACTTTCAGCTTGCTTTCAATGAAAATTTGAAGAAAGCGATTTTTTGACAATTTCATGAAAACAAATGACAATAAACTAAGCAGTGTTGCCTATTTAAAATTTGCATTTGAAATTTCAGGATTGTGTTAAATTATAGTTACAAAAGCAACTTGTTTTGGACGTATATATAAAGAATTTTAATATATTTTTTAACTACAATTATTTGAAACACAACTATTCTTATTAAAGTGGATAAATATTAGGAAAATAAATAAAAATAAATATTAATTGGAACGAATGCCTAAAGTTCGGCGTGAGTATTTGTCTTGGCAACTCTGAAATTACAAATAAGAAAAACAATAAAAATGGAGGCAAAATTAAGCAATAAACAAATTATTAAATTAATAAATTTGTACCGATCCCACCCCATTTTGTGGGATATGAACCACAAATCCTACAGAAGGAACGACATTAAAAAAAATCGTATGAAGCTATTGCAAAAATTATTAAAATCTTTGTCGTCGTCTTCCCACAGTAGGTCTCTCGGTAAATTCGCTTCCACATCGAATTCACATCTTTTTATTAATAATGGCTTAACCCACTGCCTCCTATTTACTGATTTTTTTATTTTCATATCTTTTTTTTTGTTTTGGTTTTCAATTTCTAGTTTTTTTAGTTCTAAAACTAAAACAATTTTTGCCACTTTGCGCTTTGACGACATTTTTCAAATGAACTTTCACTTTCCTGTGTAATCGAACAAGAAATTTTCAAGAAAGTCGTCTATTTCATTGAAATTTTTGCTTATAATACGTATACAGAAATTTCATGAAAGAACTTTCATGTGTAAAGGCAGTGTATGACAAATTTATTAGTTTTGCACCATCCATTGTTTTATTTCAATAACTTTTATGCACATAAATTTGAAGAAATAAAATTTAATTAATGTATTTTTCATTTATTTTGCGGTCACTTACAATTACTTTACAAGTTTTTGATGTTATCAAACTGAACCGCAACAGAACAGAACAACTAATCAATTTCACAGATTTTTTAATAACAAAACAAATCAGCTGGTTCGTAACAGAACAGAAAGTAAAGACTTACTGAGCCTTAACTCTTTGGGCTCGGTCAAATAATTGTAGCATAAAAAAGAAAGCAATAAAAATAGTGCGAAACAATAAAGTTTCATTAATACATCAATAAAACACATCTTCTTACCCAAACATTTTACCTACTGTCACATTTGCTTTTATGTGAAGAGGTTATTTGCACATAAATTGTAGCAAAACAAGACTTTTTTACTTGTTTTTTAAATATTTCTACTGTTTTCTAAGAAAGAAAAAACCCACTGATGCGATTGGTACAGAAACCAAAATATTTTTACAAGCAAAATACCAACAAATTCTTTTGGCTATTTTTTTCTAATTAATTTCTGAATTTAGGTACGTCTTTTTAAAGAAAGCAAAAGGGACCCTTTTACAGGTATCAAAGAATTTTTTTTCACAAACAAAACACATATCGTTAGCTTAAACGTTGCAGTAAATGTTATGGTTAAAAAAAGTTACTTAATAAAATTTACGTTAGCTTTGCTGTTAAATATTTTTAACAATTTAAATGATGTTAAAATTAAATAGAAATTTTATATTACTCTGCATTTAAGTCTTAAAATTTAGACTCTAAATATTGCACGCAAGGCATTGGATATTACCAAAAGCATTTTTGACCGCACAATATTTTTGAGTGTAAGCTGAAACAAAATAATATAGCATCCGCTAAACATGTACACTTGTCGAAGTCACACCGACGACTGAATTGAAGAGCATAAAAATATGTGTTTGTAGTGGTTTGCACAATTGTGCAAAGAAATGGAAACCCCTGATCTAAACCCACACTAATGGCCATTTTCTTAATGTACCGTCAAACTGCCTGTTACTTAATGTCAACATAAATTTATTACACCAATAAACCGTCTGTTAACAATTTTGGGTTTCTCAATATACTGACAAAAAACATGGCTTTAAGCTGGCAACGCCTCTCAAAATAAATGTAAAAGTTGGGAGTCAGCTGATTGAATTTATCTGTACGGCAAATAAAAGGAAAATAAATAATCGGCAGATGAGTGCTGGTTAGCTTTGCGACAGAATAGAAGCAAATGAGACATTGAGAAAACCAAATTTCTTTAATGTGCAGTTTTTCGTTGGGATAAAAGTTAATCGTGTAATGAGAAAACGGCCATAAGTCATTAAACGAAATAGTGTAAAAACAAAATATTAACAAAATTAGTATAAAAGATTAAATATGCTGTGAACACGCCAAAATTGCAGCCCATTCCTGTTTCATTGATTTTAACGTGTGACAGATTGTTTGTGCGTTTCAGAAGTTAGTGTGTAAACAGGAAATATTTCGAATACAGTTTATACTAAAATTTAGTTAAACTCATTTATAAAGAATTGATTTTCAAAATATTTAGATGGCTGTTCTAGATAATTTTGGACGTACTGAAACATTAAAATAAACTTTAACTGAATAAAAATAATTTGCGTAAGGTGTTTTTATATTCCGAGTGGTTTTAACCCAACAAATTTATTTTTACCATCAGCACATTAAATGAAAATAAATGATGTTGCAGTAAAATTATGACATGTTGCATACAACATAACAAAAGAAAACTGAAAGAGAGAAAAAAGCACTTGTGCTTTACAGTAACATGCAACAAATGTTATAAGAAACAAATTTTGACATTTCATGTTGCACTATGGGGAAGCTGTTTGGCTATGTTGGTCAAGTCAAAGTGGCATGCGAAACTTTACAAAAAAAAAAGGGTGATGGTTAAAATGTATAATTTATTTTCATTTCACAAAACTTATAAGGCTTTTTGGTGATGATGAACTGTCAGGTTTTAGCAAATAAAAGCTGACAAAAACATTTTTTAATGCCATTAAAAAAAAACAGAGGTGTTTAAAGTAGAGAAAGTTTGAATGGATTTTCTTTCAAAACATTAAAAATATTTTTTTTTTATAAATAACTATGTGTATTTCATTTAATTTATGTCTGCTAATATTTCAAATTCACAGTTTGCTTACCTCATTTTGCTGTTTTATACATAGACATAAAGTTCTGCTTCAAAAGAGAAAAACGCCCAGCTTAAAGTTTATTATGTACCTCCACTTTGTTGCCAGCAACTTGTAGTCAATCATAATTTCATTTAAATTTTTGTCTTTGCAGTGGAGTTTTTTTTTTTGAGTATTTAACAATGTGCTGCTTTCAACTTTTCATGCCTTTCCTTCCTACTCCCCACAAATCATAATAATTATTTATGCATGTGTTTGACTTTATAATCTTAAAGTCAAGTTTTGACATATTAGCAACATGTGGCAACAACTATAAGAGTTGGCTTAAAGCAGCAGCAGCAAGAAAAATCATATCATGAAGTTACTCATGGTAAAACAATTTAAATGCAAGTCATACATACGAAAGCGAGAGCTTAAACGGCCAACTAATTTTCGTCAACTTAAAATTTTAACACAACTTCAACTCCTTCACTTGAAAAGTCAGTCACTGTACAATGGGAAACAAGAGTTGCCAGGTGTTTGGTAATTTGACAAAAGTTTTGGCCTTTAGCTGCTGTTTTTAGTATGCAGTAATAGTATAAGGAATAAGCAGATTAGTTTGAAATGTAAATGAAAATGAATGCCAATAAAAAAAATAATTTTTATTAAAATAAATCTTAAGCCTTTGACATTTTCTTTTAACTCTTACTCAAGCCCGCAAAGTCAGTTTTTCGTATTAAAGCAAAAAAAAAACTTAGTCAACATTTAAAATTTCTCCCGTATTGTATTGGACTGGGACTCAATCTCGAACTTGCACGAAATAATCATCTTTTAACAAGCTGGCCACTCGAATTCAGAGAATAACCCCCACTTATGCATTGCATTGTGTTGAAACTAGCATGTACGTTTATTGTGGCCGATGCTACATCATATTCAGTTCGAGGTATGTTCAGAGGATTTTATGTGATTAATTTTTTTTGTTAGGACCAGTACCCAGGACATGACCCCTACTAATGCAATGCATTGTGTTGGAACTGGGAAAATAGGTTATTAAAAGGAGAATAGAGGGAGTAGTGCTTGTAGATATTCGACTTGAACGTATTCATGTTGAAAGTGAGTGGGAAGTCTTAAGCAGGAATGTTATTACACATACGAACGGTCCGGCCAAAAAACGAATTTTCCTGTAATTCGTTGTACGATACACCGCCCAAAGGATGGGCTCTTAAGAACAAATGTCTATTATGAACAGACGTACCGGTTTCGGGAACCAGATTCCTAATTTCTTCTGAACACATCCCATTGTAGAAAGGATAAAACAGGGAAATAACCCACGTTACGACGGTGCTCAAGAGAGTCAATAGAATTGAATACCCTAGTGTCACCAATGAGAACCTTCGCCGTATTCTGCACGCGGTCGAGAAACTCCAAATTAGACTTTGAAGCACCGGCTGTACTTCATTAACGATTGGATATAGATGGGAAAAATAGTTAGGAGATCAGATGAAGTGAAGTGCCAGTTACACCGTTTAAAAAAACCGAGACACTTGAATGCTTCTTTCGACAACTTGAATATATGTTTTATCCATCGGACATCACATTGTATTTTCATGCCCAAAAATCAAGAGATTCCTAAGTAATTATATCACCCATATATAAAGATGAGGCACCTTGATCCGTCGCAGGTTTATGCGTTAACAAGCAATATTAGGTCTTCCGGGCATTACAACCGACCCTAGTCGCACTTCACCAAGCGTATCATTCATGTTTTGCCTAATAGCTCCAACATCCGATACGCTTGGTCTATAATCAAGTAAATATGAATGGCAAAGATTGCTTTCTTCAGCAAAAGTTTAGATGGGGTTGAAAATTTGACATAGGAGGTCGTTTAGAAAAATAAGAAATATAATAGAAGAAAGAACAGATCCTTGTGTCTCCCTTGAATCTTGAACTCGTTTTGGCAGACCCCATCTACAACAGCTCGTATAGGCCGATCTTTGAAAAGGTCGATATCAATCGAGAGAAATTATCGCCGACACCAAATGTAGCAAGTTTTAAAAAGAGATGATGCTTTCTGCCTGAGGCCCTATGCTCCTTATAGGATCGATGGCAACATATACAATATGCCTGACTCTGTGGAACGCCCTGGAAATATCTAAAGCAATTATTTTACTTTTCCCAATACGGTGAACGGAACGTCGCAATCGTTCGAAACGATGGCAGAGGTTGTATTTTTAAAAAAATTTTAAATTGGATAAAAACTTTCTGTTCATAATAGAAAGTGGCTGTTAAGAAAACGATTTTTTGTTTTCGATAAAGTATAAAAAACGTCCGTTTATTCGAAACAACTATTACGAAAATCGTAATCACAGTACAAATTGTTCAAATTCGTAAATGATTTCTTTCGAATCGGAATACGCGGTAACCCCCCAGTTTTCCAATAACATGGCCAGTAAGTCTCCAGTAGAGCGACCTCTTCGTAAGGAATTGGGAGGTTATTTTCTGGTTTTATTAGCCAACTTATCCTTTTCTGGGATGATGTTTTAATATTTTTAGTTTTTCTATATTCCACCCCTCGTTATATGTCTCCTGAGAAACCCAGAAAAATGTCCATTACAGTTTTGGAATGTGCTCCCCTAGGGCTTTCAAATCGCATTCAGGTCTGTCCTAAGTGCCCTAAAAAATAACATAACAATAAAATGTATTATGTTTTCGTTACTAAATAATCAAAAGTTATAAATTATTTCACTTTTTGTTTAAAATTTTACCATATTTAGCAGAGTGTGGAAAGTAGTTAACAGAGGTGTGGGATGAATTTAACTGACGAATTTATCTTCACACCCTACACTTTATACCTGAATGAGCTCGCATAGGGACTTTCAAGAGATTAGGCCTATCATGCCAGGTAATCGCGTTATTCTTGAATACAGCTTCCCCGCCATATCTGAACAAAGACAGAAATATTTTGTTTGGTTTCTCTTTGTGTATTTTGATTGTCTAAGAAAAGTTTGACGTTTCTTAGCTCGATAACTTGTCCTATGCAATTACAAAATCTATAGAGCGACAACCGCTACTTGCGTGGTAATGTAAACCGTAAGCAGTTGTGGTTGCTAAAACAAATATTTTTTTAGAATATTTGAAAGGCTTTTGAAGTTCTTCTTCCTTTGAAAAATTCTTCTTTACTATTTATAAAGCATTGTTGCAATAAGTAGGAAAATATTCCTACGTGTAGGTTTTTTTCTCTATAAAATAAGCGTAAAGTGCTTTTTCCAAACATCTTTTCTCGAGAATCAAATCACTTAATGTTTTTTTTTTGTCCAATAATCAAAATTTTGATTCTTTTAAAAGATCGTTGGATCCAGCTTTCAATATTGGCTTAACTAAGATAATTGAAATAATAATTCCGATGACTAATTGAGTACTTTATTACAATGCACTTAAGAATAACCAATGCTTACATATTATACACTACAATCAGTTGTCACTGCAACTTTAGTGTGGAAAATGTATTAAACTTTTCTTTATAACTTTCACCCTACTACAAAGTAATATCTTTAACAACAATCACTGCTTACCTAGTAATGCAAACAGTATACAATTGTCATTATCTTCTTTAACACTTCTTCAGCTTGGCAATCATGTTGTGGAACGGCGCTAAGAATGGTAATTAAACTGCCACTATTATTCTCTTAAAAAATGTTGTGTGTACAGTTTGATGGCTGGTGACGTGTCTACATGTTTTTGTTATTGTTGCAGTTATTTCTTCACATAGATTTAATGTGGTTGTAAAAATATGTAACATATGTATGTTGTTGCAATGGCACAAGTGCTTTTGTGGCCAATGTGTTTCAAACGTTTGTTCGTCTGTCTGTCTGTCTATCTGTCTGCCTCTCTGTCTATCTATGGAAATTGTCGGGTGACGCCATCTGTATTGGTTAAAGTGTGTCCTAGATAAACTGCTGGAATTACACGCGGCTTATGAATGATTTTTGTACAAATAGTTGTTGTAGAAGTTGTAGTATTTTTTCTAATTCTTTATTGTTTATGTGCGTAAATCTATATAATATTGTGCATTTTTTATGTCAGTTGTTTTTGCTGACTGCCTGGCGTTTTTTTTTAAATTTTTTGTGTGATTTCTGTTCCCCATGTGTTGCAAGGTGTGGTGTTGTTTTATTTATTGATCAACTTTTATTTAAATGTTTTACATTTATTTGTACTTTATAATGTTTTACATTTTATTTTTAAATGTTTTTAATAAATTTTATAGTTTAAACAAAATTATAAAATTTTTTTTTTTTATTTTTAGAAAAGTGACTAATACGAACGGAAAATTTATTGTACTCTTAAACAAAATATTTATTTATAAACAAGAAATCCTTTTATTAAGATAATAAAGGATCTAAGGGACTCGAAAAAGATTTTTTATAATCGAAACAAAATCTAGAAAATAAGAATAATTGTATTTTCTTAGTCGTTACTGACTAAAATCGACTGCTATTGAGGGCCACTTGACGTAAAGTAAAATTTACTTTTAGTTAACAAGAAATTTTGCAACGAATCAAATGAAAGAAAACAAATTTTAGTCAGAAAGTAAATATATTTATTAAATATGTTTAAAATAAAAACAAACTGTCTAAGCATTGTTATCGTTACAAATTAGACTTGAGTGTTTGTAAGTAATTCCCATTCGATTTACAATTTTATTTGTATACTATCTTTAGCCTTTCGAAAAAGATTTCCTGATGATCTGGCCTAAGCAACCAGTGAAATGCGCTTAGGAACTAGCTTACCTGCCAAGAATAAATTTCAGTGAATTTTTTTAAGAATAAGAATTGAAAATTTAGCACACAACAAAATCTTGTTAATGAAACAATTTTTTAACAAAGTTTAAATGTGCTAAATTCCCGTATTATACTATTAATAAACTGAAATTTACTGTGAATGGGATAAGCTGTTCCTATGCGCATTTAACTGATTGCTTAGGCCAGATCATCAGAAAACTTCATGCAAAGATTTTAGAAAAACTTAAGATTTTATGCAAATAAAGCAAATAAGAATTATAAGCGCCAGTTTTAATTGTTACCATATCAAAGCTTAATCAAAAACAACAACAATTAACAGTGAGTTTGTCTTTTCTTTTGTATATCCGAAAAACCTTTGATAAAAAATTTTAATTTAGAAAAATTTAAAGACATAAATTTTATTATTTACTAACCCCAGTCGATACTTGGTGTGAACTAGAACTAGTGAGCTGGTTGGAAAATTCAGAAATAAGGAATTGATTCTTGTCATCCCTTAATCCCTAGATTGCTTTCCGCAGAAGTGCACCTCTGTGAAAAATCCCAAGATCACATTAAAAAAAAAATATGTGAATGAAGTGAAATCAGGAAATATTTTTTACCACGTCCCCAAATACAGACTTTTAATTTTCGATCTCATCATATCTTAGATCAAAAAAGCACTAAATACAAAAATTAAGCCAAACTCTAGCCATTTTCAATGATGTACGATACGATGAAACCGAAACAAATGAAACAAAACAATCTGATTTACCGATGAAGACTTTTAGCATGAAAACCCGGACAAGTATGGAACATGTAATGCTAGAACGCTTATGGAACCATCGCGCCTGGCCCAACAATGCAAAGAGTTCATAAATTACAAACTACTACTTTTGGGTATCAGCGAAATGTGATGGCCTGATACGGGCGAAAAAACAACAACAAGCAGTAAGGCTACGTACACGAGGCAGAAACCTCACATGCATTCAATGCTATGCGCCCACCAATGTTTCCGAGGTTGAAGTGAAATAATTTTATAGCCTCTTGGATATTGCAATAACATCCTGGAAGCGTGGTGATATCCTGGTAGTAATAGGAAGGCGACTTCAATGCGCAAAAAGGCCCCAGCAACACTGGCCTTGAAAGCGTTATGGGTGTGTCACGATTAGGCAGGAGAACTGAAAACGGGGAAATGTTTGTGAAAATGTGCGCACAAAACAAAGCACAACATAACGTGGGCATCACCTGATCATGTTACAGAGAATCAAAAAGATCATATAGCTATCTCCAGGAAATGGGGTGGCTCACTGTTGGATGTGCGAAGCAAAAGATGTGCTGACATGTCTAGTTATCACCACCTACTAATTGCAAGCGTACGTATAAACGAATCGTTGTTAACAACAGCCCATGAGGAACGGTACGGTTGGAGGCCCAATGCTCCTTATAGGATCGAGGGGAATATACAAAACTATTTATTCCGCTTCAATTTTTTTAACCTCGTCATAAAACTATATCTAACACTACATTAAAAAGCACTGGTGACATTACGCACCCTTGTCTTTATTGACGGGAATGTTCGTTATTTAGCAGTTTTCGTGCAGGAATCTAGTTGTCGGACTAGATTCCTCGTTAAGAACTTTAATAAGAGATACAGGCTTACTGAAAACTTGTTTGCATACAGAGGAAGGCCAAATTACATCATGTGGGAATGTATCAAATGCCTTTTTAAAATCTATAATTATGACGTATAATGGCGACCTCCATTCAAGCGACTGCTCTACAATTACCCGAAGGCGGCTTACATGATCTATGCATGATTTATAAGGACGGAATCCAGCTTGCTCTGGGCGCAGTTCTGGTATTAGGCTTAGCATGAAAGCCTTTATATTGTAATGTACCCATCTAACTTTTAAACCGTACTGAGAAGTGTTATACCCCTCCAGTTTCCGCGATCTGTTAGATCACCTTTTTTGGGTATTTTTCTTTTCTGACAACACTTCACTAAACTCTTCACTTATTAGAGGAATAATTAGTTGCGCACTTTCCAGCGGGAAAATGTAATCAATAGAAATCTAGAAAGTAATTCATATCTTGTATAATATTTGATTACAGTATTCATTATTCTTAACACAGAGTATTGAATAGCTTATATGATCTATATCTTTTTCAAATAAATGGAGTTTACAACTCGCATGGTAAATTACTAGATCTGGTTTTTGTTAATGACCCAGCCGATTGTTCCTTGCAGCACCCGAGGACCGGTGTCATCCTACTCTAGATATCAGCCTTAATGTTCCATTTAAAATTAACTCCCAATCAACACAAAAAGGTTTTCTGTTTCAAAAATGTAACTTCGATGACTTAAAGCATCTTTTATATAATAGGAATTGGCATGATCTTCTGACTATTCCTTGTTATACTCCAGCAGTAATTGATTCCATGATAGCAAAATTCTATAAAACTATCAAATTTTTTCAATGAATGTGTTCCCAAATTAGCAATGCGCACAAAAGCTGGACCTCCGTGGTGCACAAAAGAATTATCCAGACATGAAAACATAAAAAATAAACGCTTTTAAAAATATAAAACAACTGGCTTGTTGTCTGATTATAGCAGATTTGCGGTTTCACGTGCTAAATATAAATTATTAAACACACAACTGTACAGAAACTACGTATCTAATATGAAACAAAATTTTAACTGTGACCCAAAATCTTTTAATAAATTTGTTAATTCCAAAAAGAAATTGGTGGCTTCCCTACAACAATGCAGTACGGTGCTAACGAATCTAGTGACGATAAGATAGTAAGTAACTTGTTTGCTGATTTTTTTCCACCACTTCCTCTAATTCCCAAAATTTAAATGAATACCCACATCCAATTGCGGGTCATCAAATGATAAATTTTTATCCAATCCACACAAATCAGATTTTAGACACTTTAAAATCATTTAAGTCCTCATACCACATGGGTCCTGATGGTGTTCCCAGCTGTGTCGCTACTCTATTAAGCATAATATTTAATTTATCCTTAAAATATGGTTATTTTCCTCAGTTGTGGAAAGACTCATGCATTATTCCGCTATTTAAATCTGGCAGTAAGTCATGTGTCACAAACTATAGAGGCATAGCAAAGTTAAGTGCAATCCCTAAGCTTTTTGAAAAGTGTGTTACCGACAATCTCCTTTATGAAATTTCGTCCCTACTATCTTCCTGTCAACATGGTTTTAGAGAAGATTGTGCATCAATAACTAATCGTATGCAGCTGACTTCTATAGTAAATCGTGAATTTATTAAAAGGAAATTTACAGATTGTATTTACACGGACTTTAGTAAAGCTTTTGATAAAGTCAATCATAAACTACTTCTGATAAAGCTTCATGCTATGGGTCTTACACTCGGGATTGGATTAAATCATATTTAACAAACCGAAAACAAAATGTTGTTTTGAATAATACTACATCAAAAATAACTTCTGGCCCGAAGGTAGCCACATTGGTCCAATTTTAATTTCCTTATTCATCAATGACTTGCCGTGCGTAATTAAATGTTGTAACGTCTTAATCAATGCCGATGATGTGCAGATATTTCATAGCTATGACAATAACATTGAAAAAAAATTCTGAAACATGATTCAATGGTGCGTGCTAAATTTAATGGAACTCGTTTTTCAAGAAACGATAACGCTTTATTTAACTTTTCACTGGATGGACATCAACTTGAACTGGTTACGGAGTTTTCAGATCTTGGAATACTTTTGGATCCGAAATTAAATTTCCAGAATCACAGATATATGGTGGTTATCAAAGCTCGCGGTGTGTTAGCTTTTATAAAACGATGGGCTAAGGTGTATACTAAACCAATCATTACTAAACGATTATATACATCTTTAGTCCGACCAATCTTGCAATATGGATCTGTTATTTGAGATCTGCATTCGGGGATTATCTCAAAAACATTATTGAATCAGTCCAAAAACAATTCCTTCTTTTTTGCTTGGGTAATTCAACATGGAATCCTTATTTCTCCTTATACTACAAGGCTTGCATTAATAAAATTACCAACGTTGGAGAGCAGAAGAACTATGCTTAGCGTTTCATTTTTATTTAACCTAATAAATGGTGCAGTCTGTTCTTACTTCCTACTCAGCAACATACATTTTAATGTACCTCAACGATCACTCGTTTCTACATTCCAATCAATTTACTAGTTTTCCAAACTAATTATGCTAATTCTAGGCCCCAATTCGTTCCTTATTCTGTAAATGTGGGAATATATGTGGAAATCAATTCAGAATTATTTTGTAGGAAATAATTACCATCTCGATTCGAATAAACGCATAATTATTCTTTTGAAAATATACATTATTTTTTT
Organism: Pollenia labialis; assembly: GCA_949318255.1. Taxonomy (NCBI): domain Eukaryota; kingdom Metazoa; phylum Arthropoda; class Insecta; order Diptera; family Polleniidae; genus Pollenia; species Pollenia labialis. Next base: position 69,640,558 of record OX439140.1, on the reverse strand, counting down.
AATAATTTATGTAATCAATTCCTCATTTTCCAGCTGGTTTATGTGGCTCTGCTTTCAGCAGCTCTGTTGCTATGCTGTCAAAACTAGGAGATTTGTTACTCCTTAAAGCATTGATCTGATCTCTCTTCACAAACAAAATTATTTTAGGTGTCAACCTGTGCGGGAATATTAGAGTAGTAATTTTCCATAGCTCCAAATGTGCCACCTTTGCTACAGTACGGTTAATTAGTTTCTTAAAAGTTTTGTAAAGATCAACTTAATATAATTTATATTTCAAATTTTTCTATTGAAAATTGTTATATGAAATTGTAAATATTTAGTTTGATTATAAAATTAATTTATAGTTCATTTTGCTCTTAAAAACATTTTTTAAATATGAAATCAAAAACCAACCAAAATTTTTTGTTCTGTCAAAAAAAAAAAAACTAACACTTGAATTGAAAAAGAAAGAAAAAAACCAGAAATTGTTGCTTCAACGCTATAAAAATAAATTTAATCCTTATGGGAACTTGTAACATGGAACGAACCATTATACAAGTTCAACCACAAGACGTGTTGGGGCAATTAGGGTCAATGGAAATACTTGTACTGATATACAGCCGATTTTTTTTATCACTCTGCCTCAAAAACGTGACTTTTTTCCTTTTTACAAGTATTCATTCAGTCTGAAGGCGTTCTTAAGTTCGTTTGTAATTTGATGAACATAAAGTACGTTTGAGTTTTTTTTGGGGTTTTTGTGAATATGAATCTACTTGAAAAGTAATTTTTTTTTAAAGTAATGAAAAGTTGAAATGTTTATATGGTTTGTTTGTATGTGCGTTTGCTTTTATGGCCTGTAATTTAATATTGGATCACCAAGATCACCAACAAACAAGTCGAACAGAGATTATGTAAAACCCACCATATAAACGAAAACTGACTTGTTGCAACTTAACGCTGCGGCACTTAAAACCTCTAGCTAACCACAATGATTTTTTGTGACTTGTATGTATAAATTTAGTTCTATTTGTTTTTTTTTTCAAAGGGTCAATCACCAACCACTGACTTCATTTGTACAAGTGTTCATTAATGATTTTTAGGGCCCTTGTTGTTTTAGATTTTTTTCGGTTTTTTTCCTTCGAAAGATTATCAGTTTCCGAAAATAAAGAACCACATGAAGTATAAATATTTCTTAGGAGCGCACACTTGTTAAAACCTTCACCTTAGGAATGCAGGCGACATGTTTCTTATCATTGTTTGGATTTTGTGTTTGACTTCAACTTTAATACTGAATTTTATGCCATAAAATATGACTTTAGTGACTAAGTTTTTTTATATTACGAGTTTTTACTTAAATTAAAATAAAACGTCTGTGTGTAGTTGCACTGATTATTCAGAATTTGTTCAAGTTATTTCTTGTAAATGACCTAATCGTTGGACAGAGTTGCAAAGGAGTTGGGTCAATAAAAATAAAGGCGCGTTTAAATATAAACTGCTAAGTAAACAATCTTGAATTTTCGTTCTTTCCTTTTAGTTTAATCTGTGACTTAATTACGATCACACATTCTATCTAACACCTACAAAGGAAAAAATGGGAAAAGGTGAAGTCCGTCAAGCGCGATGGCCAATTAAAATCGGCGCATTGAAAAAGCAGGGCGCTGATTGGCGGTTTACAGGGATCGGCTTAGTGATATTTTACCTTTTGGTTCTACAACCCCCAGGGAAATCAGATGCAGTCAATACCTGGGATTCGGCAAAAATCCATAATTGACATATCTGTTAACATTTGTACGATGTCTTGAGATCGCTTCCGCCTCAAAATCTTCGGGCATGTTCTGGCAATCGCAAAAATCTTAACAAATCGCATTATGAGTGTAAAGTAAATCACAATCGCAAAAAGTTTCGCGACTTCCAATTGCAGAAGTATGCTCAAGGGAACTAGAAAATTTTTAATCTCAAGCAAACGCACGAGTTTCAACACATTATAAAATAAATTGCGATTTCGAATCGTGCAAATATCAGAACATGTCCGCATTTCTGATACCACGGGAGTCATTATCACCCGGTGAGTTTCCACCGCACTGACTATTGGTTGTGGCCTACGAAAAAATACTTTTTGGGGGGAAATACTTTGTATTGCAGAAAGATTGTCTTTGCAGTCAGTTTTACTTTTTCGTTGAATATATTTTCGGGGATCACGTGGTGATTGTGTTTTACTACCAAATGTCGCGGGAAGGGAGTTTCTGAAAGCTCTACTTAAGGCTGTTTTTAACCACGTGTGAGAGAGGTTAGTTTACTCCAGCTCCTTAACAAGGGGCGAATCTTGCCACATTATGAACTGATGGTTTCACTCAGACTCAGGTAATTTTTTTGGTTCCTATCTATTATGAGCTGTTTGAATCGGGCCAAACGATCTTAGAGGACCTGTATCAAACAAATTGATTCGTCTAAAACAAGCGTAGGCCAAAAAATCCCTGTAATATGCGATAAGTCATGAAACTTTAATGTTCCAAATTTTCTTAATTCGTTCTTGGAATTAAAATGTGAACAATTCGTTTTACGCGAAATCCATATGTGGACAGAAAGATGGGAAATAGTCGTATCTACCTCTTTACCAATTTCTAGATTTAACGCTCAAAAATTTCCAAACATTCCGAATTTGTAAGTGATATTTTAATCACAGAGCACACAAAGGCGTCACGAGCCAGAAAATATTTTGTTTTTTTCTGTATTTTTCTTCGAAAGCTGCCCTTTTAAGGATATAAAACAATGTCGGAATAATGGAATAAAAACGTCCAATTGTGCGAACTCAGACGATAGGTAACATTGATACATGTCGAAATTTTCGTGTGAAATAATCAATGTTGCTCCACATTTTTTCAAAATTTGACAAAGTACTAGGTCTTCTCGGATGAACTACACGTGAAACTCTATTTTCGTTTGCCAGACTGGGTCAGCGTATTTCAGGCTGAACAACTGGCGATAAGGGAGGCATGTAGAGCACTGTACAGTACGAACATCAGCGGTACAATTGGAATTTTTGCCGATAGCCAGGCGGCTCTGATGTCACTGAAGTAACATAGAACAACGTCCATTCTCGTCAACCAGTGTAAGAAGGAACTATCCAGAATGGGCAGCCTATCTGGCATTACCTTAATTTGGGTCCCTGCGCATAGAGACCATTACGGTAATGAACAGGCAGATGGGCTGGCCAAGACTGGAGCCGCTCTTGATTTTTCACAGGGTGTGCCAGTCGCAACACCCCTGGGAACTAAAAAAAACCTTCTCCCTTTTAATGAATGCTGCCGCAGCTGCAGGGAACCTGGAACTGAGGAGACAGTATTTCATCTCCTTTGTGATTGCCCAGCGTTTAATTCAACACGACATGGACTGTTTGGGAATTACCCTCTACAAGGACTACCCGGAGATATCGCGGGTGAAACTCAGCAGCTTGCTGAAATATCTCAACGCAACGGACTGGCTCTAGCCACCTCGATATTGCTCCTGGGTCAATTTTTATTGGGGGTTCCAATTCTTGATGAGTTGTGTGGTATTAAAACGGAGTCACTGTCGACTCTACTTGCAGTACGCCTAGATCTGTCCGCGCTACCACGTTATCCAACAAACCAACCAACCAACTGGGTTCAAGACAAAAAAATTATTTTTTTTATATTTATTCAAGAAAAGATGTTCCCTCAGCGTCCGTTGGACATTTTTGAGGCGAGTTAGCAAAAAGTTATACATCGGGTGCTTTTTTTTAGAGTTGCCAGCAGCGAAATTAGGCAACGCCGCTGATGTTTGAATACGCTGCTCAGTTCATTCGTCATCTGTTATCGACCCATTAACTCACAGTATGAAGTATATAAATGGAATATTTTAATGAACTTTAAACACTGGATTGTTTTTAAGGTTTGTTCGATTTTTATTTCACTCGAATTCGATTTCCAGAACATGGTTGGATATTACCCAGATGCGAATTGCATCAGTTTTAGTTATTATTCTTATCTAGTGATTTAATTCCTTTAAGGAATTATTCATTGCTTTCCAACTGTTTTGAAGAATAAAAACTCTTGTGGATTTAATGCATTTTGAATATGTGACCATTACAAATATTTATTTTGAAATAAAATTTTTATAACTTTTTGTGGTTGCCGTCAATAAAGAACTCATAATTTAAAAATTTCTTTGGTTTGTTTTTTCGCCTTCGATAAGAACTTAAAATTGAGTGCGCATGGCATACGAATTCCGTTTAATGACTCCAAGCATTTGAAATTGTTTTTTTTTTGACTGATAAGGCCCCTTGATTTGGTGGGAATTTTAAATATTTGTAAAGACAGTTTGAATATGTTTGCTTTAAAAATGTAATAACAAGTAAATATGAGTTGTTTTTTTTTGAAGAGACTTTTAAAAATTTTAAAATAAAAATTTAAAGTAAAATTTTATCCAAGAAGGGAAACAGTGATATCTGGAGAAAGTGAATGAAATTCATTTTTTATATCTGAATACCTAATTTAACTCTATTATGAAATTTGAAAGGAAGACAATTAAAACAAATTTCTTATTAATTAAAAAAAACTTTCGTTAAATTAATTAAAATTTAATAAAACAAAATTAATGTTTAATTTCAATTAATTTTGATAAAATGTTTAACAATAAATTGCAGGTTTTTTTGTAATATTTTGACATTATTTCTTTAATAACTGAAAGTTTTACACATGTTCTCTCAACACCTTCCACCCACAACGTGCAAAACTTTACAACTTTATTTCCAAGCCAATTCAAAATCCGCACAAAAAGTTAAGAGGGATTAAGATGCCTTACTGGAGGCACAAGTTTTATAATTAATTAACTTCTAATTATGAACACGCCTTCCAAAACACGCACACAGAAACATCCACAACTATAAGAAGGCAATATAAAAATGGCAAGACAAGACCCCATCTGATGACAGTGATTAAGAGATACATGTCAAACACTAATGAAGTAGACAAGCTGTGCAACAGTCAGTAGTCGTTAGTTGGCAGCCACTCTTATCTGGGAAAAAGATGTTACTTAAATATCTACCAAAAAAAAACCATGCCACATGAACTTTTGACCTCAAACAATTGCAAGACATAAATAAACTGCAATGAATAAAGATGAAAAAATCACACAAGCGTCAAAGTACAGGAACTAAAAAAACCTGCACAGAAGAGCCAGATTAAAAGCTCCCAAACATGAAGAAGTTACAACAAAGATTTGTTTTAGCAGCTGCCGAACAAGATGATCACAACGGCACCAGCAACTACGACAACAACAGCAACAACGAAAATAGCGCTGCTGCTGATGTTGACGATGATCATGCTGACAATAATGATGTTGTTATCTTATTTTACAATTGTATGTTGCATCCTAGTGGCGACATTAAATGTTGTTGTACATATTGTAAGTAGATTTTTAGTTATGTTTAACCACAGCAACAACTTAACAGCAGCAGCAGCAGCGCCTGTGAAAAAAAACTATTAACATTTGTTGGCAATAGACTTTAAGATTTTGTTGCTGCTGTTTTTGTTTTCAGTATTCTTTTAACTTATTTTTTGTTATGTGGCTAACAAAGCCATCATTAATGGTATGGCTATTCGATAGAATCTTTCAAAGTAGTTTAAGCCGTACTTGCGTTGACTGCTTAACGAATTAGACACAGTGGGCCTACGATTCGCTTAAAGAAACTGTAGTTAGATGAAATTGCAACTAAAGCTTATACTAGATACAAGTCACTTCAGTGGTCCCTTTGTGGTACTAAGTGCCAATGGCCATCCTACAGAGCAGTTACTCAGATCAACCAATTCGTCTTCTAATAAAAAGAAGTGACCTAAATGTTATCCCCGATAGATCCTCCAAGCAGGCAAAAACCGGTTCTCCCAGGTATTGCTCCCTAATGCCCCCGATTCCGGCCATTGACAATGAAAGTCAAGCACAGTCTTCTTTTCTACAGTAGTCATTGAGTTCCAGATTTATTCTCCTAGCATGAGTCCCCACAGGCCAGTGCCTAGTTACAACTGATAGTACTGTTCCGAATTAATCCCTATTGAACCTAAGTAAAGTGAAAGTTGTCTGTTCACCATAGACAGTGCCCTTGATATGGAGCCGGTGGAATCGGAAGTCCATCCCATCTGTGCAATTATATAACGCTCGCGCTTGATAAGTGACTTACATGCGACCTCATCGTTTGGCCAGCTCATTTGCTTTCTGGCTACTCGGGCAGTCCGAATGCCCTGGTATCCATATTAACATTACCCCTTAATGCTGCGCAATCTCATTCAAAGCCATTCGGCATCCGCTAAGGAAGCAATGGCAGCCTTGCTATCAGTAAATATACGTATATCTCTCGATATGCAATAATACCTCAACCAGTTGGCCACCCGCCCTATATCCAAGATTTCCTCCTGCAGGACTCTACGTCCATCCGGCAGACGAAAGTAATCTTTTACATACAGTGAAGAAAACCCTGCCAACTCTTTACGTTTTCCACGAACCATCAGCATATTCAGTATTGTCCATGGAAAGTACTTTTAGCCGACAGCACATTGCTTTGCGCCATATGTGTCACGTAACCCGCACCAAAGAAAGGCTTCGGGGTTAAGTAGTCTAGGGACAATCGGACGCTTGATAATCCTGACGTGGCCATAATCACAGATCAACTCCGCGTTAAGCCGGGAGCAAAGATCAATCTTTCTGGCCGTTATGTTTACCGGTCGCCAGTTTACCAATGTAAACGGCGCAATCGTGAGAGTGGAACGCATTGATCCTGTGCTCATCAACGCGACCAGTCCACCTTTTCAAGCATCGCTCGGGCAGGTCCCAGCTCAGTACAACACAACCCGTAATACAGAGTCGGTTTGAATACAGCCTCAAAGATCCAATTGACCCACATCGGGCCCATACCCCAGTTTCTGTTCATATCATTTCTCCATGGTATTAAAATGGATCATTGGTCTAAGTATGTCAGATGGACACTGACTGCCTTTTCTTCCTAACCTAAACTATGCCTGTCTTTGAACATGCTTTGATTTAATAGGACAATAATTTGTGTATCACTAATAATTTTATTCTCTGCGTAAAAAGGGTTAAACAAACGACACAAGCAGTTTGACAACAACAAGATGTTGGTGTGAATATTAAAAATTTTTTATATTTGCATACATAAACATTCTCGATAATTTTTCATATGTTTCAACAAACGTTTTTGTGGTTAATTTGGACCATAAGAGGAATTTTATCTGATATTCAAGATTTGGATTAAACTCCTTTCTAAATCTTTTAAAATATCTTATTCACCACCACAGCTGCCTCCTCCACCACTGTTAAACATTTTTTAACAATAAAAAATATTTATTTTTTTTTTTTGGAAAATTGGCTTCTTAACGAACTCAGATTTGTGCATAATTTACTGTATCGGACAACGGGCAACGGTGGTAACCTTTGGCTTCTTCTAGTATTATTTTTGTAATGCTGCTTGCTCGCTCTCTCGCTGTTTTTGTTGTTGTGGTTTTTGTCGATAGTGTCTTCTGGACATACTTTAACTAAAGCCAAGATCACTTGACTGGTTGAGTAGTGTGGCATGTTTGTTGGGGTTGCATTCTATAGCTGTGGCATGAATGCATGTTGGTTGTGTGTTGAACGTCAAAAGTAATTTGTTTTCATTGCGGTTTTAAGCCAAAAAAGTTTATTGATCTCTAATCAAAATACAAACTTTGTTGTATGGAGTATGAGTGTGTGTATGTAGTGTATGCAACCAAATGATGTTGCGATTTGAGCTCAGCAAGCCATCCAACCAACCAGTGTGTAGATCAATTGAATAACTAAATGAATGAGTTTTTTTTTTTTTTTTGTTGAACGTTTCCATTAACGAACTCAAAGTTTGTGTAGTATAAAGTTAAATATTTGCATTATTAATTTATTTAATGTTGTTTAGTTTAGGTTCAAACATGTGTTTTACATGATACGAAATGTTTGCCAAATGTTGCTGTTGTTTTTTTTTAAACATTTGTTGCAGTTGCTTGATGTTGTTGTGATGCTATTTTGAAATTTATTTATTGCTTGTGGAATTTATTTGAAAATTAATCTTTTTTTGCTTAAATATTCAAGAGATTATATTGTCATAAATTAAGTAATTAAAATTTTACAATTGATTAATTGTGGACGTTTTGAAAAGTTCTAAAAAACACTTTATCGTATGATAAATTTATTTTTAAACGAAGTGAAAACTTACGACATACTTTTACCAATAAAGGATGATATCTTGTAGATTTTTATAAAGACGTTTAAATTAAAGGTGCTGTCATCTTATTGGTGTCACACGAGTATTAATGCTTTTGACCAAATAAGTGTTCTTAAACGTTTTTCACGCGTTGTAAAGAAGAAACAATAAATATTCTGCTCTCAAATGTAACCTAAATTTTCTGTTCCATATGAACAATAAAAATCTAAATCTTGTAACTTTAAGTGGCCAAGTGATAAGTTAATCTTATACTGTTCTGGTTCTGGACTGCTAGATAAAGCCTGCCGACTAGCTTTTTCCATTCCACAAAAAAAAGCCGCACCTAACATGGTGAACAGACGCTTGCGAGACACATTTTTATTGCGAGGCGCTTTATGCAAGTCCGAAGCCCGCTTCAGCCGCAGCATAAATTTAAAGATTTGTTGAAAACAATTCCAGAAATATTTTTTAATTTTTTTGCCACGCCCCTAGATACCGCTCTTTTAGTTTTTTTCACAAAAAAAAAATCCATGGCCAAATAGAACGCCTTTGTTTTTAGACTTAGACTATTGGGGAATTCAAAGGTTTCAATTACAATGGCTTAAGAATATTGTTGTTGCTTTGTAAACAAAAAGTGTCGTAGATAATCAAAACTTTGCTTGCTATGTGTATTGTGCTGTCGTAATAAATCAGAATAGACCTGCGCTGAGCGGCTGAACCGAGCCTCACTAGTTTTTGTAAGCTGTCGCCGTTGAAGATATAATTTTTTCGCGCTAACAACCGAATTTAAACTGCGGCTAGCAATGTTTGCAACAAATAATTTGCGGCGTCAAATTAGAACGGCTTAGGACTCTGCTGTTCGGTAAACAAACAAAATAATATGTATTTGAGATTTGTGTATAAAAAATGGAAAATAGTCAGGTAGGATCTAATTTAATTTATTAATTCATGGATAAGAATTAAAAAATATTTTTATTTTTGGTAAATATTTATTTTTTATATTTGTTTTAAATCAGCTGATTTAAATTCAAAATAGTACACTAAATTATGATGGGTTGTTCACAACAGTCGTATTTTTCATGTTTTTATTTAAAGACATATAACTTTATGACACCTTTTGAACCCCCCATATAGGTCGATCAACACACAACTTTGTCGGGTATTTTATTTAACTGCATTAGAACTAAAAATTATAATATTTACAATACTGAAATATTGTTGCGATATCTTTTTTTCATTATAATCTTGAAGACAATTCCATGGCATTTTTTTTTTTAATATTTTTTCCGTCATCTGTCCGCCGCGGCTACGAGTTGCATGGTCCATTCAACCAGTCAAATTTTGACTAGTTTTCCAATAAATCTCAATGGAGGATTGAAAACTGGCTTCCAATGCTTCAAGAGTTGCTGGCTTGTCGGCATCAGTGTTGCCAATAAAGAATTCGGAAATTACACATGGCTTTGTCCCAAATTACACATTTAAAACAAAATTACACATATATATTTTTAAGCTTATTAATCGTAAAGACCACATGTAACATTTCATTGCACATTTGTGTTGGAAAGTATAATAAATTGATAAAAAGTCAGGGTTTGAAAAACAAATTTTAAAAAATTCGAAAAAAGAAATTGACTGTTCAAAATTAGTGAAACAATTACACACAGATAATACATAAAACTAATTACACATGGGCTACACATGCAAGTATTGTATAATTACACACGAAGTAGCAACGCTGGTTGGCATAAACCAATGAATTAACATAGGCCCATAAAATGTTATCCAGAGGCTTTAAGTCGCACGAACGAAAGAGCCAGCATACAGAACCACTTCTGGAAATTAAGTCATCAACAAATTGATTTTGAAATAAATCGATTGTTTAGCACGCTGTATGGCAAGTTACGCCACGCCGTCTTGTTTGATGTTAATGTTTGGCTGATTAATTTTTGGAAACAAAAATTCAGTCAGCATGGTTCATTAGCACTCGCCGTTCACCGTTACTGCAGTTCCTTGCTCATTTCGGAAGAGCTTGTAAACCGCACCACACCTTAATTTAAGTATGTAATTGATGTAATGGTGATACGTCAAGGGCTTGAGGATTGTCTTCGCTCCAAATACGGCAATTTTGCTTATTGACATATTTGTTTAATCTTTTCCTAAAATGGACGAATGAACTTTGGCAACAGATTTATTTTTTTTTTCAAAGTAAATTTCCACAATTGAAAGACTTTAATGATGACTTTCCAAACCTTACTACACAGAAAAGTCGACACAGTTTGACATTCTCAGCTGTCAAACCATAGTAATCGGTACCGAAAGTTATCATGCAGTTAAAAAAACACACACGACCTATGAATTTTCATCACTCGATTTCTTTTTCTTCTAAAGGGTATTAAAAAAATCGTTCAAACAAATTTGCAAGAAGCTTTCAAAACTATTTTTCTTACTTTGATAGCTAAACTGTTAAATTAAATACAGTGTAACTCAAAATTTGTTTCACAATTTTATTTTACTATAAACTCTAATATAATTGATATTGCCACATCAATTTCAGGTTATTTGGGGTTGCCATATGAATAACATACCAAAATAAGAAATAAACCATAAACATTTTATTGTAGACCAAGTATTTAGGAGAAATTGATTAAGCTTGAGGTCTTCTTTTATAAAAAATATTATATTTATTATTTTCAATATTTCGCTAACCTTTGGTTAGCATTTTATATAAAATTTGGTAATATTTTATTTTATTTTGCTACTAAATATTCTTTCCCTTAAATCAGGATATTGGGCATTACGCATAATGGACTTAAAAAGTCGAATTGAAAAAAATAGCCGCCACAAACATGTATTTTCTTCGGCTAGTTCCAAAACGTCAGCAACAAAGCAGCTTGCTTTTTTGAATGCATTCTACAATGCAACCGTGAAAAGTTTTACAATGCTACCTGTCCAAAGTGCACAAAAATAGCTATCGATGTGTGTATCAATCAGCAAACTGTGGCATCATTAAACTCTATCATACATTTTAAACTTTAACTGTAAAGTATTATTATGTATTCAAACTCAGCCTTACTTAAAGCTCTTAGTAAGAGGCTGAGTTAAATTTTGTTTTAAATATTTTTAAAGTACTATTAGGCAAATTTCCAAATGTGAATTTACCGTTGTTAATTTTCGAGTTCGTGAAGTAGAGATAATGTATTGCAACTAAATTTTCTGGAGAAAGACATTTGATAGACCGTTTTGCATGAAAAGGAGAACCATTGCAAGAAAAGAAAAATTAAAAAAACAAGTAAGAGTGCTATATTTGGCGATGCCGAATCTTATATACATCCATGTTCTGACAATCGCACGATTTGAAATCGTAAAACGCACGATTTATTTTATGGTGTTCTGAAACTCGTGCGTTTAGCTTACGATTGAATTCGCTAAACTTATTCCTATTTCGTTTTATAGAATACTTTTTTTTTTGCGATTTCAAGTCAAAATCGCCAATGTTAAGCGTTTTACGATTGTCAGAACATGTCCGATACTCATCACTATGGTGTGAAAATAACAGAAAGTAATGTAAATATCGTTCTTTAGATATAAATAAATCAACGTTGTGACACGCCTACTTGTCCAATCCCGCCCACATGTTGTGTATTGATAACCAATATGCTTGTACCTTATTTGAAAACTTTGGCTCCAGATATATAAAAAAAAAATGATTTTTGGGCCAAATTAGAGGCAGTCGTGTTATTTTGCGCATATCTCAGCCATTTGTGGAGCGAGCAGGCTGAATTTCAATAGCAAACAATTCCGGACTGTATGTGACATAATTATATAACCGCCAAGTCCCCATCATACAAGGGGTCCACGGAAAGCCCATTTCTACGGACAGACGGACATTGTCAAATCAACTTCGCTCCTCATAAGGACCCAGAATATATATATATACTTTATATGGTCTAAGATCAATATTGTAGGAATTATAAACGGAATGACATACTTATATATACCCTTTTACTCTCGGCGAAGGGTAAAAAGAAGACTAAAATGTCTGTAAAGAACACCAATTTTTTAAAAAAAAGTTACTTTCTATGAAATGGTTCTTTTAGCGAAAACCGTAGAAAATTTCTAAAAAGTTTATTTTTTCTGTGAAAAAAATTGGATTTTTTTTAATAAAAGCAAAATAGTTTTTAAAAGCACTAGACATACTTATTTGTGAATAATCTCACATAGTTTTTTTAATATTTTATATTTATTTCTGCTATTTCTTTTAGTATTTTCTTACAATTCACCTACCAAGAAATTGCACCAAATTATTAACCCAATCAAAGGACATCTTAACAGTTTAAATTGCATTCTCACTGACCTCCATTGCATGTCAATCATAATAATTTGACTTTAAGACACATTAATGCCCCCGATAACAGCAGAACCTCATACCAACATTCATAAACCCTCTTACTGCCCTCGAATATACAACTCAAGTACCTCCCTAAAAAAAAACACACATACAATTTAGTAATTGAAACAATGCGTTTTTCTTAACAATTTAAAACCAAATTACTTACACTCCTTAGAAAAAAATAACAACAATTGAAATAGAAACCATTTATGCCCTCAAGTTAAATTTTGAAAAAGAAAAAAAAACAAAATAATACCGAACAAGTCCATGATGGTTGCGTGTGAATAAAATATCAGTCTTATTTGCTTTATTTGGGTTAATTGAAACTAAATTGATTTTTATTTATGAACAAACACACAAAGAACGAACAAATGAATTCAATACTACAAACTTTTAATAAATACCCGGATTGTTCAAAGAACATGAGGCAAAATACATGATTGATTACAAGACATTTTTATAGGAAATGTTGTAAAAAAAAAAGAAAAAAATACAACCAGTCATTAATGTTTCTAATGGAGGAATGTGTGAGTTAATAAATTTTCTGATTGGAGTACAATATGAATTTTGAGGGAAAAATAATTAAATTAAGTTGTTTCTATAGCACCCGTATGTGTGCACGTGCACAAGAATTTTTAAATTTTAATCTTTTCTTGATGAGATGCTGCAATTAAATTCAAACCCGTATTTAAATTTCCGTTGCTCGAACATTTCCAATTCAAAATTCTAATAAATAAAATTAAAAAAAATTTTCATAAGGTACTATTTGACACTTTTAATACCTAAAAGTACTTTTTGTGAAGAGCGAAACTATAAGTGAAAAGAGGTGGTACTATTTGCTTAAACAAAACCGCGCGATATATGGCATCGTTGGGCCTTCGCCAGGTGCTAGGATTTTCTCCTCTTCGGTAAAAAAAAAACACCGCCCTTGCTATTTAAACATGCGAATTAACTTCTGGCAAATCACGAAACTCGATATCGATCCAAATTGTCAGTAAAATTGTAATTTATATCGGTATTGGCTGCCGTGATTTGCCCCCTGATTACTTGCAATAATCTGAATAAGAAAACAGTTTTTGTAAAAAACGGTCTCTTTATGAAAAAAGGACTTTTTGTTTAAAAAAAAACTACTTCTGTGACATAAGAATTTTTTGTTAAAAACGGAATTTTTATAAATTTCAACAATGTTGAATTCAATCCATCGGTACTCAAATCAATCCGAAGTGATATTAATACATATTACGGTCAGTACGGAAATTCTTGAATCAAGTACAGAAATATTGATTCAAGTACGGATTTTCAATCGCGAAGTACCTAACTTATCCATATTAAATCCCGAATTCGTACTTAAAATAATCCGAAAATGAGATTGATTACAGTTAAACTAAGATTCAACCAATCTTAAAATGCGTATGATTCAGGTATTAAAAAGTTGATTCAATCACGAATTCGTACTTGAAAAAAATGAGAAGTGAATTTACAAGGAGAATTTTATTATGATTGATTTACTTGCCCGTTTTAAACCTTGCAGAATTTCAGTTATAAAACATCAGCACCTTTTCCGATATGGTTTTTACTTTAAAAACTTAATTTACAAATGAAATGAAAATTTGAGAAAAACGCATTTAAAGGTATTTTACACCCTTTTAGGTACCAGAATCGTCTCTTAAGTCCAAACCAGTTTTTTGAATCACTAGGTCCCTTTTCTCGGAGAAGGTCACATGTAACTGAAAACATAAACTTAATGAAAAGCAAAAGTTCTAAATTTTACTTTTTAAGCATGCAAATAATTTGTTTCGTCTTGTTCTGTTATTTATGTTGTTTTTATACACAACAAGCAAATCGGTTTTTTAACTATTTGGGTGGTGTTATTGTAAAAAAACGATCACTTTGCAATTTTACTCTCAAAGTGGCACTGCAAACGAAAAGTTTGATATTTTTTACTTGGTTTAAGAATTTTTTACGTTTTTTTTTTAAGAAATTCCTAGATTGATTTTCGAAAGCAATCCCATTTAGATTTTGTTTTAAGTACGTTTTAGTGTTATTCGTACTTGCATTTTTAAGTATATAGAGTGTTTATAGTCTGCTTCCTTATGAGTAGAGAAGTTGAATAAATGATGTCCGTCTGTGCGCCTATCCGTGCGTATGTTGAAATCAGTTTTCCGAAAACCCCAGAAATCATGGCTTTGAAAATTTTTATTTTTTTCAAATTAATTTTTATTTATTTAAAGATCAATCGCTTTTCCATAAGAATCACTTAAATTTTTTTTGTTTGATTAATTTTTGGTGCGAAAAATTATTTAAAAAAACATATTTTTGAAAACGGCCACACTTTGCCACCCCGTAACTCGACAAATAAACATCATAGAAAAAATATATTTTGCACACTTATACACTTATACTACAACTATCCCTGCAAACAAATGGAAGATATCCCCTAAGGCAATAGTTTAGCAATATCCCCAAATTGTCATCTAAATGAAAATAATCAGTCATTTTTTATTTTGTACGTCATAAATGAAAAAATAAAATTTATTAAATCGAAAATATTCTGCAGAAGGTAAATATATAAATAAAATAAATGTGTTAAATATTAATCTTTTTCTTTCCTTTTTAACTTAATCAAGATATTACATAACACGCATAATGGATGCAATTTTAAAAGAGATGGGTGAAACATATGGTGGAAGCTACAAAATTATTTCAGTTTACATAATTTAATTACAAAATATATTTTTTGTATGTAAGTATAATTTATATTTATGTATTTAATTAAAAATTAAATTTTAAATAAAAAGCTGTGCTTATTTTAAAATAAATGAATATTTTTTAAAATGCAAACTCTTCTTTTTATCATCCCAATGATATTTTGGCGATATCTTTATATTTTCTCATTAGTGTTTATCTGGCAATATTGCTAGTTTATCATCTAGAAGAATCGCTTTCGTATTGCTTAGAAGTATTGCTATCGAGACACGTTTCTTCCCGCAGGAAGTATCTTCCGCAATACGAAATCGATTATTGCCGCAATAATATTTTTCATCCTGGCAATACGTTTGGCAATACATATGGAGTATTTCTGTGTTTGCTGGGATAGTTATGCCATATAAAGGAATTCCAACAAAAATTTTTTATTGGGCTGTCCGCTTCACAAATAATCCCCAGGAGTCTTGTTACATTTTACCTTAGTTAATAATTGTAAATTTTTCTGTACATAGAATATACTACATTGCTTTCCAAAGGATAGCTTAGTTAAAATGTAACAAGAAGATACAATATAATAGTCTGGTAGTGTATAATGTCATTCCTAAAAATTAAAGGAATAGGACTATTACAAAAAAGCTTTCTAAAATATATAATTGAAATTTAGCTCATAGAATAAATTCGAAAAAATAAAAAAAATTTTGAATAAAGTAATCTATGAAAGGAAATAATTCCCAGTTTTTAAATAGTATTTTTTTATCCAAGACACCCTTTATGTTTAAAATGTACCTTTAAGAAACCACCTTTTTTTAGAAAAAGTATTGTTTATTTCTGACAATGGATTCTGGTAGAGGAGACAAAAAATAAAAGAAATATACGTGTTACATTTTTGCAAAGAATGCATACTTTCCGGAAAGCAATCAACCACCGCCCGAATTCGAAAGGGTATCCGTTACCATGTCTTAAATATTTTTTCGAGCGCGTGCAGTTAAAAAGGTCCTTAAAGATCTCAACATAAGCAAGGTCCCGGGGCCGGATAGTGTTGGCTGTTGTCTTGAAGAAGTGTGCTTTGTCGTTGTCTCATTCTTTGGCAGCATTATTTAGCTACACGTACCGGATAGAATTTTTTCCTTCTTGCTGGAAACGTCCAGCCCATCCCAAAAAAAGGTGAGGCTACAAACCCTGAAAACTACCGACCAATAGCAATTTGATCTACGCTCTCAAAGGTCATGGAGAGCGTTTATTTCGGAACGTTGGAGTCGTTCTATCTTTCAATTTGTTGAAAGTAAAGTGTTTGCTCTGGATATTTCCCAAGCGTTTGATCGTGTGAGGCACGGTGCACTCGTTTCAAAGCTTATTTCGTTTGGTGTCGGTAGTGATTTATATCGAGCCTTCTTAACGACCGCTGTATACGTGTTGTTATATATATATGGGTACTCATCTTAAGAGCTTCATTTAAATTCAGGGGTACCGGGACCTCCTGGGTCTAACTTCTACTCCTATCTATTCTTTCGTAGATGACAGCAGTATTTTTCATTAAATTTCCTTTAATCATAGAGCAAGCCTTACTGAGGTTGAAGATATAAGACAGAATATGAAAGACACACTCAATCATGACCTTACGACAATATCCGAGTGGGGTCTTGCGAATTGGGTCGGTTTTAATACTCGTAGGACCCAATGTTGTATCTTGACCCACAGACGTCTTGTGTCATCTGTATCTATTGGAGCTATAGCCATCGAGGAATCAGACACTCTTGATGTTCAAGGCATGAAAATCTTTTGTGGTGTTCGTTGGAACCAACTTGTTTTTCGAGTGTTGAAAGAAGCATGCAAGTGTTTTGGTTTCTTAAAACGGTGCAAAAACTACTTCACTCCGTCTGATCTCCTCACTATTTATACCGCCTATATCCGACCGGAAATGGAATACAACTCCCATATCTGGGCAGGGACTTCAAGGTCCAGCTGGAGGATTCTGGAACGGGTGCAAAGGAGTGTGTTGAAACTCATCAATGGCAATAGGGTATCCAGCTCTATTGACTCATTGAAGCATCGTCTGAATAGGAGTTGTGCGTCATTGTTTTATCATTATTACCACGGTAAGTGTTCAGCTGAGATGGGCGAACTCATTCCTGTGACGCATACCCGTAGAACTCGCATGTCCAGCAGTTCGTTGTCGACTGTCCAATATATCGCACAACGCATTACGGAGAAAATTCGTTTTTTGGCCGAACTAGCCGTATGTGAAGTAGACCACCGGCAGAAGTCATTAAATGTCCACAAACACTACTCCCTCTTTCCTTCCTCTCATAACCTATTTTCCTAATAAAATTTTAAGTCAAAAAAATTTTGAGCCAGTTCAATTTTATTTAGCCATCCTTATAATCAACAATAAAAATGCATATCCGTCATATATTTAATACTTCGATGCATCATAACTACTAACCAATAGCCCAGCATTCTTTTTCCCAAACTTTATTATATTGTCTTTCATATTTTTACTTATTTTTGGGGAAGACATACATATTTGCTTGAAAACTTTCTTTAAAAATTCAAAAATTGTATGTGTTGTTAACGGTTTTAGATTCTATTTTTTAATTCTTTGTTTTTTAAACACTCACTTAAGAAAAGTAACATAAGCTTATAAAGTACCTTTTACACACTTCAAAAATGGTAATCTTAATTAGGACCCTTTATACTGCATAAGAGTAAGACAACAATTTTTTATCCTTTTTTCATATTTTATATACGAAACAACGAAAAGTAATAAATGATGGGGAAATATATTAAAAAGTGTAAAATCACCAAAAAATCCCTGAATTGCTTTTAAAATCCCCCTAAAAGTCTCCCAATCCCCAAATGACTTTCTTTTTTTGCTCACTTGAAATCCCCAACTTTAGGGCTAAATCCCCAATTCTGACTAACCTGATTAGAAGGGGCAGTGTTGGCTCAAAGTAAAAAAAAGATAAACATTAAAAAACAGCCAAATTCAAGAGTCAATCAAAATACGAAAATCGGCTGGGTTGTACTGCATGCTTATTTCATTTATTAAGCCTACAATGCACAGTGGGTGATAGAAATTTTATATATCAGAGTAAGGGGAATTGTGTATAGAGCTTTTTTTCCCAGACTTTTTCGATTCCCGGGAAAGCGGGAAATTTGTGTAAATTTCCCAGATCCCGGGATCCCGCTCCATATAAATAATACAAAGTAAATTTTGTTTTTAATTAATGAAAAAAACTTTTATAAAAATACGTAAGGGAACTTGTTTACAAAGAAACTAAAAGAAATGGTTCAATACTAAAAAAATTAATTGAAGATTGAAATAGGAACTTGAATTATTATTACCTCACGCTTTTATTATTATGCTTTTATTCCGTATTATTATGCTCTAGGTACAAGATAAAAAGATAACATAAACATAACAATTTAATTCATAAAACAATAATAAAAACAAAATAAAAATTGAGGTGCTCAAGATATGAGATCAAAAAGTTAATTAATAAAATAGATAAAATATTTTAAATAAATATATAACATTTTAACGGCTTAGGAAATAACTTTCTGACACACCCAAAGCTCTTAGTTAGTCGTCAAAAAGTATATTTCTGATTTTATTTACGAATTATCATGTTACCGAAAAATTTCGTTAATTTTGTACCGAGGTTGGACAAATAGTTAAAATTGCACCGTTGTAGCAGAAGCAATTTTTTCTTTCTTATTAACAACGTCTTTGTCAGTCAAATGCATGTCAAAGTTTTTCAAGTTGTATGTTGTAGTATCTTACACGGTTCATTAAATATATTTTAAAAAAACTGCTAAAAATGTGTTTTAAGTCTTTTTCAACAATATAAATTACACTGGGGTTGCTGAACGTTTTTTTTTTAGGTCAGCTCTTGCTTCGAGATATACCGTTATTTTGAAAATGGAGGAGGTTGCTCAACATATATTCGCGTAACTCAAAAAACTCTTTAGTTTATTAAAATTACTAAAAAAAACCGAAATTCCGAAATAAAATTTCCTTTAAGAAAGGTAAAACTTTTTTCTGATGTCAGCAGTCATTTTAGAAACATACATTTGACCCATCTAGGGGCATCCTTGGCACTGCAGTAGCCAAATTAAAGAATTTCAACCATACGAATATGGACGTTTAATAAAATTCTTAAATTTTGTCGCTGCAGCGTCCAGGATGCCCCTAGATGGGTTAAATGTATGACCAACTCCACTTTATTTTTCATCTCAATCATTTATTTCTAACATACCTACCCGCTATCTCCATTCTTTAAGGGGGCTCTCATACAAAATGTTTAATGCAGACTACACTCACAATATTCTGTACGTAAAATTAACTGAAATTGTAATATAAAATAAATGAAAATTCAGTTAAAACCTGGTCTACTTATTTTTCATTCGTTTTTAACGAAAAATTCATTAAATTTTTACTGACGAAAATTCAACCCCATGTTCCGTAAAAACAAATGAATTTTCAGTTATTTTATCTAAATTAACTATCAAAAAATTAACTACATATTCCGTAAAAACAAAGGAATATTCAATTATTTTATTAAATTCAGTAATCTTCGTTTACTTCACCAAAGAGCAGAATTTAAAAAAAACAGACAGACACCTGTTTGATTGTTTTTCTAATGAGGAGAACATTATTATTTTCTTACCTACCCCGTTACAAACGTTTGTTTTAATTTTGCTGTACTGACCCCGTTGTTTACAGAAGAACTCTGTTATAAGACACCAGCAGCATGACCAACATGGCTTCGCAAATATTTTAGTTTAAAAATTTGATGTATTAAACTAAATTATTTTAACAAATAGAAAATGGGAATTTTGCAACAAAAAACAAGCAAATCGTTTTTTATGGATAACTAAAAGTTTATTTTTGGTAGTTAAATTACATAAAATAACTGAATATTCCTTTGTTTTTAACGTTTGAATTTTTGAAATAAAAATTAAATGAACTTTTCCTTATTTCAAATTACGTTTTCATTTAATTTCACATAAAAAAGAATTTAACTTAATCAACGGACAATATTAACTGCAACTGAAAATCCGTATTATTATGCACTTAGTTTTTTGAATAAATGTAGAATCAGTTAAAAATAAATTTGCTTGGAATTTTAAATGTTTATTTATTTAAAAACGACTAAACGGAAAACTTCTCAAAAGTCCCATAAATGCTCAGGAGTTCAGTTCTTTGGAGGCAAAATGCGTTTTTTTTTTGCAGAAAGACATTTTTTAAATGACAGAGTAATTGTAAAGTTTGTTAAAGCGATGCCTCAAATTTTAAAACAAAAAACACCAACAAGAATTAATTTATTCAACTAATATCAAACCTTTATGCGTCTTCTTTTTTTTAAAGCAAATTAAAACCTCTTGTAAAAAGTGTCATTAAAACGGCATCCAACTGACTTAAATTTCTCTGCCATAAATTAACTTTAAAATGGAAGAAACTTGAATACAAAAAATATCATTTAATATTAATTTGCTGTGGGCAAAACTCAACCGAAAAAGTGTAAACGATAATGAGATTTTTTGAAAATGATTTAGTAATAAAATAAATAACAAATTATTACCAGCATCGGATAATTTAAAATGACTGTGAAATAATTTACTGGAAATTTGATTAAATATTTAAACTTCAAAATCTTTTCTAAATTTGAAAAAATAAGAGGTTTTAAAGCACTTTGCCGTTTGCAACTATTAAATGTCATGAACTGATCATGTAATATATCAGATTGCCTAAAGGCTAGTTTACAATATAAAACTTTTTGTTAATACAAGTCAAACACTTAAGCAATATGTAAAAGTTTGTATAGTGTGAATGCATTGTGTTATGAAAATGACAAGTATTACGAACAATTTTACATTCCATACGACATCATCTTTTTTTTTTAAATTTCTAAACAATAATGCTTTTCATTTGATCAGGGTTGCATTTTAACAAAAGCATGACCATGTGTGAAAGTGTGAATACAAACTGTTATGTTGAATAAGATCGAAACAAAACTCATTAGGTTTCTATCTCACAAAGTATTATGGAATTCGGTGTTATAGTGTAAACTAGGTTTGAAGGTGCTTTTACACGATCTGTATTTTGCAGTGGGTTTGCCAGATGTAAAATCAATATTGACACATACAGAAGGTTTATAATTTTTGCTTTCACATGTTCGTTTTGAGTTTCATCTGGCACAACTTAAAATCGTTCATAACAGCAAATTATTTATATATTTATAGTTTTATTCACTTTTAATTTTATTTCAGTTAAATAAAAATGTTGTTTTTTTAAAGAATATGTATGTGTAAATAAATAATTAAAAATTGTTATATGCCGCTACTAATAAATGACTTGCAGAACAGCTGATGTCAGATGGATTGTCAGATCAAAATAGAACACGCTCTAATTGAAAAATTTTCGCTGAAAATTCCATCTGACATTTACAGAAGCAAATTTTTTTGCGTTAATACGAGATGTATGATTTTGCAGTGGGAAATTTGAAAAGTACACTGCTAAATACAGATCGTGTAAATGCACCTTAAGCAGTTATTTAAATAGTACGAAAAGTGATTGCGAAAGTTTTAAATTACACAAAATAGGTGGATAGAAAATTTAACGCAATAAAACGATTTGATTCTTATTGTAAAGCATTTTTTAACCATAATCTTCAAGTATTAAACATTTACCATATTTACATACTTAACTAGCAGAGACATACACCACAATTTCAAAACAGCACTATGTCTGCAATTGGCATTGTGGATGTGTTCTAAAACATCATAAAACTTTGCAGTCAAAGTTAAAAATATAGTTAAACGATGGTGCAGTTTGCACTTTGATTAAGATAGCATTGTAAAACTCTTCACGGTTGCATTGTAGAATGCAATAAAAATAGCAAGTTGCTTTGCAACTGATGTTCTGGAACCCAGCCTGTATTTAGCAGTGCTACTGTATTTAGCAGTTGCATAACAGGGAAATGCAACCCGTTCCATATAGGAAATAGTTTAAAAGATGACTAGGGTTGTGGGATATCTGAAATAATTTTTTCATTTCAGAAATTCAGATTTAAAAAACTTAATTTTTGGCGAAAATTTCTGGAGAGGATTATTAACCAATTTTAAAAATATTAAATGTTACTAATAACACACTATGTAGAAATGGTGCTCCATGAGGTCCTCTATAGAACCATAATAGTGGTGTATCTGAAATAATTTTAGAAATTCAAAGTTTAAAAAAATTCCATTTTAAAAAAGTCCAAAGGTGGACTTTATTGACAATATGAAGTGAAATGGTATGGTGTACTCACTAAATTCGTAGATTAAAGCAAATAGCTTGTTGATTTTACACATATCACTAAAATGATTATTTTGATTACTGAAAGTAAATTTTGATTAGAAATATAATCAATAAATCGTCCGATTTTAAACAAATGGGGTATTCACAAGGTGTGCTATTATGTTATATTGTCATAATGTTCTAACATTTTACAATGGTTTAAAAATATTGTTGTTGCTTTGTAAACAAAAAGTGTCTTAAATAAATAGATCTTTGCTTGGTATGTTTATTGTGCTGTCGTAATTAATCACAAGAAACCTGCGCTGAGCGGCTGTGCCGAACCGCATTAGTTTTTGTAGCCGTCGCCGTTTATGGTTTTATCCGGCTAATATCCGAATTTAACCTGCGGCTAGAAATTTTTGTACAAAAACCCTTGCGGCGTCAAACTATATCGGCTTAGGACTCTGCTGTTTGGTAAACAAACAAAATAAAATTTATTGGTGTTTTGCGACTAAAAAATGGTTAATTCCATCTAATTAAAATAATTTATTTATTCATGTATTAGAATTCAAAAATATTTTTATTTAAGGTAAATATTTAAATCAGCTGACTTAAATTCAAAATAGCACACTAAATTATGAGGGCTTGTTCACAACAGTTGTATATTTCCATGTTATTATTTTAAGACTTATGACTTAATGACACCTTGTGAATCCCCCAAATGTATTGATTAATTCAACCAAAAAAATAATTTACAATGTCTGTATTCATAAAAATATTTTATATTTAATAAAGGCTTACAAAACTAATTTTGTATAAAAAAATTCCTTAATAAACGTTTGTTAAATTTAACAATCGTTTATGAATACGCAGGAAAATCTATACTTTATTTAATTACCTCAGGTAGTTAGAAATAAATAAAAAATATATTAATAAAGTAATTGAATTGAGTAAACAAGTAATTACATTATTTATTAGATATATTAAAATTTTTTTATTGAATGATTTTAAATGATTAATTGAAATTTGATTTGTAAATTTAGTTTTGTATATCTAGAAAAATACCATGTAATACATTGTGATGATTGGTCCATATTTTAGTATAGGTCTCACATACAGTACCCAATCATTGAAAAGATTAAATGCGTCTAAAACTAAGAAAAAGGCGTTGTGTTGAAATTTGGTCGAGTCAGAATGTGTCGGGAAGCCGCATTCGGAAAAGTACTTTAATATGTCTTAAACATAAAGGAATTTTATTTTATTACAGAAATATTTCTGAAATATATTTAGGAAATTCACAAAGCGTTCGATCGTGTTATATTGGTTATTTATGCTATAACTTTATGAATGTGACATTCATATAAATAATTTTACCAAATACCACCAATATGGCACAATAAAACACTTTGTGAATTGCCTTTATTATAGAGAATAAAACTCAATATTATTAACGAACTAATTATACATTTTTTAATCTGGAAGCCTTATGGGCAATTTTTAAGATTAAAGAACTTTAATCGTATATTTTTACAAGTATTGCAAAAAAAATAATATCAATTACTGATTTAAAAATTATTATTGATAAATATAGCTCATGATATATTATTTATTATTTATTTAATTTTAAACAACATTAACAAACCGCGTATCCGCTTTTAAAAGAAGCATTAAAAATACTGAAAAGGATAAGTTTATCCTGACAATTTTTGAGAAAACCAAAAAACTTTTAAGGAAATATAACGACATAATTATTATACAGGCTGACAAAGGTAATAAGACGGTAGCAATGTATAAGAATGTCTCCAATCGCTTGTAGGAGACAAAAACACCTACAGAATTTCAAGAGCAGATTCAACTACCAAACTGCAGAAACAAAACCATACCATTATTTCTGAAATCTACAAAAATAATATTATTTATATAGGAGAAAACCGCAAACTTCTTTGTTCCGCGACTATTGAACCTAGAATATGCGGCTTACCCAAAATACACAAGGAAGGGACACCCTTACGATCTATTGTGTCGCCAGTTCAGGTACCATGTTAGCAGTTATTAAAATACGTCGGTCACATTCTTAAAGTCATAATTACCGACAAATACAATGTTACAAACTTCAAATGGGTAAAGGAGCAACTGTGCGGCATGAAAATTAACAATAATGAAATAATGATATCGTTTGACGTAATTTCACTATTCACGAACATCCCAAATCATGAAAAAATAGAATATTATTAAGAATCCCACAGAGATGTCCAGATCACAATTTTTAAGAATACTCAAATGTTGTCTAAATGACAAAAATTATTTTATGTTCGGTGAAAATATTTATACCCAAATCTATGGTACGCCAATGGGGAACCCATTATCACCCACTATAGCGGATATCATACTTGACAACCTACTTGACCATAATGTACTTAAGTTGGCTTAAGCAAATGTGCGAAGCCATGATAATCTCATGAGTCAAACCATATTTAACTTAAAGAAGCTTTTTGTTAAGTTTTATAAAAACGTCATTTGATTCATAGGTTTTTTACTTTTGTTTTTTTTTTTTGATTATTTTATACATTTGAGAGACTTTTTGTTGGTTTTTGACAGTATGTTAATCAGGGCTATGCATATTATGGTTGAGCCTTTAGAATATAACAGCAAATTAAGAAAACAGTGAATTTGAAGGAAGACACGAACAACATAAATGTGAATTATATTGTTGCCATCACTTAAGCTGTGATATATTTAAAGTTGGTGTTGTTTAATAATTGTATGCTCCTTGGTACATGTAAAACTTTTTAATGTGATTATATTCCATATTGTAAGTCTGTATTGTTAATGTGTAACATTATTGCAATTATTTTATTGTTTTATAATAATAGATAATCCCTTGAAAAAAACGACAAACAATCGACGAAGCGTCGGGAACAAAATATTATAATTTTAAATTTAATTTTATTTACATTGAAGAAATTTAGGCCCTATTAGCTTGGCAAAAATAGCATTCATAAATTCATCACTCTGGCAACCATAAAACCAACTTATTATTCACGATATGGGTGATTGTTTACTGCCCGTCTATACCAGAGATAATTATTGCGACATATATTGCAGTAATTGTAAAAATTATGTTATCTTTAATGTAGACAGTATTTTTTTGTACATATTTATTGCCGGCAATTTATGCTGTAATAATTGTTAATCCATTTTCGTTGACAATTATTGCTTACATAAAACGTCAAATTTGGTTGTCAAA
The DNA here is from genome assembly GCA_949318255.1 of Pollenia labialis. Taxonomy (NCBI): domain Eukaryota; kingdom Metazoa; phylum Arthropoda; class Insecta; order Diptera; family Polleniidae; genus Pollenia; species Pollenia labialis. The sequence goes on along the minus strand of OX439140.1, from coordinate 69,614,715 downwards.
TACACAAAAAGAAGCAAAAAAGTAAAAATAGAAGCAAATTGTGTGAGAAAGAAATACAATTTTTGAAATGGGAGCTAATTATAATTGTTAATTGTAATAAAAGAATTTAATTAAAGAATTTAATAAACACTAAAATAAAATTACAAAAATTATTTTTATTATTATAATTTTTTTCTTATTCGATCTTTATAATTCAAATTTTAATTAATTTGTTTAATTTTGAGTTCTTTTTAATATAAAAATAATAATTTTACTCTAACAAAAAAAAAAAAAATTTATATTTTTATATAATAAAACTTAAACAAATTAATATATGTACTACTTTTAAATAATAAAGTCGAATAAGAAAGAATTTATATGAATTAAAATAAGTTTTCCAACATAGCGCTAGTTTTTACACCTTCTTCCTTGATTTTTTTCAAATTATGAGTTAACATAAATACGTTTTCCCATGCCTTTAACATAAGCTGAGCAATAAGAAATATTGCTCTGTTATTCTGCCGACGTTATTGCCAACTTGCTGATATAATTATCTTTAGTGTAGACCTAGGGATGGCACGAAATTAACAACGTTAATAATCTCTCTTCAAATGTGACAATTATAATTCAGACTTATTTTTTGAAATTAAATCTTGACTTTTGCATTTATTTTTTTAACGATTTTTTTTAATCTATCTCGGAATTTATTGCAAATTTAGTTTCCCAGTATATATTCTCTGCCCATCAGCACCGGTCAAAAAATTAGTAAATCTAAAAGCTCGTGTATGACCAAATTGAAAGCTGATACACCGGAAACCAATAGTCTCAGAAACATTTGGGCACTTGTCTGGTTATTGTTAATGTCGCTTTGGAGATTATGCAGACACAGCAGCTTAAACAAAAGTATGTGATGGCGAGTGAGGGTTTCCAGGCGGGCCTGATTTGGCGTGATTGACTGTCTAGTTTTTTAGAAGGAAATCGTTCACAAACTTATCAAAATTTATTTTTTACAGTATTATTATTGGAATTTATTTTACTATTTTACAAGCGCATGAATACATTGAATCTCCATTTACATTTACAGATTCAGCTTATGGTTCTACTTTTTTATAGCTACAGGCTTCCATGGAGTTCATGTATTAATTGGAACAACTTTTTTATAAGTGATAAAGTGATATCTCAAATTTTTTTATAATTAAATTTTTTTAAATTAAAATTTTTCTATCTACATATTTAATAATATGTACTAAAAAAAAGTAAGTTTAAATTTCTAAAAAAAAATCTAAAGACCATATATCAATACAACTAAGGGCTAATATGAGGCATGTTTTTCTTTCTGTGCAATTACAGTTTAAAAAAAGTGCAATGATAATAAAAGTGCCAGCACTGATATTTAACCTTTGCTATGTTCACACTTGGGTTCTTACACGCGTTTAAGAAACTCTAACGTGATTAATACCCGTAATTTCTACGAAGAGATATCTAGCTGAGAATATTTATCTATGGTGTAACAATATTTTCATAATTTTAGCACGTATGTATATCTTACCTATGGGTTGAACTGTAGTGTATTTTACACTATCGATTTTTAACAGTTTATCCAAAAAACTAATTAAAATACAAATGTTGCCATATTTTTAAAGAAAACTTAAAGGAAAAAAACACAAAGTAAACGTCGAAATTACTAAAATAGTTTTACCGGATAGGTAAAGATAACTGTTAGGTACGAACACAACCAGATATCTGTTTGTAGATATTACGGGCATATGCTGTAACCACATCAAAAATCAACTTTTTAGTCATTGTCAAGCTTTTTGGTAAATTAGATCTGGCAAGCCTATGGCGAATACTAACATTTTTGGATTAGTAGCTGATTTTCCTATATTCAGAGTCTTTGAAGAAATTTTAATGAGATAAAATCCGGCAGTTGCATTTTGATTTAGCTTTCATTCTAATATTTTTAATTATTTTTTCAGGGACTCCCTTAGTTATATGGTACCACCAAGTTATACACCATGATTGTGTTATTTTACTGTAGCCAATTTACCTAAAATTCCAATTAAGCATTTAAGGGCGCTGTTAAAGTCATAAACTCAAAATTTTTAATTATACATAATTAATTACCAAACATCTGCAGATCAAACGGAAGATATACGATCAGGCACTCCTCTATAAAAACCAAAATCATAATAATGATTTGTGTGAAAACGAAAAAGATCATTCCCGACTTTATGATTCCTTTTCATATTTCATAATCAGACGATTGCATTGCAATTTATCATGCGACTATTAAGTCCGCTAAAGCTCATGGTAAGACAGAGAATCAAGATAAGAGGCAAACACGCATGTTGGCAAGAAATAAACGTCTTAAGAAAACTAATAAATTACGCATACAAGTAGCGACCAATTGATCACCCAACTAATTTCACTTAAATTTCGTTGGTCCATTCTTTTTTTTTCTTTTTTTGTTCGTTTCGTTTTTTTCTTCAACTTGTACAAATTACGTACTGAAAATTTGCCGCCGCATATTTCTTTTTTTTAACAAATTTTCCCCCCGTTGATGGACAATCAGTGTTGCATCTTTAGTTATAAATGAATGGCCATTTTTCGTGATCTTCTCATGGGCTGTTTTAAGTGTTTGGCCCCGACATTGTTGTTATCTGCCATGCGGTGTGTCCCTATAAATTAAACGCAAATTATTTGAATTCTTATTGCGCTGCTGTTGCAAAGTGACAGCTAAAACGGTGGTTAATTTCAAATTCAAGAAGTCTGAATGGTTCTAAAGAACGTGAAAACAACACAAAACAGAGCAAGAAAAAAAGGATCTTTATATTATTTTTCTCCCCTTTTAAGAAGGTGCAATTCCACATATGAAACTGCATTTTTTTTTTGCAAATTTTAGTATTTGTCAGGGTCTTTGCAAACAAGAGTAGTGGCTGCTGCAAAAAGAAATAAAAAAACTTAAAAATTACTTAAGATGTTCTCAAATTTAGTTTCGCTTGCTACTTCTCTTTATACGGTGGTTGCTTCTGGTTAAAATTGCTTTTATAAGAATAGTTTGGTCTCATTACATGTTCCAAGTGCATTTAAGTTTTGGAAACATTTGTTTTATTGTGTGTTTTATTTAATTTTTTTTTTCGGGTTGGTTCGGAAGGCTGTCAATTTCTTAAAATTGCAGCTGCCACTTTGTATTGCATTCACTTTTGGCGTTTGTTGATCACAGTAGTTCTTTCTGCTGATTCCCTTTGGCTTAGTTTGTGTGATTGTGGTGGCCAACTAAATTGCCTTCACTCTGTGATTTTTGTTTGTTGCTCCTGTTATTGAGGAGATGTTACTGTTGATGTTAACTACTTTAATGCCCATTTATTTAGATGCTCCTTTGCACGCAATTATCATGTTCACTGACATACATTTCACTTGACAAGCTTTGTTGTTTGGGTTTTTTTTTTTTGCAATTTTTTAGGTTGAATACTGAATTGCTAAATGGCAGGGTTCTGATGGTTCTTTAAAGATATTGAGTGAAATAGGATATTGAACCAAATTTGCCCAAATTATATTCATAACTAATGAGACATTTTTAGTACTTTAGTACAATCACTCGATTGTCCCTGGCGGGGTGGACAGCTGCACCCCTAAACCTTTCATCGGTGCAAGGTACGCAGCACATACAGCATATGGAAATTGGCTGGATATTAAGATAACTTTCATCAAACCGACCCTAAGTATCTATACTGACGGTTCGAGAAGAGGAAGTAGAGTTCCCGGGGGATTCTTCATAGAGAAACTAGATATCAAGGCTCCCTTTTGTCTTCCGGATGGCAGTAGTGACCTGCTGGCGGAAATCTAAGCTATAAAACTTGCGATTAAATGGCTTAGGTATATATGTTTATTAAGTGATAGCGAAACCGCCATTGCGTCGCTAGCGGGTATGTACGTTAACTGCATAATCCTGAATGTCTTGAGACTTGAGTGAAATGTGATTGCAAAGCATTCACAAGCAACGCTTATGTAGATACCAGGGAATGCGAACTGCTGAGTTAACCAGATAGCAGATGAGGTCGCCAAACGAGGTCGTCGTATAGGGGAAAGATTTATTGGCCAATTCGTTTTCTTTCTTTAACTCTCTGTAGGTCACTCATTAAGCGCGAGTCTATTAGACTTGCACTTGCGGGGTGGATTCGTAAATCCACCTACTCCGAATCCAGGGCATTGTGGCCTGGCAATGATGAACGAGGAACCAGCTCTCTATTTTGATTCAACAGAGAAAAAATTAGAAGAGTGGTTTAACTGATAACTGGGTAGTGGCCGGTGGGGACTCATGCGAGGAGAATTGGTCTGCAATTCAATGACAACTGCAGAAGTTGACATGACAAGGAGGAAGAGAAAACTATGTTTAATTTTCGTTTCAGTGTCCTAACATTCAAGACAAGGCAGAGATACCTGGGGAAACCGCTGTTTGCCTGTTTGGATGCTATGTCTAAGAAAAAACTAAGTTTGCTTCTTATCTTTATAAGGAAGAATAATTGATTGAATTCTGCAGGGACGCCTACTGAATAACTACTCTGCAGGTAGATTATAAGCGCTAATTATCACAGAATGTTCATATGTGGGATAACCTTCCAATGAATTAGTAGGGGTGATCTCCTGAGTGCTGGTCCTAACAGAAAAAAAACAAATGGACCACTGAAGGACCAAAGTGAGCTGTCTGCTCGATGGTCGCCCTTACCTTGTACGTTTACACAATTCTTGAGGGCTTAAAGCTTATTTTACGTCCAAAGATATAATCTACGACTTCGAACAATTTGTACTGTGTATTACCATTATCGAACTTGTTCGAAACGATGGCAAAGTTGTATTTATTTTCAAATGGGCAATTTCATGTAGAGCTGCTGTTTTGATAGGGATAAAATACTTTCGTTCATTCGAAGCAAATACTACGAAAACCATAATACACAATACGAATAGTTCGAACTCGTAAATTATTTCTTTCGAATCGAAATACGCGGTTTAGATAGACCAGCAAGATATTTTAAGGATACGACCTACACAAATTTAATCTCCATCGAAAATTCAATAAGCTGGTTTTGCCTCGCAAAGTCTGCTTTGTACGATGATTAGATCAATATGACAAGCTTGTCTTGGTGTTAAAATTGGTGGCATGATATCAATGTGGTACCACAGACCTAAATTTTAATTTTAAGCCCTATAGCTTTTCTTTCAGGCCTCACATAAAACGAAATCACGATCGGAATTGATTTTTGTGACAGGCCTGTGTGTATTTCTTATGGGAAAATTTCAACATCTTCGAAAATTTATGTTAGATGTTGTCAAGTGTGAAAGTGCTATTAGGGCGCTAACTTATGCCCTAAAATCTTCTGTTGAGAACTGTGATGAACAAAATGTATCTATAATTAACCTATTTTAACCCTTCAAACATTTATAAGGGGTGTTTTTTAAAGGCATTGAACTTTTTTAAAAAATAAAAAACAACAAATTTAACGTAATGAAAAAAGTTTTTGCTTATTTAGCCGAAAAGATCATGGCATTTAATGTTTAAAAATAGTTTCTGGCATATGGCCTCCGGGACTGCGCCTTCCTGAGATCCTGTCGGTCGAATTTTGACCCACTTTTTCGAGAATACCGGTCTTATTTCGTCATTGGTTTCAGTTTATCAGCATTGACCGGAGATTTGACGTACCTCTCCCCTAAAGGTTGTACACAGGTGTCGAATCACTCGAGCCAGGTGACCAATTTACAGGTCCATTTTTTAAGATAATTCTTTCAATAAACTAAAGGCGCAACAAAGTGATGGTTCCACGCACTGTATGGCATGTTGCACTATCGTCTTGTAACCATTTCTCCTCCAAATTATTTGCAATGACAGAAGGAATAAAATAAAATACGAATAACTTGCCAGTAGCGTTCGCCATTCACGGTAGTGTTAGCACCGATTTCGGATTAGAGGACAAACAGGCCGATGACGCTTTTGGCGTGTAATCCGAATGCGCAGTGATTTTTTTCGGGATGTAATGGAATCTCAATAGTCATATGAGTATTCTTCTATCTCCAAAAACGACAACTTTGCTTGTTGACTTACCCGTTAACCCATTTCTGGACCTCATGGCTGAAGATTATTTGATGACAAATTGGTTTCAACTTCCAGCTTATTCTCAGCTTAATCACCGAACACACGGAGCATTTGATGGCTTGATTACTTGCCAAGATGTTTCCTCAAAATTTTCCAAATAGTGGACGAGTAGAGACAAACCGAGTTGCTAAAAATGTCGTCCCATCTACAAATTCGAGTCCTCTGTCACACTCTCGTCTAAAGCGACGATATCTGAATAAATGTTAACCACAAAAGTAAATGTGGTCATGAATCGATCCATTGTATTACGTGTTAGCTGCTCAGATGGACGATTATGCGCACAGTAAACTGGACGAAGTGCTCTGTAAGTTTGGCGAACAGGGGGAAAACTTTGGACATCAATTTGCACGATTTGTTTGCGCTGTTCTGGTGTAAGTCTTTCCATGGTGATTTGCCAAAGTTAACTGAAAAAAGTCAAACACACTTCATTATTAAAGCCACTAGTTTTACAGTTATTTATGCCTATCGAAAGTTCTATACGTCTAAAAAAACACCCTTTGCTAAAAGCAAGTAGCATAGGTGCTATTAAATTAAACAATTCTTCTGGTATAGAATAATTAAATTTTCGAAATTAATTCGTAAATTAAAACCCCACCCCTACCCAATATTGACCTCTTGAACCCTAAACTTAATTGGAAGACTACGTTGGCAACCTCTACCCTGACTGTTATTTAATTTAAGTCATTGTAATTCCAACAGCTCAGTTTATGTTCGAACATGCTAAACAATCCGCTCTAAACCGTTAAGGAGGAGAGAGGATTCCTAAAAGTAACAATTCACAATTGCACGTGTTAAATATTTGATCGTTTGTTTTCTTGATTTTAAGCAAACAAAAAAAATCAACATCACGGTTCTTAAAGGCAACTTCTATATGGAAACAGTAGAGAGAAAAAAAACAAATTTTAGCGAAAAAACATGCAGTGAAAAGCAATTATGGCCACGACCTCTTTCACTGTCTTAAATGCATTTTTTCCATTCGGTTTTTTTTATGAATTTTTATGTTTCCAAGTAACAACTACTTACTGCTGCTTTGAACTTTTATGGTGCTGGTGAGGTGAAAATCTTTTCATTTAAATTTCGTTTCTTTTCAATTTTAATTTAAACCCAATTTTACACCGTCTTTAAATAACAACAACAACAACAACAAAAGGTTGTGCCATGTTGAGGTGTTTATGAGGCTTAAAGTGCACGTTTTAAAAGGGTCATAAAAGAATGAGGTTTTCTTTAAAAGTTACATGGTTTAAAAGAAGATAAAAAAAATAACTGGCACTTGCTGCAACTGAAGAAGGAAGATTGTTTTTATTAATTTTGAACAGACGATTTGTAAACGGTTTAAGAGCTTCCAAAAGAATTGAATTTTGGCATACTTTCAGTTTAAAAATATGAATTTTTCCATTTTTCCTCCCCATATTTCCCTTCTTCCAAAGCCCATAATATTTCTTCAACAATTATTGCAACAATGTAAAGCCCTCCTTCCGCATGATGTCATTTGCTTTGAATTTGGGTTCAACATTATTGTAACAAATTTATATTTGTCTTTTAAGCCCACAAGAATATCTTGGCTTCTTTTGTTATGGTTTATGGCCCAAAGAGAAAGAAAACAAAGCCACAAAATTATATTTCACAAAACAATGGCTTAAGAAAATGTTTTACAAGGCAAGAAACAAATAAGTAGGAAAAACTTTATATGACACGAAAGCCCCTACTTCTTTTTTCTCACATGCCCCCCCAGAAGACATGATGGAGATTCTTTTTTAAGAGTTGAAAAAACCTTAAAAAGAATTCAAATCTAAATACACAAAAGAAAACCCAAAACAAAAAAAACATTACGGCTTAAAGGCGGAGGAGGTGAATATCTGTTTGATTTTCAAAAACCATAACGAACACCTGCATGCAAGAAACAGTTTTATTGTTAAAACATTTCTCGTCCGTCCGTCCGCATGTATGTCTCTGCATTCTTGATTGTTTGTCTTACATGTTCCTCATAATAAATAAATGAAACAAATGAAATTAAGGAAAACAATTTAAAATGAGTTTAAAAGAAAATCGGGTTTAAACACCTTAAAATGTTGCTTCAAGAAGATGTTTATTTTTTTCCTAAAACTTATTTAAAACTTTTACGTTGCTTCGCTTTGGCAATATGTGTAGCATAAACTGGTGGAACAACAAAAGTTATGCGTGGCATGTCAAGTCTTTTGTAGCGGATTTTGCTGCAAGGTTGTGTGTTCTAAAATAAGGTCATGACTTTAAATGTCATAAAGAAAAAAAATCATATTCAAACAAGGTTAAGGTGTGAATATGGGTTTGACTTTGAAGGCAAAAACTTTAAAGACCATTAAGATTATAATGCGCTTATTGAAATTAGTAATTTGAAATTTTAAATTAATTTTTGATTAACACGTTTTTTGATGAATAAATCTAATTGGGGTTAAATTTGCAGAATAAACATGCATTTTAACTATTAATTAATTCCTCAATTCTCAGTTCAATTTCAATTGGAGCCTTAACGAAACTATTTTGTAAGAGAAATTAAGCAAATTCGTTATTGATCTGTTTTGCCAGACCCATCTGCGATTCAAGCATTCAAATACTCTGTCAAGTTTTTGTTTCCAATTCCCTTTTAGTTCAAAGTTGTTGGAGCGCGGAAACCTGAAACGTGAATTGTAATGTTATCCAGGGATCTGGAAATTTCCCTGCTTAGTGGCGAACTATTTTCAAAGAAATTCAACAAATTCCTTGTGGAACGGTTTTGAGAGCTCCATCTCCGATTGTTTCTCTAATTTTTGTCTGCGAACCCCTTTTGGTTCAAAGAAGTGGGAGCGGGAAAACTTGAAACATGAATTCTAATAATATCGAAAGATCTGGAAATTTCGCTGCTTTGCGGCGAACTATTTTAATTTAAGTTTTAAATATGATGAAGTTTTTGTCTCCAAATCTCTCTTGGTCCAAAGAAGTAGGAGAGGGGAATTGAGGCGAATTATTTGAATCCAAATTTCACTTAACAAATAAACAAATAAGAGCTTCATTCTGGTAAAAAAAAATCTGAAATCACTAAGGCTGGGTTCTTGAGATCTCATTTAAACTAGGCTCAGTTAATCTGAAAACAGATTTGTGCTGCCAAGTTTGTATACAAAATTTCGACGGAACAGATTAGTTTTGCTTAAAACGTTGTTATTTAATGATATAATAAAAACAAATCACATTTCGCCGGAAAAATCCGAATTTAAGACAGCGTTAAACTAATTTTAAACCCAATCCACATCTCAAAAGCCCGGCCTGAGAGACTTTTAGCTGGATTACTATTATGATTTTTTTTTATTTGGGAAACAGATATGACGTTGTTCAGTGGTCAAAAAATTTGTTTGTGCTATCTCTAGTCATATAAAACTAATTTAGCAAAAGCTACCAAAATATCTTAATTTTTCATGAGCGTATTTTACGAGTGTTGCCGCTATACGAGACCCAGGTAAATTATGAACCAATTATCACAAACTTGGAAGTGTGATTTCTACTTCAAATTTAAAATTAATTAGAACAAGATTAATTACAATATCACAAAGTCATTCTCGGTTTATAAATTCCATCACCGAATTTACGTTGATTTTTAGTATTTTGTCAAAGTTTTTCTGACTTAGTGTCCACCTTAGTAAGGGGTCCAAAGTGTTTACTCTATGCATCTTCATACTGATGATGCTCTTACATCAGAATTGTGACATCAATGTTATTATAAATGGCATCAGTGAGGCAAAGGTGTCATTCATACGTTGGCGAACGTCATCATAACATTTTGTCATATTTTATGCGTCATCTATGCTATGACTACAGTGACATTAATTCGATGCCACATTTTGTGTATTATTAACCATTAACCATTCCTATATTCTATTTTCAAAGAAGAACGATTACGAAAACCATATCGGGCATGCTACTTGTGTCTTATTATTAAGAGTTCTTCTGTAAATAAAGGTCGGAATACAACAAAAGAGAATCAAACATGTGTAATGGGTAAGTAAATAATAATATTCTCTCGCTTTGACTTAAGTCAATCTACTGCGTCATTGCAATGATAAATTTTTTTTATTAAACTGACTCCGATTCGTCATTTCTGTGAGGCTGATGCGGCATCCCATTGATGACACAATTTTACCTGATGAATATTTGGCCAAGTGATGTTATTGCTGACATAACAATGATGAAAAGTGTCGTGGCGTTAAAAACGAAGACACTTGTCATACTATCGATGTCAAAAAACATCAGCGTTATGATGCCTTTTCTATCAGTGTAGCCTGTACACTGATAGTCAACTGATTGGGATATTGTAACCGTGGTAATGCATACCTAGGCCAATTATTCTAGAGGCAATTCAATTTTATATGGAAATTAAAATTAACTATTGGAATGTGCAGCAGCGATGTTCTGGAGATTCCCATTTGAGTAGCACGCTTACGAGGTGACCCAGATGTATCCGTGTGGACACGTTTTCGTACATCATCTACAGCTTCTCCAGTTTGAACTTCGTGGTTCATTAAAAACTGAACCCTTGTTTCGAAACTGGTAATTAAGCTTCTTAGCATGTTAACACCGTTGCAGTATTAAACTAAATGTTGACGATATTTTCTTTGTGTTTCAACCATCTATCGTACGGAGAGATAATAAAATTGAACAATTTTTACACGTTCTTAAAAAAAAGCAATCATTGTTGGTTCTTTAAATAAGATACTGTATAAACAGACTAGAAATATATAAAAAAATTAAAGAGGTTGGCCCACATTTAAAATCTTAAACAGCTAAGGAAAATCGTAAAAAAAGTTTGCTACCAAAATCAGTATATTCTGTTGAGTCGTTCAAAAGCATAGTTTCTGACAGATGAAAAGGACTAAATCTGCTTCAGCTTCAGCTTTTGCATTCAATAGGTATATATAGTTTTTAGAGTCTTAGCAGGCGCGGATCCAATGCAGAGGTGACCACCATGTCTGGTATTCCAAAATCACTAATGGCCAATAATTTTTAATCAAGACCTCCAAATGAATACAATTTCCAAGTAAAGTAAGGTTTTTTTTTGCGATTTGTTGATAGAATAGCTAAACAAAAATACATTCTTCTCGAGAATGCCGGGAAATTGCAGAAACCGTAGTTTTAAGCCTTACATTTTAAAAGGGGATTGTTATACTTCTTTTAAACTACTTTTAACAGTTAGGAAATCTTATTATTTTTCTCCCCCTTTTCACTTATGCCGCCTCTGTTTTGTAGGAACTTGTAAATAAATACTATTCAACTTTTAACCCGAACATGACGTTAGCAGGGCTTAACAAACATCCACGGCTAATTAAAGTTTGTTGTGAATTTAATTCATTTTTTTGTTACTCTTCTATTTAATTTTCAACATGATTAAAGCGTGGGCTTAACAAAAACGGCAAGCACCAAACAGTTAAGTTGAAGCCATAGACAAAAATCTTGGGCGCCGTCTTCGTCTTTGCTCACAGCCACTGTTAACAACACAATACTTTGTGAGGGCCTTTTTTATAATTTTTATTATTTCTAAGTGACACCATGTAACTACCACATTTAATGTGGCTGGGTACTGAAAATCAGCCACTATTCTCTAGTACTAAAGGTTGGATAAGAGTCAAATGCCGACAGAGGGAGGGGGGACAGGCAGACAGACAGTTTGTTTTTATAGTATAGCCTGTGTTTGTTTGTATGTAAATGCAAATTATTTGTTATGTTGATGAATTAACAAAAGCAAATCGTGACTTATAGTTTTGGCAGCTGTGCTTAAAATATGTTGTTAAGGAATGAAATGAACAGCATACAACTAACAACAACAACAACAACAAAAACTACAACATGTTTTATAAGGAATTTATTTTATTTATTCAACCCAACACTAATACATTTACATAAAATAGGCTTTTTTCCTAAAAAAAAACATTGTTTCCTTTGTCTCTGTCCCCACTGTGACTGAAAACTGATTTAAGTTTCAATTGTTTAATCAAATATAAATCCAACAACGCTAATTTGTTGTTAAAGGGTCACTGGAAAAGTTCATTCTTTGAAAAAATAATTAATGATTTGTTTAAGAAAAAAAAATCTGCAGTAAAAATAACAGCAACAACTCCGAAAGGAGTGTTTATGCCAACTCGGGTCAAAAGGTTTTAAATTTATAAAAATCCAAGATTTATTTTTAAAAGTTAATTAATAAAAAAAAGAATAATTAAAAAAATTTCTTGAGTAAGATAATACATATTTAAATTCTTTATAAAAATTAATGTACAGTTAATTTGACTAAATTCCCTTAAATTTATTGGTCAAATCGCCACTCTATAACAAAGACTCTTTAAATTATGTAATAAAACCATATCACTTTGCGATATATTGTTCAATGTACGTTGCTCTGGTCTGGTTGACTTATTTGACTGAATTTCCTTAAATTGATTGGTAAAATCGTCACTGTAAAATAACCAATTTTTAAGATTTTTTTAATTTTGTACTGCGGTTTTAAAGTGCAGAGAAAGACACTTTAAAATTTTTTGTACAATTTGATCAAATTGTGCAAACAAGAAAGAGTGATTTTATACCCTCTACTGCACCAATTCCTCCACTGTAACTGATCCATTTGCTGACACGCCCATTTATCTAATAACACCCACTTTTTTTTAGGGATTTTATGTATTAACAGCCCAGTTATGTACCAAATTTTGAAAAATGTTCGCCTTCCGTTCTCAAGATATAAAGAAAGAAGTTGCACCACGCCCACCGCTCTAATCCCGCCCAATTTGTGCAAATTGTCATACATTGACAGCGAAGCTATTTGTACCAAATTTAGACGTTTTTGCTGCTACGATACTTCTGATATACAGTAATCTATTTTTTTATTTGTAGGTCAGAAGCCACACCCACTACTACAATCCTGCTTTTTTAAAGAGGTTGTGGATGGATAATCCTGCAAATTATACATCTATTTTGTGCCACGCTATCTTTACCAATCCCGTCTACATTTTGACGAATGTTGTATATTGATAACCTAATTTTTGGCTCTTGCCGTTCTCCAAGGGCCTGGTTTTCAAAAACTCAAAATACTTATCTACAAGTGAAATGTCTACATTAAAAAAAGCAACAATTTTACAATTTTTGTTTTGGTCTCAAATATATTTTACATTAAGATTTGTAACCTGTACTTCTGAGAAACAGGGCTCAGATGTACAGAAATCTATAATGTAGTTGTTTCGGAAGTGACACGCCCCGCCTGCAATCCCGCCTGTATTGATAACCAAGATGCTTGTTCCTAGTTGTAAAAAGTTGGCTACTGCCATTCTGTACTTTATAAACTTAAAAAAACAACGGATTTGTCGGTAAAAAAGAGACAGTCGTGGTTTTTTGTTCAAATCTTAGCCAATTGAGAAGCGATCTGGTTGAATTTAAATAGCAAACAATTCAGGATAATTTGCAATGTAAATATATGGATCATAATCTAGTCCCCATCACATCTGGGGTCTTCGAATACCCAATTTCAACAGACACACATACAGACGGACATCGCTAAACAAACTTCGCCACTTGTGTTTTGTTCAAAAATATGGGTATACGCAAGTACTAATAAACAACAGAAAAGCGTTCTTGATTTGTTAAAATTTTACAAAAGCAAAACAAATTCTCTTAAGTTGGAACTTAACAAAATTTCAATGTAGTCACGTGTTTTTGTTGAAGAAAATATGAGTTCAGAAGAACGTAACTTACATAATTCTTTGAAACAATAATTAATCATTAACTTTATTCCAGAAATTAGTTAAGTGCTATATTTTTGCCACTCAATTTTCACTATGTACCAAATTTGTTTCCTACTGTAAAATATCAAAAATGAAAGTAACGAGGTTTTTCATTTCAGCCAACGATATATGTATACTTTATAGGGTCTAAGATCAATATTATAGAAATTATAAACTGAATGACAAACTAAAAATTGTGGTACGTGTGATGGCGTCTTTATCTTTAGTATTTTAACCTTTTAAAACAACATCTTACGAAGTAAATAGTGTATGCTGAAAAGTGGAGTTCAACTCATTAACAGATTTGCCCCCATATTTTCTAAAATCTATTTTCAAATTTTTTTTAAAATTTAAAAAATTTTATATGCAATTTTTTTTAACGCACTGTGAAAAAATTTAGGAAATTAGTCCTTAAATATTAAATTTTTCCCCTAATTTTTTAAAGCAAATTGATCTAAAAATTTACGGTTGAATATCGAACAATGTCCCTAGTGAATTACATACGCAATTTATCTTGTTACATAAATTAATTTGATTAAATTTAAACAAACGCCTTTCTTTCTTTTTTTTCTAAAACAAAAACCTGCCCTTTTTTTTGAATTCAGCAAGTTCAATTCAATTGATATTGAAAAACATAATAGATTAAACAGCAGCAACAAAAACGAAAACAATAATAAAAAAAAGCAACATCTTGGTGGTCGGTTTTTAAATAGTGACAGGACCAGTAAAAAATGAAATAAATATGAATCTGTCGTCTGTCCGTCCGTCTGTCTGTCTGTCATTTCAATTATTTTCTCATAAACTGATTCATTGAATACATTTAGTCGATTTAAAGGCCTTTTTCTTAAATGACAACAACTTTTTTTCTTTACTGATTTTTGTTGTGTTTTTATAAACAATCTTTGTTTTCTTCTTTCTTGTATTTCGTCTTTAAGTATCAGCATTTTTACCACTTTTATCTTTTTCAGCTCTATTTATGTTTTCGTTGTTCTTGTCTTGGCTTTCAAAATTTTATCGTATGAGAATGAAATGAAATGTTGCTTGATTGTTCTTTTTGGATTCATTTGTTTGTTGTTCATAATTGTTGTTTTTGTTGTCGATATGAAATTGTAGTAAATGCACGTGTTCAACGAACGAACGACCGAACAAATGAATGTCAGTGTAAAAATTCAATGTTGACATTCTTGGAACTGGGGTCTTTGTTTTTGAACCGACCGAAAAATACAAAAACAAACAATAAGATAAGTGAGTTAGTGAGTGGCCGGCAACAACAACAAACAACAGGTATAAGTATGGATATGGAATAAAAAAGTACCTTAAACAGCAAAAAACTCGGCATTAAATGACCAAAGATTGTTTTTTTTTCGGTAGAGAAGGGATTCAATCGAATTGCTGTTAATTCTTAATTTATAAAACGACATCACACTGAGAAACAACATGATAATAAATCGTCAAACAAATGTTTATGATGTTGATAATTAGAATTATAGTGAATGAATGAAATGAATGGAGGTTTGAAGGCTATAAAGGTGGCCACTTGTTTTTATAAAAGTAACTAACCATTTTGGGCTTTAATTTAAAATATTTTATTTGATTTGTTTCAATTTTGTTGGAATATTTTAAAAATAAAAATGGGGACTAGGATTTTTTTACAAAAATTCTAAAAAAATTTTATATTAAAATTCCATAAGATTATAATTTGTTTGTTCTTTAATAGGTACCACCTATTTATTTATTCAATCTCCATATAAAAATAAAATCTTTGTCGCATTTTAAGTTTTTGATTGGCTTTAAATCAATTTCTTTTTTCTTTTTCGTTTGGTATCATTAACTAAAGGCCTAACCATAATGTGCTTAAGTTGGATTAAACAAATGTGCGAATACATGTAAATCATATGAAGCAAACCATATTGAACTTACGGAAACTTCTTGTTAAGTTTTATGAAACTATTATTTGCTTAAGCAAAGTGCGAAACTGATTTTGATAAACACATTTGAGAGATTTTTTGGTAATTTTTGACAGAAGATTAAGTACGGCTATGCATATTATGGTTGGGCCTTTAAGTCTAGCACAACTGCTTCTAATCGTAATCGTGTGTCATGTGCTCTTCAGAAAAAAGTCTATAAAATAGGTACACAAAATAAATATTTTTCAATCCAACATTACGAAAAACTATACTGTATATACATACATAGTTTCCGACTTTAGACCTTTTTGCCTAACGCTAAAGAAATATGAACACACAATAATTAATTAAATCCCATTCCAATTCTTTAGTTTATGTCTGAAACTTGCGGAGGAAAATGTTCCCCATCACGGTTTTTATATTCGGATAAGGCCTGCGACTTCTCTCATACTAGGGGGCGGCTGTAAAGTATTTTTTTATGTACGTTGATATAAATATAAACTCCGAAGTAAAGCGTAGCTCACATGGATCCAGTAATTGGTTCCTGTTGTGATTTAAAATGCCAGCTTGAAAATACAGTGAGCCCTCGATTATCCGTAACGAGCAGTACCGGTAGCTTTCTCGATAATGAAATTTTAACGAGCAGAGAGTTGAAATTAAACAGTTTGTTTCTTTCTATCTTTGGAGGGATTGTGGTTTCGAAAACTTAAAAGAACTTGGTAAATAATGCTAATGTGACTACAACGCCATTAATTTGTTTTCTTTTTTCCTTTAATTAATGTTGATGGATGGCATATATGGTAAATGTGCTTACATCGCTAAATAAAATATAACGTTAATACTTTATATTAAATTAACTTTTAGCGGCAAAATAAACAGATAAAATGGACTTAATCGCTAAGCGGTAGTGACCATAAACGAAAAATACGTAACTATGTAATATTCAAGGATAAACTATTTTGAATCCTTAAGTATTTAATATTTTCGGTGAAACAAATCATAAATATTTATTTTTTCTTTATCAAACTCTATGAAAAATAAATAAACTTGTTATCTTTTAGTTTTATTTATTCCTTTAAAAAATTCTTTTAACACTTGTTTCATAGTTTTGAAGAAGAAAGAAAATATAAATATTTAACTGTTTTTTATTAGATCATTCACAGAGATACCCATTCTCGCTGACAAACAAGCAGACACTTGTTAAGCATTTACGAATCAAAAACATTAATTTTGTTTCTTTCTTTTTTACACTGGAATATGATAAGAAAATTTACATGGTGTGTAATTTAAGATAAGGATTACATGGAAAATTTCATTCTAAACACACATACGGAATATTAAGGAGTTGTACTCGTTCAAGTACTGTTTGTTAATGATCATTAAACAATTTTGAAGTGGAAAAATGTGCCCCAAGGTGGTCTTTGAAGTGTTATTTCTAAGTGTTTCTTTTCATTAACACTTGTTTTATCAGTAAAAACTATTCTCAAATTGCTTAAAGATAAAAAAAAATCGGATTTAATTTAAAATTCAATGACGGTTCTTATCGGAAAAAGGCGATAATTTGGGTAGAAGGTTTGTTGAAAAGTTTCAAAACGACTATTTCAAAAATGTGGTTTAATATTACATACTAAAATATGGAAAATATTTTCATATTAGGGTCGTTCAAAAACTCTTACAGATTTAAAGATTTAAAATTTTCCCTTTTGCTTTATGCAAAAAAGTAGCAATGAAAGTCTAGTCGTAGTCGGCAGCCAAGATAACGTTTTCTTTTTTTTTTAATTTTATAAACAACAAAGCAACTATCGGTTCATTTATACAAGAAAACTTACTGAGAAATCTTTAAGATTAAAAAGATATAAGGCTTGTTTCTTTACTTTTCTACTAAAGTTCGGTAAAATGAGACTTAAATAAACTCTCTGATAGGTAGGTATATACTTACAAAAGTATGAGAATGATAAAAACGATAATTTTTACCGTATATAAATTATTATTTGATCAACAATTTAAAATGCTTGGCGGGGCGTGACGTAGACTACCCGGTGGAAATACCCATTTATACACTCATAGAAAAGGCGTCATAACGCTGATGTATTTTAACATCAGTACTACGACAAGTGTCTTCGTTTTTGACCCCATGACACTTTTCATCATTGTGATGTCAACCTTAACATCACTTGGCCAAAGTGTCATCAGGGTCAAAATGAAATTATGTCATCAATTGGATGACACATCGGCATCACAGAAATGACGATCATGTGCGATGACGCAGTAACATCGGAGAAAGGACAAATTAGCATCAATTGAATGACAGTTTGTCATTAAGTCAAAGTCATTGGAATTGACTTAAGTCAAAGTGTGAGAATATTATTATTTAATTACCCGTTACAGATGTTCGTTTCACGTTTGTTGAATTACGACCTTTGTTTACAGCAGAACTCTCAATAATAAGACACCAGCACCATGTAATCATTCTACTTTGGAAATTTGATGTTTTTAACTAAATAATTTGAAAAAATAGAATATAGGAATTTTGGCTTCTTATAATACATTGTAATCATGAAAGTAATGTTAATAATAATAAACAAAATGTAGCATCGAATTGATGTCACTATAGTCATAAAATAGATGAAAATTGTACGAAGACGTTAGTCATTGGATTGATGTTACTTTTTGCATCATTGATGCCATTTGTAGTAACATTGATGTCACAATTCTGATGTTAGGGCATCATCGATATGAAGATGAATTTTTCTATCAGTGTATATATAAAATTCTCGTGTCAAGGTGTTTGTTATTTAAATTTTGTATTTGTTATTTATGAAAATAGATGGTAAAGTATATTTAATATTGCTAGCGAACGTAAAAAGGGCAAAAAAGGCAAAAGCTCCCTGTCACTATATCTTCTTAACTAATTAACCAGGTTTCTTTAAATTTGGCAGGCAAATAGGGTAACATCTGAATGAATGAATGAACTATAGCCTACAATTTTTATTATTTAGGGCGCTGACACTATAACATCTGAAAGAAATGAGTTATGTGACGTTTGCGGAATCAGCTAGTATGCACAGAAAAAATTCTCTTACATTTTTCACCAATAAAAGCATTAATAAAAAATAAAATCAGTTTTAATCAAAACTTTAATCAGGGAATACATATATCTTATCTTTATTTCAGTTGTATTCCAATGCTATTCCAAAAGAAGACATGATTTTGCTTAATGTGCTATTGATGTTTTCTATAACTGACTTTTATTCTCTTGAGTTATTTTCATTCGGATTAAAATATTCCTTTTCAATTAGAATACATTTTGGAGTATTACTATTGCTTTTTTTAGATCTTGTTTTTTATAGGATGATTTAAACACCTGAGGAATTGTTTCAATATTACGGAGGACTTGCTAAATGTGTAGGTTTGTGTGTTTGAGTAAATAGATGCACGTGTGTTTTCTATAAGTCTAAATGTGTTCCCAGGGTGATGATGATGACTGTGCTTTAATGGTTAAGATAAAGACAAGCGAACAACAGACAATTAACAAATCTGTAGCTGACAATGATAATGACGGTTTTTGGTATACCGAACAGTGCAGGGACGTAGTGGGAAAAGGGGTTATTTAATAGAGACCAGTATGCACATACCCCAGATCATAAAGTTAAATAAATATTGATAACAAAGCACTGGAAAATTAGAGCCCTGTATGTGCTGCCGTTTTTATGATTTTACTTCAACAGAACGAAGGTATAACAGTGAGCAACAAATTCTTTATGGGATGAAACATTTTCGTCTTATGATTTAAGATTTGGAAGAGTCCAGGAAGGCATAGTTTTTATCATTGTATGGTTGTTCGGGTAAACAATGGACCAACTTGGTACATTTTTGTTATGGATCGATCTTTGCATATACAAAATATTATAAAGTTTTTATTACTACTACGTTCTGCTTGGCCTACATTTGCGTACAAGATATATAGGTGGCCAGATGGGGAAACGATTTACATGATCACCTGCCATATAGTCTAATCTCATCGTGGAGCCTAACCACAGTGTGACAAACAATGCGTTTACCGTTCACCCCTGAGTGTGAGAGCAACCAGCAAACACAGGCAGCAATTTGAGTGCATTACCCGGTATATTATATATTTGCCCCATGTTTAAAAGCTGAAGCTATCTGACCTAATTTTCCAGCAGCTTCTGTTGAGTAGCAATAAGGATGATTCGTTCCTCAGGCCGAACTCTCCTACAAGTGGTGAAAAATCAGCCCTTGAGTGGGTTTTTTATATTTCAACCACCACTTGATACCCAAAACATCTTTTTAGCGGAGAAATAAATCTCAATCAATAGTCAGTTCGGTGCCGTGCCACCAAGGGCTACAGACTCCTGTTGTAGCAGATAGACTTTCTGGTCAGCCGCGTTCAAAAGTGATTGTACCAGATCTGCCAAATTTGGATTTTCGGCGAATCTTAGGTACTGACTGTACCTGATTTCTCAGGAGGATGTAACACCGAAAGCTGAAATATCCTTAAGATTACCCCTATAAACGCCCGTGGGGATTTAATCAACAAGATAAACTTTGTAAATAAGAAATATTTTTTGTCCGAATTTTGTAGCTCTAGCACATCCTGCCCAATATCGTGTCAAGGCAAATTCCAATACGTAGAAATGTTATGTGTTTCCATGGCGGCACTGTAAAATTTTATGCTGAGTTTACTAATTTTTAATAGCAAAGCAAATGTTATCCTCCTAAGTTCTAATTTGCGACCCTTCTCATGCCTTAAACAAACAAACGCGTCGTCTTGAAATTTCTTAAGAATCCAAAAATTTTATATGAATGAAAATTAATATACCCCGATTTTTTTGTTGGTGTGTTTTTACCCAACTGTCAAAGAAGGGTTATGTTTTACGCGCTTATCTTATGGATATGTATGTATGTAAATGTCTGCATAACCACCTTGAATCTTACAAACGGGTGAATGGCTCGTTATCCCACGAAGTAGGGTATGAAAATAAGGGAAATTAAACCGGCTGGCTTCTTTAATAAATAGATCATCTGTCAAAAGTAAGGCGGGTTGGGATTAGTGGGCGTGGCAAATGCAATACAAAGAATAAATAGATTTCTAAATATCTAAAAAATAGCAATTCATAAAAAATTCTTATTAACGAAAAAAAGTTTTGTAATCTCTTTAATAACTTTGCATGTTCCCGTGCAAAAAAAACTGAACTCGCAAATTGCTTGGTTTTGATTTTCTTGCGAAAAACTTACAACGAGTTGGGAAAAAGCCAACCAAATGTAGTCGGAAATGTAAGAAAAGATAAACTCATTGTTTAATGTTGATGTTTTGTCCAAGCTTTGACATTGCTGCAAATAAGACTTGAGTGTTTGTTATTCTCATTCGCTTTACATGTTACTTTTTATAATATCTTTAGCTTTTCCAAAGTCTTTGGAAAAAGTTACAAATGAAACTATCAATAAACTATAAACAAAGTTAACACTACTTCGGTTTAACATTCTAAATTATGGGGTAAAAGCCAAAGCCTAATACCCGCTTTAAGTTAAGTAGGCGGGACGAACACAATTGAAAATTATAAAGTGAAATATAATTAATGGGTTCCGTCTTCTAGATTTAATCCGGGTATTTAACATTGGCTTTCAGCTCTTAATATAATCTGTTAAGCCGAAGTAAAGTTTACTTTGTTTAAAGATAATTTAAATATTGTTTTCTATTATCAATATTTTTTCATGCATTACTTATAAACTGTCTTTTTAGCACTCGGATTCTTCATTTTTTTTTTTTTAATTATGCTTTGTACCACCTTAAGCCTGGTACTGTGTTCAACATTTCACGTGAAATGCTGTCAAAAAATGAAATAATGTTGATAGAGTTGTACTCTGTTCATTTTGTGAAAAAGTTAGGAAATGTTTCTGGCAACATTTTTTTTACAACTGCGAAATAATGTAAGCTGCCTTTATTTCACGTAGAATTTTAAGCAAAAGCAAAAAAGTATTAACTGATTATTAAATAAGAAATAAAAAATTAAAATAACACAACCGGTAACACTTTTTTATCAATATTTATATTCTTTTTTATGAAATTTTTTAATAAAAAAAAATAATTTTCAGTTAAATAAATGTGCGGTTTGTTTACATACGCAAAACAATGTCGCATACTTTGCAGGAATAAAAACCTCAAATTGTACAAACTCGCATGAAAGGTAACATTGAT
The DNA here is from genome assembly GCA_949318255.1 of Pollenia labialis. Classification (NCBI taxonomy): domain Eukaryota; kingdom Metazoa; phylum Arthropoda; class Insecta; order Diptera; family Polleniidae; genus Pollenia; species Pollenia labialis. Next base: position 69,592,698 of record OX439140.1, on the reverse strand, counting down.
ACATGTCAATAATAAATGTTGCTCAACATTTTTCACAAATTTGAACAGAGTACCAGGCTTTACGGAGATTAATACATTTTAAAAAATAAGTATTTTATTATGTAATATAAATATAATGCACCGCTACTAAGTTAACTTTACTCGTTTTAAACAATTCGTTCTACTCACCTGACCTGCCAATGACTTGACGTTAGGGCTCAACTTTATTTTATAACTAGAGGTAATCTTAAGTTTACCATGCACTCCACCAAACGATTAGTTCAAACATTTTTACCTACATCATCCAAACACTCATCCACACATCTAGATATCTATGTATCTATAAGTATGAGTACGTTCATGCCTTAACAATTTATGTATTTAAGAAATTCAACCAACCAGTCAAACACCTGAGTAAATCAATTGACGCTTATTTCCAAGAATTCTCGCGCATTACATTCATGGCTTGTTAAAAAAAGTGTTGTTCAGAAAGGAAATCACGCAGACAAACAATGTGATACAAAAGAAAAATAATAAAAACGAATTGAGAAAAAAAAGAATCTTAAACAAAAAATGGGTAAACTTGTTTTTTACCGCCCGTCTGGATGTTAACCAAAAATCAAAGAAAAGTTGAATGATTGACCTTTGATGTCTGAGTTGAAGATAGTGGATCTTTTGTTAAACTATTAAAACTTTTAAATAATTATTATAAACTTTGTTACTGATCTTTCAAGTCATAGACAATTTTAAGTCAATCACAAGAGGAGGTTGAAATTAATAGATTTATTTGGAATTAAGTTTCTAGATAGCGGATTACAGAAAGTGTTTTTTAATCGTTATGTATTTATATAATCTCGTTAAAATATTGTAACAAAATGCTCAAGTTTTTCTTTTACTAATTGTTTGGCGGCAAAACCATAATATATTCTAGTTTCTACCCAAGGCCATTATTTAGGGGTTCACTCTTACCAATTAATAAATTCCATTTTAATTTCTAATGTAATTTACAAGTCTAATATGTAAACCCGTTCCAATTGGATTTTGCAGGCTAAGGATTTATGTATATGTGCTAGCGTTTGCCTTATGGTCGAAATTCGACTACAATTATTTATGCAAATAGGTATGAAGAAAACATTCCAATAAATCTATATGAATTTACGTGTTTCTAGTATTTGTGTTTTTCGTCTTCGTGGATTGATTTGTCGAGGTATAATATCTTCCACTCAAGTGAATGTTTAATTAAGTTTTCTAACTTCAATAAAATAAAAAACACGAAAGTATGTACCATTGAAAATCAGAAAAGTATGTTTCTAGGCTCAGCTTAAATAAATAGTCCAAAAGTAGCAGTGACAAAACGAACAAGTACCCAAAAATCCCTCTTACAGATTCTTATTTATGCATACCTGTCATGTTTAATTTTATGTTACTAGGTCTAATACTAACGGAAATTCAAAAAGTACCAGTTGAAAAACAAAACAAAATTTCAAAAAGTTCTCAACCACTCGGGATATCGCATGGAAATTTTATGTCCCACAGTTGTAGAACGAAAAAGTACCATAATCTCCCACTTACAGATTCTAATTCAATCAGAGCCATGCATGTTTAATTTGTATGTTTCTAGTCCAAATATTAACGAAAATTCAAAAAACATACCAGTTAAAAAACAAAAAAAGTACCAAAAGTTTTCATCTTATAACTTCTCATTCATTCAGCACCCTGCATCTATAATTAAATGTTTCCAAATTCAATTTTGTAGAACAATTTTAAACTAATGCAGTACCACGAAATATAATTTTCCGTATTTCCCCTTTTCGTTACTCTTTTTCTCTCCATTGAAGTATCGAAAATTTCAATATTGTAGTTGGAGCCTGTCATTTTATACTTATATGTCAATACATGGAGAAACATGTTTTGAAAAAGTACCAAAAATAGCTACGAGTTTTACCCCTTAAACGTGCGAATTTCGAAAAAGTACCAAATCTATATTTGTTATGTATTTGGTATAATCTTTAGTTTTATGTTTATTAGCAGGGAAACCAGAAATATGCTCTAAAAATACGTTTTAGTGAAAACTGGACAATATGCACTGAAAAATGTTAAAAATATGACATAAAAAATCAAAAATTGCTTATTTGAAGACAAAATATTAAACAATTTAATAACAAAATTTGAAGAAACCCCCTCAAAATAGTCGATTGGTATACTAAAAGATTAGTCTATAGTTCTATGCATTAAACACAACACATAACATTTATCCTTAATGACAAGCTGCTTTGTCTTACAATTTGAGATGTAGATGGCGAAATTGGAGTAACAGAATTTCGGAAAAAAAAATTATTTTCTGCGAATGCTCCTATAAGCATCTAAAAAAATTTAACATGTATCAAAATATGTATGCTTTAAAAAGTCAAAATATGCGCTTTAAACTAAAAATATGTTGCAAAAAAGCTCGTTTACCTAAATTATGCACAAAAATGCTACAAACGGTAAAATATGCACTAACAAATCGATGCCAAAATTCATAAAATGCTCTAAAACGGATAAAAATATTGTTTGCGCCTTGATTGGTCGCATAAGGAAAAACATACAATTGCATATTTATGGTTTCCCTGTTTATTAGTTTCAAATATATATGTATGTTGTGACAAAGAGGTCCCAAAAGAGCCGAATATAACCAGACACCTGTCCACTTATTTTTCTAATAAACAACAATAAGTAATACATTTTTTATACTCTCCACCACAATTAGTTGTGAAAAGTGTATGCCAAGTTTCTCTTGCCGTGTAAAACTTTTTTTCTGGCTCCTTGAGTAACTCTAAATCGATTTAGTCATGTCCGTCTGTCTGACCGTCTGTCCGTCTTTTGAAAACAGCCTGTCAATCTTCAACAATTGCCAAAACCATGTACCCAAATATTCGTCGCTCCCTAAAATATAAAAAGGGGGCATTTCGCTAAAATGTAAATGTATATTAAAATCGAAATTCTAATGAATAAAATTTCTACATACGGGGTCCGCCAAATAACTTCTTTTTTTTTAAATGCTATAAAAAAACTACTGAATATTTTCTCAAATTTCTTTTTTTATTTGAAATTACAATCCTTCCGGTTAATAATGGAAAATAATTTCATTCAAATGGCTGCCTCGGCTAGCCATGCAGTAGCCTACACGATCGGTCCAATTTTTAAGCACATAATCGATATTGTGCAGCTGTATTTCACCAATGGCTTCACGAATATTGTCCTTTAAAGCGTCAATTGTCTCTGGCTTGTCGGCGTAACACATATCTTTGTCGGAACCCCACAAATAATAGTCCAACGGTGTCAAATCGCAGCTCCGAGGTGGCCAAAAGACATCAGCTCTGCGGCTGATAATGCGATCTTCAAAAACAGGGCGCAAAACATCGTCTTTTCAATGTATGCGTGCGGGGTTTCTGTGCCCAAATGCGACAATTTTGCTTGTTTACAAACCCGTCAAGAGCAAAATGATCTTCATCTGAAAAGATGATATTTTGGCAAAATCGGCATCTTCTGTAAGTCGATCGCAGGCGAAGCGAAAACGCATATTTACCAGCGTTGTTCAAGCGTAAACACAACCGTATTCGTTCAGCGGAAGGATACAACTAATTATATGTCAGATCAGACATGAGCTAAGTGTTACCATTCACGAAATAAGCACTAGTTGAAAAAAAACGTTAGATGGCGGATTAGCTTAGAAATAAATTTGTAAAAAAAACAATCACACCTTTTAAACTAAAAGAAATAAAACAATATAATTTCGAATTTTTTAAAAAAAAAGTAATGGAAACTTTAAATTTTGATCATATTTTAGTCCAGGGGAAATAAAGCAAAAGATTTTTTTAAATTTTACAGAGACGTTCCTTTTATTTGGTACCAAGTTTGCTTAAAATTATCAGATACTTATATTAAAAAAAAATTATTTAAAAAAAGTATTCTTGAAAAATATTAGGTTCTTTTAAGAAGGACAAAAGAGGAGGAAATGAAAAATCATATACGAAATTTGACTTTGTTTTGTATAGAGGCATTTCTGCCAAAAAGAAAAAATTTAATTTGTCTTGAAACTGAATTTTAATATGTGCGTGTATGGCATTTACATATTTATTTTGGTATTTTTCTTGTTGTTAATAAATGCTTTAAATATTATATTTACAAAATGTTAACAACATACTTTTTTGGTTGAAGGGAAAAAATGGATTTTTTTAGACACGTAGGGATTTTTTGAAATTTCTCCTGGCATCACTGTATTAAGCCCATACACTTTTGCTGGGTTTACTGAATTTGTAAACTTATTTGAACTTTAACATTTTTTCCGTTGATTCTTAAGTGACTCCATGGCTTTTCTAGTGTTAAAATGTTCACACATTTCCTCCTTTTGAATTTAAAATGAAATCATGTTTCAAATTTTTCACCCTTCGCTTGCAGATTAATTAAAACAAAAAACCGTTTTCCATTAACAATTTCATTAATTTTTATAGCCCCATTCTGCAGTACATGGTACATACTGTTAATTTAACACCTTTTTGTGGCAATTTTTTTTTTAATATCATTTAGTTTCAGGAAGATGGCAAATTTACAAGATGACCAGATCATAAAAGGCAACAATATTGTTTTGAGTAATTTAATATTTAAATTTTACGATTATTGAAAGAGGAGAAAAAAATTAATGTTCATGCAAAGATTTTTTCAATAGGTGACAGGTAATGAAATATTTTAGAAAAGAGAATAATAGGTGAGCTTAAAGTTCACTATATTAAGAGAACATGGACAATTGGTTAAGTAGGTGCAGAAAGGTAAGAAACCATTGCAAAAAGTGTTATCTTAGACAACTTAAAAATATCGTCAGTTCTTCCCTCTACGAGCTAAGAACATAAAATTGCATTTGTTATTTTTAACTACACTATTTTAATTTATTATCTAAAAATAAATGTTTTTAGGTACTTGTACCATATTTAACACCCAAAAATAAGGTTTGGAATTGTAGTGGATAATCTTTAAAAGTTATAATAATAAAAAATGGTCCTTTGAACCAAAAATATTAATATATTTTTTTACTCTCACTAATGTAATTTCTCTTATTTTCGAATCTCGAAAACTGCAAATGTACTACGGATTCCAGGCGCGGATTCAGGGGGGGGGAAATAAGGAAATTTCCCCCCCCTAAATTATAAAAATATGTTTGGTTTATCTCGATAATACAAGAATTCCCAATAATAATATTTGTTTATATGCACAAAATTTTAGGAAATCCCAGCAAGGTTTTTTTTTGTTTTTTTTATTGAATCTAACGAAATTTTCAATAAGTATCCAAAACTTAATTCTAATAGTTATTTATTAGATATTTCCAATTAATCATCTTGTTTACTGCATTCAAATACTTATTATTCTACATTTACCCAGCAGGTGCCATCTATTTATATCCAAAGAATAAACGTTTGACTTGAAAATGCGTGCGGTCGAATTATTAATAAGCCTTAGTATGTATATGCAATATTTATGTATATGTGTGTTATATGAATTAAAATTCTATTCGATAATTTTTGACGAAAACACAGATTTTTCGGGGAAAACCCAGATTTCCTTATCTTAAAGATATTTCAACATACAACAAAAAATTATTAGGAAACCATTTATTGGCTTTGTTGTAAACGCATTTGAAGAGACTTCAAAGGATATTGATAATGTGATGTCGACACCTTTTTGCAAATGTATCGTAAACGCCAATTTTTGCGATATTGACTTTTTGATGCAAAATTGTTGTAACACCTATAACTCATCACCTGGTAAAATATTATAACTGTATTCGCTATAGGTATGTCGGAAACTTAGTTTAAATTTTATCGTATGTGACAGCACATATTTTGGTGACAGCAAATATATCGTATGTGACATACGTACATATAACATTGTAATTTATGTGTGGTGACATTTCAACCAATTTAAAAAGAATGTAAGTGGATGAGATCGATGACGTTTCACATTCGATATCTCTTCTTTCTTCTTATTTGTTTTACAGTTATTTCTATTCATTATTCATTTTTGTGCTCATAATTTTCTGTGAAAAGAGTTAGTTTTAGCAAGACATTTAACTAGTGTGGATACGAAAGTTTAAAAAGAAAAAAAAAATGTCAACGTCTCCAAAAAATGTAAGATCATTATTATTTATTTGTGTTTAGTAATTAATATATTGTGTGAATGTGATGTTAACCCACAATTTTTATGCGCTAGTTTCGACATGCAAAAAGTATTAAATACGCCATTTTCGAAAAATGTCACACTATTCTACTCCCGGAAATATGCCTATTACAACTAAAGCGTGTATGAAAGTGGGACACGAAATGGCTTTTGCTTCTTGTGGGGTGGGCGGGATGGTAAACGAGGATGCAACGAAATATGCACAGCACTTTTGAAGTACCTCTTAATTTTGGACAGCAGAAAAACCACCATGGAACTGAGTCTCTATTGCGACAGCTGCGCTGGTCAAAATAAGAACAAGGCTGTACTGTCGATGTTGGCTTATTTTTTAAATTCCTCCAAATTTTTGAACCAAATTACAAAAACTTACTTGCTTCCTGGTCACACTATGATGCCAGTAGATTCAGTCCATAGCACAATCGAATCCTTTGTAAGAAATCGAACCATATGGGCACCTAGTGAATGGCCCACCGTTATCAGAAATGCTAGAACAAATCCATGGGGTTATGCATGCATTAAACTGAGCCATAGCGATTTTTATAATTGGAAATTGTTTGCCGATTTATTACTTTCCATTAACATTAAGTTAAATAGAAGCAAACTGCGTATCGCTACCTTAAAGAAAAACCCTGTTTCAATAGAGTTAAAGTATAACTATGTTGAAGATTTTAATAAAAAGAATATAAATAATCTTAATTTTAACCATAACCTTAAATTACTATACAATAACCAATTAAGCATATCAACAAAAAAATATATTGACCTTAAAAATTTATGTGCTAAGAACAGTATTCCCCCTATATATCATAGTGAGTACCTAAATCTTCCCCATTCCAATAAAATTAAAGATACTTTGCAAGAAACGGACAACGAAGATTGAATTCAGTTTACTATAATAATAATTCACTTCATTTAAATAATTTACTTCATAATATAAGTAAATTTCGTTTTATACTTTTCTTTGCTCTAAAAAATATTTTATTACTGAATAAATGTAACTAAATTAATTTAAATAACTGCTATATTGAAATAAAGGTTTTATTTTGCTATTTTCATCGTTATACAATTTTGTTTTGATTTACTTTGATCGGTAATATTTTTGTCAATTTGTTGTATGTTACACATTTTGCGCCCAAGCTGCCAAAACTTGAAGTGCCAAAAGTATTGTATGTGACAAAAATTTAAATATATCGAAAAATACTGCACATTTTACAAAATTTTTTTTTTAAAAAATTAAAGAAGTCTAGTAAAGTATGTATTAAAAATTGGCTGCGACATTACCACCCAAACCGCAGGAAATCAAATAAAACCTTTTCCTGTAAAGTTTAGTTTTGTAACATACGATACATTTGCAAAAAGGTGTAGATGTGTCAATTGATGCGAAGGCACTATCATCGATAGTTCTAAAAGTTTTGACAAAAAATTGTGTAGGAAATGGAACTGACGTCAGCAGAAAATGAAGCTGTTATAAAATTCTGGCCAAATGCAAAACAAACGCCTTGCTATTCCCATAAATCAAACAACTAAATTTTAAAAAGCAACAAAGTGCCATTAATACAATAAGTTATATCATTTGTTAAAGAAACGACAATTTTTTTTTAATATAATCATCCCAAGCGAAACGCAGTTTTAGCAAAGTATTTGGGAGCCAAACTCTCTACATTTTGCGAGACAAGATGGTTGGACCGTCACGACTCAATTTTTCACTTTGCAACAAGTGTACATCATATAGTACAAGCTTTGGAAAAAATATCTCAGTGGAAAGGTAGAGAATCTTCATCAAAAGCCTTATATTAAGGAACTCGCTTAGTACTTTTGAATTCATTTGAGGAATAGTATCATTTTACAAAAGCACGATATGGATCTTCAAAAAGGATCAAGCCTTATCAAAACTTAAATCATGTGCCTTGAAGAGAAAATAAATAAAGCCGAAGAACTATTTAAAGCGATTTTTGAAAAACTTAAAGTTATCTGCGTTCAAATCGAGATTCCAAACACATTCAAAATGTTGAAGATTACTGCCGAGTTGTAGGTTACATTCCTCTTATTGAATTTATTTTTGAAGATCTCAAAACACGTTTCCCAATAGATATACTAAATGTATTGAACATACCTAAACATGTTATTTAATGGTGTTTTCTTTTCTACAAAAAAATGTGCCTTTTTATTAAAAAAAAAAATTCAATTTGGTGTCTTTTACTTAAAAATGTTGCTTCCGAAAAGGATGGATTGTTTTATTCTAAAAAACTCATGTTCAGATGGAGAGAGGTTGTCAATAAATTCATCCGTCTCACTTTCATTAAATCAAAAGTGTGAGAAAATCGATTAAAACACTTTTTTAAAATTGAAATGCCAAGCCATATAGATTTTACAGGAGTATTGAATAATTTACCAACAACTTTTCAACAAAATCTTTTTTACTGACATCTTGTATTATTTTCCTTAGCACTGTCAATTAAGCCAAAGCTTTCATTCATAGAAATCCCTTTCGTTTGTAACTTCAAGAGGCTTGAGCAGATGCATTGAAAGTACTTTTTACGTCCGATTTTTGCATTATTCAGCTAGCATTTTTAATAGATTCTGCCTCATATTCGCTAAGCGTATTTAAAAAGTTTTTTCTAGGTTGCAAAAAGGTATTCTTTGGCAAGCTGGACCAAAAATTACTTTTTAAAAAAATAATTGAAGAAATGGCAAAAATGGCATATGCCATAAAAAACTTGCCCTACCTGTCAGTAATGCTACGAGAGAGAGTGGTCATTTCCTACACGTCGTCTAATAAAAACATGGCTCAGATCAACAATGACAGAAGAAAGACTGTACTATCTATATTTACCTCACAAGGAAATCATAAATTGCTTATTTAAAAAAATTAATTTATATTGAACAGATCTTATATTTCATTTAACCTTATTGTTGAGTTATTTTAATATATTATACACATACATATTAATTTTATTAAAGTTTAAGAAACAAATTTTTTACTTTTTTGTTTACAAAAAAATTTTCCCCCCCCTATGGCTCGAGCTGGATCCGCGCCTGACGGATTCTATTGATTAAATTGAGATAAAATAGTTCTTCGCAGCATATTGTATGCTTAAACATAATTTAGTGGGTAATTAATTTCATTTCTCAGTAATTGAGTAAGTTGAATATATGAAATCCTAATAAAAAAAAAGTTCATCTGTTTACTAACCTCGTGTAGGGTACAGAAACTTTTCTTGAAAAATCTTTTCGTTTCACTGCATTTAATTAAGTGTCTGTTATAACTTTGTAATAAAGTTTAAATTTATGGGAAACTTGTTACTTTTACACGTTTTTGAAACCAAAAAAAACGCTACAAAAGAATTCTTAAAATTATGCATATGGCAACAAAGTTTTTTTAATTCTCTGGTACACCGTTATACATACACAGAAAAAATGGAAAATCAACTTCAATTTACGTATTTGTTAGAAATTTGTACTATTAATTAAATTCCGTACTGATTTTCCGCCAGCAAACAAATTGATCATATCAATTAACACATTTGTTCTTGCTGTTCAGTTACAATCAATAGGTTTAATTGAAATGTGACCACCAGCAAAAGGGGTTACATAAAACATAAACACAAATCAAAATATTTTTTTCAATCAACACATGGTAACACAACGGGAACTAATTAATGGACCCACGTGAGCTGTGCTTGATCACGGCTGCCAATGAAACCTAACCTTACCTAAGTGGTCTTGCGGTAGCAGTGCTTGCACAATTTGTATGGATGCATTTTAATATCTAACTTTGAAATACTCTGCAATGTTTTTCTGGAAATGCCCGGTTGGTCGGAATGACTACGTGTTGAGACAGATGGATAATTATCAACACTCTGTCGCACTGCTTCCACGTTACCTTCAGTAATACTATTTCGATATGAAACCTCTTCTAGGATGGTCGATCCCTCAACCCCGGTCTGTAAAACAAGCGACTTAATTCCATATCGTTGACAAGAATAGAAAAATTTGATTATTTTAACGATTTATTGTATACTGTATTTATTCATTATAAATTTCCAAAAATTAAATTTAAACCTGCAAAAAGAAAAAAATATCTCACAAAAAAAAGTTGACGCGTTTAACATTTGTGGGTCTTATGTAGGCCACCCTGTATACAAATATCTGAACAAAAAATAAACTACATTTCTGCAGTTCCAATTAAACTCCGAAATTCAGAAAAGCTCAAGGATGTGTTTAGAAGACCATACAATAAGCATCACGACCTAAAGGATCTTTTGTGCTGCATTTCTATGCATTTCACCATGTCAGGTTCAGGCTACGTATAAAGCCTATTATTCAGTTGAGCTCATCTTTTGCCTACCCACCCCCGGAAATATTTCAGCCTAGAAGTCCCCAAGGCAATACAGCAGCAGAGTAGGTGTTCTTACGTTTCGTCATCAACCTTCAATGTTGCTAATTTAGCATTTTTTATGGCATTTTTCATTTGGCATTAAAAAACTGATTTAGCATTTTTTTTTAAATGTTTAATACAAATAGAAAAAAGGAACGGAAGATTCTAACATTAAATTAGATCTTAAAAATGCAACAATGTAAATGCTTATTAATGTTTCACTGAAATAAATATCAAAAAAGGAGAACATTTTAAAAAATTAGTAAAAACATATTTACAAAAGTTTCGCAAAGATTGGGGCAAGCACCTAAAGTAGAAAGAATGGATGAAAGAAACATATGACTTAGAAAAAACCCCTTTTGCAGTAACTGCAAAATAAAAGTGTTATGGGCATAACTTAAAACAATCCTATCCCTTTCTAAAGAATTTTTTGCAAAGTTCAACAGAGGCGACATAAAGTGTATGTGCATAGTTCGATTGGACCTGTCGAGTGTCTGACGAACCTTTATTAAAGGCAATTTGACAGCTCGTCGTTGAACCTGATGGACAATTTGCAGCATATTATAAAAAATTTATTGGCCCGTACTTAAATGAAGATCTTTTTAAAAACACAAATTATTTAGGAAAATATTGTCATATCTTTTTATTATGATTATATTGGTATGGTTCAATTATGTATGTAACAAAATATCGGTCAAATGGTAATCGCGACCTTGGCGGCACACCTCCATCCGATGGCCCAAATTTTCGATGACGCTGAGGCATAATTGAGGTTCAATGCCGTTAAGGTGCCGAATTATATCATCCTTTAGCTCTTGAATTGTTGCTGACTTATCGACGTACAACTTTTCTTTCAAATAACCCCAAAGAAAGAAGTCCAATGGTTTCAAATCAGCTGATATTGGCGGCCAATTGACATCGCCATCACGCGAGATAACACGGCCATTGAATTTGTCGCGCAAAAGAGCCATTGTTTCGTTTGGTGTGTGGCAAGTGGCACCGTCCTGTTGAAACCATATATCGTCCAAATCCATATCTTCCAATGCGGGCCATAAAAAGTTCGTTATCATCTCACGATAGCGAACACCATTCACGGTATCTGCCTGACCGGCCTCATTTTGGAAAAAAATACGGCCCGATGATGCCGCCAGACCATAAACCGAACCAAACAGTCACTCTTTGTGGGTGGATTGGTTTTTCGACAATCACCATTTTTGGATTATCATTCGCCCAAATACGGCAATTCTGCTTATTGATGAATCCACTGAGGTGAGCATCTGCCTCATCACTAAATCACGAAGTGCACGTTACTCATTTTGATTTGAACGCCAATTTTCATAATAAGCCTTAAAATATAACCACCTTTTACATTTATTAATTAATTTAAATATTAATTTTTTAGCATTAATTCTAGCATTTGTTCCTCAATAAGTTTTGGCAATACAGTCAACCCCACATAATCTGTACATTTTGGTGCACACATTACCCATTAAAAACCTGGCTTGCCACGGGACAGTGTTAGAAATCTCTTCGGCTGTCTTATTCCAGAAGTTGACGTCTATGTGTCAAGAAATTCACGTTCGGGCCCTTTTTGTAACGTCCCCCAAATGTGACACAAAGTGACGCCGATGAAAGGTTAATGACGTATAAATGGACGGCGAGCGGCCCGGTTCGTCAAGCAGTCCGCCCTTTCGTTGCCCACATGCCCTTTATGGCCGCGCACCAACCACAATATCAAGTCATTGTGTTTCCCCAGATTGTTCAGACACGTAAATTTGTTTATGAATAAAGCCGGGGTTTTGAGATGTGAATTAAGTTTAAACATAGTTAAACGTAGTCTGAAACTCGGAATTTTTCTGCGATATGTAATTTTTTTATTATTTCATTAAAGACCAACATTTTAATCAAAACTAAGTTTGTATACAAAACTTGGTAATGGCGGCAAAATCTGTTTTCAGAATAACTTAACCTAGTGAAGCTGAGATCTCAGAAACCCTGCCTACAGTTCAAATAACTAGAGATCGGTAATCATACGTGTTTTATTAAGAATATCACAACTAATTTGATTAAATAATACTGTGGCTAAATTACGGCATTCGATATCGATCGAAATTCCCATTTAAATTGTATTATAATTTCGATTGCTTGTACATATCGTCTGAACCCTTCCAAACAATAACAAGTGTTTTTTCTCTGTGTAGAGTATACATTTTTGATTAAGAACCAGTTCTATTTCCAAGTGGCAAAGCATCTAACATCAGCTGTTTTTTTATTATTATAATTGAAATTTAAATAAATATAAATTATAATATTAAAAAAAAATTTGCTATTGAAAATGGAGGAAAAAATTTAAAAGGAATTAACAAAAGCAAGTACATATTCATTTAAGTTATAAACCATGACATACATACACATGAAATTGCAAGTGTGTAAAAAGGTGACATTCCACATAACAAATACACATAATGTGAACATAGCTTTAGGTAATTAAATTTTACAATTTTTCCTTAGTACTTTGACGATTTTCAACCAATTTTATCTGGCAGCAATGGCCACGACACGCACTATGATAGACAGACTAGCTTACTCACACTGGCAATCTCAATGACCGTTTGATTTCAAATTTCTTTTTAAAATTTTAAGATCAGTGTACCCAAAAATTTAATCTAAGAAAAATTTTAATTTGTCTAGCAATGTTATCAAATCATATGTATACGTAACGGACATTGATTAATAAGTAAAAACGTTTCCAATATTTCTTCTCATCAAATCTTTATTAATTTGTTGCATTTGTCAAAAATGATTTATACCTTTCGGGCCTCTAAACAGGAATATTGAATTTATTTATAGTTTCACATGCATATGAATTTCAAAATGAAAATCATACCTATAAAATTTACAAAAAAAAATTACTCAGTTGAAAAACCCCCTTCCACATGCCTTAAAATTCCATCGTTATCATCATCATTGTATTACTACCAAGGCTAAAATGATGATGCTGGTAATGATCGTGGTATTTGGTTTGTTTTTTGTATTTTTATTTTTTATTTTTGGTGTGAACTGTTTGGGGTTTTTTTGGTTCCTCATCTCCCTTCAAAAAAATGTTTAAAAATTGAAGGTTCTTTGCTTGATGAGTGTTGGATTTTAGTCAGTTTTTTTTTGTTTTAAGCACCGATTTTATTGCTGTTACTTGTTACGTACTTTTCTATAACGAAAACATTTCTACAGATTCTTTTGTTGGTTGACACCTGCATTTCTTGTTTGTTGATGTTTTTTGTTTTGTTTTTTAATTCCTTTTTTAGTTTCTTTTCCAATCACTGTTTTATGGGAATAAAATGTTGTTTCTTGCATGTTATTTTTTTTTTTTGTTAATCATACAAGTCGTCCGTCGATTGATGGTTCATTGGTGAGTCATCCGTTAGGGTTTGTTTTGTAAGTTTTGTTTGTTTTTCCAAAGGCACAGTGGTCTCTTAAGCTTATGCCAATAGCTTTACAATGTTAAATGTTAAGTAGATCCCTTGTATATCAAAACTTTGCAAAAGATCAAAGCAGATGTTAGGAGTGATGCAACTCGAGTTAATGAACGACACTACTTACAAAAGCTGTTGGAAAATGGCCCTTAAAGAAAGGGACGATTTGGTCTTTAATGCCTTTGTTATACAATTCACCAAAGGCGGAAAATGATTTTTGCAGGATATCGCACACCTAGTTCAAAAGTGACTCAACTCAAAATTTTCGATGTCGGGTTTATATGCTTAAACTTTTCACATTACACTTGTTTATCTATAAAAATAATATAAACTGTATTTTGTTGTAGTTAGCTGTTACTAGAAAACTGTTATGTTGTTCTTTATGTTTCAATAACGTTGTATAACATTGCCATTCACAAAAGTGACTTATTTTGAGTTTTGTCAGAAAGTATAATGGTAGTGAATCCCTACTGCTAAGTGCTAAACAGTATTTTTCGAATTGTGACACTTCTGATAAAATAAATCTTTGATGGAGTTTATAAAAATTAAATTAAACTTGTGTCAGTTTAGAAAAAAAAAAGAATTCAGCTAATGTGACATAACTTCAAATAATTCGGTAACTTGTGCAAATAACACATCATCAAAAGTGACACAACTAAAAATTGTTCATTATCTAGTGAATAAATTAAAAAAAAAAACTTTTTAGATAAAAATCTGTATGGATTTCCTATTAAATTGTCCAAAAATTTGTTTTTAACTATTTTTTAGATCACAAACAGTATTTCTCGATTTCTGAAAAATTAAGTTTTTTTAATTAAGTCACTTTTGAACTAGGTGTTCGATATGTTTACCGATACGTTCACAGAAAGAAAACAATCGTACTAATTTTAAGTTTTTTCTGCCTACTTTTAGTATGAGTCATACTTTAAAAAATTTCTACGATTACGCTAAAAAGTACTTTAAACAATCCAAAATGGGATAATTTTCGATAACCAATATGTGTGCATACGCTTGTGATTGTAAAAGTTTGTTGTAGGAACAACAACAGCACTACAAAAGATGTTAAAAAAAATGTTCTAGTTTTGTGTCAAAACAACATAAAAATTATAAACATTATTGTCATGCTTAAAAAGGAAGTAAAAATTCCCATATTCCATTTGTTAAAATTATTTTGTTAAGTTCACCAGCGTTTCAAAGTAATCGGTCATGCTGCTGGTGACTTCTGTTAACAAAAGGCATAATACTAATAAGTAAATAAAAATAAGTAAAACAATAATGTGTTATGTAAATAATAATATTATCTCTATATCTCTGGTAAGAATCAATCTAATCTCACTTTCGGGATTAAAAACCAACTAACAATCGTACCTAAGCAAAAGCTGCACGCGTTTTCTAGTTGTAAAACTTGTCAGGCCCGTACAATATGTACAACCTTTAAATCAACCATGTGTGAAAAACCACACAAAAGGAATCATATAAGAGATGTTTGCTACAAATACACTCAAATTAAAAATCAATTCATCCGTACTCAAATCAATCCGAAGCGGTATTAAACAATAGTACGGTTAGTACGGATTTTTTTGAATCAAGTACGGAAAGGTTGATTCAAGTACGGATTTTCAATCGCAAAATATTTAAATTAAATAATTAGTATTGTGGTAATTTTGTTGAACTGTTTTTAATCCAAAATTTCAATATTTTTAATCAGGCTTAAGTTCATCAAATTTAATTTTCATTAAAGTATTTTTATGAAGAAAGGAATTTTTACAACTTGAAAATTAATTTAAATTGTTATTGATAATTCTTCATTCTTGACTGACCTGAGATTTGAACCCAGGCGGCTGGTTATCCTGACATGTTCCGATCGCTACCACTCGATCTCTTCAGAGGGATTTGCCGTCTTACATCTAAATTAAATATATTCCATCCCGATTTCGTACTTAAAATAATCCGAAAATGAGATTGATTTCAGTAAAGTTGATTTTATCCTGAATTCATGCTTGAAAAAAACCAGAAAAGAAATTTAAAAAGAAAAAGTTATAATGATTTATTTACTTACCCTTATAACACATTACAGAATGATAAAACACCAACATCATGCCCGATATGGTTTTTACTTTAGAAATGTTATCAACATATTTAACCAAAAATATAAACTAAATGAGAAGCAAGAGTTAAAATTTACTTTTTAACATTGCGTGGTACACATGATTCTGGCCAGACCTTTTTTCAATGTGTATAGAAAATCAAAACATGCATAAGCCGGAGGGTTAAACACAACTAAAAGTTTTATTTTTTTTTACTTGATTTAAGAATTTTATACTTATTTCCAGAAATTCCGGGATTGATTTTCGAAAGTATTCCCATTTGGGATGTTTTTGAGTACGTACGTGTTAATCGTACTTGAATTTTTGAGTGCGACTCGTACTTAAAGTAATCATTAAAAACTTGATTTATCCCGAGTGTTTTTCTTTCTGTATATAATCTAGATATTAACATCCATATGGTTTTTTGCCTTTAAGGGATTTTAGGTACGGTTGCTAAATTGTTAATTAATGTTCTGGGCAAATGTGAACCGATTCAAAAATAATTTATGTTGCAGTAAAATATTTTTGGGTCGAATTTAATTTAAATACCTACATAATTAGATAGCTTACAGACACAAAGAATCTAAATTGGCAAGAAGTTCTATGGGGAATATGTGCAATTATAGACTTCGTCCATATTTGATCAAATTAGCTAAAAAATTTAAACATGGACGGACAGCCAGCCAGACGGACGGATGGACATCGTTATATCACCTTAAAAAGTGATTCTGAGTCGATCGGTTTACTAAAAGATTGGTCTAGATTTCTATGTATTATACAAATGGCATAACATTTATCTTTAGTGACAACCTGCTTTGTCTTAATTTTTTGGAGTAAAAATAAAATGTAGATGGCGAAATTGAAGCAACACGTTGGGAATACAGATACATATTCAACCCATTAAGGACTAATGGGTATTTAAATACCCAAAAATAGAGCCTTCGTAGAAAAATTCTGGCTAACTTCAGGTAATAGGTATCGGAAATTGGTTTTTACAGAAAGATAAAGAAAGGATAGGACTACTTTAAAAAATTTTTGAAGTTAAATTTTACCCCTTTTTATTGGGAAAGTTAACGGCTTAAAAGTCAGAAATTTTTAATTTTTGGAAAAAGTGAACGACAACGGCTCTGGAAAATTGGGAGAGTAGAAAATCGGAAAACCCTCTTGATGACTTATAGCCTTAGGTGTGATCTGCTTTAGAAAAAAATATTAGCTAAATAGGGCAAATAACGTTGACTACAGGTTTGATTCAATGAAATGGGTATTTGAATACCCACTTCGCTCTCAGAGGGTTCAAAACACATATATTTTTTAAATATTTTTGGCAAGTAAAAATGCGTTGTTTTATGTAAAATTAACTTTTTATTAGTACAAAATTATGAAATAAATATCACAAATGTGGTCCATTATTGAGATAAATTTATCTTGTTAATGTTTTTTGGGACACCACCATGAAACTGTGCAAAACAAGCCTTTGGGTGTTACTTTAATTTGCAATTTGTACAACCAAACTCAGTTTTGCTTCACTTTGACCACTACGGCCACGCTTAATATTTTGGCTTATCATATGGTCAAAGTTATACTCACGATGGGAGATCCTTCAGCTTTTCTTAGCATGCACTGTAATTTCCAGGCACACACCATACCAGCATCCAAAGCATTAGCAAAAAAGCCTCGGCTCTTTTTCTTCTATGAGAAGGGAGAAGAGAAGTAATAGCATTTTTTTTTTTTGGTTAAAGAATACTTTTTTTTTGATCCCGTTACCATGTTAACGTAACTGTGAAAGAAGCGAGAGCAATGACAACGTGGGTTAAAAAGATACATCCAAAAGATGTGGCCTGACCACAAAGCTATGTTTTCAGCATCCTGCAGGACTCCTCCTTTACAGATATGTGTGGGGCGGCATTGTTCTAATTATCGTAACAAAAGACCAGTAGATCATTCTACGCTTCAGCTCTCATGTCATACTTCGCTAATTTTTTGACATTTATGCTCAAGTTATAAACCACTTCGTGATGTTGGTGGCACATGGCTTCGTTTTCGGCTTAACGGAGTAGACCAATCCACAACAGACCCTACCGACCCCTAATGGATTATATCCAGAAAAAATTGGTGCGGTTCACACGCTAGGCATATATGCGATTAAAAATTAAGAAAGTTTACGTCCAGAATGCGTGTCGTCAGCCGATATGCCCAATCATTTTCAAAAGTTAATGTCGTGTATAACTTTTTTAAACAAAAATTTTTTGATTATAGTTTAATTTTTTGTGTTATTTTTACTATTTCAAGTTCTATCAGGCATAAACAAAACACCCTTCAGATGTACATATGTATAACAACCCATCCCTGTACGTCCAAAAGAAGCAGTACAAAGGCCTTCTAGAAAGCATCCATACTTCTTGTTTTTCCCTCTGGGGCATATTCTACTTACATAGTGAAATAAGCTCACAACACTCATATCATGCATGCAATAAATGCGTTTTTTAATTTTTTTTGTTTTCTAAAAATCTTGTGTTTTAGAACTCTTTAATAGCGAAGTGGGTAGAAAAATACCCATAGTCTAGGGGGCAAGGTTTGACAGGTAAAAATAAAAGAAAAACGCAATGTCAATATAAATGCCCAAAATATCAAATGTGTGAAAATTCATCAAAATCGGACCACGAAATCGGGGGTCAGTCTTTAATGGGTTAAAACAGAAAAACAAAACACACATACATATTTACATAAAACAGAAAAGCCATCTGTTAACTAGAATTTCGGAAAAAAACAAAAAAAATGTATCTGCTGCGAAAGCTCTTGTAGGCATCTAAAAAAATTGAACATGTATCAAAATATGCCTTTAAAAGGTAAAATATGCGCTATAAACTTAAAAAAGCTGCAAAAATGCTCATTTAACTAAATTATGCACAAAACTGCTGCAAACTGTAAAATATGCAAACATATGCACTAACGAAACGATAAACAAAAAAAGAGGTCTGTAAAAATATAAAAAAGGACACGGTGGCCGAACAAAGTCGTCCCTAGCTCGATTGTCGAGAATAGGGTTTCGGCTAACAAGCATTTCAGAAAAACAAAATCATCATTCGTGAAAGAATCATTGGCAAGCGCTGAATTAGTATAAAAAAAATATTTTACACAGAGTTACAAAATAACATGCATATTGGCAACATGTGGTTCCAGAAGTTCATCCGTACGTGCTGCTATTCCAATGGTACAAGGGAACTGGGAACTTGGCCTAAGCAACCTGTGAAATATGCATAAGAACTGGCTTGTCCCACCAACAGTAAATTTCAGTGTGTTTATCAAGAGTACGAATTGGGAATTTAGCGTGTTAACTCGAAAACTTCTTAATGCAATTTTTGACTCCTAAGATTATCTTTGATAAAATTTTACATTTAATCGAGGGTGTATACAGTGGATATTTTTCGATCATATACCTATAAAACATTTACTTTACGGATTTTAAACGCTAAACAAATTTGAGCCCTGTTTTTGCCTGCGGCCCAAGAGGAATTTATTAGAAATTTCTTCCTTTTCAAATCACTGTAATTATTTGTACGATTATTCATTCTTGAACACACAAATTTCTACTTCGGCTTTTAAAATTTTTGATTCATTAATGTGCAACAGGTTAACTTCCTATTTCTATATGAGTTGTCCTCGTCCTCCAAGCTACTTGACACTTGTAAGGCAATAATCAAATATAAATTTAAATTAACTACGCTTCGATACGATTATCACCAAATTTCCATTGTTTTTAAAACCTTTTTAAAACAAAACAGAAGATACACTATGAAAACAAAAAAAAAACAAAACTCGTAAAATAATTTTAAGTGATTTGTCTGTGAAGGCCAACCACATTGTGATCCTATGACGTGTTCTGTTTATAATTAAGGTCCGCTTTTTATCTGTGTGGCTGACTATCTGAATGTCTGTCGCTGTGTCTGTGTGTCTGCTTATATTTTATTTATTATAGTTAATTTTCCATTCCATTTCACTTGGATTCGAAGGGTTTTGTTGAATAATTCGTTTGTTTCATTGCACGCAATTAAATAAGTATAATTTATTTAACTTAAGTGCAGCAATAATTGTCTGATTGAATAGTTACTTCAATGTATTGATCGTAAGTGCTTGACTTGTTTGCCTGATTTGGCTACCTGTTGGTAAGAGATCCCCTTCATTTGAATGATTCAGTATTTTAGAGTCCTGTTTTGTAAATTTTTATCACGTTTCTTTTAATTTTATTTATTATTGATTTGCTTCCTTATTTCATATTATTGTTTAATCAATCAACATAAAAGAACAATAAGTTATTATTAGCAGGGCAAACTTTTCAAGCTTTTTGTTTAAAAAATTATTTATTTTAAATTTCGCAAGATTTTTCGAAAAAAACTTTATTTGCATATTTGCAGTTAAGCAATTAATTTCTTAATAAATATAAAATATGTTGCCGTTAACGCTTACATATTACGAAAGAAATTGATGCTTAACAAGTTTTTGAATTCGAAAATTTTAATTTTTTTTTAAATTTCGAAAATAAAAAAAAATATAGAAATTTTGAATAACGAGGGCAAAATCAAT
The DNA here is from genome assembly GCA_949318255.1 of Pollenia labialis. Lineage (NCBI taxonomy): Eukaryota > Metazoa > Arthropoda > Insecta > Diptera > Polleniidae > Pollenia > Pollenia labialis. The sequence goes on along the minus strand of OX439140.1, from coordinate 69,571,993 downwards.
ATTTTACAGAATATCGTTCGTTAACTTTAAGGCTGGGTTTTTTAGATCTCAGTTTAACTAAAATTGTATCAGGAAACTTATGAAAAGTAAAATATAAAAATGTTGAGTTAATTTCCTCTTGCTTCCTAATCAAGTGCAATATGTATGTATGTAGGTATTTTGTAAACACAATTTTTATACCCACACTAAAATAGGGGAGAGAATTTGATGTGTATTAAAGTATACCGATAGACTCAGAATCACTTATGATCAACTAAAACATGTGTGAAAGTCCCCCCAAATTTTCAAAACGCACCAAAATTAACATCTTTAACGGCTGCGGGAATTAAGTTGCGCTTTACGCCTGCTAGTCTTGAAACTCATATCAATGACGAACAACCCAACAATTTCTGACCAAACACTATCACAAATGAATGTTTATGCGGATAAATACCAGTTGAATCTCAAAACCCCAATGCAGCAGACCTAGGCACACCACCAACTAGACATCGAAGCAGCAAAATTCAACAAGAAGTGAAAAACAATCGTTAAGGCCCCATGCTCCTTATATGAACAACAGGTTTTTTGAAAGAGCACTGAAGTAAATTCACTTCACGGAGATGGTAGGTTAGGTTCAGTTAAGATGTGTTATGCGTCCGAGGGTACACCTACACTTGGAGACCAATGCGGTCCATTATGAATCCCTTCAATATAGACAAAGAATAAAGAGAGAAGAACATAATGGTGGTTTCTTTTCTACAATAAAAATACCAGATTTTAAAAGGTGCATGTATAAAATGTCTTGCCAAACATGTAATACTGCAATTTTGTATTTGACGAATCGAATTAATTTAAATTTTAAACCACTGACAACCTACCATTAACAATGTAATGCTTTCTTTTGTGTTATCTATAAAATAATAGAAAAAATAACTATTAAAACTTAAAATGTTTAGGCGATTTTTTCCCAACTTCGGCTGGTAACCCCATATATAAACAGAAGCCATCTTTTACTGGGGTAAAGTGCAATCAATGCCTTATGACATTTAAGGGTGAATTTTTTTACAATAAAACACTTTGCCCTTTTAGAGAGCAAAGCATTTTGAAAAAACGAACACAAAATTGCATATTTTTTTTTAAATAAAATTTGACTTTTTTTGTAGAAAAGAAAACACCATAAGTTCGTCAGAAATGACCGCCCTATTTCCTTGTCAAACCGCAGAAGATCGATCGGATTACAGCCAGTAATACTCCCCAGTTCGTTATGAAATCTATCTCCTAGCCATTTCTGCCTGCGACCCTGCATCCTAGGACAGTGGCACAGCACATGCTCAATCGTCTATGGCTCCTCAGCTTCCTCGAATAATCTGCAGAAGTCCGGTTTGGTGTTGTCCCATTTACTCGTAAAAGCGCTAACAGAACAATTACCCACAAAATCGCTAAAAGTGTCCTGAGACTACTTCCATCCAAGCTTAATAGAACATTGGTTGGCCTTGCATCCAATCCGGGCTGGTTAACGGTATCGCGGAATCTATCCCGGATTAACTCATAGTAGTGACGTAAAGAGGTTTTACCCCACGTGCATTTCCTGTAAGTCCAGGTTCGAACTCTTTCTCATGATTTATTATTCAACTGGCAGTGTTCTGGTACCCAACACAGTCTCTCTGTGAATAGCCTTATGAGCTCCCTTAAAGGATTCCTCCACCGTGCAACCAGGCAAGATCGCATAATTTATGCTCTGAGCACACATGATACACATGAGATACGTGGAAATATCGAAATTTTTCTTGAGGCAAGCGGAACTCAGATCGTATTCCACATTCCTCAACATAATCCGTGAATGTTAAACGCGTTATCCGCTAAGTATATGATATTTTTATTTTCTTATTTTTCGATGTCGGCCCCCAATTCTCTTTGGACCATCAGAAGTGTCATCTCCAGATAAGATCTTCAGAATGCTGAAAGGGTATGGCGTAGACTGGGCACATACAGGATTGCTAGGAAATTGTGGCCGCGGTTAAGCATGAAAACAATTACCGAACTACAAAATAAAGGATATTTCAAGACTAGAATCAGTGTTTACCGGGCATTATTGTGACATAGGAAAACATGCAAAAAGACTGAGTATACAGTTTAGTAAAAACTATTGCAGCTTCCACGTACCAGAGGCGAATGAGGCAGTTGTTCATTTTCTCTGTAAGTGTCCGGTCAGCAACTCACTTGACTCTACAAAGATTTCTAGGGAAAACATACACTGGGATACATATCCGAAGTATCGACCGTCAAGGGCTGAATTACACCATTCGGTATCAATTGAAATTACAATACACTTTAAATAAGAATGTCGATCAATATAGAATACCGTAATTTTATCCCATTTTAGGCTAACTGATCAGAATATTGAACATGCCATGTTGGAACTTTCAAAAAAAAATTGAGTTTCTTTCATATATTTGTATAGTGCTACCTTATTAATTTCCAACTTCTTAATAACTATATGATGGGTTCGGTTAGGTTCCATTGGCAGCCGTGATCAAGCACAGCTCACATAATTAGTTCCCGTTGTGTTACCATGTCACACCGTCTGCCATGGGTCCTATGTTATCTGGCTGCTAGTATTCCCATGCAGCCATCTGGTCGATTCAATAAAGGAGTGGATCCTGTTTACATCAACATAAGAGAGACAAGTTTTGTCCGCAAGGGCTCTTCGACCAAACATTTCGAGTCTTAAATCTCCGAGTTCCGGGCAATTACAGAGAAGATGTTCCGTTAACTCTTCCTCTTCCTCCTCCTCGTCACCGCAACTTCCAACTATACATATTATGAATTTATTCCATTTTAGTACTGAAATAAAAGTATTTTTAAAACATTTTTTATTAATTAATATTTTTTCGCATTCACTGTCGGAAATTATCGGTCTTTTACTGCAGGCGTTAAAATGTTGTAAAATATTTTTCTTTCCTCAATTCGTCATAGTTTTATTAAATTATTTGTCGAGTTTTTGTTAAATTGTAAATTATAAGATCGCAAGCATGTTGTTAACAAATTGGATTAATGTTTCTATTACCAGATACTAGATAAACCAAATACAACGTTCTACTAAAATACGGTGGGGACGCTTAGATTATCATCATGACAAATATGGTATTTAAAATTATTAAATATTCTAGTTAAATTATAATTTATTATTTTTTTAATTCAATTCAAATTTCATTGTTACTATTAAACAAACACCTACAATAATGTTAAGAAAAGTTTAAACCAATTACAGGTGCAATTAAACTATTAAAATTATTTTAAAAAAAATACGAAACAAAATTGAATTGCAAAATGATTTAGTTTAGTTCATAAAACAAGTTAGAATTGCATATTAAAAAAGATTTGTGTTAGAATTTACTTTTTAAAAGACATTTATAAATTATGTTTTAATTTTGTTTAAACCGATTCACAGTGGGAGATATTTTAGAAAAACATATAACATTTTCTGTTTAGATAAATAAAAATTAATTAGAAAGTTATTAAAATAAATCTGCATGTTCTATAGTTGGGATCACACGATTGCCGCGCAATGCACCAATTTTCACACTTTTTAATACCCCAATCGCGTGACTGCACAACCAAATGGCTCATGTACCAATCGAGGGCAATATTGTGCTTACTTTTACCAACCAAATGCAACCCTGGTGCGGCAATCGTGTGACTGTTTGCTATGCAACCGCGCGTCAATACAAATAACAAAAATGCACCAATATTTATTGCGTTTTGTGCGGCAATCAAACAACCAAATACGCGCCAGTATTTGCCTTTTTTTAATAAATTTACTTTTTTGTGTTTCCTTTAGTAGGTAACCCAATAAGCACAAATTTTTTGTGAATTCCAATGTTGGAATTCCAGTATGAATCCAAGCTTGAATTACATTTGAAATCCATTCTTTTTCCAGTCTGTTTGAAGTTTGTTAAATCAAATCGAGTCAGCTATGTTCTCTAAATGTCAATCAGAAAATATTAATTGTGAACAATTTTACAACGCGAAAATCACAAAGTTTTTAAGTGAAAATAAGCAAAAAGAAAATAAAGAATTGAAAAAGACTAATGAAATGTTGTTTATGGTTTATTTTGTTTATTTTTATTTTTAAAATGCAAAATATTTACCTATTTTTATAAAATGTTTTATTTTTACAAGAGGAAATCGTTTAAAAAATGTGCAGAAATGGTTTTAAGATTATTGTTAAAATAACGTTATAACAGTATTTAAATACTGTTGTAACATTGCTTGAATAATACTGAAATTCCATGCTTGAATTCAACGGTAAAACAGGTTCGGTTCGACTTGAATTGCACTGCAATTCCATGCTTGAATTCAAGTGCAAAAACAGGTTCGGTTCAACTTGAATCACACTGTTATTTAAGGCTGGAATTACACTGTAAAGGTACTGTTTTGTTCGACTGTAATTCAATGGTTAATTTTGCTGGATTCGCTATTGAATTCCACTGTGTTTCAACTGTAATTCAACACTGGAAATTGGAAATTGTGACTGGATTTCAAATGTAATTCCACTTGAATTCCAGCCGAAATGCTTATTGGGTAATGAAGATAAATGTGTATGTATTTATTATGCATTTAATGTTTTTTTTAATTATTGCTATTAACAAAAAACCTATTTATGTACATATGTTCACAAGCATAGTTAGCTGTTCAGCGCGAATATTTTTATTAAAGATATTTCTACGCGAACCTTAACATACGAACTTGTTGAACAGACTGTTTATTTTTGGAATTTCTTGAAAAATGTATATACAACTAACTATTGAACAAAAATATGTTTAAGTTTATGATAAAAATTAAAACCAACAAGAACTTTCAAACAAATAAAAAAGCTACCACCCCTGCAAACAATTTCGCGTGGTAGCTAAATGCGATCCTCTGGCGAAGCGCGAAAACGTTCGCATGTGTCAACCACGCGAATCGCGGTAATCGTGTACCGCGATTCGCGTGGACATCGCGTTAACACAAGTTAGAACAATCGTGCGACTGTCCTGTGGCAATTGTTGTAACCATTTCGCTTTGTACCATTCAGCGGCAATTAAAATGGTTTAAAACAGGGCAATCGTGTGATTTCAGAATATTTGATTGGGGCAATTTCTTTATTGTGCGTCAATAAAGCACAATAAAAATTGTGTCATGTTGCTGCATTTGCGGTAATCGAGTGATCCCAGCTTTAAGCTCAATTCACCCACTGTTTCCAAACATATTTTTTATGTCCGCAGAAAATTTTTACCGAGAGTTTTTCCCAACACGATTCACCCATTTCGAACCATTTTCTTAAAAACAAAGCAACCATATGGCATGCGTGTGTAAACGAAGCGAAAGATTTAGTGCAATTGTGCTAAAAGAATATACAAAAAAAAACTTTTTCCACGAGTAATACCTAATGATTGTATTAACCAAAAAATATGATGTGGCAGCTCAGTTCAGTTTTGACTGAAAAATTTAAATATGTAGCAACACAGTTTAGTTTTATCCGAAAAAAAATTAAACCAATTCAAGTTGAAAAAATAGCTGCCAGATAAAATATTTCGAAAATCGGCAAATTTTGCATAAAAATCGTCAAAGTCGTCAAGTTTTCTTACTTAAATAGCCATTGTAAAATAACACTTACTTTCGTTAGTGTAACAAAACTTAGGCAATTTTCCGTTTGTTAAGCGGCAACCGTTTTTTAAATGTTAAAAATTCGGGTTTTTTAAAAATCCAAAATAGGTAATTATTTGAAAAACATTTTGGATGATGACTTAGCTTGGCTTGGTATTGTTCAGGATGCCATATATCCGAATGTGCTACAATTGCTTCAAAATATATACCTAGCGACGTGACTCGAATAAGATAAATAAATAATCATTCATAAAAAATGTACGAAAATTGGGCGCCAAATGAACTGAAAGACATCGAACACCATCGGAAACTCTGTTTCAGTGCCTAAAAATTTTATTGAAAAATTTAGCTTTTTTACCAGAACTACAAGCGTAAACTCTTATATTTCTATGTATTTGTATTATGAGCTGCTTACACGGTAAAATTACTGTCAACCAGGGATGATACATGAGAAGACCAATATCGTACCAACGAACTTTTAAAATCGTACTTTTTCGGCCCCAATTGTACTTTGTCAGTTTTTTGTATTTTTTTTTTTTAAACAAAAATTAAAATTTACATATAGGGTGGATTAAATTTTTTCGCGTCAAAAGCACATCGCGATTCTTGTTCTATACCACGAAACTTTGCCAAAGAAACCATAGGTCAAAAATTAATCTCAAGCCCCGGATATTTCAAAATAGTTAGTTTTCAAAAATATTCAAGAATAGAGGCAAACAAATTATATTTGATCCAGCCAGACCTGTATCATGCGGTTTTTAGGGTCGAGAAATCCATTAATTTTTATTTTTTATTGCCGCCAGAGAGCGTTTTCATACACTTTTCAGAATTTATCTTTTTTTGTGGAAAATTGACGAATATTTCTCAAAATGCAGTTTCGAATTTTTAACTGAAATAAAATGTTTGAGCTTTCTAAGAATATGTGCATACGAACATCTTGATTGCATTTCCAAATTTATTGTGTCTACAATTTTCAATATGTACTGCAGAAACAGGAAAGGAGTAGAAAATAAAATTTAACTTAGCGTTTGCAAAATCCCCTTCAAAATTATTTGGAGTAAAATAATAAGGGAGTGTTCTCCCACTGTTCCAAAATTCTGTTGATCTTCCTCTTGCCATTGCAACCATCTTGTTGACAAATATTTGAAAATACTATGAGTTCATGCTAAAATAATCCAAAATTGAGAGGAATTCATCTCTTCTCCAATGTAGAACTTTTGCATATGTGGTTTCCTATATATTTTAAAAACTTTTCAATATCATCAGAAAATGCACGCTAATATGCCGCCGCTAATACTTTAGAATGTGGCATAAGAAATCGTTCAATGAACAAGTGCAAAAATCTATACACAATAGCGGCGTTCAGTGTTTCGTGTAAATGGTCTTGCAAAAGAGCAAATGCAAAATAACGTAGCTGTTTTGTTAAATCCTACAACAAAAAGTAGAGTTTTCCTTGGATTTCATAAAAAAGCTACGACATTTTGCGTTTTAGCAAGATTATTTACACTAAACTCCGCTTATTGGACAGTAAATACGAGTTGCCATTTTATATCAATTATAAATGTGTACGTTTATAAAATTTGGAAATAGTACCAAATGTGTCACGGGGGTACCAGCGTACTTTTTAGTTTCGAATTGTACCAAAAAAAGTACAATTGTACCAACTTTATCAACCCTGCTGTCAACTAAATTGTAGAAAGTATTCAAAAAATTACTCAAAAATACGAAATATGTAATACTAAAAACCTTCTTTAATTAGTTCGAATTATGATCATTTGAAAAATCGTCAAATTTAGGGTATAAATCGTCGAATCTTCAGGCGGACATATGCACTTGTACTCCAAAATTGTCAAAATGACGATAAATCTTCAAATCTGGCAGTCGCGGTTAAAAATGTTCCGAAAAAAATTAGTTCCCTCTTTGAAAATTGTCCGGACAAAAATATTGTTCGGAAACAATGGGTGAATTAAGCTTAAATGGACGGGATGCGATTAGCACATATTGTCCATAGCGGGGATGCTGTGATCTTTAGGTTTTATTGGGTCATAAGGGTTGCCAAAATTTTATAAATTAAAAAGGTAAACACGAATTAATTATTTTTTTTACCCAAAGTCGTGGGAATTTCAGCCTTATGAAGATCATCACTAGGTGCTGTTGCTAATCAACAGAATCTGCTGACATATTTCCAAAAGCAGTGGAGGTTAGATAGCGCCAGCTCATAAACAAGGGTCGAGGGTAAAGGGTGTTTTTTATAGAGTGACACAAGTCTAAATCATAATAAAATAAGGAAATATATTTTCAATATAAATGAAACGGGCTTTATTGAAAAGAAAATTTTATGAAATTATTGTTAAAATATGTTTTCTGCCATGTGAACACCACGGCTGGAGCGTAGAAGGCGTAATCTGCAAACCAATATTCAACAACTTTTCGCATTCTGACCATCATCGTTTTTGAAGAAATATGGGCCAATTACTCCACAATTCTGCTTATTTACGTACCCGTTCAACCAAAAATGGGCTTAATCGAAAAATAAAATAATTCAAGCAATTCAGAATCAATACAAATTTGTGCTTCAACCCATTCGCCAAATTGGCGGCGCATACAAAATGGTCGTTTGGCTTTAATGCCTGCACAAGAAGGACAAGCCCAGTTGCTGAGAACGGCGATGAATTGATTGATTAGTATCATCTTCAATGCTTTCCTGTACAGCGGTTACACCTTCTTCAGTGCGCACTGTTCGACGTCTCACATTATCAGTAACAGAAAATCTGGTCCGAAAACGATATATTCTATTCTTCGAATTAGCCGCTCTGAAGAATGATTCACCCCTATCGTGAATAATTTTTCCCTCGTAATTTTTCCCCTTTTCACATATTTGCGATCATGAAAAACTCCCATGAAAAAAAAGGTCATTCAAAAGAGAATAATAACGTGAAAAAATGTTCACGTGAAAAAATTCCCCTCATCGTGAAAAGTTTTTTCCCCCGTAATTTGTTCACATTTCCCTTAGATTTGCTCACTTTATTTTTGCTAGGGAACAGAACATGTATGTAAGTAGTTTCTCCTATAAATCGAATATTCAGGTTTATTTCCGTTAATAAGGCACCAACCGATATATTGGTCAACAAAATGCAAAACAAGAGGTTGATTGCCGGCGGATTTGTAAAGCTTTCGAAAGACGTGGTGGCAGAATTTTGGGAAATATTTTACTACATAAAATTTTTAAAATGCAAAAAACTAACGTTGCAATCAACCTGTCCCGTCCCTCCAATACTAATCATTTAGCTTTATTATTTTCACTTTTCTTTAAAATATATACATACGTAAATATTTTTGAACATAAATTTCATTGATTTTTAATATTTCCTAATCTTTCTTCTTTTTTGTTACATTCACTGAAACTGATAGCGTGAAAAATTTTTCACATGAGATTCATGATTGCTTTTTTCCCTTCGAGGGGAATGAAAATTTCATGGGAACAAAAATTCCACTTGTTATTCACGATAGGGGTGATTATGTACGCCATAACATGAAAAAAGTGCACGATGAGTTTCACGAATAGAACAATTGTTTTCATTAAAAATTTCAACATTTTGCACGCCTTGATCTGGTGTAAGTCGATTCACAATGAAATTTTAAAGCAGACTTAACAAAAAGCAACTATCAGCTGTTAAATGGGTGCTCAAATAAAAAATGAGCAATATCGGTCCACGGTTTAGAAGATTATGATCACATTTCTTAAATTTTAATACAATTTCTTTATTATTATGGAGCAACAATATATGAAATTGTTTAAAAATTTAAGAAATGTGAAAAATCGTGTCGTACAGTGATATATACCTACATTAACCGGATAGCTTCTTGAATCACCTTTGTGTGCATTTTCTATAACTTCCATTTAATTTGAGTAATAAAACGGTCTAGGTTTCTTGGTTCCAATCACCATTTATAGAAATTTATTTTCATATTCGCCTAAAAAGTTTGAATTGGTGTCCATTCATGAGCGTCCATTGTTCAGAAGCTCCCATCATCCATCATATGTATGTGCTCATATGTGCTACGTACTTCTAATTTTTAACTCTTCATTTATTTGCCAACGCATGGTAAGATCTTTATGTATACCCGGAAATTTCTACCCAAAATGTAGCTTGAGTTTGGTTGCATTGTGTCAACAAATTTTACCGGATCGTCGTTTCCTATTAAACGGTTTTTTACTTTCGAAAGCTTTTACTTTCATATAAACAAAAGATTTTTCAATTTGGATTTCAGAAAAGTGACGAAAAAATTCTAATTTTCTTTAATGAGGATTATTTTCACAAAAATATACAAATCAGCTTACGACCTTCTAATTCGTTTTATGATTTTGTTTCTACTTATTATCAATTTATGGAACTGATATCTGGCCTTTTTCCATATTTTGTTTTTATATTACATTTTGTTTTATTTTTGCACTGATGGTTAAAAATCAGACCATATTTCATTCCGCATACGTTAGTTCTTCATACATACATATGTATATATGTAATTTTTTTTTATTTGAAATGAAACACGAAATCTACTTAAAATCTAGTAGTACTTAATGGTGCAGCTATGGGTTTTTCAATAAAGCACTAAAAAATACTTCCCTGCACAAGAAAAAAGGACATTAAAAAAAACAAAACAAAAATTGTTAAAAAAAATTAAAAAGTGTAAAAAAATAAAAAGACGAATAATATTGATAAAATAAATATCGTTGGTTATTAATAAAAGGTAATGCAAATTTTTTAATGTATATTTCATTTTGTGTTTGTATGTGTAACGAAAAAAATTTTAGTCAATTGTTTTGTTATAAAAACCAAATCTCGCTAATGTCAAAAAAGTATAATGTAAACGCACTAGATTTCGAAGAAGATTTTAAATCAAATCTACAAGATTTTGGCCTAATGTTAATGTAGTATAACCATAAATTAATTGTGAAATATTGCATAAACACAAATGTCCGCTAAAAAATGTTAGAATCTTTCGACAAAAATTAACGATTTTTTAACAAAAAAACGCTAAAGCTGAGTTTTTAAGATGTGGTTTAAGTTTAAACTTAGATTAATTTATTTTTTTTTTTATTATTTCATTAAATAGGTATCAACATTTTAAGCAAAACTAAGCTGTTCCGTCGACTCTCTGTATAGGTAGGTACAAACTAGGTAATGGCAACACAAAACTATTTTCAGCGTAACTAAACCCTGTTTGACTGAGATCTCAAGAACCCAGTCTAAAAAACTTAACTAACAGGTTGCATAATACCTACGCAACATTATCAATTGTCAAAGCAACTTGCAGGTTTTACAAGAAAATTAAATTATAAACAGTTTAAGGCAATTTATCATTTGACGTAGGTAGTCTATGCTTCTCCTGTAAAATTTTCAAAACGTTAGATAGGGCCTTTTGCGTTTTATTTAACGATATGTGCATAATTGCTCTTATTTGACAGGAACAATTTTTATTTTATTGTTTTTGACAGTAATAATGGTTTTTTTTTATTGATTATCGCAAAAAATCTACAAGTCGCCAAACGCAAATATCCATTGCCAAAAGGGCTTAAAATCGCCCTTAATCCAGTGATCCAATTGTTAACAACTCTTTATCTCACACAATATTGTATTGTAATATATGTATATATGTACATATATTACGCACATACCTACACACACTTAACTTTGCCTCCCTTTTTTGTTTTCTTTATTTCGCAAAACAGTTTTTATATCTGATAACGGTGCGCGGACGTGTTGTGTAAAATAATTTAATAAATTAGTAAACAAAATATTTCCAATTTCTTAAATACATAATTGTTAAAAATAACAACAAAATTTATTAACTAAAGAAAATGTTTACAATGATTTTTTATTAATAAAAATTCTATGAAGAAGACTTGATAAAATTTTTAAAAATACATACATACATACATACATATGTTGTACCTATGTTCAAATAAAAGAAATGCAAAATACTATGTAGTTGAATTTAAAATATCGTTTAAAAGTGTTTAATTAGTGTGTAAAAAGTTTAATTTTTAATTTAATTATTTGTAATCAATAGAAAAATAAGTATGTACCTACATATGTACATATACATACTTATGTACGTACTTTTACGCTTTTCTCTACCAGCACCTTACAAAAGTGTTGTTGTTAAAAAAATGTAAACACAAATGTGCATTTCTTTCGTTCGCAAACCAATAATTTCCTAATAACAAAACGAGAGTTATAATTGAGGACAGATGGTAAGAGAAATATTAAAACAGTGTAAACAATAAGCTTGCCCCTGTCGTTAAAAAAATTTCCCTTCAAATGTTTCCCCTTTTTGCTAAAAAATTTATGGAGAAAAACAATATTTCTAAGAGAAAAATTATTCATTTTATTCAAGATAGGCGTGACTTTTTATTTTCCCAATAATGAAATTGGGATGCGTGCAAAAAAGCGTTCGGGAAATTTCTCCTACATTTGCTATGAATAAGGGGAAGTGCAAACAAGTGGTTGTTAATAGGAGAAGGTAGGAGAAATATATTTATTATTTAGCATTTAAAATAATGGGATAAAGAAAGCAAAGGTAATCACCCCTATCGCGAATAAAAATTCCTTGGGAGTTTTTTCCCCTTTCCCATTTTTAGAATTGAATTAATATAGGAAAAATGGAAAAAGGGAAAAAACTCCCAAGGAATTTTTATTCATGATAGGGGTGAATATTTTTTTTTTCATTTAAGTATTTTATTTTAAAAACAGGAGAAATTTTAATTGTAGAAATTTGGAAGGGGAAATTAAGGGTAATTAAGATGAGATAGCTTATAGAAGAGTAATAAGTGGTTTGTTTCTATTATATAAAAATTGACCCACTGTTTACATAATTTTTAAAATTGTTTGATAGGTATTATAAAAGTTCATTTAAATTTTAAATTTTGTTGTTTAAAATGCATAATTTTTGACAGTAGCTTAAGCTAGCACATGTGTTCGTACATACATATTATAGTTAGGCCTTTACTCACAGGCAGTTCGCAATTGTATTGTACCAAGGTATATTTACACAAGGTAAACTCGTTGGCCCATATGTTTGGCAGCTGTTTACCTAAGTTGGAACACCAATGTCAAATTCCGTGTATATGAGCCAAAATTTGTACATGTGTGCGTTAAATTTATATGAAGACAATTTTGACAATTCCGTTCCACTCGGTTATTTTTATAGAGCAGCATGTCTACACTCCCAAATGAGTCTACCTTGTGTAAATATACCTTGGTATTGTACAAAATAATTTAAAAAATCAAGATAAAATGTTGGAAATATTAATTAGTATATTTCGATGTGATTCAAGTTGGCTGTATTTTTGGAGGCTCTCTAGGTTAGAAAAATATGACCCATTCGTTGGTCATCGGTGACCGCGCTGGAAATTCATGTACTAGGTATGTACTACAAGAACAATACGCTCGGTGTTTTGTGAATGGCATGGATGGGTAAGCTGTGAAAATAATTAAGTTTAGCAAAGATGAGTATTAAATGAAGGTTTTTTCATTGTGCTAACCTGGTTATTCGATTATTTCACTGGAACACTGAAATGATTCCAGCTGGTCTTGCGTATAGAACTGCAAAAATGGCGGCTAAGTCAATTCGAATTTAGTCCAAATGATCATGCCAACGTATGAGTCACTCTCGAAGTTTATGAAATTATGAACTTGTGGACCGAACATTTGTCTTCATTGCGGTCGGATACAGTTTTACTAAAGCCATCTGAACGTAGTATCGGATCATCGAAAATAAAATCACTGTTGGATGTCAAAATTTTGTTTATTCTCTTTTATTATCATTGTTTCTGTTTTGTTTTATTTCTGTTTTTGACATTGTACAATGATTTTACAAACACAAATTGCTTGTGGTTTTTGTACGAGTTGTACTTGTTGTAGTACCGAGATTACCTAAGATGAATTCGCCTTGCCCATTCTCAAAACTGCATAAAAATATACATATTAATGTCTGTCAAAATTATTTAAAAAATAAATTTTCATTGACAATTGTTTAAAAAAAACCTTGTTTTTTTAAGTCAAAAAATCTTTTTATTTACATTAATTTAATACAAAAAAAAACTGCGTTATTTTTATTTCTTTCTTTACTTTAGATAAGAAATTTATAACCATTCATACATTGTAAATGGCTTGTAAATAACACAACGGAAAATAATTTGTTTTGCGATTAAATAACCTTTTGAAAACAATTAAACCAAAAAAACAAATGGGATGTGCATCAATATCATTTTTTTTTAATTATATTGGCACCGTCAACTGCTTTTTATTGATTGAAGAAAAAATATTCGCAGTTGTACTTTGTTTTTCGGATCAAAGGTCCTTAATATTTCGTTTACATATTTTGCGGTAATATGTCGTACAACTCATCGGTTGTGATTGAAAATCGACTACCACCATTATATCCAAAATAAATGCGTCTTCTACTTGTTATAAAACCTATACATCGTACTGTATAACGTTTTTGATGGCAAGACATTGTTTAAGTAATTTTTAATCGAAATTTGCATTTTTTTCCTACTCGAATAATTAATCGACTAAGAATTCTTTGATTAATCAAGCGATGATTAATCGAGCGGATATTCTAATATGCACAAACCCCAAAAAGAGGTTAAAAGAAACAAGTTTGGGAAACACGTTGACCTTTAAAAACATGAAATTAGCACCAAAATTAAGGTTCTCTTATGTAAAAGCGGTCACTGAACACGAATATTGCGTTTAATTTTTAGGAACGTGAACTGTTTCCAAGAAAACTTGTATAAATGCGGATTTTTCGTAGGTACCATTTTTGGTACGCCATATAATAGCACCACGAAAATGTCGCTCTAACCCCCGTATTTATAAACGATTATTAAATTTAACAAACGTTTATTAAGGAAAATTTTCATACAAAATTTGTTTTAATCATTTTATTCTAATTTCTTCGACCTTTTTTAAATATTATTCGTCTTTATTAATAACTGAGCTTAAGGTCACTTTTATTTCAAATAGTTCTTTTATTTGTTTTATCGATATTTCGATTTCCTTTGGAAATCTTCTTCAGGATATTATATTTATAAAAGAACTATTTGAAATAAAAGTGACCTTAAGCTCAGTTATAAATAAAGAAGAACAGAATTAGTTTTGTATAACCTTGACCTTGAGCTCAAAAAGAAAACAAGTTCTTTTATTAATTTAAATTTTTTTTTTTAAAATACGGGCGTTAGTATTTACCCTGCCCACGGTATCATTGGGCGAGGCTCAGTTTCTTTTGGGTGAAAATTTTTCAACAATAACCAAATGATGTAATAACATAGTGTATAACAAGTAAAAAAGTATTGTCGGTCCAGCCCCACCATTGGTACCCTACCCCGCAGCATATGAAAACGAATTTTTTAGATTTTATTGCATCAGGTTAAGATAAATGAAAAAGTTCTTTGTGTTGAATGTTTTTAAGATATCTTCATCTTTCCGATAATTGATTGCCTTAAAGTCATTTTAGGAACGGGATTTATATGGGACCTTAATCAATTAATTTTTGACTTATACCGTGTTCGGTGGCCGTATTCGGTAATTCGCTAAAGTAAAATCTCTATCGCTAAAAATCTAAAAAGTTGATTTAGCGATTTTTGGCTACGAATGCAATACTGTAACTTTTTTTTTAATTCGCCGCAATTTTAGCTTTTAATTTCATCGCTAAAATTTTTCAATTTTGTATTTTCTAAGGCATTTTAGCGATCGAGACTTAGCTTTAGCTAAGCGAATTACAGAATACGGCTGCAGATATGCACCTTAATTGCGGTTTACGCAATAAATGACATAATTGAGCTCAATTATCCATATTAAATTGCAATTAAGTTATTGCTCAATTAATACGAAATTGTTAAAATATTGAGTAAATCCAAATGTTTTTAATATTTTAATCAGGCTTAAGTTCATCAAATCTAATTTTCATTAAATTATTTTTATGAAGAAAGGAATATTACAACATGAAAATTTATTAAAATTGTTATTGAAAACAGAAGTTAGGAAAAACATGTAAAATCAATTAAAATTGATAATCATTCAAAAAATCAAATTTCGATCTACCAAAGGTTAAAATACAATTTGGTTTAAGGATTGATGTTTGACTAGTGACGTCAGCAGTCGTCGATGGCTGCGAGTGTAAGACGGCAAATCCATCTGAGGAGATCGAGTGGTTGCGATCGAAACATGTCATAATAACCAGCCGCCTCGGTTCGAATCTCAGATCAGTCAAGAATGAATGATTATCAATAACAATTTTAATAAATTTTCATGTTGTAATATTCCTTTCTTCATAAAAATAATTTAATGAAAATTCAATTTGATGAACTTAAGCCTGATTAAAATATTAAAAACATTTGGATTAAAAACCATAAATAGTTCAACAAAATAACAACAATTCTAATTAATATTGAGTAAAATTAAAATTCAACAATGTCACAAGTGAAACCCAACTCTCTAAACAAAGTGTTTTGACATATTTGACAACATCATCACAACAAAAACAAAGGTCCATCCAGTAGGTCTGCGCAAAATCCAGATGTTTATATTGTTTTTTCTTTAAAGATGTCAAAAGTTGTTTACATTTGGCTTAAGTTAATTGTCAATCGCTAATTGAGTTAGCTTAATTGTGTATGTGTGAACAGAAAGGTAATTATGTATGTCAATAAACCGAATATTGACTTAATAAAAAAAGGTACATACATATATCTGAACACGGTATTTCCAGCACAACATTTTTTTTAATTCTTTTTTTTTATTTTCTAAGCTAATCCCGCGAAGCTCTTTGCTTGCCTGCAGGAAAGACACTAGAGTCTCTGGCGGGAATTGAACCCGCAACCCCGGCGCTGATAGACTAGCTCCCTACCAGCTGTTGTAAAATTTATTGTCGCTAAATATGTCATAATAAGTAATTTCAAATATGGACCAATAAAATTTGGTAAGATAATTCAGATTGCAATAAAATAACTTTGGACCAAATTGAATCTAAATGCCAACAAAATAAGATGGTTGGTGTGCACAAAATCTCCATTCCAGAAAGAAGCTTGGAATGAGGGCTAAGTGAAATAATGGACCGATTCTCACTATTTTCCTTAGGTCTTTGGTCCTTATGACAATTAGAATATATGTATAAAATTTCATCAAATTATCTGTACAGAGGTCCAAGTCGATCGGCTCCAAGCCGGCTAAGAGCCTTCGCGGCTGTTTTTTCCTCAGTATAAGCCGCCGCCGAAGAGTCTGTCTAGTTTTGGCTTAGATTTCAAGCCGACATAATCAGCTTAGCCGAACATTTTATTGGTTAGAATAAAAAATTCCGTAAGGTTACATTTAAAAACTAACCCCTGGGCTTTGAAAATATGTATATCTTGTTATTTTCGCAACAATTTTACATGTATAGTTTTAAAGTTATTTATTATAATGACACAAAGAAATATCTTTGCAGTTCGGCAAAAAGGTTTAAAGTTAGAAAAATCCATTTTAACTTTCTAATTGGGCTTAACTCAATTTTTTCCTCATTTGTTTAGTGTCAATGACTTTAATGCGTTTAATTGTTATCATTTGCTTTTTAGAAAATACTTCAATTAAAAAAACGAAATACTACAGTTTTCTACAAAAAGTGCGAGTCAAATTGTAGAAAATGCATTAGGGTCAAGTGCGTAAATTTTTTTTGGAGATTTTTAAATTGGCAAGAGACAGATACTTAAAAAATATAAGTTCAGTAAGATATGTTTTAAACAAATAAATATTATTTATTTTATACCCTTCATCGAAGGTAAAAAAGGTTTGTTTTTAAGTTTACCCTGCGGCCACACGATCAAGTTGTTCTTGATAGTCTTTAACATATCGTCATCTTAAAGACCTAATAACCTACCTGCAAAAATTTCAAAATTGAGTTTTTTTATGGATTTTTATTCCCTATACCATAAAGCATATGTGTGCAAAATTTTGAACATGTAATATTACGAATGACAAAGTTTTTGTACCTAGAGGACCGTTACGCACAAAAAAAGAGAAAAAATAATCATCAAAAATCACGATAAAAGTTTAATTTTGTTGCATAGTGTAATTTAAACAAACATTAAGTACTTGTTTTTACTTAAACCAGTAAGGCTGGGTTTTTGAGATCTTAGTTAAACTTGGTTTAGTTAATCTGAAAAGAGTTTTGCGCCGCCATTACCATGTTTGTAGACAAAATTTTAATGGAACTGCCTTGTTTTTCTTAAAACGTTGGACTTTAATGAAATAATAACAAAAAATTTACATTTCGCCGGAAAATCTGAGTTTCCGACTACGTGTAGGCTGCACTCAATTTGTAAGCAATTTTCTTTCAAGATGTCATCAAGAAAGCAATTTATAAAGACAAACATGTAATCAGCTGTAAGATTGAAAGTAAAATTGCCAAACAAATGGGAAGGTGAAATTTAAAGCAATCTTTAAAAAGTGTGTTAGTAAAAAAGTGAGAGTGTATTGCAAATTGAATGGAATGGAATTGCAAAACTTGATCGTGTGACCACCAAGTAAGTGCCGGTTCACACACGTCAAGTTTGACTCGTCAAGTCTTGCGCTTTTAGGAGAGAAGGGAAAAGAGAATGCCATTTCTTTTCCCCTCTTTCCTAAAAACTCAAGACTTGACGAGTCAAACTTGACGTGTGTGAACCGGCACTTAAGTAAATTAATAAATTTAACATCGGCTACAGCCGCTGCCGACTACTTTTCTTCAAGCCGCCGCCGCCGACTATTATATTTCGGCTTGGACCTCTGGAACTGTACTTTGCGCCTAACTACCCGTCTACAACTGACATGACTTGCTGTTATAACTTGAAGTTATAAAGGCGTTGTTAAAACATTTGCATTAACAACCGTGTTATAACATGAGAAAACTTCTAACATATTGAGTCTATACTTAACACTAACATCATATTAGTGTTAAAGTTAAGCATTTTATGTCAGCTGTAGACTGTATGTAAGGTTTACATGGACATTGCTATATCGCTTCTAAGTCTATCGGTATACCTATTTGTTATTTTAAGGTATAACAAACATCGGCACGCGTAATGAGCTCTCTAAAGGCGTCCGTACACGACATGTTTTTGTCATCTGACATGTCAAATGTCCAACTGTAAAATACATACATGTCGTGTGTTACCTTTTTAACTTTGCTTCTGTAAAAGTCAAACGCAAAGTCATCTGACAAAATTTCAATAAGAGCGTGCTCTATTTTCTTCTGAAAAACCATCTGGCACCACTGTTGTTATTTTGAAAAAAAAAAAAAATGTTAGAAATCTATGCCGCAAAGAAGGTGGCAGTGGCGGTGCACTATTGACGGATTAATTAGCCGGCTGATGATGTTATTTTACAATACCGACAAATGTATGTTATTTTAACCTTTTAATAGAAAAAATGTACATAAATTTATAAAAAACGTTTCATTATTATATGCAAAATTGGAATCTTCGAATTTTAAGATGTCTGAACTCTTTTGCAGCGCAAATAAAATGTTTGAAACCGAGATCTAATTTGGTTTCTGCAATTACTTTGTGAAAAAAACGGAGACAATTTCAGAAGCAAATTACATGTACGTTTGTGACCGAATATTATAAACCTTATGTAAAACAGCAATTTTGACAGACATGCAAAATTACTGCAAATGCAAACGAACGTATGTTTGACGCCATAGTTAAAGAAACAACTTTAAGCTTATCACGATCACTTCGTTTTTGCAAAACATCGCAAATTGAATACTTTTGTCTTTTACTGTGAATTTATGATTCATCCGAAATTGTTGCGATTAAGTGCTACATATAAGCTTTTAGTTGCTCTTACGTTATCTGCAGAAAAGTAACTTCAAGGACACACTAAAAGACTTCATTAATCCTCTTAACTTTATTTAACAAAAGTCTACAATAATTGTTAAGGCAAATGAAATCGCCCTGAATGCAAGTTTAAGCAAGACAACAAAGTCCTTCAACAAAAGTAAAATAAGTTTAAAGTCTCCCGCCGAAGCTTTATTGTGTCCACTTTTTTATTTATGGCGTTTTTAAGATTAACAAAAATTTACAGCAAAACTATAGAAACGTGACAATTCTAAGTAAAGGGAAAAAACTTAAAACTTCCTTTTAAAGTTTATTTTTACAAAATACAATTGAAAACTTTATTTATTTATTTATTATTTTATTTTTTTGCAAATAAACATTAAATTTTTATTTCGTTCCTGCTTCATCTATGGGAAGAGTACAAAATCAGAGTTATGGGTGGTCCTTCTCTTTTTTTTGTAGTTTTTTAATTTTGTAAACAGCTTTTGTTAGCTTTCGAAAATTAAGAAAAAAAAAATAAAATAAACAAATTCAACCAACTTTTGTATACAAAAATTTCAAAAGCTAAAAAACGAAAATAAATAGCCATACAGCTGCAAAATCCATGACGAATCGGAATTGACATTGAACCGATATTCATGGTTTTAACACTCATTCAACTTTAACAAGAAAAAAAGACAAAATGTGAACACACTTTACATTAAGCTTGACGAAAAAAATCAGTAAAACAGCATAAGCAGTACTTTAAAGAAATGTAATCGTAAACATTTAGGAGTCATTTTAATTTAAAATTTCCGTTGTATGCAATAGATCCTCATTAAGGGATTATCTTCTATTATTCTGAATCTTTAATAACGCACTTTCTTATTTGTGTCCTCTTTTTCTTTTCAGAATGTGAGCTTAACAGACATTTCACCAGCGGTAAGTCATAAGTTGTATATTATACATTATCAAATTTTTGATTAAAGATTACTTAGATATATTTTTAATGCCCAATCAACAAAAAAAAATGATTAACCCTGAAAAATAAAATTCCTAATCGACAAGAATCCGTCGAAAATGTTGTCAAAAGACCAAAAGCCCCTATAGCAAACTCAAAATGATGAAAAGTACATGTTATTATGTATATGCAAGAAAATCGTCCGTTGTGAACATAAAACTGAACTTTGTGTCTCATGCGTAAAATAAGGCTTATAACTAAATATGTTTTTTCTTTTAGACTGATTATCTTTAAAGACTGAGTAATAAAATGTAATTTTTAGTTTTTTTGTTTTAAACAGTTAATGTATTTGAAAAACAAAAAAAGAGTTCAAATTCAATTATCAATTTTTTTTATATTTTTTACTTTAAAAATCGTTCCGCTAGAATTTATTTTTTAAAAAGTTCGTCGATTCGACGAAGAGAAACCTTAATGAGCTCAAATGAAGGGTTGCCTTCCAAGGTTAAAAATATCCTGTGATTAATTTTAAAATTAGAAACTCTTCCAAAAGTGGTTTCTAACATACCAGTTTTATGCCCAATTTTCAGGATAGTATTTAAATCTATATTAAGTTGATTTTCATATAAACTTAAATCGTATTTAAATACAGATTGATTTTTTGAGTTTTATTTGAAAAGTTTTATTTAATTAAGACAAAAGTATGGTAGCACTACTAAATACAAAAAAAATATCATAACAAAGCTTATTTATTTGCAAGGTGGTCGCAAAAAACAGCTGAATGTTATTGCTTTGCCTGTTGTTGTTGTATTATTGTGATATTGCAGCCACCTTGCTAAAATATTACAATGGAAACTTAAGTGGAAATTAAGTGTACAACATCGGTGACTTAAGTTCCACTTAAGTTTTTAGTGAAAAAGAGAATTTTGTATTTAAAACGATTTTAAACATAAATGTGTTTTAATATCAATCCTGAAAATTGGGCATTAGTGTCTTTGGATTTTTTTTAACATAAAAAGCCAAGGTAGTGCTCCATAACTAAATGCCGTAGCACCAGATTTGCTTTATGATAGAGTTGTAAAGTTGAAGTTTTCAATCCAGACTTATGACAGAATTTCTTCCAATAAGCCAAATAATTTGAATTGCTTTAAGTTTCATGTGAGGTAATAATGCTTCTATTTTGCATTTCCACATTAAACGCCGATCTAGCTGTATACTGAGATATTGCGAGTGTTAAGGTATTGTTTGGTTATTGATTTTAATAGGGGCGTATGATTCCCAACGCAAAATTAATGTTATATGTACGCATTTTTGCGCATAGACCTTTATCTTTCATTGTTTTAACCATATTTGCAATTGAAATATATGGTCATGTAAGTATGGCGATGCTTAATGGCGTGTTTCACAGCAGTTCTTTTCCTGGTTTTGGTACCATGGAACCCTTTCAAGGCGTAAAATAGCGTTAAAAATTAAAAGAATAATTTTGTTACCGATCCTAACGATAAGGGGCTTTCATGGGGTTTTTATCAAAAACACCTATTACGGAGGACCTTTCAGGATCACTTAGATTTTAAACATTGTACTTCTTTAATAATTGATTTAGTTATCTTACTGTGCACCATCTACAGCAGAGATACCCATCTCCTAAGTACTCCTAATGAGCTTTAATTGACACTGCCCGCGTGTAAACAGGCAAAAGGAGGCATTGCCTTCTAATCAATCCCATATTGATTATTTGAGCACTTCATTAAACAACCAGCTTAATATTGTTAAGTGCCTCTCTTGTCAAAAATTCGATTGTAACATTATCTCTCTGACAAATGTTGTGAAATCGCTAGTAGTATCGAAAATTTGTTATGGACTTTTTTTTATATGGATACGCTCCCAAAAGCACACTTAGAAAAATTACTGGAATACTAAATGCGGCAGTCCGAGCAACGCTTGGAGCCCTACGTTCTACACCACTCAACAATATGCTATTTGAGGCGAATATTAATGATTTACTTAACCAACGAGACTTTACCACCGGAAAATTAGTGAAACCTCTTTTGTTCTGTAGCGATAGTCCTTTAAACACCATAGTTCAGAAATTCCGGAAGTCAAAGAAAACTCAAAAAATACCTTCGTGTATCAGTAGAGTTTTTGAAAACTGTTCAGAGTTAGACCTAAAAATTAGCCCAATTAAAGCAAGCCCCCCTAAGAATCCTCCATGGGCCTTTAGAGAAGACTTTATTGATTACTCTCTTCACGCACATATTAAGCATAATACATTACCCATACAATATCAATGGTTATTTCGTAGCGTTACTGAAAGTCAGAAGAACAGCATTTTCATTTATACCGACGGTTCACAATGTGGAGAAAATACAAGCTATGCAGTAACTTATGAAAATAAGTTAATTAAGGTTTCCGAATTGCCAAGTTATAGCTCGATTTTTTCAGCCGAAATTATTGCCATAAATGAGGCAATGAATTTTGTCAAAAACAGAAGAGGCAAATTCATAATTTGTACTGACTCTTTACCTGCCTTAAACGCGATTTCGAATTTGAATAACAATAATGCCTATGCAAATAATATTAGGGAAATTTTAATCGAAAAAAATAACAAGGTTTCCCTTATGTGGGATCCAGGTCACATGCAAATTACGGGAAATGAATGCGCCGATTCGTATGCCAAACAAGGTTTAAAATCCCCTCTCATTAAAACCCAAAATTTTAACGTTGAGGATATAATTAAAAATCTCAAGAGAAGGACAAATCAGAGATATATTACGACTTGGGAAAACGCTAACACTTGGTGCAAGAATATAAACTTATCAAAAATCAACATCAAACACTGGATTGCATCGAGCACCGAAATAGGAAGACGGGATCTCATAAAATTTTTAAGACTGCGACTAGGACATACTAAAATAACCCACGGACATTTAATAAGCAAAAATGACCAAACATTATGCAACTGCGATCAATCTACAACGGTAAATATAAAACATATTATATCTGACTGCCCGCTTTATGCACAAGAACGAAAATTAATCTTTGGACACACTGACCCTATCCTAGCTCTCTCCTCTCACTCAAATAAATCTATTAGAGAACTAACAACGTATTTAAGATTAACTAAGCTGTATCACCACATTTAAAAACACATAAAATTAGATTTAGTTATTAGTATGAAATATTTCTTTTTTAGCTTAAGGCCTTGTAGCTATAGCTATACTTTTAGCATTAAAATAATTATATTCTAATGTTAAACCTAAATAAATAAATAAGCATTTTATTATTTTCTTTAGTGTACGGCACGGTAGAAATATGGAAAACAGAAACACTAATAGCATTTGTGTAGTAAATACCTTAGAAGATCTTTTCTCTGTTTGAAGTCTTCGTACACAATAAAGATCAAAACATTTCATTCAGTTCGGTTTTTCGTAGTCAACCACAAATTTTGTTGTGTTTGGTTCAGCACATTCATGTTTGTTCGCTCAGCGTCCTTTCGGCTGCTAAACACATTAAACATTTTTTTTACAAAAAAAAAAAAAATCGCATTGTTTCCAGCCAACAAGTATATTTTACAAAAACAAACCGCACAGGCTGTTCGTGCTGTGGTTATGAAGATTTCCAAGCAATAACAACAATACTAGTGAGAAAGAAGCGTTGCTAAAATTTTTTGTTTGCTCATTTCTTCATCAATGTAAAAAAACACTAAAGAACAATAAAACATAATGTATGTCAACAGAATCACTACAATTCTCCCGTTTTATAAAGAAAAACGGAACACTACATAATGTATGTTACTTTCCAAGAAACAGTTATGAAAGGGTGTGAGTCACAACTTAACGTCAAGCTTTTTGCCCGACTTAACTTGAAAATTCTTTGTTTTAGTGTTTGACAAATGCAACCATGGAGAGGTACATAATTTAGCAGCGCGTTAAGATTGTTAAAGCCTTTTACAAAAAAATAGCGTTCAAATCAAAATGCATTTCGTGATTTTTTTGGTCAGCATAATCGACCAAATGTGTCCGCAATCGGGAGAATTGTGCCCAAACTTCAGCAAACCGGGTCTGTAGCCAGGGCTGTGAAGTCGGAGTTTATTTTAGGATATTTTATATCATATCGACCCCTTTGCGCGAAAATATCGTATATGCCATTTTTTTTTTGAAATTGAGTTTTTGATGCAATCTTGTTCTACATTCAAAGAGACGTCACCTGACAAAATATTGTAGGCGTTATTTGTAACATACGATAATTTCGCGCAAAGTGGTCGATATTTTTCAATATAAAAAAATTATTTAGTGAAATTTTTTCGACCTTTTTAATATTATTTCTTCACAATAAATCTTCAAGCTCAAGGTCAATTTTATATAAAAAAAATTATTATTCTTAATCTCAATGGTAAAATTTTTAAAACAAAATGGTCAATTATGAAAAATAATAAAAATTATACACTGGAAACAAAAAGTGTTCTATTCCTTTTTTATAAACTAAATGCCTGTTCAACGATTTCGAATGTGAAAGTTTGCATAGAATTGTATATAGAAAATATTTTTTAAAAAACGGATCTTAAAATTTTTTCACAGATTTCTGGCAATAATTTTCTTAACACCAAAATGAAAAATTTGACTACTCGCTCATTCATTTCTTGCAGGGAAGTATATTATCCCTACAAGAAATGAATGAGCGAGTAGTCACATTTTTCATTTTGGTGTTAAGAAAATGATAGAAAGAAATTACCGAAATCAAGTTTTCGGTCACATTCGGTAATTTTTTCCTATCATTTTCTTAACACCAAAATGAAAAATGTGACTACTCGCTCATTAATTTCTTGTTGGGTAGGGAGCATATAACAAGAAATGAATGAGCGAATAGTCACATTTTTCACGTTGGTGTTAAAAAAATTACTACTCGCTCCTTGTTGTTTCTTTTCAATCAGTTCGGTAAAGAATTAAGGCACAACCACAATGTGCTTAAGTTGGCTTAAGCAAATGTTCGAATACATGTTAATTATATGAGGCAAACCATATTGAACTTAAGGATACTTTTTGCTAAGTTTAACGAAACTGTCATTTGCTTAAGCAAGGTGCGAATATAATCACACATTCCGTACGGAATCAAATAATTTTTTTTTTTTTTTTTTAATAAATTTGAGAGACTTTGTTAATTTTTGACAGTAGGTGAAGCAAGGCTATGCATATTATGGTTAGGCCTTAAGTAATCAAGTGAACAAGCAACTGAAGTGAATGAACCCTTGAACTAAATGAACTGAACTAAATGAATTGACTGAAAAGTGCGAAATAAACAGCTGACTCAAAAGACTGACTGACGCAAAAGACCCAAGTGACTAAAAACGAACTGTAGAACTAAAAGGATCTGTCAGACTGAAAGACCGTTTATCTGACTTACTAGTTTAATTGAACTAGTTCGTTCATGAACTACCCAACTCTAATGGCCGTGCTATCTCATGTGGTGGCAATGTTAATTGGCCGCCACTATCATATGATTTGTCAGCATTGGGCTTCTTTTTTTGGGGATAGTAAAAAGAAAAAGTGTACGTTAATAAGCCGAGAACAATGTAAGGGCTTAAGGATGAGATAATTCGGCACATAAACGACATTGCACTTCAATTATATCTGAAGATGTGGCCCAACGAATGGACGTATGCAACAGAAACCGTGGATAGTTTTTGGCCGATATTTTGTTTCACCCATAATTGTCATAGATCCATCTATCTTAATAAAAAATATAAAGATAATTATCTGAAAACTTTTTGTTTTTTTTTTACAAATAACATCGTGCGTTTTGGTGCGACCACCCCTTATTAAGTGTTGTGTACTAGTACACAAACAATTAAAAAAAATAGATATTGTTTCTAGGAGTGTGTTCCGTACACTTAATAATATTGGTTTATTTTCCAACACTGCCTTGAATATATCTTTCCAATTTTGAGATCGCTAAAAGTTGAACTGCCGACAAAAACATTTCTTTCGTATACTCAGAATCACTGAGTCCATCTAACGATGTCCGTCCGACTGGTTAGCTGTCCATGTAACCTTGTGCACAAAGTACAGGTCTTAATTTTGAAGATAATTTGATTATATTCGGTACCTAGGCTCTAATTGGCACAAGGACCAAGCCTATTGAAAGCCGAATCGGTCCATAATTTCATATAGTCCCCTAACAAGCTGCTTTCCGGAATAAAGTCTATGTGCCCTCTTTATATTTATATGGACATGTAAGCTATGATTTTTTTTAAAAGTAGGACCACGAGGTAGAGGGCAATTGCTGCCTTTCCGAAAATATCTAACAGATTTAAATGAAATGAAAAACATAGATAGATCCCTATTAATATAGACATACACTCCCGAAAGTTTGTTTTTAAATACTGTGGTGTAGGATATCATATGGTCGGGCTTGACCTGTTATACTTTCTTACTTATTTATTATGGTTTTAAATATAAATATATGTTCTTGTCGAGATGGTGGGCCAGGCAGTATGTCTTTAAAAAATAAAGAAAAACGTCAGTCTTATTATATTAAAAGTATGTCTTTGGCTTAGCATATTAAATACGTTAAACAATTAATTCTTTTTAAGCTAGAGCCAAATATAAATCCCAATAAAAATATTCAAATACACATGAATACAGCATACAGAATTTCAGTTTATGTAAGTCGTTTCTCGCTGAAGTGTGGATTACACTACAAAGAACAAAATGCACAGACAGTCGAGCGGACATACATACATACATATGCGATGCATTGAAACCTACAAACATTTAGTATAGAATGTCTGTTCTTTGATCACATGTGAACTTATTGAAGTTTAATGTGTTGTTGCAATATTGTCTTTATCCCCATTCAAAACAACAATCAAGCTAAGGTGTGTTCTTGAGCTTGACTCTGTTGTGTCTGTCTGAAACTCAACCTCATGCTTATGACTCGTTTACTTTTATAATTTTAGACTACAAAAAAAGAAGCAATGAAAAAATATGTATAGACAAACATTCAACTGAATGTACGAGTAAGCAAAAAAAAAAAGCAATCAGTTAACGCAATGCAACAAGAATTTTTACCATACTTATTGTTGCTTTTGTAGTTGTCACTATTTGCATGCTTAACCATACATCTAGTTACGTAGATGAATGTATGTGTCTTGTAGCATTCATATGTGAGTTTAAATGTTGTTGCTGTGGAGCAACCTCCAATCGTTATGAACGACAATATTTAGGTATTGTTGCCGCTGTTGAAATTGTACTTGTTGTTATTGTTTTGTTCACCCAACCAGCCACCACCACCACCACCATCACCAGCAACACTGGAGTAGGAGTCATGTCATTTAAACACCTGGATCCACAAATGTGGAAAAATATGCTTTAACAGCTACAACAATACAATTACAAGATCACAAAAACCGCGTAGAGAAATGTTGAAGAATTAAGAATAATCGGCTAAATTGATTTTAAAATGTACCCTATAAAACCCACAAGGAATAGAAAAAACATTGAAATATTTTTAATACAACTTTAGTAGTTTAAAAGCAAAAAACTTCAAAACTTTCTACTTATCCCAAGCATTAATGGATACATTTTAAAGCAAAGAAACTGGAAATATGCTCAATATAAAGCAACACCTTGCAAATATGCTCTAAAAATTGTCTAGAATATGCCCCAAATAAAATGGCTTACTTATAAACGAAATATCCAACAATTTAATTATATGTATTTGCATTTAAAAAAAAAACAAAAAATTATTATCGGTTAAGTTCATACCGCATAGTATTTCCAGACGAATTTTTGAGATTGTACTGTTTTTGGATTGGCAGTCATGGGTTCACCAAAGCACAGTTATGTTTTAAGGTTAAAATATTATCTAGATACAAAAACAATATGACCTTTTTTGTCTTAAAGGGTATTTAGGAACGGTCGCTAAATTTTATATCAATAAAGGGTCGTCCAACCATAATGCACGATGTTAATTGTGAGTCATACCTTAAGTCAAGGTTTTTTCCCAACTTAATTTGACATTTCTTAGTTTCTTAGTTTCAGCGTTCGACAAATTCAACAATAGAGAGGTACAAGATTGTTGAAGTCATTTACGAAAATTGACGTTCAAATCAAAATGTATTGCAAGCACTTTGTGATAATCGACCAAATATGTCCACGATCGGGAGAATTGTGCGAAAATTTCAGCAAAACGGGTCTGTAGGAAATTGAATCCACAGAGAGTTACTGTACTTCTTTAAAAATGAGGTCGGCAAAGCAGTTACCGTGAATGGTGTTCGCTATCGCGAGCTGATAACGAATTTCGGAATGTGAAATTAAAGACCTATTTTTATCATTTTCAATAGGTTTCCTCCTTTTGACAATTAAAACGTATTTACCAAATTTTATCAATGTGCAATTTTATTATCTGCAAAATTGCAACTTTTACTTTTTCCCACAAGGCTTAGAAGGACCGACAACCAGCCAGACGGACGGGTGGACATCGTTTGATCGCTTTAAAAAGTGATTCTGAGTCGATCAGCATTGTAAAAGATAAGTCTAGATTTCTATTTATTGCGCACTTAGCACAAATATATACAATTGTCTTTCCTTAATTTTTGTGTAAAATTTGACACTTTAAAAAAATATGTATTTTTCATCACAACCTTCCTACAATCAAATTTCGATGGCGATATTGAAGTAATACGTTGGGTATATAGATAGATATTTTAAACAGTAAAGCCATATGTTAACCTGAGTTTCAAAATACTATTTATTGTTAATTTTCGCTTGTTGGCATCTAAAAAAATTTTACTCGTATCAAAATATGCCTTAAAACAGTGAAATATGCACTATAAACTTAAAAAAGCTGCAGAAATGCTCTTTTGACTAAAATATGCACGCAAAAGTAAAATGTGCAAAAATATGCACTTACAAATCGATGCCAAAATTCCTAAAAAGCTCTAAAATGGATAAATATATGGATTCTGCCTTCATTGGTCGGTTGCACAAGGAAAAACATGCAATTGCATATTTAAGGCATCCCTGTTTATAAGTCAGTGAATTATCGAGCTTCTAAAAATAGAAATTTGCTTTTTTGTTTAATTTTGTAATACATATTATCTTTTAAGTTTAGACTTTCATTTTCATACTGGTTCATTTTTTAACTGGTCAAAAAGTTTTTAAATAGAATAGACCTGGAATTTCTCATACAAATATTAAGCAATTGTTACCATAACTTTTTAAGTCCTTCAGCCTACCTTGGTCTTCTTTAGAACCTCTCCGAATTAAGCTGTTTATAGGGGATACATGTAGGTGTTGCTAATGTATTAAATCCAACAGGATATTAAGACCTCGTCCATAATATGAAACATTTGTTGCGAGCCATTTGAGTTTGATGGTAAAAGGATAAAAACGAATAAAAATTTAACTTTGTTTCCTTTTCAAGCAGTTGTTGTGAGTTTGTAATTGAGTGGAAAAAAGATAGTGCAAAAAAATTCAAATTACTTGAAATGCTGCGAAAGAAAAGTTTCATTGTATGGACACAAATGTAGTTTTAAAAGAGAATTAGAGAAAGTTTTTGCAGCAAATGTTTCATAATATGGACGAGGACTTAGATCAAACTGGAAATATTTCTTAAGGGCACTTTACACTATCTTACAAATCTTTCGTATTTTGAAGAAAATGCAACCCTATTTCTATTATTTTTTAGAAATTTTCTAACAAGAACTAGGTTTGGAAAGCATTTTCGTCAAAATATGTAAGACTTGTGTCAAAGTGTAAAGTACCCTTTATTAGAAGCATTTAAAAGAAATGTGTCACTCAATACAAAACGCTGAATGTTTTACAAAAACGGTTATGTATCTAAGAGTTAACAACTATTCTTTTTATTATTTCCAGATGGATTCGGTATAGCTAATTTTTTTTTTTAATTTCAATTACAAATGTCTCAAAAAACTGAATATACTCATCGTCTTCCTACAGTAGTTTCAAACATTAGCATGAAATAGGTTTCACTGTTATAATTTTTTTTTTGTGTAGTAGACCTAATGAACTTTACAAATTTCAGGGCGTGTTAAAAAAAAAGAGAAAACCAATAATTTTCAGATTGTTTTGAAGTCAAAGATTTAAATAATTAAAACAAAACATTTAACATGCAACAGTTGCATTTTTTTACGACAAAGTGTTAAATGACATGAGGTAAAATAAATTTTAAAATTCTTTAAATAAAGAACCCATAAATGACTTTTGTTACAATTTCATTTAATATTACAGCTGGAAGTCTAAATTTCATAACGATTTATTATTGGGTAAAAGCTGGGGTTAAAGCCGAATCGTGCTATGAAAAGTCTTAATTTTAAATACTGAAAGTTAAACATAAAATACAAATAACTGACAACTTTGAACATGGAATCTTACACCGAAAGGCAGAAAATCACATCCATGGCGAATTCAAACAGGTGACATTTTTGAGTCATCTGTTTATTGTTTATTTTTTTGTGTGTACTGAAGCTATGTTTACATTTTGTGAAAAAATTAATTAAAATTTAAAATTAAATAAAAATTTTAATACTTGAAAAAAATTTTATTTAAATTTTATAAAACAAGTGAATACAGAATATAAACACAAGGAATTAAAAATACAGTGAATCATAGACCTATGTATGCCATCGGTCAAATTCGTCCTGATTTATTCGCCAGAGGCATGCACCCTTATTCTGGTTTGCAAAATACGACTGCGACTGTTTGGTAATAGATTAAAGGATATAAGTTCACGATCTCTTTAATCTGTTACCAAACAGTCGCAGGCGTATTTTAATTTCGCCAACCACGATAAGGGTTATGAAAAATAGGACATTCGGATGCGCTCCACCCAGATAAGCTGTGGCGGATATGAGCGATGTTATATTCAACACATAATGGTATCAATAGGTCTTTTAAACGAATGAAAAATGTTTATGAAATCTCACACACACTTTCGTTTTTTAATTTAAAGATAAAAAGCGCTTTAAAAAAGACTCTTTAAAAGCATGAATATTCTTTCTGCCAAAAATGGGCGTGGCGTGACTTTTCTTATAGAAGCTTTTAAAAAAATTTCCATTATAAAATTTCAACGGATTTAAGAGGTTCCCTGAACCCATTACGACAATTTTTTGCGTGATGTCTTTATGTGTGTATGCATTAAATCGGAAAAGGGCTTTGGAATACCACTTTATAAAGGATAATGGAAAACATAAAAGTTTTCAATATTTTGATTTTTATTTAAAATCAGGCGCAATGTCATCAAATTTTATTTGTATTTACTCATTTTTACAATATGAAATGAATTAACTTGATTTTTAATAAAGGAAGGAACAACATGCAACAAATTAAAATTTATTGATAATATTATAAAATAAAATACATAACTGAAATTAAGCTCATAGAATAAATTCGAAAAATAAAAAATGTTGAATATAATATAAAATAACCTTCGAAAGAAAATAATTCCCAGTTTCTATTTGATAATATTAATTCTTATTAAAAATAGTTGATTAACTACAGCAAAATTTCCACCAAAAATAACATTGGCTTAAACTTTAAAGATTGATGTTTGACTATAGACTTACAGCCGTCGCAGTGACGGAAAGTATAGAAAATTATTCTGATGATGAGAATGTAGTTATTCTCGAAACATATTAGTTCGACCCGAGTTCAATTCCCTATTCAGTCATTATAAAAATTATCAATAAATTTTAATTTGTTGCATGTTGTAAAAGTTCCTTCCTTCATTAAAAATAAGTTAATTCATTTCATGTTGAAAAAAGTATTCCTTCATTTATTGAAAATTAAATATGATGAGCTTAAGAGTAATTTAAAATAATAATCAAACTTTGGATTAAAAGCCATAAGCGCGATTAAACCACAAAGAAACTAGTTTTAAATATCTTTGAATAGATTTTATTCAAATTTAGAAAGATAATCCTTTTATGGATTTCCCTTAATACCGGTATTATACCAGTACAATCGTTTCGGCATTTTAAAACAATCTAATTTTTCAAATAAAAAAAAAATTAAAAGTTTTAACACTTGTGATAATGAAAAATATGTTTGTTAACTTTACGCTCTATGGTTGCAACACTGTTATTGTTTTGTTACTTACTAAAAGTAAGTTACTATGATAAAATCATAGAAAGTAACATACATAAGTCCTACTGCAACATTTATAGAAAATTTTTAGGTGTGTTGTTTGGCAGTTTGGAATACAAAATTTCTAGTATTAAAACATTCAATCAGCTTTCTGAAGGGACACTTATCGAAATACTCATCAAAACTCATTAGTGAAAATGTGTTTTTATGTGTGAATCAGACGATGCTGGATAGAAAATCAAAAAAAAATTAGATAAGACAGCGTATATGTACTACGTCTAGCACACGTACACGAGTGAATTTGCCGGCATGACAAGCATTTGACAAGTGTATGTGTCGCTTTACTGATTTGTTATTGTGATGATAATATTTTTAGTTGGAATCAGTAAATAGAATATAATATCCCTGCAAACAAATTGAAGATATCACCTAAGGCAATAGTTTAGCAATATCCCAAAACTGTCATCTAGAAGAAAATAATCAAAGTAATTTTAATTTTCTTTCATTTTTAGTTTTTTTAAAAAAAATCTACAGAATATAGACAGACAAAAATTAAAATTTTTTATAATCAAAATAATTTTCGCGGGAATACAAAATTTAATTTAAATGATTTTGTTGTTCGTGCTTAATTTCCCAATTTTTATTTTTGATAAAAACGCTGAAATTTATTGTTGATGGGATAAGCTATTCCTATGCGCATTTCATCCATAAAGATTTTATAAAAACTAAAGATATTAAACCAAATAAAACTGTTTAGCGTATAAGAATTACAGCAACAGTTCTATTTGTAATAAAACATTTACTTTCATTTAATGTACATCTATCGAAAATTATACAAAAAGGGCGTAATCTCCACGATAACAAGTATTACAGATATTAGAGAACTAAGCAAGAGACATGCTGCAAAATTTATAAAAATTTTTTACGAAAAACGAAGAAAGATTTAACTCAAGTGTCGTACATGGGGTAAATAAAGATAATGTTCTTTGTTCTTTCTCAATTTGTTTATTTTTTTTTTAAATTATATTAGTTTTAATTATATTTTTTAGAATAAACAATTTAATTTAAAATAAAAATGTGTGGTTATATGTAAATTTATATTTTTTGAAATGCAAAATCTTCTCTTTATCATCCTAATGAAATTTTGGCGGCATCTTCCTATTATCTTATAAGTGGTTATATGGCAATATTGCTAGTTCATCGTCTAGAAGAATCGCTTTCGTATTGCTTAGGAGTATTGCTATCGAGACACGTTTCTTCCCGAAGGAAGTATCTTCCGCAGTACGAAATCGATTATTGCCGCAATAATATTTTTCATCCAGGCAATACGTTTGGCAATACATATAGAGTATTTTTGTGTTTGCTGGGATATAAACACCCATATATGTATATGAATAATAAAATATATGTATATATATAAATATTTTTTTCTATTTTTAAATTTTTTTTGGTTTGGTTTATTTAATTGTAATACCGTTATATACCGTTATAAAAATACCGATTCCGAAAAATACCAATACCGAAATTCGTTTCGTTATCCAATCTTGATTTTTATACACATTTTTATACAATTCAAAAATTTGTTAACGTTTGATATTACGATCCGTTCAAATCTTTTCAGTGTTACCATCAGCAACATTTTACAACACACTTGAGATGAAGCAAAATTACGCCTTTAATATAAAATCACACCTGGTACCAAATTACGTTTTATTTTATAAATAAAAAAACTTTTAGAAAGAAGAAAACCCCTACAAATTTATTTAAATGAGATCAATCCAAGTCATACTACAGGATATCCTGTAAGTGATGGCAATTTTTTGCTTCTCATATACGTGTTGTTTTAAACATAATTTCCATTACCTTTCGCAAAATGTTGGGTGTAATGGCTGCTCTAACAAAATTTTCTAACATCATTCAATAGCAACACCAACATGATATTAATTAAAATTTATTGATCATTTTCATTCTTGACTGATGTTACATGTTTCGATTGCAACCACTCTATTTTATTATTTTATAATCAAAAATGTTATACAAATGTTAAACCTTATAAATAGCTCATTCTGTCACACTGTAGCTTGGGAATGCTCAAATATTTCATCGCATTTTTTAAAAAATTTAATTCCTGCAGTGGTTTTCGACAACAGGCTTTTTCTTAACTCTAAAAGGTACCTTACCTTACATTCTCTCAAGCAGTTGAAAATGACAAAATGTAATTTATTTGGTCATGGTGTGACAATTGCACGATTTGAAATCGGAAAACGCCAGATTTATTTTATGGTGTTCTGAAACTGGC
The DNA here is from genome assembly GCA_949318255.1 of Pollenia labialis. Taxonomy (NCBI): domain Eukaryota; kingdom Metazoa; phylum Arthropoda; class Insecta; order Diptera; family Polleniidae; genus Pollenia; species Pollenia labialis. Next base: position 69,537,164 of record OX439140.1, on the reverse strand, counting down.
GCGCTTCGCTTGCGATCTACCGTAGTTTCTTAAGGCTTCGTTACACTATCACACAAGTGTTACGTATTTTGAGGAAAAGAAAACCCGGGTAACTTGTTATTGTTTTTTTAAAATTTTCAAAAAATTATTAGATCTGGATAGCATTTTCGTCAAAAAACGTAAGACTTGTGTGATGGTGTAAAGTACCCATTAATAATATTCTAGGTCCATTGACCATACTTTTACATTTTAAAGTCACCAAACTCCTTGTTATGGCGAGTTTTGCAACATGCCCGATTATATTTTGTAAAGGGTCCGCCAAATAACTTTTTTTTTATTGAAAATGCCATATATCACGAATATTGTCCTTTAAAGCGTCAATTGTTTCTCGCTTGTCGGCGTAACATTTATCTTTGACGGCACCCCACAAATAATATTCCAACGGTGTCAAATCGCAGCTCCGAGGTGGCCAAACGACATCAGCTCTGCGGCTGATAATGCGATCTTCAAAAACATGGCGCAAAACATCGAGTGTAGCTTCGGATGTGTGGCACGTAGCGCCGTCCTGTTGAAACCAAATGTTCTCAATATCCTCCTCTTCAATTTTTGTGAACAAAAATTCGTTCAACATGGCCCTATAACGATCGCCATAGACTGTAACGGCCACTCCTTGCTCATTTTTGAAGAAAAATTACCCAATTATGCCTCTGGACCAAAATCCGCACCAAACAGTGACTCTGTAAGTCGATCGCAGGCCCACTTAGCGAAGCGAAAACGCATTGGATGGTCAGTTGGCTTCAACTCCTGAAACAATTGGACTTTGTATGGCGTCATACCAAGGTCTTTATGCAAAATTCGTCTCAATGATGTCTCCGAAATGTTCAATCGTTGAGAACGACGGTGAATTGATGTTGATGGCGCTTCACGCAAAATTCCCGGGTGTACGCACTGTTTTTGGCTTTTCACGCTTTGGTTTATCGATGAGGATGCCAGTTTCATTCACTTTTTTCACAAGATAACGAACATACGGAGCTGACGGTGCTTCTCTTCTTCCAAAATCCGTACGCAATTTTCGCACACATTCTGCAACATTACCATGATTTTCAAAGTAATGTCGCAATATTTCCCAGCGTTGTTCAAGCGAATACACAATCATATTCGTTCAGCGGAAGGATAAAACTAATTATCTGTCAAATCAGACATGAGCCAAATGTTATCATTCACGAAATAAGCACAAGTTGAAAAAAAAACGTTAGATGGCGGACCCTTTAGTATGACCGTCGGGTATTTTTTAGTTAGAACACCTATCTCTAACAAACTTCGGGACTTTATTCGCTATGAAGCACAGATTACTAAATAGATATGTAAAAAGTGACGTGTGAAAAGGGCCCAAATCAGTTGCGAAGGCAGCTTTCGAAGAAAAAGACAGAAAGCTTCTTTTGGTAGTGAAGTGGCAGTGTGTAAAAACATTCATCACAAATGGCGTGATCAAAACAAAAAAAAAACAAAAACAAACCACGTTAAACAAATTCATTAGTTAAACAAACGTTGTGTTTTGTGAAAAAAAAGTTTCATTGCGTTATTTACTTACTTATATAAATATTATTTACTCGTGCTGTGGTAATTTTTAAAGTTAATTTTTAAACAGTCATGTAAATCTCAACTTGACAAATTTGTGTTCATTATATTGCGGCAAAAAAATGATGCTAAGAGAAATGTAAAAACGGCAGCTTTCGAAAAAAAGAGACAAAAAACGCAAAATCTTCCGTCTCGTGACATATCTGTTTTGTAATCTGTGCTATGAAGGAACGAATTTTTCTTTCGGCATCTAAAAATAGCCAGTAAGAGTCCATGGTGGCGCCATTCATTATCAAGCTTTTGCAAATCTATATAAAACGTTGAAAACTAAAGCTATGTTGACATTATGTATATTTGTCATGTTGAATGTCACTTTTTCACATATCAAATTTGTATATATCGTCGAACCCCTCCAAACAATATCATGTATTATTTGTCTGTGTATAGTACATATGAAATTTTGATTTAAATCGAGTTCTATTTCCAAGTGACAAAGCATCAGACATGATCTGTTTTTTATTAAGGAAATTGTTTGTGGCGGCAAAAATTAATTTAAATTTTAATAAATACAATTTACAATAGTAAATAAATAATATAAAAGATAAAAGTTACACAAATATATTATTGAAAATGTATTTAACATGAGAACATGTAAATTATAAACCTTATTTTGGCATAAACATGAAATCACATGTGTGTAGAAAAGTGACATCCCTGCAAATAATAGGACCAGTCCAAACACGCGTGTTAAGAGTAGCCCACAAGGGACTAGGACTTGTCCAAAAGTAGCCCAAACGTATGGAAAAAACATGGTCTATTTAACATTACGATGTTCTAGGGCAGGACCATAAAACCAATCTTTGGACTACAAAGGAGTAGTTTTAAAACTACTCCATTGTGTGCACAAGAGGATTAGTTTTAACTTCGTTTAAAAACGAAAACATGTCGTTAAAAAACGAAGACATGTCGTCTTACTACAAACACTTTTCAACAATGACATGGTCCATGCTTGCATTACATCGGACCAGTCCATGGAGTAGTCCATTTCATGAAATTAGATCAGGTGGTCCAATAACATTTGCAGGGATTCCACATGACAAATGCACATAATGTGAACAAAGCTTAACGCTAGGTCTCCACGTAGCAATTTTTTTTGCTAAGCACAAGCAATAGCGTCGGCAGAACCATGGCGCAATAATTGCTGACTATATTGCTGGAGAACACGTGAAATTGCTTTGCCATATAAAAACGTATAGAGAAATTAAATGTCAGATAAATAACAGCTGATTTTACAGCAGATTGCTAAGCAATAATTGCTCAAGCAATAAGAAGAGCAATCATTGCGCAATAGATTGCCATTCATGGCAATATGCGGTCTATACGTCGCAAATTTTATGGAGCAATCAAATTTGACGTTTGCCGCAATAAATATTGCTACGTGGAGACCCGGGGTAACTAAAGAATATCAAATTGCACCCGATCTACACCTAAAAGAAATTACCCACGCTCTACACACGACGGCAAAAATTACACCGCAAAGTGGCAATACTGACGATTTTATACAAACATCGGTATTGCAATTGCTCATATTTCAGTCAAAATAATAATGCAAATATTGAATAAATGAATAAAACTGGTATACAGTTTTGAACTGTAAATAGCTTTTAAACAATCACTAAACAAATGAGGAGAGTTTTGAAGCACCAACAAATTCAATTACTTCCATCAAGAATGGTCTGCAGCAACACTGAGAGGTAGTTATGTGATCTTCGCTTCAGATTTCTTTCTTTATATTTAATAGCAAAGGGGTACAGAAAGCACCGTCAGCAGGTCAAATTTTTTTAAAAAGCTGCGATCTCAGTTGAAACTACACCCTAATACCTAAAGTATCGCGGTTATAAATTGTCCAAAACCATAAGTTTACAAGGATATGTATTATTAATGTTACGAGGTTAGTTTTTGCTAAGCACCGCCGTGTAAGTTGAAGCAATATTTAAACTCGAGGTATTGGCTGCATCTACCTCAATAGCAATGTAAACGAAAGAGAATCAATATTGTTGGCCCGAATTGGACCAAATGTGGTCCCAGCAGTGTAGTGGTATTGTAGTTCAAGATATTATTTTTATTGAACACAAGCGATTAAAACCTTTGAATGCTTTTATGTACTATTTTCGGAAGCCCCAAAGTGTTGCTTATAACCTGCAATAAAAAAGTATCCACAATCATTTCCCCAGTTAAAATATTTACGAATAATTTCGGTTCCTTTTATATCTTAAGGTTAGGACCAATCTTATACAAACAAGTATTTTCACCTGCTACTCCACTGTAAATTAGGTAGGCATCTTTTCTACATAGTGAATGTATGTTGCACGCTTAATTTAATTGAGCATGTTTGTTGTTCTGTATGCCAACATTGCAAGCAATTAATGAAAAATAGAAGTAAGGAACTGTCACATACAATTGCGACTGCAGTGCAACAGCAACAAGAATTCTACAAAATGAAAAAAATAGCCCAAACATATCGGACGTGACCAATTTTAGCGCATTTTTTACGGTGACAAACACACCAACACAAAATAGTTAAACCAAATTTTACTCTACAATCGTTGCATTTTTTGTAGCACGTATTTTATATATTGGGGAAGAGAAACAATAATTTCAACATTTACAAAAACAAAATTTTGTACTCGCGTTCTAAAAACTGACAGGAAAACAGCGGGTATTAAAAAACAAGGTTTTTTGCCTGTAACTTAAGTGCTTTTGAATTGTTTTTTTTTTTTATTAAGTTTTTTTATATCACTCTTGCAAGAATTTCCGGCGAAAGGTTCCTGGCAGAATTTCTCTTTCAGGACTTCAAGAGTCTTAAGCTTTCACCTTGTACATTCAGGAAACCTCACAAAAACAAGTCTAGTACTGTTAAATAGGGCAATCTTGCCGGCCAGTGCAAATCACTTATACTAGAAATAAGACAACCCAAAAATGCAGCATTTAGCTCCAGCCTTTTGGAACCACATGCACATGAAACCACAAGAAATTATTATGACTGATTACTTACCCGTTTTACACCTTACAGAATGATAAAACACCAGCATGTGGTTTTTACTTTGAAAATCTTATGTTCATACTACAAATATAAACTAAATGAGAAGCAAGAGCTCAAATTTACTTTTTAACCCTTCGTGGTTCACATGAGATTGGCCAGGCCTTTTTTCAATGTGTATAAAAAAACAAAACATGCGTAAGCCGGATTTAAGAATTTTTTACTCATTTCAAGAAATGCCGGGTTTAATTTCCGAACATAATCCCATTTAGGATTTTTTGAGTACGTTTTAGTGTTATTCGTACTTGAATTTTAAGTACGACTCGAGTTAAAGTAATTATAAAAATCTTGATTTATCCCGAGTGTTTTCCTTTCTGTGCACCATTTGCAAAAATTTAACATCTTCCGATAGGGTAATGACTTTGGCGCCACTTTGTATTAAACATTCTTTACTACCTGATAATAATTTCCTACTTATTTCTCATTTAAAAATTGAGTGTTTTATTTTAAAGGAATTTCTTGTTTCTCCCCTTACCAATATTTTACTCGTTTTCATTCATTTTAATTAATTTAGTTACGCACGTGCATAATTTGGTTTTTATTCTTTGCACTAGACTTTAGACTGTAGTTTCTGTTTTTTGTCGCTTCTAAGATGTTGTTTATGTTTAAGGATTTTTTTTGGCCAAATGCTGTTTTATGACATCCCATTTTAATGAGAAACATTTGCGTTAAGATCTTTACAAACTGGTGCATGTATTTACACAAGTGGCCCGATATTCCTCCACGGTAAGTATGAAATGAAGCTTCACAATGGCACAGCATGTAACATGGCACTAGTTGCTATTTCTTTTCAAACAGAATGCAGATTTGTAAGAGTTTTAGCATTTTTTAAAGTCTGTTGCTGCTATTGTACAGGTTTCTAATTTAAAGCGGAAACTTGCAAGAAAATATGTTTTATAACATGTGTAATTTCGCACTTTTATGCTAATCCCAGATTTGGTACTAAATAAAATAATACAAGTACGTACCTAAACAATGGTAAGAAAGGGGAAGATGATGATTGCTGGAAGTGCAGTGAGAAAAATTTTCCTATTTATGTACAGTCTGATGTTTAATTAATTAAAAGACTCCATCAAAAACTTTTTATATTTTACAATTTTCTTCGATAGAAGAAAACAGAATTTGTTTTTTTTTTGTTTGCGGTTTTCTGTATCTGAAAATCGATACCTTTACAGCCGGACCTAAACAAGAGCGGAATTCTTCCGCTTAGCTATTACTAGATTGAAAAAAATAGTTAAATTGCCATTATAAATTAACAATAGCGGCCAACTTCACTTATAAACGCGCAATTGCAAAGCGTTGATGCTGCGCTATTAAGGTATGCTTCATACAAATTGTATGGTCATGAGAATTTTTGACGGATAGAAAACGCTTTCCGCTCTTGTTTACGAACGGCTGTAAGACAACCTGGAACTTTTTTGCGAACTAATTATTATTAATTACCCTGATTAACAAATTTTAAACTTTAATTACAATTGCACATGGAACTGTTTACAGTAAAATTCCAAAATTTAATAATATTTAAAGTGATACTTATGAAATAAAACCATCATTGTTGGAAAACTTCTAGAGGTACGGGATTATAAATTTAGTGGTTTCAAAACCGACACTGGGGCTGTAAGATGTTAAATATCTGTCATCTCAAGTGTTATTTGTTAAGTGAAAGTTTTGCCATTTTAGAATATGATCGTTTCACAAGTGAAGAACGCGTGAAAATAGTTAGAACTGTGCAAGAAATTCACAAGATTATAAAGAAATTTAAAGAGACTGGAAGGGTTACAGATTCGGTCAGGCCTCCAATATCGTTTCTGTTAGTGAAAGTGTGGTGGGTAATCCAAATTTGTCGATTATCGCTATGGCCGTGTGGTAGCAAAGGCAAATTTTCATATAAAATTTGTTTTGTAAACCTTTATTAAATTTAAAAAATGTTTATAAATACGGGCGATTAAGTTTACCTTAACCATATTATTATCACGGCAACCATATTATAGTTAAATGTATTCATCCAAAAGATATAACCATATTATGGTTGTCTCCAAACATGTTATGGTTAATATTTAATAAGAATAATATGTTCGAAATTATAACATTTTAAAACATTTTATGTTTAATTTTAAATTTAAAATAATATGTTTAAAAAGCAACAACATTCTGGTCATTTGCATTTCACAATAGTTGATTTGTTTGCTTAAAATTCTCATTCATTTTATTTTAATTATTGATTAACATACATAAATTTACGTAGAATAAACTAGTGGAATAGAATAAATGGTAATAAAGGTCGCCACAGGCTGAAATATGAATCAAAGGGAATTTTTTATAAAAGTGGAACGGAACACCTATCAGGAATACAAAATTAAATAAAAATATAATTTGACACTTAACAAACAAATTGGAAAAATGGTTGAACTAAATAACCATAATATGGTTTACATTGACCATATTGTTGTTAATTTTGACCATAATATGGTTACTTTTGTCCAAATTCTACAAATTTTTTACCATATTATGGTTGATTTTGAACATAATATGGTTAGTTTTGATCATTATTATGGTTAATATTGACCAAAATATGGTTAATTTTGACCATATTATTGATTTCGGTAAAATTGTTGTTTATTTTAACTATACTATGGGCATATTTGAACATAATATGGTAACTGCAAACATAAGCATTATTAAAACCCAACCATAGTATGTTGCTCTTAAAATATGGTTACCTCCAACCATATTTTTTTCTACGTGTACAAAGATAAGAGTGATTTATAGGAGTAATGGTTATTTTTAGGCTTGCAAGCTGTTCTTAAATTTATTTTTTTCCGATTACTATCCAAGGGTATTTTTTTAAGTCTGATAGAACTTGCGAAAGGAACAGCTGTCTAAATAACTTTTAAATTCCACTCGCTTGATTGGCACTTATGAAAGGTATACTCAGGCTAATCGTCATTATTAGATTCACGCTTAAACAACGCTCCAAATTATCTGAGCTTACTCTGAAAATTAGTCATCGCTTGGCGCAACTTATAGACGACTTTGTGATTTTAACCGCGCACATAATCGGCCTTCTAAACGGTCTTGTTAATGAACAAAATTGCAGCATTTAATGTAAAACCAATCCACAACAGACCCTACAGACTCTATTTCATCCAGTTAAATGTTTGGTGTGGTTAACTCGTTGGTCGTATCAGCGGAAATTATTTCTTCAAAAATAAAGCCAAATCATGCGTTGCGGTCAATGAAGGTCGCTACCGAACCAAAATAATACGGTAATCGCAACCAAGCCGGCGATAAGTTGATTTCCAAAAATAGACCTGTCAATTGGCCTTCAAGGTCGTGTGATTTAAACCACTTAATTATTACCTAACTGTCAAGCAACGTGAAGAAGCTGGTTTTGATGCTTAACCAGTATCTACTGTCGCCTTGAAGGCCAGCATAGTTCGCGATATATGCTTGAAATGGCGTCCCAAAGTTACACGTCTTCGTCAAGAAAAGCCGCGTTGCATATGCCCGAACTCATTTTAAAAAGTTGATTCATCTTTGGAAAGAAATGCTTCAATGCACTTTAGATACCCATATATTGTATCTATTTTAAATCGAACTAAAATTTGAACTCGAGAATTTTTTACTTAAATTATTATAATATGTAATAATAACGGAGTTCAGTATTAAAGTCCGTTTAGACTAATGAAATATTTGTATTAAATGTTTGTTCTGATATTTGCTTTAAACTGTGTAAAAGAATTTAATTACTAATTAATTATTATTAATTACTTTTTGAATCCCAGGAAAAACTTTGGTAACTTATATGCATGTGGCAGTGTAAATAAAATAAACTGGCAAAATAAAATCAAGTAATTTGTTTTTTCTTTACACACTTACAATTACATTTAGGCCAGTTTTTACATCTTACCGATAGCTAAAGGTAGGATTTTATCGGCCGTATAAAAAATTACTACTTTACTTTAACCTACCAGGTAGGATGAACCTTTATTTACTTTATCGCGCACTTTAGGTTAAAGTAAAATTTTAATAATGGAACACTTTTTTTAAGGCTGGTAAAAGTCTACTTTTAGCTATCGGTAAGTTGTGAAAACGGGCCTTAGAGTTGACAAAAAATCAACCAATTGTAGTCGGGATTGAAAGAAAATATAAACTCACTGTTTATTGTTGCTGTTTTTGTTTCAGCTTTGATATTGTTACAGGAAAAACTGGGGTTTATAATTCCTATTCGCTTAACAGTTTTATTTGGTTTAATATCTTTAGTTTTTCTAAAACCTTTGGATGAAGTTTCCTGACGATCTGGCCTAAGAAACCAGTGAAATGCGCATAGGAATAGCTTATCCCATCAACAATAAATTTCAGTTTATCAATAGTATGAAATGGGAATTTATCACATTTAAAGGAAACCTTGTTAATTCTTTTTTGAATCCCAAGAAAAACTTTGATAAAAAAAATTTTTTGTTTAATGTTCAAAATAATCTCAAAAATTTGACAATTTTTGTTTGTTAAAACAGCTGCAAATATGTAGTGTCAAATAAAATAAATTAAATCATAAAATAAATTAACCATGCGTTCAAACTAAACAAATATTTGCATCATATAATTGTTCAATGAAAGTGTTCAAGAAAATTTATATTCACAAACACATACAGGGCTGCCAGACTTGGGGATTTATCCCCAAAGTTGGGGATTTCATGCGAGCAAAAAGGACAAAGAAAGTCATTTGGGGATAGGGGATTTTTCGGGGATTTAAAAAAATCGGGGATTTTTTGGGGATTGTATACATTTTGTTTTCTTTTATTATATACGCTTATTTTTCTTTGTTTCGTACATAAAATATGAAAATAAGTAGCAAAACTTTTACCTTACTCTTTAACGGTGTTAAGGTTTCTAATTAAGACTACCATTTTTGTTAAGTGTGTAAAAGGTAAAAGGTACCTACTTGTTATTATTCTTAATTTAATATTTTTAAAATGAAGAACTTAAAAAAGAATCTAAAACCGTTGACACATATAATTTTAAAATTTTTAAAAACAATTTTTAAGCAAATATGTCTTTCCTTAAAATAAGTAAATCGTTACCTGAAATGCAAAAGGAAATTAATAACGAAAAATTCAAAATCAACGTTTTCATTGGTTCTGATGTATTGTATCAACACAAATGTCAATAAAAAAGTTTGGAATCTTTCGACCAAAATTTCCGATTTTATTATCAAAAACAAAAGTCCATATCTACAAAAGATACTATTGTAAACGCAAAAGGCCTAACTCACAGTTTGCATAATATGCAACATTGTCAAAAGAACTAGAAGGTTTTACAAGAAAAATAAAAGAAAATTTAATTATAAACAGTTTAAGGCGATTTATTGATTTATCATTTTGAATAGTTTTTGCATCCGCTGTGAAATTTTCAAAACGTTAGGTAGGGCCTTTTGCATATTAGGTGACGAAATATAAAAGAAAATATTATAAAGGTTGGGGAAAAGAATGCTGTGCTATTAGTAAGTACTTATTATTCTTCGAAGTATTAAATAAATGACGGATATATGTATTGTTTTGTTGATTTTAAGGGTGTCTAAAATCGACTGATGAACAAACTCTAAATTCTTATAAATTGGCTCATATGTCTTCAAACACAGCATATTGCTCTGTTTGTAATTCCTTACTGGAATCTCATAAAAAGGATTTTAAAAAACATGCTAAAACCAGTCGATACAAACAAAATAAAATAATTTTTATACTAAAAATTTTTATTTGGAGATTTCCTTTTAAAATTTTTCTTACTCTTTTTAAAAAAATTTAAAATTTTTAATTAACAAGATTCAAAATTAGGTCAGAAAAAAAACAAAAGAAAATATTAACTTTTTAAGGTTTTGATTTTTAGTTTAGGGATTTTTGTGGATTTTTTTTAAATTTTTTGGGGACAAGTAAAAAAGTACCTGGCAGCCCTGAATACATAGTAAAATTGAGCGCAGAAGCTAATTTATTTGTTTTATTCTTTGGAGCAGCATCTCTTTTAGTGTAATAACAGGAGAATGCAAATGAAAAACAAATTGGAAGACAATGGGTAACGGTAACATGGCTAAAATTTGCGGAAAATTACAAACTTGGAAACAACCCCTACAATATTTTTATAATATCAAATAAATGTTTGCTCAAAAATTACCAAAATATCTGATTTTTTGTGTTCTTACTTTGTTCACATTAGACAAATATTTGATTGCCGGCAAACAAATTCTTTTATTTGCTCAAAATCAGCTGTTATTTTATTTGAAACTCAAAAATATTTTGTATTTAGACTACGTTAATGAAATATTTGATGTTTGCTACCAAATATTTCATCAGTCTGAACGTACATTTAGTCCTGCAAAAGTGCAAATGCAAAATATCGTAGCGCTTTTGTTAAATCCAACAACAAAATACACAGAGTTTCCGTTCATTATCATGCTATTTTTTTAAGTCTAAAAGTATATGATGAATGAAGAATATTTAATGCAGTTTTATATTTAAATGCGAAACTTTTAAAATGCGATTAGTTTAAAATTGCTATTAACAAAGTAATTTTTAATGGCAAACGCTATTATGAAAGTTTGCAATTAAATGCCAACCCTAACTTTAGTGTTCAAAAAACCAGAAATTAATTTGTAAGTAGCTACACAAAGTAAATAAATGTTTACATACACAAAATTTTTTAGTGTACCCTGCCGCGGCAAAAATTTATTTTCACCAAAGAGTACTCGCCACTAAAAACAATAAAAACAAAATTCATTAAATAACCATAAAAGTGTTAATAATGTTCGCATACTTTAAGCCAACCATAACTGAACTTTATTTTATCTTTAATGCCATGTTAAATTCCTATAAATTTCCAACCCATAATGCCAACTAATGTAACTAAGCTGCCTGTCTGACTAGCTCTATAGTCATTCATTCAAGTTGACGGTCTACCTAAAATACCATAAACACTATTAAAATAGACAATAGCACAAAGAAATACCCGCATAATAAACTTTTCTCACTATTGTTACCTACCGTCTGTTCCCTTGGCCATTTATGGGTTAAAATGTAAATTAAAGATCTTAAAACACATTGTTGAGGCTTCTTAAACATTTTTCATCATTATCGTCATGTTCACCTTTTTAGAGAAAGAGAGAGAGAGAGAAACACTTTAAAAATGTTTCTTAAATCTTGAATTGCCTTCTTAGGCATATTTGCACAAGTGCAACTTGCCACATGTTTCTTCTTTATTGTGTATTTGTTGCATGTTAAAACGTTCAGGTGTTAAAATTCACAAGATTTTCTTAATGATCCTCGCAGTCGCTTTGTTTCCTATAATAAAGCAAGACATTCGACATTTTCTATTAATTTTAAAATAATTCTTTTTAATTAGAATTGTGGTTATTTTGTTGAACTATTTATGGTTTTTAATCCAAATTTTTAATATTTTAATCAGACTTAAGTTCATCAAATTTAATTTTCATTAAATTATTTTTATGAAGAAAGGAATTTTACAACATGAAAATTAATTAAAATTGTTATTGATAATCATTCATTCTTGACTGATCTGAGATTCAAACCCAGGCGGCTGGTTACCATGACATGTTTCGATCACAACCACTTGATCTCCTCAGATGGATTTGCCGTCTTACTCTCGCAGCCATCGACGACTGCTGACGTCAATAGTCAAACATCAATCCTTAAACCAAATTGTATTTTAACCTTTGGTAGATCGAAATTTGCTTTTTTGAATGATTATCCATTTTAATTGATTTTACATTCTTTTTCTGAAAATTTTAGGTTTCTGGAATTTTTTTTGTGATGTCGTTTGCGCAAACACTTGTTGCTGATTTTTAAGGAAATTAAATCGGATTTCCTTTGGAAAATTTTTAATACAATTACATAATAATTGTTTGATTGGTTTTTATCACCTATTGTTTATTTCGTCACGAAACAACAACAATCATCACTTTTCAAAAGTTTGTGACTTACGTTTTTTTCTAAATCAATGACCCTATTGCGGTTCACCACATTACTCAGTTTCGTCGTGTGAGAGTAAACCCAACATATCCACATTCAAACTTATTTTATGTATTGCGATACCCAACTGTTTTAAGTTGAGTTTGCTATAAAGTTGCCAACTTAAAATATCGATTTGCAAACTTTAAATATCACATTTGTCAAGTGAAATTTTTATAAAATTAAATAACTTTTTAAACTAAAAGTGTTTTTACCTGTTGTGTTGTGTGGATTTATTTTATGATGATGAAAATTAAAAATCTTGTAGAGATATTCTACGTATAAAAAGAAAAATGTGTGAGGATTCCAACACTCTTGAACTACCTGGTGCCCAGTAAGAACTTCTAATAATATGTGCATAACTCAGAGGAATTCATCCAATTTCTTACCATTTTTCGGAAAAGAGGAGAATATCAAATTAAAGCTTTCTCGTAATATTTTGACGTGCACCCAGACTTCATTTCTCGGAGCGTTCATATTCTTTATCATTCATCCGTTGTTTTTGTTAGACACCTTTCTTTAAGGCAATCCAATACGTGATTACCCGTCATTTTGAATTTTTTTATAACTTGGGCATGTATTCTGATGTAGAAATGTAGTTTATAGATGTCGGTTTTAATATTGGTTTCGGAAATAAGATGGTCTTTTGAATGAGTTTAGGAGCTTAAAATTCTTGCAAACTTCACAAGTTTCTGCATAATTGTCATAGTAATACACTGATAGAAAAGGTTTCATAACGCTGATGTATTTTGACATCAGTACTATGACAAGTGTCTTCTTTTTGACCTCATGACACTTTTCATCATTGTGTTGTCGACCTTAAAAACACTTGTCCAAATTTCATCAGGTGAAATTATGTCATCAATTGGATGACAAATATGCATCACATAAATGACAAAAAAAATAAAAAATTTAATTAGTACGGTGAGTCAAAAACATCGGAGAAAGGACTCATTAGGCTCAATTGAATGACAGCTTGTCATTGGGATTGACTTAAGTCAAAGTAAGAGAATATTATTATTTTCTTACCCGTAAAACATCTTCATATAATAATTTAAACAATTAGAATATGGGAATTTTTGATGTGGCATCGATTTAATGTCATTGTAGTCATAGCATAGATAACGCAAAAAATTTGACAACATTTTATGAAGACGTTCGTTATTGGATTAATGTCACTTTTTGCCTCATTGATGCCATATGTAATAACATTGATGTCACAATTCTGCTTTTAGGTCATCATCAATATGAAGATGCATTTTTCTTTGAGTGTAGGTGTGCCCCTATTATCATAAATAAACTAAGAAGTTTTCAAATAAAAATCAAACAAAACTGAGAAGAAAAAAATTTAATTAAGACAAAATTTTACTTAACCATATTTTAATTTAATTCAATTTAATATATTAACTTAAATTATTAGAACCAATTTTATCTTTCACTAGTTGCTTGGAGAATTAAAGGTTCCCCTATTGACTGCACACCACTGGAATTGCCAGTATCTCCTTCTAATGAAGGAGCCAATATAGTTAATAACATTTTACACATTTTAGCACGAAATTGTAGATTTTGCAATTCAGACATTTTCTTCATTTGAGGCAGAAAACTAACTAAGAAATTGTAATCGGAGTCACCAACATGATCTAAATTATTTGATCGTCTTATATCTTGTCTGGTGGATTTTATTAGCTTTTTTTCCTCTCTACCTAAATCTGCCAAAAAATTAACTTGATCATCGATACGTTTGGAACACTTGCAGTTCTGGGCAGTTTTTGAGTTAGAGGAATTGTCGTTTACCGATTGTTGTAAAACAGACATTTGTTCCAATGAATTATTTATGGTTAATGTAGCCGACAAACGTCTGGCCGCTTGAGGAGTAGCAAAACTTTCAAATTCTTTGAAAAGTATATCATTGGCAGTATCATCGTCGTAATTTGGTTCCGATTTAATCTCAAAAGCTCTCTGATCATTTTCTTCATAAAGACTCTCATTATGTCTTTCATCATGCTGTTGATGTTGATTGTCATTTGAATTAGAGCTGGTATTTTCATTCTCAATAGAGTATCCAGAGCTTTGCCTATTTTCACCTAAAAAACTTAAGGCGGAAAAATATACCCATTTTCTGTTGTAGCTGGTATTGGAGTCGTATGTACCCTTTAATTTATCTCTTTCAACGCGACGTTTTGAACGCCTTATTTCGGCGCGATAAGTATCTCGTATATTTTTCCATTTACGCTTGCATTGCTGAACTATAAAAGCAGCGAAAAATAAAGAAAAAAACAAACACACACACAAAACGTTTTAAAATTTTTTAAAGAAGTTGTTGTCTCTCTAATTCATTCATACATACATAAGTATGTATGTACCTATGTATGTTCACATGTGGGTACTCATTATAAAAATAAAACGATAACAAAATCTTACCATCTAACCCCAAATGTTTTGCTACTTCACGCCACAATTCATGTGCGTATATACGGTCCTTCTTTTCCAAATGATGAACATCCCACAAAGCAGGCCTTT
The DNA here is from genome assembly GCA_949318255.1 of Pollenia labialis. Lineage (NCBI taxonomy): Eukaryota > Metazoa > Arthropoda > Insecta > Diptera > Polleniidae > Pollenia > Pollenia labialis. The sequence continues at coordinate 69,521,972 of OX439140.1, read as the reverse complement.
TGCGTACTTCTGCGATTAAACCTAATACATCCACTTTATTTGACATTTTTCGCCCAACTAAAAACATTTCGTTGCATTGTGCTTCTAGATAAAACGAACAAAAGATATAAACAGTGTGACCATTTTGGCAGCTAAATTTAGCTTTAAAAATTTCGATTTTTCTGCAAATATCCCGTTGAGTATTTTTTATATCTCATTTTTATAAAATAATTTTATTTTTATTATATTTAAGTTACATATCGTTACTTTTATTTAGAAAAGACGTACTTATGTAATATACAAATTTTTTTTAAGTTTAAACTTTATAAGAAAGAATATATAAAAAATGCTTAGGTATCAGTAATGGAAAAGTTAAAAATTGAGAAGGTACTGATCATCAAGCACAGAGCACTTAAATCAATATTTTGGTACTTTATATAAAACATATTTTTTTATTTAAAAAAAAAGGAAAAAAACCATTAATTGTGCTATATTCGGATGTGCCAAATATTTAATATTCTCCACTGTCAGTTAGAACATTTCAGTCGTGAGCCCGTTAATAAATTATTAATTAATCTTTATAAAAACGGACGTCAGTATTATTAAAATTCGTCGCGGTTTTATTATTGAACCAAATTTAGCACAACATATATCTGTGGTCACAAGTCATAACAGCCTGATTTTTTCAATATTTTTAGTTCATCAGCGTAAAGTTTGGAATCTTCACTGAAAATCAGGAGACGGCATTTTTTTGGAAAACTTTGTTACAGAGTGTAAAGAAACGAATTTCCTTACTTAGTTGTTAAAAAAAATAGTTGTTAATTCTAGTAGTCTATTACCGAAAAATACACTTATGCCCAATTTTCAGGATAGTATTTACATAAATCTATATTAAGTTAATTTTCATAACAAACTTAAATCGTATTTAAAACAGATTGGTTTTTTGAGTTTTATTTGAAAAGTCTTATTTAATTAAGATAAAAGTATGGTAGCACTACTAAATACAAAAAAAAAATACAAAAAAGTGTAATTATCTACAAGGTGGTCTGAAAAAACAGCTGACTGTTAATGTTTTGCATGTTGTTGTTGTATTGTTATGATATTGAGGCCACCTTGCTAAAATATTACAATGGAAACTTAAGTTGAAATTAATGGCGATTTCTTTTCTGAGAAATATGTTGCATAAATGTTACATGCTCTACACAAAAGAGATAGAGCATGTAACATTTATGCAACATATTTCTCAGAAAAGAAATCGCCATAAGTGTACCACATCGGTGACTTAAGTTTGATTTAAGTTTTTAGTGAAGAAAAGAATTTTGTATTTAAATCGATTTTAAAAATAAATGTGTTTTAATATCAATCCTGAAAACTGGACATTAGGCTCTTATGAACTGTTGAACGAAAGAATGTCAAAAAGTTAAAGTTGAGTTAGACTATTATTCCAGATAAAATAAAAAACTTTCAGTGCGCCTAAATTGACATAAATTACTATTCTATGCCAAATTTTTTCAGATTCGATCTCTCACGTTGAGTTAGTTTGTTATTCCTATACAATAATTCATAAAGTTAAAAAAAAATAACGACTTAAGTTGATTTAGGCAATAATGAAAAAATAATGTTTATACAACATAAGTTGTAATCCTGAATTGACTTGGACGATTATGCCAAAACAGTCATTTAGAAAAATTACTTAAGCTTTTAGGTTTTTTAGGGTTAATTGCCATCCTATAACATACACAAAAATTAAAAATGTTTTAAAATGGAGTTAGACATGCTGAATACGATAATTAGTACCAACTCAATTGTGTCCTAACTCGAATTAGGCTGTTATGGGTTGTGGCCACAGATATATCTGCAACGGTTTTAGGAATATTGAAATAATTTCCCAGAGTGGGCATTATATGGGGAATACGAAATATTCTACTGTGATTTAAAGCCTTGTATGACCAATTCTGGTAAAAAAAAAACATAATTCGTTGCGATTTTAGGCGTACTAAACTCTTTTCCGAGTAGGACGGACCGATTTTCACAAAATTTTACAATATTATTTCTAGCCATAAAGAACGAATTTGTGCTGAATGTTATATCAATCCGTGCATTATACCACCATTTATATTACTTTTTGCAACAAAATTATGCATTTTTCAGGGTGGTGGTTTCACATTTAAACTAATAACTCTTATCCTACTGAACCGATTTGGCTGGGTTTCAATCACAATCTGATTAGGATCAAGGACGCCGAGACGCTTTAGTAAACGCAGCCGGTATTTGTTATACACCCATTGAAATAACAACAAAACTATTTGTAAAATTTGTTTTTAGCAATATTATGGTTAAATGAGTTTCTTTAAAAATAGTTTTGTTGGTTGTAAACATAATAAAACATGTTTTTTCAATGCGTGTATGTAGATATTTTTTGTATTTACCTTCTTTAGAAATGGTGGACCTTATGACATGTTTAAAGATAACATGATGTCCATTTGCGAAGTGCCTTAATGCAAATGGACAGTGTCCATGGACACTATGAAACTGGAAGTTATGACATGTCACCTGCTTTTGTAATGCAAAATTATGCAAATACGAAAAAAAAGAAACAATTTGCAAGTAAAGACTCTTTCAAATTTAATAAAAACTAAAGATTTTTTAAGACAATTTAGAAGAAAATATGTATAATTTTGATACAGAAATATATGGGCATTTCCATATAAATAAGCTTGTATTTGGGCCCATATTGTTCAAATGTTATCCATTTTGGTACTAAATGTAAAGTTAGTTGCGCTTTACACCAAAATATAAATTATACATACATATAAAATTTTTTTGGGAAACAATTTTAATTACTTGCTGGTATTTCGTTTCAAAAAATCCACTTTTCGCTGGAAACGCCCATATATTTCTATATAAAAATTAATTACTTTTTAGTTTGTTTACCAAAATTTTATATTTTTTATATTAAAATGATTAAACTTTTTATTTTTATTTATGTACTTTTGTTTTTATACCCACCACCACCACTAGTGGTAAATGAGGGTATACTCAGTTTGTCATTCCGTGTGAAACTTTTTTATTATTCACGACATTAAATTATAAGGCCGATTCTGAAATTCATTCTTTATGAAAGTGATTTGAAATCTCACAAAAGCTGTTCTGGCGTCATTTTTCATCGGCTAGTTAAATGAATGACAATTTTAAATCACTTGCCTAATTTTGATATGTGTTCTGTTAGGAGTTTAATAAAAATGTTTTAAAAAGAAGTGTTTTCTTTTCATTTTTGCAATTAAATTAGGATTTTTACACATAAAAACAGAAATCGCACTGCCTTTCTTTCGTACAACTACATTTAAAACAAAACAAAAAAGTTTTTAGAATTCGTTTTTGTTTTAAATGTAATTGTTCGAAAGAAAGAATTCCTTCGCACATCGGACTCTGCTTGTTTAAAAAAAGTGGATTTGCTTTGGAAATTTTCACTCAACAATAAATGTATATTTGTAAATTGAAACAGAAAAAGCAATTGTTTAAATCCGATGATTTGCAAAACAATACAAAATCACCTCCATGATTTTTAATTTGTGGTTTGAAATTACCACGATCCTAGAACAGGCCACGAAGAATGAGTAAATTTTTTAATAGAATTCAAATTTCACAAAATAAATTGTTAAAACTTATATACAACCTTCCTTGGCACTACTCAACAGTGCGACTTCATGCAATTTCCGATACTGATCTAGTTACAGCAAGATTAAATAAACTCACTACAAATTTGTATGAAAGATGTTCAGGATCTGAAAACCCTTATATTAATGAGTTAGCATCAGCCTAGGTAGCCAGTAAGTAGATATAGATGTTTTTATTAAAATTTAGAAAATATTTAAATAGGTTTTTTAAATTTTTGCCTACAATATAACTATAAAAATGTATATATAATTTTGTATATAACTATAAATTTTTAAGAAGATAAAGTACAAAACTTGAACTATTTGCATAGAATTTTAAGATGTAATTGTCAATTGTAAATATTATTTGAATAAATAAAATGAATGAATGAATTCTTTATATACATATGTATGTTCAAATATGTACCGACTTTAATTCAGTTTGGTAACATGATTAAGATTACAATAAAAAAGGGTTAAAACGAAATTTAATGTTAATACTAACATAATAAGTAGCTTATGGGCACAAAAACTTTTCCAGAAAGAAGCTTCTAGGGGGGACATGAGAAATTTTTAGAAAAAATTGGCGGTCCTTGGGACAATTACAACCTATGTATGAAATTTCATCAACTTACATATCTACTATTATTTAAAGGTCTTAACAACTTTAGCACACACACATAATACACCCCTCCCCCCTCCAATATTGTGGTGTGCCTATTACATAAAATCATATTTAAATGGCCTATTTCACCAAATCTATTTAAATAGCAATTGCTATTTAAACATAATTTTTTACATGGTAGAATAAGTACAAGGTATAGTCATTAGAAATTTTGTTCTCGATTTCAAAACCCATATAACGTCAAACAAAGGAAAATATGGAAAATAATTAAAACAAGCGTCAAAATTCAAATAAATTAATTTGACGTTATATGGGTAAATAATGAAAACTCTCCCTAATGAACATACCTGGTACTTATTATACTAGGTTTTTTTATAAAATATTTTTTTTATTTAGCATTTATTTTATTTAGGAGACATTATAAACTTAAAAGCGTCAAAATGGCAACACTCGAACGAAAACATTAAAAGCAGCGAAACAACGAAATGTAACGAACAACTATTTATACACACGCACACCACATCTGTACATGCATGCGGCTGTAAAAATTTGACGAAACTGAGGGTATTTTCGCCGCATGAGAGATGAGAGAAAAAAATGTATGCACAATATTTTTGTTGGATATTTGTTTTTATTTTTTTTTTAATTATCAGAGCTGGAAATATTCAGCTCATTTAAAATAATTTGAAATTTTTAAAAGTACCTACATTCATACATATATACAATATTTATATTATAGCATGTGTAACTACTTCAACTTCAAATTTGATGTTAATCAAACCTCCAAGGTCCCCAGGCTCAGATACTACAGTTTGTGTCTTACTTTAATTTTGTACTAGCCTAGGTATCTAAAAATCCATAAAATAAATTGATTTATTACATTAAATTTTTTAAAAACATTTTATAATAAAAAAAAATACAAAAGTTTTGTAGTTTATCTATTTGGATAAAACATCCTGCATCAAATCCTTCATCTTGGCACGGAATTCTAAATTCTGAACCCGATGCATAGATTTCATGTATGGCAAGAAACTAACTAAAAAAATACAATTCGGATCTTCAACATCAGCAATAGCTCTTGAACGTATATTTCGCACTTTTTCTTCTAACGCGCTCGTATTGCCGCTATCACCCACTTCTTCAGAGATAAGAATATTCATTATTAAATCAGACATTTTTGCACGAAATACTAAATTCTGAAACTTAGACATACATGTCATTTGAGGCAAATAACCAATCAAGAATTTGAAATCAAGATCGTCAATATTGTTCGTTGTTAAGGCGTCTACGTTTTTTTTCCGCAAAACGATTTGAGCATGTGAAATATTGTTTGTAGTGTTTCTCGGTTCATTTTCCACAAATTCTTCTTTTATATGTATACTGTCACCATCTTCTTGCAATTCCGTATTATCCAATTCGGTCTTAATATGTATGTTATCTATTTGTCGCAATTGGTTATTAGAGTTGGAAGTTAACTTAGGCGAATTTTCCTTGTTTGTATATTTATTGCTTTCTTCCTCGAAGTGTACATTGTCCATATCTGGGTTTTGATAACTTTCATCTTCAATTTCATCCTTGATAACAGCTTCCGGTAACATTATTTGCTCCTGTTGGATTTTATTTTTAGAAGATGTCTGTTCGGTTACTGTGCTATGCTCAGTTTTTAAGTGGGTGTCAACATCGTAAATTGGGCTGTTTTCTATTTGTATATCTGGTAGTTCTTCAATTACCGCATCGATTTGAATGTCTGTTGATACAGGCGATTTATTATGTTTTGAACATGTTTTGCCTTCATTTTCATCTGGAGAATTTTCTATATTTTCACCTTCACTGTCTTCTATTACAATTTCAATTTCAACCTCTTCATCACTATTTTCAGTATCAGATCCATCATTAGAATTACTTAATTTTGAATTGTTTGTAGTTTTTTTAGGGTTCCCGTCAATAAATTTCATGTGATTGTATAATTTTAAACCTTTGTTATAATTTTTTTTAGGATTATATTTTCCGATACTTATATCGTGTTCTATCTTTTTATAAGTATGCCTCAATTCTTTACGAAAATTTCTGCGTAATTGCAACCATTTTGTTTTACATGTCGCTACTGTTGAAAAAAGGAAGTTAAAAAAATTATTAATAGGTACCTACATAGTCAATCTTTTTTAATTAATAGATTACTATCAGCTCCTAGGCATAGGGCAACTTCTTTCCATGCATCTGTTTTTTCATTCCAAGTGCTAGAATGTGTCTTATACCACAGAGCTGGCCTCTTACGAACTTCATTGATTAAATTTATATAATCCATTTTGTTGAAAGGTTCTCGCAATACTAAATTATAGTTTTCGTTAAATTTAAACGAACACAATAACGCAGGCCTGAAAACAATTCACATACACACACATTAAATTTGCTCTCAATTCTCTTCTTTTTTTCTCTTCTATATGTATTTGTCAAAGTTGCCATATTAAATTAAATAATAATCGTTAATATAAAAAGCGCTAAAGTTTTTTTTTTGTTATTTAAATCTGCGATCGGCAAATTCTAGGCGCCACGTTTTCTCTTTTATTACGAATGTACTTATGCACACACATTGGAGAGAATTTATAACAACATTCACTGTAAGCAATTTCGGTCGAAAAATAATCTAAATAGTTTCCCAATTTAGCAAAAATCTATCATTTCGGGAAGAAGTGCCCCACTATGGTAATATTAACATTAAGAATTTACTTAGTGTCGATATTTTATGACGAATTAGATCGCTTTGGTAGTTAAATACACCGTGCTCGAAATTGAAAATTTTTCTTAGACAAGCTGGGCACTTGGCGTTTTAACATAATTCGGGTACGCTGAATGCAATGGTGCTAACTGTTTTTTTTAGGTTAGCTCTTGTTTTCGAGATCTACCTTTATTTCGAAAATGGAGGAGGATGAACAACATATATTCGTGTAAGTCAAACACGGTTTAGTCTATTGAAATTACTAAAAAAAACCGAAATCAATTATAAAAATTTTTCCCAAGCAATAGAAATCCAGAATGTCATACACATCTTGTGTAATATTTAATTACAGATTTCATTATTCTTAACATCGAACGTGTCCTCTCTGTTAAGTTTTTTGCACTGCTTTATCCAATACTCCACTCTTGAAAGTATTGATATTCATATTTTTTCAGTCTTTTGAAAAACGATTAAAGAGAGTGACTTCTGGTGCTGATGTTTTTCCGAAATTTAACTCAAACAAAGCTTTAATAAGTAATTCGCTTATATGAAGGCGACACGGTAGAATAAGTAAATCGCGACCCAATTTACTTTCAAGCTAATATGCTGAGCCTTTTTCAATACTAGTGTTTGTAGATGTTGTATTGTGTACCGTCCCAGTTGAAATTAAATATTATGTTAATTACCTTCAAGATATTTATTTATATTTAATTATTTAATATGTACCTTGAATTCATCTATGATCTGTTTCGCTTGTCTGCGCCGATATTCCTTTCTCATTGTTTGAAACGATGTTCGGTTAAAGACGAAATCTTCCACTTTTATGTCGTTTAAGTCAGTGCCTGTAACTGTTCTGTAACTCTCGCGTTGAGAAACTTTTCGATTGAAATGTGTGAAATGAAACAAAAATGCCATATATTGAAACAAACAGCTGTTTTTCTCACTAAACTGTGTCTGTAATCTTATTGTCGAGTTCTAGCTGTCACGTAAGGAAATTACTCGCCAATTTACAGAAAAAGTGTGTCTGTAACATTTTTGTGAGAAAAGTTCCCGCTTTGAACTGTCAAACAAACTCACGAATGGAAATGGGGCGAGAAAAAATTTAAATACTAAAAAATAATTAAAAATGCAAAACACAAAAAATAATAATAATAATATTTTGTTCTTGGCACATTTTTTATTGTTCAATTCTATTACTTTTAACATTTTTATAAAATATACGAATATTTTCAAAGCTCGTTTGCAAACAACAAACATTAAAGTCGCACTTTACATTATTTAGTATAGCCGACGGTTGTATTTTCACCGCCGTCCTTGAAAAACTTTTCGCTTTAGTAAATTTTAGTCGCCGTTAACGATATGTGTTATTGGCGTTCTCACCGTCTGCAATGTCACATCGGCTTCGAGTGCAATGTTATGACATTTATAACGTAACGACGTAATCTCTTTTGATAGTTTTCGACATGAGTTATAGACACACTTGTTTCTCACTTTTCGAGAAACGATGGAATATTTTGTTTCACTTCTTTTCGATGCGGGAAGTTCTCACTATAGTTACAGAACATGGATACAGGTTTAATTTCCTGCAACTTCCGCAAGACGGCTGTAATTAAATGCATTGCATCGCGATCACTGATGCGGCATTTATCCATGCTTGCTAACATTCGATCATCAACGAAATGGATTTTTCCGCGAGATCCCTGATCCCGCAAAACCAATATGGCAACACTTAACCGTTGTTAATGACCCGGCAGAAAGAGCAATTACTAAAAACTAATTACAGATTTCAATCGGGCATTGACATACGACGAAGAGTATAAGCCCACAAAAAGGCTTCATTAGTAAGTTATCAACAATAAAAAATTTTTTAAAAATTCACCTATTTTTTTGGACTTTTCCGGGCAAGATTGTCCGTACCATATTTTTCAGTGCGAAAACTTTTGGATTTAGCACTTTTAATTTTTTCTATATAACGCTATGGCCAGTCTAATGTACATAAAAAACACAAATAATAGTCACGAACAGAAACAATACATTCCTTGTTCTGCAAATGTGGGAATATTCGTGGTAATCAATGCCAATTTATTTTGTCTGATAAAATTACCTTCTGTTTTTTTTTCATATTTAGATGTATTATGACTAGGTCAGGTTTTTCGTGCTTTCTGCATAAAAAATATGCTTTTCCCAAAGATTTTCCCAAAAAATAATTATAAATATATTTCCCACGACCCCTACGCACCGGAGTTCAACGAAAAACGGCCAAGGATTGCCAGCTCAGCAACATTCTGTTCTTCAGGTCTCGATGCTACATCTAAAATAAACAACTGTTACGGCCAATTTCACCAAGTTCGGTTAAAACTAACTTTTAATTAAAGCTCTAGTTACCAATATGTTTTGCCAGCTATAACTGATAGTAAGTCTGTATTCATACGGCTCATGTTTTAATGACATGATTGCTACTTTATAGGCAAGACGGCAGTGTTGCCACTTTGTGGGTAATTACCCGAATTTGGAATAATTTTTACTATCTTGGGTAGAGTGTGGGTAATTTCTCTTAGGTGTAATTCAGGTGTTATTTGAAATTCTTACTTCATATACCAATATAAAATCAAGATTCGATTTTAGTGATGAAATTTATATCTTTTTAAAGTTTGAAGAATATTTAACGCCCTTTCCAGTTCTAAAACCGAATAACGAAAGGGACAGTTGTATAAAACCCTGCAGGCATTTTGTTTACTAAAAAAGGTATAAAGGGTATTTTTTAAGACCATGAACTTTAAATGGTAGACAACACAAAAAAAAATTTATTTTAAGCGCAGATTTCAAACAAATAGGCACCGCGCCTGTCTTTGACGAAACGCATTGCAGACGTAAGAGCATTGCTGGTTGCATATCACGAATAAAACTAACATTGTTGACCCCCAAGACGTCAATTGTTGCTGGTTTATCAGCATAGGCCAGTGATTTTGCAGCCCTACGGAAAACAATCAAGAGGTGTCACATCGCACGGCCTTGAAGTCCAATTGACAGTTTATTTTCTCTAAATCAACACATCGCCTTCATTTGTGAAAAAATAAGTTGCGTCAGTGTTATCATAAAGGCGCCTACAAGTTGCGAAAATCGATGGCTGATGTGTATAAGCAAAAAGTAAAAGCTTACTATTCGTAAGCACTATGGGGCTAAAAAACCCCATTTTAAAGGAATAGCAATGAGCATCTGGTGCTCATTTAGGTGCTTTTTTACTTTTTTTGTCTCAATTATTAATTAATTACAATAAGAATCTTAACAGTTTGACTAATATTGATCTTCTTTCAATAAGTTAGTTGTGTTTTTGCTTCTTTTTAATTTTTTTTTTTTATTAAATAAAACTTTATTTAATAAATATCAGGTGTAATTTCATTGAAATCGGGTAATTTTGCTTCTTCTCAAGTGTAATTTTGAATTTTGCTTGTGGCAACACTGCAAGACGGACCAGGGGGAAAAACGAGTACACAGATGCAGGTACTGTCAGTACGCTTTGCTTTTTCATTCGGTGTTTAATTTTGTTTTCAATATCAAAAAAGCACACACGCACGACTATACAAAATAAATAACATGTCGTCAACATGACATGATCAATTTGAACGCCAATTCATGTTCAAAGAAGAAAAAGAAAGAATCATGTCAATAAAACATGAGCCGCATAAACGCAGACTTAATTATAACCGAACTTGGTGAAATTGGCCGTTAGAGTAACTTTGGGTATTGTGGAATAGGTTGGCAATATGTAACCTCCCTTTATTTACCAAACTAAATGTAATTTAGAAACGCTTCCTGTAGTATGATTGTTAACATAGTTTACATAAAAATATTAACATTACGGCTTTGGCTATGCAAATGGTCGCACTGTTTGTTTTTTTCGGTATGTAAGTCAAAACATGTGTTGTCGATTTTTTTTTTGTGCATATTTTGCTCCAAATACTGATATATTATTTGTGTTTTTTTTTATCATGTTTACAAATTGTTAACTAAACAGGGGTCTAATCACCGCATACGATATCGAGCAGAATTGATAGAAATTTTTTATTTTGGTATCATGACTCTCGATATCGAATGAAATTTACTGAATATGAAATAATAGCATTCGATATCTAGTAACTCGACACTACATTTCTCGACCCCAGTAATTGGCTAGAAAGTTTTGTATTATTTATAAGATTTTTTTTCAAAAATATGACAATCTAAACTAAATGCGGGTATTGTGGAACCTATTCATCGATAGCCATGAAGGCTGAGAAATAATTTTAAATTGAATATTTTTTTTACAACAAGTTATGTTTTTAATGAATTATGATATTACTATTTTGTTTTTCGGAATACTATTACATATTACCCACCAGGGGTGGTTTTTGAGGTACCTCAGATTTTTCAGTTATAACTTTTTTAGTATTTAGAAAATATAAGTTTTGTAAAGAACATAGTTAGGCAATCGATTTAGAAACACTAATCCGATGAAGAGTTTGCTCATACTTTTTTAAAAAGTCCACATTATCCGAAGTTACTCGATTTTTATACTGAGAAATAACCTAGGGATAACCTAGGAGAGTTGATTGTTCAATTCTGATTTGTGTGCTTTATATGAAAGTTTATCTGGCATAGAAGATATAAAAAATTTAAAAATATTAAAAATAAATTATTTATTATAAGCAATGAAGTTTTTAATCGAAATCTTGATCTTCAAACATTGACCAAACTAAAAACAAAACAATATTTGTATATTTAAGTTAACATATTAACACACTATCTCTATGTGAACAAATATTTTAAAGTATGCGCTAGTTAAGGCCGCTTAAGCCGTTCGTAAATGTAATGTAATTTTATGTTCCTTAATACTCCTTTATATTCAACGAGTAATATTTATATGGTAGCTATCGCCAATTATGGACCGATATGTTTGGCCCAAAATTAGTGAAATTACCAACAAGGCTTATATGCACCAACACTATTCCGGAATGATGTTTGTATGGGAGCTATGTGAAATTATGAACCGATTCTCACCATTTTGAGCAGCCGTCGTCGTTATGACTTGAAACCAAATTCCAAATTGCGACCAGTACCTTGCGCACAAGGTTACATGGACAGACAACCAGCCAGCCACCCTGACCTTGGGACATAGTTAAATCGACTCAGGAAGATAATATCGGGATAAGGTATGACCAATTTACAAGTGAAGCACAGCCGCGAATAACGATGTAAGCTAAAAAATAATTATTATTCAGCAGAGCAAAAAAATTTTTTTAAAATTCAGGATTATTTATTTTTTATTTTTGTTTTATTATCAAAAATAATGATAGTAAAAGCAAAATATCAAGAAATTTTAATTTAATGGACTTAGTGGTAAGGGACAGGGGGTAAAGCCTCCCCTATGTTACTACTATGGTGTGGTACGGGAGAAATTCCGTGATGACGTTAACCGATCCTGGGGGGACAGAGTGGATTGCAGGGTGTCTAGGGCATTATGGCCCGGATTGGACGCGGGGGCAACCAGGGTTCTATTGGGATTGGATAGGAGTAGTCTTAGAACGCTTATAGGGTTCTTGACGGGTCATTGTCCGGTCAGGGCTTTTGTGGGCAGATGGGACAACGCCATACCGGACTTCTGCAGATTGTGCGAGGATTCGAAGGAGCTGGAGACGATCGAGCATGTACTTTGCCATTGTCCTAGGGTGCAGGGTCTCAGACAGAAGTGGTTAGGAAATAGGTTTCACGACGAACTGGGGTGCATCGCTGGATGTAGTCCAGCTGATCTACTGGGATTTGTCAGGGAAATAGTGCGGTTGTTTCTGTTGAGGGGACAGTAGAGAGGGAATTTGTTCTTCACATCACCTACTAACTTTCCTATATTCTATACTCTATCATTCTCATACTTCTTTTCTTAACCTTTCTCTTTTTCTATCTTCTTTATCTATTCTTCATCATGTTGAAAGGATTCACAATGGACCGTACTGGTCTCCGAGTGGAAGTGTGCCCTTGGGCACATAACCCTTCTGAACCTAACCTAACCTAATATGTATGTACCGAAAAATGCCGTTATAAAAATTGTTATATTTGTATACCGATACTGATACAACAATACATATCGTAACCTAATACGAAAAAGGCCCTAACTAACCTATAATTAAAAATCGACTTTTCCTTTTATTCTGATGTATTGCATCAACACAAATGTCACAAACCGTTTTGACATCTTGACACCAAAATAAGTGGCCCTTTCTGCTAAAGATAATATAATAAGCGCTTAAAGAAATAGCAAACTGTTTGCTTACAGCCATGGTCTGACAATCGCATGATCTGAAATCGCAAATCGCCAGAATTTTTTTGCGTTGATCTGAAACTCGTACAAGTCCCTTAAGCATACTTTTGCAATTTTAAGTCGCCAAACTTCTTGGTATTGTGATTTCGAATCGCCACTGTTAAGCGTTTTCCGATTGTCAGAACAAGCCCGCTAATATGCAACATCGTTAATTGTCAAAACAACTGGTAGATTTTAAAAGATTAAGAGAAGCAAAATAAATTATGATAAGTTTAAGGCAAGTTATCATTTTAATAAGTTATTTTCGTCTCCTGTATAAATTTCAAAATGTTAGATAGGTCCTTTTGCGTTTAAAGTAACGATATGTATGTACATTATATTTAAATTTTTATTTTAAAAAAACTGTATTTTACATTTTTTTAAAATATTTTATTTTATTTCGAAATTTTATATTATGAATGTACTTACATATGTATTGATTAACAAATTTTAAATATACTTAATTACACTCTAGATTACATATTAAACATTAAATCTGACATCTTGACACGCAATTGTGAATTTTCTGCTCTGGACAAAGATTTTACGTGTGGCAAAAAGCTAACCAAAAAATTACAATCTGGATCTTTTGTATTACCATATTTTCTAACAAGTGCACTTTGCTGTTCATACGTACCAGCATAATCAATTTGCTTATAATTTCTAGAACTCAAAATGCTGTGGATTAACTCACCCAGCTTGGCACGAAAATTTAAATTCTGAAATTGTGACAAGGACTTCATGTGAGGCAAAAAACTGAGTAAGAATTTCAAATCAATATCTTTAACGTCGTGTGCAGTTGGAAGCTTTTCGTTATTCTCTTGAGAATTCATAAAAGTATTTTGGATAGAAAGACGCGGTCTTTTTTTTGCTGCTGAATTGTGGGAATTTTCTGAACTGGGGTGTTTATTGGAAGACGCAACGCTCGTTTGAAATATATTCAGTTGATTTCTTTGATCATCCACCGGTTCATCCTTTATTCGTGTAGTCTCTATATTTTGAAACTGAGCATTTTGCAAAGAAAGAGCATTGCCAATGTTATGTGATTTATCTTTAATTGTTTTTTTAATTTTCGCTGTGGATTTTATTTGTTGAGCTGATTCATTTTCTTGATAAAGTGTTGCCTCTGGACGAGGACAATCAATATACTCTTTGCAGTCCAAGACATCTAATTCATTCGGAGATGATGTACTTTCGATTTCTTTATTTATTTTAGTTACAGGAGTCATTGTTTTATTTGGTTCCTCATAGGGAGAATTTATATCGATTTGAAAATCTAACGATTTACACGATTCTTTATCAATTGAACATAAATTATCTTTATTTTTAAAATTATTATCGCAACCGTCTACATTCAGTGCATCGGATATGTTTAAATTTGAACTTGAAGTTGATAAATGATCATCATCGCTATATTCTAATTCGATTTCAATTTCATCGTCGTCTTTTTCAATATCGTCATTTTCATTATTCAAAATGATTTGTTTAGATTTTTTTAAAGCGAGGGTGGCATCAAGAAATTGTAAGTGTTTATAATAGATCCACGAAGATTCATAATTTCTATTAGGATTGTATACTCCAAGTCGTTTTTCTTGCTCTATGCGTTCAAGATTGCGTTTTTTTTGAACACAATAAAAACTACGCATTCGTGTCCATTGCATTCTGCATACCTTTTCTGTAAATAAAATGTACTGCCTATTTCACTATATGCGAAAAATACTTTCTTTCGCAAAACTACATTTTAAACAAAATTCTTAAAACCTTGTTTTTGTTTCATATATACAGTGGCAAACTTAACTATTCATACAGCAAGTGCTTGACTTTAAATCATTATTTCATATATACTAAATATAACGAGCTAGTCCAATGGTTCACGCAGAGAAAAAACTTGTTTAAATATGGTGACCTACGACAAAACTATTTTAAAAGAAAATTTAAACATATTATGTATAACATAACCATATTATTGTCACCAGCAACCATTTCATAGTTTAATTTGTCATCCACCAAGAAGCTAGAGACATATTATGGTTGCCTCTTAACATGTTTTGGTTAAATATGACAAAAATTTGTTTCAAGTTAACAATAGTATTTTCCTCTTTTCTGAAAGCAACACGTGCTATGGTTTAAAACGAGCCGTGCTATTATAAGTGTTAAAGATATTTGAGTTATTTTTAACCATAACATGTTCGCAAGCAACCATAATATGGTTGTGGCTTCTTAATGGAGGAATAATTTAACCATATTATGCTTGTCGGTGACAATAATATGGTTAAACTAAACATAATCGGGTATGTTCTGTTCTTCGAAATGAAGTGGATTTAAAATCGAAAAAATTTCGAAAACGAGCCTGTAAATAAGGTTCATAAAAATATTCCTTTTTACATATGTACATACATATACATATACTTCATACTTTGAGTACCAAATTTATTTACAAGAACAACTCTTAAAAAAAAGGAAAAACTACTGTCATTTTGTAAATAATTGAAATTAAAATCTCATTCGATTTCAATTCCACTTCATTTCGATTTGTAGAACATGCCCGAATATGTTTAATATGTTCCTTTAAAAAAGTTTTGTTGGAGGTGACCATATTTAAACATGTTTTTCTCTGGGTGTTTATTAATTCCTTGGTTATTAAAATATAAAGAAATACTAGTCTTAAGTAGGTAACGTTATTTAAAAAAAGTTAAAAAGAAGTTTAAGTCACAATTTTAAGGGGACTAAAGTATTCAAACAGTTCTTAAAGCTTTGCAAAAAAGTTTAATTATTTACAACTTATATTTTTTTGTGAAGCCTTTCATTTCCACGAATTCTTTTAACCTTCTTGCCATTGATATATTTTACATTCTTGCAGTAGAACTTCTTTGAGTTGAGCCTTACTAGTTATGTGGTGCTTTCCGATACGTCTACCCAATTCATCTCAAAGATGTACAATCGAATTCATATTAGGTGATTGCAGTGGAGTAGGAAGTACATATGTGGGTTACGTGATGGATTATCCACACTCGAACGTCATTGGTCGTGTGTTTGAGGTCGTTTTCTCGTTGAATGTTGACCCCAATACCTATATTTTCGACGCTTTGTATCAGGTTATCTTTCAAGATGTTATAATACAGAGTTTTG
The DNA here is from genome assembly GCA_949318255.1 of Pollenia labialis. Taxonomy (NCBI): domain Eukaryota; kingdom Metazoa; phylum Arthropoda; class Insecta; order Diptera; family Polleniidae; genus Pollenia; species Pollenia labialis. Next base: position 69,505,536 of record OX439140.1, on the reverse strand, counting down.
TCTATTTATCTGTCGATTGAGCCTTCACAAATTAGACTAATTTTAAAGCGAACAATTTTTGTTCCATCAATCACACACTGTAGAAAAATTATCTGGCATCCCTGCAAGTTGTATAACATCGCTGCGATGCATCGCGTGGAAGCTAAATGCGATCCTCTGGCAAAACGTTCGCAACTTGCCGGCGATTCGCGGGCGATGGAAATTGTTATATTATTTATATGAATTTCAATAAAACAGCTTTCACAAATCACTTGCTCAACTGGAATGACAATTTTGCTAATTGCCCTTGAAACCAAATATTTATTTTGCCGTTACCTAAACAAAACAACAAGAAAAAAAATTCTATCGTAGTTATAAAAAAACACTGATGATTGCCGCTACTTGTGTGCGCTCGCATATTCATCGCCTAGTTGTAAGGCGTAGGCGATGGTTAGCGATTCGCCAAAAAAATTCAAAAATGTTTGAAGGGATAAAATGTGAACATGTACAAAACTTTGTATGTATTAGTGTTTTTTGCATTCATTTGTTTTTGAAAATGTACATGTATTAGTTTTGTGCTGTTTGTGCGGGGTTGAAGCCGGTTGAAACTTTACGCCAACGAAAAACCATTCCCTTCCCCTCGCTTGCCAACAAACTGCTATTTTACGCCAGCATAATTAGTCTAGTGTGTAATGGGCCATTAAAATTAAACTTCCGACGCACACCACCCTTCTACTACATTGTTTTTTCCAATTCTTTGTTGTTGGGCTTTCTCCAAAGTATCACTCTACCGTAAGACTTAAAAATATTAAATTTGCTTTCATCTTTATCACAATATTCATTTTCAAAATTCAAACGTTTTGATTTATTCACCTTGCTGATGAGCGGGCTTTCCTTGCTACACAAAAGCTATAACCGGCGCGGTGTAAGTTCTGAGCACAGTTTTTGGGTGGATTTTTTTTGGCCATTTCCTCTAAACATTTGGTTGCGAATGTTGTTTTTGGATTTTTTTGTTTTCTTAGGATCTGGACTTCTTTTCTTGGGCTCAGCTTATGCGGCCGAATAATGCGACGAGAACTTTTAAAATCTGAACACTATTTAACTGATGTTCGTTGCAGTGATTCGGATTCTTTTATTTATATTACCAATTTCTGCATGAAATTTATTTTGTTAAATGTATATAACCGTTCAGTAAAAAAGTAAGAAAAATCTATTTTTTACAGATTTAGACGTTACTGTAAAGTTAGATCTTAAGGCTCAGTTAGCCGGGAGTAACAGTAACGTTGCAAATCAGCTGTTTCATTTTGTTGTAAAATGTAAAGCAATTATAATGATTATAGCTAGCAGTAAGATGTTACCTCTCAATCTGTAATAAATAGGTTGGTCTTACTTTTTTACGGTAAGGTTACATACACGAAAATGAAGCAGGGGCTTAACACAATTTTTCTTTCACACCGTTGTTTCTTTTTGTGACCCATTTTAAAAAATTCCACTTTTAGACAACACTATTTTAAATAAAAATATACCAAGTAATTTATAACGCCACTTTCAATATTTCTTTACGCAAGTGTTGTTTTTGTTATGTTTAGTTTAAGTACTTAAAGCTGCAAATATGTGAATACTTAAGTCCCCCAGAATTATCATTTTAATTAGCTACTTACATCATTCTTGAAATGTAACGTACTTGGAATTAATGTTTCTATAGGTATATTCATATCGAGCCCTAACCGCGAAAATAGTGTAAGCGACATAAATTTCAGTTTTCGTTTTTTTTAATAAATGACTTTATTGGCAACACTTGCATCATCTCCTAAAATGCCATGGTCACATAAGGTACCGTTACGATTGTATAGCAAAAACAATTGTATTGTAAGCGACAAATTTCATACAAAATTTATATGAAATAAAATAAAAAAGCTCTCTGCTGTAAAATTAGATTTTTGGCGCTTACACTATTTTCGCGGTTAGGGCTCGATATGATCTGCATTTATTTTTATTTTTTTTTTTTGAAAATATAAAAAGTTTTAAATTGAAGTACATGCTGTGTAAAAACTTCAGTCTGTCACTGTATTTGTGGTAGAGAAAGCGTTGAAATTGGCAGGTAATTTTTTTATTTTGAAAGAATGGTAGTTACCATCTAATCCTAAACAATTTGCGACTTCTTCCCATGTATCCTTTAATACTTTCATAGATCGAGACTCTGCATGTTCAAAAATATATGGTCTCTTTCGAACTTCTTCGATTAAATTCAACCACTCCATTGTCTTATAAAGGTTTTCACAATACTAAATTATAGTTTTCGTTAAATTTGAACGGCTGCATTATAAAATACAAGCTTGTACACACATACATATACATACACAAGAAAATAATAATTACACTTGTGATAAACAGCGATGCCAACTTAGTGCTTTTGGCACTATTTATGGTGCTTTTTGATGACTTAAAACGCCAAAATTTTATCTGTAGTGCCAAACCTAGAAAAAGCACTAACTTGGTGCTTTTTCAATTTTTCGTTAGTGCATTTAGTGCTTTTTTAATTTAAATTTTTTTTCTACCGTTTTTTAAAAATACGATTATAGGAATAGAGGATTAAGATGAGCTTTGCTATTTGGATTACAATTTTGAGAAAGCCTGTAAAGATTTTAAGATTTCAAATGATAAAAAAAGAGATAAAGAAAAGTGGCATTCGTTTTGCCAAAAACTTTATTTACGATGTTAGAGCTAGGCTTCCAAGCAATTTGGAAATTTTACAAAAGGTTTCACTTTTTAGCGATGGCAACATATTTAGTAATCGTAATAACAACGATGTATTTGTTGGCGATAAACATTTTTTTAAAGATGTAGACACTGTGTCAAAAATAGAAAATGACTTGGAAAATATTAGGAATTGTGAATGGAAAAATAAACAACGATTTTGAGTCATGTAGAAAAGTTAAAAAACATGCAGTATAAAAAGTTGAAACTTAGTATAACCAAAGTTTTAAATAAATTTAAAAAAAGTTGACAGAAAATGCTTTTATAACAAGCGTTATGTAACCCGCCATTTTTCATGAGTTTTAGTTTTCAAACGCACAACACTCTTCACCAAATAACCACGTGTTGTGCACTTCTGCCTCTAGTCCTACTGCAAAAAGGTTTGACTAAGTATCAGAATGCAAACATACATGATTTTCTATATAACACCTTATGTGTGTTTTTTATTTTGAAGCGTACATAGGTTAAAATAATTGGATAATATCATACGCCAATTCTTTTATTAAACTTTGCACGATTTTAATTCAGATTTATTTAAACGATATAAATATAAAGTCATTGGTCGGTCATTGCAAATTTTCGGTAATTGCAACAGGCAAGATTTTTATCGAGTTACAAAAATCGAGCTCGCACTGTATTACTTTAAAACGATCTTATGGCCAATTCAAACATAGCTGATGGATCATCATGATTTGGATGATATTATTTTTATTGAAGATAATAATAATACAATTAAAAATGTTTTTAAACAAATGCAAATATATCGCACTCGTTCAACAATACTGTATTAACTCAAAATTTTTATTTTTTCACTTTTTGGAAAAAATGGATACGTAATATTCATATCTACCCACTGTAAAAATATTGTGCAATTTTGTCCACTTTTTTGTAATGAAACGGCTGCTTTAAAAATTCTTTTTCATATGCCTATAATGTTAAATTGAAAATTGTTTTGCTTCTACTGAAAATTTTTAAATTTTGAGTTAATACAGTATTGTTGAACGGGTGCGATATGTATTTATTATTTAATCTTGAAAAATTGTCCCCATAAACGCCATCGCCTTTTTTTTAAATTTTGAAGGTATTTATATACGTGATAGCCGAAAGGAACTTGTTTTGTGTTTAATTAAATTGAAAAAATGGCTAAGTGCTTTTTTACGCTTTTTTTTGCTCGAAAAAGTTCTTTTTAGTGCTTTTTTAAAATTTTAAAGTGCTTTTTGCTCTCAAAAAGTTGGCATCACTGGTGATAAATATAAATAGTCACCATTTAGGCAGTGAAACATTTGGTTAGCTATTACGTAGGGAAAAGAGAGAATTGTTTTTGTTTTCGGTATTCGGCGACACGCTTTGTTCACAATTTCTTTGTTGATATTTACTTTGCTTTTTGACAAAAGAGTATCAATAGTAACAGAATGTTGCCTGCAACATGTTCAGTTGTGTGAGCGCAAATGAATAAAAAACAGAGAATTCCACATGTCTTTCATCCATATCAGCGCTGCCAGAAGTAAGATTTTACCTTATTTTTTAAGATTTTTTAACCGAAAAAAGATTTTAAGATTTTTTCCCCAAAAACAAGACTTTTTGTTATGTCTAGACGAAGGTTAGGTTCAATAAAAAAAAAACTTCCTTGTTCCCATTTAAACATTTTTAAACGAAATAAAACAATTTAGTATAAGATATTAAATTTTTTGTAATGTTTTTTTTTTTTGTTTATTTTATGTATTAAATAAAATATGAATTGTTTTTATTATTTATAATAAAAAAAACTACTTTTTTCAAAAATAAGATTTTTTTTTCACAAATAAGATTTTTTCTTCAAAAATAAGATTTTTTTGGTGAAATTAAGATTTTTTGCTGAAAATTTCTGGCAGCCCTGATCCATATGTTTGCTCGTGTAAGCTCGGACAAAGATAGCACAATGCAGTGTTGCCAGAACTTTTAAAAGTAAAATCAGCAAAAACCATAATTTTTCATCAAGATTTTAAAAATGTAAGATGAGATGAACCCACTGTTTATTGTTGATGTTGTTTTGTTTAAACTTTGATATTATTACAAGTAAAACTGTTGCTATAAGTCTTATACGTTTAACATTTGTATTTGGTTTAATATCTTTAGTTTTTCTAAAATCTTTATGGATGAAGTTTCCTGATGATCTGGCCTAAGCAACCAGTGAAATGCGCATAGGAATAGCTTATCCCATCAACAATAAATTTCAAGTGTTTTTATCAATAATAAAAACTGGGAATTTAGCACGAATAACAAAATCTTTTGGAATTTCAAAAATCTTCAAAACATATTTATAACATTTTTAATGAAGTTTAGAAAAAGTTAACAATTAATTTCAAAATATTCTGAAATGTAAGATCGATGTTAGTTTTAAGAGTAGTTCTGGTAAATATCTTTAAGTGGTCCTCGAAGTATAAGTTTTAAAAAGGAAACATTTTATTGACCTTTTAACAATGAAAAATTTTCCAAATGTGTTCGATTTTCATTTCATTGTTCATTTTTAGATATTTTTACATTAAAATTATCTATCCAAAATTAATTACTCAGGCTGAGTAAGGATTAATCATATCTGTGTTATTTTAAGCAACAAATTCAAAGTTAATTGCTTGACATGTTATTAAAACTATCATGTTATTAAAACTATTATTGAAATTTTATAAAGAGATCAAATACTGCAACTATTAAATATATTTATTTATGCATAAGTACATATCAATATACATATGTATGCGTACTTATGCATATTATGTCGTGTAAAGTCACATGACATAAGCCCGACGATAAGAATGTGTCATGACAATGCGAATTTTAAAAATTTTTTTTAATTGTTAAGTAATCTTTTGTGAATAAAATTTCTACTAATAAATCTATTTCCCCGCGGTTCTTCTATCTATCGTATATATATTTCGTTTATCAATGAAAGAAGTGGAAATAGGACAAACATAACTGACAATGTAAAGAAGTTTTCACCGAGCTAAAGAATCTGCAATTTTAAACCAAAAATCTTCAAATCTGCATTTTGGCAATTTGGGATATAAAATCTGCAAAATGCAGATAAATCTGCACTTCTGGGATCACTGGCACCATGGCGTATACATTTAATTGGGAATTCGCCTTAGATGCAGGGTTGTTAGATGTGACGAATTTTCGTCATTTTGACGATTTTTTTGAGAAAATACAGTAAAATGACGATTGACGATTTTTTGACAAAAAGTAATAGTGTTATGACGATTTTCTGGCATCAATAAAACACTTACAAGAAATATTTACAATTATATTGGGAACAGTCCAAAACGTAAAAATTAATTTTTCGAAACACAAAAATTTTTTGGAAATTACCCAAAAAAAAATCTTCCCCCATCACAAACCAGGTGGCTTCATTAGAAGCATTAGTAATTCAAATTCTACAATTATATAAATGCCATCGATACTGCAAAAAATATACACTAGAGCCCTGAATTGCGGCGGTTCTATTTGGTCCGCTTTTTAAAAATTGGTTAAATCCGCTTTGCGTTTTTATGATTTCGATTTCTACATACGATTGCATTTTTCGATGAAGTCATTATCACATGTAAAGAATTTTTCTATTTTAGTGTAAAAAGGCGAATTCCCATTTAATTCTGTTAGGTTAGTTATTCTAAGTATAGTTGCGTGTTAGGAAGTAAGAAGATGTGTAGAAAAATGGGTGTAAAGAGAAGACAATGCATTAGTGCTGGTTCTAAGAAGGGAAAATCGAATGCCATTTCTTTTTCTCTCTCTCCTAAAAACTCAAGACTTGACGGCTAGAACTTGAAGAGTGTGGACCAGCACTAACTTAGTTTGGAACTAAAATTGGACGTAAAAACGTTTATACCCGACTTTAAAAGTTTTATTATGTCCAATTTTAGTTCCAAACTATGTAAGTAAAATACTGTTGATATAGACAGAACCCTTGGTTTAGCACCTTTAACAGTAAAAACAATTTGCAAAAGTGATAGCGCTAAAAATTAATCATTTAGAGATTGATAGCAAATGAGATTTTATTTTTATTTTTTTTATTTCCTAAGCTACTAAGCACTAATCTTTTCGTGAATATGGATGAATGAAATAAATAAATGTTTATTATGCATATATGAAAATATATTTTTCTTATGTATTTCTTTTCAAATGATAAATATATTTCAGCCCACTTGCTAAAATAAATAGAATAAAACTTAACCATATAACTTTCTTCATCATAAATAGAATTTCTTGCTAAAAATTTATATTTTTGAACCAATCAATGCAAATAATTGCCTCTAATTTGTAAAATTTAAATATTTGACGATTTGTTGACGATTTTGTTAAATGTTCGTGACGATTTTGACGAATTTTGTTAAAACTTTTGACGATTTTTGAAGAAAAAAGTCTAACATCCCTGCTTAGATGGCACATTTAGCGCTCTTGCTTACCTTTCTCACCTTTTGCGCTCTTTTTTTTTGCTATTATTGTCAGGGTTGCCGTTGAAAATTTCGAAAAAGTGTCATAAAAAGGGATTAAAGAAAAAAGGGTATTTAAAAGTAAAATAGGGTCAAGTTTATTAGTATAGATTAATTAAAAACATGAGACTAAAATAAAAGTATTTATACATACTTGAATTATAAATCAATGTTAAAACTAAGAAACAAATCATAGGTACATTCAAAAATTAGTCATATTATCATAAAAAAAGAAGTTACTTTTACAAAAACCTTTCATTATTAGGGGAGTCATGGAAATCTAAAACGTAAAACGAAAGAATTTTCAGAGTCGTTTTTCAATAAGATCTCAGTAGTAAAAAAAATTTTTATGACAATTATTATACAAATAGTTAATGCGGTTTCCGAAGCCGCTAGATATGATTGGGGCTTAATTGATATATATTTATGTCAGGCATGCTCATTTTAATTTCGCTATTGAAATTCAGCCAGATCGGTCCAAAAATGGATATCAGCAAAAAACCACGACTACTATTTTAAAAATCCTTTGTTGTTGTTGCTGTTTTTTTATTTATTTTTTCTGTATATCCGGAGAACGGCAAGAGCCAAAGTTTCCAAATTAGGTACAAACATTTAGGTTATCAATACACAGCATCCCACAAAATGTGGGCGTAGCACCTTCCGTCATATGACATATGGTTATGCCTTATATATCAAAAGATCGGAAATCTTTAGAAGAAAATATTTTTTAAAAAACTCGGAAAAATAGGTTCAGATACAAAAAAGTTATGACCAAAACATGTGCAAATAATTAAATGCAATTAAGCTATTAACACTATATACATATACTAGCTGACCCGGTCCACGTTGCTAGCCCTAAACAAACATTAGTGTTGTATTACCACACGATTTAAATTGAGCATCAGTGTGACCTGATTTTTTAAAAATATAAAGCTAAAAAAGAAAATTTAAAGCCAAAAAATAAAGCTAAATTTTTTTTATAGCTTCTTGTTGTAACTTTTAATTATTTCGATATTTTCCATAGATTAAATAGTGTTTAAGTAAGTATATATGTATAATATCCTTGGCTTTGTTCTAAAAAGTCACATTGAAAAATAACATTTAGGACCGTTGTGAAAACTTACCGATAGCTAAAGGTAGGAATTTATCGGCCGTATAAAACGTGCTCCATTGGCACAACTTAACTTAATGGAAGTTTTATCCTACCTTGTAGGTTAATGTTTAGTTGAACTAATGGATCACTTTTTATACGGCCGATAAAATCCTACCTTTAGCTATCGGTAAGTTGTAAAAACGGTGGTTAAAGTTTTTATAAACAATTTTTTTATTATATGCATGTAGCTAAGAATAACTCCAAACCTTACTTATCAACTTTGACTTAGACATATAATAGATGTAAACATTTACTAGCAAAATTTACAAAATGTTCTCCCATTTACTCAAAAAAAGTAAATGAACGCTTTACCACCAAAAACTAGCAAGTTAGTCATATCGATACTATTCAGATGCAATAAAATGGATTATACCGTAATTAATTTAATTGTTTTAAACCATTTGCCGAAGAATATAATTCTTAAATTTTAGAAAAATAAATATTTATTGTGATTGAAAGACTTTTAATTTAAAAATTTTGAAAATAATTTTTTTAAATAAAAATATGAAACAGGTTAAATAATTCTTGCTGGTAAAAATTTAACTTCAGATGTTTTTAATAAATTTTTAAAAAAATTGTGACGAGTAGTTTTCGTGATCGAAGTCGTTTGAAACGACAATGTTAAACGCATAAGTAAAAAGTTCTTCGGCCAAACAAGATATTTTTACCCTGATACTAAACCAAAAATAAATTTGTTTCATGTGGAGTGTTGATGACAAAAATTAAACGATTTAATTCTTAGTTCTTTTATATGGTAGAACGTTTTGGTAATGTGACTATAATGAACATAATTCGATTTACTTTTGCCTTTGCTGGCCGCTTATAGATGGAAAATGCTTACATCCCTTAATGGACTATCATGTAAATCTTATATTTAATTTACTTACAACGGCAGCAAAACAGATAAATTGGAATCGCTAAAGTTGGGAATAGAAACGAAAAGTACTGTATGCTTAAACCTTTTTTTAATTCTCATGCAGTGGGCATATGCTTGAAACTTACTCTTTGCTATGCTTTTGTTCTATTCATAATTGATAGTCTTGCCATTATCACTGAAATATTGAATAAAAATATGTATGTATTTGGTTTTTACAAATCATATAAACTTACTATTTGTTGAAGAAATATTTTGAATTGTAACTTTTGACAAAAATTTTTATCTTTTTTGAAAAATAGCGTAACTTTTTTATTCTTGCCCTGCAGTACTGTTATGTATGTAGTTCAAATCTGCAAAAGCGATTATTTCTGCACTGTCACACTATTACTCTTTTAACTAAATCATAAATAAGTTTATTTGGATAAACTGTTTTATTTATTTTGAAATATAAATAAACACGAAATTAAAATAAAAAAAGGCTAAAAAAGCTAAATGCATTGTTGAAAAAAGCCGAAAAAAAGCTTAAAGCTAAATGAAATATCTAAAGCTAAACATGAAAAAATAAAGGTAAATTTAGCTCGAAAAAAGCTAATATGGTCACACTGTTGAGCATTTAACAAAATTTACGGCCTTTAAAATAAAAATCCATGGAATACCCATCATAAAGTTTTTTTACAAAATAACTTACATATGATGTAGATATGGGCTCAATCAAAAAAGAAACGCATGTATTTAAGGCAAATTGGAAATTATATTTATTTATTACTTCATCTTAAGGCCAGCGCATAGACAATGTTTTTTGTTTTTTTTTTATTTGGTGTAAAGAGCCGTTTTCTGATTTTAGGTAAATCGAAAAAAGCGGGCGGGGCAACATTTTCTTTCCGTAAAAACCTAAGTTGGACCATGGCGATCATTTTAAAGAAAAAATCGTCCAAATCGGTCAAGCCGTTCTCAATTTATGCGCTTAATAAAAAAAGTGGGCGTAAAAGTAGGCGTGGTAAATTTTTCTTTCGATGAAAACTTAAAATGGATTTATACGAACATTTGAAAGAAAAATTTGTCAAATCGATGGTGCCGTTTTCTGTTTTTTTGTAATTCGAAAAAAGTGGGCGGTGCAAAATTTTCTTTTCGTATAAATCTAAGTTGGACCATGGCGATCATGGCCATCTCAGGGAGGCATTTGGGCGTAATGTCCCAGTGTATGGAGGCTGCTTTGAAGGTACTCAGTACCTGGAGTGCATCATGCGGTCTGGGTGTAAATCCGTCTAAGACGGAACTGGTACTCTTTACGAGGAGGTATAAGACCGAGGACTTTAGGCTTCCGAGGTTAAATGGAACTGAACTTCGGATATCTCAAAGTGCGAAGTATCTGGGCGTGGTTCTGGATAGCAGGCTGTCATGGCGACTAAATGTCCGGATGAGAGTGGAAAAGGCAATAGTTGCCATATATGCGTGTAGGGGTGCAATCGGCAGAAACTGGGGTATGAGCCCGAGGTGTGTCAATTGGATCTTTGAGGCTGAGGTAAAGCCGACCCTGTACTATGGGGTCGTTGTATGGTGGACTGCATTGGATAAGGGCATACACCGTGCGATGCTTGAGAAAGTATACAGACTTGTCGCGTTGATGATTACGGGATCCATGCGATCTACTCCAACGAGGGCGCTGTTCACGATACTGAACTGGCTCCCGGTGGACATAATGGCCAGACAGTTGGCTCTTTGTTCGGCGACGCTGCTGCACGCGGTGAACAGCTGGTCGACACGTGGCTTTGGACACGCCGGGATAATCAAACGTACGATTGTCCCTGATGGAGTGGATTACTGCACCCCGGTGCCGTTCTTTGGTGCGGGGTTCGTGACGCAAGTGGCGCACAGCAGTGTGCTGTTGGATACTTTCCGTGAACCATCCCTGGGGGTATATACTGATGGTTCGAGGAAAGGTGATAGGGTCGGCGGAGGTTTCTTCATAGAGGAACTGAATGTGAAGGTTTCCTTTCGTCTGCCGGATGGATGTAGTGTCCTGCAGGCGGAAATCTCGGCTATAAGGCGGGCGGCAAACTGGCTGAGGTATCATCGCATATCGGGAGATACACGTATATTTACTGACAGCAAGGCTGCTCTTGCTTCCCTAGCGGGTGTCTATACGACATCTAGGTTAACTGTAGAATGTCGGATGTCTTTGGATGAGATTGCGAAACATTCAAAGGTAACGCTAATATGGATACCGGGGCACACTGGGTGCCCGGGAAATCAGGTAGCAGATGAGCTGGCCAAACAAGGTGGTCGCATGGATGATGCATTCATTGACCAATTCTTTGGCCTTCCAATGGCTCACTGTAAATCACTTATAGGGCGCGAGTCCTATAAAGTTGCGCAGACGCGGTGGACCTGTGGATCCACCTGCTCGATATCCAGGATCCTTTGGCCTGCATATGATGGACGGAGAACTAGCTCTCTACTTGGGTTCAGCAGGGACCAGATAAGGACGGTGATATCGGTTGTAACTGGACACTGGCCGGTGGGGACTCATGCTGGAAGAATGGGTCTGGAATTTAACGACTACTGTAGAAGTTGCCAAAACGAGGAGGAAGGGGAGACTGTGCTCCACTTTCTTTGCCATTGCCCTGGATTGCGGGGTATTAGGGGGGAATGCCTGGGAGAACCGGTATTTGCCTGCTTGGAGGATCTATCTGGGATGGAACTGAAATCGCTCCTTCTCTTCACTAGGAAGACGAGGTGGTTGGACTTTGCAGTGACGCCATCTGAGTAACTGCTCTAAGGGATGGGCATTTGCGCAGGGTATCACAAAGGGACCAATAAAAGACCCAAGTGAGCTGTCTTTTGATGGCTGCCCATGGATCCTAACCTAACATGGCGATCATTTTAAAGAAAAAATCGTCCAAATTATATAGATGTCATTGGTGGTGCAATATGAAAATTGGATTTTGCCACGCCCCTCCGCCCGCAGACCGAAAATCAAAAATCAGACTTCACAGTGTCACCCGCCTGAATGAATTTGTTTTGATAACATCCAAATATAGTTACATATAATCATTTTTAAAGTTTGCTTATACTAAATTTACATTAGGCCGAAATCTTGTAGATTTGATTTAAAATCTTCTTCGAAATCTAGTGCGTTTACATTATACTTTTTTGACATTAGCGAGATTTTGTTTTTATAACAAAACAACTGACTAAAAGTTTTTTCGTTACACATACAAACTGTATTTTTAAAAATTACATACCTAATGTTTATGACTATTTATTTAATTTATTGATAAAAATGAGTTTATTTAATACAATTTTCTTTACAATATTTATTAAATATGAAATAAAAATGTTATGTTATTTCAAAATGTATCTTTTTGGGAAAAAATTTATCGTTTTGGAAACTAAATTGTATCTTTCTCGTAATTTCGCTGGCAACACTGGTTGCCGGCAACATTCTGTTAATAATATTGTTGTTTTCTTCAAAAAAACAAAGTAAATGTCAACAAAGAAAATGAGAACAAAGCGTGTCGCCGAGTACCGAACACTGATGGAATTTGTGGTACAAATGTACCAAATTTGGTACAATCGAAACTTCATTGGTACACTGGTACAATTCGTCCCCTTTCTGTACAATTTAAAAATACCCACAAAGTTTTATCATTCTTTGACAAGTTTTGCCTTTCAATTCCTTTCAATTTGCAACACACTCTCACTGTTTTAATAACACACTCACACTTTAAAAAAAAAAACACGAGATTGCTTTCCATTTGTTTGACAATTTTACTTTAAAAATAACAGCTGATTACAAGTTTGTCTTGGTAAATGTTGACAAGCAGTATATGTAAAAGACTATCAAGAAAAACTTGATCGTATGGCCGCATGGTGATGTGGAATTTTTATTCAATATTGTAATTATAGCCGTAACCAGAACTACCAAAAATTGTATTACATATTGTTAATTAATGTTTGAATATTATACTAACGTATAAAGTACATATGTACATACATACATAAGTATATGTACTCGTATCCCTGTAAAAGCATAGGATTAAGTGTATCCAATTCGCCACTTTTGTTCATTGTTTTGGTGACACTGTCAACCAGGTTTGAGAAAAAAGAGAAAAAGACATATTGTCGCTTCTTCTTAATTTGTATACCCACACCATAGAAATGGTATTATGCGATTGTGCTGATGTGTATAACACTTCAAAATAATACTTTTTGAGTCGATTTGTTGTCTGCCCATGTAACCTTCTGCGTAAAGTACAGGTCGCAATTTTTTAAGAAACTTCGATTAAATTCTGAACATAGGTATCAATTTATAAGGACAAAGCCTACTAAAAATGGTCAAAATCGGTTTATAATTCAGGACTAGTGGTTCTGCCTATAAACCATCCTATTACGTTTTATAATTCCATTTTGCTGGAATATTTTAGACATTTTTTTGCTAACAGATCAAAGCATGATCAATTGCATAGCTTACGATTTGATTCATTTTCAATGGCACTTATTGTCGGAAATTGTTCATACCAACATATAAACCGGCTCATGCGCAACAACTTAACTAAAGACCATAGCATGATCGAATGATATAAATTATTTTGAGTAATTTTCAATGGTGCCGCATATCGGAAATTGGTCATACCAACCTTGAAACCTTTGTATGGTAATGCTCAACAGCTGTGCTAAAGCTGTGTAATTTTCAATGGCGCCACCTATTTTAGATTTTTTTAGATTTGCTATTATTCTTACTTGGTCAGAGACCATTCCGAATTGGTACGAATTATCGAAATCGGTCCAGCCGTTCTTTAGTTATAAACGTAGTAACTAACGCCACTTTCTTTTATATACATATAGATAAAGAGTTATGAATTCTAACTATATATGCTTTTTTATTTTAAAGTGCAATTTCGGTACAATTTGTGTAAATTTGGTACAATTTTGCCATTAAGACGGTACAATGTTAGAATTGTCAGATCCCAACACTGGTACCGAACACAAAAACCATTCTCTTTTCCCCACCCGTAATTTGCACAAGCAAAATGTTTCCCAACCAAATGTTTCCCTAACGTATCTTTAACAAATGGACACTTTATCGCAGTGTTGTTATTGTGCTTGTGTATGTATATGTGTGTGTGTACAAGCTTGTTTTTCGTATTTTATAATGCAGTCGTTAAAATTTAACGAAAACTATAATTTAGTATTGTGAGAACCTTTATACGACAATGGACTGTTTGAGTTTAATCAAAGAAGTTCGTAAGAGGCCATATATTTTTGAACATGTAGAGTTTCGATCTATGAAAGTATTAAATGAAAAATGGGAAGAAGTTGCAAATTGTTTAGGATTAGATGGTAAGTATCGGTCTTTCAAAAAATAAAAAATTACCTGCCAATGTCAACGCTTTATCTCGTACAGTGACGAACTAAAGTTTTCACACAGCATGTACCTACATATTTCCATTTAAAACATTTTATAGATCCAGATCATATGAATAGACCAATAGAAAAATGACAGTAGTTTTTCCTGTTTTTAACAGTTGTTCTTGTAAATATGTAAATTTTGTACTCAAAGTATGAAGTATATACATACATATGTATGTATGTAAAATGGAATATTTTTATGAACCTTATTTACATGCTCGTTTTCGAAATTTGTAAGATTTCAAATCCACTTCATTTCGATTAACAGAACATACCCGATTATGTTAAGTTTAACCATATTATTGTCATCGACAAGCATATTATGATTAAATTCTTCCTCCATCAAGAAGCCACAACCATATTATGGTTGCTTGCGAACATGTTATGGTTAAAAATAACTAATATATATTTAACACTTATAATAGCACGGCTCGTTTTAAACCATAGCATAGTGTTGCTTTCAGAAAAGAGGAAAATACTATTGTTAATTTAAAACAAATTATTGTCATATTTCACCAAAACATGTTTCGAGGCTGTGGCTTCTTGATGGATAAAAAATTTAACTATAATATGGTTGCCGGTGACAATAATATGGTTATGTTAATCATAATATGTTTAAATTTGCTTTTAAAATAGTTGTGTTGTAGGTCACCATGTTTAAACAAGTTTTTTCTCTGCGCGAACCATTGAACTTGCTCGTTTTATTTGGGATATAAAAAACATTTAAATAGAAAGCACTTGCTGTATAAATAGTTAAGTTCACCACTGTATAGTTGAAACCTAAACTAGCAGGGGCAAAACGCAAAAATTTGGAAGTTGTTTTTAATAAACTTAAAACCTAATTATTATAATATTTTGTTTAAAATCCTGTTTAATAAACAAATATTTGTTTAATATTTGTCATAAAATTCTTTTATTACAGAAATCGTACTTAAAAACGACTTTTAAAATTCTTGCGTTTTACGGTTGCGATTTCCAGCACACCCCTGTAGGTCAAGGCGAAATCGCTAGAAGGTGAGGTCAACTCTACAATAACGCTGCTTTTGTGGTCGTATTGTCAAAAATATTGCTAGTAAAAAAGTAGTTTGTATACAAACTTTTATCAAGTCTACAACCGAAAAAAACACTATATGTTGACTTGACCCCACATTCTAGTGAATTCGCCTTGAACTAGGTTTTAAGAATTGGTTTTAAATGTAGTTTTGGACAGAAAGTGTTTTTCGCATAAACTAAAATACGCAGTTTCTTTACAGATAAGGCATGCAGAAAGAAGTGGTCACGATTGCGGAGTTTATATTGTGGTAAAACTAAACGCAAACTTGAACGCATAGAGCATGAAAAACTACTTGGAATATACAATCCTAATAAAAATTATGACTCTTTGTGGATCTATTATAAAGACTTAAAATTTCTTGATGCCAGCCTCTGGTTAAAAAAATATAAACAGAAGTATTGGAATGATGAAAATGACGATGGTGAAAAAGACGACGATGAGAATGACGATGAAATTGAAAACGCATTAGAATATAGCGATAATGATAATTTATCAACTTCAAGTTCAAATTTAAACATATCCGATGCATTGAATGTAGACGGTTGCGATAATAATTTTAAAAATAAAGAAAATTTATGTTCAATTGATATAGAATCGTGTAAATCGTTAGATTTGCAAAATGATATAAATTCTCCCTATGAGGAATCAAATAAAACAATGACTCCTGCAACTAAAATAAATAAAGAAATCGAAAATACATCATCTCCGAATGAATTAGATTTCTTGGGCTGCAAAGAGTATATTGATTGTCCTCGTCCAGAGGCAACAATTCATCAAGAAAATGAATCGGCTCAGCAAATAAAATCCAGAGCGAAAATTATAAAAACAATTAAAGATAAATCACATAACATTGACAATGCTCTTTCTTTGCAAAATGCTCAGTTTCAAAATATAGAGACTACACGAATAAAGGATGAACCGGTGGATGATCAAAGAAATCAACTGAATATATTTAAAACGAGCGTTGCGTCTTCCAATAAACACCCCAGTTCAGAAAATTCCCACAATTCAGTAGCAAAAAAAAGACCGCGTCTTTCTATCCAAAATACTTTTATGAATTCTCAAGAGAATAACGAAAAGCTTCCAACTGCACACGACGTTAAAGATATTGATTTGAAATTCTTACTCAGTTTTTTGCCTCACATGAAGTCCTTGTCACAATTTCAGAATTTAAATTTTCGTGCCAAGCTGGGTGAGTTAATCCACAGCATTTTGAGTTCTAGAAATTATAAGCAAATTGATTATGCTGGTACGTATGAACAGCAAAGTGCACTTGTTAGAAAATATGGTAATACAAAAGATCCAGATTGTAATTTTTTGGTTAGCTTTTTGCCACACGTAAAATCTTTGTCCAGAGCAGAAAATTCACAATTGCGTGTCAAGATGTCAGATTTAATGTTTAATATGTAATCTAGAGTGTAATTAAGTATATTTAAAATTTGTTAATCAATACATATGTAAGTACATTCATAATATAAAATTTCGAAATAAAATAAAATATTTTTTAAAAATGTAAAATACAGTTTTTTTACAATAAAAATTTAAATATAATGTACATACATATCTGTACCTTAAACGCAAAAGGACCTATCTAACATTTTGAAATTTATACAGGAGACGAAAATAACTTATTAAAATGATAACTTGCCTTAAACTTATCATTATTTATTTGGCTTCTCTTTATCTTTTAAAATCTACCAGTTGTTTTGACAATTGACGATGTTGCATATTAGCGGGCTTGTTCTGACAATCGGAAAACGCTTAACAGTGGCGATTCGAAATCACAATACCAAGAAGTTTGGCGACTTAAAATTGCAAAAGTATGCTTAAGGGACTTGTACGAGTTTCAGATCAACGCAAAAAAATTCTGGCGATTTGCGATTTCAGATCATGCATGGCTGTAAGCAAACAGTTTGTTATTTCTTTAAGCGCTTATTATATAATCTTTTACAGAAAGGGCCGCTTATTTTGGTGTCAAGATGTCAAAACGGTTTGTGGACATTTGTGTTGATGCAATACATCAGAATAAATGGAAAAGTCGATTTTTAATTATAGGTTAGTTAGGGCCTTTTACGTATTAGGTTACTATATGTATTGTTGTATCAGTATCGGCATACAAATATAACAATTTTTATAACGGCATTTTTCAGTACATACATATTACAATTAAATGAACCAAAAAAAAAAAAATATATTAATTTACCAAGTTGGCTAAATTGACATAGACGAAAATTTCGTCAACGATGTTTTCAAGACATTCTTGAATTTGTCGCTTAAATAACATTGATGACGACAAATGAAGTAAAACAACGTGTATGTATTTTGTCGTGTTTAAGATCCCAGTTGGCCATGTCTTCAAGACAACGTCGAGGGCGCGTACAAGACCCATAGTAAATCCCTGACGACATGTTGGCGACAGCCCATGCAAATTAGTCGTAAACGACAATGTGAGCGACATTATTATGCATATTTTCGTTAATGATCATGTGGGTAACAATGTGGTTAAAGTTGTCACTGGCGACTATATAAACGACTTTTTTCTCATAAATTCGTTAATGCCCGATTAGCGACATTACTTTAATAGTGTCGTTGATGACAATATTGTTGACACTATCTACGATTTAGTCGCCGATAGGTAAGTGACAATTAGGGATTTAACGAATACTGATTCTGATATATTGGCGATACTTTAGATTTGCCGATGTATCCAGAATAAGGGTAACGGGTAAATGGCTATACCTCGAGGATATATTTACTAAAAGCTCTTAGGGTCTTGATGGGCTGTGAATTCCAACTAGTGAATTCCAAACTAATGAAATGACCGATGAGTTTGAGAGACTGGGCTCGAAAATAGTGGATACTGGATGTGTGGAGACATTCAGACCTCCAATAGGCTTTTGATTAATAAGGAAATGGGTTCTGAACTTAACATATCGGCGACATAATATGCAAACCTGCTAAATTCCAATAAATTTTAATGGAAACAACAAACTTTTTATATTTCATATGTGCAGCTTGAGAGAAAACCTAAAAATCTAGTTGGTTTAACACACTTTAAGACTCAATTTGAAGAAAAACTAGATGCTGGTCGACGAGGTGTATCTTTCTCTTCCACACGGCATTAAAATCTCAATTTACTTAAAAAGTGGATTTAGCAGGCTTGCATATTGAGCCTACGATATGGCAATGTAGTCAGCAGGAATATATATTTTTTGTGTTTCTTGTCCTATCAATTCACGTATTCCAATTTCACAATTGAAACGCAGCCGCAAATAACGTTATAAGTTACAAAATAATTATATTTAACAGGCAGGATTATTTATTTTTTAATTTTTTTTATTATCAAAAATATTGATAATAAAAGCAAAACATCAAGAAATATTAATTTTAAATTACATACAAATTTAAAGTTTTGAATTTTTTTTAGTAGAGGACAACGTAAGCGACCATTGCATGAATTTTGTAGTCAAAGTGGTTCGAAACACGACAAAATGCATGCAATGGTCGCCTAAGTTGTCCTCAATAAAGTATAATTGAAGACAAGATGAGCGACAAATTTAAAAAAATGTCTCCAAAAAAGTGGTAAATACGATTTTTAACACGACAATATACACGTTTTCTTACTGAAGTTGCCGCCATCAATTTTATATAGGCGACAAATTCAAAAAAGTTAGGAAGACATCGTTGACGACCATTTGCGTCTATGACCATTTGGCCAACTGGGTATTTATGACTGTTTTAGACACATTTTTTTGTCTTGAATAATACTTTGTTGAGGACAACGTAAGTAACCTTTGCATGCATATTGTCGTGTTGCAAACCACATTGACGACAAAATGCATGCAATAGCAGCTTGCGTTGTCCTCTACAAAAACAAATATGAACAGTAAATTTGTACGTAATTTTAAATTAAAATTTCTTGATATTATGCTTTTATTATCATTATTTTTGATAATAAAAAAAAATCAAAAATAATAATAATTATTTTTTATCTTACAACGTTATTCGCGGCTGTGCTTCAGTTGTGAAATTGGTTATACGTGAATTGATGGGACGAGAAGCACAAACAAATTAATGCTTTGCTGATTTTTTTGCTATATGCTAAGATCAGAACAAATTCCCTTATTAATCAAAAGCCACTGCAAAAAACATGTCGTGTAAAAGTACCCTTCATAGAGTATGAGCATAAGAAAACAAAAATAAATCAGGAGTATTTAAAGATAATAAAGGGTGGTCCAACCAAAACGCACAATGTTAATTGCAAATTAAACCAAAAGATTTCGGAAAATTATCTGAAAATTTGTATTAAGATAGAAGGATCAATGACAATTATGTGTGAATCAAAATATCGGCCAAAAGATCAACACGGCTTCGGTGGCATACCTCTATCCGAAGTTCAATATTTTCAATGACTCTGAGACATAGCTAAGGATCAATGGGATGAATCTTTTAAATAAACCGTGACAAAATCTAAAAGGATTAAAAACATTTAAATCTATAATAGGTGCGTTTGGGTACTTTTACAGTAAAATACAGTAAATAAGTAAACTGAAAAATTTGCTCGCACAAAAAGCTGTTGTCCAGAAAAGTACGCGAACGCAAAAATCGTAAAATAATTGAATTGAATTTTTTTTAAAATTTTGACTACTTAAGTCGTTTTCTTATAGGTACTCGATTAAATACTTTTTATAACACGAACATTTTTTTAAAATACATACAAACAATAAATTTTATTTATCTTTAATATTTGTTCGTTTTTTATTTTATTTGATTTTACTAGTTTGTAGCGGGTTAATTTATTCAATAGAACATCAATTATTTTTTTTGCTATTGATTACTTAATTTTCCAAATACAGTGTGGCCCAAAATTATGGAGGGGGTTTGAATGGCTTATAACTTTATTATTAAAATGTTTTTTTCTTTTCATTATTTTGTAAAGAATACTTGGAGAATTCAAAATTTGAAAAAAACGTTTCGATTTAACGGGGTTGAAATTAAATAAATACGAATTAACGGGGTTTTTAAATTTATTTACTAAAACGATAAAATAAACATAAAAAACAATTTTATTTTATTTAACATTTATTTATTAAATTGCAATATAATTTATTAAGCTTGAGGTTTTGCTTTTTTATATAAAAAATTAGATAACATTTATTTTATAGTTCCAATATTTTGATACAGCAATGTCAGGGAAATAATTAAACAATTGAAATAACGTTCACAAAATAATGAAAAAATAATAACAATTATCACATAGAAAAAATTATTTACATGGTACTTTAATGATTTGCAACATTTCTAGCATTAAATGCCGCTAATAATTTTTTTCTGTGTTTAAAACTGATACATTCTCAAAGTTGCACTGGCACAGTGGGCTGTCAATGCTGTGACCCGAAAATCTAGTTTTCAGTTTGTTCTTTGTCGTACCGGCATATACTTTGTTGCATTGCCCATTATCATTTACCTTACAAGTTATTTTATAAACCACATTCGACATTTTTAACTTATGTACTTTATCCTTAGTCCTAGTGACTAATTTACTAACTGTATTATATGATTTATGTGCTATTTTACATGTCCTTGTGTCGAATATTTTCGACTTTTCTAAACGTTCCGATATTTTAGGAATATATGTTAGTGGTTTGTAAATTTTTGATTCTGCAATTATATTCAAGTTGTTTGCCCTATGGTTATTGCATTGTCCTATTAAATTTGATATCAGTTCCATTGGAAAACAATTATTTCTCAAAATATCCCTAATTCTTTTTAAATTCCTGTTATGAAATTCTAAGTCACTTATTCTCAGTATTCTTTCTATAAGATTTTTTGCCGTAATAATTATAAAACTCTTTGGATGTTTGGAGAAATAATTAATAATTCTACCAGAAGAAGTTAGTTTTTGGTACCCATCCATTAATAATTTATTCCTTTTTCTTATTAACAAAGTATCTAAATATGTTACACTCTTTCTTAATAGTAAATCTTATGTCCGGATGAAATGAGTTAAAAGATTCCAAAACATTTTCTATTTCCGATTCCTCAATAATGCAAAATAAATCATCAACATATTTTGTTATAATTTTTGGTTTAACAGTCAATTTTGCAAAACAAGTATCTAATAATTTCTCCATAACTATATCCGCTATAATTAGTGATGCTGGTGATCCCATTGGAAGTCCATTTTAATGTACATATATGGTATTATCGAATTGAAAATATCTATTATCTAGTTATTATACTGAATCTAAGAATACGAAAAAACAGTTCCCTTTAAATTTTTGTAAATTCTTTAATAATATTCCGTTTTTCCTCTATTATATCTATAGCAAGATCTATTTGTATACTCGGAAATAATGAAATCACGTCAAATGAAACCAATTTTTCATTGTTAAATAACCTAACATGTCATGTCTTATTTTATTCTTAAACTGAAGAGAATCCTTCACATTATATTCAGAATTTATTGAATGTAAGAAAAGATAAACTCACTGTTTATTTTTGGTGTTTTGTTTTGGCTTTGATTTTGCTACAATTAAGACTTTTGTGTTTATAATTCTTATTCGCTTTAGGGTTTTATTTGTATAATATTTTTGGCCTTTCTAAAATCTTTGGAAAAGGTTTCCTGATGAGCTGGCCTAAGCAACCAGTGAAATGCGCATAGAAGCTAGCTTTCCCTCAACAATAAATTTCAGTGTATTTATCAAATATGAAAAACTGGGAATTTAGCACGTCATACGGAAATCGTATTAATAATACATTCTTAAGAGTTGTTGTAATATATTTACAAAGGTCATATGATGGAGAATTGATACTTGAGCAAATTGGTCGCAATGGACATTCTCTCTTATGAATTGTAGGAACTCCATACAATCTTGGAGCCATTGTTTTTAGCAGAGTACCGAAACGTTCGCTCATACGCTCAGTCATGAGCGAGCGTGAAAAATTTTAAATTGTACTGCTTTTTCACATTAATGGGGGTGAGGAAAAAAAATATTTTGAATTACCTCATTCATGAAAAATGAGCAAACAAAAAAATTCATATGTAAATTTGTCAGATATGAAAAATTTAAAATAAATTCACATTCAAATTCCTCATAATGAAAAAAAACGCGATTTGCCCGACCATTAACAGCGGGAAAATGAAGAAGTAAAGAGGCCTTATAGAAGGCCTTATTGGCGATATAAAGTTTTCCAGCCGCATTCCAACTGTATTTCTAATTTACACAGTATGTCATTGGATACCAAAGCCTTGGCTTCTTGCCTTCTAAAAATAATTAAGTATAAAGCTTTATCCCAGTGTTATTGCTAATAATGTGAAGTGAGTAAATTAATAATTAAACTTGCTACAAATTCCAACATAGCTACTAATAAAACGATTTCGACAGGCCTTATCTTAGAATAGAAAATCTTAATTTCTAACATATTTAATAAAAACTATTCTAAAAGAACTTTTAAAATAATGCAGAGTGGAATAAGTAAAAGTTTATTAAAAATACAGTTGTAAACCTTCATTAAGGCCTGGCAATTTTTCCCGCTGGGCAACGCGATAGCATGTGTGTGTGTTTTTCCAATAATTTTTTCCTACAAAAAATCCAACAGACACTTTGGCTGGTTGCCTTTGCCAAAAATATTTTACACAAACAAATACACACACAGGCATTTCGAGCTGTAGTAATGCAAACTGTCGAGCAACAACAACATTACGAGTGAGGATCGTTTTTAAAACGTTTTTTTCCTCATTCTTCATGACTGAAAAAAAATGGTTGAATATGAGCGATCACATATGACTTTCTCTGAACTCTGGTTTTTAGTATGTTCCTCTCTGTAGATGTGATTATGTTTTTATTAAAAAGTTCTTGAATAATATTATTATTCGTGTTTTGTAATTTGTTTGTGGGATCCTTATTTGATCTCCTATATGTCAAGTTATCCTGCACAATACTATTAATCGTCGTATCATAATCACATTTGTCCAAAGCTACTGTAGTATTACCCTTATCAGCAATAAAAATAAGAATGTCCTTATTACGTTTTAAAAAATTTTTCGTATCTTTTTCTTTTTCCAGAATGAATTTGTCTCTATTATTCAGTCTAATTCCATTCATATAATAATCAACATTTGTTGTAAGTTTCGTTCTGGCCCTTTCCAGTTCTTCTTTACTACTCAATGTCTGTACTAAGTCTTTTCCCTCAGTTATAATTTTCAAATAATATAAAGTAGCAAATTCATAGACTTAAAGGTCATTCTATTTCGAATTCTCGTTTTTAATAAAATCTATTTTAACCTCCGTTGCTAAATGGCAAAACCAAGAACTTCTTTGCAAAAGAAGCTAATTCACTGAATGGATTTTCATTTAATGCATTTTTATGTATATCCATCAGAATATAGAATAAGTATTTCTAAAAATTAATAACCATTATCAAAGGTTTTTGTAAAAGTAACGTTTTTTTTTTTTTTGTTAATATTACTAATATTGGAATGTACCTGTAAACTGTTTCTTAGTTTTAATGTATAATTACTTTTATTATAGTCTAATGTATTGAATTAAATTAAACATACATTTTTTGACCTTTTTTTCTTAAATACCCTATTTTTGACACTTTTTCGAAATTTTCAACGGCAACCCTGATATCCATATAAATTTATCCAGAAATCAACTGTTGAGTTCAAGGCCCATCTAACAGGTCTGCTTACTTGTACAAAAACAAAAAACGATTCTTTTTAGTTGTCAAAAATTTACTACCACATATACAAAGCAAAAGGAAAAAACGTGTATGTGTAGCGTGCTATAAACGTAAACAACCGTATACATGCACATGTAAGCAAAATGTAAACAACTTTTGACAACTAAAAAGAACATAAACAATGATCATCAGGCTTCTTGCGCATACCTTTTCAATGGGCCTTGGTTGAGTTCTTATTTAACAATTCATATAAATTTACAGCCGTATTCATAACAAAAAGTTAGCCACAGTTTGTACACTACGTACAACGAGCTGGTAACTAGAATGCCGATTAAGCTTAGCAGCTTGTTGGCACAAAGTTAATTCATAACGAACTTTTCTCCATCTGCCAACTTTTAATAAATCAACTCTGAATTTTTATGATGACACATTGAATTTGTAATTTTTTTTTGTTTGTTTGTTGTAAAAAGTTCTTAAAATTAAAATAAATTAAGTAAAAGAAAGAACACAGAAAAAATTATTAGTTGTTTTTTATCAATTAAAAAAATTATTTAAAAAGAATTTTAACCTAATTATTGTAATAATTAAATCAATTATTTTCCTGTTGAAAGAAAATTGAAAATATAATTTTGATTTAATTAACATTTTAGATGTTTTTAAATAAATTTTAAATTAATATAATAATAATCAAATATCAAACAATTATTTAGTTTAAAATAAAATAATTTAAACTTGTCAAATTGTTGTTGGAAATTGTCAAAATAAATCAACACATTGTTTGAAACGGCAAAGTTTTTTGATCACATTTTTAATTAAAATTAAAAATATTATTTATTGAAAAACAAAATATTCAAAATATTAAATTTTTACAATTTTTAGTAATCAATATAATCATTTTGGTAATAGGAGCAAAATCAACAAATGGGTTGCTTGATTTTATGAATTTGGTATAAAATTGGTGATTAGAGAAAATTTTTAATTTTTTCTATGTAAATTAAAAAAAATCAGTTAATTAAAAAACCCAACAAAATTGTTTTGCATTAAACGGCTGTTTTGCACAAGTTGTCAAACGTTTGGCAGCTCGTTAACAAGTTTTAGCCGTCAAGTCCTGAGCTTTTCTCTCTCCTAAAAACTCAAAACTTGACGGTTAAATGATAAAACAGAATTGAGTCTTCAACTTCAATCCAAAATTCTAAAGCCCATAATTAAAACGTCGGCAGTAACTTCAAAATCTCTCTTTTTTTCTTTTGTTTTCTTTTGTTCTTATTTTTCTTTGTTGTCTATATGTAAGAGCATTAGAAAAAACGTCCTCAAAATAAAATTGATTTTATTATTCGACCGCATTCTCTGGCATAATTTTATGTCAAACTGTATGAAAAACATCGTTCAGCTCCAGTTCTGTTTCATCATTAAAACTTGAAGAGTGTGAACCAGCACTTAGCAAATCGTTAGCCAGAGTTTGGTTAGTGTATTATGAATAAACTTTTTGCTAACTTCATGCCAAATTTTCATTATGAATACGGCTGTTGGTTTCTGCCACTGGTGTTTCAAAGTTGTAATTTCTTCTGCAGTGAAATCAATAAATTCTTCTTTAAAAGGTTCGCTTAATTTGCATTTATTATTTTTTAAGCTGTTTTCTACACAAAAAAGTTAGTATTTGTTAAATTATGAAAATTTTTTGGCAATCGTTGTCTAAGTTGACTATTAAGTCAGCTATAAAATCCCGGCATGTAATTCGTATTTGTTTTTCTATTTCAAAAGTTAGCTATTTCTGATTACAAAATTTTTTCGAATTCGTAATTGAGAGAAAAAATCAGCTTAAAATGAATTTAATGGATCAAACTGATCAAATTTCAAGACAATTTGATATGAAAGGTCTTTTAAAAGATTAACAGTTTCTATAGCAAAGGAGTAGGAATTTGTATGTGCATTCTTAAATTAAACAAGTAAGAGTGCTATATTCGGCTGTGCCGAATCTTATATACCCTTCACCATGGTGCAATAAGAACAAAAAATTATGTGAACACCATTCTTAAGATATAAATAATTATATTTTGTGCCACGCCCACTTATCCAAACCGTCCACATTATGTCGGATGTTGTGTTTTAACAACCAATTTTTTGGGAAATATGTTCTACTAAAAATTGCCGATGTTTTGATACATAAGTCGTTTCCATAGGTCATATGACAGCCCTAAAATGTAGGATTGTATAAAAATTTTGATGTTTTTAGCCCATTTTTGGAGTATTTTGCTAATAAATTGCCCATTATCTAACCGATTTGATTGTTTTATATACCGGCGTGTTAAGGAATATACATTTATATACACTTGTATATATTTTAACAAACTTAATTATAAAAAAAATAAAAATGAGTAATTTTTGGGAATTCAGTATTTTGGTTATAACTCAGCCATTTTTTAACCGATTTGACAGAATTATATACCGACGTGCTTAAATAGAAATTTACCATTTAGCTGAGTTATAAAGCTTGGACTCGGGAAGATCTATGGGAGGTACCACGCCCACTTCTCCAATCCCGCCCACATTTTGTAGGATGGTGTGTATTAGCTACCTAAATGTGTGTACCTAATTTGGAAACTTTGGCTTTTGCCGTTCCTCAGACATACAGCAAAAAGTAATAAAATTACAACAACCACAAGGGATTTTTGGAAAATATTAGAGGTAGTCGTGGTTTTTTGCTCATATCTCAGCCATTTGTGGATCGATCTTGCTGAATTTCAATAGCAACCGACGGTAGACTATATGTGACATAAATGTAAAACAACCTAGCCGCTATCATGTCTGGAGTCTCCGGAAAACACATATCAAACGTAAGACGGACAGACGGACGGATATAGTTAAATGAACTTCTCTCCTCATAAGGACCCTGAATATATATACTTTATAGGGTCTAAGATCAATATTGTAGAAATTACAAACGGAATGACAAACTTATTTATACCCTTTTCCACCTGAGGTGAAGGGTATAATAATGCTAAATACATACAGAAAAAAATACCAATGTAAAATTTTCATGGACAAATGTTGATTGAGAATCATAGTAAATTTCTGCAGAAGTATGCCCTCTATTAAAATTTATTTTAATATTTTAATTAAAAATATTAATAAATAAAATACAAATAAATATGGATTCAATATTGAATCCATTAAAAAAAATGTTTTATAATAAAAACAAAAGTTTATCTTGCTTAATTAACATGCATACATAGTTAAGTATGTTAATTTTTTTATTTTCATTCTTAAAATACATATGTTATAAAAAGAAGACAATTCCCGTATTCTTTTAATTAAAATTATTTAGTTAAATAGTACATCAAGTTTTCAAAGTAGAATGATGACGAAAACCATATTGGGCGATTCTGCTGATGCTTCTGTTGACCACAGAATACACAAAACTGTAAAAAGTGACGTGTGAAAAAGGACCAAATCAGTTGCGAGCGCAGCTTTCGAAGAAAGAGAAAGAAAATGTTTTTTGGTAGTAAAGTGGCAATGTGTAAAAACAGGCCGCTACTATCAAAACGAATTGCGTAATCAAAACAAAAAATGCAAAAAGGGCAGCTATCGCAGAAAAAGACAGAAAAAAACACAATATTTTCTGTCTCGTGACACCTCTGTATGCTCTGTGCTGTTGACAAAGGAGAATACAAAATAAGTTATACATGTGTTACAGAGGTAAGTGTATTGAATTACTCTTAAATAAATGCATATGTTGTCTCTGAAGCTTCTTTATACGGTTCAACCACACTCAAACCAATTTGATCCTACATGAAATTTACGTTGTTTCAATTTGAAATAACTTTCATTCAACGTGATTCGGATTTTTATTTCAATATAAATCATATTTTGCTCTAACTTTACTGCAATGTTAAATTAACATTTTTTTTTTTTCAATATTATTTATTGAATCTTCATACATTAAATATGAACTAACTATAATTAATCAAATCTTAACCTAATGCTTTATTTTATGTCCTGCCAGTGCCAGACAAAAGTTTTCTTTATCACGGGTTCTGTTCACTTATCTAGGTGTTTATCGCTCATCTAATTGGGCAAGTGCTGCAGTGTCTCTGCTTCTTAAGCGAGTGTGGCCTCTAACATATAAAATATTTCGAGCTAGTGGGTTAGGATGCAGTTCGAGCCTTTTTAAGTATTTTACTGCATATTTCGTAATCATAGTTTTTACTAAAGGAACATTAAGATCTTGGTGAATGTTTGAATTTTTAACATACCAAGGGGCAGCTGTGACTATTCGAAGAAGTTTATTTTGGCGCCTTTGAATTTTTTCGATATTAGAAGCCGAGGCAGTGTCCCATAAATGAATACCATAGCACCTGATTGGTTTTAAAATAGAGTAGTAAAGTAGGAGTTTGCAGTCGAGACTAAGAACAGAGTTTCTTCCAATAAGCCAATGAATTTGTATGGCTTTTAGTTTCATTTGAGTTAATTTTGCCTCTATATGGCTTTTCCACGTCAAACGGCGATCTAAATGTATACCGAGATATTTTACATGCGAATTTTGAGGTATTATTTGATTACTGATTTTAATAGGGCATGATTCCCGACGCAAGGTTAACATTCACCATGAACGCATTTTTGCTCATTGACTTTTATCCTCCATAGCTTTAACCATATTTCTAGTTGAAATATATGATCCTGTAAGTAACGAGATGCTTCATAACTGCTTTCGTGGACGCTTAGAAAAGCTGTATCGTCGGCAAATGTTGAAGTTTGTGTGTAGTTGCTCGTTGGCATGTCCGAAGTATAAATTAAGTATAATAGAGGCCCCAGAATGCTGCCCTGTGGGACTCCAGCGCCAATTGGCTGAGGTTTCATGAATTATAGTTATTTAAAAAGAAAAAAATGTTGTTCGCAAGTTATTGTAAAATCAGGTTGAATTAACATGAAAAACGTATGAAGCAAAATCAATACCGAAAAAAATCAACCTTGTTTTCTACGTTTTTAACTTGATTTTTTTCTGTGTGTATGTATGTAGCTGAAAAATACTAACAGCTAACTGAAATTTGCAGCTAAATCAAACAAAAAAAATGCTAAACTTAGCTGCAAAAATGGCCACGCAGCAAACATGAGAAATTGAAAAAGAAGATAGCAGTGATGCCAACTTAGCTATTAAGAGGCCATATTTGGCTCTTTTTAATTACTCCCGTCTCGATATTTTTCACGTTAGCTCGTTTTTTAAAAAAGAGTGTACACATTTTTGCTACGGTCAAAAGTATAGAAAGGCTTGGGAATCAAATCCTGTATTTGAAAAATGCATTAAACCAACAAAAGATCCGTGGAAAGCTTTATGCAAATATTACAATTCAATAATAAAAGCTATCAACATTTTCATTAGTACGCCATTCGGAAATAGAACAATTACAAAATATATTTGGGTTTTATGCCCGTAATTTCTTCAAAAAGAAATCTAGCTGTGCTTAGAAATCTATGGTGTAAAAGATAATATTGAAAATCAAAACATGCGTAAGCCGGAGGGTTACTTAACTGAGGTTAAGTTTAATCTTATTTTACTTGATTTAAGAATTTTATACTTATTTCAAGAAATTCCGGAATTGATTTTCGAAAGTAATCCCATTTAGGATTGTTTTGAGTACGTTTTGGTGTTACAGTATTCCACGGATAATTAACTCGCTAAAGTTAATATTTTTGGGTAATTATGCGGGGTAAGCATTTAAACGAATACGCTCAACTACCTCGTTGAGGTAGTTATACGAATATGTTGAACTACCTCATTGAGATAATTAAGCGAATACGTTTAAATACCTCAGTAAGGTAATTAAACGTATTTATTTACAAGATACCTCAACGTTGGTGTATGAAAAAAGTTAAGACGGGAATTTTTACATGTATGTATCAACTAAAAACAATGGGATTTGTTGTCTTGAATTTTTATCTGATGCCAGAACTGCAGGTTTATCTGCATTTTGCAGATTTTATCCCCAAAATTTTTAAAAATGCAGATTTGAAGATTTTTAATTTAAAATTGCAGATTTTTAAGATCGATGGAAACTTCTTTACATTGTCACCTATACTTTTTCCACATCTTGCATTGATAAACGAAACATATCAACCATTCATAGAAGAACCGTTTGAAAATAGATTTATTAGCAGGAATTTTACTCACAATAAATTCTGATTGTCTTGACACATTAAAATCGCCGCAGTAATGTTCTCTAATTTTACACGAAAAAATATGCATATGAACGTATATGTACTTATGTACAAATATCTATAATACATAGTTGCAATATTTGATCTCTTGTAAATTTTCAATAAAACCCTTGATAGTTTAAAGAACATGTCAAGCAATTAAATTTTAATGTGTTGTTTAATATACCAAAGGTGTGATTGAAAGATCTTTTCAATGTAAAAACATCCAAAAATTATCAGCCATGTTCGAAAAATCGCATTTGAGTGAAATTGAAATAGAAAAAAAGTTTTAAAACTTTTCTGTATTGAAAGATCAAAAAATATTTCCTTGTTTATACCTCAAACTTCGAAGACCACTTATAGATATTTACCATCGATTTCAAATTCAAACATGGTCGTTTGTTTTGCAATGAATTGTTATATCGCTTTCTAAATAAACTACATAAAAAAAAATAATAAATGAGTATTGAAGATTTTTAAAATCTCGATGCAGATTTTGCAGATTTTTCGATGAAAAATTATGGTTTTTGGCTGATTTTACCTCTAAAAGTTCTGGCAACACTGGTTGTGAATAATATTGAAATAATAAAAAGTTGCTATTGAAATCTATAAAAAATATTTTGCTCTATTTTTTGACTCTTAATTTTCTTTTTTAACCTCTATTTTAAACATGATTTATATTATTTACAATCTGGCCACACTGAATAAGAGAATGAAAAAGGCGAATTTATATACAAATAGTGAATTCGCCTTGAGAGAGAGAAAAGTTACAAAACACATGTGCTATCTAAAACTGTGCAATATAAAATTAATACCATATCGTTGTTATTGTAGGGTTATTTCGGTAAATACATTTATTTGTACGTCTGTGTATATATACATACATTTATTCGTACAGCGTAAGAATGTGTAGGCTTGAGTTTCGTTCATGACTGTATGTAGTTTGCAATGTATTCGTCTAAATTTAACGAAAATTAAACTTAGTATTACGAAAACCTTTGAAGACAATGCAGTGGTTAAGTTTAATCGAAGAAGTTCGTAAGAGGCCATACATTTGGGAATACATACACTCGAAATCACGAATTAAAACCGATATTTTATGGAACGAAGTCGCCAATAGTCTGGGATTAGATGGTAATTTATCGATATTTTTAATGGAAGAAATTGGTAACTATAAAGTATTCCTTCTTCCTTAACTTTTTCCCCAGTCAAAATATGCAAAAACAGATGGACACAATTACGTAATTCTTATACTAAAGCAAAGAATCGATTACGTGAATACGTAATGTGGATGATAAGTATCGAGATATACGATCCAAAAAGGGATTACGGTCCCAAATGGATATATTATAAGCACTTACAGTTCCTTGATAGAAGTACTAGACCTAATTTAAGTGGTACTGATAGTGATGAAGAAAATGTTGAAATTGAAATCGAACATGATGATAACGATAGTGATAACATAGCAACTTCAAGTAAATTTTCAGAAAACGCAAACAATGACTTGCATGCAATAGACAATAACGAAAATAATCTAGAAAATTCATGTTCAAAAGAAAATATATCGCAAAAATCATATCATATACAAAATAATGCAAATAAATTTTATGAGAATCCGGATCAACTAATGACGTCTCCAATTGCCATTAAAATTGAATTTGAAGATGATACGAACTTCAATATTAACGCGATACCTACACAATACGTACAAAATCTAGAGAGAAAAATACCTTCGGAACCGATTCAAACAACGACATTTAGATCACCTATAAAAAGAGAAATTGAAGATGGACCCTATTCCAATAAACAATATGCTCAACGTCAAACGCCAGTAGATAATTCTGTATCGCCAAAACGGTCGCGATTTCATAATCGAAATACCCAGATGGCTGAAAATAACGAAGAAGATGGGCATTTAAATACATTTAACGATGATTGCAATACTGAATGCATTAATGTTTTTAACGATTTAAAAAAGAAGCCTAATCAAGAGATGTTAACTAATGTGGCAATTAAAATTGAAAATGATATTAAACCTGATCTCACTGAAAACGATTCTTCTACTCAAAACACAAAATTTCTTAATGTGGAACCTGAAAGTAAAGAAATTCTTAATTCTATTCTTTCAGAATCAACAACGAGGCAGTTAACAGAAAATGCCTTCACTAAAAATACTCCTTTAAATAATTGGGAAAAGGAATCAGATCCATCAACGACGTCTACAATAACAATTAAAAAAGAAATTGACGATAGACCATATGTCACTGACAAAGATTTATCTAATCAACATGATTCTTTTCAAGGCATGGACAATGTACATATTAAAAAGGAACCGGTGGATAAAAAAAACGATTAATAAACTACATAATGATGCTGTTTTAAAACAAAAGAAAACAAGAGTGATTTCGGAATTTAATACCAATAAAGATACATTTTTAACGATTTCAACTACTATTAAAAGAGAAATTAAAAACGAAACTTATTCCACTGACGATAAATTTTTCTTACAAAATGCTCAATTTCAAGATTTAGACAATATTCCCAGTAGGGAAGAGTCGATAAATACTGAAAGAAACCTACCATTGCATGACGGTACTGATAAATTTAATGAAACTACCGAAGCGAGCAATGTGTTTTCGTTACAACGACTCAATGAAGAAACTTCTCTTAATACAGCATTGTCAAAAAGAACACGTCTTTCTAATAACCAAGACGACAACATTACTTCGCTACAAACAAACAGATGCTAATGATCTTGATGGAAATTTCTTGAACAGCTTTTTGCCTTACATGCATGAAACATATGTCCAGCTTTCAGAATTTAAAATTTCGTGCCGAAATGTCTGAGTTAATACAGGGCATTTTAAGTTCTAGAGAAATGTTCGAAAGCACATCAAGTTGGAGATTGGAGAGCAAAATACATCTTTACAACAACTTAGTAAAACTTAAGATCCAGATTATAATTTTTTGATCAGCTTTCTGCCACACGTAAAATCTGTTTTCAATGTGAATAGTTTACAATTTCGCGCCAAGATGCCAGTTTTAACCGAAAATTTTAAATTTTCAGTGTAATTGTAGTTGTTCACATGTATGTACATAATACAAAATTTCATATTTTTTATTATACCTACCTACTTAAATGTTTTTTTTTTAATTAAATTATTAAATAAATGCCTTTTTAATGAAAGCCTAAAACAAATTATTTAATTTGGTAAATTTTACTTAGACATTACTTAGGGTCGTACATACACAGGTATTTAAATCTCGAGAAAAATTACACTGACTGCGAACATTTTTAAAATGTTAACATAATTGCTTAAAGAAAGAAAGAACTGTTGGACATTGTTGGTTCCGTAATGCTTGTGTGGCTTTGTCGGTACATATGAAATTATGTATGTACGATTTAAAATTTTTCTAGACAAAAACTAGAGTAAAACAATGAGAAGATGTTAAAATATTAACTTAAACTTTTAAGAAATCTGTTATGGTCCCCTATTTTGAAAACGTAGTCGAAAATATGAATTAGTTTTTTTAAAGTTAATACTACAAAAAAGCATTTCCATCCCTGGTTACCTGGTACATACATTTTTTTATGTGTACATGGCTGTGTGTGTGTCGTAAAAGATTGACTAGAATGGAAACTCTCTCAAAACAAAACAAAAAAAAGATAGGTATGTTTTTCAAAATCCTATACGTGTGAAATACATTACCAAAGTATATTTGTAGTACAAAATTTGTACCATGGTACATACAATAATAAATTAGTATCTACCATCAGTGATGCCATTAGAATACGAAAGATACATTTTTCGTATCTTTTGATGGCTTCAGGTACCATGTATAATCCTAACATTTTTCGTATCTTTTGAATCTGTACGCAAAATGTACTAAAACTTATTAAGACTGATCACATGTTACCGACTCAATGCTAATACAATAGCAGCTTTAATAATGGTGAAAGGAAACCTTTAGGCTGTTTCAACAAACGGTCCGCCTAAATCGAGGATTACTAGCATTGCGAAGTTGTTCTGAGGAAATACCTTTATATTTTCAGTAAATTTATATGAACTTTTTGATATAATTGGCTGTGCTAACATCCAAAGATAGTTACATATAATTAATTTAAAAGTTAGCTTACTGTTTTTTTTTTTAATTACATACTTACATATTTAATTACATATTTTCTTTACAACAATCATTAAAAATGAAATAAAAATTTTATGTTAATAAATGTTAAACTTAAAAAATGGATTTTGAAATTTTTTTCAAAATGTATTTTTTGGGGAAAAAATTTACCTTTTTGGAAACTAAAATGTATCTTTTTTGAAATTTCACTGGCAACACTGTCTACCATACAGTTAGGGGTTTCTTCTCTCTCTCTTTCCATTCGAGTCAGTATTCTATGGTGTGTGTGTGTGTTTTTGAGACAAGTATTTTTATACCAGGGGTTTCCATTTCTTTGCACAATTGTGCAAACCACTACAAACACATATTTTTATGCTCTTCAATTCAGTCGTCGGTGTGACTTCGACAAGTGTACATGTTTAGCGGATGCTATATTATTTTGTTTCAGCTTACACTCAAAAATATTGTGCGGTCAAAAATGCTTTTGGTAACATCCAATGCCTTGCGTGCAATATTTAGAGTCTAAATTTTAAGACTTAAATGCAGAGTAATATAACATTTCTATTTAATTTTAACATAATTTAAATTGTTGAAAATATTTAACAGCAAAGCTAACGTAAATTTTATTAAGTAAATTTGTTTAACAATAACATTTACTGCAACGTTTAAGCTAACGATATGTGTTTTGTTTGTGGAAAAAAATTCTTTGATACCTGTAAAAGGGTCCCTTTTGCTTTTTTTAAAAAGACGTACCTAAATGCAGAAATTATTAAGAAAAAAATAGCCAAAAGAATTTGTTGGTATTTTGCTTGCTTGTAAAAATATTTTGGTTTCTGTACCAATCGCGTCGGTGGGTTTTTTCTTTCTTTGAAAACACTTTTCTTAAGTAAGTAGAAATATTTAAAAAGAAGTAAAAAAGTCTTGTTTTGCTACAATTTATGTGTAAATAACCTGTACACATAAAAGCAAATGTGACAGTAGGTAAAATGTTTGGGTAAGAAGATGTGTTTTATTGATGTATTAATGAAACTTTATTGTTTCGCACTATTTTTATTGCTTACTTTTTTATGCTACAATTATTTGACCGAGCCCAAAGAGTTAAGGCTCAGTAAGTCTTTACTTTCTGTTCTGTTACGAACCAGCTGATTTGTTTTTGTTATTAAAAAACCTGTGAAATTGATTAGTTGTTCTGTTCTGTTGCGGTTCAGTTTGATAAAATCAAAAACTTGTAAAGTAATTGTAAGTGACCGCAAAATAAAAAATAAAAAATACATTAATTAAATTTTATTTCTTCAAATTTATGTGCATAAAAGTTATTGAAATAAAACAATGGATGGTGCAAAACTAATAAATTTGTCATAAATGGCTAATAAGTTGCTACAGAAAAAGTAACTTTTACAATTTAGAAACAGAACGGCACGGAACAGAACAGAAACAGAAAGTAAAGACTAATTCTGCCTTTAAACTTACTAATTTATGGTAACTATTTAACGTAACTTTGACCTGTTATAATGACTTTATACATTTTTGCAGGCAAACTCATGTGTGCATTTGGTATTTTCTAAAAAGTTATGATATACCATTAGCTAGAATAAAAATGTATGCACAGATGTTTGAAGTATGAGCAACCCAACACCGTGAATACCATTTCTATATTACTTACCACTATGAATACCCTAACTGTTTACTAAAATAACTTTTTCACGTTATAATTCTCATATTGAATTGAAAAAATGGTTATTAGAAGAGGAAATTAATGAACCAAAATCAGTTCCCAAACTGAAAATGGAGATTTCAAGTTTAGTAATATTGGAAATTGTTAAGAAAGGAAGACCATTGTGGGATGGTGTTTTTATCAAGCAATTGCTGAAGAAAATTTGGGAAAGGCTTAATTATAATACTAAATTTATAGAGTCTCTTCCCCTGTCCAGTCAAACGGTAGGCCGTCGTACTGTTCAATTAGGAACTTGTGTAGAATTAGGGAAAAAGTAGTAAATTGCTTTTTTTTCAATTTGTTTAGACGGAAGCAATGACATAAATGATCTGTGTGAACTTGTAATTTGTATTCGATGCGTAGACAGCGAATACACTATTTTTGAGTCAATGTTTACTTTAGAATCATTTTATGGAAATGTAACTGGCACGTTGTGTTATGATGTTGTCAGAGAAAAGCTTCTTTCCATTGTAAACATAAACAAATTTGCTGGAGTCTGCACAGATGGAGCCAATGTAATGTTGGGCAAATATAATGGACTTATAGGCTAATTAAAAAAACACGAATTTGCAGTTCATAATTTTCACTGCATAATTCATCAGACCGCTCTTGCATCGAAATTCATAAATGATACCCCAGCTATGAAGACAGCTGAGGATATAATAAATAAAATTCGAGGCGGACATCAAGCGTAGTTTTAAAATCAGCGACATTGAATTGGTAAAGAATTGCTACAAATTTTTAATCAACACAAAAAATTTTTAATTTTGTACCTTTGTGTTATACTTATAAAATATATTACTAACATTTTATTTCGGCTGTAAATAAATGAATTTTCTCAATTTGCTTACTCTCTGGTACTCACTAATACACAAGCAAAAAAATTTTGGAAATCCCTGTTTTATACTCAAAATTATATATGTATGTATTTACATGTGTTGGATTGTACTTCGTGTTTATGCATGTGTTTTTTGATATTTTCGTTAAATAAACGAAATTTATAGTTTAGTATTGCGAGAATCTATTATGCGATTGGATGTATCACGTTTTATTGAGGAAGTCCGGAAAAGGCCACTTTTGTGGAATCTTCGATACCTCAATAAAAGAAATAACTTATGGAGTGAAGTTGCCAAGACTCTTGAAGTTTCAGGTAATTTCTGCTTTTTAATATAAAATTGTGTACTTAAAAGTTAGGTGCATAGGTAGGTACTTTTACCTATTAGGCAATTCACAAAGTGTACTGTTATCTCATATTGGTTTTGGGTATTATGACCCAATAGAACACCTTGTGAATTGCGTATGTAATTAAAACAATTATTTAACAAAAAAAAATTGTTTTCAGTGTATGATTGCAAAAGAAAATGGAAAACGCTGTGCCTATTGTATGAATCTTCAAAAGGAAAGGTTAAGAAACGTAGGAGAAAAAATGGTCCTTATGCTAAAGATACTGATACTCTGTTTTTAAATCATTTAAAATTTCTTGACGATAAAGAAGAAGTTCAAATTTTGGATGAAATAGAAGACGTTCAAAATGAAGACATGATAGAGGACGTTCAATTTGTCGACAACATAGAAGACGTTCAAATTGTGGACGAAATAGTAGACGTTCAAATTAAGGATGAGATAGAGGACGTTCAGATTTTAGACAACATAGAAGACGGTCAAATTTTGGACGAAATAGAAGACGTTCAAATTCTGGACAAAAAAGATGACGTTCAATATGTCGACAACATTGAAGACGTTCAAATTGTGGACGACATAGAAGACGATCAAATTGTGGACGAAATAGAAGACGTTCAAATTGTAAACGAAATAGAAGACGTCCAAATTGTAAACGAAAAAGAAGACATTCAAATTGTAAACCAAATAAAGGACAATGAAAGTGATACATTACTAAATAAAAGCGCGTCTACTAATGTTCAAAATGACTTACAACAAAAAGTATCACTTCCAGCAAAATTTGATATTGCCGATCTTGATTGCAGTTTCCTTATCAGCTTTATATTTTACTTGCAATCCATGTCTAAGACTCAAAATTTAAAATTTCGCACGAAGATGTCCGAGTTAATGCTGAGTTTTCTAAACCCTAAAGAAATAGATGAAGGTGATTCCACAAATACATTAGAGCATATAAATGACAGAACATTCTTTAAAGCACTCATTAATATTGGTGATTCAAATTATGATTTTTTGCTTAGTTATTTGCCATACGTTAAATCTTTACCTCGATTGGAGAATATGCACTTTCGTGTCAAAATGTCCGATTTATTATTAGATATTTTGTCTTTCTAGTATTTTCGTGTTAATAAATTAATGTCTGTATGATTATTTGTAGATTTGAAATTTTTTTAATAAATTTTTTAAACCGTAAAAATTAGCTTTTTATTACCCTACAGGCTATTTGTTTTAATAAGTTGGCATTACTGGGCCCTGTTTCTCAAAACTGCAAATACAAAAGCAACAATTTTTAAATTTTTGTTTTGTTTCAAATAGGTATATTTTACTTGGAGATTTGTAACTTGTAGCCTTGACTTGTAGTTTAGAGAAACAAGGCCCTGATTGTTTTTTCTTTGATTACCAACCAGGCTTGCCAGTTTAGCATTTTTAGTGCTAGATTTAGCACATTTTTTCTGAATTAGCACTAAGAATTTCGAAAAAAGGATTAAGTGCTAGCTTAGCACATTCTTATAATTATTTAATATTTTTAACACTTTTTTTAGATTCCAAAACTACCTAAAAACTCACATAATCAATTCAAGTAAAGCATCATTACTTTAACAACAATCAAAATACTTTTGATTTTTATTGCACAACGAAAAGGTAGTTAAATGTGTTGGCACCATTGTACAATGCTGCTTATGTTATTTCTATAGGTTATGTTCACCATTTTATTGAATGAATGAAAATGTAGTGCGACTTATTGCATAATATAGGACAAAATGGATATAATATGGTGAATATCATATACAATAATATTGCAAGTGTATGGGCCGCTTAAGTCAAAAGATGCCCGATAATTATCTCATTTTCTAAAATGATCCACTTTGCAGTTTATATTAATACTCCCAGTACAGGCATTATTACCAGAGCAGTAAAAACAAATAGCCAGCAAAACAAAATTAAACATTGTGTAACATCTGTTAAAAAGGGGCTCCCTCTTTCTTACTCTCTTAATTCAAAGGGTATTTATAATACATACTTAAGTTTCGTTAAGTTTCATCTGCAGTTGCCTCAATTGTATGTCAGTGATGCCATTTAAGTATTTTCATGGCTAGCTTTAGCATCTTCCTTGGGTAAAATGCTATGAAGTTTTTAAAAAATATGCATAATGCTTTTTTTAAAGAAATATTTTCAAATATTAAGCAAATTCCTTTGCTGCTTGCTGCAGAACATTTCATTATTTTATTTTTTGCGTTTTAGCACTTCATGAAATTTATTTTCTGGCAACACTGCTTTATGTGTTTATGAACATTTCGTTTTTCGTGTTTATACCTATTGATTTACTTATTTCGTGTTTCGTATGTTTAAAAGCTTTAAAAACAATACAACGAAATGAGTTTAGTTGAACGAAAAATGTCAAAGCCGGTGGATGTTTCACGTTTAATCGCAGAAGTTTACAAAAGACCTGCTTTATGGGACTGTTATCATGAGCATCATAGGAAGCATAAACGTGTAGCCAAATTGTGGGAAGAAGTAGCACAAAATTTGGGTGTTGTTGGTACGATTTATTTTTCATTGCTTAAGAATTACTTACATATATTTATCGTTCTTTTATTAACATATACATTAGTACATATTTATACATTACAGTAAGACTTTGCAAACGTAAATGGACAAATTTACGTGATGCTTATCGTGCCGAAAAAAGACGTAAAGAACGACGCATTGAAAAGGATAAATTAATGGGCACATATCATCCAAACACCAATTACAACAGCAAATGGGCACACTTTTCGGCGTTATATTTTATTAGAGATCTTAAACCAATTAGTAGTCATTCAACTGAAAATGAAAATAGCAATTCAAACTCAACTGAGTTTAGACATGAATATGATGAGAGTTACAAAGAGAGTATATGTGGCGGCGAAACTAGTTATAAGTCGGAATCCAATCATGATTTAGATGATGATTTGCAAGTAGTTGATGAAGCATTACAAGACGACGATGATGTTATGCTTATTGAAAAATTTCAAGCAATTTCCAGACCTTTATCGTCTACACTACCCATTAATAGCAACCCGCAACAAAATTCTGGGTTTACTGTAACAAATGCCAAGCATTCTACTGCAAATTCTAAATCTCATGATCAACTTCACCTTTTGCAAAATTTAGGTAAAAAAGAACAAATATTGATAAATTCAACTAGACAAGATATTAGGCGCTGTAACACATTAGAACATCTTGGTGATGCGGATTACAATTTCTTAATTAGTTTTCTACCTCAAGTAAAGAAAATGTCTGAACTACAAAATCTGCAATTTCGTGCTAAAATGTGTGACCTTGTACTTTATATTATGACACCTACGGCAACAGGAGGTTCTTGCAATACTAGTACAATGTAGGAACTGTTTGCACAGTTACCAAAACGATTAATTATAATACATATTTTTAATTATTTTAATTAAAAACTTTAATTTATAAATAAATGTTAAGTTACAATAAAAAAGGTATTAAATAAAATTCATTTAAGGTCTTTTATTTAAACATTTTATTATTCCCTATCAGCTTTACCGTTCGCCCGACTAAAGTTGAAATTTTACCCTTTTTTAGCTGCCTGCGACTTTTTGTCAGACTTTTTTTGCCATCGACTTTTCTGACCTTTTACCATTTTTTGTAAAGTTTCTTACAAAAAACATTTAATTTGCAGTAAATTATAAATTTGCTTATTTTTTTATCAAAAATTTTCAACCTTGAATATGTATACAATAAAGTCTAGTTTACACTATTATACTTTGTATTAATATGTACATGTCAAAAACTCAAGTAATATGTAAAAGTCTGAATGCATGTGTGATGAAAGTGACAAGTATTATGAAAAAAGTTTGACATCCCATACGACTTCATCGTTTTTTTAAAATTTTCTAAACATTAATACTTTTCATTGGATCAGGGTTGCATTTTACTTCGGTCCTAATTTTGTAAAACACAACGCACGCGAAAGTATTATATTGAAAGCAAAAACAAATTCATAAATATATTGTAATTTTGTTGTTGCTTTGTATAGAAATTGATTTACCGTTTTAAAATTTTCAACGCCACAAGCAGTGATGCGTATGTAATCTTAAAAACCAATGTGAATTTCTGTTAGAGGCAACAGCAAAATTACAAAATATTTATGAATTTGTTTTTGCTTTCAATGTAATTCTTTGTGGTTGCGTTGTGTTTTACAAAATTAGGGCCTTCATGTGGGAGTGTTTATACTTTGTGTGATAGTGTGAACACAAACTGTTATGTTAAATTAGATTTTTTGAAAGTCACAACAAAACTCATTAGATTTATGTCTCTCAAAGTATTATGGAATACGTAAGACTTGTGAGATAGTGTAAACTAGCATTAAGGGAAGTCCCGATGGAAAGTGCAAAGTGTGCAAACGATGCAAATGCGTGCAAAAATACACAAATTTCCACAACACAACAACAAAATGTACGTATTTGCAATTTGCTCTATTTACTTCGTTTGCACTAAAACAAACCATAAGCAAACTTAGTAGCAGCGTTGCCAGAATTAAGATTTTATCTTATTTTTAAAGATTTTTTGACCAAAATAAGATTTTAAGATTTTTTTCTCAAATTAAGATTTTTTTTTATTTAGAAATGAAGATTATTATCTTTCAGTTTGTACAAAATATATAATTTTTTTACAATTTTTTAAACAGCAAATTTTTAAAACAATGAGGTTATGAATCATATATGTATGTATGTTGTCTAACTATTGGCTTTGCACAATTTTGAACCCATTGTCTGGCATACACAAAAATACATGATTATTTCTGGGCATACAAAATATTAAATAAAATTTTGGGAATACTGATGAAAAAAAATTTTTTGTGAAAAGAAAAAACGCATTTTTATAAAGTTTCATAAATTAAAGAACAAAAAAGTTGAGGTATTTAGTACCAAAAGGTAAAACTAATGGAACTTAAGAAGCTTTTATTTTAAAAATTTCACATTCCATGTTTATGATAATATTTAAACAAGGTATATAAACATAAGTGCTAAAGGATATCTTTTTA
This sequence comes from Pollenia labialis, assembly GCA_949318255.1. Lineage (NCBI taxonomy): Eukaryota > Metazoa > Arthropoda > Insecta > Diptera > Polleniidae > Pollenia > Pollenia labialis. The sequence continues at coordinate 69,462,890 of OX439140.1, read as the reverse complement.
AAAGGTGTAACAACATTATTTTAATAACAATTCCATAAGAAATATATTTAAGAAAATCCATATATTTTCAATGAGCTCTTTTTAAATGCAATTTCCTCGAAATGCATTCCATATAAGAACGGTGTCAACATATATAATATTAATTAAGAACCCTTAAAATTTCATATGAAGTATGAGCTCCCAAACTAAAATTTTCTTGCTCAAAATTTATGTATGTACATATCTCTAATTTTAGAGTTTAATTACATTGAATGAAACTTCTTTATTTAGATGGACTTTTTTAATTTCTTATTTATTAAAAATTAAATGGATTAAAAATTTATTTTAGAAAGAATTTTATGAAAAAATATAGCTTAAACACAATTTAAACCTACAATCTAATTTTGTATAAATACCGCAATTATGTATATATTTCGATTTAAATAGTTTTCATAGTAAGAAGTATGTTGTTTTAAAAAATAAAAATTTTTTACTTTTTTGCCCTTGTTATAAAAAATTTCAAGATTTTTCTCTTAAAAATAAGATTTTTTTTCGCCAAATTAAGATTTTCCTTCCAAATCTTCTTCCAACGCTGCTTAGTAGTGCATATTTGCAAACAAATGTAAACAATAACATTTGACATATAACATTTGACATATTAAGCGCCATATTTTTTTTTTAAGGAAACTTATAAAATGAAATTTAAATAATTTAAAAAGAAAAATTTATTTTAATGTGTATATCTGTAAACAAATTCAGATTTTTTACAGTGCTGCTAGAATGTTTTTGTGTTGCCAGAAAAAGTTTTTAGAAAAATAGCACATAAAATGCACTGCAGTGCTCATTTTACAAAATTATTTTTAACCAACCAGTCAACGAAAGAAGAAGTTGTCGTAAAACATGGACAGGTACATACAACCAGCGTTGCCAGCATAAAATTTTATAAGATGAGTTCTTAAAGTAAGTGACACGGAATTCCATAAAAAAATATAGCAAGATTGACGAAATGTTTAAGCGTGCATGAATTCCCAATAAGGACAATTAAAAATCGTATAAAACGTGCAAGAAACATCACGCAACAGGAGAAAAGAGAACCAAACATATATGTATAAAAGCAAATCATATATTTCTGGACTCTCTGAAAGATGGAAAACTCAGATATTTATGAAGAGGAGCAATTTAAACTAGCATTTAGAACACTGACAACACTGTGAATCAGTTGTTTAGTAAAATAAAATCGAAAAATAAAAAAATAAATGAAGTAGCAGCCCACTGTCCGCTGACAAATCAGGAATCACATTTTGAAGGAGTACAAATACTACAAGAAGTGAGAAATTATACAAGAACATATACACTCGAGATGCTACATATTATTGATATTGACCCAGAACTTCGAAGTTCAATTCAATTCAAATCAAATCGTTTCAATTACCGAAAAGATACAGAAAATTGTGCACACATATACAGGCAAATAAAAAACCAAAACAGGCGATAGATTTTTCTAATTTAAATTAAAAAAAACACACCAAAAGAGATGCCCTACGTGGACTATCTTTAAATGCCTTAATTTTTATTTTTTAAGTTCTATCAAAAAATTAAAATTTAACGATTATTTTCAGAAATAAAAAATATTTTTTAAAAAACATAATGTGAGAATTATTTCTTTTTATAAAATACTAGCTTAACTCGGTGCGCTTTGCTACCCCAATCAAAATAAAATTAGAAAAATTTTTTTAAAACAGAAAGCATCTATACTTAATTTAATTGCTTTTGCAGTAACCGTTCTACAGATATACAGAAATTTCAAGTGTATGGGAGGCGCCATTCGTACTTTTTCCCTTGTACCTACTTTTTGAAAGATGTTTTGCATTATAATCTAAGCAATTTGTACAAACAACCATTTACATTTATATATTATTAATTGCTTCCGCTGCACCTACCCCCTTAATTTTTATTTTGAAAGATGTAGTTTTTTTTTTTTTTTTTTTTAGCGATAAACCAACACTCAGGGGATGCCCCCTATATATGCAGTGCATTGTGTTGATCAGGAAAATAAGGTTTGGGAAGGAGGAAAGAGGGAATAGTGTTTGTGGACATTTGACTTGAATCTTAATAAATTATAAGTACCGGGGAAGACCTCTGCGGGAAGTTTATTCCACATACGGATAGTTCGACTGAAAAACGAATTTTCTCTATAATGCGTTGTGCGAAACACAGGACAATCGACTACAAACGGATGTGATCCACTGGATGAGCGAGTATTACGAAGAAATACTCGGGCGGGTGGAATAAGTTCACTTGTCTCAGTGGAACACCTCCCATGGTAATATCGATAGAAAAGTGTCACACAACCCACATTCCGACGATGCTCCAATGAGTCAATAGAGTTGGATACCCTACTGTCATTGATGAGCTTCACCGCCCTCCTTTGTACACGGTCCAGAAGGTTCAAAATAGACTTTGAAGCCCCTGCCCATATATGGGAGTTGTATTCCATCTTCGGTCGGATATAGGTGGTATAGAGAGTAAGGAGATCGGATGAAGTGAAGTAAGTCTTGCACCGTTTTAAAAAACCTAAACACTTGAATGCTTCTTTCGACACTTTAAAAACGTGTTTATTCCAGCGGACATCGCACTGTATTCTCATGCCCAGAACATCAAGAGTATCCGATTCTTCAATATCAATGCCACCCATTACTACAGATGATATAGTTGGTCCCACAGCCCGTCTGTGGGTCAACATACAACATTGGGTCTTGCGTGCATTAAATTCGACCCTATTCGCTTGACCCCACTCAGAGATTGCAGCTAGGTGCTGATTAAGAGTGTCATTCATATTCTGCCTTTTGCCCCCAATCTCAACAAGGCTTGACCTATGATCGAAGGAATATGAATGACAAATGTTGCTGTCATCTGCAAAAGAGTAGATAGGATTTGAAGTATGACTAAGAAGGTCATTAAGAAATATAAGAAATAGCGTAGGAGAAAGGACAGAACCTTGCGTTACCCATGAATTAAGCTGAAACACATGAATTTATTTAAAAGTAAAATGTCATTGAATACATGCACGAGCCTAATTCATGTTAAGTAAAGTCTCAATCGATATAATCTTATTGTTTAAGCTAGGAAATACCTAAAGGGTTCATTTAAAAAAATTTAATTCGAACGAAGCATATAAAAAGTCACAATATTAAATAAAAAGTTATTTATGCAATGAAAACGATGATTACGAAACAATGCAGATTTTATTTAACCATGACCAATTTTAAAATAATGTAAATGCTACTTAAATCTGCTTGAGGTCTATCCAGTGGATGTACCTTAAAGCTACTGTTGTATCTCTTAAGGCCCAACCAGAACATGAATGAGATCGCTTAAGTCAACTTAAGTAGCTGTGCGAATACATATAAAACTTATATGGCAAGCTACAACGTACTTAATGATGCTTTTCGTCAAGTTTCGTCAAATGTCATTTGCTTAAGCAAAGTGCCAAACTGAACGCACATTCCGTACGAAAACAGCTGTGTATGTATAACAATAAAAAATAAAATAAATTAAAATGGACAAAGAAGACGAATTAACATATTTTAATTTATTTTTTAAGACACTCACAAATTATCTATTTTTAAATTCTTTACAAATTAAATGGCATAAAATAAACAAATACACGGGTGGACTTTTTGGTACTTTTTAGTTTAAAGTACTCGCAAAAAAACAAAATATTGCACAAATATGCAACAATGGTTAAACAGATATTAAGTACATTATGGCCACCTAAAAGTCTTTTTATACCCTTCACCTCAGGTGGAAAAGGGTATTAATAAGTTTGTCATTCCGTTTGTAATTTCTACAATATTGATCTTAGACCCTATAAAGTATATATATTCTGGGTCCTTATGGGGAGAGAAGTTGATTTAACGATATCCGTCCGTCTGTCCGTCTGTCCGTCTGTCCGTCTTACGTTTGATATGTGTTTTCCGGAGACTCCAGACATGATAGCGGCTAGGTTGTTTTACATTTGTGTCACATATAGTCTACCATCGGTTGCTATTGAAATTCAGCAAGATCGATCCACAAATGGCTGAGTTATGAGCAAAAAACCACGACTACCTCTAATATTTTCCAAAAATCCCTTGTGGTTGTTGTAATTTTATTACTTTTTGCTGTATATCTGGGGAACGGCAAAAGCCAAAGCTTCCAAATTAGGTACACACACTTAGGTAGCCCATACACACGATCCTACAAAATGTGGGCGGGATTGGAGAAGTGGGCGTGGTACCTCCCGTACAAAAAAAATTAAAAATTGTATAAAAACCTAAAATTTAGGGCTGCCATATGTCCTATGGATATGACTTATATACCAAAATATCGAAAATTTTTAGTAGAACATATTTTATAAAAAATTCAGAAAAATCGGTTCAGATACAAAAAAGTTATGACCAAAACTAATTTTTTTTTTTAAATACCCACTTTCGGGAACCACAGATCTCCCCGAGTCCAAGCTTTATAACACAAGTAAATGGTAAATTCCTTCTTAAACACGTCGGTATATAAATCTGTCAAATCGGTTAAAAAATGGCTGAGTTATGAGCAAAAAACCACGACTACCTCTAATATTTTCCAAAAATCCCTTGTGGTTGTTGTTTTTTTTTTGTTTGTGTTTTTATTTGAACGTGTTGAATGTTAGGCATATCAAACACACACATGTTTGTACATGATTGGTCGCTTAAATTGAAAAATACGTACCTACATATTAAATAAGCAAAGTGACGGAATATATTCTACTTTAATTCTTTATTTGCATAAGCGTTAATGGCTGAGTTGTCTGGGCGGTTGGACACGCAGCGTCGTTAGTAGTTGCCGGGGTTCAAATCTCGTCATCCACCTTTTCAAAAAAAATTTTTTTTAACTTTTTTTATATTCTATAAACGATTTTAAAATAATTCAGCAATTTTTGATTTTTTTGACAATGTAAATATTAATCGTTCGCTTAACTTACATGTAAAACAAAAATCATATTCTATACCTATTTGTTTTTTATTATACCCTTCACCTCAGGTGGAAAAGGGTATTAATAAGTTTGTCATTCCGTTTGTAATTTCTACAATATTGATCTTAGACCCTATAAAGTATATATATTCTGGGTCCTTATGGGGAGAGAAGTTGATTTAACGATATCCGTCCGTCTGTCCGTCTTACGTTTGATATGTGTTTTCCGGAGACTCCAGACATGATAGCGGCTAGGTTGTTTTACATTTGTGTCACATATAGTCTACCATCGGTTGCTATTGAAATTCAGCAAGATCGATCCACAAATGGCTGAGATATGAGCAAAAAACCACGACTACCTCTAATATTTTCCAAAAATCCCTTGTGGTTGTTGTAATTTTATTACTTTTTGCTGTATATCTGGGGAACGGCAAAAGCCAAAGCTTCCAAATTAGGTACACACACTTAGGTAGCCCATACACACGATCCTACAAAATGTGGGCGGGATTGGAGAAGTGGGCGTGGTACCTCCCGTACAAAAAAAATTAAAAATTGTATAAAAACCTAAAATTTAGGGCTGCCATATGTCCTATGGATATGACTTATATACCAAAATATCGAAAATTTTTAGTAGAACATATTTTATAAAAAATTCAGAAAAATCGGTTCAGATACAAAAAAGTTATGACCAAAACTAATTTTTTTTTTTTAAATACCCACTTTCGGGAACCACAGATCTCCCCGAGTCCAAGCTTTATAACACAAGTAAATGGTAAATTCCTTCTTAAACACGTCGGTATATAAATCTGTCAAATCGGTTAAAAAATGGCTGAGTTATGAGCAAAAAACCACGACTACCTCTAATATTTTCCAAAAATCCCTTGTGGTTGTTGTTTTTTTTTTGTTTGTGTTTTTATTTGAACGTGTTGAATGTTAGGCATATCAAACACACACATGTTTGTACATAATTGGTCGCTTAAATTGAAAAATACGTACCTACATATTAAATAAGCAAAGTGACGGAATATATTCTACTTTAATTCTTTATTTGCATAAGCGTTAATGGCTGAGTTGTCTGGGCGGTTGGACACGCAGCGTCGTTAGTAGTTGCCGGGGTTCAAATCTCGTCATCCACCTTTTCAAAAAAAATTTTTTTTAACTTTTTTTATATTCTATAAACGATTTTAAAATAATTCAGCAATTTTTGATTTTTTTGACAATGTAAATATTAATCGTTCGCTTAACTTACATGTAAAACAAAAATCATATTCTATACCTATTTGTTTTTTATTATACCCTTCACCTCAGGTGGAAAAGGGTATTAATAAGTTTGTCATTCCGTTTGTAATTTCTACAATATTGATCTTAGACCCTATAAAGTATATATATTCTGGGTCCTTATGGGGAGAGAAGTTGATTTAACGATATCCGTCCGTCTGTCCGTCTGTCCGTCTTACGTTTGATATGTGTTTTCCGGAGACTCCAGACATGATAGCGGCTAGGTTGTTTTACATTTGTGTCACATATAGTCTACCATCGGTTGCTATTGAAATTCAGCAAGATCGATCCACAAATGGCTGAGTTATGAGCAAAAAACCACGACTACCTCTAATATTTTCCAAAAATCCCTTGTGGTTGTTGTAATTTTGTTACTTTTTGCTGTATATCTGGGGAACGGCAAAAGCCAAAGCTTCCAAATTAGGTACACACACTTAGGTAGCCCATACACACGATCCTACAAAATGTGGGCGGGATTGGAGAAGTGGGCGTGGTACCTCCCGTACAAAAAAAATTAAAAATTGTATAAAAACCTAAAATTTAGGGCTGCCATATGTCCTATGGATATGACTTATATACCAAAATATCGAAAATTTTTAGTAGAACATATTTTATAAAAAATTCAGAAAAATCGGTTCAGATACAAAAAAGTTATGACCAAAACTAATTTTTTTTTTTTAAATACCCACTTTCGGGAACCACAGATCTCCCCGAGTCCAAGCTTTATAACACAAGTAAATGGTAAATTCCTTCTTAAACACGTCGGTATATAAATCTGTCAAATCGGTTAACAAATGGCTGAGTTATGAGCAAAAAACCACGACTACCTCTAATACTTTCCAAAAATCCCTTGTGGTTGTTGTTTTTTTTTTGTTTGTGTTTTTATTTGAACGTGTTGAATGTTAGGCATATCAAACACACACATGTTTGTACATGATTGGTCGCTTAAATTGAAAAATACGTACCTACATATTAAATAAGCAAAGTGATGGAATATATTCTACTTTAATTCTTTATTTGCATAAGCGTTAATGGCTGAGTTGTCTGGGCGGTTGGACACGCAGCGTCGTTAGTAGTTGCCGGGGTTCAAATCTCGTCATCCAACTTTTCAAAAAAAATTTTTTTTAACTTTTTTTATATTCTATAAACGATTTTAAAATAATTCAGCAATTTTTGATTTTTTTGACAATGTAAATATTAATCGTTCGCTTAACTTACATGTAAAACAAAAATCATATTCTATACCTATTTGTTTTTTATTTTTTATTTAATTTGTTTATGTCCTAAAAACGATTTTAAAATTACTTAGGTATAAAGCTTTTCGATATTTTAATTTTGTTGGCAATGACACAGTGTTTTATTTTATTTCGGCAAGCATATACATACGTACCTACATATGTACATATGTAAAAAGTTGTATGTAATTTAAATAAATCCATACTAACTAGTAGGTTACCCTAGCTATTGCAAAGCCATACTTATGTATGCACATGAGTATGTATGAATGAGCAAAAGTTATTTATATATAAAGGCATTGCTTTCGTAATTGTTGTTGTTGAATTTTATTTTTATCTCTTATTGCTGTAGTAATTGTTGTAATTGTGTTTCGTCTAATAAGCTGTTGCTACGTTGATCTCTTCTTGCATTTCTCTTGGTTGCGGTTTTTTTTGTTGTTTTTTTTTATAATCTTTACCACAAGTGGTGGATTTTAATGTGTTTTTTACGCATACACATGGATGTATGTTCATAAAATTCTCTCAATATATTTTAATTTAACGCTTCTTCAATAAAACCGTTCGTAGTTGAGTTGTCTAAGTTCTCGCTTAAGGCTCGTAAGATTGCGAGTTCAAGTCTCCAAAACAAATTTTTTTTTTATTTTTATTAAATTTTATAATACACGATTTTAAGATTAAATATAATTAAAACTTATATAACGAATTTTAAACATCAACTTTGTCAAAAGAGGAAACGGACTTAGTTATATATGTACATACATTTTTTGATTTTGTCATAGGTATTCTTTTTAAAAACTTCTTGTTCTTATCTCACCATGGTGAAGGGTATTTAAGATTCGGCATAGCCGAATATAGCACTCTTACTTGTTTTATTTGCTTATGTATTTGACAGACTTTTCGTTAATTTTTGACAGTTGCTTACGCTAATACATGCATGTTCTGGTTGGGCCTTTAATTCAATTGAATCTGAAATGCTGTCATACTCAATAATAGTTTTTAATAAATTGTGTTTATAAACTTTTGTTTTCATTAATAAATAAATAGGCGTTAAGATGTATATTTTAATGCACTTTTTGAAAAACAAAAAAAAAAAAAAAAAGCATGATATCCATACTAACACCGTAATTTTTTCCAAATAGCAATTTTTGATTTAATTTTATAAATGTCTTTGCGCATTGAGTTTCCCAAAAGTTGGCATTACTGAAATATATACTATCAACAAAAGAGAAAAATGCTATCGCTCGTAGTTTTTGTTGTGTGTGTGTGTGTGTGTGTGTGTGTGTGTGAGTTTTGCTGGCTTGTGTTTTTCATATTTGAACGAACATATTAATTTAGTTTTGTTAGTGCTATCGATGGCAATGGACAGATTTCGTTTGATTGCAGAAGTTCAAAAACGACCGGCACTATGGGATTTTCGAAATTTAGAAAGATCACGTTTAAGAATAACAGATTTATGGAGAGAAGTTGCCAGCTGTGTTGGGCCTGACGGTAATTTAACTAAAAAAAGTCATATTATAATTAGTTTTTAAATTATCTTTCATCCATTAGTAACAATTGAAACCTGTAAAGCAAAATGGAAACATTTACGTGATGCTTATCGTACTGAAGTAAAACGTTCCCAGTATCGTATCGAAAGAGATAAACGTAAGGGAAAATATAATCCCAATAAAAATTATCATAGTAAATGGACATTTTTTGAAGCTATGGAATTTTTTGAACCGTTTACTAGACCACGTACTAAAGATTATAAATTTAATGATAACGGCTCCAACAATAATTCAAATTTAATAAATATTGATTCTTTTGGAGAAGAGTCTGATTTGGACACCGACATTTCGGACACTGAGCAGACAACTAAGGCCCAGCATCTAGTGCAAAATAATTTTGAAGCAAATTATTCCACCAATTATAACAAAACTTCAGAAAATATGTACTATGAACAAAATTTATTAAACACTAGCGAAAAAGATGAGTCAAGGCGAACTAAAACTTGCACAAAAGTCAAAGATTTTTTTAAACAATTCGATCAATTGAATAGCGTGAGCATTAAGTTCGAACCAGATATTCTAGTCGAACCAGTTGCTTACAATAACTTAGATAATACAAAAAGCCCCCAAGAAAATTCTACTGAATTGCTAGAAACAAGAAAACCAAAACTAATGGAAATAAAGCAAATAGACGAACAGAATCATACACCGTCTAATAATGTATTGTCTAAAAGTCCAAACATTTCACAGGATCATCATCAACCATTTCATGAAAATCTATTAAAGCCTTTTCCAGGTAATAGTTTATGCTATAAAGCTATAACTACTGTAGGAGATTTGGATTACAATTTCTTGGTAAGCTTTTTGTTACACATGAAACGTATGACTCAATTGCAGAATTTACAATTTCGTGCCAAAATGTCCGATTTAGTACTGAATGTATTGTACACTTCTGCACGAGGCAAAAGTTATGGAAGCCCTAAATGTTATACAGATTTCGGTTCTATAATTGATATTGGAGATCCAGATGGTAATTTCTTGGTCAGTTTTTTGCCACATTTAAAATCAATGTCCTGGTTACAGAATCTGCAGTTACGAGCCAAACTATCCGATTTAATATTAAATATTTTATCAACTTCTGCAACAATCGATACTTAAAATAAACGAATTTATGTAGGTACTTACATTTAATATTTTTTTGTAAGTAAAAACATATTTGTATAATTATTTTATTGTTAATAAAGGAATATGTTGATAAAAAAATTTTATTTTTTTATTTTAATCCAAACGGCTTTTTTTTTAATAATTCCATTCCATTTCCTTAATTAAATTTAGTTTTACAATATGTCAAAACAAAATTGAAAAATTTAAGACAACATCCACCTCTGTAGTTTGCAGCTTCAAATAGTTTACAGCAGTAATCACAATTTTGCAGGACTCTCGTCTAACTTACAGATTTTGAACAACAATTTGCGGGAAAAAATGTGATTTAGCTAGTGCTGGGTCAGACAGGGAGATTTGTTTTGTGCAGCTCTTATGGTGTTTTCTTTTCTACAAAAAATTTTACATTTTATTTAAAAAAATAATTTGGTGTTGGTTTCTTAAAAATGCTTTGCTCTCTAAAAGTTCAGCATGTTTTATTCTAAAAAAAATTCACCCTTAAATGTCATAAGGCATTGAACTTTACGCCCCGTATAAATCGAGCGTGTTGAAAATGCCCTGTAAAAAGATGGCTTCTGTTTACATATATGTATATAGGGCTACCAGACGAAGTTGGGAAAAAATCGCCTTTAATCAGGACAGTAAAAATTTTAAGTTTTAATAGTTATTTTTTCTTTAATTTTGTAGTAAAAACAAATGAAAGTATTACATTGTTAATGGTAGGCTGTCAGTCGATCTATTAACAAATTTGGGTTTATGTATATTTTTTTTATATTTTGGAGAACACACGTTTTGATTTATGTACATATTTTCTTTATATATTGAAGAACAAACTTTTTGTCAGCTGTTAAAAACAGGGCGATCCATTTTTGTGTTTTGTTCTCGTCAAATAAAAAATTGCAGTGTTACATGTTCGCGCGTATAGTCTGGAATAGAAATTCCCTCATATCGATTCATAAATGGCTCAACTATCAGCAAACAATTTTTTTTTTGGAATACAACATTTTTTTTTACTTTTGAAAGTCTTTCACATAAAATAAACTCGTTAGAATACTGGTAGTGAAAATCAGAAAATCGTTCTATAAATGAACTACATAGTTATGTATAGGCAAATAACAACCTTATTCTACCAGAAATCATGGTTTTGGCCAAATACAAATATGTAACACGATTTATAATGGGTTCTTTATCTGGATTTTTCTTGACAATTTAGGCTCGGAATATTACATTTATCCTTGATTCTTGACACATTGAAAAAGCTTGACAATCAAGCCAAATCAAGCCCGTCTGGAAACTCTATTCTACATATAAGTACAAATAACATTAGCTTTAAAAATATAACCCAAATGGATTTATTTAAATAAATAAATGTATGTATTACCTTTGAAATTATATTATTTTATTTTATTTTAAAGGATATGTGGGTATTTTTGAGGATAAGGTATTAAGTAAAACTGGGAACCCTAATCCCAAAAGTGGTGTGTATCTCTTTTTGTAGTCATTCTCAGCAGGGTTGTCAGATGTGGCGATTTCTCGCCAAACGTGGCGATTTTCAAACTTGTTTGGCGACCTAATTTTCGATTTGGCGACATGGCGATTTTTTGGCGATTTATAAAAAAAGTTGGTGATTTTGTTTGCTATTTCTGATGAGCCATGAATTTATTTTAAAATTTGTTAAATTCAATACCTACGAAGTAATAATATTATTTTTATGAATTAAATGTGAGGCATTCATATGTATGGTCAGAATTTGAAACTTAATTATGCTGAAATGGCTGATGAAGATAATGAAAATCTTCGAGAAAATAGTTTTTCATATTTAAAAATGCTCTTGAAAGAATCAATAGATAAAATTCCTTGAAACAGGAATATATTTTAAGTTTATGAAAATTTTTCCATTATAAAATGTGGCAATTTGTTATCACATATAAAATTCGTTGTTGTTAAATATATTAGAACTCCACTAAAACTCGCATTCGAAGTACATAGAATGCAATTAGAACTTCTTGAATCGTAATACCCTCACAAGGTATTCAAAAGGAAAGACAAAAAAGTAAAATTCTAAAAAATACGAATAATTGTTACGAACAGAAACAATTCATTCCTTGTTCTACAAATGTGGGAATATACGTGATAATCAATGCATAATTTTTGTCTCAATAAAATCACTTTCTCGCCTCCAAAGAGTGCCTTATTAATCTTTCAAAAATAATAAATTATTTTTTTTTAGTTATTTATGTAATCAATTCCTTATTTTACCGCTGAGTTAATACTAACAGAATTTTATTTTTTTTTACTTTAAGTAGACTTCTGTAAACTTTTATAGTAAACAGTGCACCATTTTTGTTTCTAAATAAAAATCGATCAAAATATATATCATGGCGACTTTTCTTGAATTTTTGGCGTATTTTAGCAATACGGAAGAAATTTATTTTTTTAGGCCTTAAAAAATTATTTTAAATAATTTAAAAAATATGTATTTTATTGTCAAAAACTACAAAGTAAGGCTTTGGCGATTTTGGCGATTTTTGACTTTGAATTTGGCGAAAAAGGTCAAAATCTATCTGTCAACCCTGATTCTCAGTTGATAATAGCTGCGGTCGTTTACCCCAAAATTTGCAAAAGAGAGCATCTACTGAGAGAGTAAAGTGCTAGATTTAGCGCTTTTTAGGTGTCGAAAAGACGCATATTTCTTCCTTAGCGCCTTTTTATAAAAGAGCGCTAAATCAGCACTTTTTTAGATACCCAAAATTGTTGTTCTTTTATTTGCATATGTAGGTACATTAAAATCAATACACATTTAAAATTTGTTTCTTTTTTTTTAATACTTTTGATATGAGGAGCCGCAGAACAAAACGTACTTTTTCACACATTTAAAATTTTTGGGAAATTGAGGATTATTTATATCGACCCCTTAAAAAACTGCATGAACCTGGAAATGAAAACAAGTTTTTTGCTTACCAAAAGATGAATCAAACTGCCGTAAGTCAACACATTAGATGTCAAGGATGTTTAATATCAAACCAATTTTATATCGAAAAAGTACGTTTTGTTAAAAAATATAGAAAAAGGAACGTTTTGGTGTGCGTTTTTTTCTACATTTTTTCTACAGATTCTTGTAATTCTTCCATGTTTTAATTATACTATTGAATTAATTATTTTTTTCATAACACTCATTCACCACACAAAAGTTAAATTATTGCAATTGTTGGTGGATATTCTTGAAAACGCGTCGAAGAAATACAAATTTACATTACAACAAAAGCAAATTTTATTTAACAGTTAATTTTAAATAAAATGAAATGATAAAAATAAACGTCAAACAAATTAAGAATATTAAGAAGAATATACACGAAGAAATGGCAAAAACAATGAAAAAAGCACGTTTTGAAAAGAAAAAAAGTACGTTTTGTTATGCACCAATTTTTTTAGAACCCAATTTCTTGGTAAAAAAAAAAAAATATGCTAACTAGATTTTTTCTTAAAGATTTCAACCCAAATATTATAAAAATATCAAAAAACCAATTTGTCAAAAAAATGCGAAAAAGTACGTTTTGTTCTGCGGCTCTTATATATAAATAGTACTTTGAAATGCATACAAAAACGGAAAGAAGTTTATTTTCTTAAGTAATCCAGTTTGTTTCTTAAAACAAGAAAATCCAGAATTAATTTCCTAATTTTAACTTGTTTTGTTCGTATTAAGTAAAACTTTCTTAAATAAAGAAACATTTTCTCATGATCAAAAAATTCATTTTTGTGGTATATGATCAAAAATGTCTTAAAACCAGAAATACAAAAGTAGCTTAAAAGATATTTCTGATATCAAGCAATATTTATTTAATATAAGCCTGATTTTCTTGATTTTTAAATATAATCAAATTTCTTGCATTAAGAAACAAGTGCTAGGGATTTCTTTAAATTTTTCAGAAAATGCTCAAGAAAACTTGATTTGATACAATTTATTTTTATTTGAATCGACATGTTAAACACATCAATCCAAAGTTTCTTTTTAAGCAACGAAAACTTGATTTATGTAAGTAACTATAGAATTAAAATATTTTTTTTAGCTGTAAATAAGTAAATTATAATGCTTAAACCAAGCCACATATGTTTACAATAAGAAATTTTTAGCTTGGTCGAGAATGGTGCAAAATTTTCTTGGTTCAAATTAATAAAACTTGGTTCTTACATATGTATGTATGTATGTCAATAAGTTTTTTTTAAATTTTATTTAGCGCTTTTTAGCGCTTTTTGATTGGATGCACGGCGCTTTTTTATTATAAATAGTTCACAACCCTGGTTGTCAGCAAAGAGCCTGCAAATTTTAACTGAACAAACGTTTGCCTGTAAAATCCAGTAGAAAACAAAAACATATGATACAATATAGTAAACAAGCAAAAAAACATACCATTTGCAAACAAAAAGTCTACAATTTTTTAAAAAAATATATATGTACGGGCCTGTTCTGAAATTCACGTGATTTCAAAAAAACATACCATTTGCAAACAAAAAGTCGGGGCTGTTCTGAAATTCACGTGATATCAAATCACGTGTTCTTGAAATTACACGTGTGATTTTGTGGTGTTCTGAAATTTATACCGGTTTTGTGTTTCTCGGTGTGTTTTCGGCAGTTGAAGACCACACCAAAACACACAAAAAATGGGACACTAAAATATCAAACGTGTGATTTTAGTAAGCACATGTGGTTTTAAATCACGTGATTTAACCCTAGAGTACTAACATGATTTTTTTCTACATTAATACTAATTGTTAGTCAAATCGGCTAACATGAATATAACTCCGATTTTTTTTGTTAGCTTCTCATTAAATAATTTTAATATTTTTTTAATTTGATAACTTATTTTGTCCAGTGTCTAAAAAAACAATAATATGAAAGTTTTCCATAATAATTTAATTTTTGCATTTATTTCATTAAAGGTGCTCTTCTAGGAACACTTTCGCAAACACAAATTTTTTAATGAAAAATATAAGTAAAAACATAAAAATTAAAAATTATAAATTCATTGGTTCATTTAAGAAAACATGTCAAATAATACTGAAAAGGCAAAAAAAATATTTTTTAGAGTTTTATTTACATTTGTGAAATGCTCCGTTCATTCATTTTGACTAACATGACTTCAAAAACTCAAAAATAGCATTACTTACTGCAGCAAAGTGACCGTTATAAGCAAGAGCGTACCATCAACTGAGATTACAAAAAAAATTACATCTTTTCATAGCAGCAAAAAAAAAGTTACACGCAAAAATAAAAACAGTGTTAGTCAAAATAACTAACATTAGTACTGCAGGGTTAAGTAAAAGTGATTGGCAGAACAGGCCTGATAAAAAAACAAAAACTGAGATAAATGTGCAGCATAAACTAAAGCTGGGATCACACGATTGCCGTAAATGCACCAATATGACACAATGTTTATTGTGCTAAATTGGGGCACAATAAAGAATATGTCCCAATCAAATTTTCTGCAATCACATGATTGCCTCATTTTAAATGAATTTTATTGTCGCAGATTGTCGTCAAACAATTGAGGGGCAATAATTGCCGCATATCAATCACACGATTGTTCTAGTATACGGCAACTCTAAGAAACAGCTGCTTTGCTTATTGTCAAATTTTGTTTTGTTTACATAATATAATTTTAAAAAATTTAATATTTTTTACGTAAAAATGGTTTATTCTCAAAAAAAAAAGAAAATGGCAGCGGCTTTAGTTATCGTGTGTGCACTTAATAAAAAACAAAATGAAAAACAGAAAAAAAGAAATGTTCCAAGAAGTACGTGGGTAAGAGAGTGGCTAAAAAAAAGAAATACCGATGGCGCGTATGAAACAACACTAATGGAGTTTCGGGAAATAGATAATCAAAACTACTTATTCAAAAATTTCGTTAGAATGGATGATGAAACCTTCAAGGAATTATTGAAGCTTGTGTCACCATATATTAGAAAACAAGATACGAATATGCGTAAGGCTATTCCAGAGCAAGAACGGTTAGCTGTGACACTTAGATTTCTTGCTTCTGGAGATAGTTATAAAAGCCTCTCAGTTTTTTTTCGTATTGCTCCTAACACCATATCACTTTTTATCCCAAATGTTTGTGATGCAATTTATAAAGCCTTGAAAGAAAATTACTTAAAGGTACATCAGTTCTTAACATATTTCGTAAAGTGCACTAATTTGTTCGTTTCATGTATTCATTTGTAGATGCCATCAACGCAAGAAGAGTGGAATGAGGTAGTATTTAAATTTGATAAGCTCTGGAATTTTCCAAATTGTATAGGAGCGGTTGACGGCAAACATGTTCATATGGCAGCACCACCGCACTCAGGAAGCACCTTTTATAATTATAAAGGCACGCATAGCATAGTCCTAATGGCAGTTGTTGATGCAGAATATAATTTCTTATACGTTGATGTTGGTTGCAATGGCCGCGTGTCAGATGGTGGAGTGTTTGGGAACTGCTCATTTCAACGAGCTTTAGAATGCAATGATCTCAATTTGCCACCACCTAAACCATTGCAAGGTCGCCAAGCCAAAGTACCATTTGTTTTGGTGGCAGATGATGCTTTTCGTATGCAGAAGCATTTATTAAAACCTTATCCTGGAAAGAGTTTATCTGCCGGCCAAAGAATATTCAACTACAGATTGTCTAGAGCCCGACGCATAGTTGAAAATGCATTTGGTATTATGGTTAAGCGTTTCCAAATATTTTCCCGATCGTCCAGACTTAATGCAGAAAAAACTACCACCACCACATTAGCTTGTTGCGCTTTGCATAATTTTTTGATAAAAAAAAAGATAAATTATGCAACATCGGTGCTTATTGATCGATACGATGATAACGGTGCTCTTATTCCTGGTGCATGGAGAAATGATGCTACATTGCTTGTCGAGAGTGGAACAGAAGATATTCCGAGCTCTTACATTAGTAATGAAGCAAAGGCTAATCGGGAGGAGTTTGAAAAATATTTTATGTCACCAGCTGGCGAATTGCCTTGGCAATATAAATATATATAATATTAACACTCATATATATATATGGATATATATATATGTATATATCGTCATCTTAAACGCAAAAGGCCCTATTTAACAGTTTGGAAATTTTACAGGAGAAGAAAAAAATATCTAAAATGTACAAATGTAAATAAATATATTGCCTTAAATTGTTTATAATTTATTTTTTTTTGTAAAACCTACCAGTTGTTTTGATAATGTTGCATGTTATGTTTTGGAAGATATATGTACATATCAGTGGCAATTTGACAAAACAGCTTAAGTCGAGATAAGAAAAAAAAAGTTTAAAATATAACTCGGTGAAAAAATCATTTATATTAAATAAACCAAAATTAAAGAAAAATTTCGTTTATAATACAAAATTTTAATTAAGTGGAGAAAAATATTTTTTTAATGAAAATTCGTAGGATTAACAACAATTTTTGTATTGCCTCAAAAAGAATTGAGCTTCGTTTACAATGATACCAATAATTTCGTTTTTCTTCTATCTTATTTTTTCTGAAATTATTTCATATAATTTTCTTTAATTTTTTGAACAAAAATTTAACTAAATTAAAATTTTAACAATATACACATACATACTTAAAATTCCACATTATTTCGCAGTTGTAAAAAAATGTTGCCAGAAACATTTCCTAACTTTTTCACAAAATGAACAGAGTACAACTCTATCAACATTATTTCATTGATATTCCGCACAAGTTTTTTTCATATGCGTTTTGACAGCATTTCACGTGAAATGTTGAACACAGTACCAGGCTTATATCAAAAAAAACATATACATACATTCATATCGTCATATAAAAATTATGATATGCCCTTTTGCATTTTTATGACGATATAATTGTTTTTATCAAAGTTATTTTCGGGAATACAAAATTTATTATTAATACGATTTTCGTATGACGTGCTGAATTCCCAGTTTTTCATATTTGATAAATACACTGAAATTTATTGTTGAGGGAAAGCTAGCTTCTATGCGCGTTTCACTGGTTGCTTAGGCCAGCTCATCAGGAAACCTTTTCCAAATATTTTAGAAAGGCCAAAAATAGTATACAAATAAAACCCTAAAGCGAATACGAATTATAAACACTCAGTCTTACTTGTAACAATATCAAAGCCAAAACATAACACCAACAATAAACAGTGAGTTTATCTTTTCTTACATTGTTTTTAAATATTTAAAAAATTTTGGTCGGTTTCAAAGGATTTTGGTAGGTTTTGCAGACAATTTTGGTCTGATAAAAATTTTCAAACGGCAACCCTGATTTGTTGCCGAAAATATCAGAGTGGCAGTGATGCCAACTTAGTGCTTTTGGCACTATTTATGGTGCTTTTTTATGCCTCAAAACGCCAAAATTTTATCCTTAGTTCCAAACTAATAAAAGCACTAACTTGGTGGTTTTTCAATTTTTCGTTAGTGCTTTTTATTTTATTTCTATAATTTTGTAAAACTTCGATTATATAGAGGTTGATTTATATGAGTACAATTTTGAGAATGCTTGGAAAGATTTTAAGATTTCAAATGATAATAAAGTGATAGAAGAAATTTGCATTCGTTTTACCAAAAACTTTATTTACGAGATTAGAGCTAGGCTTCTTAGCAATTTGGAACACTCGTCTCCAAATAGCCGCGTGTTGTGCACTTCTACCTCTAGTGCCATTGCCAAAAGGTTTGACTAAGTATCAGAATACAAAAATACATATATGTATATCTATTTTATACCTTACTAGCTGACCCGGTCCACGTTGCTGACCCTAAGCAAACAGTAGTGTTGTATTACCACACGATTTAAATAAAACATTTAACGAAATTTACGGCCTTTAAAATAAAAATCCATGGAATACCTATCATTAAGTTTTTTTTACAAAATTACTTACATATGGTGTAGATATGGGCTCAATCAAAAAAGAAACGCATGTATTTAAGGCAAATTGGAAATTATATTTATTTATTACTTCATCTTAAGGCCAGCGCATAGACAATGTTTTTTGTTTTTTTTTTATTTGGTGTAAAGAGCCGTTTTCTGATTTTAAGTTAAACCATGGCGATCATTTTGAAGAAAAAATCGTCTAAATCGGTGAAGTCGTTCTCCAGTTATGCGCTTAATAGAAAAAGTGGGCGTAAAAGTAGGTGTGGTAAATTTTTCTTTCGATGAAAACTTAAAGTTGATTAATACGAAGATTTGAAAGAAAAATTAGTCAACTCGATTGGAGCCGTTTTCTGATTTTAGGTAAATCGAAAAAAGTGGGCGTAAAAGTGGGCGAAGCAAAAGTATCCTATGTCCGTCTCCTGGCTCTAAGCTACCTCCCTACCAATTTTCAGCCAAATCTGTTCTGCCGTTCTTGAGTTATAAGTGGTGTAACTGGTGATTAAGGACCAAACGCCTTCAGCGAAACACAGCATAGGCTTATCGCGCTAATCTCTATGGGGCAAAACACAAAAGAATTAAATATTGCGCCATCTGCCGGACAAATTATTTTTTTCAGTAAAAGATGTTAGGTTTGAGTTGGTATCGGGCTAATTAACGCCACTACACGCCGATTAAGGACCCAACGCCTTCAGCGAAATACAGCTTAGGCTTATCGCGCTAATCTCTATCGGGCAAAACACAAAAAAACTAAATATTACGCCATCTGTTGGACGAATTCAAACTACACAGAAACACTCCTCACGTCCCATAGAGCATGTATATAAAGTTTGGTCCAAACTGGTGCAGTTATTCTTGATTTACTGTGCAAAAACAAAAAGAAACTAAATATTGCGCCATCTGTCGGACGAACTTCAAACTACACAGAAACACTCCTCACGCCCCATAGAGCATGTACATAAAGTTTCGTCAAAATCAGTACAGTAGTTTTTCAGTTTAGCGATCACGAACATACACGTAATTTTTATATATATAGAGATGTGTGTTCTTAATTCAAAAGCGTACATACCTAGGTTAAAATAATTGGATAATATCACTATTTTTAAGAAAGTTGCATGATACGCCAATTATTTTATTAAACTTTAATTAATTAATTAAAGTTTGAAGTAATTGTAAATAAAACAATCAGAGAGCAAAGACTAACTGAACCTTTAGTGCTTTTTTACGCTTATATTTTCTCGAAAAAGTGAATTTTAGTGTTTTTTTTTAATTTTTTAAAATGCTTTTGCTCTCAAAAAGTTGGCATCACTGCAAGGTGGATTTTTGTTTGTGACCAAGGCGAATTCATCCCAGGTAATCTCGGTTCTGCAACAAGTACAACTCGTACAAAAACCACAAGCAATTTGTTTTTTTAAATCATTGTACAATGTCAAAAACAGAAATAAAACAAAACAGAAACAAAGATAATAAAAGAGAATAAACAAAATTTTGACATCCAACAGTGATTTTAGCTAAAAAAAAAGTTATCAGCAGCGCTTTTAAGACCACCTCTAATAAATTCGCCTTGTTTGTGACTTTAAAATATTTATTTTTTATTTTGGCACCTTAAAAAAAATGTTAAACCAGTGCTGCCAGGTAATTTTTTTGTTCCTCCAAAAAAAAATTTTAAAACCCTCAAATTTAGCGCATATTGAACAAAATCCACTTCAATGTAGACGTTTAGATAATTCAATCTCAATTAAATTAACTGGACTCAGTTTTTTTTATTGTGGAACAGTAGCCTAAAAAAATTTATAAACAGTCTAATGTGATGTTTTCACAACCCAAGTGATTGAACTTTGAGTAACATTTACATACATATATGAAAAGCACAAAAAAACATTTTTTACAAGACATTATACTAAAGGTACGGTCACATACGGCAAACATTTGTCAAAAAATATCAAATATTTGTTTGCCCTAATCTGACCACAAAATATTTTTGAGGGGCAAACAGACAAACAGCTGATTTTGGGCAAACATAATTATTTGCTAGCAAATAAAAATGCTCCTAATGTGACCATTTACCGTCAAATATTTTCCTCGATTTTAGGCAAATAAATATTTGTTCTTACAAAAATTTTGTAAGACCAAACAGCGGCAAATAAAAAAGCTTTAAAATAAAAATTATTGAATAAAATTGAAAAAATTAACAGAATTAAATAATTTTTTAATTACGAAAAAACTTATTTATGTAAAACAATTTTTGCTTTGTTCTCTTTTTAGCAAAGAGTTGCGCGGTAAGTAGGTTTCAAGATGTTACAAAATACATTTTTCTTAAGTAAGTAGGTAATTTATTTAATATGGGTATAAAATATGAGCCAATGTTACGAATTATGCATTGCAAAAATGGCGTATCTATATAAATAGTTTGGGGTCTGTGGACAATCATGGACCCGCCAAAATAAAATTAAATAATGAATTTAAGATTTATATAAAACTTATTAGTACCGAATAATTTGCCGACATCGACATCTTTATGAGATTTTTTCGTCTTGAAGTGATTGTAGCAAGTGACCTAGAACCAATTCTCGGCCTACCAAGACAACATTTACAAGCTATTATAGAAATTTTTGCTAAAACCAACATTTATAAGATTATTATGACATTAAAAGCTATTTACAGAAGGGGTATTTGTATAAGAGCTGTGGTAAAATATGGATGGATTACAATAACATTTGGTAAGGTGATAATAGATTGTTTGTGGGCACAAAACTTTTCTCCAGAAATAAGTTTTTATGAGCAAAAAAGATACGCGAAAATTGCAAAAATAGCGATAATTTTTCATATTTCAAACAAGCCATAAAATTGACTAAAAGTCCCTAAAACTATAAGGAATGGCAAAAATTCGGTAAAAGTGGCTAAATTAGCGGAAATTCGCAAAAATTTGCTAATAGCAAAGTTTAATATGTATTTATTAAAAATCGTTTAAGCTGTAAAGAATCAAAGGAAACAATTGCATCTATCGCGAACATTCACGAAAAATTGCAAACCCAAAATTTATTTGAAATTGCCAAATCGGTTAAAAAAACAAAATGTCGGAAAAAACAAAAAAAAAATTTACAAAAGTAGCGAAAATTCGCGAAAATTTTTAATATTTCGAACAACCCATAAAATTGATTAAAAGTCCCTCAAACTCAAAAGGAATTGTAAAAAATCTGTAAATATTGCTAAATCAGTGGAAATTTGCGAAAAATTGCAATATTTGTGTGAAAATACATATTGTTTTCATTATATAAAGAACATTTCAAACTAAAAACCAAAATTATGTTTTTTTGCTAAAAAAAATGTTCTCACATATAAGAATTAAAGTCGATTCGTTTTACTTTCACTAACCCCTTACCACTCTAATTGAAAACGAATAAAAACATGTGGAGGTGAATTGTGGAACACAAAAAAAGGTGAAGTAATCTACTTTCGAGTGAATTCGGATTCTAGAACACACCCGATTATCTCAAAAATTGCGACATGTACTTGGCGAATAAGGTTAACATCGACAGCTAGCCGGACGGATGGACATTGTTATATCGATTTAGAAAAGGATGCTGACGAAAAATAAAAATGTTGGTCGCAAGTTCGTCCAAGCAGTTTGGATTAAAATTCAACACTTTTGGTTCAGTAGAAAAAGAGTTATGGGGCGAAATGTGAAACAACCTCTAGAAAAAAATCAATATTTATTTACAAAAACTAACTTAAATTGGCGGTGGAATGCACCCTTATCGTTAAATTTTGCACAAACTCAATTTATGTACTATGTATATGCCTAGAAATCATATAACTAAATTTCGTGAAGATCGGTCTATAATTAACAATAGATCCACTCTCTAAAACACTTTATTGCTTGCGTCTAAAACCGTAACAAATAATACTTTAGTTTAATAATGTATGTTAGTTTAGTTGTATAAGGCTGGAAATTACTTTGCCAAATTGCCTTATCCCTTTATTTGTTATCTTAATCCTCTTTTACTTTTAAAATTGCTGTTTTCGCTCTCCTGTACCATAAAACCGTAAAATTTTCAATATTTTGCATCAAAATGGTAATTTTTGGTTTTAATGAAAAGTAATTTTATTTATTTAATTTTTATTTTTGACAATTTGTTCAAATAATTATTTTTAGGCAAATATTTTTATATGTGAACACAGGGCAAACATGTTTTCCCATTTTTTATTTGAAGGTATTTAACAAGGCCCATCTATCAGGTCTGCTTACTTGTACAAAAACAAAATACAATTCTTTTTAGTTGTCAAAAATTTACTACCACATTTACAAAGCAAAAGGAAAAAACGTGTATGTGTGGCATACCATAAACGTATACATGCACATGTAAGCAAAATGTAAACAACTTTTGACAACTAAAAAGAACATAAACAATGATCATCAGGCTTCTTGCACAGACCTTTTCAATGGGCCTTGGTATTTAATATCTCTTTGAACAAACAAAAATGGGCAAATAAATGTGCGTAGTGTGACCAGCAAATAAAATTTTTATTTGTTAGAATTGTGGTTATTTTGTTGAACTATTTATGGTTTTTAATCCAAATAAATAAGAATAATTTAATGAAAATTAAATTTGATGAACTTAAGCCTGATTAAAATATTTTTATTTTTTTTAACAAATTTTAAAAAAATGCCGGCAAACAAAATTTGACAAATGTTTGCCATATGTGACCGTACCTTTGGAATAACAAAAAAATTTATTAAAATTCACTTGATTTATTTCATTTATATTTTTAATATACATTTGGCAATTAACAAAAAGAAAAATTAAACAAATTGTGTGGAACTAGCGGATTTTCGGCGGGTGCTACTACGTTTTCCTCTTTTAGTAGTCCCATTTTTGAAAAGATTCATAGCTTATATGTCTATCTTAATAGGGATCTATCTATATACATACATATGTATGTTTAAAATTTTAATTAAATCGGTGAGATTGTACTGGAGAGGCAGAAATTGGTCCCTACCTCCCCTCGTGGTCCGTTATTGAAAAGGTATAGCTAGTGTGTCCATATGAGTGGGTATATATGTATCTGTGATTTAAATTTCATTAAAATCTGTTGGATAGTTTCGGAAAGGTAGAAATTGGCAGGTAACTTTCCTCGTGGTCCTAATTTTGAAAAAATGTCTAGTCTTAAACCATCTTTACAAAACTGCCTTTCTAATGAAACCAGTTTCTTTAATGGACATGGGCAGAAACTAGTGGTCTGACACTATCGATAGTCACTATCGATAGTTTTTAAAACTAAGAATATTTCCTACAATATATATTTTGGTGGTTGTCATTTTTTAGTCATCGTTCAGACTTGCAATTTCGGTTGATGCGATTATTTAAAATTCTGCCTTGAAATTGCATTAGATAGCGTCCAGATTATGAAATTCTAGTTTTGCAGTTTTTGTATTTGAATCTTGTCTTTTCCCTTCTGCTTTTTAGATTTTTCTCATAAATACAATTACACCTACAGCAAACTTCAAGTTGAAAAGTGTGAGAATTGCAATGTATGCACATTCAATAATTAAAAAATTATTTGAAACTTGCTCTCTCTACCGGGTCATTCCAATGTTTTGTTATTTATGAATGACTCTCATATTCATTAACAGTAAACAAGTTTTTTATTCAATTCATTCATTCTTATTTTTGCATATGGTTTACTCTCTTCTTATCTTTTTGAATGTTTTATAATTGAATAAATTTGTGCACTTTGAGTAAAGGCAAACAAACGAGTTATTCAAAGCAGACCTCTAGTACGTACCCCTTACCCATCTTCTCACCTATCTCACCATTAAAATCAAAAAGAGCTGCAAAAAGAGTTGCAAACCTGGACGATGACTTATACTGGCAGACTAAACATTTTATAAGTTGAATTTACAGAAATGTTTAAAGGCCCAACTATAATATGCTTAAGTTGGCTTAATCAGTTGTTCGAATGCATGTGAAAAACTTTTCGGTTAATTTTATGAAACTGGCATTTGCTTAAGCAAGGTGCGAAACAGGGTCGCACTTTCCGTACGGAATGAAATAATTTTTTTTTTGTTTTAATGATTTTTTTTAATTTTTTTGTTTTTAATTTTTGATAGTAGCTTAAGCCAGCTTATGCATATTATAGTTGGGCCTTTGTAATTCTTTTATCGATATATAAATCGGCTAAGGCAAAACAGTTAAGAACACTTTTCTTCTCTGTTTGCCCAGCGACTAGAATAAAAAATACATAATTTGAAAGGTATTTACTGCCAGAAGTGCCCAATATTTATTTTATTAAAATCTGTTAAATATTTTCAGAGTTATAAGCTTTCAAGTTTGATACTACCACATATTGGCAAATCACAGAAACAGTCCACCAACCAAAAATTTTTCAAATTAATTTTTTTTAATGAAATATAAGACTAGATGTATAATTTAATTTTTATATTAAAAAACATGTTTTTCGATGATCAATACTACAATAATTCTTGCCAAATAATATATTAATATTATACATGAATTTAACATTATTTTTGGTGCTTAATGGGCTTTAAATAACACTTACAGCAGACTCATAAAAATATAAATTTCGTTAAAAAATGGATATTCATTAATAACCACAAAATATCATAAAATAAATAAAATTGGGTATATATGTATATTGAAAACAAAAACAAATTTGAGTTTTTTTTTATTGTTGTTTCAATATAAAGAGAGTAATTTTGTATTTTAGTTTAAAAAACAGGCAGTTGAACTTTTTAATTGAGGAGGTTCTTTTTAAAATTGAATTATTGTACTTTGAAAAAGTTGGTTATTCCAGTTTATAGCGACATTCCCAAAAAAACTATTTTCTCAAACTGTGCAAAAACACAAAACTGTAATAGTCATGTTTTGAAAAGTGTTTTATGTGAACAAATGTTTGTTACAGTGATCTTATGCTATGTTCACATTTGGCTTCTTAAACGCGTTTAAGCAGCTCGAACGTGATTAAGCTCTTAGCACTTCAAAATCGAGATGATTACCCATACATTACCCATTTGTTAATCACTTCAAATTGACATGATTACAACTAAATCACTTCATTAATCACATACATATAATCCACTGAACATACCTCAAATGTAGAATCGGCCACGATTTCTGCTTAATGTTTTTATTTTTTCTTTAAATAATTTATATATTTTCACAATTTCATCATTAATATATTTAAAATAATCTTCAGATAACTTTATAAAAGTATTTTTATCCATTTTTAATACTTAAAAGAAATATAAATTTGTTTGTTGTGAATTTTTCTTAATCATCTGTCATCTTAATCATCTCAAATGTAATGTGAACGGCTTTGATTAGCTAAATCAACATTTTGCTTAAACGCGTTTAAAAAACCAAGTGTGAACTTAGCTTTAAAAGCCTTGCGGATAACTTTTTTTTATTTATCTTGTTTCTGTTTTGTTTCAATTTTTGACATTGTACAACAATTTTACAAAAACAAATTGCTTGTGGTTTTTGTACGAGTTGTACTTGTGGTAGTACCGAGATTACCTGTAATGAATTCGCCTTGAGTTGAAGTAAATTGGAATTGAACTTGTTAAAATTGGCAGTAAATCTACATTAATTTCATGTATCGACCGGCGGAGGAGTTGATAATATATTTAGTATTAAATCAGATATCTTGGCCCGTAGCTGTAAATTCTGTAACCATGGCATCGATTTTAAATATGGCAAAAAGCCGACCAGGAAATCACCATCTGAATCCCCAATATAATTTATAAATCTGAAATCTCTACATGATTTCCGCTTTCGAAAGCATTGGCAGGCTCAGTGACGTAAAATACATCTAACATCATGGCACGAAATTTTAAATTCTGCAATCGAGTCATACGTTTCATGTGTGGCAAAACGCTTATCATTAAATTATAATCAAAATCCCCTGCATTAGTTATAGCTTTGCAGCATACGGTATTTTATGGCAAAGGCTTTAACTGATTTCCAAATGACTTTTGATGGTTCTGTGAAAAGTTCTGACTCTCAGATATTGCATTTTTAGACCGCTTAAGATTTTGTTCGTATTTTTGAAAGCTTTCCATAAGTTTTATATTTTTTGTTCCGGGTATTTCAATGGGATTTTGTTTCGGTCTTTCTGTTACAGGTGATTTAGTAGTTTTTTCTTGGGTGTCTGGTTCTAATCAATTTCTTGAGATTATAGAGAAATATTTAGATTTTACTAATTTTATTAATTTCCCCATAAATTCGTTCACTTAGACGAACTAAGTCCACTTTTTTAAGAAATTGAGATTTTAATGCAGTAATGTGCAATAAGTAAAAATACATTGTTTACAAAGAAAAAATTACAATTATCTAATTTTTTTGTTGTTGTTTTGTAGTAATGAGCAAAAGCGCTAAGTCCAATTTATCACAAGAAAAAGCTCTAAGTCCCAATTAAAAGTACAGTTTAACCATTTCTCTCAAATTGTTCCATCACATGTATTTTGGTTGTTTTTTGTCTCTCCTGTAAAATTTTCAAATATGGACTTAGAGCCTTTACTTGCCATTATCCTTGACCTAGAATCGCGCTCTCTCTATCAACTTTAACATAGATAACAATGCTTTCTAATGGCGGTTTCTTTTCTGAGTTAAATTCTGCATTTATTCTGCCTTTTACATTTTTTTATGTTCTTTTCTGAAATACATGTGTTATTTTAAAAGTGTACAGCGTTCTGATGTGCCCTTTAAAATTAAAAAAAATGCTACATGTTCAACACTCATTTTAATTAAACGGGCATGAGTGCAGCACTAGATCAAGGCGAATTCAATACAAAGTAGTGGCAAGTTTCGAGCCGTAAACACTAACAATGTGATACAAAAAACATCTGTGGTTTCTGTTGGCTTTGGATTGTTGTAGTCTTGCCACCACCTTGTAATTGAATTTACCTTGCGCTAATTGTACACTTCTTAAAAATTAGGGGAGGATTTCAAAATGTTGCCAAGTCACATATAACACTTATGCAACACTTTTTTTTAGAAAATAAAACGCCATAAGTGATATAATTTAAGGGTTGGTTGGTTGGTTAACGTGGTAGCACGCACAGTTCCCGGCGCGCAACAAGTAGAGCCGACGGTGGCTCCGTTTTGACACCACACAACTCGTCAAGAAATCGGAGCCCCCCGATCAAAACTTGACCCAGGGGCAATGCTGAGGTGGCTAGAGCCAGCCCGTTGCGTTGAGATATTTCAGCAGAGTCCTTGTAGAAGGTAATTCCCGAACAGTCCATGTCGTATAGAGTTAAACGCCGGGCAATCACATAGAAGATGAAATACTGTCTCCTTAGTTCCAGGTTCCCTGCAGCTGCGGCAGCATTCATTGAAAGGGAGGCCGAGTCTCATAGCGTGCTTGCCGATCGTCCAATGACCAGTGAGCACGTACGTAAGTCTTGACACGTCCTTCCGACTGAAATTGAGAAGTCGCTCAGAGCGACCTATGTCATATGTGGGCCACGTTTCCTTGGTAGCCCTGCAGCCATCCAGTTTTCTCCATTTGTCGTCAGCCATATCCAGATAGTGCCTGAAGATTTCGCTCCTGATAGTTCCCAGGGGTGTTGCGACTGGCACAGCCTGTGAAATATCAAGAGCGGCTCCAGACTTGGCCAGCCCATCCGCTTGTTCATTGCCATAATGGTCCCTATGCGCAGGGATCCAAATTAAGGTAATGTCAGATAGACTGCCCAGTCTGGACAGTTCTTCCCTACACTGGTTGACGAGTATGGATGTTGTTTTATATGACTCCAGTGACATCAAAGCTGCCTGGCTATCTACGAAGATGCCAATTTTGCCGCTGATGTTCCTATCGTATAGCGTTCTGCATGCCTCCCTGATCGCCAATATTTCAGCCTGAAATACGCTAGCCCAATCCGGCAGACGAAAAGAGAGATTCACATGTAGTTCCTCCGAGAAGACCCCAGAGCCGGCACCACAAGTCATCTTTGACCCATCTGTGTAAACCCTCGTGCGGTATTCCTCCAGAATACCCCTGCTCCATTCCCGTCTTGACGGGAATATGACCTTGAATTTCCTATCAAAGTCCATGCGGGGTATCATGTAGTCCGTTGGTCGTTTCAGAGATGTGGGTTGCTTCCGTAAGATCCCTGCATGACCGTACGTCCTCGCCCTCCAACATCCCGATGAAGAGAGCCTGACCGCGCTATTGACGGATATGGCCATAAGGTGTATTTCAATTGGAACAAGGTGCAGCATAGTGTTCAGAGCCTCTGAAGGACTAGTGCGTAGAGCGCCTGTTGCTCCAATGCAGGCTGATCTTTGTACTCTGCCCAGCTGAACCACGATGTATATCCTGCTCGTCGCGGTCCACCATACCAGAGATCCATATGTAAGAATGGGCCGTACTATTGCCGTGTATAGCCATTTGACCAGTCTAGGATTAAGGCGCCACCTGGTGCCAAACATTTTACGGCAGGCGTAGTAAGCCACCGTAGCCTTCCTAACCCTGTGTTGAGTATTCAATCTCCATGATAGTTTCGAGTCCAGGATGATTCCCAGATATTTCGCGTGATTCGACAGGGGAAGTTCGCAACCCCCCAGCCGCGGTAGTTTGAAAGCCGGAATTTTTGTCCTTCTGGTGAATAGTACCAGTTCCGTTTTGTTTGGGTTCACTCCCAGTCCGCACTCAGCGGCCCAGTTACTGAGCGCCCCCAACGCACTGGACATAATGTCACTCATCACATCCAGAAACGCACCAGATACTAGTAACACCACATCATCCGCATAGGCCACCGTCTTGATGCCCCTGTTATCCAGGCCAGTAAGAATCGAGTTAACAACGATGAGCCAGAGCAGAGGAGAGATCACCCCACCTTGGGGTGTACCCCTGCTAACATTCTTTGACCTCACACTGTTGCCAAGACATGATGTAACGATCCTTGACCTCAGCATGCTCACCAACCATCTAATGATGTACTCCTGGACATCCAGATCAGTTAGAGCCTGTTCGATCGCAGTGACCGTGACGTTGTTAAAAGCGCCCTCAATATCCAGGAAGGCGGCCATGGTAAATTGTTTATATTCCAGTGATCGTTCTATGGCCCCTACTACTTCGTGTAGCGCCGTCTCCGTAGACCGACCCTTGAGGTAGGCATGTTGACTGCGTGAGAGTTGTGATGTACCCTCCAGTCGATGTCTTATATGTGAGTCCAGAAGTCTCTCCAGAGTTTTGAGCAGAAAAGATGATAGACTGATTGGACGAAAGTCCCCCGCAATCTCATGACTACTCTTTCCGATCTTGGGTATAAAAACCACCTTTACCCTCCTCCAATTAGCCGGCACATAATTGAGGGATAGGCAGAGTCTATACATTAGCCTCAACCAGGGAGTGACATACTTCCGTGCGCTCTGCAGCATCCTAGGGAAAATGCCATCAGGTCCCGGGGATTTATATGGGGCAAAACTTTCGATCGCCCATTGGATTCTTTCCTCCGAAATGATATTTTCGTCAATCTCAAAGAACGAATCATCGTATACTGGTTCCCCATCAGTAGCGTCCAAGCAACCGGGGAAATGAGTGTTAAGTAGAATGTCAAGTGTTTCCTCCGATGATTCCGACCAGGTATCATCCGTTCTCTTGACATACGTTGGGTTCGAGTGGCCCTTGGCCAGAACTCTGCTAAGTCTGGCAGATTCTTTGGTGCTATCTATTGATTCGCAGAAGTTCCTCCATGATCTTCTCCTTGCGACTGCTATTGCCTTTTTATATGCCCTCTGTTTTTCGCGGTATTCCTGCCACGATTTACTGGCATAACCCGTGTTGAAAGCCCTACGGGCTTCTCTTCTTAGAGCCGAGAGTTCCGAGTTCCACCAGGGAGGGAAGCTCCTCCTGGCCCTCGTGATGGGGCATGAGATTTCAAACGCCCTAGTCAAGGCGCCACTGAAGGTCTCCTCCACCCCCTCGAGTGCAGAGATTGAATCCCGAATCTTCGGCATTCTACTGAGTCTACGTTCAAGAATTCCGTTAAACTTAGCCCAGTCCGTACGTCTCGGATTTCTAAAGCTAAGTTTCCCGGTATTAACCACGTGTCCAATGTCGAAGAGTATCCAGTTATGGTCCGAGAAGGACCTGCTGCTTGATACCCCCCACCTATCAACTGATAAATTAGACCTATCGTTCATAAGTGTTAAATCTAGAACCTCCTCCCAACCATTGAATTTACCTGAACTAGGAAATCTAAATGTTGGCCTTGAGCCGGAGTTACAGATAGTAATTTTGTTAGTATTTATGAAATCTAATAGACACTCACCTCTATTGTTGATTTCACTGCTGCCCCAGATGGTGTGCCTGGCGTTGGCGTCACATCCAAGGATGAAGTCCTCTTTGGCGCCTAAGGAGGATAGGAGCGACCGTACCTCGTCCGGAGGGGCGTCCCTGTCATGTGCCATATAGCATGAGGCAATCACAAAGCTTCTTTTTTCCGCCATCTCGACCCTTGCGACTGAAAGGTCTGCTGAGCTAAGCTGTGAACAGAAGAAAATATTAATGTGTTTTTTCGCAACAAGACATGCTCTTGGCCTACCCTTGTCCTTCGCGTATAGTATATTATATGTTTTGGCCGGGAACCCTTTCACCATTCCGTTTACCGTCCAGGGTTCCTGAACCAGCGCTATGTCGAGGTCCTTCTCGGCTAGGAGGACCCCGAGGTTGTCAGAAGCACATCTTGAGTGCTGCAGGTTAATCTGCACTGCTCTCAGTGCCATCGGGTGGCTTCTTCTCCGACTCGGAGAGCTTCATACCGGTGAGCAGGTTGTGGGCGACCTCGACCTCATCCTTTTCACCACTCGCTGAGCTTGTTGGGCGGAATACCTTTACTTTTGCGTCCCGCACACCAAAGAAAAGCTTAAGGCCTGCCTTCTCGAGCGCCGTTGAGCCCTCCTCCGTGATGGCAAGCGTGAGGCAAGTGCTGTTATCCCCGTGATCTTCGGCTCGGATAACATTCCACTCCTCCATCGGGATACTGGGGTTCTGTCTTTTCAGACATCCCAGTATTTTCTGACCGTCAGAGCCTACCTTCGGTAACCAAATCTTTGCCCGAGGTCTCATTGGAATTTCCTCGGCGGGGATTAGCTTAAGACTTAAGCCATCCCATGCATCGCTTATCTTAGCGATACATTTGCCTAAGAAATCCTTTCAGAAGACGTCCAGACATTTGATTACCCTGTAGCCCCGGTGAATCTCACCGGAGTCAAAACGAGGCTCAGGGCTATCCAAATTGGTGAGGACGTGCTCCATGACGAGCTCAGCCAATTTGGACTCGATCGCGCCCCATTCTGTTACCACAGGGGTAAGATGACCACTCTTGTCGTTTGCCAAGGCCATCAGTAGGTGATCCTTTACAACCTCATTAAAGGGTCTCCTGGTGGTTGCAGAGCTCGATGGTCCCGGAGTGATCGGGTTATCCCGAATCTTCCTCCGTTTTGGCGGCTTTTCACTCTCTGCCTGAGAGCGATTCCGCTTGGACCCTTCTTGAGCGACATTAGACGTGCTGGGCATGTTGTCCCTAAACTTAAGGTACTCTTCTACCACAGCCTGATATTTGACACGATCTTCCTCATCGCGTTCGTGTGGGGTACCGTTCGCAGCGTTCTTAGCGATCTTGCCAAGAATAAATTGCGCCTTGTTGTACCTTTGCCTGAGGATATCACCAGGACTTCTCCTCTTTTTTGTGTTTATTTAAGGGTTCAAAAACCGTTAAAATATTTGTTGTTTAAAATGTTGTTGCATTTTTGATGCGTACGACTGTCACGTTCAACACTATGGAATTACCCATTGGGTCCACCTTAACCTTTGAAAGATGAAAAATGGGTAAATCTAACCACGTCTTATACGCTAGTGGCGTCACACATTGGTTGAAGTTCATATAACGAGCGGCTAAAAATAGAAGAAGTTGTCGAAGGACAATGAAACTTGGCACATAGGCATTTTTTGTTTGAATTAAGTAAAAATGGAAAAATCAAAATGATCCGCCCACTTTTACGCCCACTTCCCATACAACTTGTATTGAAAAAGTGGCATACCTCCCTTGATTTTGATTGTATCTACTCAATTTTCACTTAAAATAAATATTATAAATGTAGAATGAGCTCCTAAAAATATATATCTGATCCGCCCACTTTTACGCCCACCTCCCATACAACTTGTATTGAAAAAGTGGCATAACTCCCTTGATTTTGATTGTATCAACTCAATTTTTACTTAAAATAAATATTATAAATGTAGAATGGGTTCCTAAAAATATATATCTGATCCGCCCACTTTTACGCCCAACTCCCATAGAACTTGTATTGAAAAAGTGGCATAACTCCCTTGATTTTGATTGTATCAACTCAATTTTTACTTAAAATAAATATTATAATTGTAGAATGGGCTCCTGAAATACCTAATCCGCCTACTTTTACGCCCACCTCCCACAGAAAAAACATGAATATGAATTTTAAGAATAGTCTTTTAATAATTTTTTGACATCATTATCGTACTCCAATTTTTTGATTTGCAGCTTTGAGCGAAATGTGTTTATAAATGGGTCTGAAGACTATAAAAGATTATGCATTACGTCTTCATTAGTGGCTACTCGTCCAGTTCTTCGCGAGTGATGTAATCTATAGGCTCTATAGTCTTTATTCCTTGCTTCCTGAGCTTGGTGCTTCATTGTTTGCGGTATATTTGCACATTTTGTAAACATTTTTCAGCCAATTTTCATTTTGATCGAGAAATCTGGTTTTCATGCGAAATGCTTTTTGCCATCTATCTTTGAACTTTGTAAAAAAGTCTTTTTTTCAAAAATCTAGTAAAGACTTCAACATCCTCAGCAGTCATTTCTTCATTGTTACTTGCAATGACTTCGACAGTAATATCAATATCCATTTTGGTATCAATCAATATTTCGCAAATATTTAAATAAGAAATTGTTAAATTTTCCATAATTAATAAAATAAAATTTTGAAATCACTTAATAATACACCACTTATCACTGCACTTGCCAATTTAATGTAAATTAGTAAACCGTTACTTTTCGTCTATTCCTCTTGTACATCAGTTCTTATTACAAAGTTATTAACATACATATCTGTATGTAATTTGTAGTTTGTAGCTTTAAATGTTAATATGCGTACATATGTGTAAGTATGTAACTTGTAGATTTAAACAAGATGTATAAGAGAAATTTAAGAGAGTAAATAAGAGATGTTGTTTATATAATGTTCTACGAAATTTTTTATATGGCACTTTTTCCAACTTTTTTTAATGCAAATCTCATCTTTGGCAATTGTCATTTACGAAAATATATAACCAAGGCCCATTGAAAAGGTCTGCGCAAGAAGCCTGATGATCATTGTTTATGTTCTTTTTAGTTGTCAAAAGCTGTTTACATTTTGCTTACATGTGCATGTCTACGTTTATGGTATGCCACACATACACGTTTTTTCCTTTTGCTTTGTAAATGTGGTAGTAAATTTTTGACAACTAATTTTTGATAACTGTGCACATCAGAGAACTGCTTATTGTGTACGCATGGATAACATTATTGTTGCTCTTTGGTATATGGGCATTTCAAGCGAAAAGTCTACTTTTTGTAACGTAACGCCAGAAGTCTTTTGAATTGTTTCTCAAAAAATTGTCTATGTATAGTTTACTTTTTTATATTTTGGTGTAAAGCGCAACTAGCTCTTCAAAATCAGGCTTTTTAAAATGAATTTGATTTGAAAACTGCAGAATATGATTTGTAAAATACTCAATTTGATTACGAAAATTCTGAATGTTTTTTTTTAACTTGAATTTGATTTTGAAAAGGCCGAATTTGAAATTAAAATCCTATGCATAAAAAGTGGCTAAGATTTTAAGTGTCGATACATTTTAACAAGAGCTAATGCTTTTTCCAATTCAAGACGATTTCTATAGGTATTTCATATTAAACAATAAGGGGAAAAATGTTTTCTATTGATGCTGAACTAGCAGGGCAATTTATTGCTGAACTGAAAAAATCGTAAAAGTTTGTTGGTAAAAATTTAACATTTTTGACATTTAATATTTTTCGCGATTGTTGTTCAGTTCAGATTTTTTTTTTGTTGATTGCAAAAAAGGAAAATTTAAAATTGCACTCATGTTGAAGTTAACGTTATTTATTATAATTTAAAAGTGGAATGTTGTACATCAAGTCGAATTGACTAGAAAGTGAGGTCAACTCTACAACAACACTGCTTCTGTGGTCTGGTTGTCAAAAATATTTGTAGCATACAGCCTATAAGTCAAAACTTAATTCTTTTGTGTCAAACTCGTGCATGCATAGAATTCCGGCACTGGCTCGTCGGCAATCGGGAGGGTACGTGAGCTTAACAAAGTTGTAATTAAAAGGCTACATAGACATAATTATTTTAATGCATGCGAATTATTTCACGGAGATTGAGGAAATTAACAAAAAAACAGGAATGATTTATTGTGAAAAGGGGGAAAAAAATTATCAGAAACTAAAGGAAAATTATGGTTTACGCCAAACAAGATAGGTCCTTCCTAGGTGACATTGAAAGAACAGTATGCCCAACCCAACCATTGATTACCCACACTTCATATTCCGAACCAATAAAGTTTAATTTGGATAATCCCTACAATCTGGGTTTCTTTACCTTAAACTACTTAATTCACTCGAAATCACAACACAAAAATATTTAGAAATTCATTATAAAGTTTATTATATTTTAAGGGAAAAAAAAATTTAAATAGAAAACTAATTCTACATAAATTTTCGTAAAACGTTCATTTAAAATACACGAAATACAATAAATCTAATAGATCTTGTGACCCTGTATAATTGCTTTGCGAAGTATATAAGGTAAAAGTAAATAGCCCTAAAAACGAGTTCATCGAACTTTGTAGCAATTTTTAAAAATTAAAAAAAATGAAATTAAAGAAAAGAGGAAAAAAAAATTATTAAGGGTTGCCTGAAGGAATCTTAATAGTTATTTTGCGGGGAAAATGTTCTAGGGGAAAAAAATTCTACTAATAATAATAATTTACAAAAAGTAGAAAAAAAAATACATAAGAATGACTAAAATTGGGGCTTTAAATACCTGTTTAATTAATTTAAAATTAATGATTAAATATTTGTGACTATAACATTTGTTTTACTTTTGTGGTTTTTTCCTCCTACACAATTTTTCCTTTTTGTATTTTTCCTTTACTATTCTTCTTTTTTTCTTTTCTTGCTATTATTAATTTATCATTACATTTATTTTTTTTTCACATTAATAGCAATAATTTTATAGTAAAATTGTAATAATCTTCTCACTTTATATTTTATTTTCACTGATTTTTTTTTTTATTATTCTTATTTTATAAATTCACTTATTAATTTTTGTTTTCTTTTCAAATTAAAACAAAAAAAATGTAATTTTTAATTTTTGATTTTTGAGACATGTGTTTTGCAGTAGGTAAAGAAGATTACTAAAATTTTACGTTTTTGATTAATTTCTTCGACTTACTTTTTTTTTCTGAGTATCCACCGTTGAATGGCCATTCAGCAATTGGAGTTTCATAGGCTGAAGAGAGATAGATAGTTAATATTGCATTGATGTGAAGATAGAATTGAGCCTTTTAAAATTTGTTCTTATTTTTCTTTTATGATGCAATATTTAAAACCCCACTTCTGCCTGTTTAAAGTTAAATTTATAATTAAGATAAGACAAACTAGGTTTTATAGTTATGTCGATTTAAATTTCTAATGATGATGGAGATTTTATGATACTCGTGTCACAGATAACCACTTTACTTCATCATAGGAATTCCACAATAGGTTAAAAGTTAAAGTTCTTTTAGTTGGGCAATATAATTTGTGGCAAGAAGAGTATTATTTTAGGAATCAATCCTTTATTCTCTCTCTGTTTTTACCCAGAGATTTAATGGATTTGAATTTGGCATAAGTGTTAAGTGTACTCTTTTTTCCTAATTTATAATTTGGTGCCAAATCCTTTTTGGAATGGCACCAGTATGAAGCAAGTTACTTGATGTATAACTTTACAATTATTTCCAGCCAGACAAAATTGTTTCTTTTTTTGATAATATTTTTGGTGAAAAAATTTAGATTTTTGTTCTTACACTTTTAACAAAAAAATTTTTAATGCACATAATAATTTCAGTATTTTTCTTAGCCACGTTTCAACTGTGAAGTTATTTTATTTATAGTGAGGTTAAAACAGGAAAAAGACCGCATTTTTTCAATTCTTGCCTTTTATACCATTGACCTGACATTGATCTAATTGCTTAATGGAAGTGTAATTGTATCTACCAACAAAAAATTTGTGCTACAAAATATTACAAAAATTGACGTTTGATCACATCTCTAGTATCGCATAAAAAAAAACTACCACTTATTTACGTTCTGAGGTAGTCTTTCAAGTTTTAATCCGTTAAATTTAAAAAAATCTGTTCCCACCATTATTTCGTAGCCAGCACCTTTACAATCGCTCCCCGGCAAGAACTGATTTTGGGGAGAAATTACACCAAAATAAGTTCCAGCTGGCTTTAAATTGTTAAGATATTTTGTTTTTTTTTCTCCCAAACGCAGAAAAAAAATGTTTAGATAGCAACCATTACGCCGGCTTGATGTCTTTTGTGTGATACTTACCCACGTAGTTGCCCTTTAAATCTTCGAGTTCGTAATTGCAATTACCAATTTTTTTCCTTATCCGTGATTTTACAAAGACCTGATCAAGTTTCGCATTGTACCCTTTTTCAAAATTTGACTGTTTAAAATTGCGTCTGAAGACCTCCTGACCCTCTTTAAAATTAGCTACTCTTGATCTCAAGTTATAAGTACCTTCATTTCTCTGAAATTGTTTTTCCATTAACTCAATAGCCCTTTTTCTAACTATTTCCATCGAGTCCTCCCTTGTAAAATTTACAGATCTATCTTCTAAGGCTCCTAGTTTCCTCAACAGTGAATAAGTATTGCCATTTGTTATCATATTTTGTCCAAAAGCTAAATAATACGGAGCAACTCCTATAGATGAGTGAACGCTAGAACGAATAGCACACGCAATACTGCTTAAGACCTCGTCCCAGTTTTTTTGATTCGGATTTACGTAGGCTCTAATAGCCGCTATTACTGAACGATTTATTCGTTCGGAGGCGTTAGCCTGTGGTGAGTAAACTGCCGTAAGTGTATGATGTATTCTGTAGCGATCCAACAACTCCTTAAATAATTTGGATTTAAATTGCACACCATTATCCGAAATTATGGTTTCAGGGACGCCGAAGACGTGAAAGATTTCTTCTTCTAGATATTTTGCTACTATGTCAGTGGTTAGCTTCTTCACCGGCTTCAAGAAGGGATATTTTGAAAAATGATCTAGAACCACAAATATGCCAATATTTCCCATTCTAGATCTGGGATATGGTCCTAAAAAGTCAATGTAAAGTCTTTGAAATAAACGTTCAGGCATAGGAGGATGTCCTAAAGGTGCCCTCAAAACAAAATTTGGATGTTTTGTGGATTTACATACATCGCAGTTATTTATATAATCTTAAACACTATTCACAAGTCCTGGCCAGAAATAATATCTCCGCACTCTCTCAAGAGTCTTATTAATGCCAAAATGGGACGATAGTGGATTGTTGTGTGATTTAAATAATACATCACACACAAGTTCATTTGGAATCCAAAGTTTCCAGCAAAAATCGTCATTTAGTTGTTCCCCAGTCACATATTCTGTGCGTTTATATACATACCCGTCTAAGACCTTTAAATCCGGAAATTTGTTCTGATTATCAGTAATGTTTTTAATGAGTTTTACATAATCGCCGGCTTGAAAATGTGGTGACTTTAAGTCAACAAAAACGGCATTGTCATCAGTCAGACTACTCACTACTATGCCTAACTGTCCTTCAGATAAACATTCTACCGGGTCTGACGGCGTGGTTCGGGATAAAGCATCAGGTACAATGTTTTGAGTGCCCTTTCTATGTTGTATTTTGAAATTGAATCCTTGAAGCTTTAAAGCCCAGCGAGCCAATCTGGAGCTTAAATCTTTTTGGGACATAAGCCACTTAAGAGACGCGTGATCAGTCACTATAGTGAACTCATGTCCTTCAACATATGGGCGAAACTTTTTAATGCTTAGTACAGCAGCTAAGCATTCCTGTTCGGTCACTGAGTAATTTCTTTGGGCTTTATTAAGTTTCTTCGACATAAATGCCAAAGGGACTTCATCGCCTTCAGAATTTAACTGGACCAATACGCTTCCTATTCCGGTCTTACTTGCGTCACAATGGATATAGAATGGTTTCGTAAAATCCGGACTGTGTAAGACAGGTGCCGAGCTCAACAAACGCTTTAAAGCCTCAAAGGATTTATTGGCATCTTCATTCCATATAAACCTTTTCCTATTTTTCAGCAAATCGGAAATCGGAGCTGTGAGAGATGCATAGTTTTCTATGAATTTCCGATACCACCCCGTCATACCTAGAAACCGTCTGATATCTTTCACTGATCCAGGGGTCGGATATTCAAGAATGACCGTTATTTTTTCTGGATCAGTACGAATAACTCCCTTGCCTATTATATGTCCCAGATACTTAACTTCCTCCATGCAAAAACTACTTTTTTCGACGTTAATTGTAAGGCCAGCCCTACGAAAATGTTTTGCTACTTCACTCAATACCACCTGGTGTTTATCAAAATTGTCCGAAATTATGAGCAAATCATCGAGGTATATAAAAACTTCGTTACGCAAATGAGCCGGAATAACCTTATCCATCAAACGAGACATAGTTTGGGGCGCATTGCACAGTCCAAAAGGCATTACTTTATATTGGTATAATGGTCTTCCGGGTACTGTGAATGCTGTTTTGTCTCTTGATGCTGGGTCTAAAGGGATTTGCCAAAAGGCATCTTTAAGATCCAGGCTGGTTATAAATCTTGCCTTTGGTAACCTGCTCAATATACCGTCGATTATGGGAAGGGGGTAAGCGTCCTTCACAGTGACCTCGTTTATCTTCCTACAATCTAGACATAATCGATTTTTCCCGGGTTTTCTAACCAAAACAACAGGAGAACTCCAAGCGCTACTTGATTCCTCTATAATTTCTAACTTTAGCATCCTGTCAAGCTCCTCATACATAAGCCTCTCTATCGCTGGTGAAACCGGGTAGTGCCTCTGTTTGATTGCCCTCGCCTCACCTACATCTATCACGTGCTTAACCAGATCGGTCTTTCCCAAACCCTCTTTCGTAAATGACGGAAATGTTTCTATGACTTTTTGTAGCTGTTGTCTTTGAATATTATCCAAATTCCAAGAATCGAAAAGGGCTGAGATTGATGGAGTTAATGTAAGATTCGAAAATTGAAAGGGTAGCAGTTCATATAATTTCCAGAAATCTATTCCCAGATACAAGGCTTGCGATAAACTAGGTATAATGTATATCCCAATACTCTTTTCTACTGTCCTAAATACAATGTTGGTTTCAATAAAACCTACTATATTCTGAGCTCTACCATCGGCAGTATGGACATTGCAATTTAATTTCTTATAACGGTGTTCAGAGTTTAAAATTTTTCTTGCAAAACTTCCTCCAATGCAACTGATGGAAGCACCTGTATCGAGAAGTCCATCTATCTTCTCACCAAATATTATTACTTCTGCATATGGGCGTAAATCGGTTTCCTTTTCAAAAATGCTGCTAACAATGTTCTTTTGAATTTTCCTAATATTTGACCAATATTTTCTCATTCTCCTAGATGACCTGGTTTGTCTTTTTAAGCAATCGTTATTAAAAATTTTATTGCGAGCTTGATTATAGATTTCAATCCGTTCATGTAGTGGTATAATTGGTCTAAGATTGCTATTACTTATTCTAGAATTAAAGGTTTGTGGTTTTAAAATTGATATGACAGGGGATTTCAATTTTAATCGGTGCTCGTCGAGCGATCCGCTTTCTTCACATGTGGATGTTTGCGTGCACTTGGTTGTGCACTCAACTGAAAGTTTTTTGGTGGGTTACACTTTGGGCAAGTGGGTTTATAGGTATTAGAAGTACCACACCCATAGCAAAATATATTTCTTTCTGAAAGACATTCTTGGTATCGGTGGCCGGTTTTTTTACAGTTCCAACATATGAGTGCTAATTCAGAAATATCATTGTCGGACTCAGATAAAATGTTCCGAGGAATCTCATCTTCTTGGTAAACTTCAGCTATCTTTTTCGGTAAAACCAATGGTCTTTGAGCCATGTTTCGTTTGCGTATGTCCTGTAGGAAAAATTCCCTTTTCCTGCAAATATCTCGCAGGTGATCCACCGAAAATATTTGCAAATTTAAGATCTCGTGTTGAATCTCAGGCAATATATTTCTTCTAACAATTTCTATCATTAGAGTTTCTCCTATAGGCTGGTCTAAATGGTCAACGAGTTCTAAAATCGAATCATAAAATGTATCGAAGCTTTCCCCAGGCTTCTGCTTCCTATCTCGTATTAATTCCCTGTAATCCATATCTGTTCTAGTGTCCTTGAACTGCCTACGAAGTGACAAACAAAGGTCTGCCCATGTTATTTCGCCAACGGTTTTATGATACCGCCAGTACCAATCAGAGGCTTTCCCTTCAAAGAGAGCGCTTGCATTTTTACATAACACATCGAAGTTACCGCCTAATGTCTGATTTGTGAGGGCCTCAACTCTGTATAAGAATGCATCAACAGAAAGGCTAGACGAATTCCCACCGTACTTTAGCCTCCAATTACTTATAATTTGGCTAATTTTATCCGGTCTCACGGATAAATCGGCGGAAATTCCCGAGCCTAACCTCACCATATTACCAGGCGAAGGATTAGCATTTAAGTTCATAAAATTATCTTGATTATTTCTTTGAGTAATACCTAACAGCTGGTTTAAGGTCTGACTTTCCATGCCATGGCCATGGTTATTATGAGCATACAAACCTGTTTCATTTTGCACGCTATTTGGTTCTCCAATCGGAACAGAATTAATGTTATTATTATTACATAAATTTAGTCTTTGAAAGCCTGCCTCAATATTCGTTTGAATTAATTGTGACAGCTGTTCACTAAGTGAGGATAACATTTCAGCCTGCTGAGCTCCGACAGCAGCTGTGACTAAATTACGTATGTATTGGCGTTGTTGATCTGCACCTCTAGGAGAATTATCAGAACTACGAGACGTATTTGGAGTACTAGGTCTTGTTTGTGTTTCATTACCCTGCCTATTTTCATCCAATTGTTGTTGCCGAGCCTGATGCCTAGTGGTCATAGTTAAATTTGAGTTTGTAGGGGTCTTCGGATTGGATAATATGGGTAGTGTTAATTGAGTATAACATGTTGGACAATTGGTCCTATTTTGAGTATATTTACTAAAACAGGATTTGTGAAAATTGTGGTTGCAGTTAGCCTTTAATGCATGAGCCTTAACCGTTATATTGTTCTTACAGATTTCACATACGAATGCAACTTGTTGGGATGGAAGTATTTGATTATTAGAATTAGCAGGGGGCGGAATTGCTGACAAATTCTCTGTACTTCGCTTAACAGACATTTTGCCTACTTAGTTCGAATAAACTTCAATAAAAACCTTAGAAAATTATAAGATGCTCGATTTTAATGCTCAAATATAAAGAAAAATTACTAAAATGTAGAAAAGTTCCATAAATTAAATTAGGGTGTTAACGATAGAAACTAAATCTTTCAATTAAACGGAAAAAATATAATATAAAACTAATCTCAATTCAGTTGTGATTTCTTGTGAAAAATTTCGTTGTTTAGTAAAGAATTACAGATATTTATAAATGTTGTTGACGTAAAAAAAAAGTAAATAAAGATTACATCTCTCAAAAACTGAAAATTAAAGTGCGGTTAAAAGATAGAATAGAGCTATTTAGATGGCTTAGAATAGTTTTACCATTCCTAATCTCAGAATCCAAATCTAAATAAAAGATTCATTTAATTTGTCTAGATGGTTAAGAATCGAATTGCTTGTCCAATACTTAAATTCCAAATCTAGCTAAAGATAATAAACAATTTTAAATAAAATCAATATTTGCATGGCTCCACACTGTCATAATCCTAATAACTGTATGATCTTCCAGACAAAAACTTCAAATTTATGAAAAATAAAAGAGTTAAATTTAGAAATATCAAGCTGATAAACCTTATTTTGGTCAATAAACAAGATGAACAAAAAATTGATTTCCAAAACAATAGAAAAAACAAGAGTAAAAATGAAATATAGTTCGGCAGAAATTGAGAGATCTAAAACAAAATACTATTATTTGCCAGATATAAATAAGAGACCCAAAATGTACTTAAAATAAAATTACTTAAAATAAAATTGCACTGAAATGCTAAGTAACGTGGGCCCCACGTTGGGCGCCAAAAATAATATAACTATGTAGCATACAGCCTATAAGTCAAAACTTAATTCTTTTGTGTCAAACTCGTGCATGCATAGAATTCCGGCACTGGCTCGTCGGCAATCGGGAGGGTACGTGAGCTTAACAAAGTTGTAATTAAAAGGCTACATAGACATAATTATTTTAATGCATGCGAATTATTTCACGGAGATTGAGGAAATTAACAAAAAAACAGGAATGATTTATTGTGAAAAGGGGGGAAAAAATTATCAGAAACTAAAGGAAAATTATGGTTTACGCCAAACAAGATAGGTCCTTCCTTGGTGACATTGAAAGAACAGTATGCCCAACCCAACCATTGATTACCCACACTTCATATTCCGAACCAATAAAGTTTAATTTGGATAATCCCTACAATCAGGGTTTCTTTACCTTAAACTACTTAATTCACTCGAAATCACAACACAAAAATATTTAGAAATTCATTATAAAGTTTATTATATTTTAAGGGAAAAAAAATTTTAAATAGAAAACTAATTCTACATAAATTTTCGTAAAACGTTCATTTAAAATACACGAAATACAATAAATCTAATAGATCTTGTGACCCTGTATAATTGCTTTGCGAAGT
The DNA here is from genome assembly GCA_949318255.1 of Pollenia labialis. NCBI lineage: Eukaryota > Metazoa > Arthropoda > Insecta > Diptera > Polleniidae > Pollenia > Pollenia labialis. The sequence goes on along the minus strand of OX439140.1, from coordinate 69,418,825 downwards.
ATATAAGGTAAAAGTAAATAGCCCTAAAAACGAGTTCATCGAACTTTGTAGCAATTTTTAAAAATTAAAAAAAATGAAATTAAAGAAAAGAGGAAAAAAAAATTATTAAGGGTTGCCTGAAGGAATCTTAATAGTTATTTTGCGGGGAAAATGTTCTAGGGGAAAAAAATTCTACTAATAATAATAATTTACAAAAAGTAGAAAAAAAAATACATAAGAATGACTAAAATTGGGGCTTTAAATACCTGTTTAATTAATTTAAAATTAATGATTAAATATTTGTGACTATAACATTTGTTTTACTTTTGTGGTTTTTTCCTCCTACACAATTTTTCCTTTTTGTATTTTTCCTTTACTATTCTTCTTTTTTTCTTTTCTTGCTATTATTAATTTATCATTACATTTATTTTTTTTTCACATCAATAGCAATAATTTTATAGTAAAATTGTAATAATCTTCTCACTTTATATTTTATTTTCACTGATTTTTTTTTTTATTATTCTTATTTTATAAATTCACTTATTAATTTTTGTTTTCTTTTCAAATTAAAACAAAAAAAATGTAATTTTTAATTTTTGATTTTTGAGACATGTGTTTTGCAGTAGGTAAAGAAGATTACTAAAATTTTACGTTTTTGATTAATTTCTTCGACTTACTTTTTTTTTCTGAGTATCCACCGTTGAATGGCCATTCAGCAATTGGAGTTTCATAGGCTGAAGAGAGATAGATAGTTAATATTGCATTGATGTGAAGATAGAATTGAGCCTTTTAAAATTTGTTCTTATTTTTCTTTTATGATGCAATATTTAAAACCCCACTTCTGCCTGTTTAAAGTTAAATTTATAATTAAGATAAGACAAACTAGGTTTTATAGTTATGTCGATTTAAATTTCTAATGATGATGGAGATTTTATGATACTCGTGTCACAGATAACCACTTTACTTCATCATAGGAATTCCACAATAGGTTAAAAGTTAAAGTTCTTTTAGTTGGGCAATATAATTTGTGGCAAGAAGAGTATTATTTTAGGAATCAATCCTTTATTCTCTCTCTGTTTTTACCCAGAGATTTAATGGATTTGAATTTGGCATAAGTGTTAAGTGTACTCTTTTTTCCTAATTTATAATTTGGTGCCAAATCCTTTTTGGAATGGCACCAGTATGAAGCAAGTTACTTGATGTATAACTTTACAATTATTTCCAGCCAGACAAAATTGTTTCTTTTTTTGATAATATTTTTGGTGAAAAAATTTAGATTTTTGTTCTTACACTTTTAACAAAAAAATTTTTAATGCACATAATAATTTCAGTATTTTTCTTAGCCACGTTTCAACTGTGAAGTTATTTTATTTATAGTGAGGTTAAAACAGGAAAAAGACCGCATTTTTTCAATTCTTGCCTTTTATACCATTGACCTGACATTGATCTAATTGCTTAATGGAAGTGTAATTGTATCTACCAACAAAAAATTTGTGCTACAAAATATTACAAAAATTGACGTTTGATCACATCTCTAGTATCGCATAAAAAAAAACTACCACTTATTTACGTTCTGAGGTAGTCTTTCAAGTTTTAATCCGTTAAATTTAAAAAAATCTGTTCCCACCATTATTTCGTAGCCAGCACCTTTACATATTGCTAGTAAAAAATAAGTTTTGTTTACATAAAAAACTAGTTTGTATACAAACGTTGACAAGTCGACCACCGAAAAAAACACCATATGTTGACTTGACCCCACCTTCTAGTGAATTCGCTTTGGTTATACATATTTGTCGTGTCAAAAAAACAGTCTGTCAGCTAATTATTACGTCGTTAATGGAAATAGATGATAAACATATATGAAAATAATGGTAAATGGAAAAAAAACTTTAAAAACTGCAATGTTTCAACTTATAAACCTGATTGCTTACACTTGGTTTAAAGTTGTTTAAATTGCAGCTTTTAGTGTAAATACCTTTCCTTGTGTTTGTTGTATAAAAAAATGCATTTTTTTATTTTTTCAATCAAATAAAATCTGAATTGAATACCGTTACTGTGAAAAATATTTTGCAACTTAAATTTGAAATGCCAAACAGGGTGCAAGAAATGAGAGGTGCATAAATGTAAGGACTTATTTAAGTCCCAGCTTTTCTTTTAACCATCCATGCTTCATCCATCATCATTAAATGCCATAAAAAAATATTGAAGACTTTCTTGCTTAATCTATACCGAAAAGAGCTAAGTTGACAAATTTTCTTAGAACAATTATTATAACATTACACGAAAAACCAACAAAACCCAAAAAAAACCTGCTGGGTTGAGTTTTTTTTAAAAGCCGGGTTTTTGCCAGCCCTGGTCCAGAACCAACAATCACCACAACGCTTAATACTTTGTATTGTAAACGAAGATCATTACAGAATTTTAAAAAGTACGCGTAAAAATAATTATCTATGTTCAATGAGTACATACAACTATGAAACACTGTTGTTCAAGGCGTGCAGGATCAACACTAAATAATATAAACACTTAAAAAAATTGTCCAATCGTAATAAAATGTGGTATGAAAATTTATATTTGTTAGATATACATATATGTATTGGTAGAATCAGATTATTAATGTAACAAATACAAAAACATCATTGAATGAAAAATGAGTTAAAAACGCTTAAAATGCTCTTGCAAAAAAACCAAGTAAGAATGTATAATCGGTCAAGCCCGACCATTTGATACCCTGTAGCACTATAGCATAGTATTTAAAAACACATTTCCTAGAGTGTAATCTGTTTGGGGCCCATGGGCAATCATGGACCTGCCAGAACAAAATAATGTTATGAGGTTAAGATTCGTTTAAAAGTTCTTTCTGCCGAATATTATTTAGATATCTTCTTCTTCATATATGAGTTTTTTGGATGAGGGTTTATATGGAACCTATGGTTTATTTTGGTATGTAAATACTAATAATTTTAAGGAAGCTGGCATTAAAAGCTATTTTCGGGAGAATGATTTGTATGGGAGCTATGTTCAAAAATAGAAAGATTCCAATAAAATTTGATAAGCTGATTTTGATTGCAATTAAATTAGTTTGGTTTGGACCAAATTTAATCTTGCCGATGTAATAAGATGGTTTTTGTTAAATTATGCACCGATTCGTTTCATTTTCAATAGGCTTGGTCCTTGTACCAGTCAGAGCCTCTGTGACAAATTTCATCAAATTATCTCCGAATTTGCGATCTGTATGCACAACGTTGCATGGACAGCCAGCTGGCCGGACGGATATCGTTAGATCGACTCAGAAAGTGATTCTGAACCAATCTAACGAATTATTTGGAGTTATTTCTTATAATATTCCTTATTTATAACGGCACTAAGTTACATTTTGAAAACATTCTTTAAACGATGAAAAACCAACGTCATCTGTGAATTTAGCGTCATATTGTAGCGACAAAAAGAAACAGACACAACTTTTATACTAATTTTTTTAATTTATCTTGTCAATTTATCTAATTCAGTAGTATATATATTTCGATTTATTTCTTATTATGTTCCTAGTTTATTTTTTTAAACTAATTAAATCTATGAAAACTTTAGCAAAAATCACGAAAATAGCATTTTTTTAAATAAATTTTTTTTCAAGTTGTGGTAAAAATTTTTCAATTGTTTTTCTTGTAGTTATTATGCGCCCCATACACTTTTCAATTCAATTGTCAACTGAGTCTTTCAACTGAATTGATACTTGGCCACACACTTCTTCAACTGAATTGAAAGATTTTAATTCAACTGTCAAATTTAGATTTTTTTACAATTTTACAAAAATTTATTTTCTCTCCAAGTATCCATGTTTGCCACCAATGTCATTTTTTTATTTAAAATTTTATTGAAATTAAAGACAATTTTAAAAATATTTCACTTTTTCTTTGCAAAAAAAAATTACAAACATAAATTTTGACAGCTGATCAAGAGACTTAAGCACACACAGTACAATCGAATTGAAAGACTTGGAGTCAACTTGAAAAAATCAAAATCTTTTGATTTTTCTTCAACCAACTCTACAACCGTCAAACTAATCAACTGACAAGGCCATACACGCTTTGATTTGGACAACAACCGACTCAGTTGACAATTGAATTGAATCGTGTATGGTCTGCTTTAGAAAACAGTCTTAATATTCGAAATCAGAAAAAAACCCATAGACTTTATTTTTCTTTTTTTTTAATATTCCATCAAAGTTAAGACATTTTTAGAGCTTAAGTAAATAATAAGCATTTTTCAAACCATTAAAAAATATGTATAGGAGCATAATTCACCTAAAATTTTTTTATAGATGTTTTAGAATATAGTTAGGTGTTACAGAAAAAAATTTTAATCTCGTAATCCAGAAAATGAATTTTTCACAATTATTTTCTTGAAACAATAAAAAACCAAGGGCATTTGTGATTTCAGCGCCCTCTTATGCCGTAAAATGCAGACAAACACAAAAAATTGTTTATACATATTTTGATTTTTGTTGTTTTTTATTGAACGGTATGAGTTTGAATTAATATTTCACAGTATTTGTAGTTAATTGTCTTTTAAACTCCTAAAAACTATGAAAATTTGAGCAAAAATCATGAAAATAGCCATATAAAAAAAAATTTTTTTTTTCAAGTTGTGGTAAAATTTTTTCAATTGTTTTTCTTGTAGTTATTAGAAAACAGTCTTAATATTCGAAATCAGAAAAAACCCATAGACGATATTTTTCTTTTTTTTTTTAATAGTCCATCAAAGTTAAGAAATTTTTAGAGCTTAATTAAATAATAAGCATTTTTCAAATCAATAAAAAAACACTTATGAGAAAATAATAAAAATAAAAAAAATAAAGTTAGCTCTAAATATAGTAAACTACTACAGAAAAAAATTTCAATCTCGTGCTTTAAAAAACAACAGTTTTACAATAGTTTTCCTGAAGCATGTAAAACTCAAGTAGTTGTTTAGCCATTTTTACTATAAATTCTCAAACTTTGGCGCCCTCTAGCGCCGCCAAAAAGACTTAAATCTTAAAAATTCTTCAAAATTCATTTGATTTATTTTGTTATCTATCGAACTGTACATTTTGAAGTACAATATAAGACTTGTTTTTTTTTATTTATGTCTATGGGCCACAGCACTGTGCGCCGCATTCTGTGATTTCATATAAAAAGTGGCCAAAAGTAGAAGGAGTTATTCTTAAGTGATGAATTTTTTCGCACATGTTTTAATTAAAAAAACAAAATTAAACATAAACTTTGGTCATTAAAATTCCAAGGATATCCTGAAATCCATAAAATGGCAAACATTTGCGAGGGTAGGTTCAAGAGTTATATTTAGATACCATTTAAACCCCGCCTCTTTTGTACGCTTACTACTGCGGAAAACATATATAAAAATTATTTCAGAAGATCGTTTTTTTATATTACATATTTATTTAAGAAAAAAAGTTAATTTTGCTTACAAACATATTCTTAAAATAAGTTATATTTTTGTTAGGAAAAGTAAATTATAATTTTTTCGAATTTTCACTTCAGGCCGTTAAACACTATCGCACAAAGTCTTAAATATTTAACGAAAATGCTTCCCTGATCTACATAATTATTGTTTGAAAACTTTCAAAAAACAATAACAGCTTATCATGACATTTGTGTTCTTTTTTCAAAAAACGTAAGACTTGTGTGATAATGCAAAGCAGCTATTAATGACATTGCACAAACTACATGCATGTTTTATTAAGGAAATCAGGAGGTTTGTTACTAAAAATATTTAAAAATAAATCAGTCAGTTTGCTACGAAACTCTAAATTCTTAAGCAACGGCAAAGATGTTAAATGGGGTAAAAAACTTATTAAAAAATTTGCATCTGTATCACTTATTTCATTTAACCAAGTCAAATGTGTGCTAGGCTTTTCAGTTTCAAATATATTGGAAGGTGGTGGAGAAATGGTTAACATTGTCAGCATTAAATTTGACATTTCCTTGCGTAATTGGAAATTGTGCAGTTCAGGCATTGATTTTAGATGTGGCAAAAAACTGATCAAGAAATTATAGTCGTTTTTAGATAGAGAATGTGAGCTTTCATTTCGATTCTCGTTTGTGAGATTTGGTGATGTTTCCGTCTCATTATAATCATCATTGTTCTCCTTATCACTGGCTAATAACTCTTTACGACAATTTATTAGAATGTCATCCATAAAGGTCATGTGTTCAAAATACATCGGTTTTATGCTGTAGTCAATTTTGGGATCATACGTATTATTAAGAAGACTTTCCTCAATGCGCATCTCGGTATGCATAGTTTTTAATGCATATGATTCCGTCAAATTTTTCCAATTTTGCTTGCATTCATCGACGGTAACTAGAAAAAATGTCATACTAAAAAGTTAGTTTTTTTTTATTTACCTACATACATATGTATATAAATACATATTTATAAAAAAGGATTTTAATTTCATAAATTCAGTTGTCTTGATTAAGTATTTATTCATATTTAGTTCATATTAATTATACATATCGGACACTAAATCATAAACAGGACATAAAATCATCGTAATACACAGTACAAATTGTTCGAATCCGTAAATGATTTCTTTCGAATCGAAATACGCGGTAACCCCCCTGGTTTATGAAAAAAAAACCGAATGTGATAAATTTCGAGTTGTGCTTTTTATGATTTAGTGTGCGATACGAAGATTCAAAAAATAAATATTGAAAAACAATTGTCTCAGCGTTCTTGGGACAATATCGAGAAAAGTTGAAATATTGCTAATATTAATTTGTAACTCGAGTTTTTTCTCGCACTTTTTGGATTCCCGGGAATCCCTGAAATAACAATCTAATTAATTAATTTACTTATTTCTCCAATAAAACTTATATTTCTTTCTAGCTAGTATGATTAAAATAACTAAATCTAGTATCTTTTAAGCAACGCACCGATTTTCACACTTTTTAATACCCCAATCGTGTGACTGCACAACCAAATGACTCATGTACCAATCGAGGACAATATTGTGCTTAATTTTATCAACCAAATACAACCCTGGTGCGGCAATCTTGTGACTGTTTGCTATGCAACCGCGCGTCAATAAAAATAACAAAAATGCACCAATATTTATTGTGTTCTTGTGCAGCAATCAAACAACACAGTACGCGCCAATATTTGCCTTTTTTTTAATAAATTTGCTTCTTGTGTTTCTTTTAGTATTTAATGAAAATAAATATGGATTAAGCATTTAAATTTTTTTTAATTATTGCTATTAACAAAATACCTATTTATGTATGTATGTTCACAAGCATAGTTAGATGTTCAGTGCGAATATTTTTATTAAAGATATTTCCATGCGAACCTTAACATACGAAATTGTAGAACAGACTGTTTATTTTTATAATTTCTTTAAAAATTTAAATAAAACTATTCAACAAAAATTTGTTTAAATCGGCTCATACACTTGCAATAAAATTGTTCAGTTTTACGTATTGTACAATTATATCGCCAATGTGTATGTGATATATGATGATGGCACAATATATTGGCAACAATCAAAATACTTTTGATTTTTATTGCACACCGAAAAGAAAGTGAAATGTGTTGGCAACATTGTGCAATGCTGTTTACGTTATTTCTATAGGTTATGTTCATCTTTTTATTGGATGAATGAAAACATAGTGCGACTTATTGCATGATATAGGACAAAATGGAAATAATATGGCGAATATCACATACAATAATATTGCAAGTGTATGGGTCGCTTAAGTATACATATGATACAAATTTAATTTTTTTAATAAAAAAAACTAACAAAAACTTCCAAACAAATATAAAAGCTACCACAACAGCTGTTTTCGCAGTTAACACAAGTAAGAACAATCGTGTGACTGTGTTGCGGCAATTGTTGTTACCATTTCGTGTGATTTTAGAATATTTGATTGGTGCGATTTCATTAGTGTGCGTCAATAAAGCACAGTAAAAATTGTGTCATATTTATTTATTTCATTGACTGTCCTATGTTACAAGATTAAGGTCCTAATTTTGTAAAACACGAAATTCATAAATATTTTGTAATTTTGTTGTTGCTTTGCACTGTTGCTAATTTGACGGGTTTACCGCGATTCTAGCGGTTTTTACGTTTCCACCGGGGTAAAATTTACGTTTTGGCGGTTAGCGGGATATCTAGCGGTTTTTTAATATCATTAGAAAATACAATTTTTGTTCTAGGCATTTGAAAATTACAATATGTATCTCAAAATAAGAGATTTGTTTTCAATTAAAGTAATTAAGTGATAAGAAAAAATTGGTTTTTGTGGAAATTTAATTTGTTTCCGCAATAAAAAATTTTACAGTTTTAAGCAGATTTTATAAATTTTCTTATAAGGAAGTTAAATTGCAATTTATAAATATAACCGCCTTATTTCGAGCGAAATATTTGTCCTGCCAAAAGAAAGACGTGATAGAAAAAAACTGAGAACGGACTTGAATTTATTTAAAACAATTTTTACGGCAGACCAGTGTTATCAACTTTTATCGATCAATATATAATCTATAGTCAAAGCTAAAGTAAAAAGGGTGTTGTCTTCAGAAAATCAATGTTTATATTAAAGCACTTAAGCAACCAAAAATTAAAAGTATTTTTTATTATCCCTCTGATAAAACTTCCATACGGTTTTCAAACCTAATTCCAAACAACGTACTGTAATTCGAGAATGAAAGAAATACTGTTTGTGATGCTTTAAAAAAAACAAGAAAGCGCCATTTTACGCTTTTGCCTGGGTTTATATAAGAATGTTGTTTAGTATAAGCAAGGTTGTAACTAGATATGCCAAAATTCTTCTATATTTTTTATTTAAGTTCACGGATACACACTTTATTTCTAGTTTTCCTAAAAAAGTGAAAAATAATTTGTATTAATCGAAGCGAAGTGTTCGGAGCGAAACAAAAATTATCTTTTCGTTTGTTAGGATTGTAAACAGTTTTCAAGCATGAATGTTTAAAATAATGGCCAGCAAAAACTTTAAAAAATTATAAACGTTATAAAGCAGTAGTGGCCATGTTATCCATATATACATACATATGTTTATTCAACCTTTTTGAATTAATGTCCCTCAGAAAGTAAATGTAAGTATTTATCAAATATAAAATAGTGTAAAATTTCAAATCGATTGTCTTGCATTTACTTCCTTCTTTTCTTTTACAATTTTTTTTAAATCTTGGTCTACGGTCTAATATTTTTACCAAAACTAGATTAAGTGCACTTAACTCTAATGTCTGGATATATTTCAAGCAATACAAATCCATGAATTTTATCTGAATATCCACATTTTGTACGTACGCGGGACTAAAAGAGTCAGTAAAATTAAAAACCTTACAATATAATTTTAATTGAATTATGTATGTATTATGTCTACACCTTTAAAAAAGCACCCTATATCTAGATTTGTGTAAACATTTCACATAATATTTAGATTTAAGCGATATTTTTAAAACATTTTAAGCGAAATAAAAAATTTAGCGGTTTCTAGCGGTTTTTGAAGTGCGATTTAACGGGAAGTCTTTATAAAAAGTTGGCAACAATGTTGCTTTGTATAGAAACCGTTTTATAATTTTCAACGCCACAAACAATGAGGCGTATGAAATCTTAAAAACCAATGTGAATTTCTGTTAGAGGCACCAACAAAATTACAAAATATTTATGAATTTGTTTTTGCTTTCAATGTAATTCTTTGTCGTTGCGTTGTGTTTTACAAAATTAGGGCCTAAATCTTATAATAACAGCATAGGATTTTATAAAGCTAAACAGGTTAATTTGTTAATAAGAATTAACTTATTAAAGAATTATAATAAATAATAATATCTAATTTAAACATTTTAACAAAAAGATAATTTAAAAGTAATTGAAAATTATAAATCATAAAAACAAAATCATTTAACAATCATTTGAGACGTTAAGCGTAAAGTTTTAGAACTTCAATTTTAAATTTTGGTGCGTTACTATAAAGCTGGATGTAGTATGGTAGTTCGTCCCAAAGGCGTATGGCATTGATAAAAAATTGTCATTCAGATACAGGCGTTCTATATATGCGTAAAAACGGAGAGAAATTTTAATTTTATCAGGTTCATCCGCAACACAAATTTACGTTTACGTAAGAGTACCTATTTACACAGTAGCTTGGTAAGGAAAACGGAACATCTGATCCGCAACGTATACGTTTACGTTTTAGAGCAACGAGGCGTTAAATTATTTCATACCGTTGTTACGTGGCATTTGTAAAACAGTGATGGGCGGATTGTATGTTACATGTAATGCGGGTATTTTTGCACTTTTTATGATACTTTTTTAAGTATAACCTTGGAATTGTAACAAAACAAATTACATTACAACATATTTTCATATATACAAATATACAATTGTTTAGATGTATTAAATAAACAAATGCGTATACACACACAAAGGAAATGTTAAACAAATAAAAGGATTTAAATGGTATCAAAACCTTGTTTGGTGTACCTATGTACATTTACAATAAATGTATGCAATAAATTTGTTTATGGTAAATCTATCGGGCCTGTTCTGAAAATCATGTGATTTCAAATAACGTGCTTTTGAAATCACACGTGTGATTTTGTGGTGTTTTGAAAGTCGTACCGTTGTTGAGTTTCTCGGTGCAATTGAAGATCACACCAAAACTTACAAAAACGGGACGCTAAAATACCTAAACACGTGTGATTTTAGTAGGCACATGTGTTTTTAAATCACGTGATTTGAGTTAAAGTGGTTATCAGAACAGGCCTGTATAATATAAATATTAAATTAATAACGTTTTTACACAAAATATTGTTTTATTACCATCACTTTAAATCACTTGGTACTTTTTCTGCACAGCGGTCACCATTAAAACATTTTTGATTCCCATCACTGTGTATTGTTTTATGTATACTATTTTTTATTTATTCTATAAGTGCACCAACGTACTCACAGTACGCAGCGGTACATTACGGGTACAGCAACGTTCTCCTAACTGGGCCTTAATGTTGCCAATTATGTACTATGTACATAATTTATTTATTAAAAAGAACATTTTAAATTTTGTATGTCGCTTTAGCTAATTTTGCTGTAAGGGATCCATATTTTAGATTTAATTTTTACGATTGCTTAATAAAAATTCAGTTTAGGACTGAGATTTGTATGATTTAATTACCATTTGTCCCCAAACAAGCAGCCACTTCTTCCCATACAACACGAGGTGTGACTTTTTTTGTTTTCCATATTGAGGGTCTTTTTTTAATTTCAGCGATTAAACGCACGCTATCCATCGCTATCAAATATTTTCGTTAAACTAAATTACAGTTTCGTTAAATTTGTATAATAAAATTGTGCATAGCGTCACACACTACACATCAGCATACAAAAATATCCATTAGAAATGTGCAAGGCGAATTCATATACAAAAGTAAATTCGCCATGGAAATGTGTTTCTTTAATGGTTTCTCTGTACCAGTGTTGCCAGCGAAATTTTGAGAAAGATACATTTTAGTTTCCAAAAAGATACATTTTTTCCCAAAAAGATACATTTTGAAAAAATCCGTTTTAAACGTTAACATTTATTTACATAACATTTTGATTTCATATTTAATGAATATTGTAAAGAAAATTATATTAAATACAGTAAGCAAACTTCAAAAATGATTATATGTAACTATCTTTGGATGTCATCAAAACAAATTCATTTATATATGGGTGTTTCTACAGAAAATGACCCCTTAAGCTCAAAAATGAAATTATTATTTTGAATTTTTTTTCCCCGCTGATATTATACAAAATAAATGTATCTGTAATTTTCCGAAAGATAAACTTTAATTTTCTTTATACTAACACAAATATTTTACTTTGAGTTAACCATAATAAATGAATTAAAAAAAAAAAACACGGTTAACTTTTTAAAATGTAACGACCGTTACTTTTAAAAACAAAAATTTTTTTGGGTAACTAATTTCTTTGGTTTGAAAATAAATCTATTCATTAAACAAAAATTTCAAAGAATTTAATCAGATATTGTACTTAACATATCCTGCGCAAAATTTTACAAAACATGATGTTTGTTTCCGACATTTGAAAACAGCACATTTATAAAGTAACGACCGTTACTTTTTTAATGGTCAAAAAAAGTATTGAAATTACAGTTTTTATGAATTCTTTCAGTTGCTGCCTTTACTTGAACTTTCGTAAGTCAAAAATGGAGCAATTTTCGTGGCATATTTGGGTAGGTAGGAATTTTTTTTAAAAAACCTCCGAAAATCGGTAACGACCGTTACTTTGGAAACACCCATATATAATATACGAGTTAAGGCGTTTATACTAGGGCGATTATATCAACAAATTCATATGTATAAATTTCCTGAAAATAAAAACAATGTTCATATTTCCTCAGAACAACTTCGGGCTACTAGTAATCATCGATTTAGGTGGATCGTATGTTGAAACATCCTTAATGTTATCTTTCACCATAATTAAAGCTGCTATTGTATTAGTATTGAGTCGGTTACGATGATCAGTCCTATTAAGTTTAAGTTGGCTAAAAACTCTCTCCACACATGCATTCGAAAATGTAAGTACAAATGTTAAACCAACTACTTTTTTCAAATTTTTAAACATCGGTTCATTAACAACATTTTTTAAATTAAAATTTAATGTTTTATGTTGTTTTATTATTTTGGCTTGAGGTCTTATATAAATAATAAATTAAAATTCAAGAAACTTATAATTTTAATTTTATTTATTTATTTTTATATTTTTCCAATATTTCGGTCAAAATCTCTGACCATCATCAGGGGGATATTTAAATAAATAAACAAAAAGTCCAAAAAGCCGGACAAATTTAACACTTCACTAACAAAGTTTACTTTGATTTGTGTTTGTCTATTGTCTATATAGAAAAAATTTAAAAATAAATAAATAAAATTAAAATTATAAGTTTTTTGAATTTTAATTTATTATATATATAAGACCACAAGCCAAAATAATAAAACAGCATAAATAACAGGTCGACAATACACAAGAATAAATAAAATTTAATATTTTATTTCTGCACATTTTACGTACAGATTCAAAAGATACGAAACATGTCAGGATTATACATGGTACATGAAGTCATCAAAAGATACCAAAAATGTATCTTTCGTATCCTAACGGCAACACTGCTCTGTACTCTCTTAATGTATTCAAGCGAATTTGTGCTCTCATAATCAGCGTTACCAGAATAAAGATTTTAACTTATTTTTGTAGATTTTTTAATCAAAATATGATTTGAAGATTTTTTCTCAAATGAGGATTTTTTATTTTTAGAAATTAAGATTTTCAACTTTAAAACTGTACAACATACATAATTTTTTTACAGTTTTTTGAAGTCCAACTTTTAAAACATCGAGGTTTTGTATCAGCTTGTTGTCTTTTGTATTGCACACTTTTTTTGTACCCAGTGTCAAGCATACATTACAATGCATCATTATTTCTGGGCGTACAAAATATTAAAAAGGCATTTTAGATTTGCAGTTGTACATTTTGAGGATTAAGAAGAAACTTATTTGTATGAAGTCTAATATATAAAAGAACAAAAAAGTTCATGTATTTAGTACCAAAAGGTATAACTAATGGAACTTAAGAATCTTTTAGTTTGAAAATTCCACATTTTATGTTTATGATCATATTAAAACAAATATTTAATAACTATTTTCTCAAGGAGTCGGAAATTTGGTTTTTATTCCTTCTTCAATGGGTACTAAAGTATATCTTGACATATTGACAGAAACTTTGCAGCTTAAAAATTTAAAACAATAAACGTTAAAAAAGTCTTTGTACGCGGACTTTCGGTGCTGCGGTAACAATCGCTGGCACCGCTCAATACTATGCCTTTATGAAAAAATGATTTTTTGTCCACTACAATGGTGGAAAGGGTATTATGCATTTGGGTTCTGGAACCACCTTAAATTGTACCGATGGACTCAGGATCACTTTCTGAGTCGATCTAACGATGTCCTTCCGGCTGGCTAGCTGTTAATGTAACCTTGTGCGCAAAGTAAAGGTCGCAATTTTGGAGATAGTTTGATAAAATTTGGCTTATAGGTACTTATTGGCACAAGGACCAAGGCTATTGAAAATGGGCTGAATCGTAGCACCACGAGGGGAGAAAGGGGTAATTTCTGCCTCTCAGAAACTATCAAACCGATTTTAATGAAATTTAAAACATAGATAGATCCATATTTATATGGACACATAATCATGATTCTCCATGGGTCCCGAATAGGGTGCACTCTCGTTAATGTGTTTTAAAATACTGTGGTGTAGAGTATCATATAGTCGGGCTTGACCGACTTTACTTTCTTACTTGTTTCGTGTGGGTTTTTGCTTGTGTGTGTTTTTATTTTCTTAAGATCAGATTGTTACATGAATAATAAATAAAAATGCCAAAGCGCACGCATAAAACTTTGTCGGTGTTACCAAAACAACAAATTTTTGCAGCCATTGATAATGGAGAGAAAAATAGACGTTGCTAAGCGATTTGAAATTGCTCTATCAACTCTTACTTCAGTCCTTCAAAAAAATAGAATTTACTATGCAAAAATCTTCAGGCAGCAAGCTAAAGCGCGAAAAACTACCTGAATATCCCCAGCTTGAAAAGTCTTTAGTTTTATGGTTAACACAGTGCCGGCAGTCTAACGTTCCAAGTAGTTGCCCATTACTATCGGAAAAAGCAGTGTTTTGCAAAAAATTTTAATTTAAATGCAATGGCTGGCTCGATCGCTTTAAATAAACGGAATACCATAACATTTAAACATATGTATCTGCGTTGAAAGTTCGGCTTTTAATGAAAATATATGTTTAGAATAAAAAAAAAAAAATACCTTGGAACAAGCTCCGTGAGAAAAGTCTGAAACAAATGCAAATCACTCATTTTTTATTAAATTAATTTTAGATAATGCAAATATGTATTTTAAGTTAAGAAAATGAATTTGTCAGTTTTATTTTTATTTTATTAGCGGTTTCACCCTTGATAGTAAAGTCCTGTGCAGTCCTTGTGAATCTTATTAATTTAGTTAAAGTACTAAGATTTACAACACTACAACAACAAAATGTATTAGACTAAAATTTACTGCGCTGTGGTTGAAAAATGCAACAATAAAAGCTGTATTAAACACGTTTTTTAAATAACCCAGAATAAACAGTTGAAGAAACTAAATCTGTCTCGTTCCCTCACTCAGCAACTTCATTAATTTAATTGTCAAAATTGATGTCCATAATATTTTATAAATTCAAGGATTTGTGTATTTTAAAATATCCTTTTGTTAAAAAGATCACAAAAATAAAAAATCACCATGCTATATTCCATTTAAATTATATAATTATTAGTATATAAGAGTGAAGTGCAAAAAAAAAAAAACTGAAGGATATGCCTTTCTTAGACATGTATGTATGTATGTCCTTTTAACGAAAATATACATAAAGGGAAAATATTTGATATTTATTAATATTCAATAATAGCAAATAATTATTAAAGTGTTTTATTCGTGAAGTATTTTGAAATCTTAAATCATCGGAACTAGATTAAAGCAAGTTTAATTTTCTGCATTGCTATTAATATCCTCTTGTTTAATATACTCAACAATATCAAATAAATCGAAATTCCTATTTTATTCAAAACGAAGTTTTGTAACACAGAATCCCGATTTTTTTTTGAGACAGAAAAAATGCCAATGTAAAATTAACATGGAAAAATGTTGATTGAGAATCATAGTAAATTTCTGCAAAAGTATGCCGTGTATTTAAATTTATCATTATATCATATTAATTTTAAATAAAAAATATTAAAATAATATTAAATCACGTTTGTTTAATATTATTCACTGTTAAAATAAATAAAAACAATATTAAAATATAAATAAATATGGATTCAATATTGAATCCATAAAAACCTGTTTTATATTAAAATCAAAAGTTAAATTAACATGCATGCATAGTAAAATATGTTAATTTTTTTATTTAAATTTTTAAAATAAATAATTTTCGTGGGAATACAAAATTTAATTTAAATGATTTTGTTATTCGTGCTTAATTCCCAATTTTTATTATTTGATAAAAACACTGAAATTTATTGTTTATGGGATAAGCCTTTAATTTAAATTATTTAATTAAATAGTACATCAAGTTTTCAAAGTAGAATGGTGACGAAAACCATATCGGGCGATTCTGCTGATTCTTCTGTTAATAAAGGAGAATACAAAATAAGTGATACATGCTTTACTGGGGTAAGTGTATTGAATTATTCTTAAATAAGTGCATATGTTGTCTCTGAAGCTTCTTCACACTGTTAAACGACACTCAAACCAATTTGATTCTACATGAAATTCACGTTGTTTCAACTTGAAATTAACTTTCATTAGACGTGATTCTGATTGTTATTTCAATATAAATGACATCTTGCTCTAACTTTACTGCAATGTTTAATTAACATGAAAAAAATGTTGTTCGCAAGTTATTGTAAAATCAGGTTGAATTAACATGAAAAACGTATGAAGCAAAATCACCACCGAAAAATTTTAAATCAACCTTGTTTTCTACATTTTTAACATGATTTTTTTCTGTGTGTGACAGGCAGCAATCGATCCACATTTTGTGTCTCACCGTAATAACAACTATAAAATAAAAAATAAATAAATTTACAGAATCACACAGTTCCTAAAATTTTTTGTTGAAAAATCGACCCACCCTAATACATTTTCTGAAACACTAGATCTCATTAGAAATTTACAGTTTAAAGTATATATTTTTTGGATAATATATACATACATACATACATACTTACATACATTTTCAATGATACAAACAATTTAAATATTTCATAATTAAAATATTTCATACAAAAATATAAAAAACAACAATTTGGTGTTCCGGAAAAAGCACAAAAAATTACACTAAAACACAAAATGTGTTAAATTTTTTCTTTACATCAAAAGTAAGGGCAACGGAGCCTTTATTCATTAAAAAAAAACTGAAAAAACGGTGCACTCAGTTTTTTTTAAATTTAAAGTAAATATAGACGATTTTCATATTTTTCGTAAAAACAACCTGCATTTTTTACTTAATAATGTCCAATAATTGAATATAATTTCTTTAGAACGTTAACTTTTAAACACAGTACAAAGAAAATAGGATAATTTTATCGTACTGAAAAATATTTATAGCTTCCAATCTAAATTACTAAATTATAAAAAAACAAAAATTGCGTTTTGGGCCTCTAAAAAAGATCATATACATACATATGTAGGTATCTCTAAGTAAGAACAAAAATGTGGTTAGTTTCTCTTTTGATGCTTAATGGCGGACATTTGGTTTATTAAACGGCAGAGAAAATTGAAAAACTATTCACTCAGTTTTTTGATTTGTCCATCAAAAATGTCTCTTTATTTTTTTTTTTTTTAGTTTCCTAATACATACTTTAAAAAAAGTGTTGGCTCATATCAAAGAATATTGTCTTTTTTACCAATTTTTAATAATTTTTTTCCTAGTACATTATTAAAAATTAGGGCAAGTTTAGCGACCTCTATGCATTTTTAATGTTTAACATAGCATTTTAATTTCATATTTAATGAATATTGTAAATGAAAATTAGGTTTAGACTCGGATTGGTAACGAAAAATTTTTTTGAATCCGCATAATTCATAAATTGGTGTTCTCAAATCGACATGTTTTTGTTCAAAAAAAATTTAGTTCAACTAAAGATCGCTAATTTGCAAACCGCAGCATGATAACAAATTCTAACATTAATTGAAAATCGCGAAAGCTGTAAATAATAAAAGAAACAAATCGCTTCTTTCGCGAACATGGCTAAAATTCGCAAAAAATTGCAAACTTCTAAACAAACACTAAAATTTATTTGAAATCGCTAAATGGGTTAGACAAAATTCCAATAGTGCGAAATTTCGCGAAAATTTTAAATACATATTTCAAACAAGCCATAAAATTTATAAAAAGTCCCTAAAACAATAAGGAATAGCACAAATTCGGTAAACATTGCTAAAATAGCGGAAATTCGAAAAAATTTTCAAAAGTTTACTTTTTATTAAAAATCGCTGTAAAGAATCAGAAAACTTACAGGAAAAAATCGCTCTTATCTTGAACATGGCTAAAACTCGCGAAAAATTGCATAATTTTAAACAAACTCTAAAACAAAGCTGCTATTGTAAAAGTATTGAGTCGGCAACGATAATCAGTATTAATAAGTTTTAGTTAGCTAAAAATACTCTAATATTTTATTTCTGTACATTTTGAGTACAGATTCAAAAGATTCGAAACATCAGGATAATACATGGTACCTGAAGTCATCAAAAGATACGAAAAATTTATCTTTCGTATCCTAATGGCACTGCTATATACTTATGTATATTAAAAAAATGTTTATTTAATTACAAAAAAAGTATGTATGTATGTAATTAAAAATGTTTCATGTACATACCATTTTTAAACTTTTTTTTTTTGAACAGTAAAATAATATTATAATTATTTTCAACTTATTATCATTGTCAATAATTTTACAAAAAAAATAATAAAATTAAGTTTCGTTAGACACATCTAAATTCCGTCAGTAATCTATCAGATTACAATGCATCGGTTCAGGAGGACAAGAGTTATGAATCCAATTGTAAATCACCACCTTAACAAATTTAAATTTTTGTAACAAAAACTAACATAAATTGTGGTTTCGTTTTATATGACTAGAAATCATATTGTTTAATTTTGTGAAGATCGGTCCACAATTAACGATAGGCCCCAAATAAAGCCTTCGGAAAACACATTTGTACACGTAGATCCGTAATGAATAAAGATATTGTGATACATTTTGGACAGTTTTATAAGACTAGTAATCACATTGTCAATTTCCTGAGGGTCGATCACTAACACAGTGATACGAAATTGAACTTTCCGAATCGGATTCGGATGGAACCAAAAGCAAATAAATGTTGACGTTTTCCATTTTTTATATTTATTTTTAACTAAAACTCTCGCTAGATAGCGCTGTCAAACACATTTAGCCTTTTCTTGTATATTTTCATAGAAAAAAGGGGTTTTACTTTTTACGAGGCTAAAAAAAAAATTAATTTTTGTTGTTGGCTTCATGGTAAAATATATTATTTCTAATGATATTACGAAGTACATTTTATTTTTATCTGTTCGTTACTATAACAAAAATTATATTTTTATGAAAAAAAATTGTGTTTATTTTTTTGGGAAAAAATAAATTTTTTATTAAAAAGAATTTTATTTTTACAAAAAAATATGTGCTATTAAAAAAAATTATAAAGAGAAACAAGTTAGGAATTATTGCCGGTCAAGCCCGACCATATGGTACCCTACACCACAGTGGATAACATATCATTGCCTTACTTTCTCAACCTTGTATCTAAAAAAAAATACAATTTTTCAGGAGAGAAAAAAAAAACGTTTCATCTTTGTATACTTCGGTGTTTGGGTTAAAGTTAAAATGGAATTATTAAAGAATTGATTACATCTATGTATATTGTATTTAAATAATAAGTTGTTGCTGTTTTAGAACACAAAAATATTGAATATATTGACCAGAATATACTTTTATCTAACAAAAAACTCAAAACTTAAAACTACATAAATATAAAAACTAATTACACAAATTTCAAGGCAATAGTGATACAAAACAAATCAGCCTCGGTAGTTGATGTTGTAACCATGGGCGGCCTCTGACCTAACCACGAAATTGCTCCTCCAGCAAAAGATACAACAACACCTGAAGTTGATCGCCCTGTTTTTGTGCATCCACCAAAATCAGCATCACTATAACAATTAAGCTCCTTTGGTCCTTAACCTTTGTACGTAATACCAACACTTAATGTACCAGCGATATATCTGAAAACTCGCTTTACTTTTTGTATGTCTTCTATAGTTGGTTTTTCCAAGCTTCTTGATAAAAATCCAACACTATAGGACAAAATCTGGTCTTGTTCGCAACATAAGATACATTAAAGCTCCTACAGCTTGCCGATATGGGAATTCATTTACGACTTCCCCTGATTTAACTTGGTTGCTTGCTTTTTCCATGGGTGTTGTTACCGGGCGACATTCAGAAAAGTTAAATCTCTCAAGTATTTTTACAGCAAATGATTTTTGATGTATTTTTATTTCATCATTATTTTTCTCAATTTCTAAACCTAGAAAACATTTAGCCTCCTTTACCACAATTTTAAAATGAGATTTTAAATCATTTAAGAAGTCCTTTAGATTACTTTCATCATTAGCTGCGACTAACCCATCATCCACATAGAGGGCAAGAATTAACTTTTTACCATTCTTCTCCCTGATATAAAGGCAAGTATCAGCTGAACTGGGTTTAAATCCGATATTTTCTAAGAATATTTCCATACGTGAATACCAGCACCTAGATGCTTGTTTTAAGCCATATAGACTTTTATTGAGAAGACAAACTCTTTTTTGTTCCGTCATTAAAACCTTCTGGCTGGTTCATATATATCGTATCTTGCAATTCCCCATATAAAAACGCTGTTGACACATCAAAATGTTTTAAACATAAACCTTCTGTAGCAACAACACTAAGAAGTGATCGGATTGTTGACATCTATGCAACAGGACTAAACGTTTGATCATAGTCTACACCATACTTTTGCTTAAAACCTTTAATAACAAGCCGTGCCTTAAATTTGTCAATGATGCCATCAGGATTTGTCTTTAGTTTATACACCCACTTTCCTGGAAGTGGCTTTGAACCTTTTGGCAAATCTATAAGCGTCCACGTCTTGTTTCCTTTTAGTGAATTTATTTCCGACTGCATAGCTTGTATCCACTCACAATCTTGATTGCTTTCAAGGGCTTCTTTAAAAGTTGTTGGAGTTGAAACTTGATTAATAAATTCTATTGACATCAATACGCAATCTCTATCCACTGCATTTGAAATTTGAATTGTACGATTTCTTAAACGCTTTACATTTGGTGCATTTTCATTATAAGATTCTTCATTTTGCGATTCTTTATTTTGACGTTCAATGTGATATTGCGGTTCGGTATCTTGCACCGCACTTTCTTCATCGCCTTCCGTTACAAAATCTGGTTCTGCTGACTTTTCGGCGTCTTCTGTAGTTCTATCTTCTGCAATAATATTTGGTGCCTCTTTGAACAATTCATTATCTTCTTCTTTTTGTTTAATTTTTATTGTTATTGTTTCATTATCATTTGTATTTGTGATAGATTTTTCGGACTGTGTTTTGTCCTTACCAGTTAAATTTCTATCACTGAAACAATCTTTGACTTTTTCACTAAACTTGACATCTCTCGAAAACTGAATTTTGTTTTCTTTTGCTGTGTAGATTCTATACCTCTCATCACCATCATAATCAACGAGATAACCTTTAATTGCTTTCCTGTCCATCTTCTTACGTTATTGGTTAGGAGTATGAACGTAGCAAATTGAACCAATATGTCGAATTCTTGGCTTTTTACCATACCATAACTCATAAGGGCTGATATATGCAACTGAAGATTTTCCAGTTCTGTTTAAAATATAAATTGCGGATTTTACAAATTCTGCCCACAATTCTTCTGGAAATACAACGTTCGGATTAGAAAATTTAAAAGTTCTTGCCATTTCTACAATTGTCCTGTTTTCTCTTTCAGCACCTCCATTTTGTTGAGGAGTGTATATGGGGCAGTTAGTTTCTGTATGATCCCATTATTAACTAGTAACTTCTTTACTGCATCATTAACGAATTCCCCTCCATTGTCACTAAGCAATGTTTTTATTGTATGGCCTTGAGATTTTATTTTGCCAATCACTTCAATCAATGTGTCTTTTATATCTGATTTGTTTCTCACTATAAAACCATATCGATATTTTGTATAGTCATCTTTATATACGATAAGATATTTATAACCATTGAACGAAGGAGGAAAAGGGCCACAAACATCGGTAGATATTACCTCACCTGGACATGTTGCTGTTTTTCTTCTTCCAAATGGCAGTCTGCAGGCTTTACCAAAAACACAGCTTTCACAAATGTCATTATTATATTTAACTTTAATGCCCATTTCTCTTTCTAATTTATTTTTGACATGATGTTTGTCTTGATGTCCCCATCTTTCATGATATAATTGTAAAATAGAGCTTCTATCTACTGCTGAGTTTATATTTATGTCTGGTTTAACTAAACGTATATTAGCTTTATTCATATGACGTGAACCGGTTAGCATAATATTATCACCAACTCTGAATTCACATTCGGTTGAAGTTGACTTAAATACACTTGATGGAATTTTATCATGAGCAGCCAATAGCGAAAATAGATTTCTTGTTACACCAGGAACATACCAAACATCTCGTAGTTCTATTATGCATTCTTGCTGCTTGTATGGTATGAGGTTCATCAAACTTAGTATAACTTGCAAAATACTCACTAGAATTTGTAACATGTTTCGTGGCTCCATTATCAATCCACCAATCTTCACTAGATTCTGCGGTATTAACTTCAACTGACTCTAAATGCAGTGCCACATTGCTATGAATCGAATTTTGTTTCGACTTACTAGGACGACCATCAGCTATCCACTTTCGACATTTTTTTAACCAATGTCCTTTCTTTTTCCAGTAGTGACATGTATCTTCATTTTTTCTATATGATTTGTTCTGTTGTTTACCTTTTGTTTCTTTCTTCTGGTTTAAAACTAAAGCTTGCTGACTGTTGGAACTAGACCCACCACTTTCTGTTTTGTTAAAATTTCTTTCGTACAAACACAATTGCATTATTAACTCATCCAACGATTTGTCACTGTCTCTTGTTAGCATCATCCAACTAGATTTGAACATTTCATAACAGCTCGGCAATATATTTAAAATTTCGCAAATTAACAATAAATTTGGCAAAATATTTTCTTGTTTAATGCGTAAACCATTATTAATTTCCGTCCATAAGCTTTTTAATTTTGAAATATGAGTTGAAACGTCACAATTTTCATTCCATTCAAATGAAAACAGATCATTGCACATCTTATATAGTTGATCCTTAGAAGTAGCTTCAAACTGTTGGTGTAAAGCATCCCACACATCACTAGCAGATTCTTTATCCGTTACCTTAAAATAGATTTCATCTGTTATCGTACTGGTTATTAGACTTTTTGTACAGCTATTCGCTTTACGATAAGCATCTTCCTTCTTTTTGTGTTCATTTATTTGGATTTCTGTGGGGTTAATTCCTATGGGTTCTGGCTTATTTAGTTTTCTTTCAACGACATTCAGTACTCCCTCATAGAATTCAAGAAGATCTCTGACCTTTCTCTTCCATATTGGCCAATCTTTCTCACCTGATAGCGATTTTAAAGTTTTTGAAAATTCCATTTTCTTATCTCGAATTAAACAATTACACTCTTGAATATACAGTTAATTTCTCAAATAAATCAATATTTTCTTGAATTTACTGCGAATTTTTATAAACTTCAAAAACATTTTTTATTTTATTTGAGTAATTTTTCTAAGCAATGTTAGCCCATAACCTATTGAATATATTGACCAGAATATACTTTTATTTAAAAAAAACTCAAAACTTAAAACTACATAAATATAAAAACTAATTACACAAATTTCAAGGCAATAGTGATACAAAACAAATCTTTTATACAAAGCACATATTTAAAATATTAATTCATTTAAACATTACAATATATAAATTCAACAAAAAATAGCAGTCGTTTGATATGAAAAAGTCAAACCCGTATTTTTTTATTTACGAGATTGAGGAAGTAAGGCATCGATATGTAAAATGTATGTATGAAAAGTATGTACATATTTGATTAATCTATGTTTTAAATTTCATTAAAATCTGTTATATAGTTTCGGAGAGACAGAAATGCCCCCTATCTTCCATCGTGGCCCTATTTTTTTTGAAAAAATCACATCTTATGTGTCCATATCATAGCTGTTAAGTAATGATTAGTAATCGTAATAATTACTTATTAGATTACTTTTTTCATAAGGGTAAAGTAATGATTACAATTACGATTACTTTTGGTTTTGCATGATTACTAATTGATTACGATTACAAGTAATCAAAAAATAATCAGAAGTACCGGCGATTACTACAAAATAATCAAAAAGAATGAAAAGTAATCAAAAAATAATCCGATTATTTTCAACGATTATTTTTTGATTCTTTTTGATTACTTTCAACAATTGTGTATTCATTTGCACTAAAAACTATTTCGAAACAGTTGATAACCTGTTTAAAGTTTTCATAATCAATAAATTTTAATATATTTATTTTAAAAATAACATAAACAACATTAACTACAGCACGTAATTTCAAAAAGTTTCACGAAAGATTCCTTTTCTAGAATTGAAAGGGGCAATGCAGAGTCGATAATTGCGAGTAAGAGTTTTTCATCAAACACAGATTGTGCTTTATCGCCATTAGCACTACCTGTCTTATAAATTTTGTACTTTTTAAAAAGTTCAATATGCTTGACTCGCAAATGTTTGATGAAGTTAGAAGTCACTTCATAGCTTCCTTTTATCACGCGATGACATACAACACACTTAGCACATGTTGTCTTATCTGAAATCTGAAAATAAATGTTTTAAATATATACCTGGCTTCATTTAAGTAAACTAAAATCTTACTTTTTCTACTTCTGTGTAAAATTCGTTTTTGAAAATTATTTTTTGCCCATCAGACGATGAAACCAAACATACTTTTTTAAGGGGCCGTTCTGATTCTTTAATTAATTTCCTTTTTCTATTACTTGTAGAAAGATAAAAGTCTGGGTCCTTCAAACTGTCATCTGAACAAAAATCACTTTCGGAAACAATTTCTGACATATTTACAGCTAAAATAAAATATTATTTAAAAGAGTCTTCAACAATTATGTACAACTTTCGTACTTACCAACAAATAGAATGTATAACAAACAAAGTACAAATTGTAGTTCAATTGATTTTAAAAAAAGAAACAATAAACAAACGAATTCTAAAGAATTAAATAGCAAAACTAAAAATGCTAAAATTAACTTCACACTCGCAAGCAGGTTTCAATATATTTTATATTTAATTTTGATTGAAGACTATTTTCCCTCACCTTCGTTTTTATAGGTGCGTTCGAGTATTTTACAGTAAAATGCTGTTAATGAGTAATTACTGAGTGAACTGAAAAATTAAGGACCAACTATAATGTGATTAAGTTGGCTTAAGCAAATGTTCGAAAACATGTAAATCATATTGAACTTAAAGAAACTTTTTGTTAAGTTTTATGAAACTGTCATTTGCTTAAGCAAAGTGCGCAACTGATCGCACATTCCGTACGGAATCAAATGTTTTTTGATTTTGTTTTTGCTTTTTTAAATATATTTAAGAGACTTTTTGGTAATTTTTGACAGTAGGTTAAGCAAAACTATGCATGTTATGGTTGGGCCTTTACTCTCAATTCAGTAAAAAATATTCAACATTTTTGGGTTTTCGAACGCACCTTATGTATATGACAGAAACTTAATCCCGTTTTAGAATTGAAATTTTGAAATAATAGTGAAGAGCACAGTTGACCTGAGTGAGAGTGCAAGAGTAGGATTTTTGCGTGATTGTTTATTGACTCATTAAATAGTCTGATACAAAACTTTAATGCGATTTGAAATATTTAAAAAAATTTCCGCAAACAGATAAAAACAATAAATTCGATAAACAATATCCAGGGACACACAAAATCTTAATATTAATTATTTGCCCTTTAATCCATTCTTAGCCGGGAACCTAATTAATATGGATATATATAAATATATACAAATATTTTAAATATGTTATATTATTACATTTATTATCAAGTTATTAAATATAATATTGATCAATATGATTACTGTTTATGTTTGGTAATAAATAAATACAATCAAATACTGGTCCAATTTTAAATGGATAAAAGTTTTTGCCAGTACATTTTTGAATTATGATAACAATTAACTGTTTCCAATAAAAATAATTGTACGAATGAATACGCAATTTTTGAAAGTAATTAAAAAGAATCAAAAAATAATCGTTGAAAATAATCGGATTACTTTTTGATTACTTTTGATTCTTTTTGATTATTTTTTAGTAATCGCCGGTACTTCTGATTATATTTTGATTACTTGTAATCGTAATCAATTAGTAATCAGAAATTTTTTTTTATAGAGTTAAATAATCATTACGATTCTTTTTAAAAAGTTATCTAATTGATTACTAATCGTAATCGAAATTTAACAGGTATGGTCCATATAAATATGGATCTATCTATGTTTTAAATTTGATTCAAATCGGTTTGATCGTGGGCACAAAGGCCCTATTCCGGAAAGCAATTTGTATAGGGGCTATGTGCCATTATCAGTAGGCTTGGTCCTTGTGCAAATTAGAACAAAATTGCATCAAATTATTTTCAAAATTGGGACTTGTACTTTGCGTACAAGATTACATGGACAGCCATCCAGCTTTCTGAGTCGATCGGTATTCTTTAAGGGTAACACACAACATAATTTTTTCTTGTTTTAACACTGAAATATGGAAAAAATTATTTGTTTTATATAAAACATAAATTTACTTTTTATTCAAGGAGTATTCAAAAATTAAACTTTTGACGACAAATGTAACTTTTTGAAAGAAAAGCGTAATTTCTTTATTTCATCCCTGGCAACAACCAAGGCGAATAAAATGGATATTAATTCGCATCCATTCCAGCGATGCCAGAAGTGCAGATTGATCTGCATTTTGAAGATTTTATCCCCAAAATTGTCAAAATGCAGATTTGCAGATTTTTGGTTAAACATTGCAGATTTTTTAGCTCGGTGGAAACTTCTTTACATTGTCATGATTGTACTATTTCCACTTGTTGCATTGATAAATAAATATAGTATATCAACCATTCATGGAAGAACCGTGTGGAAATACATTCATTAGTAGACATTTTATGCACAAAAGATTACTTAAAAATTAAAAATTAGTATTGTCTTGACACATTAATACCGCCGGGCATATGTCATCTGGTTTTACACTTATGTACAAATATCTTTTAGGGCCATTATTACAACTTGCCAATAGTTAAAAGTTGGATGTTGTTGGAATGATAAATAGCCTTGCATTATTACAACTTCCATTTTTTATTGCTGTTATTTTCAATAATAATAATATTTAATAGATGAAAACATAATAAATGAAGGTTTTATAATGCAAAGCTATTTATCGGTCCGACAAAATCCGACTTTTAACTATTGGCAAGTTGTAATAATGGCCCTTAAAGTTGCAATATTTGATCACTTCTAAATTTTCAATAAGACCCTTGATAATTTAAAGAACATGTCAAACAATTAACGTTTAATTTGTTTTTTAAAATACTAAGCCTGTTAGTTACTAAGTTATTAGTCATGTTCTTAAAATCGAACAAATTTTTAAAACTTTGTATTGAAAGTTCAAAAAAATATTGCCTTTTTTATACCTCATACTTCGAGGACCACTCATATTGACCAGAACGATTTTTAAATCTACCATCGATTTTAACTTCGGGAACATATTTTGAAATTAATTGTAATATCTTTTTCTAAACAAACTACATACAAAATGTAATTAATTTGTTTTGAAGGTTGATTGAAGATTTTTAAAACTTTGGCGCAGATTTTTTGACGAAAAATTATGGGTTTTTGCTGATTTTTTCTCTAAAAGTTCTGGCAACACTGATCGATTCTAATCTCTTTAAACATGAATCATGCTCTTTTAATATACGAAAATTATAGTTTAGTATTGTGAGAGACTTTTTAAACAATGGACGAATTTCGTTTGATTGCGGAAGTTCGTAAAAGGCCTTTATTGTGGCAAAGCGAAGGTAATTTGCATGCAAAAGAGAAATCGATTTTGTGGAGAGAAGTTTCCGAATGTCTCGGACATGATGGTAATTTTAAAATACATATTACTCCAAAAATCAGAAGTAAAAATACAAATAAATTTTATACAGTTAAAACATGCAAAGCAAAATGGAAAGCATTACGAAGAGGTTATCGTGCAGCGAGAAGATCTTGTTTAAAGAGAATTAGTTTAGCTATAAAAAGTGGAAATTATAATCCAAAATTTGACTACAGTCCTCGGCAGCGTTTTTACAGGGCCTTGTCATTTCTTAAAGCCCCTATAAGGTATCGTTCAGGAAAAGAAAAAAAAACAAAAGAAATTGATACATGGCATCTAATCGCAGAAGTTAAAAAAAGGCCTGCTTTGTGGGATAGTTATCATAAACAATATAAAAGACTTCGACACAAAGAAAAAATGTGGCGAGAAGTAGCGAAAAACATGGAAATGAATGGTAATGTCGTTTTAGGGCTAGGCTAGTTTCATAAAACTTCATTATAGTACTAACGCAAGTTCATTAATTTTTATACATTACAGAGGCACTTTGCAAAACTAGATGGAGAAATTTAAAAAGGAAGTATCGCTTTTCAAAAAAGGCTAAAGAGCGCTTAGCAAGGGAAAAAGATGGTATCTTCGATCGGAGAACCAATGACGCCATCAAATGGAAATTTTTTGACAGCTTAACTTTTATCAGAGATCTTAAGCCAGATAAAAATTGCTCGACTGATAATGAAAATACCAATTTAAAAGCCTATAACATTCAGTGCGATGACAGCTGTAACGAGAATTTTTGTGATAAAAATGCAGCGGAGCCTACTGATGATGATGATCTGCAACAGGATCATTTCTCTTGCGATTCACTTGAACAAAATTCTGATTATACATTTTATTCGAACCATTCTTCTCAATCTTGTAAACTCCACAATGTAGACATTAAGAAGGAAGCAGTAGAAAGCGAAGAGAGCAATTTCCCAACAAAACTTAATGGCGTTTGTGATCCTGATAGCAATTTCTTGATCAGCTTTTTGTCTCACATGCGTTCAATGTCCCAGATTCAAAATATTAATTATCGTGCTAAGATGACCGAGTTAATGTTGAGCTTTTTAACTGTCAAAGCTTTGAGAGGAAGTGATTTTACGGACGCATTAGAAGAACAAAAGAATAATTCAATCATAGGTGCTTTTGTTGATCTTGAAGATCCTGATTGTAATTTTTTGATGAGCTTTTTGCCACACTTAAAATCTTTGGCTCGCTTAGAAAAATTAAAATTTCGTCTAAAGATGTCAAATTTAATATTAGATATTTCATCCACATAATGTTATTAACTACACAAAACCTTATATGTAATGTTTTATTTTTTTTTTGCTATAAACAAATTCTTAAATATTAATTCGATCAATAATAAATACTAGGTATAACGAGTTGAAAGTGTTTTCTTTTCACTAATTTATAGAAGAAACAAGTCTCAAATCAAATGTTTTCAAATAGTATTTGGCATCACACCAGGACTACGTTTAGGAATATTAAAAAAGCAGCACAAAATGTCGTTTTATAAAAAAATCACACAAACTTTTTTAAAACAACATAAAACGAATCAAACAAAGTCACCAGTTTCAGTTATGATAAGCAGTGATGTTAACCATACGGAGTAGGAGTACTCCAAAGCTACTCCAAATATATGGATAAAAGGTGGTCCTAGGAGGGGACTATATAACCCACCGAAGTAGTCCCTAAACTACTCCATGGAGTCCTAAAGTGGGTTAGTTTTAAATATACTCCATGTCACTACTTCATGGATTAACTAATAGGGTTACTTTCAAAAGTACTCCATGTCACTATTGAATGAAATGCACTAAAGGGGTAGTTTCAGACCTACTCCTTATGTCTGTAAGGATTTTTAATCTATAGATTGAATAAATAAATAAACAAGTAAGAGTGCTATATTCGGCTGTGCCGAATCTTATATACCCTTCACCATGGTGCAATAAAAACAAACAATTATGTGAACACCATTCTTAAGATATAAATAATTATATTTTGTGCCACGCCCAATTATCCAAACCGTCCACATTATGTCGGATGTTGTGTTTTAACAACCAATTTTTTGGGAAATATGTTCTACTAAAAATTGCCGATGTTTTGATACATTAGTCGTTTCCATAGGTCATATAGCAGCCCAAAAATGTAGGATTGTGTACAAATTTTGATGTTTTTGAGCCCATTTTTGGAGTATTTTGCTAATAAATTGCCCATTATCTAAACGATTTGATTGTTTTATATACCGGCGTGTTAAGGAATATACATTTATATACACTTGTATATATTTTAACAAACTTAATTAAAAAAAAAATAAAAATAAGTAATTTTTGGGAATTCAGTATTTTGGTTATAACACAGCCATTTTTTAACCGATTTGACAGAATTATATACCGACGTGTTTAAAAAGAAATTTACCATTTAGCTGAGTTATAAAGCTTGGACTCGGGGAGATCTATGGGAGGTATCACGCCCACTTCTCCAATCCCGCCCACATTTTGTAGAATGTTGTGTATTGGCTACCTAAATGTGTGTACCAATTTTGGAAACTTTGGCTTTTTCCGTTCCCCAGATATACAGCAAAAAGTAATAAAATTACAACAACCACAAGGGATTTTTGGAAAATATTAGAGGTAGTCGTGGTTTTTTGCTCATAACTCAGCCATTTTTTAACCGATTTGACAGATTTATATACCGACGTGTTTAAGAAGGAATTTGCCATTTACCTGAGTTATAAAGCTTGGACTCGGGGAGATCTATGGTTCCCGAAAGTAAGTATTTAAAAAAAAAAATTAATTTTGGTCATAACATTTTTGTATCTGAACCGATTTTTCTGAATTTTTTATAAAATATGTTCTACTAAAAATTTGATATTTTGGTATATAAGTCATATCGATAGGACATATGGCAGCCTTAAAATTTAGGTTTTTATACAATTTTTAATTTTTTTTTGTACGGGAGGTACCACGCCCACTTCTCCAATCGCGCCCATATTTTGTAGGATGGTGTGTATTGGCTACCTAAATGTGTGTACCTAATTTGGAAACTTTGGCTTTTGCCGTTCCCCTTTTTGTTTATTAAAAATAAAAAATTTATAATAACAACAATCCTTTTTTCCACCCATATAATATATTTATATATGTATACGGTGAACAGTGTTGCCAATTTAGCCATTTAGTGGCTAGATTTAGCCTCTTTAGCCATTAAAAAATGCGTTTAGCCATTTTTCAACTTGTTTAGCCATAAAATTTTTCTTGCCGTTTTGCTTTTAAAAGAATAATTTTTATTTTATTATAAAAATTTATAAAAGCAAAATAAACATTTTTGACAATGAAAACGCCTTTAATTTAAATCACAACTTTTACAAATGTTGAAAATTGCTATAAACGATGATGATGAAACATCTTTCAAAATAAAGGAACAGTAGTCCAATATTAAATTTAAAAAATGGATCAACACAAACATCGGTGTTTCTTTCTGGTTGCAAATATTTTAATAAAGAGATGTAGGCGGCAACAATTTTTTTTTGAAATTTCAGAATTTACTATAAAGTTGCTCACTCTTCCATGGTCTAATGCTGAAGTAGAGAATGTATTTCGCCAAGTAAACATCGTTAAAAGTAATTTGAAAAATAGGTTAGATGTTCGTAAAGAGTAGGGTGTGTGAAGCTACACTATACCGGATGGTATATTTTTTTTTGTTATTTTAATTGTTATAAACAAAAAAACTGGGAGTAACAAATGTGCAGATGTTTCGGTTTTTTGATTTAATGAAAATAGAATAATATTTAAGAAATTTAATTTTTATACTTTAATTTATTTAAGCTTAAGGTCACTTTTTAAAAAAATTAATTAAAATGTTTTTATTCAATACAGTGGAATCTCCCATGAGCGGACACCGAAGGGACCGTTGAAATGTGTCCGCAAAAGGGGGCTGTCCGGCCAAGAGAAAACTACAAATTTAAATCAACACAACTTTGCCTTATATTGTTTGTTTTTATTTAAAGATACATACTTTTAGTTTAGTTTTTTTAACTAGCGGATGTCCGCGTCCGCTCATGAGAAGCGTCCGATCAAGGGAAAGCGACTGCAATGCTTTTCTTATGGAGCGCTGCCGGGACCTAGCAACAATGTCCGTTTAGTTAGTATCCGTTAAGGGAGTTTTTTCTTTTTTTCCGTACTTACATATGTCAATTCTAATTATTATTAAGGCTGGGGCACGAGCTCTATGTGTACATTTGTCCTTCAAGTTGTGCTGAAAAAGGTCAACAAGAAAAAAGGACAAAATGAAAAAAACAAAAAATGTACTTTGGACTTCAAGAAGAATTCTTGACATAAGTACGGAAAAAAAGAAAAAACAGAGGTTAGGAAAAACATGTAAAATCAATTAAAATGGATAATCATTCAAATAAAGCAAATTTCGATCTACCAAAAGTTAAAATACAATTTGGTTTAAGGATTGATATTTGACTATTGACGTCAGCAGTCGTCGATGGCTGCGAGTGTAAGACGGCAAATCCATCTGAGGAGATCGAGTGGTTGCGATCGAAACATGTCATGGTAACCAGCCGCCTGGGTTCGAATCTCAGGTCAGTCAAGAATGAATGATTATCAATAACAATTTTAATTAATTTTCATGGTGTAAAATTCCTTTCTTCATAAAAATAATTTAATGAAAATTAAATTTGATGAACTTAAGCCTGATTAAAAATATTAAAAATTTGGATTAAAAATTAATTAAATTATTTTTATTTTCATTATTTCGATTTCCGTTGGAAATCTTCTTCAGGAAATTTATACAATAAAATAAAATTTCAAAATTTGACAATATCTAAATGGAAAAATAAAAGATGGAAAAATAAATTGTGAAATTTTAATTAACAAAATTATCATAATAAATTTAAAAATCCATTCTACAAAATTTAATCAAAAAGACAAACAAACAAACAAAAAAGGAAAAACTAAATTTTAAATATATTCAAAACCTAAAACCTATTTTAATATCCCTTTCTGTCAATAGTCATTTTCATTTAATAAATGTTCACCAACTGAGCTATGCCATCTGAAATTTATTTTATAAACAATCAAGGACAAATACCTATTTATAATTATCCCTTCTATCAACCTATTTATTTTTATTCAATAAATGTCTATAAATCTGAGCTAAGCCCTCAGTATCTTTTTTAAAATTAATCCTTTTCTCATATATCTACGTTTCTTAAAACTTTCCGTATTCACAATTGATGTGTTTTCAAAATCAGGATAATGATTAAAATCCGTACAATGAGTTGATAACGCCGTTCCATGGGCTGAATTATAATTCCTATATTTTTGGTCATGTTTATGTCCTGCTAATCTAATTTTCAGTTTTGTCCCAGTTGTTCCTACATATATTTTCCTACATTGTTCATTATCATTGACACCACAATGAATCTTATAAACTAAATTCGACCTATCTGACTTTAGTAATCTATCCTTATCCAACCAGATATTAGTTTATTTCTTTTTTATTTTTTATTTTTATTTAAACATTAGCGGTTTTCACCCTTGATAGTAATGTCCCTTGTAGTCCTTGTAAATTTTATTAATTTAGTAAAAGTACTAAGATTTACAACACTGCAACAACAAAATGTATTAGACTGAAATTTACTACGCTGTTGTTGAAAAATCCAACAAAAAGCTTTAGTAAACACGTTTGTAAAATTACCCAGAATAAAACCGTTGAAGTAACTATATCTGTCTCTTTTCCTCACTCAGCAACTTCATTAATTTACAATAAAAACGAAAAAGACACTCATGCTTTGTAGTATAAAATCGTATTAAGAAAAGCAGAGTTGTACACTTAATACAAAGGGTGAAAACCGCTAATAATGTTATATGTGCTAAAAAACCCCGAATTTTAATGAGGTGTCAATTACTTAAGTTTTTTTGTTTTTATTATTATTGTTTGTTCAATATTCAGAATTCTGAAATAATTTTTTTTTGTTCTCTTAATATATCTTATGAATACAAAAAAATAATATCCCCGTTTTTTTATTATTTTCTATTAATTTTGTTGAGTTTTAGTAACTCGGAATAAAAAGCCGAATATTAATGAGAGCCACTGTATGCAAAATACCTGTCTAATACATTTTCATCTTTACAAAAACATGAAAAGGAATGTAACAGGCAATTCACATGGAGGCTTTTACGACGTCGCTTTGTCGACGTCTCTTTTGGTTTGATGGCAAGCGGTGTAGAGACGAAAGAGGGGTAAACAAAACGACTCGGGTTGTGTTTTCATGTCGTTTTTTATATTTCTCTTTTAACTTTTTCTTTTTACGCTTTATTCTTTTTCTTACTTTGAAGTGTTTGGTTGAAAATACAGTGAGTCCTCGATTATCGATAACATACGGGACCGGCAGCATTCTTGATTATTAATTTTTTTTGGTGTGTTTCATATTTTATATAAATATGTAATGTATTATTATGTAAACATAGGGAAAAAAGTAATTGGCAGAATATGCTTCTAGTACGTTGGGAAATTCTCTTTCTTCGCTTATTTAAATTTGTTTTGATTGTTCAAAAGTTAACAACAATAATAATTTGCTTATAATTTCGGATAACAGAGGTGATTTAAATCAATGCAAAAACAAATTATATTTTCCAGTTAATTGATGCTGCCGGTTAATCGAATGACGGATAATCAAGGCCATACTATAAAAAAAAGTCATACAACCAAAAATCATCGTATGAACGCAAAGAGATTTTGGAAGTTGCTTTAAAAGGGAATCAAGATAAAACGACGTCGTAAAAGCCCTCATGTGAATTGAGTGTAACAAAATGGTTACTAAAATGCCTGATATAAATAACAATTTAGTAAGTTTCAAAAATTTTAAAAAGCAATTGGATGTGCCTTTGTAGTTTATGCTGATTTTGAGTGATTACTTGAATCAGTTTACATTCAAAATTCCATAAATGTAAAAACCATAGAAAAGCATACTTCATTTGCTTATTGTTATTATATCCAATGTTCATATGATTCTAGTTTAGATATTTTTAAAATTTATAGTGGTATTAATGCCCCAAAAAATTTTTTTTCAACTCTAATCGAAGACACTTTAGGTATTTACACTAATTTCTTAAGTGTAATCAAGTCAATGAATCCCTTAACACCTCTTCAACAGATAAAGCACAATAAAAGTAAAATATGTTATATCTGTACGAAATCCTTATATGATGAAGATAGGGAAGGCGATCATTGCCATCTAACTGGTGAATATAGAGGTTCAGCACATAACAAATGCAATTTAGAATTTCAAATCGCCAATTTCATTCCTATTTTTTTCCACAACCTTTCGGCATATGATTGTCACTTGTTTGTGAGAGAATTATCATCTGTTGAAGGTGATATAAACATTATTCCTTTGAATAAGGAACTATATGTATCCATATTAGGGATGCCAATCGGGACTGGTTTTCGCAAATCCCGGGATTCGGGATTACAAAATATCAAATCCCGGAATGCCGGGATTTTACGGTATATCGGGATTTTCGGGATTCGGGATTTTTGTAAATTAAGAGATAAATGCTTTTTATAGATATTTATTTAAAAAAACCGTCTTTAAAGGAAGCTAACAAACGAAGGATTTATAATTAATTTATTATTTTAAAGTTAAATGTTACTTAAATTTGTAAAAACTTTAAATTGTGACTTTTCTTATTTAATGACTAATTTAATAAAAAATACGATAAAAAAAAGAACGTACGATTTTAAACAATGTGTTACTTGATTCAATAAAACAATAATTGCCATAAAAGCTATATTTGATTCAATTACCTCATTTCATTCAAGATAACTAAAAAAATAATTAATATTCTAATTGAACAACGCAACATAGAAGTTGATTTATTTGTAAGATTCTATTAAAATTTTATTAAATGAATTAAAATAAATAATTGAAATTTGAATTCGAAATTAACTAAAAAAATCAATTTATTATTAGTTAACCATTAAAATCTTATTTTAACAAAAACGCATTTTTATAACCACCACTACTTGCGGTAGGAATTATGTAGTGTATAAAATACATTAGAAATCACTCCATTAATTACCGTAGGTTCGATGTCAACTCTCGCAAAACACTTTAATAATCTTAACCCTGTAAAGAGTAAAGTTTAAATGTTGTATTTGATGCACCAGTGAATTGTTTTGTACATTTCAATTATTTTCAGCACTTCTCACGTTAAAAGTTCTTAATAATTATTGGACACGCTTGAAAATTACAACAAAGTGTACTATTTTCTTACGTTTTGAATGATAGTATTAACAGAATTAATCAAATAAATATTAAAGATCAATATTGTGTTCCCTATCCTCTCATGGGCAATGCCATAATGAATTTCTTTTTATAAAAAAAGGTTAAATAAACAAATTAAGTTAACAATTTCGGGATTGACAAAATCCCGAAAATCCCGGGATTTTCGGGATTTCGGGATTGGCATCCCTAATCCATATCCAAAAGAATTAAGGTTAATGAGAAAGATACAATTGAACTGCGTTTTCTAGACTCATTTCGGTTTATGCCATCGAGTCTAGAAAAATTAGCAGGCTATTTGTCCGATAATGATTTTAAGGTAGTTAAATCAGCTTATTCAAATGATAATGAATTCGATTTAATGAAACGTAAATGCGTCTTTCCGTATGATTACTTAGATTCAGTGAATCGCCTTAAAGAAAATCAATTACATACCACCATGTTCTGCTTTTTTCAATAAATTAACTAATATGTCGTGTAGTGTAGAGGATTATGAACATGCCAAAACTGTATGGAAAACATTTAAATGTTCAAAACTAATAGATTTTTTAATTTTATATTTAAAAGTAGATGTTCTCTTGTTATGCGATATTTTTGAAAATTTCCGTAAAGTTTGTAAAAACATATATAATTTATACGCTTGTCAATTATACTACTCCTGGGCTGTCATGGGATGCTATGTTGAAGACAACTGAAATAGAGCTAGATTTGTTGACTGACATTAATATGTATAATTTTGTTGCACGCGGTATTAGGGGAGGTATTGTTCAATGTAGTTAACGACATTCAGTAGCTAAATAATAATAAATATATAAGTGATTATGACCCCACCAAGGAATCTAATTATCTTATATATTTCGATGTAAATTATTTATATGGCTATGCAATGTCTCAATACCTTTTATATGGATTGAAAATTTTAATTTAAATAATATAAAGTATGATTCAGAATTAGGTTATATCTTGGAAGTTGACCTAGAATATCCAAATACTCTACACGATTATCATAATGACATACCATTTTGTGCTGAGTATAAGAAAATTGAAGGTATGAAACAACAAAAATTGATAACTGATTTAAATAATAAAACAAATTATATAATATACTATCGTAATCTACAACAATGTATTCAACATGGGTTAATTTTGAAAAAAATACATCAAATTGGTTAAAAAAATATATTGACGTTAACAATCAATCATCATTACAATAAAAAAAATTATCACTGATTTAAATGAATTCGAATTGATTTCTTATTTTCTTTTTTGCACTACGAAGTGTGCATGGGGTTCGCTAGTATTTAATATTTAACAAATTAAAAAAAATATAT
The DNA here is from genome assembly GCA_949318255.1 of Pollenia labialis. Classification (NCBI taxonomy): domain Eukaryota; kingdom Metazoa; phylum Arthropoda; class Insecta; order Diptera; family Polleniidae; genus Pollenia; species Pollenia labialis. The sequence goes on along the minus strand of OX439140.1, from coordinate 69,381,254 downwards.
AACATTTAAAGAGGCACGACATTCCCTTACTTCGAAGCAGGTTTTTAACGGAGCATATTAAAGCATAATGGCAAAAAGAACATATGTATTCAGTTTGTAAAGCTGATCGTTACATTCATCAATTTTTATATGCGCTGAATAAAGCGCTTTCTGTGTCAAAAATGTTTTGCTTCAAAGTGGGAACTCGACATATAAAATAAGATGCATGTCTTCTGTAAGCGAGATGGTAAGCGAAACTTTTACGTTTTTTCCTTACTAACCTGCTTCGTTAGAAGTTTAATTTTTTATTGGAATGCAACTTCAAACAAACATCAAAATTTGGTTGGCTTGGAGCTTAATTAGAGTTTATGCCATAGACTCCTTTGAGCGACCGCATATTGCGCGACTAATTTAAAGCCGCTTTGGCACGTAGTGAAAATCAGTTGTGTTGAAACCGACGTGCTGCAAGCTCGTGATTGCCTTTTATCTGTTCTCAAAGAAAACCGAAATGATTGTAGTAATAATAATTCGATCACATTGTGCTATAATTTAGGTTGCGAGATGTTTGACAAACAATTGAAACTGGTTTCAAACCAATAATTTAAATGGAGTTTCGTTGCAATTGCATTTCATCGTCTGTTCTGGGCTTTAGGGATAGTGCCAAATTGTTGCAATCATTTTGTTGATGTTGAGTGATGACTCAACATGAGTGCTAATGATGTTAAAAAACTTGTAAGATTGCTTTATTCGGCTGTGCCGAATCTTTGATACACTCCGCCGGCAGCTCGAATATTTCAAGAGTAGGCCTTATATGGAACGTAGGTGTGGTTGCCAGACACTTTAAAAAATTCGCCTGGATTATGTAAAACTAACTGGACAATGCTTAAGGCTGAGTAAGGCGAACGTTGCTGTACCGTATCAATCAGCTTTTTGTTATATGAAAACCAATACAAAAGCTTACCGAAATGCAATGTACCGTAGTTGAAACGTACCATTCGTTATAAAGGCCTCGTAACTCTTACGTAAATCTTCCGGATACGTAAACGTTGTGGTCGACTTGAAATGTAAACGTGTCATATGGTGTTGAAGTATATGTGCGTACTCGTAAATATGCATGTATGTGTGTAAATCATTATTTGTTTTGATTTTGCTCACAGTCTTGTTCCAAAACTTATTGATAATATTCTTGTTTAAAAACAGAGCTTTTGCTCAAAAAAAAAAAATTCTTTATACATCTCTGTGGCATTTTGACAAAACATCTTGAAATAAAATAGCAAAAAAGTTTTTTAAAAAAAATCGCTGAAAAAATCATTTTTATCAAATAATAAAAAAACCAAAATTAAAGAAAATACATTTTTTTATTTATATTACACCTTTATTTACATTTTATACTTAGTATACAAATATTTACAGTTTTCGAGATTTTATCTAAAGATACTACAACGAGTGATTATAATGTCGAAATAATCCTGATAAAATTTGTTTAATTATGACATTGTTAAAAGGAAAAAATATTATCAATGTAAACAAAAATGCATTGTGAATGAAAATTCGTATGATTTTTCAACCTTTTTGAATGTGACTTAAGATGTTTTGTGAAAATGCCACAAATATATATTTACATATACAGCACTAAAATTGCTTTGAAAAATAAAATTTTTTATCCAGTTTCCATTGCGCCTGAGGATCTAGTTTTGAGATATGGACCTTAAAATATTTTTAGTCATTATTAATATCTCTTTAAATGAAACTTGATAAACAATATGTGAATATATTTTTTTTTAAAAATACATCAATCTTAAACAATTCAAAATATTTATAAAAAAGAACGGTCAAATAAAACTAAATAATAGTTATATTTAATATAATTAGGCTAAAGAGAATATTCGGAACTATGCGCTGATTTTTTTCTATTTGCATTGTCTAAAATGTATGCAAATTTTTATTTTATAATAAAATCGATAATCGAATCAGTTGATTTATGTTTTGGCTCATGTGTTCACAGCTTTAAATACAATTTTTATTTAATAATTTTGTAAATTAAGATTTTTGCGATAAAATATTGTTAAAATAAATGAAAATTACGGAAAAGAAAATAAGAAGTGGAAATACAGTAAACATTCAAATGTACATATGAAATAAATGCCGTCGTTGTATAACTTGCATTTGTTGTTTATATTTGTGTAATTTTATTGTTTTGTAAAAACATAAAGCGAATTTAGTTAAAATACAAAAATAATTGTTGTTTCAAAAATAAATAAAATGACGTTGAAAAAGGGAGAAAAAGGCTTTTTTTTTGCAAATTTGCAGCACGCTGCCGGAAACATGCAAAAATACTATTTTAACTACATATTTATCAATATTATTTACTTCCATCTATGGAAATAATATAACTGTTGAATAAAATAAAATAAGAAATTAAGCTTTTAACAACAATATTTATTTCCAAAAAATAAACAAGAGCTGTAAGCTGCTTCTTTTATTTTCAATAAAAACCCGATAACATTGGTTTCTGTGACACATTAAGCCAACACTTATTTCAGTTCGAACAAAAAACCCATAACATTGGATTTCATTACACCAAATTTAAATTAATGTTTTGATGAGAATCTCATTAATAAAATTTAAAAGTAAACCGCTGGTTAACAAGTTTTGTTGACAACACTGCTTCAAAACAAAAATAAAATTCTTAACAGCTGATTCGTAAAAATGGAGAGAAATTTTAATTTTATCAGGTTCATCCGCAACACAACGTTTCGTTTACGTAAGAGTACCTATTTGCACAGTAGCTTGGTAAGGAAAACGGAACAGCTGATCCGCAACGTATACGTTTACGTAAGAGTAACGAGGCCTTAAATTATTTTATACCGTTGTTACGTGAAATTTGTAAAACAGTGATGGGCGGATTGTATGTTACATGTAATGCGGGTATTTTTGCACTTTTTATGACACTTTTTTTAGTATAGCCTTGGAATTGTGACAAAACAACTTACAGTACAACATATTTTCATGTATGTATACTAATATACAATTGTTTAGATGTATAAAATAAACAAATGCATATACACACACAATGGAAATGTTAAACATATAAAAGGCTTTAAATGGTATCAAAGCCTTGTTCTGTGTGCCTATGTACATTTACAATAAATGTATGCTAAAATACAAATTTGTTTATGGAAAATCTATAATAAAAATATTAAATTAATAACATTTTTAAATACACAAAATACTGTTTTAATACCATTTAAATCACTTGGTACTTTTTCTGCACATCGGTCACCATTAAAACATTTTTGATTCCCATCACTGTGTGTATTGTTTAATGTATACTATTTTTTATTTATTCTATAAGTGCACCAACGTACTCACAGTACGCTGCGGTACATTACGGGTACAGCAACGTTCTCCTAACTGGGCCTTAAGGCCCAACCACAATGTGCTTAAGTTGGATTAAGCAAATGTGCGAATACATGTTAATTATATGAGGCAAACCATATTGAACTAAAGAAAACTTTTTGCTAAGTTTAATGAAACTGTCATGACTCATAAACTTTTCGCGCTAACCATCCCCAAACATGTTCTATTATATTTAAGTCTGGGGAGTATGGCGACCAATCGAGTAATGTCACATTTTGCTCTTTTATCCACTTCTTTACAGCATCTGCAGTATGAATGGGTGCATTATCATGTTGATATGTCCATGACAATAAGCTAAAAATATTGAAAAATTGGGGAAATGCGTTTTTCAAATCAGTTTTGTACGAATTGGCATTAATTTTTGAGCTCAAAAATTGTAATTCCACAGTTCCATAGTACGATATTGCTCCCCAAACCATCACGCTTCCAGCACAACTATGATGACGGTTCTAATAAATCTCCACCTTACCCAAATCATGAAAATAGAATCTGTAGCCATCAGGTCCCTCTAAATTAAATTTTTTTTTCATCGGAAAATACTACTCGGTGCCACTGGTTTGCCCATGTCATATGATTCCGACCAAAAAGTAATCTAGTTTCTTTTCTAGCCGGGTTAAGAGGAGGTTTCTTTTTAATTTTCAATCGTCTTAGATTACTAGCTTTTTTTATCACCCGCCTTACAGTTGCTAAGCTAGCCTTAACACCGGTTTTTTCCTTGAGTTTTGCTGCAGAATCATGGGAGTTTGAGGCACTTCTGATGATTAGTCTTTTATCTGCTGCCGAAACAACGGTATAAGTACCTCCTTTCATATTTTTTCCGTAACTGGATGGGTTGCGCAAATAATTGTTGATCACACAGCGAGTTGGACCGATTTTATTCGCTATTTGGCTAATATTAAGACCACATTCCCTATGTATATGCTTTTATTTTTCCGATTTCCTCATTTGATAAAGCTTTCTTCCCATTTTGAACAAATTTGATGACAAAAGTGCAAATTTGGTTAAAATTAATCAAAACAAACTCTTCACTGCCTACTTTGTTAAAAAACATAAGGAATTCAAAAAGTGCCGTATTTAGATGAGCAAAAAAAAATTGCAATATTTTTAACACAAAATGAAAAAAGTTGCTTGCCGTACAAAGTCTAATATAAAAAAGAACAAAAAAGTTCACATATTTAGTACCAAAAGGTATAACTAATGGAACTTAAGAAGCTTTTAGTTTGAAAATTCCACATTTTATGTTAATGATCATATTTAAACAAATATTTAATAACTATTTTCTCAAGGAGTGGGAAATTTGGTTTTTATTCCTTCTACAATGGGTACTAAAGTATATCTTGACATATTAAAAGAAACTTTGTAGCTTAAAAATTTAAAACAATAAACGTTAAAACAACTTTGTACGCGGACTTTCGGTGCTGCGGTAACAATCGCTGGCACCGCTCAATACTATGCCTTTTTGAAAAAATTATTTTTTGTCCACTACAATGGTGGAAAGGGTATTATGCATTTGGGTCCTGGGACCACCTTAAATTGTACCGATGGACTCAGGATCACTTTCTGAGTCGATCTAACGATGTCCGTCCGGCTGGATGGCTGGCTGTTCATGTAACCTTGTGCGAAAAGTACAGGTCGCAATTTTGGAGAAAGGGGCAAATTCTGCCTCTCAGAAACTATCAAACCGATTTTAATGAAATTTAAAACATAGATAGATCCATATTTATATGGACACATAAGCATGATTCTCCATGGGTCCCGAATAGGGTGCACTCTCGGTAATGTGTTTTAAAATACTGTGGTGTAGGGTATAATAAAGTCGGGCTTGACCGCCTGTACTTTCTTACTTGTTTCGTGTGGGTTTTTGCTTGTGTGTGATTTTATTTTCTTAAGATCAGATTGTTTCATGAATAATAAATAAAAATGCTAAAGCACACGCATAAAACTTTGTCGGTGTTACCAAAACAACAAATTTTTGCAGCCATTGATAATGGAGAGAAAAATAGACGTTGCTAAGCGATTTGAAATTGCTCTATCAACTCTTACTTCAGTCCTTCAAAAAAATAGAATTTACTATGCAAAAATCTTCAGGCAGCAAGCTAAAGCGCGAAAAACTACCTGAATATCCCCAGCTTGAAAAGTCTTTAGTTTTATGGTTAACACAGTGCCGGCAGTCTAACGTTCCAATTAGTTGCTTATTAATATCGGAAAAAGCAGTTTTTTTTATTTTTATTTTTTGAAAGTAAAGTCCTGTGCAGTCCTTGTGAATCTTATTAATTTAGTTAAAGTACTAAGATTTACAACACTACAACAACAAAATGTATTAGACTAAAATTTACTACGCTGTGGTTGAAAAATGCAACAAAAAAATCTGTACTAAACACGTTTTTTAAATAACCCAGAATAAACAGTTGAAGAAACTAAATCTGTCTCGTTCCCTCACTCAGCAAACTTCATTAATTTACAATACTAACGAAAAATACACTCATGCTTTGTAGTAGAAAATCGTATGAACAAAAGCAGAGTTGTACACTTAATACAAAGGGTGAAAACCGCTATTGTCTTTTGTTTGCTATTAAAATTACACGTTTTTTACGCTAAGTAAATGAATTTGCTATTTTATTTATTTTGTGTGTATTTTATTTTTAACAAATGTTTTTTATGATATTTTTTATCGTTTTAGTAAATAAATTGAAAACCCCCTTTAATTCGTATTTATTTTATTTTAACCCCGTTAAATCAAACCCCCGCCAAATCGAAAACGCCTATAATTCATAAGAAATGGCCGCACAATACTTTGATGTAGAACAGAATTGTGCAAAAATAGAAGGAGTTGACCCAGACTAATAATATTTTGCATGGAGTTGCATATAATAATAATAAACAAAATTTCAAGTTTTGAAAAAATATGATTCGAAAAATTACCAAATCTATCTAAATATAATGTTAAAATTGATGTCCATAATTTTTTATAAATTCTAGCAAAGATTTGTGTATTTTAAAATATCCTTTTCTTAAAAAGATCACAAAAATATAAAATCACCATGCTATATTCCATTGAAATTATATAATTGTTAGTATAAAAGAGTTAAGTGCAAAAAAAAAAAAAACTGAAGGATATGCCTTTCTTAGACATGTATGTATGTATGTCCTTTTAACGAAAATATACATAAAGGGAACATATTTGATATTTATTTAATATTCAATAATAGCAAATAATTATTAAAGTATTTTGAAGTGTTTTATTCTAGAACTAGATCAAAGCAAGTTTAATTTTCTGCATCGCTATTAATATCCTCTTGTTTAATATAATCAACAACATCAAATAAATCGAAATTCCTATTTTATTCAACGCGAAGTTTTGTAACACACAATCCCGATTTTTTTTGAGGTGCTGACAGGCAGCAATCGATCCAGTCGCGAATTTTTAGGATAACACGAATTTTTTCACATTTTGTATCTCACCGTAATAACAACTATAAAATAAAAAATAAATAAATATACAGAATCACACAGTTCCTAAAATTTTTTGTACTTGTACTTTGCGCACAAGATTACATGGACAGCCATCCAGCTGTCTGAGTCGATCGGTATTCTTTAAGGGTAACACACAACACATTTTTTTTAAAAAAAAATAATTGTTCTTGTTTTAACACTGAAATATTGAACAAAATATTTGTTTTGTATAATACATAAATTTACTTTTTATTCAAGGAGTATTTAAAAATTTAACTTTTGACGAAAAATGTAACTTTTTGAAAGAAAAGCGTAATTTCTTTATTTCTCCCCTGGCAACACTGGTTTATATTACAACCAAGGCGAATAAAATTGGTATTAATTCGCCTCGATTCTAATCTCTTTAAACATGAATCATGCTCTTTTAATGTACGAAAATTATAGTTTAGTATTGTGAGAGACTTTTTAAACAATGGATGAGTTTCGTTTAATTGCGGAAGTTCGTAAAAGGCCTTTATTGTGGCAAAGCGAAGGTAATTTGTATGCAAAAGAGAAATCGATTTTGTGGAGAGAAGTTTCCGAATGTCTCGGACATGATGGTAATTTTAAAATACATATTAATCCAAAAATCAGAAGTAAAAAAACAAATAAATTTTTTACAGTTAAAACATGCAAAGCAAAATGGAAAGCATTACGAAGAGGTTATCGTGCAGCGAGAAGATCTTGCTTAAAGAGAATTAGTTTAGCTATAAAAAGGGGAAATTATAATCCAAAATTTGACTACAGTCCCCGGCAGCGTTTTTACAGGGCCTTGTCATTTCTTAAAGCCCATATAAGATATCGTTCAGGAAAAGAAAAAAAAGCGAAAGAAATTGAGACATGGCATCTAATCGCAGAAGTTAAAAAAAGGCCTGCTTTGTGGGATAGTTATCATATACAATATAAAAGACGACTCCACACAGAAAAAATGTGGCGAGAAGTAGCGAAAAACATGGAAATGAATGGTAATGTCGTTTTACGGCTTGGCTAGTTTCATAAAACTTTCTTTATAGTACTAACGCAAGTTCATTAATTTTTATACATTACAGAGACACTATGCAAAAATAGATGGAGAAATTTAAAAAGAGAGTATAGCTTTTCAAAAAAGGCTAAAGAGCGCTTAGCAAGGGAAAAAGATGGTATCTTCGATCAGAGGACCCACTACGCCACCAAATGGAAATTTTTTGACAGCTTAAATTTTATCAGAGATCCAGATAAAAATGACTCGAGTGAGAATGAAAATACCAATTTAAAAGCCTATAACATTCAGTGCGATGACAGCTGTAACGAAAATTTTTGTGATAAAAATACAGCGCAGCCTACTGATGATGATGATCTGCAACAGGATCATTTCTCTTGCGATTCACTTGAACAAAATTCTGATTATACATTTTATTCGAACCATTCTTCTCAATCTTGTAAACTCCACAATGTAGACATTAAGAAGGAAGCAGTAGAAAGCGAAGAGAGCAATTTCCCAACAAAACTTAATGGCGTTTGTGATCCTGATAGCAATTTCTTGATCAGCTTTTTGTCTCACATGCGTTCAATGTCCCAGATTCAAAATATTAATTATCGTGCTAAGATGACCGAGTTAATGTTGAGCTTTTTAACTGCCAAAGCTTTGAGAGGAAGTGATTTTACGGGTGCATTAGAAGAACAAAAGGAAAATTCAATTATAGGTGCTTTTGTTGATCTTGAAGATCCTGATTGTAATTTTTTGATGAGCTTTTTGCCACACTTAAAATCTTTGGCCCGCTTAGAAAAATTAAAATTTCGTCTAAAGATGTCAAATTTAATATTAGAAATTTCATCCACATAATGTTATTAACTACACAAAACCTTATAATGTTTTTTTTTTGCTATAAATAAATGCTTAAATATTAATTCGATCAATAATAAACACTAGGTATAACGAGTTGATAGTGTTTTCTTTTCACTAATTTATAGAAGAAACAAGTCTCAAATCAAATGTTTTCAAATAGTATTTGGCATCACACCAGGACTACGTTTAGGAATACAGTAGTTTTGACTTAACTGCCTTTTGTTTACGTGCACTTTTGACTTAACTGCACAAAATTGATAATTTTTGTAATTATTCTTTCTAATTCCATACAAATTCCTTTTTTAAGTGCACTTTCTATACCTGCACATTTAAGATAAATGCACAAAATTTTTGGCATTTTAAAATTATTTTCATACAAAATATCAAAGTTAGCTGCACATTGACTTAACTGCCCAAAATAAATATTTTCTGGAATTATTCTTCAAAATCCTTGTTTACGTGCATTTTGTATACCTGCACTTTTTTCATATTTTTGGGCAGCTTTAAAATATTTTTCATACAAAACATCAAAGTTAGCTGCACACATAAAAATATATGGTGGCCACTTTTTCACATAAATATCCAATTTAAGCTGTTTATAAAAATATAAATTCAATTACGAGATCATTTTTTAATTGTAGACGATTCCTAGCACGGGAGAAACTGTTACACGTGCTGATTCGTAAGAGAGATTATTCCATAACGCAGCGAAAACGCTTATATTAATCGTAAAGGGAATCGTTTATGATGTTTGTTGAGATTATCTAAAGAGTCTTTCAAAAAGCATGCTAAGAGTCGTATGAGACTCATGTAGGTATTATTTTACAACTCGTGTAATACTCAGCCGTATGACTAAGCTACCTAAATAAGGGCATCAGGCGTATTTTTCATGCCAAAACTTCTAATTTTCATAAAATTTCTATAAAACAAACCTTAAGGTCGCGAAATTAACACAATCCTGTCGGAAAATCCTTTTTTGCAGATCCTTAGGCCGGTTTGTTTTATTAAAATTGTATTGGCAATAGCATTTTCATACTTCAAAAACTGTCTTATTTAGGTGGCTCAGTAATTGTTATACGACTCTTACAGAGAGTCCCAAAAGGTTCATTTCAAGATTTAAAGGCGAGCGTGTCAAAAAATAAATAAATTAAAAAAAGGTTTAGATGTTTTTGTTACTCGTCAGATAATCACCAGAAGATTCTTTAAGGAGTTGTATATTCAACATAATCGTCTAACAAACAGCCTATGCTAGCTGGGAAATAACAGATCATTTTATACATGTATGTATGTATGTTTATTTAATATAAAAGAACCACAATTGTTTACCTGCACATATAGGCAGGTAAATGCATTTAAGATAACTGCATTTTTGATTTACCTGCACAAAAAATCGTGCAAAGGAGATTGTGCAGCTAAGTCAAAAAGCAGCACAGAATGTCGTTTTATAAAAAAATCACACAAACTATTTTAAAACAACATAAAACGAATCAAACAAAGTCACCAGTTTCAGTTATGATAAGCAGTGATGTTAACCATACGGAGTAGGAATACTCCAAAACTACTCCAAATATATGGGTAAAAGGTGGTCCTAGGAGGGGACTATACAACCCACCGAAGTAGTCCCTAAACTACTCCATGGAGTCCTAAAGTGGGTTAGTTTTAAAACTACTCCATGTCACTACTCCATGAATTAACTAATAGGGTTACTTTAGTACTCCATTTCACTATTGAATGCAGTGCACTTAAGGGGTAGTTTCAGACCTACTCCTTACGTCTGTAAGATTGAATAAATAAATAATAAAAGGGGTAGTTTCAAAACTACTTCATGCCACTACCGAATGAAAGACTAAAAATAATTTTACGATTAAGCTTTTTTATTTTTGTTTATTAAAAATAAAATAATAATAACAACAATCCTTTTCCCACCCATATAATACATATATTTATATATGTATACGGTGAAGGACTTAAGATTGCATGTAGTGTTATTTTGAAGAAAATGTTTATTTAATAAAAAAAAATTTGTGTTCCATTTTTTTTTAATTATCCTTATAAAAAAACCTAAATTAATTTAATTAATTTGTCGTTTTAGAAAAAAACATACTAATAAATTTGTTAATACGGCAGCAATACAAATTGTTACATTTTTTTGAGTCATTGCTTGCCGTCATATCAGCTTTGATTTTAACCTAATTTTGTGATAAGCTCTTTTAGAAGAATGGAGATCTGTTGAACCTTGTTTTATAGAGCAAGAAAGAGATAATAGCTACATATGTAAAATATGGGAATCAAAAAGTTTTGGAGTAAAGTCGAAATAGTAAAGTGAGTGTGAGAAAATGGTACCCTAGCGATAAATCACCTCAAAGAATAACTTGTGATACAAATTTCTGATCTCTTTTTGAGCACTTTAATGGTAGTTTGATAATTATTAGGGAGTATTTATCATATAATTTTTCAATCGTTAATTATAAAGTTTTTGATTATGTTTTAAATAAATTTTTAATCGTCATATTTTTAATTTGTTCTCCGATAAAAGCAGCACAATTATGGCTCTTGATTATTTGGACAAATTTAATTTGAACATAACAAAAGTTATAGAAATCTTTGAAATAAAAGAAGAAAAGATTCGTAATTTAATTTATTTTCATTAATTGACAATAATTTTTGGGCTTCTAGTTTCGCCAATCTTTTTATTTCTTCGTCAATGAATTATATATGAATCCTTTTTCAATCGCTCAACTGATAAATCAGTTTTTAATCAACAAAAATTATCTGAGGAGACTTATACAGGTGATTTTTATAAAAAATTATCTTCCAAGTACTTTCTGGGAACAACTTTAAATAAAATTAATCTGCATTATTACAAATGGCTTTATTTGTATTGATTAGAGTTTTTTTCCCCGGACTTTTTCGATTCCCGGGAAAACGGGAAATTTTTTCAAGTTTCCCATAATAATCCATATAAATAATACAAAGTTAGTAAGTAAGTCGTCAAAAAGTATATTTCTGATTTTATTTACGAATTATCGTGTTACCGAAAATTTTTTTTACCTAGGTTGGACAAATAGTTTAAAGTCCATCGTTGTAGCAATTTTTTCTTTTTCATAAACAACGTCTATATCAGTCAAATGCATGTCAAGGTTTTTCAAGTTGTATGTTGTAGTATCTTACACGAGTCTCCAAAATGTTATTTTATTTCGGTTTTCCCGCACTTCACTGCTATATAAACCAACACAAATTGAAAAAATATGTGTTTTTCACCTAATAACATATCCTCCTTCATTGCATCATAGTCATACCTCAAAAAATCAAAAATTTTAAGTAACTTTAGCAAAGTTTTTCTTCACAACTTATTATTATATTATATCTTAAACTGAACCGAAGTTGTAGCAAAATATATCTATAAATCGGTACATTTTGAAAACTTTAATCGCATTTTGCCAAGATCGTTTGTTCTTGTAGATATGACTATGTTGCAATAAAGGAGCGATATGTTTAGGTATCTTCTATTTTTAAGACTTGTTCATGGACAATGAAACTTTACTGCCTGCATCTTATTTTGAATTCATGTACTTTATTAACTCTTCACTCTTCTTCGCTAAATGTAATAATTTTCAACTGTTGCACTGCCCATTCTGCTTTTAGTATATTTATTGTTTCAGGAGACATTGATTTAAATATGTACTCACTTCATTGTACATTGATCTAATCCGCAACCCATCCACGGATGCTAATTTTTAGAGAAAAGAAAACTCAATTTTAAAGTATAAATAGCTGTTTTCTGAAATTATGAGGAATTTTTTATATCCCGGGATCCCGCAAGAAAAATCCCGGGAAAACGGGAATTAAAATAATTGAAATGAAAAAACCCTTGTATTGATATATTATCATTTGAAAGTTGTAGGGATTTTTGCAGAGAAAAATAGGGGTTTTTTCGGAATGCGTAAGAACTTTTCAAAAAAGTGTATAACATCACTGATCTTCACAAGCAATCCATTGTTATTTAAGTAATTTTATTACCTCTCAATAAAAAGAAAGAAATACATAGTCCGTTTAAAATGTTTAAAGATATTTGCATTTCAGTCACATCATCTTTTTTTAAAACACAAATAACGGTTATTTTGAATTTCTCAAAGACGGTTCTACTTTTGACAATTCTGACTTCATATTCGGATTCAGGGGAAAGTTTTACATAAAGATTAGCTGTCAGATTTATTTGGCCACGACTTTGTTGAAAATTTGTCACGTAGTGTAATCACCAATCAAAGAATGCGTAGATATATGAAAATTTCGGTGTTATTTTTTAATTTGGCTTTTTCTGGATTAAATATTAGGGGAGAGGGGGGCACCTTTGAACACTTTTTGCTTTCAAGCCTCATAAAAATTAATTTTGTTTAATTATTAACTTTTTACATAACTCAACTAATGTGTATGGATATAATCTTTAGTTTATGTATACAAGTAACTTATTTTTAGTTCGGCTTAAATTTTTATTTATTTTTTAATGGATGAAGTCATTGTGTTCAAATGTGCCCCCGATACGGGGCAGCTTTGAACTAGGCTGGGGCAGCTTTGAACGGCAATTTTTTCTTATAGCGTTTATGTACAAAAATACCATAAATAGTTCTATTTTTTTTATAAAATAAATTAGATTTATTTATTAAGAAATAAAGTTAAAATATATAATATATAATACCCATTAACATTTAAAAATAAAAAAATTCAGTTCACAAATGAGTTTTATACATACATACATGTTAAGTAATGATTAGCTAATGCTAATGATTGCTAATTAACATTCTTTTGTGAAATTCTCTAATTGATCAAACAATTAGAATTAGTTTAACTAATTCCCATTAGCTAATTGAAATTTTTATTCCAATGGTAAAACTAATTGCAATTAGTTGCCATTAGCAAAAAAATTGGTTTACCTTTACAATTAGAAATCTAATTGACTTCTGCTAATGCAATTAGATATTCAATTAGGAAATTTAATTTATTGTAATTCGAGCTAATTGAATATCTAATTGCATTAGCAGAAGTCAATTAGATTTCTAATTGTAAAGGTTAACCAATTTTTTTTGCTAATGGCAGCTAATTGCAATTAGTTTTACCATTGGAATAAAAATTTTAATTAGCTAATGGGAATTAGTTGAACTAATTCTAATTGTTTGATCAATTAGAGAATATAAACTAATTGCATCAATTGCTAATTCTAATTGGAATTTGAACATGTTCAAAGGTGCCCCCTTCTTTTTGTTCAAAGCTGAACCCGCGTGCTATTTCACGGAAAATTTATAATATTTTTTTTTTGTTTACATAATTATTAAAGAACTTACATTAATTCGGCGAAAAACGTATTTTAGATTGCAATAAATTTATTTCACGAAAGAAAGCGATTACCAAATGCTTCTCACACTCTTACAAAAAAAAATTGAAAAATTTACAATGGCACTATAAAAATGTGTTCACCCAACTACATTTCGTCGACGACTGAAAAAACTAGCGAAAGTTGTTGACGTTGCTAGAAAACAAGGTTGCCATGTGAAAAACTCAGTTAATGGTCGGAAAAAATTTGCAACAGAGATTTTATTAACATTGTTCAAAGGTGCCCCGCGTTCAAAGGTGCCCCCCTCTCCCCTAATGTTTAAGAAAACTAATACAGAGCAACATTGTTCATAAGATATAGCCCTTGATTATTTATGAATAAGGTTTTTCTCTAAAATAAATATTACTGAAGTTATCAACAATTATAGCAAAACATAGTGAGAAAAATAGCATTTTTAGCAAACTTTTTGGGCTCAAGGCACGCCCAATAATTATGCAAACGATCTAAAAATTTTTATATATTATTTTTTTCTAATTTGGAATCAATCTAAGGGGTTCGCCAAGTGAAAATACGAAAAAAAAATTGTCCATATAACTTGCGGCCACACTAATATACACACACAATGGAAATGTTAAACATATAAAAGGCTTTAAATGGTATCAAAACCTTGTTTGGTGTACCTATGTACGGGTGAGTTCCAAAACGTCAGTTGCAAAGCAACTCGCTTTTATAAACGTATTCTACAATGCAACCGTGTAAAATTTTAGAATGTTATATGTCCCAAAGTGCATCAAAACAGTTACCGATGCGTTCACAATGACCAAACTGTGCATCGTTAAACTTGATGGTACATTTTTGACTTCGACTGCAAAGTATTATGATGTTTTGGAACTCAGCCTACATTTACAATAAATGTATGCTAAAATACAAATTTGTTTATGGAAAATCTATAATATAAATATTAAATTAATAACGTTTTTTAAATAAACAAAATACTGTTTTAATACCATGTAAACCACTTCCCAACAAACACGGAGGTTTGATTTCAAATTGAAAATGATTTTCTCAAACGACAAACGTTTGCTAATAATTTGAAAATCATTTGAAAATCATAGCGTTCTCAACAAAAAGGGGAAATTATTTTCAAATCGTATTTTTAATCATTGTAATTTCCACACATATAATTTGTATTTTTCACAAGAAATAAACTGTTCACTTCATATTAAAATTTATTTTTAACAGTAAAACACATGCCACAAAGTATAAAAAATGTAACTTTAATCATTATCAATTTGAATTTAAATGTTAAATCAAACAATTGATAAACGTTTGAGAATTGCGTTTGATGTCAAATGATAAAGTCATTTCATATCAAAGGTTTGACTTCGTGTTTGTTGGGTTTGTACTTTTTCTGCACATCACTGTGTGTATTGTTTTATGTATACTATTTTTTATTTATTCTATGAGTGCACCAATGTACTCACAGTACGCTGCGGTACATTACGGGTACAGCAACGTTCTCCTAACTGGGCCTTAATGTTGCCAATTACATAATTCATTTATTAAAAAGAACATTTTAAATTTTGTATGCCGCTTTAGCTAATTTTGCTGTAAGGGCTCGATATTTTAAATTAAATTTTTAGGATTGCTTATAAAAATTCAGCTTAGGACTGAGATTTGTATGATTTAATTGCCATTTGTCTCCAAACAAGCAGCCACTTCTTCCCATACAACACGAGGTGTGACTTTTTTGGTTTTCATATTGAGGGTCTTTTTTTAATTTCAGCGATTAAACGCACGCTATCCATCGCTATCAAATATTTTCGTTAAACTAAATTACAGTTTCGTTAAAATTGTATAATAAAATTGCACATAGCATCATACACTACCAGTGTTGCCATTAGGATACGAAAGATACGTTTTGCGTATCTCTTGATGACTTCAGGTACCATGTATAATCCTGACATTTTACGTATCTTCTGATCATCGTTGCCGACTCAATTCTAATACAATATTAGCTTTAATAATGAAAAAAGAAAGCATAAAGGATGTTTTTACATACGATCCTCATAAATCATAGTGCAAAGTTGTTCTGAAGACATATAAACAGACGTTTTTATAAAAACATGTCGTTAAGCTCTTTTATATTTTTCTTTTCTTCTTTTATTTTTATTTATTGTAACTATTATTCGTAACATGTTAATTTATACTTAAAAACTTTTATAAAATGAAAATAAAGAAAAATTCTAATTCTAATTCTGCTAAATATAAACAACACCTTTTTGGTTTTCAAGAAATGTATATGCTTTTTTTTTGTTATAATCGCCTTATTATAAATGCCTTAACTCATTTATTATTTTTTACAAAGACAAATTTGTTTTGATAACATCCAAAGAAAGTAACATACATACATACTTATTATTTATTTTAAAGTTTGTTTACTGTATTTTTAAAAAATTACATAATTTATATTTATGACTTAAATAATTATAAATATGAAGTTACATGACATACATATGTTCTAGAATACGAATCCATTTGGTTTTCTGCATTTCACCCCCACATGTTTTTATTCGTTTTCAATTAGAGTTGGTGAAAGTAAAACGAATCGACTTTTCTAGCAAGAAAAAAAATTTTGTTTTTAATTTAAAATTTTGTATTTCTAATTTAATCAAAATATATAGTGACACTAGCTGTCCCGGCAAACGTTGTTTTGCTATATAATTTCTTTCTTTCAGATGTTATAGAGTCTGCATGCCAAATTTTAAGAAAACTGGTTGATTAGTTAAGAAGGTAATTTATATTATAATATAATTATAGGCAATAGTTCTATCCAGAGGTTACACTATTTGCCTGCTAGATTTCAAGATTATCAGTTGATTAGTTAAAAATATAAAGGGAGGAGGAGCTTTTACCCCTTTTGCCGTATTTCATACTCTGTTCTCTATCAGATGTTACAGTGTCTACAAGCCAAATTTTAAGAACACCGGTTGATTAGTCAAGAAGATATAAGGTGGGGGAACTTTTACACCTCTTGCTATATTTAACGCCCTAAAAAATAAAAACTATATGTTATAGTTCTTTCCAGCTGAAATTTCAAGAAAATCGGTTGATTAGTTAAAAAGATATTGGGAGGAGGACTTTCTACCCGTTTTGCCCTATTTTACGCCCTCTAGCGTATGAAATATACATTAAGATCTATTCCGAATGTCATTGTACACATTAGGCATTACGATACATGGTTTGGTTACTTTCAAGTGACAATAAAAAATCATAATATAAAAAATAAGGAATTTTTTTGATATTTATATGGGAGTAATATATAAGAAAATCTAAATGCAATATCTCCGAAACTACTGGGCCGATTTCGTCCAAACTTCACATAAACCATTTACAGACTATCCCCAAAGTACCGTGATAGTTTCAATCGGTCGACCAGTTTTCGCAGTTAGTGGTGACATCAAAGTGTACACTTCTTTCTATTGATTTTGATGAAATTATAACTAATTTTTTACACCGTTTATGTTATTTTCCGACAGTTTTTTTTAATCGATTAAGCGATCTTTAATTAGTTTTAGAGTTTGTTTCAATAAAAGCGTTTTGTTCCTGTAAGTTTTCTGATTCTTAACAGCTTTACCGATTTATAATAAAAAGAAGACTTTGTTATCATGCCGGTGTTAGCAAATTTTTGCGAATTTCTGCTAGTTTAGCAATTTTTACCAAATTATTGCCATTCCTCATTGTTTTAGGGACTTTTAATCAATTTTATGCATTGTTTAAAAATTTTCGCGAAATTTCGCTAATTTTGAAATTGTTTTAACCCATTTAGCGATTTTAAATACATTTAAGTGTTTGTTTTAAAGTTTGCAATTTTTCGCGAATTTTAGCCATGATCGCGAAAGGAGCAATTTTTTCCTTTTTTTAGCCAACATAAACTAATAAAGTCTGATCATCGTAACCGACTCAATGCTAATATAATAACCGCTTTAAGAATGGTAAAAGAAAACATTAAGGATCTAGAAGTGTGGAGTTGTTATTTTCAGGAAATTTATATGGACTTTTTAATATAAGCATAAACGCCTTAACTCGTATATTAATTTTTACAAAAATTAATAAATATATAAAAATGAATTTATATGATATGACTTCCTTTATAATATTCATTAAATTGAAATTAAAATGTTATGTTAATAAATATTTTTTTTTTTTTTTTCATTCTTTATTTGCAATCTATCTTAAGATATTAAGCAAATGTGCTCATAATTAGTACTATGACATACATATCGATTTTCAGTAAAATCAATAATATTATCTACATATGTACAAATTTACAATGTTTTTTTTTTAAAAAGTTACTTTTAAAATTGCTCAACAATAAATATTTAACGTTAAAAATGGATTTTTATTATTATTATTTTTTTTTAATTGTATTTTTTTGGGAAAAATTGTACCTTTTTGGAAACCAAAATCTATCTTTCCTGAAATTTCATTGGCAACACTGGTTTCTCTGTACTCCAATGTTGCCAGTGAAATTTCGAGAAAGATACATTTAAGTTTCCAAAAAGATACACTTTTTCCCAAAAAGATAAATTTTAAAATCCATTTTTAACGTTTAACATTTATTTACATAATATTTTTTTCATATTGTAAAGAAAATTATATCATATAAATTAATTTTTATGTATATTTAAGTCATTAATAACTATTAGGGTATGTAATTTTTTAAAATACAGTAAGCAGACTTTAAAATTAATTATATGTAACTATCTTTGGATGTAATCAAAACAAATTAATTTTTATTTCTAATAATTAAGATTTTCAACTTTAAAATTGTACAACATACATAATTTTTTTACAGTTTTTTGAAGTCCAACTTTTAAAACATCGAGGTTTTGTATCAGCTTGTTGTCTTTTGTATTGCACACTTTTTTGCATCATTATTTCTGGGCATACAAAATATTAAAAAGGCATTTTAGATTAGCAGTTGTACATTTTGAGGTTTGAGTAAAAACTTATTTGTATAAAGTCTAATATATAAAAGAACAAAAAAGTTCACATATTTAGTACCAAAAGGTATAACTTATGGAACTTAAGAAGCTTTTAGTTTGAAAATTCCACATTTTATGTTAATGATCATATGTATTTAAACAAATATTTAATAACTATTTCCTCAAGGAGTGGGAAATTTGGTTTTTATTCCTTCTACAATGGGTACTACAGTATATCTTGACATATTGAAAGAAACTATGCAGCTTAAAAATTTAAAACAATAAACGTTAAAAAAATCTTTGTACGCGGACTTTCGGTTCTGCGGTTACAATCGGTGGCACCGCTCAATACTGTGCCTTTTTGAAAAAATTATTTTTTGTCCACCACAATGGTGGAAAGGGTAGTATGCATTTGGGTCCTGGACCCACTTTAAAGTGTACCGATAGACTCAGGATCACTTTCTGAGTCGATCTAACGATGTCTGTCCGGCTGGCTGGTCATGTAACCTTGTGCGCAAAGTACAGGTCGCAATTTTGGAGACAGGGGCAATTTCTGCCTCTAAGAAACTATCAAACCGATTTTAATGAAATTTAAAACATAGATAGATCCATATATATATGGACACATTAGCATGATTCTCCATGGGTCCCGAATAGGGTGCACTCTCGTTAATGTGTTTTAAAATACTGTGGTGTAGGGTATAATAGAGTCGGGCTTGACCGACTGTACTTTCTTACTTGTTTCGTGTGGGTTTTTGCTTGTGTGTGTTTTTATTTCCTTAAGATCAGATTGTTACATGAATAATAAATAAAAATGTCAAAGCGCACGCATAAAACTCTGTCGGTGTTACAAAAACAACAAATTTTTGCAGCCATTGATAATGGAGAGAAAAAATAGACGTTGCTAGGCGATTTGAAATTGCTCCATCAACTCTTATGTACTTCAGTCCTTCAAAAAAATAGAATTTATTATGCAAATCCCCAGCTTGAAAAGTCTTTAGTTTTATGGTTAACACAGTGCCGGCAGTCTAACATTCCAATTAGTTGCCCATTACTATCGGCAAAAGCAGTGTTTTGCAAAAATTTAAATTTAAAAGATTTTAAAGCATGCAATGACTGGCTCGATCGCTTTAAATAAACGGAATAACATAACATTTAAACAAATCTGCGTTGAAAGTTCGGCCGTTAATGAAAATATATGTATAGAATAAAAATAGAAAATACCTTGGAACAAGCTCCGTGAGTAAGTCTGAAGCAAATGCAAATTACTAATTTTTTTATTAATTAATTTCAGATAATGTACATAAATATGTATTTTAAATTAAGAAAATAAATTTGTCAGTTTTATTTTTATTTTATTAGCGGTTTTCACCTTTGATAGTAAAGTCCTTATTTTGATTTTGACAGCGTGTTTAATATGTTGGATGTCAAAATTTTGTTTATTCTCTTTTATTATCTTTGTTTCTGTTTTGTTTTATTTCTGTTTTTGACATTGTACAATGATTTTACAAAAACGAATTGCTTGTGGTTTTTGTACGAGTTGTACTTGTTGTAGTACCGAGATTACCTGGGATGAATTCGCCTTGACAGTACGTTCATATATTCAATGAAAAAAACAAAGAAATCTGAACGAAGTCTCTGAGAACGAAGTCAGACATTTGCAAGAAATGTCTGATGCAGACAACGTCTGAGAATTTTGCTGGCTGGGTTCTGTTGATAATTTCGTAAATTCTTTCGAAAAACTCAAAAGAAAAAACAATACTGGTGCCAAATTGTTCCTAAGCAGCTTGCGATTATAATGCATCGGTTCAGGAGGACAAGAGTTATGAATCCAATTGTAAATCACTACCTTAACAAATTTAAATTTTTGTAACAAAAACTAATATAAATTGTGGTTTCGTTTTATATGACTAGAAATCAAATTGTTTAATTTCGTGAAGATCGGTCCACAATTAACGATAGCCCCCAAATAAAGCCTTCGGAAAACACATTTGTACACGTAGATCCGTAATGAATAAAGATATTGTGATAAATTTTGGACAGTCATAGTATTATAAGACTAGTAATCACATTGTCAATTTCCTGAGGAACGATCACTAACACAGTGATACAAAATTAAACTTTCCGAATCGGATTGGGATGGAACCAAAAGCAAATAAATGTTGACGTTATCCATTTTTGTATATTTATTTTTACCTAAAACTCTCGCTAGATGGCGCTGTCTTTTCTTGTATATTTTCATAGAAAAAGGGGGTTTTACTTTTTACGAGGCTAAAAAAAAAATATATTTTTGTTGTTGGCTTCATGGTAAAATATATTATTTCTAATGATATTACGAAGTACATTTTATTATTATCTGTTCGTTACTATAACAAAAATTATATTTTTATGAAAAAAAATTGTGTTTATTTTTTTTGGGAAAAAATAACTTTTTTATTTAAAAGAATTTTATTTTTACAAAAAAATATATGCTATTTAACTTTATAAAATTACAAAGAGGAACAAGTTAGGAATTATTGTCGGTCAAGCCCGACCAAATGGTACCCTACACCACAGTGGATTACATATGTAAAATGTATGTATGAAAAGTATGTACATATTTGATTAATCTATGTTTTAAATTTCATTAAAATCTGTTATATAGTTTCGGAGAGACAGAATTGCCCCCTATCTTCCATCGTGGCCCTATTTTTTGAAAAATTCACATCTTATGTGTCCATATAAATATGTTTTAAATTTCATTCAAATCGGTTTGATAGTGGGCACAAAGGCCCTATTCCGGAAAGCAATTTGTATAGGGGCTATGTGCCATTATCAGTAGGCTTGGTCCTTGTGCAAATTATAACCAAATTTCATCAAATTATTTTCAAAATTGGGACTTGTACTTTGCGTACAACGTTACATGGACAGCCATCCAGCTGTCTGAGTCGATCGGTATTCTTTAATGCCCAGTTTTCAGGATTGATATTAAAACACATTTATTTTTAAAATCGATTTAAATACAAAATTCTTTTCTTCACTAAAAACTTAAATCAAACTTAAGTCACCGATGTGGTACACTTAATTTCAACTTAAGTTTCCATTGTAATATTTTAGCAAGGTGGCCTTAATATCACAAAAATACAACAACAACAGGCAAAGCATTAACAGTCAGCTGTTTTTTTAGACCACCTTGTAGATAATTACACTTTTTTATATTTTTTTTTTGTATTTAGTAGTGCTACCATACTTTTATCTTAATTAAATAAGACTTTTCAAATAAAACTCAAAAACACAATCTGTTTTATATACGATTTAAGTTTGTTATGAAAATTAACTTAATATAGATTTAAATACTATCCTGAAAATTGGGCATAAGGGTTACACACAACACTTTTTTGGTAAAAAAAAAATAAAATGTTCTTGTTTTAACACTGAAATATGGAAAAAAATATTTGTTTTATATAATACATAAATTTACTTTTTATTCAAGGAATATTTAAAAATTAAACTGTTGACGAAAAATGTAACTTTTTGAAAGAAAAGCGTAATTTCTTTATTTCTCCCCTGGCAACACTGGTGTATATAACAACCAAGGCGAATAAAATGGGTATTAATTCGCTTCGTTTCTAATCTCTTTTAACATGAATCATGCTCTTTTAATGTACGAAAATTATAGTTTAGTATTGTGAGAGACTTTTTAAACAATGGACAAGTTTCGTTTAATAGCGGAAGTTCGTAAAAGGCCTCTATTGTGGCAAAGCAATGTTAATTTGCGTGCAAAAGAGAAATCGATTTTGTGGAGAGAAGTTTCCGAATGGCTCGGACATGATGGTAATTTTAAAATACATATTACTCCAAAAATCAGAAGTAAAAAAACAAATATATTTTTTACAGTTAAAACATGCAAAGAAAAATGGTACTCATTACGAAAAAATTATCGTGCAGCGAGAAGATCTTGTTTAAAGAGAATTAGTTTAGCTATAAAAAGTGGAAATTATAATCCTAAAATTGACTACAGTCCTCGGCAGCGTTTTTACAGGGCCTTGTCATTTCTGAAAGACCATATAAGGTATCGTTCAGGAAAAGAAGAAAAAGCAAAAGAAATTGAGACATGGCATCTAATCGCAGAAGTTAAAAAAAGGCCTGCTTTGTGGGATAGTTATCATATACAATATAAAAGACGTCTACACAAAGAAAAAATGTGGCGGGAAGTAGCGAAAAAAATGGAAATGAATGGTAATGTCGTTTTAGGGCTAGGCTAGTTTCATAAAACTTTCTTTATAGTACTAACGCAAGTTCATTAATTTTTATACATTACAGAGACACTTTGCAAAAATAGATGGAGAAATTTAAAAACTAAGTATCGCTTTTCAAAAAAGGCTAGCGAGCGCTTAGCAAGGGAAAAAGATGGTATCTTCAATCAGGGGACCCACTACGCCACCAAATGGAAATTTTTTGACAGCTTAAATTTTATCAGAGATCCAGATAAAAATGACTCGAGTGAGTGCGATGACAGCTGTAACGAGAATCTTTGTGATAAAAAAACAGCGGAGCCTTCTGGTAATGATCTACAACAGGATAATTTCTCTTGCGATTCACTGGAACAAAATTCTGATTATACATTTTATTCGAACCATTATTCTCTATCTTGTAAAATCCACAATGTAGACATTAAGAAGGAAGCAGTAGAAAGCGAAGAGAGCAATTTCCCAACAAAACTTAATGGCGTTTGTGATCCTGATAGCAATTTCTTGATCAGCTTTTTGTCTCACATGCGTTCAATGTCCCAGATTCAAAATATAAATTATCGTGCTAAGATGACCGACTTAATGTTGAGCTTTTTAACAGCCAAAGCTTTGAGAGGAAGTGATTTTACGGGTGCAATAGAAGAACAAAAGGAAAATTCAATTATTGGTGCTTTTGTTGATCTCGAAGATCCTGATTGTAATTTTTTGATGAGCTTTTTGCCACACTTAAAATCTTTGGCCCGCTTAGAAAAATTAAAATTTCGTCTAAAGATGTCAAATTTAATATTAGAAATTTCATCCACATAATGTTATTAACTACACAAAACCTTATAATGTTTTTTTTTTTGCTATAAATAAATGCTTAAATATTAATTCGATCAATAATAAATACTAGGTATAACGAGTTGAAAGTGTTTTCTTTTCACTAATTTATAGAAGAAACAAGTTTCAAATCAAATGTTTTCAAATATTATTTGGCATCACACTAGGACTACGTTTAGGAATATTAAAAAAGCAGCACAAAATGTCGTTTTATAAAAAAATCACACAAACTTTTTTAAAACAACATAAAACGAATCAAACAAAGTCACCAGTTTCAGTTATGATAAGCAGTGATGTTAACCATACGGTACCCTGCAGATAACGAGGCTAGTCCATACATGCATGTAAAGAGTAGTCCATAAAGGAGTAGGAGTACTCCAAAACTATTCCAAATATATGGGTAAATGGTGGTCTTAGGAGGGTACCATATAACCCACCGAAGCAGTCCCTAAACTACTCCATGGAGTACTAAAGTGGGTTAGTTTTAAAAGTACATCATGGATTAACTAATAGGGTAAGGCTCGATTCACCCATGCGGTCCGGAAAATATTTTTGTCCGGACAAAATTTTTTTTATATTGAGTTTTACGTTTTACTTTTGAGAGATAGAGAAGGTATTTTGTTCGGTACGTTTTTTCTTGAATTGGTTTAATTCTTGTTCCGAACAAAATGAACTGAGATGCCACTTTTTTCAATTTGCACATAAAAGTTGAATTAAGCTGCCACATAAGTATGTAGGTAGTTTTATTACATTTTTCGTTTTATGCTGAACAGTTTAATAAAAAAAATTAAACAAAAATGGATGTAAAAGAAAATATTGCAATATAAATAAAAAAAATATATTGAAATTTTTTTTTGTAAGGGATAATATCGTACAAACATATGAAATGTTTTTTCTTTATTAACAATCTTTGTATATAAATACATATATATAAAATTGTAACGTTACTGACTGACTGATCCATCGTCGTACAGCCTAAATGCCTGAAGCTAAAAACTTAAAATTTGGACCGAAGGTGTTGGTCTCTCTCTAAATCGATTTACTAAGACGGCATTTTTGGAAATTCGAATATTTAGGGGGTAAAAAAGGTTAAAAATGGTTAAATTCGCTAACCGGTTATCTCCAAAACTAAAAGAGATACAATAAAAAATTAAAACTTATCGATTTTGCTTTAAAAAATAAGCGGATAGGTCTCTGTTACTTTTTTGAAATTGGGCCCTTTTAGGGAGTAAAGGAAAAACCTGTATTTTGGCACTTTTTTGTCACCCTATCTATCTTTTAAACCAATTAATAAGCTGCGTTCACAATCAAAAAAAACATTTTCACTTGGTGTTCATAATAGAGCAACAATTTCTTTTGTAACTACACACATTTTGCATCAAGAAACCGTTTGCAAATTTTAGCCACAACAATATTAAGCATTTATTTTTATTTTTGTAAACATTTTGTTAAAATTTTCATTCAAAACTAAATAAAATTATTTTAAACGTCAGAAACAATTTCATACAAATTGTTGCTGAAGTTCAAGTTGACTCAACTTTAGTTACATTTTTAAAAAAATGTTAGTTACATTTTTGTTCTAAAAATGAAAGGAAAATATATGAAATACTTTGGGAAGAAAAAGGATAGAAGAAAAAACGAAATTGTTTTTTTGATTGTGAACGTTGCTTAAAGGCTACATTACATTCGAAACTTATCTAAAAATTCAAATATAGGTTTGGTACTTTTCGAAATTCGTCGTTTAAGGGGTAAAAAACTTACTTATTGTTAGTACTTTTTTTACAAACCATTTTTCTCCATTTATTATATATGTACGTATAAAATTATGGGCTCCCACTACAATATGGAAATTCTCTCTGTAAAAAAATTATTCTCCGGACAAAAATATTGTTCGGAACGCATGGGTGAGTCAACCTTAAAATGTATATCAATTCGTCTTAATTCTAATCTCTTTTAACAATACACATACTATCCATGAATCAAAGAAACACGATTGGGCAGGTCCGTTATTTTTGTGTTCATTTCTTAAATTTGTTTACAACAAACACTCATATTATGTCTATGATGACGTAGATGCGCCGTAGAATTTTTTTTGTACGGCTGAGTGCGCAATCTTGTTTTTTTTGATTCATGCATACATTCATACTTGTATGGAAACCAGCAGGAAACGAATGAGGCTCACTAATTCTACACTCGAAAAATTTTTTAACACCCCAGCGAGAAAATGTAATCAATAGGAATCGAGAATGTAATACATATCTTGTATAATATTTGATTCCAGAATTCATTATTCTTAACTCGGAACATGACCTAGGATTGTAATAAATTATTTTAATGCATCCTGCGAATGAATTAAATAATGCATCCTTTATGAGCAAAATTTGTAAGCGACTTAAAGCAAAAAATAACAAATTTTTATTAACAAAATATATATGAACATAAAAAACACGAATAATAGTCACGAACAGAAACAATACATTCCTTGTTCTGCAAATGTGAGAATATACGTGGTAATCAATGCCAATTTATTTTGTTTGATAAAATTACCTTCTCGATTCCAATGAATGCATTATTATTGTTTCGGAACTAATGCATAATTTTTTAAGTTATTTATGTAATCAATTCCTCATTTTCCCGCTGGGAAACAGCAGAAAAAAGCAAGTAAGAGTGCCACATTCGGCTGTGCCGAATCTTATATACTCTTCACCATGGTGCAATAAGAACAAAAAATTATGTGAACACCATTCTTAAGATATAAATAATTATATTCATTGTTTATGTTCTTTTTAGTTGTCAAAAGTTGTTTACATGTGCATGTATACGTTTATGAAAATTCTTATGTTATTTAAAAATTAAAAACTTCATATTTTTGTTTCACCCTTTACATTTCATTTCAAATTACATTGTATTAACAGCAGCTCTAAATAAATGTAGTTTATTTCTCACAATGTTAATTTAGTATGCTTAAAGGTTGCTATGTATTTACATATACCGTAATTAATTTCTGTAACTCTCATTATCTCACTGAATTATTTTTATTTTATTCTTTTAATTTGTTTTCTTTAATCGTAACTCATATTGAAATTGCATATTATTAATAACTGTTTGTATGTAAACCTACAAAAAACAGGTTTTTATTAATTAAGCTAAGCTAGGCTCAGATTTAAAAGTAATTTCTTTGTTCATGTCAAATTTACTTGTTGATCAAACGTATAACGTAAAACAACAGAATTTCTGCCTAGCTGCATAAAAAATAAGTTTAACAGCCTTGCTGCTTAATAAAGAATTGCTTATTTTTAAAAACCAAAAATTGGAGTTCAATTTAATCTCGTACATTAAAATTGGTGCCGAAACCCGGGAGAATACTTCATTCGTTAAAATTACTGGCATATTACAATTTGGGTTCTGGATTTGTTGGCCTTTATCGATGTGGTTCCTTGGATCATTATTTTGTGAGAATAACTGATAAAACCAGCTTTACATTTATACTGCTTGTATTCGAAGTCAACTTAATAAATAGAATTGGATTTAAACTGTATGTATAAATAACATTTTATTATGGAGGACATTTCACCCATAATTGAAAATCAACGCACGTTATTAACTAATTTATACAAAACCAGAACTAGATTTGATGGTAAAAGTAGGGAGCAAAAAACACGCGGTTATGCTCAAAGCGTTTTAGAAAGTATAGAGGGTCTGAGCCAGCAGTTTACGGACATACATTATGAGCTCGTTAATATTATTAGGGAAAAATCTATTAGGTCTGACGAGGTCCCATATTTCAGTGAAGAAGTTTTTGAGGAATTTCAAGACAGCTTTCAAATGTTTAAAGGAAGACTGCTAGATATAATAGCTGAATCGCAGCAACCTAACTCACCGCCATTCCACTCGAGTACTTTTCATGCGTCATCATCCAGACAGAATACTACTATACCTGCTGAGGCACGATTGCCAAAAATCGATATACCTAATTTTTCAGGTGATTATTTATCATGGATCTCGTATAGAGATATGTTTGTGTCATTAGTACACAACAATTTATCTCTATCAAAAATTCAAAAATATTATTTTCTTAAGGGGTCATGCTCTGGTTCGCCACTTGATATTGTTAATGAATATCCTGCTTCCGAAGAGAACTATGAACTAGCATGGGATGCACTCCATAAACGTTATCATAACCCTAGGAAAATTGTGAGCACACTGTTATCAAAACTTTTCTCAATACCCAATTCAAATGGTACTGCCGAAAGCGTACAAAACATTTTGGATACCACACGTAATTGTTTAGCTTTGCTTAATGCATTAGGAGTTACAAGAGAAACTTATGATGCGATTATAATACATTTAACGGTTAATCGCCTTGATATACAAACAAGAAAGGAGTGGGAACAGTCCCTCAAAGCTTCAATTGAGGTTCCAACATTAAATGAACTTTTTAGTTTTCTGGAAACTTCGTTCAGAACCCTCGAATGCCTCGCTGAGCCTTGCCATTCAATTGCACATGCTAGGTCTCAGCAAAAACCAAGAAATAATTTTCGAAAAAATATTCATTTATCAACATCCAATAGTGATGATAATTGTCCATGCTGTAATAAACGTCACTTTTTATACAAATGTTTTAAATTTATATCAATGCCCTCACAAGAGAGATGTGAACTAATAAAAGCAAAACGAATCTGTCATAATTGCCTGAACATTGGTCATTTTAGTCGTGAATGTAGTTCAAAATCCCGTTGTCAGAGATGTCAACAAAAACATCACACCACAGTTCATAATGAATTCACCACTTCAGAAACTAATCTTCAAACTTCGTTAAATACAACAGATACACCAGAACGCTCCGGTAACATTACAGTGCAATGCAGTACACTTGCTAAGCCTCAAGTCTTATTAGCCACCATGCGCGTTAACATTAAAACATATTCAGGTAGCTTTTCTCTTAGAGCAATTTTGGATCATTGCGCTCAAGCATCACTTATTACTGAAAATGCTGCACAAACTTTAAAATTACAGTACTTTAAAACATTTGCACAAATTAATGGAGTAGGTAAAAATAAGGCAATTACGACTCGCAAATATGTAAATTTATTACTTCAATCAAGAGTAGAATCTAATTTTGAATTGAATTGTAGTGCACTTGTTGTACCCTCTATAACAAGTTATCAGCCAGTACGTACTAAAGAATGTAGATTGCCAAATCTTGATAACTATAAACTTGCTGACCCGGAGTTTTTAAATTATGGAGACATAGATTTATTACTTGGCGGCGATATTTACGGTGATGTGATTTTACCCCAACAAAAGAAATTTGAGAAAAGCATTTTCTTACAATACACTCATTTTGGGTGGATCGTGTCTGGTCCAACTTCAGAATTTGATTATAGTAACACAATCAATGTGAATATTTGCTCATTAGACGAGCAACTTAAGGCCTTCTGGATACAGGAAGAATTATTAGAGAAGAGACTATTGACAAAGGAAGAAGAACTTTGTGAAACCTTTTTTGCGGCAACTACAACTCGTGACAGAGATGGTCGTTACACAGTTGCTTTACCTTTTAAGAATATAATTAAAGGGGAATTAATGCCGACCTTTAGTTTGACGGATTATAGTGCACTGTCAAGACTAAAACATATAGAATCGAAATGCAAACGAGATAATGTATTTAGCAAAGCTTACTACAACTTTATGACTGAGTATGAAAACTTAAAACATATGAAAAGGATTGGTGTATACCCACAAGACTTAGAAAAAAATTGTTATTTTCTACCTCACCATGGTGTTTGGAGGGAAAGTAGTTCCACAACAAAGTTAAGAGTAGTTTTTGATGGTAGTGGAAAAAATCGGAATCAATCTTCTTTAAATGATGAACTGGCAGCTGGGCCAGCTTTGCAAAATGACTTACCTACTACTATTACTCGTTGGAGGCGTTTTAAGGTGGGTTTTAGATCAGATTTGGAGAAAATGTTTCGCCAAATCAATGTTATAAATGACCATCAAAAATATCAGCAAATATTATGGCGTAATAATACTAATAATGACATAGCCATCTACAAATTAACAACAGTCACGTATGGGACGACATGCGCTCCCTTTCTTTCTATACGAGTATTACACCAGTTAGCAAAAGATGAAAATAAAGAGTTCCCAAGGGCAAGTAAAGTCCTTATCTCAGATACGTACGTTGACGATATAATCTCTGGTGCTGATAGTTACAATGAGGCAATTGAATTACAACAACAACTATGCAAAATGTTAAGCAAAGGTGGTTTTACACTTCGAAAGTGGATCTCAAATAACAAAGAATTAATTAATTCTATACCTATTGAGTTTAGAGAAAATAATAATGTTTACGAAATAGATAAAAAAGAAAGCGTTAAGGCCCTAGGCCTAGAGTGGGACGTAATTTCAGATTCATTTTCCTTTAAAATAAATTTCATTAACAACAGACAAGTAACGAAACGAACCTTACTTTCTGATGCCTCAAAACTGTACGATCCATTAGGATGGCTGGCACCAACAACAATCAAAGCAAAAATAATGTTTCAGAGGCTTTGGTTGTTAGGAGTAGACTGGAATGATACACTGCCTCAAACTTTAGTAACGGAATGGTTAGAATATATGAAAAACTTAAGTGATCTTGAAATGATAAAGATACCAAGATGGATCGGATTGAGTAAAACTGCTGCACTTGAGTTACATGGGTTTAGCGACTCCTCTATGGCGGCGTTTGCTGCAGTGGTTTACGCTAAAGTAACTGATGATAGTGGAAATTCTGTGGTTCATCTTCTGCAAGCTAAAACTAAAGTTAGCCCTTTAAAAAGGTTATCAATACCGAGGCTGGAATTATGTGGGGCAACACTTTTAGTAAAATTGCTCAATAAAATACAACCAATATTCGATCATAAAGTTGAAAATGTCACTTACTGGACTGATAATACCACAGTGCTAAGCTGGATCCGAAGCCAATCTTCAAAATGGACAGTATACGTTGGTAATAGAGTGGCTGAAATTCAGCGATTTTCAAATGCTAATCAGTGGACATATATAGCATCTGGTGAAAATCCCGCTGATTGTGCTTCTAGAGGCATTCCAGCAAATGAACTAGTAAACCACGAAATATGGTGGACCGGTCCAAAATGGCTACAGCAGCATATCATGTACTGGCCAAAGCAACCCTTGTTAAATTTGGATACAGATGAGGAAATGTCTAAATCTTACCTATCAATCAATACTATGACTGATAAAACTGGCAACAATCAATATTCTTATATATTTAAACTTTTTCCATCCTTAGAAAAACTGATTCGAATAACAGCTTACATCCTTAGATACCGTAATAATGTTTTAATACAGAAACAACGCAAACAAAGTAAAGCAAAAAATAAATGTAAGATGACTGGTTTTCTCACAAGCACCGAACTTAGGCATTCGCTTCAAAAACTTATAATTATCTCACAAATTGTCGATTTCAATGACGAAATAAACGAATTACAAAAATACGGAAAATTGTCGGGTAACAATCATCTAGCACGATTATGCCCATTTATTGATTCTAGTAATATATTGAGAGTAGGTGGGCGACTACAAAACTCTACTTTGGCCTACTCGTCAAAACATCCTATCTTACTTAAAAAACAGAATCCTTTGTCTACCCTTATATTTTCAGATGCACACATAAAAACTTTACACGGATCTCTTCTACAGATGCAATCTTATGTTGCGAGAAAGTATTGGATAATTTATAGCCGAAACATAGCAAAACAAGTCTTGCGGTGTTGCATCAAATGTTTTAAATACAACGCAAAAGCATCTCAGCAAATGATGGGTAACCTACCAAGTGTACGTTTAACGCCTACACGTCCCTTTAAACATAGTGGCGTTGACTACGCGGGGCCGATAGCTATAAAACAGTCAACTGCAAGAAATTCAATTACGACTAAAGGTTACATTTGTCTATTCATTTGTATGGTAACTAAAGCTTTACATTTAGAAGCTGTTACAAGCCTCTCAACCGAATCATTTATGGCAGCTTTTAAAAGATTTATTTCACGTCGTGGAATGTGTACAGATTTGTACTCCGATTGCGGTACGAATTTCATTGGGGCAAGTAAAGAGCTACAAATACTTTATAACCGTAACAGATCATCGTTGCCCGAAGAACTTTTGGGAAGATTAGCCACTGACGGAACGCAATGGCATTTTATACCACCAGCTACTCCAAATTTTGGCGGCCTTTGGGAGGCTGGAGTAAAGTCGACCAAATACCACCTTAAGCGTTTATTAGACACCAAAGTGGTAACTTATGAAGAACTAAGTACCCTTCTAGCACAAATTGAAGGTTGCCTGAACTCTAGACCATTATGTCCGTTAAGTAACGACCCATCAGATATGAACCATCACATTTCCTTATAGGAGAAGCCACAAACTGTTTGCCTGAAGAAGACTTAATGAACTTTAAGATTGATCGATTGACGAGATGGAAGGCAATTGAAAATTTAAAGCAACAATTTTGGCATCGTTGGAGAAACGAGTGGTTATGTCGGTTACAATCTAGACCCAAATGGTTAAAGCCAACAAAAAATGCAAAACCTGGTGACCTGGTGCTCATCTTTGATGAACGTTGTCCACCTGGAATGTGGCCACTAGCACGAATTAAAGAAGTACACCCTGGTGCAGATGGTATTGTTCGAGTTGTAACACTACAGTCTCGTGATAAGATTTTTAAAAGACCAGTAGCAAAGATTGCATTTCTACCTTCCGATGAAGACTTTAAGAAACTACACCAGCAATAATTAAGAACAGTTGTTCTTGGTGGCGGAAAATGTTGAAAATTCTTATGTTATTTAAAAATTAAAAACTTCATATTTTTGTTTCACCCTTTACATTTCATTTCAAATTACATTGTATTAACAGCAGCTCTAAATAAATGTAGTTTATTTCTCACAATGTTAATTTAGTATGCTTAAAGGTTGCTATGTATTTACATATACCGTAATTAATTTCTGTAACTCTCATTATCTCACTGAATTATTTTTATTTTATTCTTTTAATTTGTTTTCTTTAATCGTAACTCATATTGAAATTGCATATTATTAATAACTGTTTGTATGTAAACCTACAAAAAACAGGTTTTTATTAATTAAGCTAAGCTAGGCTCAGATTTAAAAGTAATTTCTTTGTTCATGTCAAATTTACTTGTTGATCAAACGTATAACGTAAAACAACAGAATTTCTGCCTAGCTGCATAAAAAATAAGTTTAACAGCCTTGCTGCTTAATAAAGAATTGCTTATTTTTAAAAACCAAAAATTGGAGTTCAATTTAATCTCGTACAGTGACATATACACGTTTTTTCCTTTTTCTTTGTATATGTGGTAGTAAATTTTGGCAACTAAAACGAATCGTTTTTTGTTTTTGTACAAGTAAGCAGACCTGATAGATGGGCCTTGTGTCAAATATTCAAACAAATATTTCATTTTGTTTTTAATTTTAAATTGTGTGTTTTGAAATATAATAACTTGAATAAAATTTCATAATTTCAATCGATAATTATAGATTTAGTTAAGATTCCCAACAACCACCAGAAAGGTATACCATTTTGATACAAGGTTTGTTATCAGCTGTTGCTTACCTAGCAAGATACGGTCACCTGGTGTAAATTCGCTTTGGTTTGATATCTAAATTATGTTTTTAGAATACAAAACTTAATTTTTTCATTCTTGATTAATAAAAATAAAATAAATTAGTTTT
Source organism: Pollenia labialis (assembly GCA_949318255.1). Classification (NCBI taxonomy): domain Eukaryota; kingdom Metazoa; phylum Arthropoda; class Insecta; order Diptera; family Polleniidae; genus Pollenia; species Pollenia labialis. The sequence continues at coordinate 69,347,415 of OX439140.1, read as the reverse complement.
AAAATCCTAGGCTGTGTTTTATTTTCGGATAAAGGGAATTATAATACATAATAACAGCACAATTAAAGAAATTTAATATACATAGTAATGTTTAATAAAATTACTTCTTAATATTTGTATACAAATATTTACATTACAATATCTAACATTTCAATAAATAGAATTAAAAAATGAACAGTTATTTTCATAAGTGTTAAATTTTTTCTTCTTCTGGCCATACGTTTGTTTTTATATAAAATTTTTACTTTTTATAGGTTACCATTGAATTTATTTATACAAAAATGATTGCTTCGCAAAGGGAATTCATTGCTAAATTTGTGTATGTACTGCAATATACATATATAAAGCAAAATTTTCGTGTGCAATTTTCGATTCTGGCGGAAATGGTATATCTGTTTAAGATAGTACAACATCGTTGTTCTTATGTTTTTTTCAGACTCCAAATGGCGTACTAATAATAATATTTGCATAAAGCATTCCACAGATCTTTTGTTGGTTTAATTCATTTTTAAATACAGGATTTGATTCTTCCCATTCTATACTTTAGACCGTAACAAAAAAATGTGGACACTTACAAATATACATAATTTTTTTTTTTTACTGATAGATGTAAAAAGTGTCAAACGTTCTAATATGACTTTTTAAAAAACGAGCTAACGAAAAAAATAACGAGCTAGTAATACTACCAAGCCAAATCTAGACCCTTAATAGCTTAGTTGGCATAACTGGTGAATTACGAATGAGAGAGCGAATTACGAAAAAACGTGGTCGTGCGTAGGGCTCCCAGGTACTTTCTCAAATTTTGGTCGAAAGATTCTAAATTTTTTTTGTGGACATTTGTGTTGTTGCAATACACCAGAACCAATGAAAATGTTGATTTTTAATTTTTTTGTTAGCTAGGGCCTTTTAAGTTTCAGGTAACGATTTTCTTATTTTTGGGAAAGACATATTTGCTTAAAACGGTTTTAGATTCCTTTTTTTAACTGTTCCTTTTTTAAACACTGAATCAAGAATAATATCATAAGTTTATTAAGTACCTTAAACATACTTAACAAAAATGGCAATCTTAATTAAGACACTTTACACTGTATTAGTTGTTGATAAGAGTAAGGCAAAAGTTTTGCTACTTTTTTCATATTTTATGTACGAAACAAAAAATCACCGATTATTTTTATACCCCAAAAAATCCCAAATCCCCAAATAACTTTCTTTGTCCTTTTTGCTCGCTTTTAATCCCCAACTTTGGGAATAAATAAATTTTGAAGTCACAATGACGAAAATATTTAAAAAGCCCCTTTATTATTTTTTTTAGCTTAACTTTAACTAACATGAACTTTAAAGGCAAGCTGTACTAACGGTCCTATGTTGCTTAGGCTTCGAACAGTTTTGTCTTTGAGATTTATGAATTTGTAAGCATAAAAACAGTTTTTTTATTTTAAATTTAATTTAGAACATAACATTTTTATTGTTTTTAAAAACCTTTTTTTTAATAACTTATACTCATATATTAAAAAAGCAATACAAAATATTTTTCTTTAATTTTTCTCCAATGTTGTTGAATCACACAATTCATTGGCGGTTACAAAAGTAGTATTGAGTAAAATATTCAAAATTAAGTCGGTTAGTTTTCTACGAAATTCTAAATTCTTTAACATGGACAATGTTTTTAGATGTGGTAAAAAGCTGATTAAAAAATCTGTTTCTGCATCGAAAATATCATTACAAGATGTGAAATGTTTACAAGGCATTTGGTTTTCAAGCGCATTGGAAAATGTTGAAGTTTTTAACACATTCAGCATTAAATCTGGCATTTTAGAACGTAATTGTACATTTTGTAATTGAGTCATTAATTTTAGGTGTGGTGAAAAGCTTATTAAAAAATTATAATCTGGATCTCCAAAATCTTTTTTTAATATAGATAATTTAAAGCGTTTAAAATTTACATTATTACAATATCGAATTGCTTCAGTTACTCGTGGCCTTTTTCTGGAGTAGGTTTTCACAAGTGGTTTAGAAACGATTTTCCTATTATTTTGCTTTTCACTAGAGTTATAACTAGTTTCTTCACTTTCGCTAGAATATATGTCTTCAATGTTAAGTTCAGGCTCTTCCTTAATATGCGAGTGTGAACTGTCACTTAATAAAATTGTTTCACTAAATATATTTTTGGAATTTTTGCTGCAAGACGGTGTGTTCTCAATATCGTTTATTAAGGACGACGTTGAGTCAGTTTCGTTATACCTCTCGTCGTCTAGTATTTCGTTGCTAGAATACATGTCGATAATGTCAAGTTCAGGCTCTTCCTTAATATTTGAGTTTGCGTTGTCGCTTAACAAATTTATTTCACTAAATATATTTTTAGAATTTTTGCTGCATGGCGGTGTATTTTCCATATCGTTTATTAAAGATTTCCTTGAGTCAGTTTCGTTATGCTGCTCGTGGCCTAATAGTTCGTTTTTAATTACACATCCCATCGTACTATTTTCTGATTTTTTTTGAAATTCATAAAAAAACTTCATCGTATCGAAATATTTCCAATCACTTTTTTTATCCTCATCATAAGTTCCATTAATTTCATCGTTTTTTTTGCGATTTTGACAGAAAAACAATTCAACACTAAAACGCATAAGTAAACGTTTCCATTGAGTTTTACAAACCTCTGGTGATACTAGAGAGAAAAACAAATTTTTATAATCAATTAAATAAGTTTCTTTAAAATATCATTACATCCGATATTGCTAGCAATTTCTTCCCATATTTTATCATCTTGTGTGCTGTTGGTTTTTCCCCAAAGCTCTGGTTTCTTACGAACTTCGTTTATTAGGATTCTCCTGTTCATTTTCCCTTGCTAGTTCTCGCTAAACTAAACTATAATTTTCGTTAAAATATTTTATATATTTTAATTTTTAAATGATATGCTCACACACACAAAAACTTACAAAACAAAAAACTCTTCTATAGTTATTGTTGGTAAATTTGTATTGCTCTTTGTATTCCTCTCTTACACTCTTTGTATATTTTTTTAATCGTCTTCATATACAATGTATATATTATACATACATATGGGTTTGTGTACCATAAGCAGTGTTACCATTAGCAAAATTAAAAATTACACTTTAGATTAAGCAAAACTACCCGATTTAAATGAAAAATCTCCTGATATTAAATTAAAGTTTCATTATAGAAAACAATCTTGCAAAAACTAACAAGTAAAAATGTAAAAACGATCCAATGATCAGATTTAATACCCTAGACGATAGTATTAACAGCCAAATTTTCTAGCTTGTTCGTTAGTTGGGACCCTTGGGCAATTATGGAAATTTTTTTTAGGATTAAAAAAACACTAAAAATAAAAATAAATATAAAAAATCTTAAAAAAACACATATGCAATGTCAATATTACAAAAAAATAACGAAAAGCCGGATTTTTCTTGCTTCAGGTTGAGATCTCTGAGAGAGTGAAGAATATATTACAAAGGTTTAACATTTACATATTTCAAAGGTCATTAGACTACATATTGCGCAATTATAACGTCTCGAATATGGCGAAAAACAAGGTGTTTTAAGCTTTCACCAAAGATATCTCGAAAAACTGGTGTGATATAGAAAATCTGAGTACAGAGTATAATCAGGTTCAGTTCTGTGTAATTTCAAATAAAATTAAGAATTAAAACAATGACTTCTACCTCCACATTTCGTTGCATATATCTAAGGAAGATTGAAAATGTTAATTGCAGTTCCTTTGTATAGTTTATTTGATAAATAAAATTCCTGAAATGGTTTCTGTAATTTAGTATGAATACCTTTCACGAATTAACTTCGGATTCTTAATCACTATGAAGCTCATATTAATCGAAATCTAATTGTCGATGTGGCATTAGAAACTTGTTTTTAAAAACAATGACTTTAAAATGTATGAAATAGTATACATTTTACCAGGGAAATCAAATCCTATTAAAATAAAGGAATTTTGAATTACACCTGTAGTGCGATGCTGTGATTAATTTAAACAATAGTTGTAATTGTTAAAAAATTTAACAAGCAAATTAACGATTTTGCTCTTCCGTAACATTTTAAACAACACTTGTTATCGTAAAGTCAGCTGTTTGTGTTAAGTAAACGACAACTTTTCTTGTGTTGTTTATTTATTGTTAAGTGTCGAAAAAAAAATAATTAGTTTAAAGAAATAATATAAATTGAAAATGGCAATTAAATAATGTGCATTTAATTTAATAGTAAATTGTTTGGCTTATCTTCTTAAAAAAACAGAAAACAAAAAAAATTCTGTTTAGTTTTAATAATTTTATTTGTTTCTTTTTATTCATCTTTGTGTTTTTCGTTATCTTGCCATTTTTTTGACAGTGATGCCACTTGAAGTTAATTTGTATGTGCTGGTTCACACACGTCAAGTTTGACTCGTCAAGTCTTGAGCATTTAGGAGAGAAGGGAAAAGAGAAGGCCATTTCTTTTCCCCTCTCTCCAAAAACTCAATACTTGACGAGACAAACTTGACGTGTGTGAACCGGCACTATCTATGTTGTTAACAACAATTTACAGAATCACATAATAGTTAGTGCAACCAACAAAACCGGGTGGCAATTAAAACAACTGTTGTTATTGTTAAACGTTACAGAATCGTACTTCTGATCTAAACCTCAAAAGAAATTACCCAAGTCTGTCCACGTAATTACACCCAATTCGGGTAATAACCTACAAAGTAGCAATATTGATCACAAATTTAACTGTCAGTAATGGCAATTGTTCGATTTTACGGTTCAGCGAGTGCTTTTTAATAGAAAGATTTTCCTGTTCAGAAAAAACTGTTTATTTGGTACATCGCTTCTTTATTGCACCGTTGTCATACCTTGTTTGAGCCATACTAAATAAAACTTGGCAAAATGCGATTAGTTTTAAAAATATACTGATTTAGAGAAATATATCTAGTTATAACTTCGGTTGAGTTTAGATATAATACTCGTTTTTTTTTACATATAATGAAGGTATGAAGGCGAACTTTGCTTAAGTAACTTCAGAATTGTTTTTGACATAAGCCTTCATTGCAATAAAGGAGCAATGTGTATAATAAGATGATATTAAATTTATCTACATTTTTATCTTCCTCTGCGAACATCAGATTGAAAACGTTTCACTAAAGAAATACAAAAATCTTTTTCGACAGCTCCCATATTATTATATTAATGATAAAAAAAACTATGTATAAGCAGGTATATTTTTATTTATTATTTTTTTTTTTATTATAAAATATGAAAACTTAAAAACTGGTACGATACTTAGCATATGTACATAGGTATGTACTTTTTAACTGAAGATAAATTACAAGAATTCTAATTTATATTTTGGGATGATGAAACTGATGTTGAGTTATTGCCTATAGACTGTGACATAATAGTTAGCATTAAATCGGTCGTTTTGGCGCGAAATTGTAAATTTTGTAATTCGCTCATCTTTTTCATTTGTGGCAAAAAACTCACCAGGAAATTGTAATCGGAATCACCAACGTGAGCTAAATCATTAGAACGTTTTATGTCCAGGCGAGTAGATTTCATCAAGTTTTGTTCCTCTTTTTCAAGATCTTCCAAGAAATGCACCTGATCATAACTTCGTTTAGGACATTTGCAATTTGAAAAAGATGGTTTGTTATCTGCACTCGTTTGATTTTGGTTAGAATTTTGTAACGAAAAATTAACTCTTAACTTAGGTTGGGTTGCTGAGTCATCTTCCATTTGTACCTGCTGTATTTGTTCTGCTTCTTGTAAAAGTTGTTCGCCTTCGTTACTTTCATCATCTAAAGAATATGAATCTGCATTCATATCAACACCAGGCTCTAATTTGATATTGTCCATATTATGAAAATCCGAAAATTCTAATTCATTATCGTCGGTTAAGTTATCGTTAGAAGATAAATTAATGTTTTCAAAAGGTTTACTGCGTCTTGGTCGTTTTATGTCTTTTATAAATTTCATGTGCTCAAAGTAGGCCCATTTACTGTTGTAATCATTTTTGGAATCATAAGTGCCCTTGAGTAGATCTCTTTCAATGCGTAACTCTATACGTTTAATTTCTGCCCGATAAGCATCTCTTAAATTTTTCCATTTACGTTTGCATTCCTCTACGGTAGCTACATACATATTTATTTATTTTAAAAATGTTGTTTAGTTTCGTACCTATTTTAAAATAAATTTATAAAATTTTATTACCATCTGGTCCCATTGTAGCGGCCACATCTTTCCACATATCAGGTACACATATACGAGATTTATGTTCTTCACTTTGTATATCCCACAAAGCAGGTCTCTTATGAATTTCAGCGATTAAATGTAATCTGTCCATTGCGATTGACTATTCTCGCCCAACTAAAATATAGTTTCGTTAAAATTTTATATTAAATACAAATATACATACATTCATACATACACAAGTCATACAATACAACACTTCACATACAACAACACATAACGAAAGTAAACAATAAAAGCGAAATGTGTATAAACAAAAAAATATGTACCTATGTATATTATCTCTTCTCTCTTTTTCTGTTCGTGCTTAAAAACATTTCGTATTGATTCGACAAATCAGGGTTGGGTCTTAAGTGGTGTGTACATATGGGCAAAATAATTAAAATTTATTTATTTTCTAGTTCTCTTTAGCATATTTCTGCAGTTTAAAGTCGCCAAACTTCTTGCGATTGCGATTTCAAGTCAGAATCACAAATGTTAAGCGTTTTGCGATCGCCTACTGTAATATAAACATACTACTAGAATAAGGCTTAATATGGAAATTTTAAATAAAGGTAAAATATATTTGTACCTACATATACTCTTTTTTATATAAAACTCCTATTTGGCGTTTTTTTTTTTACCAAAAATCTAAAAATAAATTTTTGGCGATTTTCGGTATACTATTTGGCAAAAAGAACAATTTTATTCTTTAAACACGCTCTTAGTACTATTTCATATTAAAAATACCGGAGTACCCCACGTTGCGCTTTTTAACAGTGATACAAGACTTAAGTAATCATGTGCTTGTTGCAAAATTCATGTTGTTGTATATTAAATTGTCGGATGCTGTGTATTGATAACTAAGATGTTTTTACCTAATTTGGAAACCTTGACTCTAACCGTTCTCCAGATATTCAAAAATCTTTAATGTTTTGTATAAGAGGTGCCACGCCCACTTTGTTGTGGTTGTGTTTTGTTAACCCAGCTACATATGTGTACCAGCTTTGGACCATTTTTCTCTTACTGTTATTTAGATATAAATAAATCTGTTTTATGCCACACCCACTTCTCCAATCGCGCCCATATTTGATGTTCTGTATTGATAATTTTAAAAAATATAAAAAGATTAACGTATTTACTCCTCTTGTTTTACTATTGGTTTTGAATGGATATCTATTTATTGACCAACTTATTAAAAATTATATCAGCAGTAAAGTTGCTATTATGAAATAATAAAAAAATCGCGGGAATTCCCGAACAAATGAAAAACAAAAACAGTCGAAATTTAAAATTCTAAAGATAATGTTTTTTTTATATTTTAATTAGGCTAAATAAAGTTCATCAAATTTAATTTTAATTAAATTGTTTTTATGAAGAAAGGAATCTTACAACATGAAATCAATAAAAATTTATTGATAATATTTCATTCATGACTGCCGCGGGAATCGAACCCAGGTGTTCACGGACAGGTTACCCTTACATGTTTCAAGTGCAACCACTCAATCTCTTCAGAGGGTTTTGCCGTTTAACACTCACAGCCATTGGCGACTGCTGGCAGTCAATAGTCAAACATCATTCTTTAAATCAAATTGTATTTAACCTTTGGTAGATCGGAATTTGCTGTGAATGATTATCTATTTTAATTTATTTACATGTTTTCCTTACTTCTGTTTTATCGTACTTTTTGTCAAAATTGTTGCAAAATTCCTTCATAAAAATAATTTAATGAAAATTAAATTTGATAAACTTTAGCCTAATTAAAATATCAAAATTTGGATTAAAACCCGTAAATTTTATATTAAAGGGTTATATAACCGATTTTAAAACCCGTAAAATAAAATTGTTGTTTAAGTCGTGCTAATAATATTTTTTATGTACTTAACGGTTTCGGAATAATTTAGATGGCAATAATGAAAAAAAATTGGAAAAGATTTATTTTTTAAAAACTTATAATAAATTGAAAATGTACAAAACTTACTATTAATTTTTATAACATTTTCCCTAAGCTACGTATATTTTTAATTAAAAAACTTTGTTTCATGAAAATGGATGGACAAATGTGAATTTTTTACACAATAGAGTGAAAGTTCTTAAGAGTGCACTGCACAGATTTTTTTATAACCAAGGCTACGGTAAAACTTGGCAAATATTTGACGAAAAAAAATTTACCAACAAGCAAACTAAAATATAATTTCTTTGAATTTGAATGTATGCATGTATGTATGTATTTCGTTTATTATACCACATCTTACAAAAAACAATTTTTTGCTATGTTGTTGTGCTTGTTTGGTCAAATATTTAATAGCTTTAAATTAGGGATGGAACGAGTACCGATATATCGGCGATGCTTCTATTAAATTTCTTTTTTTTTGAAAAAACAGTTTGATTTTCAATGCTTTTGTTTTTGCATAACAGCAGTAACACATTCAAAAGCAGAGTATAAAATCAAATAGAATAATAAATAGTTTCTTTTCATTCTTAGGCTAAATTCTACGCGTTTTCTGGACACAAAGCTAAAAAGTTTCAAAGAAAATAGATTGAAAACACGTCTTATTGAGCTTCTTAAGATGATTTTGCATTCCAAAAGTTTTAAAGACACGATCACTCCTACACATAGTAAATGTTCTCATAAGTCTTCAAGAACTGACCCTTGGAGCGTTTCCGAAAATGTTATAAACAAATTTCGAGAAGGATTATGCACCATCCAACCTAGGCTGGGGTTCAGCTTAAGAATAAGTCTAAAGATATCTTGGATTTTCTTATTTTTCTAGAGAGGTATTTCTGCTTGTTTCCTGCTGAAATGAAATATTATACCCATAATTAAGAGACTATTTTGCACTGCAGGTCTGCTTCAAACGGATTTGCAAAATACACAAAATTAAATATAAAATCAAAAAATTATTATTAATTTTGAATAATAATCTCTTACACTTTTCTTTGTTTCAAAAATAATTAAGCTTTTGTTAATTTTACCATGAATTTAAATTCAAAGCGTTGTTTTAAAAATCTTATTACAGTATAAGCCGGTTAATAACCCCACGCTTATTAACTTTGAGTTTTAAATCCCCGTGTTGGTTCTTCTATTTAAAAAAAAACAGGTTTAATTGCCCAATTCGGGTAAAAATTAAACTCCCAAAATAAAATTTATTTGCCTCGGTACTATTTTACAGCAACACAGCAAGTAATGCTACCAAGTTTACACGTTAATATAATATGCACTAAAAATTAAAAAAAAAATATGCCCAAAATATGGCTTTTTTGGAAGCCAAATATTCCACAATTTATTATTTGCATTAAAATAAACTTTATTCTGGACTCAACAGAATAAAGTTATGTTATGAGGTTAAGATTCATAAAAGAGTTGGTTGGTTGGTTAACGTGGTAGCACGCACAGGTCCAGGCGCGCAGCAAGTAGAGCCGACGGTAGCTCCGTTTTGACACCACACAACTCGTCAAGAAATCTTGTGCCTGAAGATTTCGCTCCTGATAGTTCCCAGTGGTGTTGCGACTGGCACAGCCTGTGAAATATCAAGAGCGGCTCCAGTTTTGGCCAGCCCATCCGCCTGTTCATTGCCATAATGGTCCCTATGCGCAGGGATCCAAATTAAGGTAATGTCAGATAGACTGCCCAGTCTGGACAGTTCTTCCCTACACTGGTTGTCGAGTATGGATGTTGTTTTGTGTGACCCCAGTGACATCAGAGCTGCCTGGCTATCGACGAAGATGCCAATTTTTCCGCTGATGTTCCTACCGTATAGCGTTCTGCATGCCTCTCTGATCGCCAGTATTTCAGCCTGAAATACGTCCATGCAGGGTATCATATAGTCCGTTGGTCGTTTCAGAGATGTGGGTTGCTTCTGTAAGATCCCTGTATGACCGTACGTCCTCGCCTTCCAACATCCCGATGAAGGGAGCCTGACCGCGCTATTGACGGATATGGCCATAAGGTGTATTTCAATTGGAACAAGGTGCAGTATAGTGTTCAGAGCCTCTGAAGGACTAGTGCGTAGAGCGCCTGTTGCTCCAATGCAGGCTGATCTTTGTACTCTGCCCAGCTGAACCACGATGTATTTCTTGCCCGTTGAGGTCCACCAGACATCCATATGTAAGAATGGGCCGTACTATTGCCGTGTATAGCCATTTGACCAGTCTAGGATTAAGGCCCCACCTGGTGCCAAACATTCTACGGCACGCATAATAAGCCACCGTAGCCTTCCTAACCCTGTGTTGAGTATTCAATCTTTATGATAGTTTCGAGTCCAGGATAATTCCCAGATATTTCGCGTGATGCGATAGGGGAAGTTCGAAACCCCCCAACCGTGGCAGTCTAAAAGCCGGAATTTTTGTCCTTCCTGTGAATGACAAAAAGAGTTATTTGTGCTACAAATGTATGAGATATATAGAGATCGCTAAATTAAAAATTATATTAATATTTAAAAGGATTATTTATCATATCTAATTTGAAGTAAGATATTTTGGACAAAATGTTATCTTAATACGAACATGATTAAATAGTTTATGAACATAAAGAAAGAAGTTTGCATGGGGACTATGTGATATAGACCAATTCTCACAATTTAAATAGGTTTCGCTCTTATGACAATTAAAACGTATTTATCAAATTTTATCAAATTATGGCAACTATTACGGTTCACAACTCCACTCAACTCGGTTGAGTTGTAATTTCTAAATTTTTGTATTATGGTTTACAACTTTGCTATTTTGCGTTCAACCAAAACATAACAAAAATTACAACTGATCACAAACAGTTGTCTTAATTACAACTCAACTGAGATGAGTTGTGAACCGTAATAGGGGCATATCTAAACACTGCTTCCTTTACTTTTCGCACAAGGTTTACATGGACAGACATTTATTTCTGATTCGATCAACTTACTTAACGATACGGTCAGATTTCTTTGTATCAGCACAAATGTATCTAAATGCTTTTTTCTTTATTTTTGCATACATATATGTACATACATATATTAATCTTTACCGAAAACTTGCTTTGGCGTAAAATTGTAGAGTGAAAATTTAAGGTAGATGGCGAAATTAAAGCAACAGAAAATGCAGCAATAGCTAAAATATGCAAATTTTTCACAAAAAATCAAAACTAAAATTCATAAAAGCTCTAAACGGATAAATTTATTTATCAAAGTTTTTCTTGGGATTCAAAAAATTAATTATCAAAGTTTCGTTTAAATGTGCTTAATTGCCATATCATACTAATTATAAACTGAAATTTATTGTTGATGGGATAAGCTATTCCTATGCACATTGTTTCTGCCTTCATTGCTCGCACAAGGAAAACCACGCAATTACATATTTTCAGTAACCCTGATCATAAGTTTGTATATATGTATGCGTATACGTTTGTTAGTACCCTGCAAATATTATTGGACCACCTGATCCAATTTCATGAAATGGACTACTCCATGGACTCGTCCTATGTAATGCAAGCATGGACCATGTCATTGTTAAAAAGTGTTTGTAGTGAGACGGCATGTCTTGGGTTTTTAACGACATGTTTTCGTTTTTAAACGAAGTTAAAACTAATCCTCTTGTGTAGTTTTAAAAGACCATGCGTTTGGGTTACTTTTGGACTAGTCCTAGTCCCTTGTGGGCTACTCTTTACACGCGTGTTTGGACTGGTCCTATTGTTTGCAGGGTAGGATATGACAGAACATCTCAAAACGCATAACAGATGTCTTAACTTTTTTCCGTACACCAAAGCTAAGGTAGGCTTCTTGTTAATAAATACGTTTTATTACCTCACCGAGGTATTTAAACGTATTACTATTACTAACTCAACGAGGTAGTTAAGCGTATTCGTTTAAATGCCTGCCCCGCATAATTACCCAAAAATATTGGCATTGTTTGGCTAATAATAATATTGACTTAAAATTTATGAATAACGTTATACATTTTAAATATAGTAACCAACTTTACAGAATATATGTACATAAAAAATTACGTGTTAAGAAAGAAACATATTTTTATGTTTTATGAAATTTAATCTTAAAGAAAAATCAACAAATTGTGACAAAGAATTAAATGGTACCTTGAAAAAGGATCAGCAGTCGCGTAATCTACTCTATAAAATTTAACAAAAAGCAGATCAAAATGAAGAGTTTTGCGACAAGGTATATTAAATTTAACAGAATTTTACAGAAAATTACAACAAACAATACCATTAATAAGATTAACCATAGAAGATACATTTAACATGGTACGACGTCTTTTGAGCGATGGTAGTTTTATTAATGCCAGTCTTCTAGCATAGGAAGGAATGTTTGTCGAGTAACTCCAATGAAGATCACGTAAACAGAATAATAAAAATTGTTTTTGGGCAGATTCAATACAAGAGTTATAAATGTTGTAATATGGATCACAAATAATTGACCCATAATCTAAGAGAGGCCTAACGAGTGACACGCAAAGCTACTTTGTTATGTATGGATCGGTGAATTCTTTAGCTCAGCGCGTAATAAAGCCAAGAACACCTCGAGCTTTGTTTACAGTTAATGTTATATGAGAAACAAAGTTTAATTTAGGATCCAGGAAGACTCCAAGATCATGAAACGAATCAACCAACGCCAGTTGGTGACCGCCCAACGCATTACTAACATCAATACAGTTATTTCTATAAAAACGCATGCATTTGCATTTCATTAGATTCAGCTCCATCATATCATCAGCAAAGCAATTCAAAGAATGGAACATTTTTACATAGTCAGCATACATCAATATATTGGTGAACGTTGGGCAGATCATTAATAAACAGCGAAAATGAAAGTGGGCCGTGGGGAACACCGGGCGAAACATAAATGTACTTGGACACACAATTATTGAATTGTACTTTTAGCTTTCTGCCAATTAAATAAGAACTTAACCAGCTTAAACTTCTACGGGATAAACCTAATAAATCCAATTTAGTAAGACAAAGTTCATGGTTAACTTTATCAAATGCTTTACTGAAGACAGTATAAACACCATCAGTTTGCCTCTTTTGTGGAAATGCAAAATTATAGGAATGGGCAAAAAAAAAATCGATATATCAAAATATGAAAATAAAACCTTAAAAGGGATAATCAACTTCACTCCAGAAAATATTGTTTTCGGAAAAACCAAAAGCATATTACTGATGTTATTAATGTTATTTACAAACGATAAAAAAAACTATAATACATAATATCAATTCTCAATTCCGTGTTCTAGAGGATCTTTCAGAAATAAAGCATTACAGAACTGAATATATTTAAATTTCTTGGAAAAAAACCAATGTTAAGAACGAAACTAGTGTTTGCTGAAATTTCACATATTGCTTTTGATATTTTATCGATACCACATTTATGAGCATCAATTGAACGTAAAAAGCAAAGAAAGAAATCGTTAACACGTAGAAACTGTTTCAAGTTTGACAAAAACAAAAGATCAATTAATATCAACTGGTAGTTGCTGTTGTAGTTATAATATTTCTTAGTATCTCTTAAAGTAAATTTGCCTTATGTTATAACACTAAATTAAAAGCATAAACATTAATATTTTAAACAATTTTGGAACTAAGTTCAAGTATGTAATATTTCTAAAGGTCTGAATAATGTAACTTTGCAAAACTTAAAATATAAATACATACCAGTATAAAATTATCTTGACAAAAATAGAATTTTTAATTAATTTACTTATATGAACTATTTTAAATATTTTTTTTTTTGAAAATACTGAAAAAACGTACCTTAAGCGGCTCATACACTTGCAATATACCAGTTCAATTTTATCGCCAATGTGTATATCGAAACCAGAAAAGAAGTGCAATAAACTGTGAAATGTGTTGGAAACAATGTACTATGTTGTTTTGCTTGAAAGGTTATGGGGGTTTTTAATAAGAGTTGCGCTATGTTTTAATGGAAACCATTGTGCCACTTATTGAATCATATCGGGCAATATAGAGAAATATTATATACATGTGTACCTCAAATACATTTACATAAATACTGTTTGCTATTAAATACTTAGATAAATGAATTCCAATAAAATATATTTTGTTCATTTTATTTTCATAAATTATTGTTTTATTTTTTTGACAAAAAGTACTATTTGGTGGGAAAAATACTCTTTTAGTTGAAGTTCAGTACCATTTCAAAATTTCAATTTTGCAACACTGGGAAAAAATGACCGAAATCAAGTGTTCGGTCACAATCGGTCATTTTTTCCTATCATTTTCTTAACACCAAAATGAAAAATGTGACTACTCGCTCATTCATTTCTTGTAGGGAAATGTGACTACTCGCTCATTCATTTCTTGTAGGGACACTTACTTGTATACAGGGTTGCCGTTTGAAAAATTTTTATCCGCCCAAAATTGTCTGCAAAACATACCAAACTTTTTTTCAAACCGACAAAATTTTTCAAATATTTAAAAACAATTATATCGTCATAAAAATGCAAAAGAGCCTATCAAAATTTTTAAAAATTTTTCAGTATCGATCCGAAGCTTAATAAAAAGCAAACTATTGAAATTACAAAAACCGTTTTTCAGGATAGTGTCAATCATGCATAATGTGTTAAACCGGAAAACCCCGTTGTTATTAAGTTTTTATCTCTCCTGAATTTTTTTTTTTAAATGAAGATAGGCTCTTTTGCATTTTATATGATATGTAAGTATATGTATTTTTGATATAAAGTATAATTTTTATTGGATAAAGCTATAAATCTACATATTATTTTTTTTTTTTTTGTAATATGCAATTATGTATAGTAAAAACAAAAAAGTAAGGCCATGTTCACACCTGTTATATATTTGACGTCCTACACCCCAAGTTTAATTAAAAGTTAATTTGCTTGCCACGTTTATCTTTAACAAAATGTAATTTTGATATTTTTAGTTAGGCTTGAGTTCATCAAATTTAATTTTCATTAAATTATTTTCACTGAAGGAAGGAATTTTTACAACTTGGTATTTTATTAAAATTTATTGATAATTTTCCTGGCTGAGCTGGGGCAACCCATATTCGAGCCTACACTCAATCCTAACTAAAAATATCAAAATTAAAATTAACAGTTCAACTAAAAATGACAATTGTTTTTAACAAAATGTATATAAAAATTAATTTAATAATGCTTATAAACTAGAATAATTCATTCAATTTATGCAATAACACATATAGACAGTCCACTAATAAAATATGAATCAAAATTTATAAATTATTTTTTTTAAAAAAAGTATTAAACTTTATAAGACATAGGCTGAGCTCCAATACATCCTAATACTTTGCAGACAACGTAAAAAATGTATCAACGAGTTTAACAATGCATAGTTGGCTGCAACCGACGTTTTTGAACTCACCCATACTTTCTGCAAGTTCTGCGGCTCTTATACCATTGACTTTATAAAAACATGACTCAAAATACAGTATCCAAGCATCCCACTGTTCTATGATTCTTACAACATCTTCCTTTATGAAGCCCATCTTGTATAAGAAACACCTGCAGAACAGAATTCCTGAAATTCTTATATTTATGTTATTCTTTTAGGACTATGTGAAAAAACTTTATATATTGCTAAAGGCTAGTTTACACGTAATACATTGTATTACGACATTATGTAGAATGAGAAAAATCATACCATTTAAAAGCAAAATGTATTGAGTAAGAGAGAATACGAACACAAAATCTGACAAACGGTCGGTAAATGATTTTTTTCTAAACCATTTTAGAAACTTATGTATTTTCATCACACCAGAGTTGTATTTTAACAGAGTATATTGAAGGTGGTAGCATTTTTATACAATTACAAAAACAACTAAAATCAACTCAGGAAATTTTCATGTTGTTTTTGTAAAAATTGTAAAACTGCAACCATCTGATTTTTTGTTATTATTTTTGATTTTACTTGTACCATCCGTGTAAACATGAAAAATACATACAACAGATTTTTATTTTTTTCTTTTAAACACGGAGAGAATTTCATAATATTTTGATCCTACAAAGTCGTAATACATTGTATTACCGTGTAAACTGGCCTTAAGTAAGATTAACTGCCTGTGCATCTATTTCTGAACGAAGTCTTCGTTCGCTTAGCTTACATTTAAAACGAACACAAATTATACAATATTGTTTTTGTTTTACTTGTAATGTAATGTAAGTCTTCGATCGAATCGATGAACAGGCTATAAACTTCCAACTATTCCAGTCATGGTGTGAGCGCCTTTTGTTGCCAATCCGATCAAATTTTTTATAGGAATATTGTTTGTTAATAAAAAGTTCTTTATAAGAAGAACAATTTAACGACATCTGACTTGGTAAGCTCGAATAAGATGACAAAACTACCCTTCATAAAACTAACACCGTCAAAGTAACTTCCCTGCGGAAAATTTGTGTCAATTGGTCCAGTAGACTGGTCCTGGGATCTGTGAAAATGGAACAAGTACAAAAAGAAAGGACTCAAGACCAGTGACTGGCTTATGAAGAACAAAAAGGTAGAACAAGTAATAAATTACAGTACAGTCTTCAACATTCTTTGGTATTTCTAAAATTTGGTTCTTGAATTTAATTCTAGGACTTGCTATATTGAAATACTACTACATTGTATTGAAATAATTCTACATTGTAGTAACTGGCACTAAGTACGTTCATTGAGATTAGTTCTGCGACTGGTCAAATGGTGCCAATTGACCCCCTCCAATGACAACCCCATGTAAAAGTGATAGGTCTTATTCATATAAAGTGTTAGAAGTAGAACCGGTATCTTCCACCAATGACCTATCACGGGACTACTTTGGTGTCAATTCGCTTCCCTCTAGGGTAGCTACTAACGCAATAAATTTCAACCCCACATCCACAGTTTCATCAACAATCAAAAAAGTTTTTGTGTTTGGTAAAAAATCTATGAGATTTTCAATTGTCTGCTTTCCTTCCAATGTTCTTAAATTATTTTCTCTGAGAAAAGGGACCTAGTGTGTAAAAAAACGGGTTTGGACTCACACCTCAAAGGGTGTTGAATAAGATGAAATGCGTTTTTCTTAAAACTTAATTTTCACACACTAGGTCCCTTTTCTCGGAGAAGGTTTCATATGTTTCACATTTTCTAAAACCGACAAAAATTTGGTTTGGCCTACCATCCGACCAAACCAAAAATATACGACCAAATTTGGTCGGAAAATACCATGTTCGGCAACCCTGCTTGTGTACCGCTTTTAATTCCTCTCACCACTCTTGCCAATAAAGTAAGAATCGCAACGACAAAAATCGTATAATGTGAATGGGCACTTAGCTTTGAAATTCAAAATAATATTGATTTTTTTCTTAGTTCAGAAGGTGTGATTGTTTTTGTTTACAAATTAATTTGTATGTAGAAATCTCGTTCATTAGATTTTCGATCTTTCTATAGTTCGCAAATGCGAAGTCGAATATTTGTAGACCCCTAATTATATATTAGAGTGGGCGACGAATATTCGGGTACATGGTTTTGGCAATTGTTGAAGATTTCCAGGCTGTTAGGACTCATAGTATAGGGTTTCTGTTTAAAAATGCTATTTTATATAAAAAATGTTAATTCTAAAATGGAAATAGACAACATATTGAAAATTTTTTTTTTCTCATTATTTATTTATTGAATCTTCATATATTAAATATGAACTAACAATAATTAATCAAATCTTATTCTAATGCTTTATTTTAAGTCCTGCCAGTGCCAGACAAAAATTTTCTGTATCACGGGTTCTGTTGACTTATCAAGGTGTTTATCGCTCATCTTAATGGGTAAGTGCTGCAGTGTCTCTTCTCCTTAAGCGAGAGTGGCCGCTATAATTTAAAATATTTCGAGCTAGTGGATTTGGGTGCAACTCTAGCCTTTTTAAATATTTTACCGCATACGTCGTAATAACAGTCCTTACCAGTGGCACATTGAGATCCTTGTGGATATTTGAGTTTTTAACATACCATGGGGCAGCTGTAATTATTCGAAGAAGTTTATTTTGGCGCCTTTGAATTTTTTCGATATTAGAGGCCGAGGCAGTGCCCCATAGTTGAATACCGTAGCACCATATTGGCTTTAAAATAGCGTTGTAAAGTAGTAGTTTGCAATCGATACTAAGAACAGAATTTCTTCCAATAAGCCAGTTAATTTGAATTGCTTTTAGTTTCATTTGGGTTAATTTTGCTTCTATATGGCATTTCCATGTTAAACGCCGATCTAGATGAATTCCGAGATATTTGACATGCAATTGTTGAGGCACTAGTTGATTATTGATTTTAAGAGGGGGGCATGTTTCCCGACGCAAGGTGAAAGTTATATGTACGCATTTTTGCTCATTGACCTTTATCCTCCATTGCTTTAACCATAGTTCGAGCTGAAATATATGATCCTGCAGGTATCGAGATGCTTCACGACTGTTCTCGTGTACGCTTAGAAAAGCTGTATCATCAGCAAAAGTTGAGGTTAGGATGTAATTGTTTATTGGCATGTCCGAGGTATATATTAAGTAAAAAAGTGGGCCCAGGTAGCTTTCTAACAGCTTGTGTGTATTAACCGGTAGGTTTAGCTTCAATTTATGTAACAAGCCTACATGCCAGACTTTGTCAAAAGCTTGAGAAACATCTATGAAGAGAGCGGAGCAATATTTTCTTTCTTCAAAGGCTTTTCTTATGGCGTTTACTATCCGATGGGTTTGTTCAATTGTGCTATGCTCTCTTCTGAAACCGAATTGATGATTAGGTATACACCCATTGTCATTTAAAATTGGGGTTAATTTTGACGTTAAGAGCTTCTCAAACAGCTTTGATATATTAGGTAATAAGCTAATAGGCCTATATGACTCAACTTTTGTGTGATCTTTTCCTGGCTTTGGTATCATCGTTATTAAAGAGACCTTCCAATCTTGAGGGTAGTATTCAAGGCGTAAAATAGCATTAAAAATATAAAGAATAATTTTCTTTGCTATGCGAGGTAGCTCCAAAAGCATTTTGTTACTGATCTTATCAATACCAGGTGCCTTCTTGGTGTTTAATTCACAAATAGCCTTTTCTATTTCCTTTATCTCAAATCTTAGGGGGATAGCTGCTCTAACATAAACAGGCGGCAACTCGTCCGCTATATCGTCAGGTATATTTGGGGTAAATACGTTTTTCAAATGATTTACAAACAGGTTTCCTTTTTCATTATCATTTCTTGCCCAACTTCCATTCTGATTTCTTAATGGTGGTTTCGAAATAACTGGTCTTTTGAGTTTTCTAGCTGCACGCCATAATGAGTATTCTGATTGTGGAGTTGCATCCAGGTCCTTAAGATATTTTTCCACGGAAGCCGTTTTCTGAGTCTGCAGAAATTTTCTTAGCCTTTTTGTACACTCTTTTAATTCATTTTTAAGTTGAGGGGATCTGTGCAATTGCCATTCTCTTCGCACTCTCCTTTTTTCATTCAAGAGGCGCTCGACATCTGTAAAATATATTTTATTATAATTGTTTTTTTTTGAGGGTTTTGCTTGAATGTTGAACAGCTAGTTTAAGATAACTGTCAAAATTGACAATAGAGAGATCCACATTTTCCGGTGTGCTAAGCGGTATATTTTCTGTGCAATGGGTACTGAGATATTTTTTATATTTTAACCAATTTATTTGTGTAGCTGACGTCGCTATGTAACCAGAGGGAGATACAATTCTATTGGTGTTTGTTATAGTAACTATTGTAGGTGTGTGATCAGAGGATAATTCTAACGAAGCTTCAACGTGAATCGTTTCTGTGGGGATGTTTTTAACCACGCCGAAATCGATGACATCTGGAATTTTTTGCGGATCAGCAGGCCAATATGTTGGTTGTCCGCTCGCGACAACATTTAAATTCATTTTAGAAATAGTATTAAATAGAACACGACCCTTTGGTGTTATAAGTCGGGACCCCCAGAAGGTATGTTTAGCGTTATAATCGCCAGCAGCCAGGAAACAGGGCCCCAATGACTTACATATAATATTTATAATATTGGCTTTCTGATATTGCAAATCTAGGTGGTGAGTATAAGGATGAGATTAATATGTTTCGATTCAGCTCTTCAACACAAATGTTTGTTGCTTGAAGATAATCATCACGATGATCACACATTAGGTAGTGTTTGATTCGGGTTTTTATCAAAATGGCAGAACCTCCACAAGCTCTATCTCGAGGGTCCTTGGTATCATAAAGTGTATAACCATTGATTTTAAACGAATTTCTTGAGGTCAAATGTGTTTCAGAAACCATCATGACATCAATGTGTTTATTTTTAAGAAAGTATTCTAATTCATTTTTATGTTGGCGGATGCCGTTTGCGTTCCAAAAACAAATTTTTAAACAGTTCATGGTTTGTTAAGTACAGCTTGCAATAACATCGATTGCATTCTAAGAATCTCCTGCATCATATTACCCATTGTGTTTGTAAAATTATTTACTGTTTGCACTAATGTTTCCATAGTTTTTTCTAGACGACTTAAATTAGAAGTTTCATCAGCACCTTGCATTGGCACATGGTTTGATTTTAGGACATTAGCATAAGAGGTTCTGTTATTACTAGGCTGCGGAGCCTGAATGTCATTAGTGTTTATTTGATTTGGTACCTGCATTTGAGGGGGATTAGTTTTCGGTCCAGCCGACTGCTTGACGATAGTGTATACAGGGCAACCTCTATAATTTGCAGTGTGATTGCCGCCACAGTTACTACATTTTTTTACATTGGGGAAATATGTATAAGAAAAAACCTGCGCTGGCGTGACGTTAAAAAAACGGAATTGGATTTTGACTTGCATTACAAAACCGAATAAGACTGCGAAATGAGCAAGATGTTTTGTATAAAACCTTTTTTAGTAAACTTTGGACTAATACAGATTGGTTTTTAAGCTATAAAATTAATAAATCTTTGCTCGTTTTAAGGTAAATATGGGCATTTTCAGCGAAAAGTCTACTTTTTTAATGTAACGCCAGATTGCAAATAAGGTTGCATTTTCGGATCATGTTGTTCAATCGTTATCCCTTTTGTTACTAAATGTAGAGCTAGTTGCGCTTTACACCAAAATATAAATAAGTAAACTACCTATACATATGTATAACATTTTTTGAGAAACAATTTAAAATACTTCTGGCGTTACGTTACAAAAAGTTGACTTTCCGCTGGAAATGCCCATATACCTATTTAATATTAACTAACAATAATACAGGTCGACATTGAAAAACTTTTTTGAACCATTCCAACTGATTCTTATGATGTTTTGGCATACTAAAGTTTTTTCCCATCACGTCACATCTATTAGATAACTGTACATTTGTGTTTTTCAATGTATACTTCTCTTTCAACTGCATTCCAGACAGGGCTGTCAGATGTGGCGATTTTCAAAATTGTTGGGCTACCTAATTTTTGATTTGGCGATTTATAAAATAGTTGACGATTTTAAGTCTATAAACATTTGCAAATTATATATGTATCTGGCAATTTATTACCACGGATAAAAACGTTGTCCTTTATATGCGGTAATTACAACTAGTAATGCCTGTGTTGAAACTTTGAACTTTCGTTGAATATATGTAATACCCTCACAATTAGAGTTTTTTCCCGGAGTTTTTCGATTCCCGGAAAAACGGAAAAATTTTTTAAATTTCCCGGGATCCCGGGATCCCGCTCCATATAAATAATACAAAGTAAATTTGTTTTAAATTAATTAAAAAATAACTTTTTTTTAAAAAAGCGTAAGGGAACTTGTTTACAAAGTGAGTAAAAGAAATGCCTAAATACTCCAAAAATTAATTAAAGGTTGAAAGGGGAACTTGAACTATTATTTCCTTACGCTTTTATATGTACATTTTTCGTATCATTATGCTCTAGATACAAGATAAAAAGAAAACATAAACATAACAATTTATTTCATAAAACAATAATAAAAACAAACAAAAATTATGGTACTCAAGTTATGAGATCAAAAAGTAAATTCATAAAATAGATAAAATATTAAAATTATAAATAAAAAATCCACAAATTTTTGTATTTTGATTTTTATTTTTAATCCGATATTTCGACCATACATCGATGTCATCTTCAGGGGATTTAAAACACTGTCAAATTTAAACTACAAAAAAGTTGACACGTCCTCACTGTTTGTCAAATTTTCATCAACTGACAAACAGTGAGGACGTATCAACTTTTTTGTAGTTTTAATTTACCGAGATTGAAAAAATAGTTTAAAGTACAAATGTTTAAAGTTATTGCATTTTTCTAATTCACAATCCAAAGTAATTTTTCTTTTTTAGAAATAACGTCTATATCAGTCAAATGTATGTCAAGGTTGATGCAAAAAATATCATCAAACAGAATTCTTCTTACAAGATCCAACTGTAATCTTTAGGACAATGTGTTTTTAAAATTTTTGTTTATCCCCTTATAAACATATCGTCATATCTCAATTTTTTTTTAATTTTAAGTTAATTAAGCAAAGTGTTCCTTAATACTTTCTCGTAAAAAAATCGGTATTTTATCTCAAAATGAACCGAAGTTATAACAAAATATATCTTTAAATCGGTACATTTTAAAAACTTTAATCGCATTTTGCCAAGTTCGATTTTTTTTGTAGATATGGCTTTGCTGCAATAAAGGAGCGATATTTTTGGATATCTCATATTGTTAAGACTTATCCATGGACAATTAAAATTAACTGCCTGCATCTTATTTTGAATTTATGTTCTTTATTAACTCTTCACTTCACTAAATTTATTAATTATCAACTGTTGCACGGCACATTCTGCTTTTGGTAGATTTATTGCGTCAGTAGACATTGATTTACGAACGTACTCACTTCTTGTTATTGATCTAATGGACAACTAATCAACAGACGCTAATTTTTAGAGCATATACAACTAAATTTCAAAGTATAAATAGCTTTTTTCTGAAACTATGAGGAACTTTTATAATCCCGGGAAAACGGGAAATAAAATAATTGAAATTCCCGGTACGAGAAATCCCGGGAAAAACCCTACTCACAATGTCTTTCCTGTGCATCTATTGTATATAGTGCATTTCTAATATTTATTTAGTACAAGCTGTCCTTTTTTTTGCGTATGAGCCCATAATTACTACCTAAAGACCTTTACTACACTTCAGGTGATGGTGATACGTTTTAAAACTTTTTCTTGGAGTATTTAATTTTAAGACATAGTTTTCATGTTTGACTTGAATTTGTTTTTGGTTGATATTGCCGCGCTTAACAGAAGTTACATACAAAGATTTTTTGCCTATCAATGAGATCAAGCTTTTTATTGGTTCTTTAGAGTTTTGTTCTCTGACAAAAGTCGCTTTTAAGGTAAATATGTATGTTTACTTAAAACATTTTAACGTTCCAAATTTAAATCCGTTTTCGGGTTTTTTATCGGGCCCAAATTTTTTTTCATGTACGGGACTAATATGCAGACCAGTGTCATCTAGTAAAATTTATATATAAAAAGCTGATGCAGTAAAAACTTGAAAATATGCCCTGCAAATTGTTAAAACTATGCCCGAAAATATTCAATAATTTATAATTTGAAAACAAAAATTTCAACAATTTAACAACATTACCATTCAATCAAAACAACCCTAAAAGTGTAATCGGTAAAGCACCATAGTATTTACAGACGAATTTTCGAGATCGGCAGTCATCGGCGCTCAAAAACAAAGTTATGTTAAGAGGTTAATATTCATTTAAGAGTTATTTGTGCCGAATATTACCTAGATATTAAGATCCAAATGAGATTTTTTTTCTTAAGTGGATTTTAGGTCCGGTCGCTAGATTATTTATTAATGTTAACATTTAAAAGGAACTTAAAGCTTTTTAAAGATGGGAGCTTTGGACAAATGTGAATCGATTCGAAAATAACTTAGTTTGCAGTAAAATATTTTTGGGGAGAATTTTATCTAAATATCAACATAATTATATGGTTTAGGAACACAAAGAGTCTAATTAAGAAAATAGGTTTTTTTTGAAAATATGTAAAATTTTAGATCTATTGTGACCATTTACACAGACTTCGTCATTAGGTTTTTATCAAATTTGATTTAATTATCTACTTTGCGCATAAGGTTTACATGGACAGACAGCCAACCAGACGTACGGATGGATATCGTTAAATCACTTTAAGAAGTTTCGGTAGTAAGGAAGATCGATCCAGATTTCTATGCATTACACCCATTGCCTATATACAATTTTAAAGTTAACAAGTAAGAGTGCTATATTCGGCTGTGCCGACTCTTATATACCCTTCACCATGGTGCAATAAGAACAAAAAATTATGTGAACACCATTCTTAAGATATAAATAATTATATTTTGTGCCACGCCCACTTATCCAAACCGTCCACATTATGTCGGTTGTTGTGTTTTAACAACCAATTTTTTGGGAAATATGTTCTACTAAAAATTGCCGATGTTTTGATACATAAGTCGTTTCCATAGGTCATATGGCAGCCCTAAAATGTAGGATTGTATAAAAATTTTGATGGTTTTTAGCCCATTTTTGGAGTATTTTGCTAATAAATTGCCCATTATCTAACCGATTTGATTGTTTTATATACCGGCGTGTTAAGGAATAATTTATATACACTTGTATATATTTTAACAAACTTAATTATAAAAAATAAAAATGAGTAATTTTTGGGAATTCAGTATTTTGGATACAACTCAGCCATTTTTTAACCGATTTGACAGAATTATATACCGACGTGTTTAAAAAGAAATTTACCATTTAGCTGAGTTATAAAGCTTGGACTCGGGGAGATCTATGGGAGGTACCACGCCCACTTCTCCAATCCCGCCCACATTTTGTAGGATGGTGTGTATTGGCTACCTAAATGTGTGTACCTAATTTGGAAACTTTGGCTTTTGCCGTTCCCCAGATATACAGCAAAAAGTAATACAATTACAACAACCACAAGGGATTTTTGGAAAATATTAGAGGTAGTCGTGGTTTTTTGCTCATAACTCAGCCATTTTTTAACCGATTTGACAGACGTGTTTAAGAAGGAATTTACCATTTACTTGAGTTATAAAGCTTGGACTCGGGGAGATCTATGGTTCCCGAAAGTGGGTATTTAAAAAAAAAAAATTAATTTTGGTCATAACTTTTTTGTATCTGTACCGATTTTTCTGAATTTTTTATAAAATATGTTCTACTAAAAATTTTCGATATTTTGGTATATAAGTCATATCCATAGGACATATGGCAGCACTAAAATTTAGGTTTTTATACAATTTTTAATTTTTTTTTTGTACGGGAGGTACCACGCCCACAAAACCGCTCTTTTAGCTAAATTATGCAAAAAAATGCTACAAACTGTAAAATGTGCAAAAATATGCACTAACAAATCGGTGCCAAAATTCATAAAAAGCTCAAAAACGCATAAATAGGTACATATGTATATTGTTTCTGCCTTCATTGGTCGCACAAGGTAAAACATGCAGTTGCATATTTTAATTAAACTTAAATACAAATACCTATGTATGTTCCTACCTATAGGTATATTTTTTTTATTTTTTTTAGAGTTACTTACAGCTAGGAAAAACACAAAAAATTAAATTAATTATAGGTACAATAAGGAAAGTAGGTACTTATGTACATTGAAAATGCCAGCTGCTGAGGCCTTCGCATATGAAATTTGTTTTGATTATTATTTGCTTTCGCAATTGCCTAACACACATTCGCCTCTAATACAATCATTCTCATATAGGTATGTATTTAGAAATTTCACTGGTACACATAATCCCAGCCCTGCCTTTTTTTGTTTTTCGTTACCTAGACTTTGCCGCTTAACAAACATGAATTAAATAGAAACACATGTTCATACATTAATGCAAATAATGACTCATAATTTCTCTCCCTGTTAATTAAAGATTAAAGGCCATAGGTAGGTACCTACATATTCATAAAATATTTTTCAGGTTTTTAAAACGAATTTTCTATTAAACTTTTATACCGAAAACTTAAATATTTTTTATGAGTAGGGGATAAAATGTTGAATGCCAAAATCCAACAAAGCGAAATCTTAAATTTTTCTATCGTTAAATTCAATTACGTTAGTGTGTATGTACCTACGTGTACCTATAAATGTCTCTCAGTTTTTTAATGAAATATGTATGTATGTATTTGGATTTATCAGTGTTGGCAAAAGCCTTTTAAAGGTATCTGCTGGATTCGTTAGAAAGTCTGCTAGGTATATGGAAAATATTATATGGAGGTAGGTAGTTAAAATATCGAGCATAATTTTATTTATGAATTCTGAGAATTTTCAAGTTATTCTGCTTAATTTTATTCGAAAGTTTTACACGTTTAAAACGAAAATATTAATAAGCAGTTCAAAAAAAAAAACCAAAATTCAAACACGACGTCTAAAAAATAATCTAAAAACTATAAAATATCCTTATCTGGCAACACTGATAGAAACATTTTTGCGATAAAGATTTCTTTTGCAGTATATGCGAAAATAAAATATAAAGTAAGCAAAAAAATATAACGAACTCGTTTGGTTGTTTAAATCAGTTTGTGTGTGTTTGGAAAAATATGTTGTTTCGTTGACTTTGTCTCTCTTTATGCCAGGTTGCCATATGCTGTTGCTAATGTTGTAAATTTTTTTTAATATGTGCACACACGTACGTAATAAAAGAGATAGAGAAATTTACCTAACGCAGCTTTATGCCGACTGCTGCCAAACTTTATTGAACATTTCCCAGGGCTGCCAAGAACTATTTTTCGTTCTCCCCAAACTTTAAAAAAATTTTCCCCAAAAATCCCCCAATAAATGATTAAATCCTTAAAATAAGCCCCTATCAAAAATATAGTATTTTTAACGGTTAATTTAAATATTATTTGAGTTTTACTTGTACTATGTTCTACAAGAGGTAATTTTTATCTTAAGGGCATACGTAATTGTAATTTAAACATAACCAACAAACATGAGGTCAAACCTTTGATATGAAATTACTTTATCATTTGACATCTAATACAATTCTCAAACGTTTTTCAATTGTTTGTGTTTATCATTTAAATTCAAATTGGAATTGATTTGAATATAAACATTTTATTTTTAATGATTTATCAATTTAATGTCAAATTGATATCATATGTTAAATTCAAATCAAAACTAAACTTGGCAATACTAAACATTAAAAATGGCGATAAAAGTTAAATTTTTACTTCGTGGTTAAATGTGTTTTACACATTTTCTTGTAAAAAATAAAAATTATTTTTGTGTAATTACAATGATTAAGAATACGAATTAAAAAAAAATAAAACGACAAAGTGTAGAAATTATAAGTTTGTTGTATCATAGTTGTGTTACAATCCTCAAAACAAAAAGGAACCAAATATTTCATCTTTGAAAGAATTAGAGGACGGAACGAACGTTATTACATCTTTCAGCTGTGTTGGCGAATGTTTATCTCACAGTTTATTTATATAAATAAATAAATTTTAATTAAAAAATAAAATATTTTTATTTATGTTCCACATTGTGTGGTAATCCACATTTGCAAAGCATGGGAGAATTACGTTTGAAAGCAAGTTGAAAATAAAGGCATTTTTCAATTTGATAACAATTTCCCCTTTTTGTTGAGAATGCTATGATTTTCAAATGATTTTCAAATCACTATCAAATGTTTGACGTTTGAGAAAACGTTTGATTTCAAATCATTTTCAATTTGAAATCAAACCTCCGTGTTTGTTGGGTATATATGTACATATTTACAGTAGAACTTCCCTATAATTAATCTGCATGGCCCTTATGGTCCCTTTATTTTTAATAAACTTCATTATACAGAATAAAGTTTACTACCGCATTTGTTAAACAAATTATACAGTTCTATGTTGGGTTACACTCCCACATGCAGCGGTTATCCATTTGAAGATTGCTTTATTAATTTCCCTAAAAATACCGGTCTGAAGCCTTTTGCGTTAAGTGCTAAATTGCTTCTATTCTATTTTAGAATTAAGGTTGGTTAAGCCGACCGTAAATGTAATGCAATACAATCTAACGTACTGTAACGTACTGTATTTTCTGTAGTCGGCATTTTTAACTTCTCACAATTTTGAGTCTTTTGAATTAAAAATAAAAAATTTTTATTCCCAAAAATTATACTACATTTACATTAGGCGCAAGATTTAAAATCTTCTTCGAAATCTAGTGCGTTTACATTACACTTTTTTGACATTAGCGAGATTTTGTGTTTATAACAAAACAACTATCTAAAAGTCTTTTCGTTACACACACAAACACAAAAAGAAATATACATTAAAAAATTTGCATTGCCTTTTATTAATGTTAATGCCAAAATGCACTATTGTGCCCTTTGCATTAACAACTGAGATGAGCAGTTTTCCCCCCTTTTTGAAATATATATTTAAGCTGAAAGTTATTAAAATAGTCCTTTCTCTTTCCCGTATAATGCCTAAATCCTAATGTCAAACGGCGAGAATGCAAAAGATTTTGTTTCCGGTTTAACAATACATTTTTTACTCACTTACTTTTTAGCAGCGATACAATAAGGTAAACATAAGTGAAATAAATTAATAAATTCCTTTTATCCAAATTCTAAAATATTTGTTTTTTCATTTGTCTTTTTACAACCTTAATATTCCAATTGGGGTTTTGCGTTTTTGGATACAACAAATTAAATTGATTAATTTGTTGTATTAATTCATCACTCGGAGATTAATTTGTATTTCCAATATCCAAGGCTTCCTAAATTAGTTCTACACTCCAACATTTGGTCCCATTCGAACCGGATTGGAAGAAGACAAAACTATTCTCTGAGTCACTGTGGTCATACATAAGAAGACAAACCTACATAAACACACGTTCCAGTTTTTGCATTGTTCTTTATTCCAAAAACACATAAAAAAAGGTACGTTTTGTTTTTTGCTTTTATCGTGGTTTCAGTCTATAAAGTGCATTTAGATAAACAAATAATTTATATTCGCGTGATTAATTTTTTTTCTTTCGGTAAAATTCTTTAACATACATACATAAATTATGTAAAATATGACAAAAGAAATTTAAGTGAAGTGAAATACCTAGAATAAAGTTAAGGAAAGAAATTATTAACAACATAACTAGTGTATATTTATATAAACAGAGTTTTTAAGGAAAAGTGCTACATTAGAAGGGATAGATAGCAGATTTCACTAATAGAGAAGGTTTTCATCGATCACTATCATTTCCAGTAAGTCAATAATTAGCTTTATTGTTTACCAATTTCATTTCTTTTTGTTAAAAAAAAAAAAAAAAAAACGTGCGATTTCTTTGAATACCGTGTGAAGTGCGTTACATATCGGTGTAGGGTATTTTCTCTTTTTTTTTTTGTTGTCGGTATTATCGCGCGCTTTTATTTCAGATATTCCGCAATATACGTATGTATATATGTATATGCATGTATGTTAAATTTATTCCCCTTTTCAGCTCTTGTTTAATTTCTTAGTGTTTAATTACTCTTTTGTTAAATCGCGGCTTTAATTGTTCGTTCTCTTTTTTCCGATTTCCCCGTGTCCCAGTAATTTTGTGGGTCTTCATTTAACTTCATCCCTCATTTCGTATACTTTTATATGAGCATTCTCTTAATTTTTCCTTTCAACTTACATTTGCATATATGCTCTTTCTTAATTTTATAAGTTCTTTATCTGATCGTATTCCAACAAGTTACGACTCTTGAAACCCAGTTTTCCCCTCCAAATTATTTACGAACATCTCTTTATAATATTGTCTCGTAAGAGATTGCTATTTTTGTAAATTAGCGCTCTCATGTACAAACGTTCCAGTTGTGTTTTTAATTAACAGTGTTGCCAGTGATTCAATTCGATTGGTTTGTGTCGGCTAATTGTTAAAAACCGCCTTTCTATAAAATCTATTTTTATAGTATATTTAATTAAAGGAACCAAGATATCGAACAAAATTACATAAATTAATTTTATTTTAATTGGTTTAAGCTGTAATTCGAGCAGAACCCCACCTAAATTAATTTATTTTCTAACATAACATATACATTCTGAAACGAACAAAGCTTACTGAATTTAATTTAAATATTTCCGGATTGTAGGATTTATTAATTAGGTTTTCATTACAGTTTAATTATTAAATTTTACCCACAAAACAAAAAAAACAAATTTAAATCCCAGTTCGTCTAAAGTTTTTGTGGCAACATTGTTTTGTTTTGAGAGACTCTCTTTTCCTAATATTGGGGAATATTTGGAAAATTTCATAAAATTTTGGAAATTTTCCAATTTGAAATAGGTTGCTTCGGGACAATTTGTTTTTAAATTTGTTTGTATGGAAAATATTTTATAAATATACATACTTATTTATCATAGATGTAAATTAAATATCTGTATATTTAATTTGATTTGACCCAATTACCACAAAATTAATACATATGGTCGTTTGCTAGTATTTCACTCCCGCTTTGTTTAAAAATTTTCTATATTTTATACTTTCAAAATTATTCCTGGCTGCATTTCGAAAAAGTATCTTCGTAAATACATACATATTTATTTTAATTAGAATTGTGGTTATTTATTTTAAATAAAAATTAATAATGGTATTCTTGAAAATATTCGGCTGTTTTTTGAACAACCTATGCATGTGAACGAACCTATTATTCGCCAACTTCCTGGAAGATTTACTTGTTTTCCCATTGGTAAAAGGTTAATGACCTTTTTATAAATTTATTCCCGTGAACAGCTGATCCACATTTCATGCACCTAAATAAGTGCATTCATTTTAGTATCAGAGGCTGAAATGTATGAATTGTTTTTTCGTGTTTTTATTTAAATACAATATTTTTGAGCGACCGTAAAGCGCAAAAAGTACACTCAAAATATTATGTGGTTAAAAGAAACCTGAAAATTCATTTAAAAAAAAAAAAAAAAAAAACGGATCATTTAAAACAAATGACTTTAACATAAATTTTTTTTAAAATTTTTATTTATTAAACTGCATATTCCTTAAAATTAAATAGTTGTTACGTTTGAAAAATATTTTTTAGCCGACAACCAGCAAACTAAATAAACAAACAAAATAAATACGATTAAACACTATTTTTTGGCAGTTTGTTTTTTTTTTAATAACAAACATAAAGGTTTAAAAATAAAATTATTCGTAAAATAACTATATTTTTATTCAGTTTTAACAGTACGGAAAAAGAATTTAATAACCCACAATCAGTTACGGTAGTAATTTTATGAGTGTAATTTATAGGTGCTGCTTATAATTGTTTTGCATTTTTTTTGTACTTTTAAATTTTTTACACATTATTGGGGTCTTTATTGGTACAAACTAAGCAAAGTACTTTTTACTCTAATTTTTGTTTGCTTCTTATATCCGAATAAATATACAGTGTTTTGTTATTTTTTAATGTAAAAAAAAAAAAAAAAATCCAACAAGTCAACTCATTTATTAGTTTGTCAATTAGTTCAGTTTTTTCTACTTAAATATTTCGTCATGTCGTTGGATCAATTTATACGCCTGGCTGATAGCATCGTTGAGTTCGAAGCTGACCTTAACGATAATCAGTACCCAGTAACCTCAATACATTCGCTCGAGGTTCACCGCTGTGAGCTTCGGTCAGACTGGAGTAGAGTTAAGGCAGCTTACGACACATTTTTGCTAGAAGCTGACAAGGAAACTGATAAAGACGAAGACCCAATCGATGTAGAATCATTTAAACTTAAATATAAAAGCACTTATACTACGTACTGCAAGTGTTTAACCAGATTGTCTGAACTTTCTGATGCTTTACTATTAGCATCGCCTACACAGCCTGAGGCGGCAGCACATGCAAATACAAACCCTTCTGTTCCTACTTCCTTAAATTTACGTAGTCTTCACTTGCCTCCTATTGAAATTCAAACGTTCCATGGCGATTATGCTTCCTGGCCAACATTCCGTGACATGTTTTCCGCTGTGGTATCAAACTCTAGGTCTAGTAACGTGGAGAAATTGTTTTACTTAACTCAAAAAACCAAGGGTGAAGCTAGGGAGATAGTGGAAAAATGTCCACTTACACACCAAGGGTTCGATATGGCATGGGAAAACTTATGTTTGAGGTACGATAACCGCCGTGTTTTAGTGAATGGTCAGTTGAAAATCCTTTTCAACCTCCAGACTATCATTGCTGAATCAGGCAAGGCTTTGAAAGGATTACAAAGAGACATTAATTCCTGCATTTCGGTGCTAAAACTCCACAATATTGATGTCGCTAGCTGGGATCCAATTTTCGTGTTTATCTGCACAGATAAACTTCCGGAAAATACGTTGACACTTTGGGAACAACAATTAAGGGATAAAACAGCTATTCCGAAATGGTCCGAATTGGATGAATTCCTCACCAACCGGCATAGAACACTAGAGTCCGTCTCCGAAATTCGCGGCACTAACCATGCTAGGAATAGTGAGACCAAGTCCAAATCAAATTCGAATTCCAGTTCTAATAAGAAGGTTCATAGCTTTCAAGTAAAAGTTTCAGGTCCGAAATGTCAATTATGCCCTCAAGAAATCCATCCAATCCGAAAATGTCCTAAATTTCTTAAGATGGACTATCAACATCGATTAGACGAAATAAAAAAAGAGGGCTTATGTCTTAACTGTTTTTCAAAAACGCATGGCGTAAGGAATTGCCCAAGTAAACACAGTTGCTTCAAGTGTCTCAAAAAACACAACACTCTTTTACATAAAGAAGTGGAAAATCAAAGTCCACCTCTTCCAACTCCTAGTACAAGTAGTGCTACAATTCTTAATCCGAATTCAGCTTCATTTTCCAGATCCAATTCAAATAATATACAGTCCACTATTAGTTCGAATAGAGTTCAGTCTTGTTTTGCAACTCATTCCAAGAGTGTTTTATTGGGAACAGCATGGGTAAACATCTGTCATTTAGGTACCAAATACCAGGTTCGTGCATTAATAGACTCTGGGTCGGAAGGAACTTTCATTACGGAACGTATTTTTAAGTTACTTAAACTTCCCTCTGAGTCAGTTAATGCACAAATTTCTGGCTTAAATCGCAGTGTTTCCGCCAATGTTCAGCATCAGTGTTCTTTGGTACTAGGTTCACATGTGCACGACGATCTGGATATTTCGGTTACAGCACTTGTAGTTCCCCACTTGTCAAACAACCTCCCATCCCAGACCATCTCAAATTCAAAATTTTCAAACCTTCCAGAAATCCCATTAGCAGATCCAAAATTCTACTCCAGTTCTAAAATTGATATGTTGATTGGTGGTGACATTTTTCCTTCAATTGTTTGTTCAGGGATAAGACATAATGTTTGCGGTTCCCTTATTGCTCAAGAAACCATTTTCGGATGGATTCTTACAGGCCCAGTTTCAGATAGTTCGAATTCCCGTCGCACCATCGTATCAAATTTTTGTGAAATTTCTTTGGATAAAGAAATTTCACGCTTTTGGGAGGTGGAGAATCTTCCAAGGAAGAACTTTATGTCTCCATCCGATCAATTTTGTGAGGATCTGTTTATCCGCACTACCAAAAGGAATCATGAGGGTAGATATATAGTGTCACTTCCTTTTAAGGAAGGATTCCCGAACTCACTAGCATTAGGTAATTCTAGGTCTAGCGCAATGGCACAGTTTTTGAGAAACGAGGCCAAGTTAGCTCGAACCCCGGATTTCAAATGTGATTACGATTCAGTTGTCGAGGAATATGAGGAATTGTCTCACATGTCTAGGGTATCTCCACCGGATATGTCCCGGGTTTCAAATTTTTATTATTTACCACATCATGCGGTTATAAAACCCGAAAGTAGCTCCACAAAAGTTCGAGTAGTTTTTAATGCTTCTGCTCCTTCATCCAATGGACAAAGCTTGAATTCATTGCTTCACGTCGGACCAATTCTGCAGAATGACCTTACAATTTTGATTCTTAAATGGCGATTTTTCCGATTCGTATTTAATGCTGATATTCAGAAAATGTATAGGCAGATCCTAGTCAATCCTGACCATACTCCATTACAACGAATTCTTTTCCGAAGTAATCCGAATTCCCCTATTTGCGATTACGAACTAAAAACAGTTACCTTTGGGGTCAGTTGCGCACCGTATCTTGCTATTCGAACACTGTTACAACTAGCCGATGATGTCCAACACCGTTATCCAATTGCAAGCACGATTCTCCGGAAATCAATGTATGTTGATGACGTCCTTGCAGGATTCCATACGAAGCAAGATTCTATTAAGGCAAAAAACGAGCTTATCCAAGCTTTAGATTCCGCTGGGTTTTCGCTGAGAAAGTGGACATCAAACTCTGTGGACATACTTTCCGATGTTCCACCAGACCATCGACTTCATGAAGATTTCTTAAAATTTGAAGACAGCAGCTCTGCGAAAACTTTAGGCATTCGATGGAACGCGTGTTCGGATGACTTTTACTTTGTAGCGGAGTCATTCCCAGAGAATTCTTTATACACCAAAAGGGAAGTTTTGTCCAGAATTGCAAAATTATTTGATCCTGCTGGGTGGCTATCTCCTTGTATAATTGTGGCTAAAATCCTGATGCAAAAGATATGGGTAGATGGTACTGGTTGGGATGAAATCCTTTCTACTGATGCGCTCAGTCAGTGGAAAACCTTTGAGTCTAATTACTCCGCTATCAATACCATTCGAATCCCTCGATGGATTGATTATTGTCCAAATGCAAAAATCCAATTCCATGGATTCTGTGATGCTTCAGAAAAAGCATACGCAGCGGCATTATATGTACGAATAGTTGGTCCTGGTTCTATTTCAACACACCTTATATCGTCCAAAACAAAAGTTGCTCCTATCAAGACATTGTCAATTCCAAGATTGGAACTTTGTGGAGCGGTCCTTTTAGCAGAAATGATAGACAATATTTTGCCACAATTAGAAATAGACAATTTTTCTGTGTTTTGCTGGACCGATTCCTCCATTGTACTTTCTTGGCTAGCTAAACCTCCTTGTAGTTGGCTTACATTCGTCGCCAATCGAGTCTCGAAAATTATTCAAATAGTGAACTATACACAGTGGAGACACGTAAGTTCTGAGGATAATCCCGCAGATATTGCTAGTAGAGGTATTTGTCCACAAGATTTACATAGTAATGATTTATGGTGGTTCGGTCCCCACTGGCTCAAGGGACATGAAGTACAGTGGCCAAAAACTGATGTGTCTACCATTTCTCGGACTATCATGGAAGTGAAACCGATAAAGGTGCATTTTACTTATTTTACGAACTTTGAAGATGTCTTGGAACGGTTTTCCTCTTACAATAAGGCAATGCGAGTCATGGCATATGTATATCGTTTTTTCTATAGAACCCATCCTAGATACCGATATAGTTTCTTCAAGGATTCCATTTCGTTGTCCAATTCCGAAATAAGCTCCATTCGAAACCAACTGATTTCCGTGTGTCAAAAGGCGTTCTATCCTAATGAATATAAATGTCTTTCCACTAGACGAATTATACCTAAATCTAGTAGCATTTTAAACTTAAATCCCTTTTTGGATGCAGAGGGAATTATTCGTTCCAGTGGTCGGCTAGAGTCCTCCCATGGTTTAACCTACGACGAGAAACACCCTATCATTATTCCATACAGTTCGCAGTTTTCCAGGATTTTGGTAAAATTTATTCATGACATTAGCCTTCACGGAGGAAACCAATTAGTTCTTCGATTACTCAGAACACAGTACTGGATCCCAAAAGCAAAAAATCTAATAAAAACAACAATAAATAAATGTAAGGTTTGCGTCATTTACAAAAGAAAATGTCAGCAGCAGATAATGGCGGCTTTACCACCTGAGCGATCGGAAATAACTCGTCCGTTCCTACACACTGGTCTAGACTTCGCGGGTCCTTTAGATGTCAAGAGTTACTCCGGTCGAGCTTGTCGCATTACCAAAGGATATGTGTGCGTGTTTGTGTGTTTTTCAACCAAGGCAATACATTTAGAAGCAACATCTGATTTGTCCACTGAAACGTTTATGGCTGCTTTTAACCGATTTGTTTCTCGTCGAGGATGTCCCTTGCACCTTCACTCTGACAACGGAACCACCTTCGTAGGTGCTTCAAGAGTCCTAGCACGACAATTCCTCCAAACCACACAACAACGCATCCTCGCTAATTATTCACATCAAAACATTTCCTGGCATTTCATTCCAGCAGGAGCTCCGCATATGGGAGGACTGTGGGAAGCCGGCGTGAAAAGTTTTAAGAATCATTTCAGAAAGATTGCAGGTTGCTACAAATACACATTTGAAGAGCTTGCGACGCTTCTGTCCAAAATTGAAGCGTGTCTGAACTCCAGACCAATCTCTCCTATTTCGACTGATCCAAATGACCTTTGCGCACTTACCCCAGGGCATTTTCTTATTGGTACTCCAATTCTAGCACCTGTAGAGCCGCAGGTTAACGATTCACCAACTTCGGTAATCAATCGATGGCAGAAACTTAAGTTAATCCACCAAAAGTTTTGCTTCCGCTGGAAAAATGAGTACTTAAAAGAAATGAGCAAGAGAGTCAAATGGCGACGACCTGAGGTAGATATACAAGTAGGGGCAATGGTAGTGGTCAAAGATGAAAACCTCCCACCGAATTCGTGGCGGCTAGGTAGAGTTGTTAAGACTTTCTCGGGTTCAGATAATCGAGTACGTGTAGCGGAAGTAAAGACACAACGGGGCTTATTGACTCGTCCAATTGTCAAATTAATATTATTGCCCGTTGAGTCCTAAAAAAAAAAAAATTCGTTAGAAAACTTCTTATTTTATTCTATAATACTTATTATTTTCCAGATCAGCATGCCTAAAATTTCCTCAAACTCAAAATCGTCCTCCGAGAGCCACGTCAAACCATCTAAAGCATATACATGCCGTATTTGTAAACGTCCTCATCCGCTCCGAACGTGCCGCAAATTTCTGGCAATGAACATGTCCGATCGTATTCGTGCAGTCCGTGCCAACAAATATTGTTCGAACTGTCTTGCCCATGATCATTCCCAGGGTACGTGTATTTCCAAGCACGGATGCAAACAGTGCCATAAATCTCACCACACATTACTGCATGTAAATCCCCGGCTTGTCAAAGACTTGTTGCCTTCACGTTCCCGATCCCGCTCACGTTCACCGATTCCGCGAGCTTCAACACCAGCTAAACGGCAAGATTCCACTAATGGTAATTCAAGACGCGATTCAGCTCCGCCCACAACGTCAAAGTCGGCATCCTTATCAGCGATCCTAAAACAAAACACCTTGGTTTTGCTCCCAACAGCGTTGGTCAAAATTGGATCAACGACGTCACATGCGCGATGCCTGTTGGACTCGGGATCGCCGATCAGTCGCGTGTCGAAGCGGTTAGTCGATAAGCTGAATCTGACCGCTTACACGCTACGGGAAGAAACAATTTGTCCAATTGTTTTAAAGTCTCGGTTTGATTCGTCGTCCAAAATCGAGGGCACATTCCGTGTTGACAATCGGATTTCATTGCAAACTCCGGCGCATTCGCTTCCAGAGTCCTACAAAAAGAATTTTCGCGATCTGTTTCTCGCCGATTCTAAATTTTATGAATCCGCCTCGATTGATATTGTAGTTGGCGTGGATCTGTATCCCAAGGTAATGTGTCAGGGAGTATTTTCTAGGACTGGCTTTCCGACAGCCCAGAGTACAATTTTCGGTTGGACTATCTATGGTCCTTGTATGTTATAGATAAATGCACTTTTTAGGCCAAATAGCAAAAAACATAACGTAATAAATTTTCCAATCCTATTTTTCTACTTACTATGTATATACTTTTTTTTTCCATGAATTCAAAAAAAAAAAAAAAAAACAGAATTGAATTATATACCCATTTTCGAAGGTTAATTTTTTTAATTTTATTATGCAATTATTATTAAGGTTAAGTTCTTAGTTCTATTCGGAAATAAAATCTTTGACATAAAAATAGGACACATATTTGTTTCCTTCTTTGCATATCCTGCAAGGCGGGCGGCAATGTTAATGCCAAAATGCACTATTGTGCCCTTTGCATTAACAACTGAGATGAGCAGTTTTCCCCCCTTTTTGAAATATATATTTAAGCTGAAAGTTATTAAAATAGTCCTTTCTCTTTCCCGTATAATGCCTAAATCCTAATGTCAAACGGCGAGAATGCAAAAGATTTTGTTTCCGGTTTAACAATACATTTTTTACTCACTTACTTTTTAGCAGCGATACAATAAGGTAAACATAAGTGAAATAAATTAATAAATTCCTTTTATCCAAATTCTAAAATATTTGTTTTTTCATTTGTCTTTTTACAACCTTAATATTCCAATTGGGGTTTTGCGTTTTTGGATACAACAAATTAAATTGATTAATTTGTTGTATTAATTCATCACTCGGAGATTAATTTGTATTTCCAATATCCAAGGCTTCCTAAATTAGTTCTACACTCCAACAATTAATAATCAACGATATTTATTTTATCAATATTATTCGTCTTTTTTATTTTTTTACACTTTTTTATTTATTTTTTTTTTTTTTTTGATTTTAAAATATTTTTTGGCTAACTCTCTTGAGTTCTATTGCCAGGGTATCACACAATTTTTGGAGCTTCAACCGCAAAAAACCACTCGTTCGACCTAAACCTTCGTATAGGAAGACGAGAGCTTCCAGAATCCGCTCCAGAGTATTTTGGTCTCCACCAGTAAAGGTCTGAGTTATTTCATTGGTACTCCACCAATAAATCTTCTGAGTTATACATATATGGTTCTCCACCAGTCACGTTAAAAGTTTGAGGTTATAAACGATTGCATATAGTTAATGCTGAAAACCGCAAAAACTGTAACTCGGTACAGTTATACGACGCCGAAACATTAACCAATGCAGGGGTGACACTGCAAAACGCACGAAAAGCAGACAAACAAGAACGACCTGCTTGTCCTTAAAAAATAATGACAAAGAGCGCGAGCTGCTTCTCCACTCACAGCAGTTTTACGAGTGTTTTTATTTATTTATTTCATAAAACTTTTTAATTTTTTTTTAACAATTTTTGTTTTGTTTTTTTTAAATGTCAATTTTTCTTGTGCAGGGAAGTATTTTTTAGTGCTATATTGACAAAAACCATAGTTGCATCATTAAGTACTACTAGATTTTGAGTAGATTTCGTCGAAATCTAGTCACGAAGTAGATTTTGTTTTGTATGGGAAATCTAGTCAAAAACGACTAGATTTGGCTCGAAATCTCGTAAGTACTAGATTTTGCGTAGGTGTAAATGTAGTATTACTTTGATAAAATTAATCAATTTAAAAAATGTTTAACGCTTGCATTTCTCGGTCACGTAATAATTGGCACATAATTGGTATGGGGAATTATTTATTACTGTGGTAGTTCTAGGCCGATTTCTGGCCGTAGCAACTAGTGAAATGCGCAAAAATAAAAAATTGGGAATTAAGCACGACAAACAAAATCTTTTAATTAAAAATTTTTGTATTCCCAAAAAATTACTCTGATAATATTTTTAAAACCTTTATATAAATCTAGATTAAGGATTCTTTCAAAGGTATATGACTCTCGAATTACGTAAAGTTTCAAACTTCCCAAGCTTTTTATTAAAAAAAAAAGAAAAATAGTTAGTGATATTCAGCTAAACCGAATCTTTGATATCCACCACCTGCAGTTAGAATATTTCCGGAGTGGTATTTATATCGGACATATGGGAAATCAGGGGTCGATCTTCACGAAATTTTAACAAGTAATTAATAGTCTTATAAAACTATGACTATCCAAATTTTATTATAATAGAATCCACAGATTGAGCGCTTTACGGTTTCACGCTTACTAAAGTTTTTTCCGATAGTAGGCTTTATATGCGGCCTATGGTAAGTTATGGACCGATCTGCACGATAGTTGACAGTGAAATTTCTAGTCATATAAAATAGTTATCTGCTAAATTATTAAAGATAGGAAGTCGAATTGCCTTCTTCTAAAAACATCTCGAATATGTTTTGGTACTTTTTTGAAACGTTCACTAATTAGGCAACAAATTTTAACTGTTTTTTTGTACTTTTTGCTTATAAATATTTTTGCAAATCACAATTTAACTTCTGAGGTATGAAAAATACTCTCTTACAAACATTTATAATGCGTTTTGGTTTTTTTTTATTATATATTTTCCGCGACTTTGATGAATTTTATAATTTGGGATTAACGGTGGTGAAAAATTAATTATTTGGTGTCATTCCTGGGAAAAAAGAACACGCTCTGAAAGAGTCTATACACCCAGAGAAAAAACATATATAAATATGGTCGCCTCCAAAAAAACTTTTTTTAAAGAAAATTTTAAAAAAATTATGTTTTATGTAACTATATTATTATGACAAGAAGCCACAACTATATTATGGTTGCCTCT
This sequence comes from Pollenia labialis, assembly GCA_949318255.1. NCBI lineage: Eukaryota > Metazoa > Arthropoda > Insecta > Diptera > Polleniidae > Pollenia > Pollenia labialis. The sequence goes on along the minus strand of OX439140.1, from coordinate 69,306,791 downwards.
AAACATGTTGCGGTAAAACATGACAATCATTTGTTTTGAAATTAACAATAGTATTTTCCTCTTTTCTAAGATCAACATGCTATGGTTGAAAAACAACCATGTTATTATAAAGGTTAAACAAATTTTATTTATTATTGCCCATAACATGCAGTAAGACAACCATAATATGGATGTGGTTGTCAGTGACAATAATATGGTTACATTAAACATATTTTTAAAATTTTCTTTAACAATAGTTTTGTTGGATGTGACCATATATAAACATGGTTTTTCTCTTAATTCATCCTTACAACACAGAATGTTTCCATTTACGCCTACTGCTCCATGGGGTTAGAGAACCGACATCTTTTGAAGGCTAGAATACTTTAAACTGTGTACTTTATTCGTTATTTCAATCAATTTTGTTTATCAAGAAAATCTGTAGTAACTGTTAAATGATGGTTGATCTAGCAAATGTGTACCAAGTAGTTGTTACGAGTAGGTTGTCAAAAAATTATTGATAATTGATAGGTATGAACATAGCTTTAGTGATCAATCGTTGCTGGATTATTGCCGTAGACCAGAGGTGCGATGTAGGTACCACTAAAAGTAGTATAAGTCTTAAATCATACGAACTAGGTGGCCAATTCGCAGGCCCATTTCGAGACATTATTCGCTTGTTGCCTGTTTGTTGTCATTTTTGTAGCCATTTCTCCTCCAAATGATTTGCGATGCCTTGATAAATAAAAAAATCACGAATCATGTGCCTGTGTGTTCGCCATTCACAATTATGTTGGCACGGATTTAAACCGCATGCAAACCGCAATATGTCAATAGACTGAGACTTTAGAAAACTTTTTACTTTTATTTTGTGTTGCCTTAAGCCGTTTGCATTCCAGTAACATATTCTTATCTGGTTCATTTTTATAGGCGAATGCTTGTAGTAGCATACCCTGGTTTATTAACAGTTCCTGCATCATGACTTGCATATTTGATATAAAGCTGTTCAAAGTTTGTATCAGAAGCTCTATTGAGTTTTCTAGGGGCGATTTCTGTGATGATTCTTCAGGAGTTCTAAATTTTGGGATTTTCTGAGCGGCTGATCGTACCAAAGGAATACCACTGGATTGGGCAACTTGAGCATACGACATCTTTTTAGTAGGAATATGGAGAGGGTTGACAGAGTAATTGGCGGAGTTGGTATTGGTTTGACCAGATGGCCTATAATATGTGGAGATATTATTATTATTGTTGGATAAATATGGGAAGTCATTTGACTGGAAGCGTGGATAGGCGGGTTTATTAGTAGTGTTTTGCGTTATATGCAAGAATACTGGACATCCCCTGTAATTTGTATTAGAAGGGATTTCTTGCCATGTGCAAAAAATTTGACGTTTGGGGGGGAGGATCTGTGATGGCATAAGTGGCGCCATAGTGAGGCCATTAATAATGATATGCGATACAATTAAATTGGACTTTAAACGGCGGCGCTATATATAAAAAACAAAAAATTCAATGTTGGGGCGTGTCATAAAAGTGAGTAGATTAATAGCTAAAAGTACAAAGTTTTAGAAGGGCTTTCTTGCCCCGCGAAAAAATTGGACATTAGGGTGGTACGTTCCGAGATGGCATAGGTGGCGCCCAGAATTTCATGTCGGACAAAAAGTCACCAAAGGCAAAAATGAAGCCATAGGCTAGCCATGAATAACGATATGCAATATGTTATGAACTAAAATGGCGGTATCCAGAGGCGTGGAAAAAAATTAAAAAAAAAATCTGGAATTATTTTCAACTTATCTTTAATCCTAGGGGCTGACTGGCTCAACTTTTTTTTTCCAACAACCTTAATGTACATACAAAAATTTTTTAGATGCATTCTTAAAAAAATATACACAATGAAATTATTGATATTTTCGCTGAAGAGTAAAAAATTATTTTTGAATGCTAGCGACAGAATTAGCAAGCAAGAAAAATATAAATCAAAATTAAATTAAATTATGCTTTTATTATTTTAAAAAACTTTGCACATTGTTTTTACTATTATTAATATTATAATATCAATTACCCAAATGTATAAATTACCTGTTCTTAATATTGTAAAAATACGTAACATTTTTATTGTTATTAATTAACTGTTAACTAATTAAAGAAATGGCATTCTCTCTTCCCTTCTCTCCTAAAAGCTCAAGACTTGACGAGTCAAACTTGACGTGTGTGAACCAGCACTTACTCTAGCTTTTATTTATTTTGGAAATGCTAATATCGAAAACGATATTAGAATTTAATGGAAAAACGATATTATAAGGAAAGGTACAATTTAGTCCGTAAAAACAATCGTTTTCGATTTGAAAACGATTATCACTTCCGATACTTTCTATCACCTATATGATATCGTTTCGATATCGTTACAATATCGCTTGATTTACTGGGAAATTATAAAATTTTTTTGCCTGACAGTTATTTTATAATAAAATAATAATAAAAAAATCAATTAAATAGGGTGTTATTTCATATGAAATAAGTCCTTAATATCAAAATAAAATAAGTCCCAAAAAACGTTGTTAGAGACTTATTTTATCTGTTTCGGGACTTATTTCATGGAGCCGGCGAGAAAGGCACAGTGCGTTGGTCCTTACCCAAAAATCAAAAAACAAGTTCTTTCTTAATCGTTTTGGTTTGTTAGGTATGTTTTAGATCGATTTTAGATGCCACACACAGACAACTTATGATAAAAGTAAAAAATCTTACAAAAAACTACTTTCCAAAATAAAATGTTTTTTTTTCTATTCTTGAAATATAAAAATGCACTTGGCAGTTTCTTTCAATATGGCCAGATCAAAGAGTCCAAAAAAAATATTTTATCATTTAAATTTATTAACCATTCAACTGATATCGTCGTTGCATAAAAAACAACGAAATAAACTAAAAAAAAAAAACTGATAAAAATTTCCATCAAAATATTTACTTGAACAATCATTGCAAAAAGACATGGAAGATAACAGCCACCACCAGACAACCAACCAGTTTGCCAGTTAGCCAGTTATCCTACCAGCCAGTTAGCAGTGTAAAGTTGAGCTGGATGCCTGTTGCTATTGGCATCAAACGGTGCATGGCATGCACATGTGTTGCATTTTAGTTAAATCAGCAGTAGAACCAGTGCAACAAGTGGCAGGCGACTAAAAACAGCACAACCACCATATATTTTATAATCAATAGTCAGATATAAGAAAACGCCAATCGCAATAGCAAAAACTACAACTGCATATTGCACTTGTTACACTAACTGAACTTAAAATGAAATTTAGTCTAATTCCAACGACCAAAAAATAAAAACGCATGAAATAATTTTAATTTACTTTGCCAACTTGAAAATATGTCTGTATGGAAAATTTTAAGCTAAAACGTAACACATGGACGAGAAAAATTCAAATTGAATTATTACCTTTTAAAGGCATATGTCGCAGTAGTATCCGGTTGTTACAAAAGAACCACAATACGAGTACATACGGCCGACCAACCTGTCGGCCAGCTTGCCAATGTACTGAATCGAATTGGTATGAAAATTACTACCAAATAAGTAAACCATTTTACATCTACGCACATTTGTGTGGTTTTCGATTTATTTGGTGAAATGAAATGCATATTTCAAAAATTTTTAATGTTTTTTTCATATATGGACATCATTCATTTACTAGATTGTTACAATTGTATTTGCATATCAGTGCATTTATTACTAGAGGGAAAGTATCCGTGTGCTAGATCAACGTGCCATTGTGGGATAGTTCCACGGTGCTCTTAAAGTTAAAATTAGTCGTGAAATTACCATACAAAAAAGTTGTTTGAACCAACCTTATGGGCAACACTGTATTTATTTAAAGGTGATTTAATTTCCTTTGGCCATCGTTGCGGCTTGGCACGTCTTATTGGTTCTTAACACCGAAGAAAAACATTGATCCTCGCGACTTATGTTTTAACCAAGACAACCACATACTTTACACAATTAACCTTCCAGGGCCAATCTCAACATCTTGAAGAGAGTAGTTTTCGCATATCATGTTCAAATCACCATAATATGCGCCAAACCAACAATGAACTGACGATATGTGTTCATGATCATCAGGGAAACCAGAAATATACTCTAAAAACAGGTTTATACGCATTAACTATGCAGTAAAAACTAGAAAATATGCCCTGAAAATTTTTGAAAATATGCCCTAAAAAATTGAAAATTGCTAATTTGAAGACAAAATATTTAACAGAACAAAATTTGAAAAAAAACCTAAAAATATTATCGCTTAAACCCATATAAGGTTAAAATTCATAAAAGATATGTTTGCGCCGAATATTATCTAGATTTTAACATCCATATGGGGTTTTGTCTGAAAGGGATTTTAGGTACGGCCGCTAAGTTGTTGACAAATGTTAACATATAAAGGAAGTAATAGCTATTTAAGGATGGGAGCTCTGGGCAGATATGAAACGATTCGAAAATAACTTAATTTGCAGTGAAATATTTTTGGGGCGAATTTAATTTAAATATGTACCATCATAACTAGATGGCTTACTGACACAAAGTGTCTTATTTGGAAAGAAGTTTTTATGGGCAGACAACCAACCAGACGAACGGATGGACATCGTTAGATCACTTAAAAACGTGATTTTGAGTCAATCGGTAGACTAAAATATTGGTCTATATTTCTATGTATTTTACAAATCGCACAACAATTATCCTTATAATGACAGTCTGCTTTGTCTTCAAATTTGAGAGTATAAATTTAATGTAGATGGCGAAATTGAAGTAACAGAATTTCGAAAAAAAAATTATTTTCTGCGAAAGCTCCTATAAGCATCTAAAAAAATTGAACATGTATCAAAATATGCCTTAAAATGGCAAAATATGCGCTATAAACTTTTAATATACTGTAAAAATGCTCGTTTAACTAAATTATGCACAAAAATGCTCCTAACGGTAAAATATGCAAAAATATGCACTAACAAATCGATACCAAAATTCCTAAAAAGCTCTAAAACGGATAAATATATTATTTGTGCCTTCATGGTTTCCCGGATGATCATCTACACATATTTGACATATTATGCATATGATTGACAAGATCCATGTACTTGTTCTTCTACAAGAAAGGATACAAGCAATATTACGTACTGTTTCTATCTTAACTCGCTAATGTGACTATTAGCCTAATTTACATATATGCCACAATGAGGCATATAACCGAATTCGAATATACAGGGGTGTGCAGGAAATCGAAAACGCAAGAATTTTGAAATTGTTTTCAACACAGAAAAAAGTAAAAACCGGGTTTAATCACCAAAATAATTGAAACAAGCAAAAAATTGTTTAATTTTGCACCTATCACCGAAATGATTATACCAATTACTCAAAATTGCAAAAATTGCAAAACAGTGATTTTTTTTCCAATTAAAAAGTTTTTATATTTCAATTACAAAAATAATTGAAAAAATTATTAATATTAAACAATCTTTTAATTGAATGAATTAACAAAGTATTTAAAAAAAATCAATATATTAATTGAATGAATTACTGATGTAATTGATTACAACACAGAAATTTATTTTTTATTTTTTTTTAATTCCCTAAGCTAATACCGCGAAGCTCTTCGCTTGTCTGCAGGAAAGAAACCAGAGTCTCTGGCGGGAATCGAACCAGCAACCCCGGCGTTGATAGTCTAGCTCACTACCAGCTAGCTAGTAATATCTACGTTCTTATACTATGTTTGTGTTAGCATTATTTCAACAAAGTGTTCAATTCAAACAACAGAGTTGATTGATTCAATTAAACATTTACTTAAAATTAAGCTTAAAATCAAGTAAAATTTTAATTGAAAAAACAAATTTTTTTTAATTCAATCAATTAAGAACGTTATTAGATTTATTTTAAAATTCAAAAATCACCATTAATTGAAAAGAAACTGCCAATAATTTTTTCTGTGAATACACTTTTAATCTAATTTTTGTTATAAAATTCTGTTTAAAAGATTAATACTTGTACAATATTTGTCACAATTTTTTTTTTTAATTACAGATATCTTTTAAAAAAACGACTTTTAAAATTCTTGCGTTTTACGTTTTCAAATTCCAGCACAACCCTGTATATTCCAATTCGGTTATATGCCTCATAGTGGCATATATATATTTCCAGAACACCTCTGATAGTTAGTTTATGTAAATATAGTAAAAATAATTCATATTTATTACGCCGACTGCAGGCTTATGGTTTCGCAACAGAGTTGCATACTGAATAAAAAATAGTTCAAATATTTCATCCCTGATACCCAGACAAAAACTATTTTTTTAATGGACTATAACGTAAATACTTTTTATTAAGTTTACTTATAACGGCAGAAAATAGAGATACAATGAACTAACTATATCTCTAATGTGACTAACCACGGTAGTGACTATAAACGAAAAGTACTGTATTGTTTAAACAAGCGGGATTTTCATTAGTTCCTTTTCGGGTATTTTAACCTATCGCTTAAGATAGAGAGTCTATTTTTGCAAGAAGTAAAAATTTAGCACTAATTTTGGTAAAAACATTAAAATAGTCATTACACATAAGATTTTAGCAATTACGGCATTCCATCTCAATGGAATTTACAATACAATTTAAAAGGAAATTTTGATCGATATCGAATGCCGTAATTTGCCCCCAGATTTGTAAAAATACTAACAACATGAATAGACGTTTAAGCAATACATTAATAAGGATGAATAGCGAAGTCCAGTGTTTAATGAAAATGCAGAATATCGTGCTCTTTTGCTAAAAATAAAGACAAAACACACAAATTTCCCTTAGATTTTATAAAAGAACAACATTATTTTGCATTTGCTCTTTTATTAGACCAATTTAACCAAACACTGAACTCCGCTAATGTAAAGAGGGGCCGAGAAACTCAGTTGCTCCAGGTGCTAAAATAAGCCGAGAATCCAATTAACTTCAAATTTATTTTCTACTTTTACACAGTGTTCGAAAATATGCAATAAATATCGCTTCTTAGTGTTTCTGTCGGTAGATTTGTGAAAAACACTAACGCTTATATTTTTTCTTAGTTGTCATCTGAAAAAAGCGATGCATAAAGTACAACAGCGTCCATGTGTACCGGCCTGATGTGTTTTTGCAGTAAAGTAAATAAGATAATCCCTATAAATTTTCTTCTGATATTTGCGGAACAAAATATTAAGCTGGATTTAAATCTTGGGAACGACTTAAACTACTCCAATTAAACAAAGTTTTAATTAAGAAGAAATTACAAAAATAAATAAATTATTTAAACTATCTAAAAATAGGTGAGCAAATCCTGCTAAAAATTAAACAATTATGTACGTTAAGGGAGGTTTAAAAAGAAGACAGAATGTGCAAAATTATTACTGAAAAGCTTTCGGAAGAAGTCCATTAGTTCCATTAGGCTCTAAGCCACAAACACAGCCATTTTACAAGAAGTTTACTTGCTCTCCTGTTATTATCAACTATACTGATACAACTCTCCATCGTTGGATACCTTCCTATTCGTATAAAAATCAGTTTAACCCAAATTAAACCCAGCACTTTTTGGTTCTCAGATACTTGTCACATGATATGATGCCTTGATATGCCTTTTGCTTTAAACTTTAGTTTTAAAGCTGTTACTTTGATTTACTCTTTCAATCTTATCTACTTCAAACTGAATGAACAACTTTAGAAAAGGAGCCTTTGAATCTGTTGATTTACCTTCGTTCAGGTTTCATGTGTCATTTCATCAAATGCAAATATGGTTTGATTGGCGAGGGACAAGACGTCAAAGTGACATCTAAATTTAAGTTTTCGCTCCGTTTTTTCCTTCTTTTTACTTATTTAATTTCTTATTTTTATTACAAATGTAAGTAAGCATGGCCCCGTTATGTACATATATGGCTGTTTTACGCATATTCAAAGTTATAATGCAGATTGAGTTAGTTTTTTGGTTGATGTCTACAAATTAAATTTAAGTTTTGTTAAAAAATCTTGTTGGCTAAATTGACAATCAAGTGACATTTGATTAAATATCAACCTGAAAAATTAAATTGCCAACAGACAGAGTGATTTGTTTTTACTAATCTGTGTAGTACACAGTGTGTACACGTTTAATTTTTCCTTATATTTTTCATATGTAGATTGAGATTCTAATTTGTATTTTGTTTTTCCATTTTAGGAAATTGATACGAAAATCAAGTGAACAAAACTGGAATTTGTATTGATTGAAAGAATGAAGGTAAGCTTTATTTTGATAATTTAAACCAGCTGTTTAAGTATGTTTCTCTAACATTTAGACCACAAATTTGTGGCTAAAGCGCAAGTATGTTTTTAGAAAATTTAAAGAGCAAAAAATAATGCAAGTCGGTCAAAAATTTTACCTTCCTAGGGGCCACTCCTAGGCAGTTATGGGAAGTACATAATTATTTTATTGCGGAACTTCGGTTTTTTTTAATTCATTCAATAAAGCAAATCCTTTTTGAGTTACGATAATATATGTTGTGCAACTCCTCCATTTTCAAAATAACGGCATATTTTGAAAACAAGAGCTAACCTAAAAAAACACTAAGCACTACTGGATTTAGCGCACTCAAATTTGGTTAACCCTCCAGGTGCCACGCTTGACAGAAAAAGTTTCAAATTCTACCACCGTATAAGTGTTACACATATTTCTGTTATTTTTAACCATTACATTTTCGAAGCCAAACAAATTATGGTTGTAGCTAATTACAACAAAATATGGTTGCCGGTAAGAATAATATGGCTAAATTAACCTTAATATGTTTAAACATTTTCGTTAAAAATAGTTTTGTTGGAGGTGACCATATTGAAAAATGTTTTTTCTCTGGATTTTGCCTATGATTGATTTTCTAAATACGATTCAATTTCGATAATAACTGATAAGTTCGAGCCACCATTTAGAATTGAAAGCAGTCGTTATTTAATTGTCGTAAACGTTTAAAGATCTAAATAAATCAAAATAATGATTGAAATATCAATAAGTATAACACAGAGCGATATGAAAAAATATCTGGGTTCCGTTACCTATTTTTCTAGTAGGTCTTGTCGAGCACAACAAGACTCTGTCCTTGAAATTACCGAAAGGCCTCCATTATCTCGAGTTACGGGTAAAAAGCCGGTTTTGCGTACCCTTTGCACTTATAGGCCATTCTGATGGGGTCTTTTAATTGTCAGTGCTTCTGTAACAGGGATATGAAAGTTGGTATAATTGTACTTCTAGAGTCATTGCTGGAATTTAATCCATTCCATATTCGTCTGCAAATGTGGAAAAAGTTCTTTCTTTTCAAAATATAATTATAGACTAAGGAAAGAAACAGACTACATGTGCCGACATTATCCAGTCTCATACAAACAAATGCGAAATTCCCCAATAGTTTATTAACTAAACAAATGCACTTAGGTCTCGTTTTATACGGATTCAAATTTATGCGATTTTTAAATTTACGCTTTTTTTTTAGAATTTTAACAGATTTTGAAATCTTAGATATTTTAAAGCTTTTTTACCGTTTTTAAAATTAAACCAAGTTTGCAACACTGATATAATCGTTATATGTAGTTTGTTTTATTTTAAGTTTTTTCTATGCATAGCCGATACGTATGTATGAGTGTTTTCAAACGTATGAAGAGCACATATTAAAAGTTTTACAATATAGTTAATGAGTACGCCGAAGTCTAATTTCGGTAAAAAATAAAATCAAAAAATTAGGTCGGAATTAGGAAAATTTCAATTTAAACTCTTTCTTTCATTTACGAGAGTAAATAAATTTGCATTACTTTTTAACTAATTGAGGTCCCATAATAAAACTTTTACAATATAATAAGGACACTTTAGGCAAATTTAGGTTAAAAAAAAAATTAGGTCTTAGTTAGAAAAATTTTCATTTAAATTGGTAATTTCAGGCTGTGCAAATGAATTTTTTTTTTTATATTAAGAATCACTTTTATTTTGTTTGATTAGTTTTTTGTTCGAAAAAATAATTAAAAAAACCTTTTTTTTGAAAACGGCAACACTTTACCATCCCGAAACTCGACAAATAAAAATCATAGAAAAAAAATTATTTCGCACACATATTTATATCTACTAGAACTATAGTTGTGCCAAATATAAAGCAATTCCAACAAAAAATTTTTTTATTACAAATAATGCCCCAAATATATTTTTGTTGATTTTTTATGCGATTTTGTTTTGATTTTTAATTAAAATTTGAATTTATTCGGTTTTTGGAACGAACTATTAGTTTTTATATGAAACTAGAGTATGTATTGTTTTATGCGAATTAAATATTTGCGATTTTTTTTGGAACGCATCTTTAGCATAAAACGAGACCTGAGTGTGCCTGCCCTCTTCTTAAAATTGAAAAATTCGTTAAATCCAGTACTAAAAAATAAGAAACAAATAAATAATTATTTAAAGAAACTTGTTTTTAACATTTGTTTTTGCGATTTTTTAATTTTTTTTCAATTGCTTTCTCTTGAAGCTCACGTCAAATTAATGTCTTGGATATATCGATATTATTTTCCTGTCCCCACTGGATACATACATCAAAGCTTTTGATTACATCGCTGTGCTTAATATTTACCCCTTCATCAGCAGGTACATCGTTTTCTAATCGTGCATTAATTTCTTCATCTTCGTCCTCATCGCAAAAAGCTTTACACATATCGTCCTGGTTCATGTCTTCTGCCGTTAATTGATTGATTCTACAAATTTTTCAAAAATTGTTTACATACATGCGTCACAATGCGTAATCCAATGGTTAAACTTTGTTTCTAAACGAGCGAGGATTCTGTGCTTTTCCGATAAGTAGTGGACTGATTATTTTGGAGCCACTTGCGTTAGGGAATAGCAGCAAAGCTTTTCTATCTTTTGCCATTTACCGACCAGGGGCGCTGTTTTCCTCTGCATGTACATGAGTCCTGTCAGGAAGCATTTTCCAAAATAACCCGGTCTCATTTGTATATTCATCTAAAATTTTCAATTTTTCTTTAAACGTTAGTCGTTATCTTTAAACTATTTTATTAAGTTCACAAGTTTTCAACTCAAGTTCACAACAGGTAGTGACCAAATTAGTAAATAAAAGATCAAAAAGCAAAAAGCAAAACAAACAGTCTTAGTAGGCTACGAAAGAAATTTAAACTGTAATTTAACAGTTTTATTTAAAAAATGTCTTTTGCTTTTCGAAAAATTTTGGATTAAGTAAACGGATGATCTGGCCTAATTTTATTTTATTATTCAGACTTTTACATACACATATTCACCCTTATTCTGCGTTTCGATTACGTTCCCGCATTCAGTTACGCTCGAATCGAAAATAGGTATTCTAAAAAAAACCTTATCGAAAGAAAAAGAAGAAGAGAAGAGTATGTTTAATCCAGCTGTTTTGTTATGAAACGTATGAAATAGAAACATAAAAATAAAAAATTTTTTAAACATTGTAATTTTTAAACTCCAAAAAGTAAAATTTTATGAATAAATAGTGATAAATACATATATAAAAACTAAATAGTGTGGTAACTATAATTAAATAAACTCATCAGTTATGTGCGGAAAGGAAGAAAATAGCCAGATTATAAGCAAACGGTATTTGTGGCCAAACAATTACAGTGTGAGGAATCCTGAAGCGCCGGAGCGAAATTTTCATTTTCTACACATCATTGCAAAGGAAAAATTTAATTTAGAGAAGGAATGGAATCGATGGTTGGAAGAGGAGAACAACGTGGTTCAGAATGCAGAATCAAGACTAGAAAAAATGTCATACTTTCTTCCATGCAGCGTCAGTTTTTATTGGTGGCCCTATTGCGTTAAGTGCGTTTGCAACTTCTTCCTTGGGAAGCTTATGATATCCAGACGCAATATCATCCTTCGGTGCCATTAAACTCGCCAGCTTTGCATACTGCTCAGGTGTTGTGTTTTTTGACCTGCAATAAATTAAATAAAGCTTTAAAGTTACAAAAAAAAAAAACAAAATTAATTACAAAATAAATTTATAGCATTTTATACTCACATTTTATTTAATTATACACTTTTTAACTACAGAAACACAAATCGAAAAACTTTCCGTTAGTAAATAAACAACTTGACAAAACGTAGCTACGATCGTAACGCAGAATACATACAATCGAAAAACAAATCGAATTGATACGGGGAACGGAACGCAGAATACCAAAGTTGCCAAACTGAGAAATTTACGATTCGGATCGAAACGCAGAATAAGGGTGATTACAAACTTCTTTAAAAAAGTTTAAACGTTATGTTTAAAAATAAAGCTTTTAATTCAGTGTTATAACATAAAGCAAATTTACTTTAAGAGATTGTAAGAAATTCTATAACTACAACAGCAATTACCAGTTGAATTTAATTGATCTTTGGTTTTTGTCAAACTTGAAAAAGTTTCTGCGTTCTTAAATCAAGCACAAAAAGATTGATTCAAGTACGAACTTCAATCGCGAAATATGTAGTTAACTTATCCATATTCAATCCCAAATTCGTACTTGAAATAATCTGAAAATGTGATTGATTTAAGTAAAACTACGATTGAATCAACCTCAAAATGCGCTTGATTTAAGAATAATAAAGTTAATTTTATCCCGAATTCGTACTATAAATAAACCAAAAGTGAAATTAGAAGGAGAATTTTATTATGATTGATTTAATTACACGTTTTTACACCTTACATAATTTCAATTATAAAACACCAGCATCATACCCGATATGGGTTTTACTTTAAAAACATAATGTTCATACTTATGTTATTGAAAACATAAACTAAATGAGAAGCAAGCGTCTCAATTTTAGTTTTTAAACATGAAAATAATGTGTTATCGTCTTGTTCTGTTGTTTTTGTTGTTTCTACACATAACAAGCAAAACGTTTTAAACTACTTGTGTGGTGTTGTTGAAGTGTCTAAAACAAACTTTGATAAGTTATATGAGATTAAAAAGCTCACTTTGTAATTTTACTCTCAGAGTGGCACTACCAACGAAAAGTTTAATCTTTTTTTACTTGGCTTAACAATGTATACTTATTTTAAAAAATTACGTTACTAATTTTCAAAAGTTATCCCATTTAGGATTGTTTCAAAGACTTTAGGTCCCTTATAAAGCAACCTTACGAGAAGCATTAAATTTTAAATAAAATTGTATTTCTGAATTAAAATTTGGTCTAATTTAGGTTGTTTTTAATACCTCAAAACATGCTAACGTATTTTGTGATGAGCGAATTTTAATTTAGGATAGGGCCAATATAAAATCCCTTTCTGAAATTTACTTAAATTCGTCCAATTTTGTTTCTGAAACAAATCAGGATATTTAATTTTAATTAGGCCAAAAATTAAAATGCTTTGAAGTCTCACTGCTGAAATATTCGAAAATAATACTCTTACTTGTATTTTTAACAAAACTTAAACTTAAAGAAACAAAAACTCCAAATTCTCTGCGAGTAAGCATTTTTGAACTTCCATTTTAGGCATGTCAAATGCAACATTTTTATTATTTCATTAGTGATTACAACTAATGGCTACAATTACCAGGCTTATCTAAGGTAATATTTTGCATTGCAATTCTATTCCATATTAACGTACAAACATGTTAGACGGATAGACAAGCATTCAACGTGTTCTCAACTCCTACTAAATTGCTTTACTGTTTTTTTTGTATTTTTAGGATACTCATACAAACAACTACTTGTAGATATGGGCATTTCCATTTTGACGTGTCGTGATATTTGTAGCACAAAATGTAAAAAAATAAATGACGAAGTCAAATTTGTAAAAAGGGTTTTTATATATACAAAGTAATGAAGTAGCCTTATATTCAGAAAAAAAATTAAAGTAATCGACGCTAAGAATTTGCAGATATAAGTAAAAATCTGCCCTGGCGTGACGTTAAAAAAACGGATGTAGGTTTTGATTGCATTACAAAACTGAAAAATACTGCGAATTGAGCAAGAAGTTTTGTACAAAACCATTTTTAGTAAACTTAGAACTTATATAGATTTATTTTTCAAGCTATCAAATTTAAAAATCTTTGCTCGTTTTAAGGTAAATATTGGAATTTTCAGCTAAAAGTCTACTTTTTTTAATGTAACGCCAGATTGCAAATAAGGTTGTATTTTCGGACCATGTTGTTCAATCGTTATCCCTTTTGTTACTAAATGTAGAGCTAGTTGCGCTTTACACCAAAATATAAAAAAGTTAACTATACATATAAAATTTTTTGAGAAACAATTTAAAATACTTCTGGCGTTACGTGACAAAAAGTAGACTTTTCGCTGGAAATGCCCATATTTAAATTATTAAAATGCTGCTGTGCTGGGGCTGCCGTATTCACAGACATTAAGATGGCACATTTAACACTTGGTGTTATTAAGTGATTTTCTGTTTGTTTTCTTCATCATCATCATCATCATCATCACCATAATCTTTATCTGTTGTAAAAACTGCATTACCACAACTTCTTATAATAACTGCACAATAGCCTTTACTTTACTACTGATCTGTTGTAGATTGTTTTTTTTTTGCGTTTAAATTTAACTGTCTGTCAGTCTTTCTTTAACAGCAGCTTCCCAATTCAAAAATTCTCGTAGTTTTAATTTAACTGACAATAATTGCCGCCTGTCTAGGAACAATTTTTTGCAGACTGTGACGACACACAATTTTTTGTACTCATTGAAATTTACAATGTGGCTGGTGAAGCAATAAAAATAAATTTTTGAATTGTTACGTGCAATAAAAATTAAGACAAACAGACATCCAGACTTTTGTGTTAAATATTTTCTCATGATCTTGTAGAAGAGAAAAATCAAAATAATTTATGCGTTTTACTGCTGACATTTTTGTATCCACATACGCTTAAAATTATTTTTCTGTTGCAGCGAGAATAATATTTAGACGTTCAATGATAAAAGCGACACCCCAATATCGTCAATAACAATTGAAACTGCATATTGTTGGTATTTCAAGTTTATGTATTCAAAGCAATCTTTAAGTAGTGGTGTACAATTTTTATGACAATATTATATGCACAGGGTTGTCCATTTAGTGGTTGTAAAACCGCCGGTCTGGCAAGACTGTCAGCTGTTAAATATCTGTTAATAAAGCGTTATTTTTTACGTAAAAGGTTTGTCACTTACGATTATAGATCGCGTAACAACCGAAAATCACGTAATACCCTCTGTACACTTGCATACATTTCGGAGGAACGCATGGAATATGTTGAAAATGTGAAATACGCGTTTACACTTGAAACATCTAACATTTATTATCAATAGAAAATATCGCCATTTTTTAAAAAAAACCTTATATTTTTTTTTTTAATACTTTTTTTCTACAAAAGTGCCAAAAATTTAAAAGATAATACAAAAATGAATTTAGAATTCATTTTGTTTAACAATATAAAAAAAATTAAGCAAAATAAGGCTTGCAAAAAAGGAAAAATTTGAGAAATGATAATGCTGCTTTCAAAGCAAATGCCATTCTGCCAGTGATGCCACAATAATAATAGAATTTATTGCCACTTTTGTACTGATGACACTTAAATTATCGGAAGATGTATAATGGAATACATGAAATAGGAACATTTTGTAAAGAAGTTGAAAAATTTGATTTTAAGCCCAATGTATTTCTTATGGGAAAATTTCAACATCTTCGAAAATAAATGTTAGATGTTAAATGTTGAAAAGTGTGAAAAGGCTATAAACAAATTTAAAATTTTACAACGAAAGTAGTGGTGCAAACGTGGCACACTTTTAAAGCATAACGGGGGTAATTATGGTGGTCATAATCGACCTACTGTGCAAAGATTTGGCAAGACTATAACGAAATTTAAACATACTGGAAACGTAAAAGATATGGTCAGGGGCCAGTGCATCATCGCAATATGCGCACTGCCTAAAATATCGCTTCTGTTAGGTAAAGTATGGCAGAAAATCCGAGCTTGTCGATTCCACGGAATGGTATGGCCGTATGATAACCGAGTTTTTTTGGGCTTGCAATTGAAAATTATAAACTGGACGATATAATGTTTCAACCAGACGGCACGAGCCGTCTTGGCGACTTCAATTGGCCACCAAAATGAGGCGATTTGACGCCGTTTTTTTTGTGGTCTACGTCAATGACCGTATCAACAAGAAGCATTTGATGACCAACATCTGTGAAGTTATCGCCGAGATACCGCCCGAAATGTGCGAAAAAGTGGTCGAAAACTACCGCAAAAGTATCGACTGCTGCAACCAATCTAGATGGTAATTTAAAAGATATTGTATTTCGTACGAAACGGCAAGTTCCAAACATTATTATAAAGTTAAAGTTGCATCGAAATCATAGCTTAATATGGATTTTATTTAACTTTACTTTTGAAACCGAAAAATGGAAAACCCTATTTATCTTTTGCTGTTTTCACGAAAGGAAGTAATCCTAAGCGCTAGATGTATATTTTATTTAGTTTTTATTGTAGGTTTTAATAAAGTCCAATTTTGGTTTTAATCGAAGGTTTAACTAAAGTTATATTAAAGTTTTAATCGCACTCGTAGTTTTTTATCTTAGGTCTTTATAAAGTCCAGTCTGGGGGTTTACTCTCTATTGCGATGCGAAATTTTCTGAAAATGAAGCTGAATAGTGGTAATAAAAATTAAAGATGAATAATAATAAAATTTCAATAGTATAAAGTGATGATTAGAGTGGCCATAGCGGAAATTTTTTTGAAAAGTTAAATTTTTCGCACTGAAAAATATGAGGTTGGGGATAAAAATAATTATGCATATTTTATTATTTTTTTTTTAATTCCGAGTACCTCCGGGTTGAGCCCAAACTTTTATTACATTACCCATTTATCACTATTTTTGTTCCTGTTTGTATTTAAATAACAAAAAAAATCTGACTTTATGTTCCCAACCAGTGTTACCTTTCGCCCGACTAAAGTCGCAATTTGACCCTTTTTCAGCGGTCTGCGACTTTTTGTGAGACTTTTTTTTATCACCGACTTTTGCGACTATTTTAATTTTGTTGCTACTTTTTACCCTTTTTGTTTAGATTCTTACAAAACATTCAATTTGCAGTATATTATAAATTTTCTTATTATTTGTATCAAAAAAAAAACAAAGATATAGAAGACTGGAATCCCTGTGATGAACTTATTTCTAAATATAGAAATAAAATTTCAAAAAAGTAGTATTTATGTAGGTATGTTAAGAAAAAGAAATATTGCGCCAAGATCAAACGAACGGAATTAAAGTAAAATTTTCAAGGGGCTTTAGTTGGACAAGTTTAAATTTTGTCAAAAATATATTAACCTTAACTTTGTTGGCTTGTTTTTAAACGGAAATTCTACTCCTTTGACCTTGGCAGCATACGACAAATTTATTAAACTTAAGTAAATGTTTTCACTATACATGAAAACATGGACAAACATGTACATTGTTATGAAATATGATAAAAATGAATTCTGCAATAAGCTTTTTGTTTCAATTGTTTTTTGTTTTGTTATGCTTTTTATTAATAAAAAACGTTACAAAAAAGATGTGCGACTTTTATTTTCTGAAACGACTTTTTTGTGCGACTTTATTTTTATAAAACAACCTTTTGTGCGACTTTTCAAAAATTCCTAACGGTAACCCTGTTCCCAACTGAATTTCTTCGATACCTTTAATTATTACCTTTCCAACGAGCCGCAATAGTCTGCTGATAAACTACGGATAATCTTGCCCGGAATACCCAAAAACCAAAGTCCAAAAAAATAGGTGAATTTTTAAATTTTTTTTTATTGTTGATGACTTACTAATGAAGGCTTTTTGTTGGCTTATCCTCTTCGTCGTCGTCGAAATCTGTAATTAGTTTTTAGTAATTGCTCTTTCTGCCGGGTCATTTACAACGGTTAAGTGTTGCCATATTCGTTTTGCGGTGCAGTATTCTTCTTGGTCCTTCCAAATTGCAGCTCATACGCTATAATTTGTGCTCAATCGCATAAATATTTTTAATAGAAGGTATGAAAAACCACAAGCTCCAATTTTTAGTCAAATTTTGTGCTAGATCATTTTCGTGAATTGGTCGTAAAAACCTAATGGAATTTTTGGTTTTATGTTTTTGTAAACATTTTACTAAAAGATCCAAAGCAGGTAGACCATTTTGTCTTATGTCGAAAAATACTTGCCAGTTTTTACATGTAAAAAAATAAGTTTGGTTGTTACCATTGAAGGAAATTAATAAAAACGCTTAACCTTGAAGTAATTTTTTATGATCAGTTGTTGCATCAGATTATGTCAATGCATTGGTCAAAGGGTTATGGAAATTTCCAACCATTCTGATAAAAAAACACATGCAATAACTGTTTAAAAATGTAACGGAATTTTGTGGTTTTATGACTTTTTACTAGAACATTCAAAACAGGTAGAGACTATTTTGTCTTTTTTCTACAAAAATGTGAAAAATTTGCAGTTTTAAAGTGAAAGTGATAAGAGAAACAAGTGGGCAGTGAATAATAAGTAAAAACAAATTAAATGAAACAAAACAATATAAAGTTATAATGGCAAGCTCATCTAAGAAACTACGATCCGATAATGATATATTTTTGGTGGGAAAATGCGAAAGTGAACTGAAAAGCGCAAAGTTGCCTAATATGAAGCAAGTTCTTCAATTATTTTTTTTATAAAACCCGAGTGCAAAAACTCCCTGCGAAGGCAAGCATAAAAATACAATGCATTCAACT
Organism: Pollenia labialis; assembly: GCA_949318255.1. NCBI lineage: Eukaryota > Metazoa > Arthropoda > Insecta > Diptera > Polleniidae > Pollenia > Pollenia labialis. Next base: position 69,288,061 of record OX439140.1, on the reverse strand, counting down.
CTTGAATTTTGACAAAAAGCAAATATTCCCACAATGACCGAAATCAACTGCATGAAAAAATTTAAATTACTTTATGCCGAATGGAAAAATTTGTCCAAGAACAGATTTGGCAAATATGAAAAATATAGAAACGATGAGAACGAATTCTGTGAAAAGATAGAAAATTATATATTTGATATCGCAGCTTCAGATGCACTTGAAACGATGACTATTGAAGAGGACAAAGATTTCCTTCTGTTGCAAAGAGAAAAGGGTCGGCCAGGTTGTATGTCAGGCCAGGATTTAAAGCTGTCACGAAAACAAGAACGCAAAGCGAAGCTACTGAAAGAAGCAGAAAAGCGCAAGCGAAAACATCAAGCAGAGTCACAAGAAGTTCAAGGTATTGGTCAATATTATGGCTTTTTTATTGTTATTTTAGCAATAATTAGCTTGTTGTTCAAATGTGAGGTTGCGTCTGATACAGATTCCTCAGAATTGATTATATACGAAGGTGTAGAAATGGACAATTCAGCTCCGGAAGTTGATTTTCTGAAGGACCAACATCAAGGAATCCATCGATCCCGCGGAAAAATCCATTTCGTTGATGATCGAATGCCGCATCAGTGATCGCGATGCAATGCATTTAACATCTGCTACAATTACAGCCGTCTTGCGGAAGTTGCAGGAAATGCAACCTGACTTAAACTACATAAAAGTGGAAGATTTCGTCTTTAACCGAACATCGTTTCAAACAATGCGAAAGGAATATCGGCGCAGACAAGCGAAACAGATCATAGATGAATTCAAGGTACATATTTAATAATTAAATATAAATAAATATCTTGAAGGAAATTAACATAATATTTAATTTCAACATAGATTCCTGAAGTATTTGTCTTGCACTGGGACGGTAAAATGCTTCCAGATATGAAAGGCAAGGACAAAGTTGATCAATTGGCTCTCGTTATAACCGCAGAGAACGAAGAAAAACTCCTTGGCATTGCAAAACTTGAAGAATCTTGTGGTGAAAATATTGCTGAAGGCATTGAAAAATTCCTACGCAAATGGAAGATTGATAATTTAGTGCAAATTGTGGCTTTTGACACAACATCTACAAACACTGGTATTGAAAAAGGCTCAGCATATTTGGCTTTTGTTACAAGAAGACACGCCTTTATAAGCGATTTGTATCGACATTGCTCATAATATTTTTTGACTTTTGTTTCATTTTGTTTTTACATTTTTTATAAAAAGTTTAAGTTTGCCAAATATTCAATTAGAAAAATACTTAAATTACAGGTACATTTATAACAACAGTAAGGAAAACGTATGTAAATTACCCATTACTAAAATAACCGGTTTATTCAATATTCGAAAAATTGACATTTGAAAATATTCGACTTGGGCAAAACTAAGATAACCGGTTAAACCGGTCGAATACTATTCGATCGATCGGCGTTGCATTCTTAAAGATTACAGGTCTATCAAAATCAGAATTTATCTTCTTAGCACGGAAACCAATTAGAGATGAAACTACACGATCATGGTAGTCCTAAGCTGTCAGCTGCATTTTAGTGTCCATACACTGGAGACTTGGTAAAAGTATTGCCTTCTGTCGTTGTTAAGAGTAATATTTGCAAAATACTAATTTTGTTAGTCGCCTCACCATCCCCCATTCACTGCTCAGCCACCTGTAAAGAACTTAAGATGATGTTAATTAATAGTTGTACTGATCGCATTTTGTTTGATATTTTTATTTTTTTTTTATTGAGACTTCCTATATTTTACTGATTTGCATAATGACTATTATCTACTTAGCGTTTTGTTTTAAATTTAAATATTATTAATACAATTAAGAATAATTATACTTGAGTTTAAAAGAATTGTAGACAATTTAATTATTTTATAAAAATGTTTATTTAATAAATATGTATCAAGTAATCTAGCAGTTTACAATATGTCACTGTGATGTCATGATATGATCAGTCATTTATGATTCTTTTTATTATTAGAAATTCATTTAGAAACTTGTAGATATGATCACACAAATATAAAAGAAAATTGAATGTGACATCCTAAGTGTGTTGATGTTTTCATTTGGTTGATTTCAAATGATTCTAAAGGGTGCGTCAAGGCTCTACTTTTACACAATTAGTTGTAAAGGGGGTATACTAGATTTGTCTTTACATTATTCATCTAAGACCCCATAAAGTATATACATACAAATGTGTAATCTGGATCCCTAACTAATTCTTAGGACTTATAAATCAGTGTAAGTTTAACTCTCTTTTTGGTTTAAAATGTGCTTAGACCAGCAAATCTAACAATCAGTTAACATATAAACCATCTCTTAACGCATAAAATTGGGCGTTTAAACGATCAACACTAACCATATGAATTTGACAACAATTATCGTAGTGCTGCCACATTTGTCTTTGTTAAACTAGATATTTTATATGGGCACTGATTTGCAGCTTTTGTGTTTAAACTTCGTATAAATTCAAGTTTTGTTCAACTGTACCAGCGTTTTATCATTCACTGATTTATTAGGCATAATTCGATGTAGTTTTGTCCGTCTGTTTGTCCATCTGTTGAAATCAGGCCAACTGTTAACTGATTTGAAAGAAAAGAAAAATTTTGAAGTCAAACTCTTTCTAGTTTGTATAATTAGTTTATTAGCAAAAGCGTAATGAATCTAAATGTCGAACAACCACCATACAAATTTTATTTGTGTTACAAAACCTGATATAAATTGCTAGTGGAATGCACCGATTGTTATTAAATTTTGCACAAACTCGTTTATATGACTACAAATCTCAGCAATAAATTGCGTAGAGATCGGTCAATCATTTACTACACTCAAAAGAAAAATCAATTTCATTCGAACTCAAATCAATCCGAAGCGGTATTAATAGTACGGATTTTCTTGAATCAAGTACCGAAAGATTGATTCAAGTCCGGATTTTCAATCGCTAAATGCTTTAATTATCCATATTTAATCCCGATTTCGTACTTGAAATAAGCCGAAAATGAGATTGATTTCAGTAAAACTAAGATTGAATTAATCTCAAAATGCGCTTGATTCAAGTATTAAAAAGTTGATTTTGTCTTGAATTTTTGCTTGAAAAAAAGTTATTATGATTGATTTACTCACCCGTATTACACCTTACAGAATGAGAAACACCAACATCATGCCCGATATGTTATATGATATACTGTAGAAATTTTATTTACATATTTAACCAAAAATAATAACTAAATGAGAAGCAAGAGTTCAAATTTACCTTTTAACCATTCGTGGTACACATGAGCAGACCTTTTTTCAATGTGTACAGAAAATCAAAACATGCGTAAGCCTGAGGATTAAACACAACGAAAAGTTTGATCTTTATTTTACTTAATTTAAAAACGTTATACTTATTTCAATTCCGGGATCGATTTTCGATAGTTGTCCCATTTAGGATTGTTATGGGTACGTTTAAATGTTATTCGTACTTGAATTTTTGAGTACGACTCGTACTTAAAGTAATCATAAAAAACTTGATTAATCCCGAGTGTTGAAATTTCTGTGTATGGGCTTTATAAGAAATCTAGTCTCTGAAAACACTTCAGAACACCTTAAACCGTAACGAATAATGCTTATTTAGTAAAATTTGGTCTGGTTTCATAACACTAGAAATCATATTGCCAAATTTTGCGAAGAAGGTTCCATAATTTACCATAGGCCAAATTTCGTGAAGATGGGTCGATAATTTACTAAGGGCCCCATACATTCGTATGTATACATATGTAAAGCGTAATTGTGGAATGCGCCTGCTTCGTAACTTATAGATTAAATTTAAATCCCACTTCTAAAATATGCCTTCTCTCTGTCGAGGGTATCAAAAAATCGGCACAAAAAATCTATTCTCTAATTGTAATTTGAAAACTTTTATATCCTTCACCACAGGGGGAAAAGGGTATAAAACATAAGTGTGTCATTCCTTTTGTAATTTCTACAATATCGATCTTAGACCCTATAAAGTATATATATTCTGGGTCCTTATGAGAAGAGAGAAGTTGATTTAACGATGTCCGTCAGTCCGTATGACCGTCCGTCTTACGTTTGAAATGTGTTTTCCGGAGTCTCCAGACATGATAGCGGCTAGGTTGTTTTTTACATTTATATCACATATAGTCTATCATTGCTTTCTATTGAAATTCAGCAAGATCGGCTCACAAATGACTGACATATGACCAAAAAACCACGACTGCGTCTAATTTTTCCAAAAAATCCCTTGTGGTTGTTGTTTTATTTTATACAAACCCATAAACATTTATGTAAGTACATGATATGCCGCTCAAATAAAGTAACAAACCCCTATACTCAATATATTTTAATTTAACCCTCCCTCAGAAAAAGTGTTCGTAGCCGAGCTGTGTAACTTTTAGCCTAAATGCCTAACCATAATATGCATAGCCTTGCTTAACCTACTGTCAAAAATGACCAAAAAGTCTTTCAAATGTTTTAAAAAAAACAAAACCAAAATAAAAACATTTAATTCGGAATGTGCGATTACATTCTCACTTTGCTTAAGCAAATGACAGTTTCATTAAACTTAGCAAAAAGTTTCTTTAAGTTCAATATGGTTTACCTTTTATAATTAACATGTATTCCCACATTTGCTTAAGCCAACTTAAGCAGATTTTGGTTGGGCCTTAAGACTCGTGAGGTTTCAAGTTCGAGTCCTGGTTGACCCAGATTTTTATTTAATTTGTTTATGTCCTTAAAACGATGTTAAAATTAATTTTACGCATACACCTACACATTTATGTATTCAATATATTTTAATTTAACGCTTTTTCAGTAAAAGCGTTCGTTGGCGAGTTGTCTAAGTTCTTGCCTGTGACTCATGAGGTTGCCGGTTCGAGCCTCAAAAAGAAATTTTTATATTTTTATTTAATTTTTCATGTTCTAAAAAACGATTTTAAGATTATAAAATTTTAAAACAAATTTCAAACATCTACTTTGGCAAAAGAGGAAACGGACTTAGGTACATATAAGTATACATTTTTTGATTTTGTCATATTCTTCGGCATGACGAAATGAAAAGTTGGCGTGCCTCAATTCATATTTATTTATATCTAAAGAATATTATTCATATAACTTTTTGTTCTTATCTCATCATGGTGAAGGGTATAAAAGATTCGGCATAGCCGATTATAGCACTCTTACTTGTTTATTTTCACATTGTATAATCTATAAAATAATAATTTTAATATTGAAACTATTTATCGATTATGACAGAGTCAAGTGCTAAAAAAAACTGTTTTGGTACACATTTTATTTGTCATAAATTTCAAATAATTGACGTGAACATGTTTTTAGAATCCATTCATGGAAATTCCATTAGAATATTATTATGATTTATCAGACATAAATATGTTGATTTTATTGTTGCGGATGTAAAATTTGTATGTGCAAATTATTGTAATTCGATGATTTAGATAAGCAAAATGTAATAAGATTTATTAATCAATTAAATAAAAATGCATTATGGCCAGTTTTTAACTACGTATTTAAATATAGTATTTATGTTTCAGTTCTATTTAAATACGAAATTTAGTTTTCCAGCACTTTTTTAAATAAAACTCAAATATACTACGTTCCATGTTTAAAGTCTTTTCAAGTTGTTACAAAGTTTTTAATTGACAAAGTGGCCTCTTTTTAGGGTTACCAGACGGGCTTGATTTGGCTTGATTGTCAAGCTTTTTTAGTATGTGTCAAGAATCAAGAACAAATGTTATTTGCAAAGTTTTCATTAAATTGCCAAGAAAAGTCAAGAAAAATTACCTTTTATAGATCGTGCTATTTATATTTGGCCTGCAGTTAAAATGAATTGTCGGAAAGAACTATGGGAATTTGTATCCCAAAGAAAAGTAAAGGAATGAACAGCAGATATATTGTCAAAGTCTAGTTTTTTTCATTTCTTACAAAATCCATTAATTTTATGTTTAAATATTAGCTTTAAAAATCTTTATCGGACTTAGATATATTATAGGAAATATCTGAACAAAAGTAGGTTCCCCTATCTCTTATGGAATGGGTGTTACTGTACCAAAACCATGCTTTCTGGCAAAATAAGGCAGCTATTTGACTATAACCAGTTCATTTATAGACCGATTTCGTTATTTTCACTACCAGTATTCTACCAAGTTTATTTTATGTGAAAGTTGCAAAATAAAATTCTTAAATTATAACCAGACTTTAAAAAGTAAAGATTTATGTGAAGAAATGAGAGGCAATCATAATTCATTGCAGATATCTCAGCTATTTGTGCACCGATCTGGCCGAATTTCAATTTCGGACTATGCGCGACATATGTAAATATCTTCTTTAGAAAACCCACAGGGACAGGCAAACCAACGGACGAATAAACGGCCTTTGTTAAATCAGCTTCGCTTCGTATAAAACCATCAGTATTTTAAAAATACAAACTGAACATGAAAATAAATCTGTTTGTTCATTTAACCGAATTTTTTATTGTCAAGAAAAATCAAGCTTTATCTTTTAAATGTCAAGCTTTTTGCCAATTTTGATCTGGCACGCCTACCTTTATATAACAACAATACAAAAACAACAGGCAAAGCAAAAACAATTAAATGTTTCTTATGAGGTCACGAAAGCATTGAGTTAAATTGAAAGGACATCCCTCTAGTAAGGACACACACATTTCAATGTGCCCTTCGTTGTCCGGTCCACTGCAACCCAATTTTCTGTTTGCAAAATGGAGTTTTATAAATGAAATCAATTGCAAGTTAAAATTTTAAACGCTTTTATTGAAGGGTCCCTCAGTTTATAAAATAACTGCAACACGATTTTTGGTAAAAAACTATCTTTTAGTTTAAAAATAAATGCAAAATAAAATTTTTAATTGTAAAAAATATAAGTTTTAATTATAAAAAATATAATTTTTAATTATAAAAAATATAATTTTTAATTATAAAAAATATAATTTTTAATTATATAAAATATGGCAGGCACCGCAGTGGTGCAGAGGTTAGAACACAAAGAATTCTGACGAAAGAATGTGGTTATTCTTAAAACATGTTAATTCAACCCAGGTTCGAGCCCCAGCTAAGCCAAGAAAATTATCAATCAATTTTAATAAAATTCCAAATTGTAAAATTCCTTCCTTCAGTAAAAGTAATTTAATGAAAATTTAATTTGATGAACTCAAGCCTAACTAAAAATATCACAAATTAATGATTAAAATATATTTTTGGTATAAAATAAAATTCTGCCACAAATGCAGGTAAGTGTTTTTATATAAAAAAATCAATTTTTGAACTAGAAATGGCTTATTAAATAAAAGGTCTTCCAGAAAGGACTTCCAAACATTGTCAGTTGCTAGCCTTCTTTTGTTCAGTATGTTTTGCCAAATTACCATGGAAAGAAATAGCCTTGAAAAAAACGTTGAAACTAACGAAACTAACTAAAATTTTTATTGAAAATCATCTTCAGCGATGAGGCCCACTTGTAGGTTAATGAGTACGCCAACAAAAAAAATGAACGAATTTGGGACGAAACCAATCTCCATGATATATTAAAACCGTTTAGAATGTCGTTGTTTGCGTCATTGGCTGCCGACGTTGTCCACCCTTATTTTCTTAAGAACACCTTTGACCAGGTCATCATCGCCAACGGAGCACTACTTACTTTTTTTAATTGAAGCTGTATGGCACACAGCCTGATTTATTCAGTGGAGTCATGGAAAGTTGGGAATTTCAGATAAGCGCTAGGCAGCGAAGTCACGGCGAGCATTTGCTAGATGTTGTATTCCATAAATAATGGCATCGACATTTCTTTCAAACAAATGTAAATTTTCAATTTAAAAGTAAGAAGCGATTAATCAAAGCCCTGTTAAATGAAATAAAATTGCTGTTGACAAATAAAAAAGATTATAATTTTATATATTTTTCTTATTTATTTTTTATTAAAAAAAATATGTGACCTCTTTGGAAGACTTCTCTATTTAAAACTATCTAGAATGACCTTCCAACGTGTCTGGTGCAACATCTATTTATTTATTGTCATTTCAACTTCATATGTTGGCATTAAACCACAAAATCTTAATTTGATTCTTGTTGTAATGATAAATTGAACAAAACTAAACTGCAATAAATAAATAAATAAAATAATTATAAATTAACATTTCTTTACATGATTCCATAAAACATGTCCATAAGTTTTGATTCATTTATCAGAGAGCATTTTTACAGACGCCAGCCAGCCAACCAACGTTTATGTGGCAAGCAAATGTTGCTTGTTTCTTGTGGTGGTTTTTGGTCTGCTCCTGTTATAAATTCATAGACTAAGTGTTTGTTGTTGTTGTGGGTCTTTGGTTCATAAAGCACTTAAAAAACAACAACAACACAAAACTGCTTCAATATTTATTACTAATGGCTGGGGCGCATGCGTAGCACACAAAATACAAAAGTATCTGTAAGCAACAAGTGATTTACAATAAACGCGTATTATGCGTGTAAAAAATGCGTAAATTTTAGCATAAAATTTGCAGTGTTTTATATAAAAACTCTACATGAGTGTTTTTTTTTTTTTGTTTACTATAAATTTAAACACAAACACAGATACTTGTTGTAATTTAAAACCAATGCAGCAGGTTCCTGGTTAAAGGCACCTAAATGTTTGAAAAAAAAGGAAATATTGTATCTGTTGTATACATTTTTTTTGCATTTACAAAATTAACAATTTAAATAAATGGTGTATGTGCGTTGTGGACTTAAATTTGAAATTCAAATTGTTCCAAACAAAATATCACCGATAACATGTAACCACACAATAACAACTGAACCCAGCCAGCCGATTCAGCAGCAGCAGCAGCACCAGCAGCGGCAATTCAATACTCATATTTTAACACACTGCTTGAGGTCTATAAATTTGTTCTTTTTTTTTTGTTGTTTCAAACGTTTCAATTGTAGGGGTCTCTAATGTCGTAAATATAAACCAAGAAGCGAACTTAGCGGAGTCGTAGTTTCGTATAAGGAAAAAGTCATTGGTCCTTGTTTCACATGTGCTTGTTGTTTTTATCATTTTTATTATATTATTGTTGTTGTAGTTTAACATATGTATTTTTAAATTTAGTTAAGCAAACAAAATAAAAATAAATAAAATACAGACAAAGTTATCATATAATTTTTTATTTCATTTATATGTACGTACATTTTCTATTTTCTTGTAATATAGAAAAATGAACTCAATAACATTTAAGTCTCTCATTCGTACTTTATACATCTTGTACCCTTTCCTGATAAAAGCGGGGATTATGGTTTACTTAATTGAATTGTTACAGACTAAAAATTTTTTCTTATGTTGTCTTTCAAATTGTTTAGAATCGGTTAGACTTCATACCCAATTTTCAAAATTAGGTAAATACTTTAGCGAAGAATCGTACGAATTGGTCAGATTATATTATTCTGCTTTATATCTGGGCCATGTATTATAAAACAGTTTTCTCCAAAACTATTTAAAAATCATGAAAATAAGGAAGATAACTCGCAGCAGTGTCATCGAAATTGTGATAATAATAGCGAACATAGTGCGCAACAGAATGAATGGTTAAATCCGTTCGAATACCATCCCTTCGATCTCCCTAGTTGTCGATCATGCCGGATCGTAGATTTTCCAAATTGTAGTCTATTTCGAACCCATGGGCAATAATGGAACTTTCCATACAAATACATTAAACATTTCCGTTTATCTGGAGAACGTCAAGAGCCAACGTTTCCAAATTTGGTACAAACATCTTGGTCATTAATACACAACATTCGACAAAACTATTTATTTATATCGTAAGCACGGTATTTATTTAATTTTCTGCTGTTATCGCACCATTGTGAAGGGTATATAAGAATTGGCATAGCCGAATAAAGCACTCTTTCTTGTTTTTGGTTACTCATATGTAGGTGATTTTTTATTTAATATTGACCAATCTACTTCTAGCTTTCCTTTTTTTCAAGTAAAGGAGTTGTGCTAAGTTCCACAAAATACATGTGAGGTAACGACTTTTGGTTATATTATTTCCAAATTGTAACAAAATATTGTAATTTTTGTAACAATATTTATTTGTTTTCTACACATGTTATTTATGCACATGTCAACATGGGTAATTGCAGTCATTTATATTTAGCTCTTTTTCGTTTTTCAGTTGTCTTAATGTTTTTTGTTAAAATGTTTAAAACTCAATTTAAATTTTGTAATCGATTACACTATCACTCTGGGCACGCCTTGTAAGTGCCTTGGACTCTCAAAAACTTTCAAATAAAAGAAAAAGCGACACTGATTGAAATGGGTTAAGAAAGATACGAGAATTTGTTAATAGAATAAGTAAAAAATTGAATCAAAAGATTTTTATATGCAAAATGACTTACAAAACTAAGAAAAGCTTAATTATGTTTAATTAATGATTAATTATACATTTTATAAAATTTATATTCACGGTCTAATTCACACACAATATATTCGAGTTTTTTTTTAAAGTTTTACGTAAACCTTCTGTAAGCCTGCAGCCGTATTCTGTAATTCGCTAAAGCTAAATCTCTATCGCTAAACATCTATAAGATTTATATAGCGATGTTTGGCTACGAATGCAATTCTCGAACATGCATTGCTAAATTTGGCAATGCCATAAAAATTAAATTCGCCGTAATTTCAACTTAAAATGCCATTGCTAAAATTTTTAAATTTTGTATACTCTAGTTAGTCGGCAGTAACAGTAACTTAACCTCGTAAAAATGTAAGACTAATCTATTTCTTACAGATTGAGACGTAACATCCTACTGCTAACTATAATCGTTCTGGTTGATTTTCATACATCAAAATGAAGCATCTGATTTGCAACGTTACTGTAACTCCCGGCTAACTGAGCCTTAAAGCCTCTTTACTTTTACGTAAATGTTGTGGATACGCAAACGTTGCAGTCGACTTCAATAGTTGGTAGTTTCTTAAAATACGTAAACGTGTCATTTGGTGTTGTGTGTATACAAAAAAATTTTGGAATCTAAATGGGGCTGATCAAAATGTACCCGAAATTTCCCTTTTTAACCACTATTACCCACTAAAATCGGTTAGGCCGTTTGAGCGTGGTTGTGGAACAAACAAACAAACTTAAACCTCCTTTTTATAATATACTAGCTGATACCTGGCGTGTGCTTCTACGTCCCCCTTCTTGTAGTCCCATTTTGGAAAACATTCATAGCGAATGTGTCTATCTAAATAGGGATCTATCTATAGATATATGTTTTAAATTTCATTAGAATCTGTAAGATAGTTTCGAAGAGCCAGAAATTGCCCCCTACATCCTCAAGTGATCCCATTTTTAAAAAATGTATCGCTACTGTGTACATGTAAGTAGGGATCTATCTATGTTTTAAATTTCGTTAAAATCTCTTGGAAAGTCGCTATCCCGGTTTTAAAAAATGAGTAGCCTAAAGCCATCTTTACAAAATTGCCCTTCTAATGGAGCACGTGCATTGAAAGGCACAGTTGCCGTTATTGAGCAGTTTCTTGGCAACCAACGAGCTGACAATTATAAAAATATTGTCGCAGAAATGATTTCGGCATATGGCGAAATGGGCATTTTAATGTCGCTAAAGAGCCATTTCCTTCACACTCATTTATATTTTCGAATATTATGTCAGTCAAGAATGAATGATTATCAATAACAATTTTAATTAATTTTCATGTTGTAAAATTCCTTTCTTCATAAAAAAAAATAATTTAATGAAAATTAAATTTGATGAACTCGAGCCGAATTAAAATATTTAAAAAAAATTTGGATTAAAAACCATAAATAGTTCAACAAAATAACCACAATACTAATTAAAAAACTTTTATTTTTTAAATCCTTTTTTCTACAAAAGTGCTAAAATTTTAAAAGAAAACACTAAAATGTATTTAGAATTCATTTTGTTTAAAAGTATAAACAATGAAACAAAAAAAGTCTTGCAAAAAAGATGTAAAAGGAAACAAAACAATTTGTAAAGATGTTGGAAAAGTTTTGATTTTTAGCTCTATGTATTTCTTGTGGAAAATTTCAACATCTTCACGAATTAATGGTAGATGTTAAATGTTGACAAGTGTGAAAAGGCTATTAATGTCTTGAGTTATCTTTGACCCATCTATGAAAACCCTCGTGCGGTATTCCTTGGCCAGGATTCCCCTACTCCATTGACGCCTTGACGGAAATATGACCTTAAATTTCTTATCAAAATCCGTGCGGGGCATCATATAGTTCGTTGGTCGTTTCAGAGATGTGAGTCGCTTCTTTAAGATCCTTGCATGACCCTACGTCCTCGCCTTCCAACATCCTGATGCAGAGAGACTAAATGCACTTTTGACGGATATTGCCATAAGGTGTAGTTCTATTGGAATAAGGTGCAGTACAGAATTCAGAGCCTCTGAAGGACTAGTGCGTAGAGCGCCTGTTATTGTTATTGTTTGTAATACAGTTTGTTTTTTAAAAAAGATGATGTGACTGAAATGCAAATATCTTCAAAATTTTAATGGATTATGTATTTCTTTCTTATTAGTGAAAGGTTATACAATTTCTAAAATACCCATGGATCGTTTGTGAAGATGAGTCAATAAATGGCAGAGTTATAGTGGACAAAATTTCACACTTCATTATAAAGTTGATGATTTTTTGCAATTTTGTTCTTTTGAAGTTATTTTTTTTTATCAATTTATACCTGATGTAAGTTTTTGTTAATTTTAATTTGCATAAAATTCTTTGCACTGAACAAGAAGGAAAGTAATTACAGTTTTTAATTAAGGAAACAAAGGCTTACTAAGACAGTTTTTTATTTGAAGAAGTTTGATCAAAATCTTTCAATATCCAAATTGTCCTTCCTTCATCTCAAGTGAAATTTTGGATTTTATTGGCGGAACACTGATGCAAACCCTAGTAGCCTTTACACACTTGCCGATATCTGACATCTACCATCAGTTTGCGATTTTACATCTTTCGATTTTTTAAGTGTCATGAAGTTTGTATTCCCCTCGAAGGGAAAATGCAATCGTGAATCTACCGTAAAAATGTTCACGCTATTAGTTCTCAGTAAATAAAAAAAAGAAGAAGGATTAAAAAATAGTTTTATTCAAAAAAATATACAGGTATATAGTATAAAGATAAAATATTTAGTATTGGAGTCATAGATTGATTGAAACGTTAGTTTATGCCTCTTTTTCAAATTTTATGTAGTAAAATAATTTCCAAAATTCTGCCACCACGCCTTTTGAAAGCTTCACAAATCCGCAAGCAATCGACCTGCTGTTTGTTATTTGTTGAGAAATTTATCGGTTTGGCCTCATAAACAGAGACTGCTCTAATATTCGAGTTATAAGAAGAACTACTTACATACATGGTCTGTTCCCCAGGAAAAATAAAGTGAGAAAATTTAAGCGAAAAGTTAGCAAATTATGATGGAAAAACAATTCACGATAGAGATTTTTTGCAGTAAACATTCTTACACGTTATTATTCTCCTTTAAATTAACTCCAAAAAATTTTTTCAAGGTAATTTTTCATGATCGCAACTAAATGCGTGAAAAAGAAAAACAAATTGATGGAAAATTTTTCACGATAGGGGTGATTATTATTGTGGCATCACTGACAAAATTACATTTGTTAAGAAAGCAGGGTTACCATTTCTTAAGTTTTGCCTATTTTGCTAGATTTTTTGTTTTATTGTTTTAATATTTTTAAACAACATTAATTCCCAATAGATTTTAGTGTTTTAGTGTTTGCAGAAAATAAGTTTTTTTTTTTTAGAAATGGTGACCGTTTCGATTGATAGTAGATGTTAGATGTTGTAAGTGTGAAGGCATGTTTTACATTTTCAACATTTTCCATGCGTTCCTTCGCAATGTATGCAAGTGTGAAAAGTCAAAAATAATTCATATACATATTTAAATAATTGAGAATGAAATATAACAAAAGAGAAATATCCCTTCGCCTTTTAGGTGGGCAATTAAAAAAATTTATTTTTTTGATGAGTAAGTGATGAATGAATTTATTGTTTAATGAATGATTTGCATTAATATTAATTTATGTATTTACATAGATAATTTTACATGTACGTACGAACAGTTTGTTTTTTTTTGTCGCTGTTTCTTAATAAACAATTGAATTCAAATGTTTTGAGTGGGTGCAATCTGAGGATGTGTCTTTAAATGCCAGTGAACAAGTGTTTCAAATGGCACATTGCCTGACAATTAGCTGTGCAAATAATAACAACTACACTTACAACAATTTAGAATAAAATAAAATATTTTTATTTCTATAAAACAAGTTCTTTGCACTTTAAGTGCAATCCCTATACTTTATGCAAAAAAAAAAAAAAACATAAACAAATGACTATTACAAATAAACAACGACGACTAAGCGAATACACTACAAAATTTAAATATGTAAAACTGTTTTCAAACGTTTGTTTATGTCTCTTTAAATAGAGATTTTTAAATTTTACTAATGTGAACAACCAAGGCGAATTCACGTTGACGGCGGTGGTATACTACAACATTAAAAACATCATTGTTTTTTTATTCATGCTTTATTTAGTTGGTCGATACGTCGAAAACACAAGCAACTTTTGACATTTCTCGTTGTAAGTATGTATGTAAATCATCGTTCACACTTGCAATTTTTGTTGCTGCAATTTTTTTTAAAATTTTGCATTGAAACTGCGTAAGTGTCCAGATTATGAAATTCTAGTTTTGCAATTTTTTTATTTTCATCTTGTCTTTCCTCTTCTCCTTTTTATATTAAATTTATAAATACAAATACATCCACAGCCAGCAGAATTGCAGAGTACATGAAACTGATTACGCCTCCCCAATCTTCTCGCCCCTCTCACAAATTAACTCAGGAACTGCTGCAACAAAAATTGAAAGTAAAGACGATTACTTAAAGAGTTTAGCTGTGTTTCCAATGAGGTGAATTCGCCTTGTCGACAATTTTAAATGCCTTCCATGTCTTCTATATGGTGTACGATGGCTATAAAAACAGCAAAATTATTGCACAGCTGCAATTAAAGATTGTATTTTGTTTAAATAATACAAAAAAGAAAAAAATCTCATCATTTGGCGTTAGGCATGATGAAAACAACAACGGCTACAACAACAACAAACAAAACCAGGGGGAAAAATTAAATTCATGAATCTGAAACCATCGCCCTCCCAGCCAAAGCAGCCAGAATTCTATTGTTATTGGCTAACGTTCAAAATTTTTGTGTTGATATTTTAATTACGATCAAACATTCAAACACTCAACTGCAATCGTAAGCAGTGGCGGCAGTAGCCACTCATTGCTTCTGTAGTTCAGCTTTGAAAGTGGCAACAATTGCAGTTCCTGCAGCAGCATCAACAATCTCTACCACAGCAGCAACAAATAAAGCAGCTGTTAATATTTCTTTTTATTTAGACTTTTTTTTTGTTGTAGTTAATGTTTTTTTCGCTGTTGTTGATTATTGTTATTGGCGTTGTTTTTATAATTTTTTATATAGATTTTTTTCAAATGTGGCGCCCTCTTTTACAAACGAGACATGTAGTGTGATTGTGATTTTAAGATTGTTTTTTGTGCTGCTGTTGTTTTGCTGATAGAAAAAAAGCAATAACAACAATAAAATATATATAATATTGTAAGATTTAAATTCTTTTCTATAAAAACAAAACTTAAGAAAAAAAAGATCAAAATTATACATTCATGCACCTGCAGCGCCGTCATGCATCGCCATATGTTTTGAAATTGTGTTGTTTTTGCGATTATTTGCTTGTTGCTGGTATTATTACAATTGTTGTTATTGTTCTCAAGTCCAACTCTTATCTTAAGTCAATCATTTATGACCATAATTTAAAAGACATTCAAATTTTTCGTTGTACATAAGTCTTTATCGCCGTCTGTAATTTTCTAACGCCTAAAAACCGCTGAAAATCTTAATAAATATTTATAATTTAAGTATCACTATTTAGAATCTTTTTAGTTTTTTTTTGGACACGCTTACAAGGGAAGGAAATAATGCACATGCAGGAGAAAATGTTTAACTCTCACTGTCAGGCCCGCTCACTCACGATATATTTATTACTTTTTTTTATTTAACAAGAAGATTTAACTAAATTTTAAAGATTTTTTTTATTTAAAATTTTTGGAAGAATATTTTTCATTTATTTTAAAATTTTAACCAAACACGCAATGTCTTGCATAAAAACCAAGTAAACAGGAAAATCAAGGTTGGGGTTGGTGTGCGTCAAGGGTGCGTAATGTCAAAACAAAAGCGACCTGGAGTACGTTGACGACAATTTTACATTATGTCATATGTACTACGTCATGAAGAACTTACGCAGCGTTGAATGCGGACCTAAAGATTTATAAGGGCAAACGAAGTCTATGCCAATATGTGCAAACTGAAGCCAACCATTACTTATTACTGACTCACCCACCAATCGAAGATGAGGGCAGCTTCTGTTATCTTCCTAGACATTAATGAAGGGAGGATCTAAGACTGATATCGTGTATCATAAATAACGCCAACCGCCCCTTTGGAGTCTTGAGTTCCTTTTCGAACTCCACATATATCTTGAGAAAAACGAAAAGGAAATTTTTCAACTTCACGGTTGTGGAACTTGAAACACAAGTTCGAGAGATGTGAATACACTTGAAATCTTCACCAACAGATGTCTAAGGAGAATATCCAAAATTTTCCGCCATGCAATAATCTGTTACTTCAGAAATCCTTAGACGTATGTGGAATTGGATTGGACATACGAAGAAGAGGAAGACAAGAACGACAACGAAATTATGCGAACAACTAAAACCTGGAGAGAAACTAAGCTTTTAGCTCCCAATAGGAATGAACAACGGGAATTAATATACATACATATACATATATACTAGTGATATAAACTAAAACAACTCAGAAGGTTTTTTCGTTATAATTTTACAGTTAAATAACACTGTGCTATTTGTAAAAACTGCCAAGCAGGGCACGCGGCGGGCTAATCTAATTCCAGTACGCTGAATCCAGTAGTGATAACCGTTTTTTAGGTTAGGAGGTTGCGCAACAAGAAGCTCTAGTTTTGCAAAATGGTTTATTATATTTTATAATATAGCATATTTTTACTCTACACCAACAAAATATATTGCAATGCGCTTGCTACTCTTTTGTTAATATGCAGCATTTAAAACCAATAGTTTATATTTTCTCGGCTTATGCAACACTTAATTGCAAATCGACAGCTGACACACAGTGCATCTAGCCGATCGGCTTGCAATCGGTGGCTTTACGCCGTCGCTTAACTCTCACTTTTACCCCCCACCGATGACTTTATTTTGCTCAAAATCTATGACGGCTTAAAAAGCAGCTTGTTCTGTTGCTACCGCCGAAGAAAGTATATCGACTTGGTATACTCTGCAGACTAGTATAAGAAAACAAAAATTAAGAAGCAAAAGTGAAAAAATATATGCATTGAAAATTAAAAAATTAAAAAACGAATCAAACGGAATAAACCCAATAAAAAGTGTACAGAAGAAAGCAGCTTCATCTATTATGGAGTTCTTGTTCTTTAAAGATTTTCTTACAACCGTACCTACCTAAACAAAAGAGGCTCGCGTTTTCTAGTGTCAAAAATTCGAATGCCCATACAATTTGTATGAAGCATCCCTAAATAGCACGGCGTAAACGCTTTGAAATTGGAAAATCCGCTTTTGGCAGCGCGTTAAATAGTAATGTTGGCCGTTGTTCTTAATAAATTATGGCAATTTAGCTATTTTTTTTTTAACCTACACGGAAAGAAGTTTATTTTCTAAAGTACATAATCAATTTCGTTTCTTAAAGCAAGAAAATTCATAATCACTTCTTGATTAAAACTCATTTCGTTCGTATTTAGCATAATTTTCATAAAAACAGAAACATTTTGCCTAAAGTTTTGAACGAGGTCGTCCAAAGTTTCCTTTGTTCAAGGCATATTTTCTGGTAATTTAGTATATAAATAAATTTTTCCGTGTTGTGGTTTTACCTCTATTTTTTATTTCTAGTATGGTGGTCTTTTGTTAACAAGAGAGTAGCTATTAAGGTATGGCATATCAGCGTTTAAGTTAAGCGAAAGAAAGCGTTCCGCCTTGCGCTCTTGTTTAGGTACCCTGCAAAGAATATTGGACCACCTGATTCAATTTGATTAAATGGACTACTCCATGGACTGGTCCGATGTAATGCAAGCATGAACCATGTCATTGTTAAAAAGTGTTTGTAGTGAGACGACATGTCTTCGGTTTTCACGACATGTTTTCGTTTTTTTAACGAAGTTAAAACTAATCCTCTTGTGTATACACTGGATTAGTTTTAAAACTACTCCTTTGTAACCCAAAGCTGGGTTATATGGTCCTGCCCTAGAACATCGTAATGTTAAATAGACCATGTTTTTTTTCATACGTTTGGTTTATTTTTGGAGTAGTCCTAGTCCTTTGTGGGCTACATTTTACACGCGTGTTTGGAGTAGTCCTATAGCTTGCAGGGTAAGGCCGTTAAGGCCCAAATGCACTTTATAAATACTCATCAAGCATTGTGGTAGGATTAGTAAAAATGTGTTTGCATGTGTCATACCGACGAATCTGGATGAAAAATAAAAAAAATGTAAATATGTTGGCGAATATTACGTCCAGCACACGTACACGAGTGAATTCGCCTGTTGGACAAACATTTGAAAAGTGTATTTGGCACATTAGAGATTTGATTTTTGTTAGGCCAAAACTTCAGTTGAAAGTGATGTAATTTATCAGCCAGCTGTGAATTTCGTGTTTTGTATCAAGCGTTGTAAACTAAACCAAAGAGGTGATTCACAACTGATTGAAAATATTTACAATTGCATACATTTTTAAACACAAATGCACAAGATCGTAAATTGGGCTATTACACTGATAGAAACACTTTTGATTTCTCACGCGTAGTTTTTAAATTTTCAACGTATAGATTTTGACTGATCAAAAAAAAAAATTACAAATAACAACAAAAAATTACTGGTGAAACTGCTCGCCTTTTTTTCGCTATAAACTCCAGGATTCTCTGGGACTTGGTCAAGAGGACTATGGAGGAAATATATTGATATTCTTCTTTCAATTTTGTTAAATGAGCAATGAAACTTAACTTCAATATATTTGTTACCATTGTGTAAGAAGATACACTTAAGGCTATAAAGGTACGCCATTCATTTGGCAAGTATTATCAAAGAACCATGTCGAGAATAAGGCCTAACACATCCGAAAAAAATGTAGAATGTCATGCTGTTTTGTAAGACAGAACGTTACTTTCGTACTTGACGCTAACAGAAAGATGCCAATACCTGTAGTTTCTAAAAATGCGTTAACGTGTTGAAATGCGTTAAAAGGAAAACAGAAAATTTGTTAAAATTAATATAAATAACACTGCGGAGCAGTCATTTTGCGGTCTGGAATTATTTTATTATTGCAAATTTTCACTAATTTGAGATCGCTGATTTCAAATCTAATCTCGATTTTTCTCTATCAACTTTACTTTTCAAGATATACCGTTTTGCCCAAAATTAAGGCACTTTTACTACATTTATTGGAACAATTAGAAAAACGGTTGATAACTTGATAAAATCCGAAACTTGGCAACAATGTCATCTTTAAGCCGTGCTTGCATTGTTTTTCAATTTGCCCAGTAGTATCTGGGAAAATCGTTGAATTTTTGAAAAAAAAAGAAAATTTTGAAACAAAAAACCAGATTTCTTTAAAAGTTCATAAAAAATATCTCGAAAAGTAGAGCTAATAGAGCAAAATGGCTGATATACATAAAAATAAATTTGAAAACAAAACAGCAAGGGTTTTTGAAGTAAAATAAGAGGCAGTTGTGGTTTTTCTCTAAATTTTCCAAATAATTCCGGACTATATGTGACATGAATGTATAACAACATAGCCCACATCATATCTGGGCTCTTCGGAAACCCCATATCACCAGACACACGGACATCGTTTAATTACCTTCGCTCCTAACAAGGACCTAAAATATTTATACTTGGATGCTTCTAAAATCCATATTTCCATTCGATGAAGGGTATAAAGATAAAACTAAACTTCGAATATTCATATGTATGCGCTTTTTAGGCACGTAAAAAAGTTTTGGTTCATTATTCTGAAGAGCTTAAGCGAGTTTTTAAAATCCGTCCAAAAATGTCAAAAGGTGTTATGAAATACACATAAGAGATTAATTAATACCTTCTGCTATATTTTTCGAAAAACATTTAGTTCCTTACATTAAAAAAAAGTACAACTTTATTAATTGTTTTTAATTCAAGCATAAACATTTAAAGGTGCATAATATTAATTACAACTAATCCTTCTCCACCTTCCAAGAATAAAAATTTTGTTTTCGAATAAAAATGCCACTAAGGCACATATTAATCCACATGTCCAAATTACAAATGCATATTCTAAATATTCCAAGCTTAAAGGTTTCTCCTTCTCGTTATTTAACATTATTGTTATATCTCCGCTTAAAACGCCATCCCACATGGCATCGACAAGAAATTTTTGCACCAATCCATTCTCCATTATACGCCTCAAATAATTGTTAAACTGATCAATCAGTGGAGACCGATGGGGTACTGTAACGTAAACGCCTCGATAGAATAATTCTTGTTCAAGCTTTTTAGCAATGGGATGTTTGAGATAATATTGTTGAAACAATAGATAATCCATTAGTTCCTCAGCAACTTTATAAATATAGGACATATTAAATTTGTGGCGATTTAGATATAATTCAGTATTATTGCCCCAACGAATACGTTCTTTCAACACTTTCGGTATGTCAACACTTAACGTAAAATTTACATCACCAGAAAAGGACCAAAAAGCCAAATCTGTGCGATCGATATCGGTGAGATATTTAAGGGGTGGTTCATAAAGCGGGGTAGTAAATAGACTAGATAAACATGAGCTATAGTAGTTGGTAGTCATAATACCTACGAATACAAATAGTATATGCGAAAGAAAATATTTTAAAGTTTTCTGAGCTTCTAAGCCATTTTCAAGGAATAAAATAACGCTGAAGGCTTGTAAAGCCAGCTTGCTTACAGCAATGTTTTTGCTAGAACGTTGCAACAAATACATAACAACTGAAATCATGATACCACTGGCAATAATAATTAACCATATAAAACCACTGAGAGGCAAAATGAGATATAAACTACGATGTATCTCTTTGGCAGTTGGAACCATCAACATTTGTTTGCTCAAATACAAAACATTACTTATGTCAAACAAATCTCCCTCTTTCCTTACAAATATTGGTATCAGGCAGTAGCCCCTCTGGCTGAGATCTTTAAGAGCATCCTTTTGGCACTCATTACAGGACGCCATAACGTGTACAATATGCTCTATGGAGGCATTGTAGTGTTGCAAATACAATTCTACCCACTTATAAAAGTAGCCGGTACGTACCAGTCTTCCTTGACGATTTCTATAAAAAAAGCTTTGATTTGGAAAGTAAATGTATGGCAGCAGGCATTTACGCTGGTGAAAATTATTTAAGTGGGTTTTGTCCATGAACTGGGACATGCCTTTGAAAAGACGTACCACTTTAATCGTGGGATATGGATGATAGGTAAAGAGTTCACGATGATACCATAATAATACCGATATGAATCCCTTGGACCAGCATTCTTGAAATATATTATGTAAATACTGATGATTTAATTCTGCACTCTCTCCGTTTTCAGGTTGATGTATCAGTAGCAGATTCTTAAAATGTCTTCTCCATAGCAAACGATCCAATAAGTTTATGGTTAAATTTAACTTGTTGGAGGAAAACCAAACTATGGATAAACTTTCACTATTATAGCTTTTATATATAGGCGTAATTTCTTTGACATTGTCTGGTCTGTTTAAAATTACCTTCGGCACTTTATTCAATTTTAAAATATCCAAAAAATTTCGCCCAGTTTTATTTTTATCCATCAGATTTATTAAAACATTTAGATTCACTTCGGCATTTTCATTTATATAATTAACAACATCTGCAATTCTTTTAATTTCGCCAGTAATTGCTTCATTACTGATTAATATCAATGAAACAATTATTAAGAGTAAGCGAGCAAAAGAAATAATGAAACGCATTGCCCAGACGAAGAACTTTAATTGAAAGTTTTACGTAAGTAATTTAACCCTTCAATGCGCATTATACAATTATGAAAAAAAATAAAAAATTGTTTGTGATTACCAATAACAACACTTTTTTCTTTTATGCTGGATAAATTTTTTTTTATCAAAAATGGATCGTTTTTAAAAAATACAGAGCCGTAGATTCAAAATTTAAAAATTCATACTTTTATGAATGAAGCTAAGTTTTACCCAATTTTATTTGCATTATTTTTTCACGAATTTACTCCGAAAAAATATATGTTGATCAAAGTATTGTTTTTTAACTATGTATATAGAAATTTTCAATGCGGTCTGATTTATACTTTCGTCAAAAAATCGTATATAGTGGTTGTATCTTAAAGGACACATTGCGCATTCCACACAAATTAGGAATGTTGGCTGTTATTGTTTTATGTAGACTGTTTGTATTATGGGTTCTTCTTGTTTAGTCATTTGATTTTTTTATTCTAATTATAATTACAAATATCTTCACCTTAAATACAAAAGGCCCTATCTAACATTTTGATAACTTTACAAGAGAAGAAAACCATATTTAAAATGTGAAGTTGATAAATTGCCCCAATTTGTTTATAATTTATTTGTCTTCTATTTTTCTTGTAAAACCTACCAGTTGTTTTGACAATGTTGCACATTATGCAAACTCTTAGTTAGGCCTTTAAGTGTTTACCATATAATCTTTTGTAGATAGGGCCTTTTTTGCTAATAAAATTGAAAGATGCCAAAATCTTTTGTAGACATTTGTGTTGATGCAATACTTTAGAATCAATGAAAAAGTCGATCTTAAATTTATGGTTAGTTAGAACTTTTGCGTTTTAGGTAACGATATAAATATGGCCGCGTTCAGACGTATTGGTAGATCCAAAATGACAAATGATAAAATATGTAAAATGCCTTGAAACAGCGCAGAATTTCCTTATGACAGCACTGATGAAAATAGTGAAATTGAAATTCCAAAAATAGTTTCCTCTAAAAATTAAAATGTTGTCCTTATTAATAATGACTCTAATCCGGAGGAAGGATCTAAAAATAGCGTTAGAGTTAGTTCATGACTCATTTATTATCAAGCCCAATACCAAATCCTACTGCATCCAGTTCCTCAACTGCGAGCTTACAAGAGTCGGCAGCAAATCACTGACCAATTCACTCACAGGACTTACCATCAAGTCCAACATCATTTGATTTACTTTCCTCAAAATGTTATCTTTGATTCAAAAGCGTCTGCAATTGGAAAAATATCTAAAAAAAAACAGGGTAATATGCAATTCATCAGTCAGGAAGTAAAGTTAAAGGGCGATAGCTCTCTGCCTGATGATATCAAATCATTGGTTACTCCGTATCAGGCTTATCGTTACTAATTACCTGAGAGATTGGAAAATATAGTTAAGGAAACTTTGCGATATGCTGGAATGTATGAAAGATTTTCCTTCAATGTTTTAGAATTGCGAAAGATAATTGGTATTTTACATTATATGAGATATTTCAAACTGCATAACCCGAGAGACTATTGGTCAAATAATAAAGATAGGTCAGCGGCATTATTATTATCTTTAAGATCTTAGATGTATTTAGATGTACCCCTTCTTGAAGTCCCATTTTTTAATACATTTATATCTCATGTGCCTTTCTAAATAGGGATCTTGTTGATTAAAATTTCATTCGAATCTATTAGATAGTTTTGGAGAGGCAGGTATTCCCCCTACGTCCCTCGTGATCCTATTTCTTACAAAATGTAGTCCTAATGTATACATGTATGTAAGTAGGGATCTATCTTTGTTTTAAATTTGATTAAATTCTGTTGGATAGTTTCGGAGAGGCAGAAATTGCCCCCTAACTCCCCTCGTGGTCCTGGTTTTATTAATTTTAATTTATCTTAATGAATTTGAATTATATTTAATACAATCACATTCATTTCTAATTTTACTCATATTAAAAATAAACTGCACTTAAAAAATCCTTTCATTGTTTATTCGTTTCTCTTTGTGTGTGAAATGCGTAGTGTATCTCATAAGATACAACCAGTTTTTCCTTAATAAAACTTCAACAAATCAAAAATTGAAAAAATAAAAACGCAGTCTTTAATTGTTTTCTTATTTACGTTTAATATATTTTTTTCGTTAAGATACAAGACGTTGCGCATTTAAGGGTTAAGAATTTATTTGAATTAAGTGTGAGCTTAATGAATAGTTAAGTTTATTCATACTTTTTATTAATTCAATTAGGACTGTTACAACCCATTATATAAGAAGAAGGCGTTTCAATATGACGAAAGTGTTTTATATCAGTTTAACTTCTTAGTTTGTAAATTTTCAAGGATTTTTATATTTTTGTGAGCCATGCCAATCTCATATTTGTTTTTTAAAAAATCGCACTTTTTTCTTCCATTAATGGTGTTTTCTTTTCTACAAAAAATACCATATTTTAAAAGGTGCATGCATAAAATGTCTTGCCAAACATGTAATACTGCAATTTTTTATTTGACGAGAACAAAACACGAAAATTAATCGCTCTGTTTTTAACAGCTGACAAAAAGTTTGTACATAAATCAAAAAGTGTATTTTTCAAAATATACAAAAATAAACATAAACCCAAATTTGTTAATAGATTGATATTAAATAAATAAATAAATGAACAAAATGAATGACGAAATTCAAATTTCTTAAGTTTATTTTTCATAAAATATGTAAACAAGAATAAACCTTTGCCAGATTGCCGATTTATTAACACCAAGCTTTTACGATTTCTTGATTTGACGTTTTTTTTTTTTAATAAATTTTCTAACACCGAATCCATTTAAATTTTATATCACTGACAACCTACCATTAACTACGTAATGCTTTCTTTTGTTTTTACTATAAAATAATAGAAAAAATAACTATTAAAACCTAAAATTTTTACGGTCCTGATTAGAGACGATTTTTTTTCAACTTCGTCTGGTAACCCCATATACAAACAGAAACCAGTTCAACTATTGCATTCTGGATAGATGTTATGTTTAAAGAAAATGCTCTCAACGGGTTAAATTTATTAGTGTGATTTCTAGTCTTATAAAACTGTGAAGTATTAAATTGTATTCTGATAGCATTATTTATTACGGTTTTAGGCGTAATAAACTGTATTCCGGGAGTATGGCTTATATGGGTCTAACAGTAAATTATGGTCCGATCTTCACGAAATTTTACAGTGTGATTTCCGCTCGAATAGAACGAATTTATTGCATTCCGTGCATTATTCCACTATTTATGTTGGTTTTTTTAACAAAATTTCTTTGCCATAACCGAATTTGGACTGTATCAAAAAACACATTTGGGGTACAATTTTTTTTCAAAAGTGACTATTGATTGTTATTGTTAGGGCCAGTTATAACAAAAATCCAGTAAAAACTTGTAGCGAAAGGGTTAAGGACACCTATTCATGATGTGTTTAATGTGTAATTAAATTTACGGAAAATGCTGCTGAATAGCCTTTTATATTTTCAATGACAATTTTTATTTTTACATATATTTTGTATTTTATAATACATATGTATATATGTATGTATATCGTTACCTAAAACGCAAAAAGTCCTATCTAAAATTTTGAAAATTTTACTGGAGAACAAAAAACTATTAAAAAAGGTAAATTTATTAATCGTCTTAAACTGTTTATAATTTATTTTTCTTCTACTTTTCTTGTAAAACCTACCAGTTGTTTTGACAGTTGAAAATGCTTCATATGTATATTGCAAACTGTATGTTAGGGCTTTAAGCTATAATCATGTTATAATTTGTAGATAGGGCCTTTTGTTTTTTTGGTTAAAAAATCGCTAACTTCCCTACAAATAATATTGGACCACCTGATCCATTTTGATAAAATGGACTACTCCATGGACTGGTCCGATGTAATGCAAGCATGGCCCATGTTATAGTTAAAAAGTGTTTGTAGTGAGACGACATGTCTTCGTTTTTTAACATGTTTTCGTTTTTAAACGAAGTTAAAACTAACCCTCGTGTGTATACAATGGAGTAGTTTTAAAACTACTCCTTTGTAGTCAAAAGCTGGGTTATATGGTCCTGCCCTAGGATGTTAAATAGACCATGTTCTTTCCATAAGTTTGGGTTACTTTTGGACTAGTCCTAGTCCCTTGTGGACTACTCTTTACACGCGTGTTTGGATGGGTCCTTTTATTTGCAGGGTATTCTCAAATATTTGTTAACATTTGTGTTGGTGCAATACATAAAAATCAATGAAAAAGTCGATTTTTAATTTTTGTTAAGTTAGAGATTTTAAGGGATATTAAATTTTATAATAAGTTTTTTTAAATATTTTATGTACCAAAAATTTTCATATTAATTCGAATGTGTGGTCTAAGTCATATTACAATTTATAAAGCTTTCATACTTTAATAGTCTTATTCCTTCAATATTTTTCAGGAATATTTTCTATGCACTATCAGAATTTTATATGTACACAGAAAAAATTATTGCCGAATTATTTTCAAACAAACGATTGTTTGAAATTTTTTTTAATTTCTACAAATTTTTTTTACTGATTCAATTAATATTTTTGTTTGATTTTTATTTAACCAACAAAAATGTTGACAACTTTTCAATAATATAATATACGCGCTATTGGTTTCAATTTTTCATAATTTTGTATGAAATATTTAACGCTCTTTAATGTTGTCGTTTTTTGCATTTTTTATTTGATCGTAAGCAACACTTCTTTATATGAAATATAAGACCAACAACACAAAACACATACAGTTTATTTTTGGACGCTTTAAAAAAGTACAACAAGAAGAAAGATGATAAAATAGCGCGACGAGGTTATTACTAAAAAAACTAAAAAATAGCAGGTAAAAAAAGGTTTCATTCTTTTTTAAACAACAGAAACAACAACAACATTATAAAAAACAAAATAAATTTTTGGTTGGTTTCAAAGTTGGAAAAAAAAGAATGAAAAACAAAATCCCGTATTCAATTTTTGAAAACTGTTTACTTAAATACCTACATATGTACATCAAATACAAAAATAAAATGATGACGAAAAACATATCGAGTCGGTCTGCTGCCGTTGTTTGTTACATTTCTTCTTCTTTAGCCAAGAAAAGGATACAGCAACAGTGAGTGATGAAGCAAAACATTGTGTGTATAAACAAGACTTCGTTCAAAAATTATTCCAACAAAACACGTGTCTTAAAGCCAGCCGCCGCTCTGCTTCTGCCTTCATCATCTCCTTCAGTGATAGCTTGGGTGCGCGTCATTGCTTGTGCAAAAAATTTTTGTTTGATTCAGCAAAATTATTTGTTTGAAATTTATATGAATTTCAGTAAACTTTTTGTTTGATTCTGTAAATTATTTGTTTGAAAAAATCAGTGTTTTTTTTTAGTAAACAAAATGCAAATAAATTGTTTGAATATGCGAATTTGTTTGTAGGGCCGATTTCAGACAAAAAATGTTTTGATACTACAAATTTTTTGTTTGAATTCGAAAAATAATTTTTTCTGTGGTATACCTAAACATTTGTATAAAAGACTGAAAGAAATATTTGCACATTTTATGCAAATACATACATAAATTTACATGTATGTAAATATGTATTTAATTTACCTTGTTTATGTATTATTTTTATTAAATAAATATTTATATACAAATTTTTTTATGTCAACTTCGTTTTAAAAAAAAAACATTATATTTTTAGGTGAAACATTATAATGATACAATTACTTAAGAAAATTTAGCATATGAAATTTTTTTTAAGGCATTGTTTTAAGCCCCATTTAGCATACAATTTTTTTAGTTGTGGTCACACTGCGCATCAACAACTAAATGTTGCATCACTGCTGCAGAGATGCACAGTTTTTATACATTTACGAAGGTACCCAACACGCTACATGTTTATTTTTTGTTTGATTCGTTTTATGTTGTTTAAAAAAAAGTTTGTGTGACTTTTTTAAAAAACTGCCTTTTGCGCCGCCTTTTAAAAATTCCGTAACGTAGCCATGGTGTGATGCCTATCAATATTTAAAAATCATTTCAAAACATTTGATTTTAAACTTGTCAGTGAAAAGAAAACACTTTCAACACGTTTTATTTAGTATTTATTATTGATTGAATTAATATTTTAGAAGTTATTTATAACAAAAAAAATTATAATTATTGCAAGTTTTGTGTAACTAATTACACAATGTGGATGAAATATCTAATAATAAATCTGACATCTGTAGACGAAATTTTAATTTTTCTAAGCGGGCCAAAGACTTTAAGTGTGGCAAAAAGCTCATCAAAAAATTACAATTAGGATCTTCAAGATCAACAAAAGCACCTATAATTGAATTTTCCTTTTGCTCTTCTAATGCATCCGTAAAATCACTTCCTCTCAAAGCTTTGGCAGTTAAAAAGCTCAACATTAACTCGGTCATCTTAGCACGATAATTTATATTTTGAACCTGGGACATTGAACGCATGTGAGACAAAAAGCTGATCAAGAAATTGCTATCAGGATCACAAACGCCATTAAGTTTTGTTGGGAAATTGCTCTCATCGCTTTCTACTGCTTCTTTCTTACTGTCCACATTGTGGATTTTACAAGATTGAGAAGAATGGTTCGAATATACGGAATTTTGTTCCAGTGAATCGCAAGAGAACAGATCATTATCAGTAGACTCCGCTGTATTTTTATCACAAAAATTCTCGTTACAGCTGTCATCGCACTGAATGTTAAAGACTTTTGAATTGGCATTTTCATTCCCAGTCGAGCAATTTTTATCTGGCTTAAGATCTCTGATAAAAGTTAAGCTGTCAAAAAATTTCCATTTGATGGCGTAATTAGTTCTCCGATCGAAGATACCATCTTTTTCCCTTGCTAAGCGCTCTTTAGCCTTTATTGAAAAGCGATACTTACTTTTTAAATTTCTCCATCTATTTCTGCAAAGTTTCTCTGTAATGTATAAAAATTAATGAACTTGCTTAAGTACTATAAAGAAAGTTTAATGAAACTAGCCAAGCCGTAAGACGACATTACCATTCATCTCCATATTTTGCGCTACTTCTCGCCACATTTTTTCTGTGTGGAAACGTCTTTTATATAGTATATGATAATTATCCCACAAAGCAGGCCTTTTCTTAACTTCTGCGATTAGTTGCAGTGTATCAATATCGTTTGCTTTTTTTTCATTTCCTGAACGATACCATATATAGGTTTTAAGAAATGACAAGGCCCTGTAAAAACGCTGCCGAGGACTGTAGTCATGTTTAGGATTATATTTTCCCCTTTTTTTAGCTAAATTTATTCTCTTTAAATAAGAACTTCTCGCTGCACGATAATTTTTTCGTAATGCTAACCATTTTTCTTTGCATGTTTTAGCTGTAAAAAAACTAATTTGTTTTTTGACTTCTGATTTTTGGAGTAAAATTTTTAAATTACCATCATGTCCGAGGCATTCGGAAACTTCTCTCCACAAAATCGATTTCTCTTTTGAATGATAATAATTTTCGCATTGCCACAATAAAGGCCTTTTACGAACTTCCGCAATCAAACGAAACTCGTCCATTGTTTTAAAAGTCTCTCACACTACTAAACTATAATTTTCGTACATTGAAAGAGCACGATTCATGTTAAAAGCAGGGTTGCCGTTGAAAATTTCGAAAAAGTGTCTATAAAAGGGTATTTAAGAAAAAATAGGGTCAAGTTTATTAGAATATATTAATTAAATGCATTAGACTAAAATTAAAGTAATAATACATACTTGAATTATAAATCAATGTATAAACTAATAAATAATTTACAGGTACATTCCAATATTAGTCATATTATCAAAAAAAAGTTACTTTTACAAATCACTTTTTGGAAATAGTTATTCCATATTTTGAAATTAATTCTTCACATGGAGTCCATTCTTCCAGCTCCGATTCGAGAAAATTGAGAGAGGAAATCATGGACTCGCAAGTTTCTATTTTAAGTCTGTTTGTAAATAGTGTTCGTGAACACTATCACACTGGACGTTATGACATGCTACCAATTTTCATATGTATGTTTACAAAACTCATGAGATCTTTCGCAAGGATTATGGAAACTTGTAGTTATTTTCAAAACGGTTCAAAAAGTGTCATAAATTTTGTTAAAATGATACAAAGGGATAAATTAAAAAAAGGGTCACAAAAAGTGTCATTGTCATTGATGTTAACTTTTATTATTTTCATTACCGTACAGACCTCTAAGAATTACCGGTTTTGAGAAGAAATTACCATACGCAAAGATTTTTAATCAAAACTTTAATATGCTGTTTCCAAATGGCAGGCGATTGATTGCGTAGTAAAGTTTATATGAAAAGCACTCTGTCCATCGCCTGTCATTTGGAACAACAACAATGTGTTTTAAGAAAAATTTTAATGGACATTTTTGTGTTAAAATACATACTATATTTTTAACAAAAATTATTGTATTTTTTATGAATCAGGCAGTAAAATATTTTTGAATTCTATTTTATTCCCAAAAAAGGTTATAGTTATTATTATAGTTATAGAAAGATTCCGGAGTGGTCTTTATATGGGACCTAAGGTAATGCATGTTCTTCTCTTTGCCCACATTTTTCTACACAACTTCTTATTAAGAACCATAATATAATAAGTACCAGGTATGTTCATTAGGGAGACTTTTCCTTATTTACCCATGTTATGTCAAATTAATTTATTTGATTTTTGACGCTTGTTTTAATTTTTTCCCATATTTTCTTTTGTTTGACGTTATATGGGTTTTGAAATTGAGAACAAAATTTCTAATGACTATACCTTGTACTTATTCTACCATGATTATGAACTAACTTCCTACTTCCTAACCAGTGTTGAAAAATTAAAATTTTTAAATGGTACTTTCCCGCCAAATCGTACTTTTTGTGCAAAATCCACCATTTATGAAAATAAAAGGAACAAAATATATTTTATTGAGAAAATAGTTTTTTTTAATTTTTTTTCCATCAAAGTTGGAAAAATGTAGAAAATGGATAATTAGTAAATAACGATTTAACTGGACAAACACAAAGCAAACAGTACAATTTTTATATATGTTTTTCTATCCGTTAGCTAGATTTC
Source organism: Pollenia labialis (assembly GCA_949318255.1). Classification (NCBI taxonomy): domain Eukaryota; kingdom Metazoa; phylum Arthropoda; class Insecta; order Diptera; family Polleniidae; genus Pollenia; species Pollenia labialis. The sequence continues at coordinate 69,256,783 of OX439140.1, read as the reverse complement.
GAGATATTGTATTTAAAATTGGACCAAATTTCTAAAAATTGTCGATTTCTTAACACTGGAAATCAGTCAACTTTGAAGGGGTATATCTATATATTTCTGAACTAAAAATCTGATTGTAAAAAGAGAATCATATTGGAAATCATTGGATTTTTGATCTTTGCAACTGTTCATCGGCAATTATGTACCGAACAATGGTATTGTACTATTAGTTTTCCTGGAAATAATGTTTTCTGGAGTAAAACTGCTTATTATGTTTAAGGTTTTATTTTTAAAGCAAAATTAAGTTCTGAATCATTCGCAAAATATCTAATTAAATGACTTGCAGTTTCTTTCAATTTATAAACAATTTCCATGTTTAATTTGCATGTTTCTATAAATATGTCAAAAGTTTCAAAAAGTGTGAAATGAAACAAAAATGCCACATATTGAAACAAAGAGCTGTTTTTCTCACTAATCTGTGTCTGTAACTTTTTTTTGGCGAGGATTAGCTGTCACGTAAGGAAATTACTCGCCAATTTACAGAAAAAGTGTGTCTGTTACATTTTTGTGAGAAAAGTTCCCGATGGGGCGAGAAAAAACTGTAACACTAAAAGGATTTAAAAATACAAAAAATAATAGTAAATTTTGGTCACCGTCAACGATATGTGTTCTCAACGTCTGCGGCATCACATCGGCTTCGAGTGCAATGTTCTGACGTTTATAACGTAACGACGTAATATCTTTTAATAGTTTTCGACATAAGTTACAGACACACGTTTTTCTCACTTTTCGAAAAAAGATGGAATATTTTGTTTCACATATTTTCGATGCGAGGAGTTCTCACCAAAGTTACAGAACATGGGTGGGTACTGGATAGCAAAATATAAATTTTGGCGTACTTGAATTGAAATGTTATGGTCGGTAATTATTTTGTATACATAACAACATAAATTGTGGAACAAAGACATGATTACCAAAGTCTGCTATCGAATTGATAACATCACAGTTAAAAAGCGCCAAGGATAAAAAAGTACTATAAACAACGCGGTATTTTTAATAAGAAACTGAAAAAAGTACTTACGTACTGCATTTTTCAATACTGTTCCTAGCGCGCAACTATACTGAGAATAACTTACCTAACAGTTAGTATGTATTATTACTTTTACACGCAAATAGAAAAATTCTTCACATGTGATTATGACTTCAGCGAAAAAATGCAAACGTTTGTAGCGACGCAAATCGAAATCATAAAAAGGCCAAGCGGATTTAACAAATTTTTAAGAAGCGGACCTAATAGGACCTACGCAATTTGGGGCTCTGGTGTATATTTTTTACAGTATCGATGGCATTCATATTATTGTAGAATTCGAATAACTAATGCTGCTAAGGAAAGAGTTTTTTTTTGTCTAATTCCCAATAATTTTTGTACTTCGAAAAATTGATTTTTACGTTTTGAACTGTTCCCAATATAATTGTAAATATATCTTGTAAGTGTTTTATTGATGTTAGCAAATCGTCATAACACGATTACTTCTAGTAAAAAATCATCAATCGTCATTTTACTGTATTTTAAAAAAAAAAAAAAATCGTCAAAATGACGAAAATCGTCACATCTAACAACCCTGGTTATACACTACAAAGCACTTCTGCAGTCGACATGTTCGACAGTTTTCGGTTTGACCGACTGAAGCTTTTCATAAAGTACGAACTAGAGATGTTGGGTTTGTTTTTATATTATTTTGCAGTTTGAACTGCGCAAGGCGAATTCAACTACAGGTGGTAGCAGTACTACAACAATTCAAAAACAACAGTGGAATTATTATTGTTTACGGTTCGAAATATCAACCGTTTCTAGCCAAAGGAAAACAAATTGGTTTGTACTATCCAAAAATCAGATGGGCACTTTACACTACCTGTAGTCTTTATTATGTATTTAATCGCTAGCTGTAACAAATATAAACAACTTTGTATTTTTGTTTCTTTTACTGAAAATAGGTAGGTATGTATTTGTGTACATATTATAAATTCTTTCGTACAGTTGCTTCAAAAACTGTGTGTTCAGTTACAGTTTAAATTTTCTAATAAAAAAATAAAAATAAATCACAAATATTTTCTAAATGCTATTTCGGTATATTTTTTAATTGTTATACAATATATACATACATAGTTTATTATTCTGGGTATTTGTAAAACGGTAGCAAAGTTCTATGGTGAATTAAAATTATCAAAAATTTCTACGCTAATGTCAAAATTTATACTAGCCCCCAGGGCTAGTGAAATTTTATTCACCTCAACAGTGTCAAAAATTTACTTCCATGAGTACCAAGGTAAATTAACACAAGGTAGACTCATTTGGGAGTGTAGACATGCTCTATAAAAAACCGAGTTGTCAAAATCGTCTTCATATAAAACAATAATAATATAACGCACACATGTACAAATTTTGGCTCATATACACGAAATTTGACGTTTGGGTTCTAACTGGGGTAACATATGGGCTAACGAGTCTACCTTGTGTAAATACACCTTGCATGAGTACTTTGCTACCGTTTCACACACACCTTCTGTACTTAAATTGTTTAAGAGATTCTCAACAAAAACAAAATCTAGGTAAAATTATTGCTACGACTGGAACAAGGCGAATTCAACTACAGGTGGTGTCGGAACTACAACAATCCAAAAACAACATAGGTTGTTTTAGTAGTGTTAACGGCTAGAAATGTCAACCGTTCTTAGCAAAACACTAACAAATCAAACAAATGGGCTCGAACTGTCAAAATCAGAAGGCGTTTCGACATCACCTGTAGTTAATTCACCTTGGACTGGACTTTAAAATAATATTCTTAAGAAAGACTGTTGTTTACGATTAAAATAAAATGTAATAATAAAATATTAATGAAATAAAACATACTAATACATTTCATCATTTTCTTCGAAAAGTGGCAAATTTTCAATAGCAGCGTCAAGGTAATGTTGATTCAGCTTTACTAGCAATATATTTTCTAGTGTTTCCTCACTTAAACGGTTCCCATATTCCGTTAGTACCATCTTTAGCGCAGAAAAAGCTCTTTCAATAGTTACCTGTAGTTAATGAAATTTTAAGAGTTAGTAATATGTACATAATAGCTCTGTTTCTTTACATTTTGGGTAAAGTTCGTGCAAATGAGAGTAAGCATTATTTTCTCTCATAAAAAGATAACATTACACAAAAGTACGGGAACAGAAAATACCAAATTTTAAGCACAAAAGAAAAATTCAGTGTTTTGACAGTCTTTAGAACACCAAAAAAATTTGCGGCACTTTTGAAAAATTTTATATTGGCTCTAGAATTAAACTACTTTTACTAAAAATAAAACAAAACAAACACTTTTACAATAACTAACATTATGTTTCCCTTATATATCAGAACAAAACTTTTTATTTAAGTATGTACATTGTTTTATTCAACAACACTTTTCTGAATTTGGGTCATGAACTTTTTTCCTTTTCCTTTTTAGTTTTGTTTATGTTTTACAGCTGTTCCACAATTATACAACTTGCACGAAGAAAAAGTCTGGGCTGTTTCGTACAAGAAGAAGAAGAATTTTATTCTCTCAAATCCGCTCTCATTTACACAAATTAATAGTACGGGAACCAGGGCTGCCAAAAATTTTCAGCAAAAAATCTTAATTTCACCAAAAAAAAAATCTTATTTTTGAAGAAAAAATCTTGTTTTTGGAAAAAAGTATTTTTTTTTATTACAAATAATAAAAACAATTCCTATTTTATTTAATACATAAAATAAAAAAAAAAAACGACAAAAAAATTAATTTCCTATACTAAATTGTATTATTTAGTTTAAACATTTTAAAATGGGAACAAAGAAGGTTTTTTTAATTGAATCTAACCTTCGTCTAGACAAAACAAAAAATCTTGTTTTGGGGAAAAAATCTTAAAATCTTTTTTCGGTTAGAAAATCTTAAAAAATAAGGTAAAATCTTACTTCTGGCAGCGCTGACGGGAACGCTTGTCGTGCAAATTGGGATCCCAAAGTAGAGTAAAGAAACAGAGCTAATACTTACTTTTATACCTTTTTTATAATTTAAAAATTGAATATAGTACCTATGTCAAAACCGCTACGGTTTTGTTATTAGAAAAATAAAAAATTTTACACACCTGAGTGGCTGGTATTGCAAAACAAACGCAGCTTAAAATATACAACTCTGAATCGGTAAACTGCTTCTCCCTCCAAAATGTAAGAACATTTGTATCACTTCTTAGAAATGGAAGCTCAAGATTTTGAATTTTTGTATATACATCAGTTGCATTACCAATATTGACTTTAACTCCTCGCGAAATATATTCGTTTAATAATTCTTCTTCAGGATCAGCAAACTGGTTGAATGGTTGCTGTGCACTTGAGTTCAATGTTAAACTCAGACTTCCATCAGGGTTAAGTTCATTTGTTCTATCCCATATTAATTTTAAATATTTTGTTGCTTCAAGTTTCTGCTTCGGTGTTAAAGAATGGTGAAAACGTGGGTCTAGGTACAAACACGCTTTTAAACTGTCATTCTGCATTAATGTATTGGTTCTTTTCTCGAAAGACTGCAGAATCTGTCTACCAATTGTTTTAATCAATGGTTGGTTCGCATGTTTAATGATTTTTTCTGTGCATATTTTTGATTTTAGCCATTGTGCGTAAAAGTTACCGTAATGTAAATGCTCCTCTTGGAATATTTTTATTGCTTTCTGTAAGGGATTGAATAGAAGGCAATAGGCATCAATAAATTCCCAGAAAGTGTCATCTATTTCGAAATTTTCATCTTGTGTCTGGGTTTTTAAAGATTGAATATTCTCCAATACGTCTTTTGCTTCTTTTAAATTTTCTATCATTATATAGGTTGATCCCCATCTAGTTGGACAGTCTAATTGGGGCATCTTCAAATGTTTCGATTTGAAAATATCTCGATACCCATTTGATGTTTTTCTAATATATTTTGTTAAATTACGGGATGTAAAAAGGTATTTTGCTAAAGCTGGAGATTTTGTCACATCGAGAGCACAAAGCTGCGCAGTATGAGCAGCACAGCGAAAAACTTGAATGTTTCCAAATAATATATCCGGCATTTCCTCTACAAGTTTTATTTTTTTTAAATATTCGTCATTTGCGCTGTCTGCTTCATTTTCTTCAAAATCTTCTTCTGATACCAGGGGTAGTATTTTGGTTGCTTTAAGCATATTTGCGCCATTATCTGACGTAACTGACACGATTTGCTTAAAAGAAATTTCATATTTTTGCAAAATTTTTGTGATTCCGACAGCTAAATTTTTGCTTGGGCTTGTTGCAAACCCCTTCAATTCTACCATTCCTAAGATGTGCGATTTTATTTGGCTATCACTTATATATTGAGCACTAATGCCGAATATGTTTCTGTACAACCGCGTAGCACTGTCGATTTTTAATGATATCAGTTTATATTTTAATTCTGTAGTTATGTCACTTTTTATGTTATTTGCAACTAGTTGCAAGGTTTTTATGCAGTTTTGCGCATTTAAGTATATATGTTTTCCGTCGGTTTCTCTAAGCCCTTCACAAATGGGCATCATAATATTTCTCATATTAGGCGAATTTAAAACGTTGAAAGAAATAAAGTCCTCGGTGACTAGCCCAATATATGATCTTATTAACTGCTTCTTATTAATTTCAATTTTTATTTTATTTTTATACACTTTTAAAAAACTTGACGAAGAGTTTGCAGCTGTTTCGATATTACTCTCAAGTTTTATATTATGCAGTCTGTCTAAATGGTTTTTTAAGTTTGATACTCTATTGTTTTTCATTTTAATTTTGCATTTTTTACATATAGCCAAGCCCATATCTTCATTATTGTGAAAATAGTTCCAAACTTCATTTTGTTGTTTCCGCGGCATTGTTTTTCGTCTTCAAGTATTATGTTAAAACTAAAAAAACCCAACTGAGAATGATTTACAAATTCATATACATACATACATAGCAAAATTAAAAACAAAGAAAAAACACACAACATCTCTCTTGATTTAACTTCGGAATTTTTTAAAAGTCAGTCAAACCGAAAACTGTCGAACATGTCGACTGCCGTAGTACTTTGTAGTGTATACAATTTTGTTTTTACTTTGACTGCAACTGCGACTGTTCACCAATTAAGAATCAGAAGCAGAGTTGCCAGATGTTTTACAAATATTATTCCAAATTATTTATTTGCTGATGTTTATTATGATGAATAAAAATGTACAATAAATGAATGCTAATATAACATTTTGAGTGAACTATACTTGAGATTATAATTCTGTTTTTTATGCAAATTATTTTTAAACCCTTCACCACAGGTGGAAAGGGTTATATATAAGTTTGTCATTCCGTTTGTAATTTCTACAATATTGATCTTAGACCCTATAAAGTATATATATTGAGTGTCCTTATGAGAAGAGAAGTTGATTGAACTATGGCTTTAGGCATTGCTTTAGTAGTTGTTGTTGTTTGTGTTTTTTAGAAGCTGTTGCTACGTTTGATCTCTTCTTGCATTTTTCTTGGTTGTGGTTTTTTTGTTGTTTTTTTATGCCCTTCACCAAAAGTGGTGCATTTTATTTAAATGTGTTTAATTTAACGCATACACATATTTTTATTCAGTATATTTTAATTTAAAGCTTTTTCAGTAACAGCGTTCGTAGGAGAGTTGTCTAAGTTCTTGCTTGTGACTCATGAGGTTGCCGGTTCGAGTCTCAAAATTTTTATTCTTTTTATTTTATTTTTATTTAATTTTTTTATGATCTAAAAAACGATTTTAAGATTAAAAAATTTGAAAACGAATTTCAAACATCTATGTACTTTGGCAAAAGGTGAAACGGACTTAGTTAGGTACATATAAGTATTAATTTTTGGATTTTGTCATATTCTTCGGCATGACGAAATGAAAAGTTGGCGTGGCGTGGCTCAATTCATATTTATTTATATCTAAAGAACATTATTTATGTAACTTTTTGTTCTTATCTCACCATGGCTTAGCCGAATATAGCACTCTTACTTGTTTTTAAGTGAATTTGTTTTGTACGCAAACTTTTTTTGCCTAGTGTTTTTCTTGAATTAAATTATATCTTATTTTTGTTTAAATAACCTTGTCCAACACAAGCATTACTTATTGGTACGCAAATCATGGCTTAATCTTAAATGGCCGTGATCCAGCAGTATCTTAATAGAAATAAACTTCTGTCCAAAATGAGCTTAAAGTATAATATTTTTTAACGCCAAACACATCTTCCCATTTAACTAACGACAGTTTCATCCATTGTAATTCAAAAATGTCTGTTAAAACATTGAAATTAATCAAATTTTTGGCAGAAGAAAAACAATTTTTAAAACAACCGTTTCGTTAGTAAAAATTAGGCAAAATAACACGATATTTTTACAGCATGTAAATGTGAATATTACGTGTCGATTTTTTCCAAATATTAAAAATATAGAGAATTTGAGTAATTAACATCCTGTTGATCAAGTTATTTTAATTTTATTATTTGACAAATAATTTTATATTAAACGACAAAAGCATTAATTTTTTTTTATTATGTACAACATCTTTTAAAATAAGTTGTGTCGAAAATCGGTAAATTTTTAAAAAAATCGTCAAATTGATTTTTTTTTATATACATATATTTTATTAATTCAATAAAAAATTAGGTAACAATTGGCTAAAGTTAACGCCTCAGCGCCCTACAGGCTTAAAAGAGTCTATAGTAGGCAACTTGACATTAAATGCTTAGAAGATTATTTACATAATATACATACATATATATTTTTTATTTTGAAATAATGAAATGAAATTAAATTAACAAAAAGAAAAAAAAATTTACATAAGAAATTTTCTACGTTTTGAAGTAAATAGCTTTTAACGCAGTTCTTAAACGTTCAAAGAACCTGTATATTTCGTAAGTCAACTGGTAGTTGATTATACTCATGTGGGCCAGCAAAAGCAGTACGTTGTTTAGTCAGGTCTAGACGGCATCTTACTGAACATATATTTGAAGCTTGTCTGGTATTACGTCGCGTATTAAATACGTTTTGGATAAACTGAATGGATTGTTGGTGATTTCCTCTCAATTATTTTAAAACATACGTGAAAATTTTATGTTTATATAGACCTCGAATCGGTAAAAAATTTTAGAATAAGTTGTAAAGCGTTCCAACGTAGAATAGGTTATAGGAAGATTAAAAACAAGTTTTAGAGCTTTATTCTGAGCACACTGGAGAGATTTCAACGATTGATTAATTCTTCTTCCGTATATTATTGGAAGATACCTATGTCAAGTGGGAATGTACACGTGACTGGTAAAGCAGCATTTTTACATCAAGGCTGAGCTTATTATTAAACTTGTAGAGAATACCAATCCCGGAAGAAATTTTTGACGTAAGCATGTTTATATGACAATCCCATAGTAAGTTGTGGTTCAAGTTTACTCCTAAATATTTCACCATATCAGACTCAGTAACCAACTATCTTATCAACTGAATTTAAAACCGATATAGGGCGAAAATTTTCAGTTTTATTTGATCCAATAATTTTAGGTATTGGCGTTATTACATACCTGAATCTTAAAAATTAAATTAACTTTTGTAAGTTTTTGAACATTTTTAGCTATTTTTGTTTGTTTTAATTGACAAAAAATCATACATTTTCTTCTCTCAAAAAGACTTTTAACATAAAACCGATATTCTCACTTCTGTTGAATTTAAATGCAGCGGGCAAGAGTTTTTAATAATGAAATATTCAGTTTAAAAAAAATAATCCTAAATAAGAAAGAAATTTATAAAATTTTAGTAATAAGTACATATAAATTGATTTTCGGAGCTTGTCAATAGATAACTCTGCTTGTTTTGTATTGTTCAGGATGTCATATATTCCAATATGCTACAAAAGTTTAAGAATCTAAAATCTTTAATAATTCATAAAAATGTATTAAAAATGGGTGCCACATGAACTAAGAGATAACGAACACCGATTCTACAGAAATTCTGTTTTTGTGCTTAATAAAATGGTTTAAAAACTGATTTATCAACAGAATCCCAAGCTTAAACTTTTATATTTGAATTATGAACTGCTTACACGGGACACTTACTGTCAACCAAATAAACGAAAGTAGCCGAGAAGTTATTTAAAAATACAAAATAGTACAAAAAATTTTTGTAAATTAGTACAATATTTTTCATTTGAAAAATCGGCAAAATTACGTAAAATAACCAAATCTGGCAGCCGTGCTTGTTGTTTATAAACTCATCACAACCGGTGTGACCATTTTGACATTTATGCAGCTATATTAAGTCCCAATTTACACTAGGGCCATTTCTTGCCGGACATTTTTTGAATTCTCTTTTACTACTACCTGAAGCGTTTACGTATGAAAAATTAGAAGTCAGACAGAAATTGAAATATTAGAAGTCAGACAGAAATTAATACTTTTATGAAAACTACGAAAAGTAAGAAAGAGAAATGAAAAAATTTAACTATTGTTGATACTTTTTTTACAAAGAATTTTTTTTAATCTTTGGCATGCACGTATTAAATAGGCTCCCACTACAATATTGAAACTTTTGATGCTTCAAAAGGGAGAAAAAATACCAAAAAGGGAAAATATGGAAATTAAATTTCTTTCTTTAACTTTTTGGTTCTGCAAATGGTCCTTTTTTTAAATACCGTTAATATTGGACCTATAAACATAAAATTCCACATACAATTCGATAAGACTTTATGGGGGAACGTTTTGGCCTTTAACCGGTACTTTTTGAATATCCGTTAGTATTGGACCTTAAACATAAAATTAAACATGCAAGGTCCTAAGTGAATAAGATACTTTTTCGTTCTTTTACTGGTACTTTTTTTTTAATAATATTGACGGAAAAAAGGAAAAATTTTTCAAAATACGGAAAACGATATTATTGATTTCAAAGCGCTTCCTTTTTAAAACGATTTTTATCACATACCTGCATGTATAAAACTGAATACATTATTTCCGCTTAATTGAGTTTCTAAAAATGCACGACTTTTGACGCAATTAAACGGGAACTCAATGAAGTAGTTCTCGGTTAATTGCATCGTTGACGCAATTAGAATGACAAAGCTTTATTGAGCAAGACGTGCAATAGAGCGAAACATAACAGAAATATGACTTTCTTGCCGCAAAATAATTTTGTTTACGTTTGTGGAGCAAAAACACATAAAGAAGACGGAAACAATTAACCGATACATTTGCTCTTGTTTTTCGCAATGCGGTCTTATTTTAAGAAATAGTTAATCGGGTGACGCAATTAATCGGAACTCAACAAAACGGGTATTTTTACATAGACAGTTATACTGAATGATTTCGATCCATGATTTTTAGTGCAATAAAACGGGGAACTCAATTAAGCCAGGCTCAATTAACCGAAAACAACTGAAATTCTTTTTTTAAGAAACGTCTCATCTGGCTTGTAATGAAATAAAATGTTAAAGAAATCACATAGGCCGTTTACATTACAAATAAATCAGTAGATTTGATTTGAAATTTTCCTCAAAATCTAGTGGGTTTACGTTGTAAAGGGTGTTTTAATTTTAAGAGAATTTATCAGCATTCCATTTGATATTTCTCAATTTTAGACTAACTCAATTTGAACCATGAAAGGATACACAATCGAAAAACGCGTTAAAGTTATTCATGCTTATTATGAAAATGGGCTTTTAAATCAAAATGCATATCATGCACCTCACTTCACTTCTTCATTGCAGCATTTGGGCGAATGATAATCCAAGAGTGATGGTCGAAAAATTATGCACCCACAAAGAGTGACTGTTTGGTGCGGTTAATGGGCTGGCGGCATCATCGGGCCGTATTTTTTCAAAATGAGGCCGGTCAGCCAGTTGCTTTTTTTGCCCCGAATTGGAAGATATGTATGTGGGCGATATGTGGTTTCAACGGGACGATGCCACTTGCCCCCAAGTAACGAATTAATGGCTCTTTTGCGCGACAAATTCAATTGTCCGCCAAGATCATGTGATTTGTCTCTTAAAAGAAGCTCGTTGGACTTCTTTCTTTAGGGTCATTTGAAAGAAAAGGTGTACGTCGATAAGCCAGCAACAATTCAAGAGCTAAAGGATGAGATAATTCGGCACATAATAATTGAACCATATGAATATATCATAATAAAACGAAATGACAATAATTTCCTAAATAATTTGTGTTTTATTCAAAATCAACATCGACATTTAAATTTAACCACCCTTTCCTTTTTTTTTAAATACCTCTTATTTATGTGTCTTTTCCATTTTTTATTGTTTTCTTAATATTTTTTGTAAAGCTTCATTATTATTTTTATTTTTTTTTTTTAAATGAAAATTAAATTTTTTCTTGTGCAGCTATGTTATTTTAAGTGGCATAAGGACTAATTTCATCACTAATAGGTCGATTACGCATCGAAATCAGGCAATGCCGCTGACTTTAAAATATAAAATAAAAATAAATATTTTGTATATTTTCAAGGTATATTTACACAAGGTAGACTCATTTGGGAGTGTATACACGCTGCTCTATAAAAATAACCGAGTGGAACCGATTTGTCAAAATTGTCTGCATATAAATTTAACGCACACATGTACAAATTTTGCCTCATATGCACGAAATTTGACGCTTGGGTTCCAACTTAGGTAAACAGCTGACAAACATATGTGCCAACGAGTTTACCTTGTGTAAATATACCTTGTATATGTTAACATAAGCGGCGTTGCCTAATTTCTAAGTAGAATATTGCCTTTTATTTCAGTTTTGTTAAGAAACAAGTAACTAAAATTAATTAAGTTTCAAATAAAATGTTATTTGTAAATAAGTTTTCAACAAAAAATTAAGCATTTTTTTAAATATTTATTTACCCTTGTCTAATGCTAGATTTAGCTAGGTATAATTTTTTAATTTTAAGATCTGGTCACACTGCTTACGATTAATTTATCTTACGAACTGGTTCTTTGAGTTTACTCGTCACATCAAACCAGAACTGTACGAACGCACAGGCAATAAGACTTTTCAACAGTTGACATGTATCTATGTGTGTTGATATTTATGTGTGTGTTATCCAGTGCTGCAAAATTAAAATTTTGAAATGGTACTGAACTTCAACTAAAAATGAACTTTTTCCCACCAAATGGTACTTTTTGTTAAATAATAAAACAATTATTTATCAAAATAAAAGAAGCAAAAGATATTTTATTGAAATTAATTTATCTACATATGTATTTATTTAAGAACATACAGTATTTATATTAAAGGTATAAAGGTACAAAAAATATTCATCTTATACACAAGCAAAAGGTAGGTACGTTGTTATCAGTATTTTCTACATGCAAACTTTTACATAAACAAGACCAATATATTTCTGAACAGGTTGAGACGTAACATCTTGCTGCTTACTATTATCATTTTAATTGTTTAACATAAAACAAAATGAAGCAGCTGATTGGCAACGTTACTGTTACTCTTTGCTAACTGAGCCTTAATTCCTTTAATATTTTGCAAGAATACACATTCGAATTAATGAAAATTTAGATTACTAAAAATTTTAAATTGTAAATTTAAATTAAATTTTAATTAAATATAGCTCAAGTTCTGTCAACACAATTCTACAATTTATTTTAAACGAAAAAATCAATAAAGATTTTTTGTTATATAATTAAAAAGTTATTTCAAAACAACTTAAATGTTAATTAAATCAAAATTATAGTTTTTAAATTTTCTTAAAAAAAAAATCCCTCTCCAACCGCTGAAGTAGAGCGTTTGTTTAGTGGAGTTAATAAAAAGTAAGCTTAGAACAGAACTGAATACAAAGCTTTTGTGCATAAGAGAACGATTAAAACTAAATAACGAATGCTGCTATACTATTAATACCTAATAAGCAATTTTGCTGGAAATCAAGTGCAAAACAATTGGTATTCAAGTTTCAAGGGTTGAGATATACTTTTGTAGCACTTTATTTCAAAAGCATTCTCCAGTAAAATGGGAATCAGAAATTAGTCAATATTAACATTGGTTGGTGCTTATGGTTTTATTTTTAGTCATAAAAAACTTAATTTTATTAAGTTTGAGCAAAAATCGTGATTCATAATAGTTTTAGACGAACTTAAATTATTTTCTAGAGAAGAATTTATACTAAACACATAGCAAATTATGAACCAATCGTCACAAAACTCTGTAAAGTTATTTCTCGTACTAAAAAACAATTATTTGTGAACAACTAATTGTCAACGTTGTTGTTGTTTTGTTTTTGCACTTATGAAATTATGTACTTCAATTAAAACAAATTTCGATATATGTACATAGAAGTGAAATTTTTTATAGCGTTTTATAGTTTTAAAGTGGTTCTATAAAACTGTGACGTACAAAATTTTATTACAGTAGCATTATTTGCTACGGTTTTAGACGTACTAAACCTTTGAGCCTATGGAAAATTAACAGTGTGATTTTTGCTCCTTTAAAACTATAATGTAAAGGGTGTTTTTTGAGTGATACAAAATTAAATCATAATAAAACATAGTTATATATTTTTGATATCAATGAAAAGGGTTTATTGGATGACATTAATGTTTAAATATGATTTCGGCCATGTGGGCGCCGCAGTTGGCGCGTAGAAGACGCAATCTGGAACACCAATTTTCAACAACTTTTCACATTCTGACCGTCATCAATTTTTAAGACATATGGGCCAATGACTCCGCCAGCCCATAAAACGCATTAAACAGTAATTTTCTGTGGATGAAAGGGTGTTTCGACAAAAGCTTGGAGATACTTCTCGCTCCAAATGCGACAATTCTGCTTATTTACGTACTTATTCATCGGAAAATAAAATTTTGAATGGATATTCAAAATCAATATCAATTAATGCTTCAACCCATTCGCCGAAATATTTTGATTAAAAATTTCCACAATTTGAACGCGTTGCTCTGGTGTAAGTCGTCCCATAATGAAATGTCAAACTATACAAAAAGCAACTATCAGCTGTTAAATGATGCAGTGATGCTAACTTAAAGTTGTATCACTCCAAAAAAAACACCCTTTACTTAATTTTATTACAATAGCGTAATTTGTTACGGTTTAAGGCGTATTAAACAGCTTTCCGAGAAAAGGTTTATATAGAGCCCATTGCAAATAATGGACCGATCTTCACGTAATTTAGCAGAATTATTTCTAGTCATATTGAACGACATCAACCCATGAATTATACCACCATTTATGGTTGTTTTTGTAACATTTCGACTCAAAACTCTTATCCTACTGAATCGATTTCTCTGGATGTCAACCCCAAACTGCTTAGGATAAATAGAAGAAATTTGACACGAATATTGTTTTTTTTTCTTTTAAGTTGTATGAAAGTGAGCGTGTTTTCAACAGACTGACAGACAAACGAAAATGGCTAAATCAATTTTGAATAAGTCAAGTGTCCATAATATATATGTACTAGCTTAACCCGGTGCGCTTCGCTACACTGCTTTAACCACTATATCGGTTGAGAGATATTTAATATATGCATCCTATGGAAGGTAGTTCCCCCCTGCGCCTACCCGCTTTATTTTTATTTTCAAAGTGAAGTATACCATAAGAGTGACTTCTACAAAGTTTGAACTTTCTCACTATAACAGTTTTTAAGATATCCGATATTAAACATTGGCCTCCTATGGTGGGCAACACTTCCCCCGCTGCTATTTTATTTCAATTTTGGAGCTCAGAAGATCCTACTACCAAAAGTTCAACAAATTGCTTGCAGCGGCTCTTATTAATATTTCTATCTATGAGGGGTACTGCTCATCCTCTGGCTACCCCGCCCATTTCTATATTGAAATTTATAGTTTACCATAATAGTAGCTTTAACTACGTTTGAAGACTCTCCCTTTAATAGTTCTTTAGTTGAGCGATATTTAATGTATGCATCCTATGGGAGGTATTTCCCCCCTGCGCCTATCCGCTTTATTTTTATTTTCAAAAGTGTAGTATACCATAAGAGTGACTTCTAGAAAGTTTGAACATTCCCACTATAACAGTTCTTAAGATATGCGATATTAAACATTGGCGTCCTATGATTGGCATCACTTCCTCCGCTGCTATTTTATTCCAATTTTGAGGCTCAGAAGATCCTACTACCAAAAGTTCAACAAAATGCGTGCAGTTGCTCTTATTTATATGTCTTCTATGAGGAGTACTGCTGCTCCCCTGTCTACCCCGCACATTTTTATATTGAAATTTATAGTTTACTATAATAGTGGCTTTAACCACGTTTGAAGACTCTCCCTTTAATAGTTCTTCAGTTGAGCGATATTTAATGTATGCTTCCTATGGGACGTATTTCCCCCCCTGCGCCTACCCGCTTTATTTTTATTTTCAAAAGTGAAGTATACCATAAGAGTGACTTCTAGAAAGTTTGAACATTCTCACTATTACAGTTCTTAAGATATGCGGTGGTAAACATTGGCGTCCTATGGGGAAAACCACTACCCCAGCTGCTACTTTATTTCAATTTCGGGGCTCAGAAGATCCTACTACCAAAAGTTCAACAAAATGCGTGCAGTGGCTCTTATTTATATTTCTATCTATGAGGGGTACTGCTCCTCCCCTGTTTACCCCGCCCATTTTTATACTGAAATTTATAGTTTGCCATAGTAGTAGCTTTAACCACGTTTGAAGACTCCCCCTTTAATAGTTCTTCAGTTAAGCGATATTTAATATATGCATCCTATGGGAGGTTTTCCCCCCCCCCTCCCCTACCCGCTTTATTTTTATTTTCAAAAGTGTAGTATACCATAAGAGTGACTTCCACAAAGTTTGAACATTCTCACTATAACAGTTCATAAGATATGCGATGTTAAACATTGGCGTCCTATGGGGGATTCAAATACCCCCGCTGCTATTTTATTTCAATTTCGGGGCTCAGAAGATCCTACTACAAAAAGTTCAGCAAAATGCCGCCAGCGGCTCTTAAGATATGCGATAATAAATATTGGCATCCTATGGGGGGTACCAATTCCCCTGCCCCTATCGAAAAAATAAGTAGCCTATTTTATTTCTAGGGCTCACGTGATGTTACTGTAAAAATTTCAAGAAAATCGGTGCAGTAGTTTCGGAGTCTATAAGCCAACAAACAAACAAACACACAAACATACAAACATTTTTCATTTTTATATATATAGATATACTTTATGGGGTCTGAGATGAATATCAAAAAGGCGTCACATGGATTGACAAAGAAAGGCTGAAGTTCTCGAATTGGCTGGTAATGCTGCTCGTGATAACAAAAAAGACAAAAATTTTTCCCCGTTATTTGCAATTGGTCATCCATTCGTAATGACGAATAATTGAACAAATTTTTGTCTGGCGTAACAATTGCTTAAGGTGGTGTTTTGCCAAACATTCAAGCTGTACTTTTACCCAAGAAAACAGAAAAGAAGTCTTAAATTATTTTTCTTTGCGGTTTTAAAAAATTTAAATATTGCGTACAGGCCATCGTATTTTTCCTTTTTAAACTTTCCTAAATGTTTTAATAAAAAATGTTAAAAAAATAAATCTATTGCATTAAACACATTCGAGACAGCAGGCTACACGAACACAATAATACAAATGCTGCTGGCTAAAATTTTAGTCGTGTAGTCAGCTACTGAATTATGTTGAAGACGGCAGGTGCTGCCACTATCATCTCTTTTTTTACTTTTATAAAATGGAAAAACATGCCTAAATGCAGACTCTTATACAAACTTAATTTAAAAAAAAATAATAAATATATAAATACTTACTTCCCTACAAGAAATGAATGAGCGAGTAGTCACTTAACACCAAAATGAAAAATGTGACTACTCGCTCATTCATTTCTTGTAGGGTTATAATACATTTTATAACGTAAAAACAAATGAATTTAAAACATTTAAAGTAAATTAAATTTGTTGTTTTTGTAACTTATAAACAATATAAATTTAAAGGCAGATTAAACAAAAAAATACATATAAACAGCTTTTAAAATAAAAAATCTCGTTAACGCACGTGGAATAGGTTGAAAAAGTTTTAGAATATTTTGGATACGTACGTAAATGCGTAAAAACTATGTATCACTGCTGCAGTGATGCAATATGTTGTTGCTGATGCGTGATTACCAGTTGCAGTTGTGTTGCTGACACTTTGCACAACAGCTGTGCAAAGTTTGAAATTTCAAAAGTTTAATAAGCAAACATTAAAAAAATACTAAAAATGTTTTTTACAATAACAATGACAAATTTAATTGAAAAGATTGAACCAAAAAGAAACAAATTTCTTATAAATGACAAGAAAAAGCATCACAAAACAAAAATTAAACGATTTCATTTTTGTCAAAAGTAATTGTTTCAGTAAATTAACTGAAGCTATAATTGCCAGTTTACTGCAGAACTGCGGCATCACTGCATAAAAACTTTTGACATATGAAAATGGTGCCAAGTTTGGTACAAGTGATGCTTTTACGAACATTAAACTGCGCAAGTGATACGCAACAACTGCATTTGAGAACGTTCCCTTTATCAATAACTTTTTTGGTAAAAACTGGATCTAAGAAGTATTGTTATTATTAGAAACTACTTCGAAATACCTTTCACATGATGTATTAAAAATTCCGATTTATTAGCCCGTTAAGAGCCAATTTTGAAAATAAATAATTCTTGAAAGATTTCTCTACAAAACTTAAAATTTGTCAATATATTTATTAAAACATAATATGTTTAGGGAAGAACACTTCATGCTTTTATATACAATATTATATAAAATGTTGTATATATTAAGCTTTAAAAAAGTATATGTATGTTTGAAAATTACTCAATTTATTTAAAAGTTTGATTAAAAATATATGTATGTGTTAATAATTTATGTACTTGTTACATATTTAATTATTGTAATATGTAGTACATACATTATTAACAAGGCATGGCCGAAAAACTTTATTTAGCCAAAAACTTTATTAAGCCAATATATCATATTGGCTCTTAAAAACACACTTTGAAGCATTTTTCAAAGATATGAATACATAATCTTTACGACCTATAACTCCTAAACTAGGAGCGTTGGCGCGAAAAACATCTTCCTATGAAACTTCTTTAAAGATGAATGAAACTTCTTTAAAAAAAAGAAAATTTTTTAAGCACTTGTTTCTAAAATATTTTTTAATATTAGCAACACTTTTTCTGTTTTGTAGTGGACAAAAATAGAAATTAGTTTAATTTGACTACAACGACAAAATAAGCACCGACAACAACCTGCAGCCATGTAGCCGTGTCGTCGTGAAAATAATCATTTCCATATACACACACTTTTGAAATATTGAATTCGATAGCTTGCTGTCTCGAATGTGTTTATGGCATAACACTTTCCTTTTTAGCTGTAAAACATTTTAGCACTTATTTTAAGCAATTTAGCACTTTTTCTCTTTCATCTCATGGCAACACTGTATGCAACCAACAACGAAAAATGACTGGTTGCATAGACATGTTGCAAAGTGTGTACCTACTATTATTTGCACAGCAGAAGTGAATGCAAGATTTTACTTTTTGAACAAAAAACTGTTAACTTTTGCTTTTCTTTTAAAAACTGTACAAGACCAAGGCTAATTCAGTAAAAGTTGGTTGCAGATTTTGACAGTTCGATCCAAAAAGTTTTGATTTGTTAGTATTTTGTTCGGCATGGCTTACATGACGAACAGGAAGATTTACAATGCAATGCAAAAACCTGAAGTTGTTTTATTTGTTCTTGGATCGTTGCAGGGCTGCAGGCTACTTTTTTTCCTTGTCCCCAAAAAATTAAAAAAATATACCCAAAAATCCCTAAATTAAAAAACAAAACCTTAAAAAGTTAATGTTTTTTTGATTATTTTCTTCTGACCAAATTTAAATTTTTTTCCAAATATGTAGTAAGAAAAATTTTAATAAGATATCCCCAAATAAATTTTTTTTTAGTAAAAACAATTATTTTATGTATTTTGTTCTTGTTTTTTTAAATCCTTTTTATGCGACTCCAGTGAGGAATTACAAGCAAAACAATATGCTGTTTTTGAAGACGAATAAGCCAATTTATAAGAATTTGGAGCTTGTTCTATCGGTTTTAGCCATCCTTAAAATCAAAATTAAAAAAAATATCCTTCATTTATTTCATACTTCGATTCATCATAAGCACTTACCAATAGCCCAGCATCATTTTTCGCAAGCTTTATTATATTTTCTTTCATGAATACTTATTTTTGGGGAAGACATATTTGCTTGAAAATTATCTTTTAAAAATCACAAAATTGTAAGTGTTGTCAATGGTTTTATACTCTTTCATTTTTAAAACACTCACTCAAGAATAAAAATAAATATAAGTTTATTAAGTACCTTTTACATCCTTAGCAAAAATGTTAATCTTAATTACATAGGACACTTTAAGGCAGAATAAGTCTTTACTTTCTGTTTCTGTTCCGTGCCGTTCTGTTTCGGAATTGTAAAAGTTACTTTTTCTGTAGCAACTTATCAGCCATTTATGACAAATATATTAGTTTTGCATCCTCCATTGTTTTATTTCAATAAGTTTAAAGCACATAAATTTGAAGAAATTAAATTTTATGAATTCTTAAAATCAAAAAATAGTTTATTTCAATATAAATATGTATTTTTTATTATATATTTTGCTGCCACTTACAATTACTTAACAAATTTTTGATTTTAACAAGCTGAACCGCAACAGAACAGAAAAACTAATCAATTTCACAGGTTTTTTAATAACAAAAACAAATCAGCTGATTCGTAACAGAACAGAAAGTAAAGACTAACTGAGCCTTTACACCGTATTAGTTGATGAGAGTAAGATAAAAGTTTTGATACTTTTTTTAATATTTTATATACGAAACAAAAAAAAAATAAGCGTAAATTATTAAAGAAGGGAAAATATATTCAAAATTTGTAAAATCCCCGAAAAATGCTCGAATTTGTTTTCTAAATCCCCAATCCCCAATCCCCACATGACTTTCTTTGTCCTTTTTGCTCGCATGAAATCCCCAAGTGTGACTACTCCATTGTATACACAAGAGGGTTAGTTTTAACTTCGTTTAAAAACGAAAACATGTCGTTAAAAACAAAGACAAGTCGTCTCACTACCAACACTTTTTAACAATGACATGGTCCATGCTTGCATCGGACCAGCTCATGGAGTAGTCCATTTAATCAAATTGGATCAGATGGTCCAATATTATTTGCAGGGCTGTAGTTGAATAGGCTTTGCATCAATAATCAGTCTTCTCAGACTTTTTTGAGCTCCAAACGCTAAACGTCAATTTTGTTCAGTTTTCGATTTTTTTTTTAATTTAATTTTGCATACAAAAAAGCTTGTATAATATTTCTGTCAAAAATCGCAAAAAACTGAGAAAAACTACAAAAAATCGGTAAGTGTCAATTGTGTTTAGTTTTTGTTATTTTTTTTTTATAAAACAAAAAATGGAGATCACATATTCAGTTAAAAAACTAATATTAAGTACACAAGTCTTTAAGAAAGTACACTTCAGCTTCATCGATTTCATTACTGGTGTTTTGACCTGAATACATGCTATCAGAAATAAATAGTGGCTGAATATATTCACATAGGCCCGTTTTCACAACTTACCAATAGCTGAAGGCAGGATTTTATCGGCTGTATAAAAAGTGTTCCATTATTACAACTTTACTTTAACCTACCAGGTAGGATGACCATTAATTTACTTTATCGCTCACTTTAGCTAAAAGTCAAGTTTTAATAAATAGCTTTCGGTAAGTTGTGTAAACGGGCCTTAAAATGATAACCAAAAATCACGTGGAAAAAAGTTGACAGTTTTTTTAAAATTATTAATGAAAACCAAAATTTCAATGACAAGCTATTAAAAAAATCGATGAAATAATATAAAGGGTAAAAATAGCCAAGTAAATCGCAAGTTATATAAAAAATCGCCAAATGCAAAAACCCACCGCCAAACACGTTTCAAAATCAAACAGTGACAGCCCAGCCAATAATAACAAGAAAGTATAGTAGGTTAAGCCCGACCATATGATGCTCTACATCACAGTATTTTTAAATATATTTTAAAGAAAGTACACTCACAATATTATTACAGTAACGGACTGTAGTTTATTTAAGAAATATTCCGTTCAGTCATTTTTAAATAAATAAACATTTAAAATTCCAAGCAAATTTATTTTTAACTGATTCTAACAGTTATTCAAAAAACTAAGTGCATATTAATACGGATTTTCAGTTGCAGTTAATATTGTCCGTTGATTGAGTTAAATTCTTCTTTATGTTAAAGTAAATAAAAATGTAATTTAAAGCAACGAAAAGTTCATTTAATTTTTACTGTCAAAAATTCAACCGCGAATTCCGTAAAAACAAATCAATATTCAGTTATCTTTTATAAATTAATTGTCAAAAAATTCAACACCATATTCAGTAAAAACAATTAAATATTCAGTTATTTTATATAATTTTACTTCCAAAAATTAATTTTTACTTATCTATAAAAAATGAATTGCTTGTTTTGTGTAAGCAATTCCCAAATTTTAAAAGTAAAATAATTGCGAAGCCATATCGGTCATGCTGCTGGTGTCTTATAATTGAGAGTTCTTCTGTAAACAACGTGGTCAAGTACAACAAAAGTAAAACAAACGTGTGTAACTGGGTAAGTAAATAAAAATATTCTCCCTTTCTCGCTTATAAGAAAAACAAGCGGACAGGTGTCTGTCTGGTATTTTTTTAGAAATTCGGCTCTTTTGTGGAGTAAACGAAAATTTAATAAAATAACTGAATATTTAATTGTTTTTACTGAATATGGGGTCAATTTGACAGTAAAATTTTAATAAATAACTGGGTTCGAATCTCAGGTCAGTCAAGAATGAATGATTATCAATAACAATTTTAATTAATTTTCATGTTGTAAAATTCCTTTCTTCATAAAAATAATTTAATGAAAATTAAATTTGATGAACTTAAGCCTGATTAAAATATTAAAAATTTGGATTAAAAACCATAAATAGTTCAACAAAATAACCACAATTCTAATTAACCACAATTCTAATTAAATAACTGAATATTTAATCGTTTTTACTGAATTTGGTGTTGAATTTTTGACAGTAAAATTTTACAAAATAACTGAATATTTATTTGATTTTACGGAATATGGTGTTGAATTTTTGACAGTAAAAATTAAATGAACTTTTGGTTAAAAATAAATGAAAAATAGGTAGACCGGTTTTTAATTGAACTTGCATTTATTTTATATTACATTTTCAGTTAATTTTACGTACAGAATATTGTGAGTGTACGTATACGTGTTAAAAATACCCACTCAAAATATTTTTATATTTGCTTACGCTGGGTCTCCACGAAGCAATTTTTTTGCTAAGCACAAGCAAAATCGTCGGCAGAACAATGGCGCAATAATTGCTGATTTTATTGCTGCAGAACACGTGAAATGGCTTCGCCATAAGCAAACGTACAGAGGAATGAAATGTCAGATAAATGACAACTCATTTTACAGCAGATTGCTAAGCAATAATTGTTCCAGATATCAGAAAAGCAATCATTGCGCAATGGATTGCCAATCATGGCAATATGATGTCTATACGTCACAAATTTACCGGATCAGTCAAATTTCACTTTTGCCGCAATAAATAATGCTACATGTAGACCCGGGGTTACGCAATATATCCACCCGATAGCGTACATTTGAATTAGGCTTGCTAGATTCAAATTTGCAAGGTTCTTGTCAAACACTAACAAAAAACTTGATTTTGAAAGGGTTCTTGACAATTAAAGACCAACATAATCTTTTTTGAAAATTATATTTGCTCGTAAATAATGTTGCCAGACGGCCTGGAATGACCTGGCTTGTCCAGTTTTTTTTTTGGTTCTTGTCAAGGTTCCAGCTAAAATAATTCAAAAATGTGAAAAATTACTTTTTTATTAACTGTATTTGTTATAGCTGCTTTACACTTTCACACAAGTCTTACGTATTTTGAAAAAAAATACAAGCCTTTCATAATAAGTTGTTATTAGTTTTTGAAAATTTTCAAATAATAATTATGTAGTTCAGAAAAGCATTTTCGTAATATACAACTTTGTGGGATTAAATAAAATTAAAAAAAAAATAAAAATTTATGATTTGCAAAAAGACTTTTCAATAAATACATGCGGCCCATATTTTCAAAAGTGTGTTGGAAAAACGTGCAAAATCTTTTTGTGAAAGGACTGAAGGCATTTTAAATAATCTTAACTTACAAGAATCGACTACTTTCTTGTGAGTAAAGTCGATCATTGGCCGAATAAAGGCTACAATTTTAATTTGACTATATTTTGATTTAAGACGATTGCGAAAAATTCAAACATTTTTGTTTATAACTAAAGCAAAAGGTTTTTTAATTCTGTAAATAACAATACAAAACATGTATGTATGGCTAAGTATAATTTTTATTATGTTATTTACGTCAAATTGCACCCCTTCCAATTAAAACTAATTTTTTCTTTATCTTCCACTTAACAGTTTCTTTTAAAAACTGTACAAGACCAAGGCTAATTCAGTAAAAGTTGGTTGCAGATTTTGACAGTTCGATCCAAAAAGTTTTGATTTGTTAGTATTTTGTTCGGCATGGCTTACATGACGAACAGGAAGATTTACAATGCAATGCAAAAACCTGAAGTTGTTTTATTTGTTCTTGGATCGTTGCAGGGCTGCAGGCTACTTTTTTTCCTTGTCCCCAAAAAATTAAAAAAATATACCCAAAAATCCCTAAATTAAAAAACAAAACCTTAAAAAGTTAATGTTTTTTTGATTATTTTCTTCTGACCAAATTTAAATTTTTTTCCAAATATGTAGTAAGAAAAATTTTAATAAGATATCCCCAAATAAATTTTTTTTTAGTAAAAACAATTATTTTATGTATTTTGTTCTTGTTTTTTTAAATCCTTTTTATGCGACTCCAGTGAGGAATTACAAGCAAAACAATATGCTGTTTTTGAAGACGAATAAGCCAATTTATAAGAATTTGGAGCTTGTTCTATCGGTTTTAGCCATCCTTAAAATCAAAATTAAAAAAAATATCCTTCATTTATTTCATACTTCGATTCATCATAAGCACTTACCAATAGCCCAGCATCATTTTTCGCAAGCTTTATTATATTTTCTTTCATGAATACTTATTTTTGGGGAAGACATATTTGCTTGAAAATTATCTTTAAAAAATCACAAAATTGTAAGTGTTGTCAATGGTTTTATACTCTTTCATTTTTAAAACACTCACTCAAGAATAAAAATAAATATAAGTTTATTAAGTACCTTTTACATCCTTAGCAAAAATGTTAATCTTAATTACATAGGACACTTTAAGGCAGAATAAGTCTTTACTTTCTGTTTCTGTTCCGTGCCGTTCTGTTTCGGAATTGTAATAGTTACTTTTTCTGTAGCAACTTATCAGCCATTTATGACAAATATATTAGTTTTGCATCCTCCATTGTTTTATTTCAATAAGTTTAAAGCACATAAATTTGAAGAAATTAAATTTTATGAATTCTTAAAATCAAAAAATAGTTTATTTCAATATAAATATGTATTTTTTATTATATATTTTGCTGCCACTTACAATTACTTAACAAATTTTTGATTTTAACAAGCTGAACCGCAACAGAACAGAAAAACTAATCAATTTCACAGGTTTTTTAATAACAAAAACAAATCAGCTGATTCGTAACAGAACAGAAAGTAAAGACTAACTGAGCCTTTACACCGTATTAGTTGATGAGAGTAAGATAAAAGTTTTGATACTTTTTTTAATATTTTATATACGAAACAAAAAAAAATAAGCGTAAATTATTAAAGAAGGGAAAATATATTCAAAATTTGTAAAATCCCCGAAAAATGCTCGAATTTGTTTTCTAAATCCCCAATCCCCACATGACTTTCTTTGTCCTTTTTGCTCGCATGAAATCCCCAAGTGTGACTACTCCATTGTATACACAAGAGGGTTAGTTTTAACTTCGTTTAAAAACGAAAACATGTCGTTTAAAACAAAGACAAGTCGTCTCACTACCAACACTTCTTAACAATGACATGGTCCATGCTTGCATCGGACCAGCTCATGGAGTAGTCCATTTAATCAAATTGGATCAGGTGGTCCAATATTATTTGCAGGGCTGTAGTTGAATAGGCTTTGCATCAATAATCAGGCTTCTCAGACTTTTTTGAGCTCCAAACGCTAAACGTTAATTTTGTTCAGTTTTCGATTTTTTTTTTAATTTAATTTTGCATACAAAAAAGCTTGTATAATATTTCTGTCAAAAATCGCAAAAAACTGAGAAAAACTACAAAAAATCGGTAAGTGTCAATTGTGTTTAGTTTTTGTTATTTTTTTTTTATAAAACAAAAAATGGAGATCACATATTCAGTTAAAAAACTAATATTAAGTACACAAGTCTTTAAGAAAGTACACTTCAGCTTCATCGATTTCATTACTGGTGTTTTGACCTGAATACATGCTATCAGAAATAAATAGTGGCTGAATATATTCACATAGGCCCGTTTTCACAACTTATCAATAGCTGAAGGCAGGTTTATCGGCTGTATAAAAAGTGTTCCATTATTACAACTTTACTTTAACCTACCAGGTAGGATGACCATTAATTTACTTTATCGCTCACTTAAGCTAAAAGTCAAGTTTTAATAAATAGCTTTCGGTAAGTTGTGTAAACGGGCCTTAAAATGATAACCAAAAATCACGTGGAAAAAAGTTGACAGTTTTTTTAAAATTATTAATGAAAACCAAAATTTCAATGACAAGCTATTAAAAAAATCGATGAAATAATATAAAGGGTAAAAATAGCCAAGTAAATCGCAAGTTATATAAAAAATCGCCAAATGCAAAAACCCACCGCCAAACACGTTTCAAAATCAAACAGTGACAGCCCAGCCAATAATAACAAGAAAGTATAGTAGGTTAAGCCTGACCATATGATGCTCTACATCACAGTATTTTTAAATATATTTTAAAGAAAGTACGTATACGTGTTAAAAATACCCACTCAAAATATTTTTATATTTGCTTACGCTGGGTCTCCACGTAGCAATTTTTTTGCTAAGCACAAGCAAAATCGTCGGCAGAACAATGGCGCAATAATTGCTGATTTTATTCCGTGCAGTCAGTTTATTTATTTATTTTATTTATTTATTTATTTATTTATTTAATCAATACAGCACAACAAGAACTAGTCTTATCTAATAGTACTGGGGAGATAGTGGCACAATATGGTTTTGTTATTAAAATATTAAATATAAAAATAAAAATTATTACTATATTAAAAATTAATGAATAAAAATAATATTACAAACATCAAATAAATATAAGTTAAAACATTATGTATATAAAAGCCATGTAAAGTTTGCGGTTAAACAATTATTGTTATCCTAAACGATTAAATATTGCAGTTTTAAAATGCTTTGCATTGCTTATGGTTTGAATATTAGGGGGAAGTTGGCGCCAAAGATTGATAGCAGTGAAGAAAAAGTGTCTTTTCGATATATCTTTTCTAAAGCGAAAGGTATTTACTTTGTTTCCTCGGTCAGACCTTGAAAAGGTTATTCTATTGTATAGGTATTCAGGCTGTTTAGTGTAAATCACTTTATGAAAAAATAATAATGTTCGAAGCTTTAACAAGCCGTCAAATGGTATATTACATATTTGTCTAGAGAACTGTGAGATTCTGCTTCGCCTACTGCGGCCAAACACATATCTGGCAATATTATTGTACGTTACATTAAGCCTTTTCATACTTAATGTATCACAGTTCGCGAATAGTTCACAACCGTACAAGAGCGTTGGCAATAAATATGTTTTAGCAAGTAACATTCGAATATCAAAAGGTGTGTAATGTTGCGACATCCAAAGGTTTCTTAACATCGCATATGTTTTACCACATATAACATTTATGTGGTTAGACCAGTCTAATTTCTTGTTGAATATTACCCCTAAATTTTTGGCAGTTTCATCTATTTTGATTATAGATTCTCCGATCAGAATTGGTGGTAAAATAGTTTGCAACGATTCGGTTTTTCCAATCATCATAGCTTTTGATTTTTTTGCATTTATGGAGAGTCCATTGGCTGAAGCCCATTCTTTAACATTATCTAGGTCATTATTGATCTGGTTAATGCAATTATTAATAGTAGATGGTTCACAACTTATAAAAAGTTGGACATCATCTGCATACATATGTATTTCACAAAAACTGAGTCGAGAAGGTAGGTCGTTAGAATATAATACATATAATAGTGGAGCAACTATAAGACTCATCAGTCCCATGGAACACAGATTGGCTTCTGTCACACAGATATGAATAAATCATCTTTACTGCGGTTGCTGAAAAAAAGAACATGTGCCTTAGTTTTTGACAAAGAATTAAATGGTCCACTGTATCAAATGCTTTAGAATGATCAAGCAAAATTAAAAATGATACCATACTGTTATCTACGTTTGCTCTAAGCTCCTCTGAGACTTCGATTAAGGCAGAAATGCAACTGTGTTTAGGTCTGAAACCAGATTGCTTGTCGGTAAGCAGAGAATTTTCATGCAGAAAGTGGTTCATTTGAGTATGGATTAAACGTTCGAAGACTTTAGATAAAAAGGGTAATATAGCTATCGGTCGATAAGTGTTATCAGCCTTCGGTATAGGAATAATCTTTGCGTGTTTCCACGCTGATGGAAAAGTAGAGGTTGTTACAATATTGTTAAAAAGATATGTTATATGTAAAAGAGTATAAGTAATTATTAACTTTATGAACTTCGGGTGGATTCCATCGTATCCCACAGAATGTGATTTAATACTCAAAATAGAACCTAGGACGTCTTCTTGTGTGAAATGTATGAAATTAAAGCTCAGTGTACCATTGGAATTATGATCACTGGCATTCATGGTATTAGTAGAATTGTCATAAAAGTTAGGATCCACTTCTGGCATTGGAATATTGGTAAATTCATAATTCAATTTGTTAATATCGATTGTATTATCATTTTTGGCATTACCATTAACAATTCCCATATTCCGAATTTCCCTCCACTTCTTCTTCGAGCAAACAGCCGATTCGAACTTTTCTTTATAAAATATTGATTTTGAAGATCTAATTTTTGAATTTACTCTTCTTCTAGCTTCCTTAAAAACATTATGAAGCTCAGTAGTTTTAAAACGCTTCCATCTCTCATAGGCTATGTTTCTTTCCGTGATCAAGGTTTTAATCTCATTAGAAAACCATGGTTTACCATTACGTATTTTACTTGTTCTTATTGGAACGTATTTTTCATATAAATAGAGAATATTATTCTGCAAGAAGGTTAATTGCTCATCTACGGTTGGCATAAAGAAGACTTGGTTCCAAGAAATGGTCGACAATTCAGTTTCCAATGATTGAAAATCTATGTTCTTAAAGTCTCTAAACGTTATCTCCCGTGTCTGTTCTCGAGATTTTATGTTATAGTCATAAGACAAAAAGATCATGTCATGTTTTGAGAACATGGACGCGGAGAGCTGATCAAAGAGCAATAGTTTTGAAAGGTTATTAATGAAATAAAGGTCGAGTAGAGTACTTGAAGTCCGTGTAAAGTGGGTTGCCAAAGAACAATTAACCAGCATCAAGCCAATGGCATTCATTTCCATCATCAAATTTTGGTCAGCTAATATATTTTCGTTGAAATCTCCAGTAATAATAACGTCAGTATAACCAAGAGTAAGTGTTGTCAGCTTGTTCAATAGTGGGTTAAAATCTGTATCTTTATTAGGTTTATAAATGGAACCAATTAAAAGATTCTGGTTATTGCTATTTAAAATTTCTAGAAACAGATACTCAATTTTCTCATCTGAAAGAGACTTACATTTAAGTTTACAGTTTATTGATGATTTTGCATAGATAGCTGCACCTCCACCATTTGAGGACCTATCGGCTCGGAAAAGACGAAAACCATTTAACCCATAAATACTATCTTGGATTTCAGAATTAAACCAAGATTCTGAAATACACAAAATGTCAACACCAGATTCTTCAAAAATATATCGAAATTCGTCCATTTTGTTGTTCAAACTTTGAGCATTAATATGACAAATATTGAGACCTGAAGTTCTTCTGCAAAGAATTCTGGTCATATTGTATAAATTTTCTTTGGAGCCACCCATCCTATCATCAAATTGTAAAACCATTATAACAAACAAAGTTCCTACAAGCAAAGCAAGCATTTACATCAATATTGTTATTTTTAACAAGTATATATAAACTGAAAGAGAAAACATTACATATAAAAAGATTTTTGAAATGATTAAGAAAATTTGCTATATAGAGTTTAAAATTGTATACTATGGCCCGAGATATCCAATATAGTCTATTGGCAATTTGATTTTCAAAAAGTTTTTTGGAAATATAGATATAGATAAGTACAGTATAGCAATAATTAAAGAGGTTACAAACTTTCATGAAATGTATTATCATGGGTACCGTATCTGCTTCCACCATCAGAGTGTTGAATAGGAAATAACTCTTTTAGAATATTAATTTCATTAATGCATATCGGTTCATCATTTCCAAGCTGTCGTATGTATACTAGGCCTCGGTTTGTAAAAGCAGCTGATATTAAACCATCTTTTTTTAATCGATGAGCTTGCAGAAATATATGGTGGTTATCGGGGGTAAGATTTTCGTTCACGAAAAAAGGAACCGAGCTATCAAAACCAATTATATTTAAACGTAATGAATCTTTACGATGCTTAATAAAACTAGTTATTGACTTCAGGACAAAGTTTCTTTCATACGGACATTGAAATTTGACAATAATCGCAGCATCTGAGGGGTTTTTATTGTTATTTCTTTTATTTGTGTGATTGTTTTTATTTATTTTAACACGAAAAATGTTTTTTATATTAGGAGGTGAAATTTTTACTGTTTCGCATATTTTAAGATAATAATTATAAAGGTTTTCATTTGGTTCAGTAGGCACATTAGTTATTCTTATATCATATGCAACTATTGAGTTTTCTTGTTTTCTAGCGCAATTTTTTAGATAAATGATTTCGTTCTTTAAATTTTCTGATTCGCGTTTTAGTGCTATCATTTCGTTCGTAGCAGTGTTTTTTATTTCTTGAACAGATGTTTCTAAGTTTGTTACTCTTTCTGTTACTTTGTTTAAGTCACTCACCAACACATTAAATTTTTTTTCAATTTCGTTTAAGAGACTATTATTGCTGGAGAATACGTGAAATGGCTTCGCCATAAACAAACGTACAGAGAAATGAAATGTCAGATAAATGACAACTCATTTTACAGCAGATTGCTAAGCAATAATTGTTCCAGATATCAGAAAAGCAATCGTTGCGCAATGGATTGCCAATCATGGCAATATGATGTCTATACGTCACAAATTTACTGGATCAGTCAAATTTCACTTTTGCCGCAATAAATAATGCTACATGGAGACCCGGGGTTACGCAATATATCCACCCGATAGCGTACATTTGAATTAGGCTTGCTAGATTCAAATTTGCAAGGTTCTTGTCAAACACTAACAAAAAACTTGATTTTGAAAGGGTTCTTGACAATTAAAGACCAACATAATCTTTTTTGAAAATTATATTTGCTCGTAAATAATGTTGCCAGACGGCTGGAATGACCTGGCTTGTCCAGTTTTTTTTGGTTCTTGTCAAGGTTCCAGCTAAAATAAAATAAATATTATAATTCAAAAATGTGAAAAATTACTTTTTTATTAACTGTATTTGTTATAGCTGCTTTACACTTTCACACAAGTCTTACGTATTTTGAAAAAAATACAAGCCTTTCATAATAAGTTGTTATTAGTTTTTGAAAATTTTCAAATAATAATTATGTAGTTCTGAAAAGCATTTTCGTAAAATACTTACAACTTTGTGGGATTAAATAAAATTAAAAAAAAAAATAAAAATTTATGATTTGCAAAAAGACTTTTCAATAAATACATGCGGCCCATATTTTCAAAAGTGTGTTGAGAAAACGTGAAAAATCTTTTTGTGAAAGGACTGAAGGCATTTTAAATAATCTTAACTTATAAGAATCGACTACTTTCTTGTGAGTAAAGTCGATCATTGGCCGAATAAAGGCTACAATTTTAATTTGACTATATTTTGATTTAAGGCGATTGCGAAAAATTCAAACATTTTTGTTTATAACTAAAGCAAAAGGTTTTTTAATTCTGTAAATAAGAATACAAAACATGTATGTATGGCTAAAGGTACGTTCAGACTGATGAAATATTTGATAGCAAACATCAAATATTTCATTAACGTAGTCTGAACACAAAATATTTTTGAGTGTCAAATAAAATAACAGCTGATTTTGAGCAAATAAAAGTATTTGCCGGCAAACAAATATTTGTCCAATGTGAACATAGTGTGAACACAAAAAATCAAATATTTTAGTAATTTTTGAGCAAACATTTATTTGATATTACAAAAAAATTGTAAGAGCAAACAACGACAAATAATTTTAGCCATGTACCCGATAGAAGCAATTTTTCCTGTAAGTTTTCGGATTTTTTACAGTTTTAAAGATTTTTAATAATTATTAGACTTTGTTATCATGCCGCTATTAGCCAATTTTTGCAAATTTTTGCTAATTTAGCAATTCCTTATACTTTTGGGGACTTTTAGTCAATTTTATGGCTTATATGAAATATTAAAATTGTTCGCGAATTTTCGCTATTTTTGCAACATTTTTTTATTTGGTTTTCCCCCGACATTTTGTTTTTTTAACCGATTTAGCGCTTTCAAATAAATTTTAG
Source organism: Pollenia labialis (assembly GCA_949318255.1). Taxonomy (NCBI): domain Eukaryota; kingdom Metazoa; phylum Arthropoda; class Insecta; order Diptera; family Polleniidae; genus Pollenia; species Pollenia labialis. The sequence continues at coordinate 69,224,942 of OX439140.1, read as the reverse complement.
GGTTTGCTATTAGCCAATTTTTGCGAATTTTTTCTAAATTAGCAATTTTCACCGAATTTTTGCCATTCCTTATACTTTTAGGGACTTTTAATCAATTTTATGGTTTGTTTGAAATATCAAAATTTTTCGCGAATTTTTGCTATTTTTGCAACATTTTTTTATTTGGTTTTTCCCCGACATTTTGTTTTTTTCAACCGATTTAGCGATTTCAAATAAATTTTAGGGTTTGCTATTAGCCAATTTTTGCGAATGTTTGCTAATTTAGCAATTTTCATCGAATTTTTGCCATTCCTTATACTTTTGGGGACTTTTAGTCAATTTTATGGCTGTTTAGGCAACATTTTTTTGTTTTCTTTTCCCGACATTTTGCTTTTAACCGAACCATATATTTTAGGGGTTGTTACCAATTTTTCGCAAATTTTAGCCATGTTTCCGTTAACCATTGTCTTCCAGTTTTGTTTTTCTTTTACATACTCCTGTTCTAACAATATAATAGATGCTGCCCCACAGAATAAAACAAATAATTAGACTTCTGCACGAATTTTTACTATTTGTGAAATATATTTTTATTTTTGAACACTTTCATTAAATAATTATTTGATGCAAATATTTGTTTTAGTCTGAACGCATGGCAAACATGAATTAATTTATTTTATTTGACACTATTTGCCAACTGTTTCAACAAACAAAAATTGTCAAATATTTGAGCTTAGTCTGAACCAAGGCGAATTCATAAAGGTGTCATTTTCGAATCATCTGTTTAATGTTTATTTCATTGTTTGTATACTGAATGTCAAGCGTTGTTTACATTTTATGAAAAAAATTTGTTAAAATTTAAAACTCAATAAAAAAATAAATTCATGAAAAACCCCTATTTAAATGATATAGAACAAAAAAGTGAACATAAAATTTAAACACAAGGATTTTAAAAGGCCAAAGGAATAAGTGGAGCCACAATAAATTTGCAATACAGGGAAAAAAATGTAACTTCTAAAGCAATTGTGTATATTTTATAAACTAATAATTTTGACAATCAATCTAACTTTTTACAATAACAAAATACATAGTATGTATTTAAAAAAAGAGATAGCTAGCATAGCTCTATCTCATGATGCGGTCACCTTTATGAATTCGCCTTGGTCTGAACATCAAACAAAATATTTTTTTGTTTCACACAGTTTGAAGCAAATATCAGAACAAATATTTTTGTCAAATATTTCATTAGTCTGAACGTACCTTAAGTATAATTTTTATTATGTTATTTACGTCAAATTGCACCCCTTCCAATTAAAACGAATTTTTTCTTTATCTTCCACTTAACAGTACGTTTTGACAGATATAACTGGTAGTTAATTATATCTGAACTTGAAGAAATTGGCCGTTAAATTTGTGTATACCTAGACGAAACAAAATTTTGTGTTGAAGAAAAAACTAATTTTTGTTTGAACATGGTACGTACATATTGGCTCGTCAGCATTGTTTATAAAGTAGGTATCACTATGGTTTTAAGAGTGATTTTCTTATACACGTTCAATCAATTCAAAGTATTTTTTTTTTGTCGATTACGACATTGATTCAGCTAACTTTATGAACTCTTCCTTGAAAACAAAAAAAAAACCAAGTAACATGGATTAAATAGCAGCATTGAAAATTTTTAGAATAATTTGATATGTGTAATACACATATTTGGAGGATTCACAAGGTGTGCTATCAAGTCATATTGTAATAATATCCTAATATGTTACCAAAGCTTAAAAAAATTATTGTTGTGTTTCATACAAAAAGTGTGCTAAAATAATAAGACTTTTTATGTTGAATAACTACTCAGTAAACATCTAAATTATGAGGGTTGCTCGCAGCACTCGTATCTTTTTCTTGTTATTATTTCAAGACATATGACATTATGACGGTGAATTTTTTTTTTTTATTTATTTTATCACGGTCTTAAATCCTTACAGACCAATAAAATAATCACCATTTTATAAGGATACTTAACTAACATTCAAGAACAAAATGATGTTACGTTTTAAAATATTAAAATTTACACTTGTGCTAATGAAAAATATGTTTGTTAACTTGTCGCTCTATGGTTGCAACACTGTAATTGTTTTGTTACTTACCAAGGCTCATTGAAAAGGTCTGCGCAAGAAGCCTGATGATCATTGTTTATGTTCTTTTTAGTTGTCAAAAGTTGTTTACATTTTGCTTACATGTGCATGCATACGTTTGTTTTCGTTTATGGTATACCACACATACACGTTTTTTCCTTTTGCTTTGTATATGCGGTAGTAAATTTTTGACAACTAAAAAGAAGCGTTTTTTGTTTTTGTACAAGTAAGCTGCCCTGATAGATGGGCCTTGGTTACTTACTATGATAAAATCATAGAATGTAAGATAAGTTCTACAACAACATTTATAGGATATTTTTAGGTGTGGTGTTTGACAGTTTAAAATACCTACAAAGGTTCAAGTATAAAAACATTCCGTCAGCTTTCTGAAAGCATTGTGGTAGAATATACCAGTGAAAATGTGTTTCTATGTGTGACACAGACGATGCTGGATGGAAAATCAAAAAATTTTGATATGATGGCTTACATACATACATACATCCAGCACACGTACACGAGTGAATTTGCCAGCAAGACAAGCACTTGCCAAGTGTATTTGACGCTTTACTGAATTAATTTTGTATTGTTGTTGGCATGATAATATATTTAGTTGAAATCAATAAACAAAATGTAACACATATACACTTGTATTATGTAAATACATATGTACATCTAGAAGGCTTCTGTACCCCTTGTTTTGGATGTACAAGACCTGCTCGCTCCATTACTTACTCATATCTTTTTTACACACGTTGTCATTGCAGGGAAGGCCTACCGATTTTCTTTCTTTCGCCAAATAAATGGCTCTTAGAAGGCTTTCCGGAGAACGACTGTCAAAAGGCCTTAGAATAAAGGTCATATTGAAGGGCATATCAAAAGGCCTCCAGCTGCAAGCATTCAAGAAGGCATTCAGATTAAGGATTATATACCTTCCCATAATTTTCAAAAAGAAATAAAAGTTTAGTGTTTTATAATTTTAGTTTAGTGTACATACTTATATGTATATTTTTTTACAGAATTACTATAATTACTTTACACAAAAAATATAAAATTAAATACAAAATATTAAAGAAAAACACTTCAGTTTTCAAAACTTAAAAAAATATAAAATTCACTTTTTAGCACAAGTACCTATCTTCTTTAATGATTTGGTATATTAATATGTTCCTACTATGTTACTTTGTTTTTATAATGGTATCTGAATTCTCTAGCTTTTGCTTTGGCGAAATACAAATAAAAAATGTAACTCCATCTCTTTTCAACTTCAACTAAAATGATTTACATAATTGTTTTCATTTGGTATTTTAATATGTACGTAACTTTGTTTTTGTAAGGGGATCTGCATTCTTTTGCTTTTGTTACTCCTTCTCTTATCGCTTCTCAAAGAAGCGAGTGTGAAAGGTGTATCTTATCTCTTATACCAATGAGCCGAGGCCTTCTATGAGGCATTTGATCAAACAAAATTTTTAAGCAGGCCTTTAAAAAGGCCTGAAGTAAGAAGGTCTTCTGAGTTTTCCCGCTGGGTATATATTATACATACATATACATATATAAATGTATTTTTCTTTTTTTTTACATTTTTATTGGGTTGGTTCATTTTTTGGCTCATTAAATACCGATACATATCGTTTTAAAAGTTGCTATACCGATGTAATTGAAATACCGATACCGAAATAAAAAAGTTAAATATCCTTAGTTAAAACGGAGAACCTGTTTTTAGTTCTTTTACCGATTTCATATTATTCTTGAAAAAACAATTACTAAATGATCTATCGCAAAATGGAAGATTACTTCAAAGATGGTCGAACGCAGGTTACTGTAGTTAAAATAACTCGAAGACATAGTCGTCGTCCAGACTTGCAAAATTTTGTTGCTGCCATTCTTAAGTTTATTGGTGAGGAGTGAGATTAGAGAGGGATACTCAGTTTCATGTACTCTGCAATTCTGTTCGGTTTCTGTGTACTTTTCACCTTGAAGTTGGCTGAAGGTGTGTTCGTATTTATATATATAATATAAAAAGGAGAAGAGGAAAGACAAGATGAAAATGTAAAATTGCAAAACTAGAATTTCATAATCTGGACACTAATGCAACTTCAAAGCAGAATTTTAAAAAATTGCAGCAACAAAAATAATAAACTTTTGTTAACTTTTCTTAATAAAACACATGTACAAAATAGAATAAGATGAAGTCAATTTATTAAGATAATACCAAAAATATTTTAAATTTCAATAATAACTTCTTTTCTCACAAGTCTAATAATTTAGTGATCACGTTTGTTCTTTCTTTTAAGACAACAAATTTTTATTTCAACTAAAAACGCTACCAATGCGAATGATAAACCACAAGCCCAAATAACAAAAGCGTATCGTAAATATTCCAAAGCAAGAGATTTATTTTCCTCTGGATCTCTCATTATCTTTAAATATCCGCTTATGATTCCATCCCTTTTTGTATCCGTTAAAAACTTCTGCGCCAAACCATTCACTCGAATACGCAATAAATATCGATTGAAATGTTCTATTAAAGGTGACCGATGGGGAATTGTTACATACTGAGCCCTATAGTACAAAACCTCCTTGAGTAGCCTGGCAATGGGGCGCTTAAGATAATATTGTTGAAATAAAAGAAAATCTGCCAGCTCTTTATGAACCGAATACATGAACGTCATATTAAGATTTAGACGGTTTCTTCTCAATACATTGTTACTACCCGAAATAAAACGTCCTTGAAGTGCCTTGGAAAAGCTTAAATTCCTCATGAACGCCACATAAAATGAGTGCTCTAACACCTTCAAGTTAGTGCGACCAATATCAGTAAAATAATTAAGTTGTGGTTCGTAAACCTTGGAGGCAAAAAGACTGGATAAATTTGAAGTGTAATAGTTGGTGAAAAAGAGACCCGTAAATAAAAATAATAATTGGAAAAGGAAACATTTTAGAGATTTTTTCCCAACCAATCCATTTGATAGAAACATTATAATACTAAAAGTCTGCAATGCGTATTTACTAAAATCTGCGTCAGCTTTCCGTTGCATGAAGTATATTAAAGTATAAAACATAACACAACTGGCGATTATCAAAAACCATATGGATCCATTGTAGGGCAGAGTAAGATACAAACTCTTCTCAATTTCTTTTGCGTTCGGCGCCATCAATAAAATTTTGGTTAAATACAAAACATTACTTTTATCAACAAATGTGGCATTGTTGGGAATAAATATTGGCAGCATGCTAAAACCAATACCATTAATTTCATTAAATGTTTGGAGAGGATCAGTGCCCGTCTTCCACATATCAAGAAAATAATATTCTATAGAGGCATTATAATATTCAAAATATAATTGTATCCATTTGTAAAAGTAACCAGTACGCACAAGTTCCCCCTGACGATTGTTATAAGAATAGCACACATTGGGAAAGTCGTAAAATGGCATTGCCCATTTGTATTGTTGAAAATTATTAAGATGTGACTTATCAAAAAACTGGTTAACCGTCTTAAGTGGAACCACTTTAATTTTAGGATAGGGATGATAAGTGAAAATCTGACTTCCAAACCAAAGTAAAACTGATATGAAACCTTTTGACCAGCAATTTTGAAAGATTTCCTTTAATGTCTTGTTACTTGTTTTCGGACCATATTCTGTGGTCGGTTGCAAAATTAGTAAAATATCCTTAAAGTGTATCCTCCACAGTAGACGATCCAACAACTCGAATGTTATATAATTATGGGTAGCGTTTTGTCATAACCAAACTATCACAAGACTGTTTTTGTTAAATTTTTCAAATAGCGGTTCAATATTTCCGACATTTTCCTTTCTCAAAATTATTTTTGGTTTTTCAGTTGTCTGCACTAATTCATTAAAGGTTATATTGGCTTCATTATTTTCTTCGAGATTTACAAAAACATTGATTTCAATTGTACGTTCCTTGTTAAGACATTTGACTATTTCTGAGATTTTAAAACCTTCCGTCATTTTATTGATAAATGCGTCCAAGATTAGGACTATAATCCACAGCCGGTGTGTTGTTGTGAGCTGCATTCTAAAGATACTAAAATCCATTTGTTTTCCACTGTCCCTTTTATAAGCACCCTTATCGTGATTTGGGTTTCCCTTTAATAAAATGAATGGGGAAAAGCAAAATTTCTAAGGAATGAACTGTTCACTTTTCAAATGGTAGCTCCCGCCTACAATTTTTAAGAGTGTATAATATTAATTAAATAAATGGTTTTATAGATTTTTATATCCTGCGCAACCACAAGTGGTGGATGAGGGAAAACAATGTTTGTTATATCATATAGAACAACAAGAAACATTTATCTAAGGCCCCACCATTTAAATATTGTAATAGATCACTATCGGGCATGTTCTACAAATTGAAATGAAGTGGTAATAAAATCGAACGAGATTTTCATTTCAATCATTTAAAAAATGACTGTAGTTTCTCCTGTTTTAAATAGCAGTTCTTGTAAAGATAATTGGTACTCAAAGTATGGAGAATATAAAAAGGAATATTCTTATGAACTTTCTTTACAGGCTCGTTTTCAAAATTTGTTCGATTTTAAATCCACTTCATTTTGAATTACAGAATATTCCCGTATGCCATACATTTTCTTCAAAAAACTTATTTTCTGAAATTTTAAAATTATTTAAGATATCCCACTACCTCTAGAACTTCCCTGAAGGGAAGCGAACTGGCACAAAAGTAGTCCCGTGATAGGTATTTGGTGGTAGAGACCGGTTCTAGTTCTAACACATTATATGAATAAGACCGATCACTTCTACATGGGGTTGTCATTGGAGGGGGTCAATTGACACCATTTGACCAGTCACACATCTATTTTCAATAAATGTGTTTAGTGTAATTTACTACAATGTAGTATTGTCTCAATAAAACAAGTCGTAGAACTACATATAAGAACAAATTTTAGAAAGTCCCAAATAAGTGCCATACCACCGCGGGAGACTGTACTGTAATTCATTACTTTTTCTACCTTTTTGTTTTTCATATACCAGTTAAATGATTGGGTCTCCTTTCCCTGGTAATGAGTACCTTCTTTTTGTACTTGTTCTATTTTCACAAATCCCAGTACCAGTCTGTTGGAACAATTTACACAAATTTCCCGCAGGGTTGTTATAGAACTCTTTTCTTCCCCATTCCTTTAAAGTCTGATCTGTGTACTACTCTCTATATAGTTTAGTGTCCATTAAGTCCATATTTGAAAATTGTATACCCACACCACAATAGTGAAGAAGGTATTATCATTTCAGCTGGTGTTTTTACACCTTAAAATATTGGTCCAAGACCCACCTATAAGTAAACTGATCGACTCAGAACAACTCTCAATGTCGAATTAAAATTGTCCGTCCGGCTGGCTGGATGGCTGCCCATGTAAGCCTTGTACGCAAACTATTTCTAGAGCAAATTTGATGAAATTTAGTATTGGCTCTAGGACCAAGCCTATTGAAAATCGAATCGGTCCATAATTTCACACAGCCCCCATGCAAGCTTCTTTCCGGAATAGGGTCTTTGTGCCCATAAGCGATCTTATTATCTTCAACCCTAATTGACTTATTTGAAATTGGTACTTTTTGGTCAGCTCAAACACCTTCAACTGAAGCCATGATTTTTTAGAGATAAAGAAATCGACAAATGGATTAATCTTAAAACCTTGAAATCTTCTTTTCTCGTTTTTATTTGCAGTTCCAAAAGTGATATTTTAAGTTAAAAGTTTTCTAGTTTAGTGTCACCTGTTTGTAGACAGATGTCACTTTGTGTGCGTTAATGTGTTCAAAATAATTTTCCACAATTAATTTTTTATAATCGATTAAATAAATGTAGTTCACATTTTGCAATAAAAGTACTTTGATGCATATCGTTGATGAAACCCTTAAACAATATGACCGCCCATGCACATACTTCTTTTCTATGTTTGTACTTTACCTTGAACGCTAATTATATTTTTAAAATTATCTAGAATTTAAAAACGTTTAAACCTTTTAAACTTTTATTTTTAGTTTTTTTTAAGAACGAATATGTAATTTGCTTAACTTTGTTTTTAAACTACAACTTAAAACCTGCAAATTAACATTCATACTAATAATTTTTGTATAAATTACGACTTCAAAAAAAAAAAAACAAACTATTTCAAAGTTTAATCGTTCTTCTTGTTCTAAACATTTATACTCCAAACCGTTTGAATTAAATAACAGAGTTTTGTAAAAAAAAAGAAAAAAATGTCGACAAACTAGAAAATTAGCACACCAACTAAATCATTTTTATCGCAGAGTTAAGATAAAACGACCACTAAATGAACATGTTGCTGTGTTGACATCCACCAGATACATAATCGACACCTGTGAGCTGCAGACACATTCTCAAACATTCACTCAGTAAGCGATTCAGCCAGTCAGTAAGTGATGAGGAAGCAGCATATTTGTTCTGAAGACCAGAATGTGCTCGTATCCATGATTGTAAATATGTAGCTGAGTATTTATGCATGTTTGCAACAAGATATTTAGTAGTGTTATGATAAAATTATCTTTAAAATATTTTATAGCAGTTATTCATTTTATTTCAGATTTCCTCTAGAAATCTGCAAAAATGTCAAAACGTTTGAATGTTTTGAAAACAATTAAATAAATGGTGATATTTTATGCCAATTCAGCTGTTACTGCGGCAGTTTTTATTGCTGTTTGTTGTTGTTGCACTTTGTAATGATTGGTAATTTGTTGTTAATTTTTATGATGCCATAATTTATTTTATTTCGTTATTTTCAATTTTATTTCTTTTCTTAATTTTACAATATTTCTTTAAGCCAAAGTTTGCACAATGGAGGATTAACAAATATTCGGGTGTGATTTTGGGAATTTCTTATTTTCCGATATATTTATAATAAAATTTCAGTTAAATTCTAAATCAGTTCGAGTTAAGCTTAGATTTAGTTCTAGTTTAATTCAATTCTAGTCTGTTTCTAGTAAAAATCTAGTAAAAAATTTACCACAAATGTAGCAGGATTGTAATGGAGAAACGGCAAGGTTTCGCTTACCACGTCGTTTACGGAAGGCATGAATTTTATATGGCGAGTTTCCACTTTGAAACTGAAAGAGCTTTATTTAGCGCATATAAGAGTTGGTAAATGTATAGATCAGCTCAAGGCAAATTTACTTTTTAGGTAGCGTTAAAAACACAGTTGAGCTACTTTTTTTCTTACTTAGAGAGAGAAATTTCCAAAGCTGCTTGTGTTTTTGACATATCGACCAACAAAAGCAACAAAAATTACAATGATGTGTTTTTGGTATTGTTCTTGTTGCAGTATTGCCCTCATCGTTTACATGAATTCGCCTTAAATTAGCTTTACACACTGAATTCTTTGTTATTACCGTTATTCTTCCTTATGCTCCCTTAAAAACGAAATTCGTATTAAGGAAATGTCTTGACTCATTCAATGTTTTTTTTTAGTTTGTTGGGAATTCGTTCACTTACCTTACTAAATTTATGCATGTCTTAATGCGAAGCTCATAAGTGTGCTCTTACTTTTTAAAATGTATAACTAAAGCTTCGCAAAACAAGAAAATATTTAACTGGGACAGTTCAGTTCAAGTTCTTAGTCTGTTCTGGTCTAGTTCAGTTTTACTTTTTATACCCTCCACCACAAGAGGTTATACTCAGTTTGTCATTTCGTGTGAAACTTTTTTATTATTCATCTCAGACCCTATAAAAAGTATATATATTCTGGGTCCTTGAGTAATTCTCGTCGATTTAGCCATGTCCGTATTTTCCACTTTCGAAAAACTTAAAAGAAATGAACAAACTTGGTGTCAAATTGCTGGTAGTTATCCTAAGTAGTTTGGGATTAAAATCCAGCAAAATCTTTTAGTAGGATCAGAGCTTTGAATCAAAATGTGACCTTAAAATATTGATAATTTTGTTACAAAAACTAACATAAATTGTGGGACAATGCACGGAATGATATAAGATTTTGCGTTTTATTCGACTGGAAATCACGCTGTAAAATTTCGTGAAGATCTGTTCATAATTTACCGTAGACCCCATATAAACCCTACTAAAAACGGTTTAGTACGCCTAAACCATAAGTAAAAATGCTAACAAAACAAATTTCGGCACGTCATAGTTTAATAGGACTAGTGAAATGACACTGTGAAATTTCGTGAAGATCGGCCCGTAATTTACCCTAGGCTCCATATAATGCCCACTCTGGTAAATTAATTAAATACGCCTAAAACCGTATATAGATATGGATATTGCGGTAAAATTTCTTCCAACTTAGCTTCATATGGCCAAAAAAATGTCATGCAATTTTGGGATATACGATCCATAATTTACCTTTGATCCCATATTTAGCAGTCTTCTGAAATTCACTGTAAACGCTGAAACTAATTTCACCGCTGTCTTGAAATTTTAGGTTTGTTAATACCAGAAATCACTCTGCAGAATTTAACTAACCATGGCTCCAATATTAATTTCCCTCCTGAAAATCATTTAAGTTCGGCTTAAACTGTTACGAATCATGATATTTTAAAAAATGTCTAAGCCGCAACCAATATTAATGCTGATGTCTGTTTTTATAAAGATAAATTAATAATAAATATACATCATGTAGATATCACTCTTAAAACATTCGAACTGGATGGTATCAAAGATACGGCACAGCCGAATATAGCTTTCTAACTTGTTTTTATTAAATAATTTAACAATTTATTTAACTTCAATTATTGTACAGTGTTAATTAAGTTCTAGCTGAGTTCGAGTTCCGTTGTTGTAAAGTTCTAGTTAATTTTTAGATTAGTTAAGGTTCCAGTTCAGTTGTAGTTTAAGTTCAGTTCTAGTTCAATATAAGTTCTTTCTTATATTAAATTAAGTACTTGTTTTGTTCTTGTCTTAGTTCAGTTCTAGTTTGGTTTTACTTCAGCTATCGTTTAGTTCTACTTTGGTTCTAGAATAGTTTAAACCATATTCTATTTCAGATCTTGTTCAGCTGTTGTTGAGTTCTAATTCTGTTCAGATTTAGATCTAGTTCAGTTTAAGTTTAGCTCTAATTCAGTTCTAGTACAATTCTTTTTATTTTAATTCTATTCCGAGTTAAAGGTTTTGTATATTTAAAAACCAAAACTAAAATGTTAATACAGTTTTAACTGAAGATTTATTTGGCACCTTTTTGTTCAAGAATGTCCCACTGTTAGTTGGAACAATTGTAAATATTGCTGTTAAGCTGTTAAATAATGACCAAGTTTTTGCTTTTTTATGTTTTTTTTAGTTTTAATTTTTGATTTATTATTTACTACAACTGTGGACAAGTGTTTATAGCTTGCTGGTTAGTTGGCAGGTTGTTCTTTAAAATTAAATAAAAAAAATAAAATCTGTATTTTTTAATTACAATTTTCATTTCTACAGGTGTCTTGTCATCTGGCGAGGAATAATGACAGTGTTGTCTGAGTTGTGATCTCTTGTAGTTGGCCGGCATCATTGGTCGCTGAAATCATTTGATGCTTGTCAATTTTATAAAGCCTTTTTTTTTGTTTTCTGAACAAAGTGTCAAAGATTTTCTTGTCAAATAAGTTGTCATATTTATTCATGATTGTGTGTCCATTGTGTCCTTTATAATTAAACATCATTAACAACCTCTTTTTTCCTCGTTATTAAGATTTAAGAAATGTTGATGGTTTTTAGTATTTATTTGTGTATTTTTCTGTGGCATTTTGTATTATTAATAACTCTACATGGATAATTGACACTAATATAATTAAATGCCACATTTAATAACATATTCTTACATATAGAAACATATTTATTTTCTCATACAAATTAAAACATGTTTTATTTTCTACGATTCATTCATGCACATGCAATTGATTGCTGCACTATGGGTTGGGGTATGAATGATTATGGTTGTAGATTTTGGAGCATGAACTTTTTTAAAATGTTTCGTAAATTACTAAAGACTTTGTGGCAGGGCTGTGGAGTCGTCCGAAAAAAGTACTAACTCCGACTCCAAATGCTGAAATTTTTTAAGTGCGACTCCGACTCCGACTCCTACTATAATCTTGATGCTAAATGTATATGAGACTCAGTGATGTTAACTTTTATTTTTTCATTACCGTACGACCTTCTAAAAATTAGAGTTTTTGAGAAGCAATTACCGTACGCAAACATTAATGTGCTGTTTTTAAATGACAGGCAATTGATTATGTAGCAAAATTTATCAGAGGTGTGCTGGAAATCGCAAACGCAAAACGCAAGAATTTGGAAGTTGTTTTTAATAAACTTTAAACCTTATAATTTAAACTTTAAATCTTATAATTTTTGGTTTAAAATCCTGTTTAATAGGAAAATATTTGTTAAATATTTGTCATAAAATTCTTTTATTACAAAAATCTTATTTAAAAACGACTTTAACATTTCTTGAGTTTTACGTTTGCAATTTCCAGCACACCCCTGTATATGAAAAGCACTCAGTCCATCGTCTGTCATTTGGAAACAGCACATAAGAGCAGTATTCATAAACCATTTATTTAAATTTTAAATGTGTTTTAAGAAGATAATTTTTATTTTGGGAATTTTTTTAAAATTTTTTATGCCGAAAAACTTTATAGTCGGAGTCGCGAGTTTTTGTGGGTACTACGACTCCGACTCCGGCACAAAAAGATCAACTCCGACTCTTCAACTCCGACTCCGACTCCACAGCCCTGTTTTGTGGGATAGTGTAAAACAGCCTTTAGCAACACAACTAGTTACAATATCATTTCTTTGATATCATCGATTAGAAAACACGCGGACCTAATTAAAAATTAACTGTTTGTTTTTTTCTTTTTTCTATTTTCTTTTTTGTTTCATTTCATTTATCAAGTGCAATGTCAGAATCTTAAATTATTATTCTAAGCACCCGAGGAGAATTATCATTATCACAGCAAGGAATCTAATAAATAGGATATTAACAATTAGTGACAATAGATTTAATAGGAAAATAAGAAAATTATTGGAAATGTTTAAAGTTGTAAATTGTTGACCTTTAGTTTTGTTGTTTGTTAATATTTTTTTCGGCATTAGGTCATGAGTTAAAACCAAATTTTTAAATAAAAAATATATAAATATATTTTGTTTAAAAATTTCAATTTTATTTTATTTCCCAATATTTCGGTCAACTTTGTTGACCATCTTCAGGGGTTCTATATAAAAATACAAAAATATATTGTACAAAATTATTATAAAAATTACACAAAACATTTCAAACACAAAAAGTATAATTACATTTTGAAATAAATAAACGAAAATTAAAATGAAAACAAAAAAAACAAATATTTGAAGAATAATAGTTTTCATAACAAACTGATTTGCAAATTGGTAAGACAATACAATTTAAACAGATCTCGTAATATTGATGAGATTTCGGAACCGCGTATTTATAAGTCATTCACTTATGTACCAGGGTTTTCGGAAAGATTAGAAAACTCGAATATATACGATAAAGGGAAATACAGAATGGCACATTAGGTGAATAATAATGTTGGGAGATTTTCCACAAAAGCTAAGGATAGATTGAACAAGTTAGTAAGTGGCAATGATAAAGAACAATGCGGAAAGAAACGTTAGAAATGTTGCAGATAAAAAATGTTCCATTTGAGGAAAGAGTTAATTATAAAAAAGATACTGAGGGCTTAGCTCAGATTTATAGACATTTATTGAATAAAAAAAAAGGTTGGTGAAAGGGATAAATTTAAATAGGTATTTGCCCTTCATTGTTTGTAAAATGATTTTCAAATGGCAGAACTCAGTTGGTGAATATTTATTAAATAAAAAAAACTATTGACGGAAAGGGACATTAAATAGGTTTAAGGCTTTGAATATATTTAAAATTTAGTTTTTCATTTTTTGTTTGTTTGTTTGGCTTTTTGTTTAAATTTTGTAGAATGGATTTTTAAATTTATTATGATAATTTTGTTAATTGAAATTTCAAAATTTATTTTTCCATCTTTTATTTTTCCATTTATTGTAAAAACTTTGAAATATTATTTTATTATATAAATTTCCTGAAATTTGAAAATAAAAATAATTTAATTAATTTTATAAAAAAGTGACCTTAAGCTTAAATAATTTATTAAAGAATAATATTTAATAAAAAGGTCGAAGAAATAGGATTATAATTTTTTTTATTTAGTATTTTTGCTTCGTTTTGGTTTTTTGCATAAAGAACACAATAGGTTACGAAGCTTGTCACTGAAGTGTATAGCAGAAAGTCAATGGCTTAAATTTCGAAAACTATAAATGATACGAGCCAACTGATCTCTAAAAGTTTATCTAGAAATCAATCTTATGTAAATTTTTTATATTTTGTGGTATAGAACACAATTACTTGCGAACGATGATATATTTAATATGAACTAACAATATGTAATTAATCAAATCTTATCCTAAAAATAAAGTAATTTTATGTCCTGCCAGTGCCAGACAAAAATTTTCTTCATCACGGGTTCTGTTCACATATATGAGCAACTTCAAAAATTTACGACACCTAGAAATTTTTTTTTTAAATTTTTTTTTTTTTGTCTGACATCAATGTTGATTTGCGTGTGTATAAACCGATATTTGAGCATGTGAAATCCGTTCGCGTTAATCATTTTTATTACACGGCGCAAATTTTACTGCGGTTTAAAGTTAAAAATTAAAAAAAAATATAAAAATTACAGTTTTTGTTAAAATTGAAAAAGGATAACGCGTGTGGATAATACCCCTTACGGGCTTTCTTAGCACACTAAAATATTTGTAAAAGCTTGAATACTTTTTAAAATACACTGGCAAAAAAAATATAAAAACATTTTTTTTGATCGTGTATGCATATAAAAATTTATTTAAAATTGTTAAACATTTTACAAAATTACGGCTAGTATAAGACATAATTTGCAATATTTTGGGAAAAAAACTTTTAAAATGTATAATCTGAAACCAAATCAAATATTTCATACAAGGATGCTTTTTGAGGTAAGAAACATTTTGTTTCCTCCATAAAATTTTAAATCCTTATAATTTTTTGGTGCGTTTTCAATTTTAGTATCAAGCTCAGTAAAGTCTTCTATTGGATGTACGTTTGAGCGGAATTGATACAGCGCTTCAGTTGTCACAAAGCGAAATGTGTTTGGAAAAAACTGCCGCTGCACGTGCCACGGTTGAAAAAAATTATTTTTTTTTGCACTTTATCAGTTTAGTCCGTCGCGAAGAATCTATTTAGATACCTAAACATGTTCCCATGACATGTTTTGATATAAAAAAAAGCTTAAAAATAAATTGTTTTTTTGCAAAAATTTTCAAAAGTTCATAAAATTTTTGCGTTTAAAAATTTTAGAGTGCGTTTTCGCCTCGGAGGTGCCCTTTACGAAGTTACTCACATCACGCAATACACTAGCCAACTTAAAAGGCAATTCAGATTGTCAGACGCAAAAAAGATAAATTTTTAAAAAATTTACGCTAATTTCTTTTAAGTTTGTGGTGTCCGTGATACGTTATTGGTGCGCTGACACCAACTTGATACACCTCAAACTTTATAAAATTACGCAGTTTTTTTAATTCTTCGCTTAAAACTCATTTTTATTAAACGGCGCAAAAACTCTATGTAAAATCTTCAAAAATTTCAAAATTCGGAAAATTTTGGTTTCACTTTAAAACAACATGCAACTTTTCACCCAGCAGCGATATCAAAATTATTTTTTTTTGTGGATATATCCTCCAAGTCTAGTGACTATATTTTGTATGGGTTTGGATCTGAATGCTTAAAACTATTACAAAGAAACCGGAATGAATGAAAAAACTCTTGCAAGTTTCAAGTCGTGTTTTTAATTTTTCGAATTTTAGATGACCACCAATTCTTAAGGTGAGGACTTTTCAACGTAAAACTTTGCACGTCATATCCTTCAAGTATAGTCATCCAAACCCTGTACAACGTTTTTTTCAATTCATAAAACTTAACGAAATAAGAGCCATAGTATGTCGGTTTCAGCAGGTGCTCAAAAAATTTGAAGTAGCCCATATACATATATATAGGTTTTTATCGCTCATCTTAATGGGTAAGTGCTGCAGTGTCTCCACTCCTTAGCCGAGTGTTGCCGCTATCATTTAAAATATTTCGAGCTAGTGGATTTGGATGCAACTCTAGCCTTTTTAAATATTTTTCCGCATACTTCGTAATACTAGTGCTTACCAGTTGCACATTGAGTTCTTTGTTTTTAATATATCAAGGGGCAGCTGTGAAGAAGTTTATTTTGGCGCCTTTAAATGTTGGCGATATTTGGGACCGAGGCAGTGGCCCATAGTTGAATAGAATTTTATTAAAATATGTTTTTTTGCAATATGCGATTGTTTCCAATTTTATCAGTTTTCTTTGAGATAAGTAATAAATTTTTATCGATTAAAACGGTTTTTATTAAGTGATTTTTTTATATCAGTAATTTTTTAGGTGGTGCTTATTATGTTAGATTTGGCGATTTCCTTTAATTTTAAATTTTTGTTTTTTTTTATAATATAAGTTTGAGCGTTTTTTACGCTGTTACTTAATTTTAGTAATTTTTAGAAGATACTTTTTTAGATATGAAAATTTTTTTTTTTTGAAATCTTTACGTAATTTCTGCAACTGATATTACACATAAATCCCCTTTTCAACCCATAGTTCTTTAACAACACTAATTACTCCAATATGTGTCTATTGCCGTTTTTCTTACAGCTGCAGCTTCAATTACCGTTCATAAACTCATTATTAAATGACTAACGATGTCAACGTTTCTTTTTATTTGTTTATTTTTCTTCACTCGCCTTTTTTTATATCATCAATGAAAAAAATTCTCATATTTGCAGTTAAAAAAACAAATATCTAAAACCCGTTGAACATGAACAACCTTTTTAAAAAATGGCAATAGCAACGAAAGAAATCCAGAAACTAAATCTAACTGCTTCTTGTATTAGAGTTAAATATCTGACTTTGTCACAAAATCATTTGGCCAATAAAGTTTCAAATACGTTTTTAGGTGATAAAAGCCGAACGAGGAGTAAAACGACATTTTAGATAAAGGGTTTTCATAAATGAGGGCAAGATTTGATTAACACCGACAATAATTCATGCTTAATAAAAAAACTTGGCAATGTCGGCACAAATCTGTTTCAGATAAACTAAACCTAGTTAACTTGAGATCTCAAAAACCCTATAAAACTGCAACAAAGTAATCTCCAAAAAGACTTGGAAGCTTTTTATAATTACTGTTACCTTAGTTTAATGGAACTACAACTGGAAAAAACAAGCACATGACTTGTTCGATAATATGTGATGCCTTTCATAACTATTATATCAGTGGCTGTAAACTGGAGTCAGTAGACGTTACTATGGATCTTGGTATTTTGTTAGATAGAAAATTAAACTTCATAAAACATATTACGATGGTTGTTAATAGAGCTCGTCTTTCATCAAACGATAGGCAAAATAAACTAAGGACCACTTTAGCACCAAAATTGAATTTATTACACTTTTTAGATCAATTTTAGAGTCTGGCCTAATTGTATGGGACCCTTTCTATAACATTCACATTGATCTTAACAAATCAGTCCATAAACCGTTTTTACTCTTTTGCTAAGGAGGTGTTTAATGTTTCATATCTTGAAAAGATATCATTGAATGTTTCTCAACTTACATTACCGTGCAATGACCCATTTTATGTTAAACTTTTTAAACAATCTACGAAATGCGAGATCCGTTAAGGCAGAATCAGTCTTTACTATCTGTTTCTGTTCTTTTCCGTTCCGTTCTGTTTCGTTCTGATTGTAATAGTTACTTTTTCTGTAGCAACTTATCAATCATTGTTTTACTTCAATAAGTCTAATGCACATAATTTTGAAAAAATTAAATTTTATGAATTCTTAAAATCAAAAAATAGTTTATCCATATACATATATAAAATTGTAACGTTACTAACTGATTCATCATCGCACAGAATAAACGTCTGAAGCTAAAAACTTGAAATTTGGACCAGAGATTGGTCACTCTCCAAATCGAACCACTAAGACAGGATAGATAGAAGATATACAAAACAACTGTAGTACTCATCGTTGTTCTTTAGAACAATAAGCAGACAGGTGTGTGGTACGTTTTTGAAATTCGGTTATTTTAGGGAGAAAACGGTGAAAACCTGAATTTTGGTACTTTTTTGTCACCCCATCTATCTGCCACTGCAATACTGAAATTTTTGATACTTTAATGAAGGAAAAATTGGTACACAAAAAAGGAAATACGGGAAATTTGATATATTCTTTAGCTTTTTGGTTCTACAACTGGTAATTTTTTTAATAAACTTTGGCATAAAAATATGTCCATGCCAGTTTCAATAAAAATATGTATTTTTTTATTATTTAATTTGCTGTCACCTACAATTACTTAACAAGTTTTTGATTTTAACAAACTGAACCGTAACAGAACAGAAAAACTAATCAATTTCACAGGTTTTTTAATAACAAAAACAAATCAGCTGATTTGTAACAGAACAGAAAGTAAAGACTAACTGAGCCCTTAAGGAAATTATGCTGCAGTTTTAATAAAATATTTATCTTTTTTCTATTTCTTTCGTAGTGGCAATGTGTAAAAACTGGCCGCAACAATCAACACAAATGGCGTGATCCACACAAAAATAACAAAATATAAACGACGTTAAACAAATGCAATATCTCATTTGCAATAGTAGTATTGTTTTGTTTTATAATGTTATTTACTTTCTTAAATTTTATTTACTCGTGTGTGGTAAACTTAAAAGTTAATTTTTACAACAGTTTTGCAAATATACATCAACTAAATAAATTTGTGTTCATTGTATTGCGGCATAAAAGATGAATGATGCAAAGTAAAATGCAAAAAGGGCAGCTTTCGAAGAAAGAAACAAACAAAAAACGCAAAATCTTCCGTCTCGTGACATATCTGTTAAGTAATCTGTGGATAAGAGCCAAGGCTTCCAATTAAGTTTTCGACGCACAACATCCGACAAAATGTGGGGGGGATTGGAGAAGTGGGCGCGGCAGCAAGGTTATTAATAGACAATATTGACAAAATGTAGGCGAAAGTGGATAAGTAGACGTGGCACAAAATATTTTTAGTTATTTCTAAAGAACGGTAGGAGAACAGTTTTATAAACTTGGTAAATGTAACAGGTAGCGATGCCAAACCCAAACGGGATATCCCGAATCCCGAAATTCCGGGATTTTTCGGGACTGACAAATCCCGAATCCCGGGATTTTTAATTTTAACAACTTTTATGTATGAACAATTTTTTTATGTTTAAAAATGTTCGTTTTTATTGAATTTTTATACTTTCTAATTATTCATTGCCTTATGGCCGTTTTCTCATTACGCGATTATCATTTCTCCCAACGAAAAACTGCACATTAAAGAAATTTGGTTTTCTCAATGTCTCATTTGTTATCTATTCTGTCGCAAAGCTAACCAGCACTCATCTGCCAATTCTTTATTTTCCTTTTATGTATTTGCCGTACAGATAAATTCAATCATATATTGAGAAAGCCAAAATCGTTAACGGACACTTTATCGGTCCCATAAATTTATGTTGACATTAAGTAAGTCTGAGTTCATACGGCTCATGTCTTACTGAATGATTCTCCCTTTTTCTTCTTTAAACAATAAATGCAGAAAAAAATGTTTCTAATGGTGTTTTCTTTTCTACCATGAAATGTGCCTTTTTTTAAAAAAAATTCAATTTGGTGTATTTTTCTTCAAAATTTTGCTCCCGAAAAGGGTGGCTTGTTTTATTCTAAAAATCTCATGCTTTTCGGGAGCAAAACTTTTAAGAAACAGACACCAAATTGCATTTTTTTTAAAAAAAGGCACATTTTTTGTAGAAAAGAAAACACCATGTGTTATTTTCTTGTCCAAAAAGGTTTAAACATTTTATTTTCCCTAAAATCGCATTAAAATATACTCGTATTGTTGTTTGTGGTTTAAAAAGTTGGTGACAGTTGGCGAAGTTTGCGGTTGTCAAAAAAGTTCACCCACAAAACGCGGTAAAGTTTGGAATTAAAATTTTTTATTTTTTGTTATTTCTTGATCAAAAATTTTTTTATTTAAAATTAACGTACTTTTTTTTGAGTGATATAACAAAGTAGGCGTTTTTGTGGGTGAGGTTTTTATTCCAAAATGACCCGAAAATTTATTTTCGTGAAAAGCAAAACATTCGCAATCTTGTGGCACTGGGGCCAAAAAAATGTACATATGTATAATTTTTTTTTAATTTTGTATTTATTTTTTGTCAAAGCTATTCGAAAAAAATTCATTTTTTAAAACTATGGTTTTTTCTATTATTTTAATGACAATAATGCGTAGAGATTTTTGTAGGGGAAATCTTTTCTACGTGTAGGGAAAAGTAGGATTTTTCTTAGCATGTGTAGGTATTTTTCCGTAAAATCCACTGGCAACACTGTTTAAACATGAATTGGCGTTCATATGATTCATGTCATGTTGACGACATGTTTTTTATTTTGTATAGTCATGTGTTTTATTTTTTGGTTGATAAAGTAGTTATTAACAAATATTGCAGATTTATGACTGTATTCATAAAAATGTTTAAAACTAAATAAAGGTTTACAAAACATATTATTTATGAAAACTTCGTTTAACAAACGTTGTTAAATTTAATAATCATTTATGAATACTGGCTAACATTTAAAGCGTTTATACAATTAAGAATTAATTTAAGACATAAAACCATAAAAATAATTTAAAATTTTTATATAAAATGAATTGTTTTGTTAAGTTTTCTTTTTTAAAAATAAAAAAAAAATATACTTATATAGTTTTATACATATATAAACTTTTGTTTATAAGAAAAAGTTGTTAATGAATTGTTCTGTTAATTTTTCTTTTTTAAAAATTCAAAAATAAATAAAATTTAGTTAATTAAAAAAAAGTGGATTATGTATTGTTTTGTTAAGTTTTCTTTTTTAAAAATTCAAACATAAATAAATAAAGTGTTGTTTATTTAAAAAAGTTGTATATTAAAGAAACAAATTGATCCAGAAAAATCCCGAGATTTGTTAAAATCGATCCCGTTTGGCATCCCTAGTAGCAGGGTTATCAATACAGAACCTCTCTAAAAAATGGACAGGATTGGAGAAGTAGGCGTGGCACCTCCCGTAGTTACTTTTTACAGTAGATTTTTTAATTTTTAATTGGTGGTAAAGAGCTGACTCCACTGCAATCCAGGTAGTCAATTCTGATCCCTCAAATGAGATTGAATTGTTTCACGGGATGTATGGCATGTGACGCTGTGTCTTGTTGAAACCATATATTGGTCACATCAAAAAACTTTAAAATTTGCCAAAAAGAACTGTGGTATTATGTCGCGATATCGAATACCAGTAACAATTACAGCTTGACCAGCCTCATTATCAAAGCCAAAATTCGGCAGTTTTGGAGATCCAGGTAAAATTGTGCTTCATCCTTTAGTATGATTTTTTTTCGAAATAATAAAATCAACGAACTTCCTTCGCAATGTATTACAATAGCAACCGAATCTTGATTTTTCAGTCGTCAATTCGATGTTTTCCACAGTAGGCGCTAATAAATAGCTTGCGTTAAGCTCCAAATAAACACCACAAAAACGGTTATACAAACTTTTGAAAAAAGTATGGAATATTGAAAATTTCGATAAATTGTACCCTTAGACTATTTTGACATTCACACATAATCATTATGGATCAATTCCTACAAAACAGATGTATTAAACTTAATTTTTTTTATAGAGTACAAAACTTTCGAATACTTCACGCACATGTGATGCACATATTTAGCACATTGTTTTAAATATTTGTGAAACAACGCTACAAGAACAAAAGTAAAAAGCCCTTGAAATGACGACACGTTATAGAACTTCCGATATTTTATTTCTTTTTCAAATCAAAGGAAATATTTACATTTGCACTCCACGTGTATGAATGAAGAATAAGAACATCAATGTGTTTATTTGGTTGCCCGTTAAGTTTTTGGGGGTAAAACTGAATTTCAGGGATATGTTTTCTGTGTTGTTTGACTTAAAAAAAAACAGATGAAAAACAAATTACAGATGTTGATAGTGAGTAAAACCGAAAGTACTAAACTCACACACATTTTTAAATTGTATCGAGAAGTGTACTCTAGATACGAGTACTAAATGAATCTTTTCTTTAACTGTTTATTATGTAGTTTTTGTTCTTATGGCACAAATCATGTGTTAAACAAATGCTGCTTCAAATAGTCAATAAAGTGAAACATGTGTGAATTTGATCAAACACTAATTATGACGTTGATCAGCAGCATACAACGCTTGTATGAATATCCCATTTCTACCACATCTCAGCTATTGGCGAGTGTGAAACATATGTGTGCTTACACACTTCAACTTCTTTCCATAGTCGCAGACCTTCACACAAACACACATGTCTCTTTAAAGACCCGTTTGGTAAATTTACCAAAAATTTACGGAGAAAAAAACAAACAGACAGAAACTTAACAGCCGGATTAAAAAAAGGGGACACATTTTAGGGTTGTAAAACCAATGAGGTTATAAAAGTTGACACATGCGTGCAGGCGGGTATATGAGTTTTGTTTTGAACAGCTTTTGCTTTTAAAAGTGAAAGCAGTCGACATTTGCACACATTCGTATGTCCTTCTGTGTGTGATCGATTCTTTCTATACACGCACACATGCGTCAAACGCTGATAAAACATGAAACACACGTGTGTTTTTTTTAAATTATTTTCCCTTATTGTTTTAGTTAAATTCGTAATCATTGCAGAGGGCTTTTGTTCAATAACAACAAACAATTGATGATTTTAAATACAACACATGCTTGAAATAACGACTGCTTTTTAGCAGATCATAAAAATTCCAGGGATCAATAAATAAACATCTTGTTAGTTTTTGGTGGAAAATTATGTGTAATGTTTTATTTTAGACTTAAATCGTAATAAAAAAAACATTTAAATGTACACATGTATATTAACGACGAAAAGATGTAAAATCTTAAAAATATTTTAAATCATGCATAGGTATATGTAATATTTCGGTTTTAAAGGGGAAACTTAAAATTCTAATGTCTTATTTTTTATAAATACTAGCCGTTCCAGCGGCGTTGCCCGCCCAGAATGAATTTCTGACTAACTATAAAGAAATATAAAGCCTGTGTGTTTTATTGGGTGAAGATCGATCTACATAAGTTTTAAATTTCATCAAAAGCGAAATTGCTTATGTGTCCTTTGATATTCCTTACTTTGGAATACATAAAAACCCTTTGTGATTTTATTACGCTGATCTATCTACCTATCTACCGCCTATGGGAGTTTGAAAAAAATGGCAAAAAAAAAATAATTTTTATTGTTCATTTAGAGCATTAACACAAAATTCAATTCATATCTACTAATTAACAAAAGAGGTTTAACGAAAAAAATTTAATAAATTTAAATAATAATGTGTTACTTATTAAAAAATTCATGGCACTAAAAGGAACATAAATTAGTACATATGTACATATACGCATTTGTACTTATTTTGAAATAAAAAAGTCTTTTATAGTTTTTTGTTTCATATTTGCTTGCTTTTCTGTCGCTTTCACTATTCGCTAATTCAATGACATTCTGTCATAATATTTTCATCAATGGTAACGTACTCTTCAGCATTGTCTAATCCACAGCCTTGTATCAATGATAGCAACTCTATTAGTGGGATATCATCTTCGTCATCAAAATCCCGTGAACTGTATGCATTTTCATCGAATTCGGCCTTACGGAAGCACTTTTGAATTGTTTCGGTGGTATTCTTATTCCACGCAGATGAGATGAAAAATATTGATTCACGGATATTGATTTTTTTGTTACATCTGTATTTTCATCAAAAGCTGTTATCATATCCTTTACTATAAAACTTCGGTAGTAGAATTTGAAGCTAAGAATATTCCTTGGTCCAGGGGCTGGCAAATTGATGTTGAGTTTGGAGATAACCAGATAACTTTAATGTTTTCGAGTTCAACATCGCGTAAAAAAGAGCAATTGTTAATATTTTGTTTTATGTTGAATTGTTTTTGTCCTCTTTTCAGGGGTTTTTTGACCAAATAATGCACAATTTTGCTGTCCGCGTCCGTTCAAGGGAGGGTCCGTTCTTAAGAGAGAAATTTGCTCTGAAAAATCAATTTGGTGCAACGTTATTCGAAAATTGTCCGCATATGGGAGGTGTCCGCTTATGAGAGTGTCCGCTATTGGGAGTTTTCACTGTATCCAAATATTATCAAAATGGATCCAATATTATTGAAGTGGCAGCAATTCTCCGTATGTCCTCTCTTGGTCGCTTTCCCATTCGGGCAGAGGGCGGTCAAGTGATGAGATATACTGGAGGTGGATTTTAGGAATATAGGAGGTTAAGCGGCCCTGAACTCTATCCTAAGTAAGTACCAGTTAGAGAAATACAAAGTAAAAAAAATCCCTCTTACAGATTCTCAGTTTCGCAGGACCATGCATGTTTAATTTAATGTTCATAGGTCCAATATTAACGAAAATAAAAAAGTTTAAATTAAAGAACGAAAAAGTATCAAAAATATCCATTAAAAGTTTCTCATTCACTCAGGACCTTGCATGTTTAATTTTATGTTTTTAGTACAATACCAACGAAAATTCCAAATAGTTCCCCCATAGATTCTTATCACTCAGGATATTGCATGTTGAATTTTATGGTTCTAGGTCCAATAATAACGGTAATAAAAAAAAGTACTAGTTGTAAACCCAAAAATCTAAAGAAAGAAATTAAATTTTCCGTATTTCCCTTTTTTGGTACTTTTTTCTCCCCATTGAAGAATCAAAAATTTCAATATTGTAGTGGGAGCCCATTTAGTATGTTTAAGCTAAAGAAGTAAGAAAAAAAACTTTGTAAAAAAGTACCAACGAAAGTTTCGAATTACACACCTAAGTTTTTTGGTTTTAAAGATAGACAAGGTAACAAAAAAGTACCAAAATTCAGGGTTTGCCCGTTTACTCCCTACAAAGGCAGAATTTAAAAAAAGTAGCATAGACCTGCCTCTCTTTTCGTTTTGGAGATATGAGTGAGGTTAGAATGGGAGATTTAGCGCTTCCGTACCCTATCCTAAGCACTTATTGGAACCTTATATATCCCACGCCCGTTAGGAGGTCCCATTCTTCATTTTGTTAAAGACATTTTTAAAATCGGGCCGGCAGTTCTGGAAATTACCGCTTGCAGACATACAAACTTTTCAGCTTTATAATATTAAGTATAGACTAGCTGTTTGGTGCAGGCGCTGCTCGGAATTTTCCAAATAAAAAATTAAATACTGGAGTCAACGGGTCAACATTTTATCAGGAAACCTTTTTTGTGTAATAAATTTTTTTTGTTAATTTCAGCCAAATCATACCATAAATTAAGAAATTTAAATATCACGACAAAAGCTCCTCCAGTTGGGATTAAACTTAATAGAAACCTGGCAAAACTAATTTATTGTCCAAGTTTGGTGTAAATTGGTCCAGCGCTTCTTGAGTTTTAGGAGTACATACACGGCACAAACGTTTTTATATAGTATATTCGACTCAGAAAGTAATACATTTTTTATTAATATACCACCGATTCGTCACTTCATATTATTAAGACGCAATAAGATGTAGGGAAACAATTTCAAAATTATGTCAGTTGTCCCTTGTTTAGTTCAGTTCTAGTTAATTTCTAGCTCAATTCCAGTTAAATTCAAGTTAATTTCCTCGTCGATTCTGTCAACTACCAAACTAATTATTGTATATCAAAAGGTTTTGTATTTCTTTCAAACATGATTTAAGCAATTGAATTTATGTATAATATAAGCAAACGCAAATTCCCAGAAGTTTAAAAAAAACCAAAAAACTTGAAATCACTTTACCATATTTTTCACCACAAGTTGAATAAGAACTACATATGTTTCGAATTTAACGATAGTAAAGCGAATATACCTTTAAACCGTTTAACATAAGGCCTGTTTGTCGTGAAAGGCTTAGTAGTAATAATTTTTTAACCATTTTTTTTAAAGCATAATTTTTATTTTATTATTAAAATTTATAATTTAAGTCACACAATTTTACAAATGTTGAAAATCGCTATAAACTATGATGATGAAACATCGGTGTTTCTTTCTGGTTGCAAGTATTTCAATAAAGAGATGCAGGTGGCAACAAATTTTGTTTTATAAGTTTCACAATTGACTATAAAGTTGGTCTCACTTCCATGGTCTAATGCTAAAGTAGAGAGGGTATTTTGCCAAGCAAACATCGTTAAAAATAATAAGTTCCATTTAGCAACCGTTAATTCGATTTTATCAATTAGTTAAATATTTTTACCATAACAATAAAATATTTATACCAACACCACAATTGTGGAGAGGGTATTATGCGTTTGTGCTGATGTTTGTAACACCTTAAAATATTTGTCCAAAGCCCACTTTTACGTATACCGTTAGACTCAGAATTTCTTTCTGAGTCAGATTAACGATGTTTGTCCCGTTGGCTGGCTGGCTCTCCATTTAAACCTTGGGCGCAAAGTACAGGGCGAAAATTTGCAGATAATTAAATATAATTTGGTACACCACATTAGAAGGTGTGCGGTATCATATAGTTGAGGTTGATCGACTATACTTTATTACTTTTTTTTTTTATTGTAGATCTGGGCTCAAAAGGTTGAGTAAATGTTGTCGTAATTATTATTCACCTTCAAATTAGTACAAACTAATAGGCTCTAGTGATTTCTATGAGATGAACAATAACGACATCGTATATGTACATATCTATCAAAATATTAATTTACGTTTATTCTTATTTAAGAAATTGATATTTACTTACAATTTCATCGTAAACAACTTTAAATTAATTATTTATGTAGGTTTTGTCATTGAATTTTAGTGTGTTTTTATTTAAAAAGCTTTGAGCCATTTTTTAGCCCATTTTTAGCCATTTTTGGTCACCAAGTCTTGGCAACACTGCTAGTAATGAACACCGTAAGAAAAATGCCTGGAGTTCCAGAGGATATAGGAGACAAAGTTAATTAAAAATCAAAATCAGTTTTATTTAAAAATGAAGCATTTTCGGAACAAAAAGATATGTATTGGGGATATTTTGGGACGCAAGCGGAATTGTGTGCTTTTTTAAAAGCTTAAAACTGTTTTTAAGTGCTTTTTTGATCACCCTAAATATCACGCTACGTTAAGATAAACATTGTTATATGATTGTGAAACTTGAAACTCTGACTCTCGGAACATTATGGCTTTGCAAGTTTTCGCAAATAATTGTCTCCGAAGCATTTTTCGAATCTGCTGGCCACGAACCATCTCAACAATAGTCTATTGGGAGAAAAGGAATGCAAAAATCGTGGTGAATATCGCTTTTTATTAAAAATTTTGCATTCAATAGTTGATACGCTAAGAAAATATGTACCACTTTGTAAACGTGTGTGCAACATAACAAAAATATTACAAATTTATAAGGCATAATTTTTTAGAAAATATATCACATCAAATACCTTTGTGTTTGGAAAAAGATAAAAGAAAGTGAAACTGGGTTGGACACACACTCCGTAAAAAACAATTTCGGATTTTGCCAGAAATGCTATCGGGTAGAATCCCAAGGGAAGCCACAGAACAGGTCGACCAGCGCTCACATGTCGCAGGCAAATTTTAAGCGAGAAAAGGAAAATAAATACAAGCTGTGACGAAGAAAAAATTTTTCGATCGACAGATCTGAATTGAAGAAGTTTGTTAAGGCCTTATGCTCCTTCTCAGAAAAAAAGTATTAATAATAGTAAGCAGTTGAAGCCTACGAATGCCCTTAATTGCTAACTTAATCGCTGAATTGCTTTCAATATGCGACAAAGTAAGGGAACAATTTAAAAATAGTTAAAGAACTATAGGCAACAGAATGAAACTCATAATATTGTCTGCTTTTCAAAATTGATTCTAGGTAAGCAGTATTTTCTGGCTTATAGGAACGATTGGAATATCTATCAATATCTGTAAAAGAAAAATAATAATGAATATGTTAATATAGTAAGCCCTTAAAAAAGCACTTTAGGAGTGCTCTATTTGCATGTTTAAAAAAGCGCTTATTGTCAGCAGAAAATAGTACTCCAAACCGGGAACACCCCATACAAAAATCAGACATCCCATCAGCAGGCGATTTGAGTTATGAATTCATACATTAAACCTGCTCCTTTCGGAGCACTTTTTTTACTGGGTTTTGTTGTATTCCGCCCTTTTTTAACAGAAGAACTCTCAATTTTCAGACACCAGCAGGGGGTTTTTTAACTTAACTTAATAATTTATACAAATATAAATTGGGAATTTTTTCTTTTTATTTCACTTTTTAAACATGAATATAATGTTAATAATACACACAATGTGGCATCGAATTGATGTCACTGTAGTCGTATAATAGAGTACAGCTAAAATATGACAAAATGTTAATTTTTGCCTCATTGATGCCATTTGTAATAAAATTGCTGTCACAATTCTGATGCTGGGGCATCATAAATATGAAGATGAATTTATCAAGTATTTGGGCTAAATGTTTAATTTTGTTATCTCTTTTTTTATTTCTTTACTTTGGGACATCGTTTTGAAAATTCAACTTCTTTGGAGATCTGATCGTTAATCTGCTTTTAAATTTTTCATTAAATTATAAACAAATTGCTCATATAAATTTATGCGAATTTCTTCCTCCAAATGTATCCGTATACAAAATTTTTGTATATGAATATTAACAACAGCCAATAAATTAATAGAGATTTTTCTTTCGCAATTGTCAAACACATGTCAACATTATTGAAAAACCACTACTGTCGCCGTCTTTGCTGCAGCAAATTGCAACCAATTTAATAATAAAAGCCAACACAAAAATGACAAAAACGATGAATAAGAGTGTTGTTTTCCTACTTCTGCCGATGCAGAAGTTTCCTCTTATATGTGCTAAACTATAGACAAACTAATGTTGCAGTTGTTTCAAACTCGCAGCTAAAAAGACGTTTCTTGTATGGATGGGATTTTGCATAAATGCAGCTGTTCAATTGTAGACATCAATAATGGAAAAGTAGAGTTATAGATTTATTTATTATAACAAATTAGGATGGTCTCAAAATGTTTGATAGTTTGTTAAAATTTACACGAACAAATCCAACATAAATTTACTTTATCAAGAGTGAAAGCTTCTTCATAGTCGTATTTTATGAAAATTTTTTAAAATAAAGTTTGAACTTTAGACAAAACAAAGAACACTTTCGATCATTAAATGTCAGGACTTTTTTGAGTTCATAACATGGACTCGATTTTTTCGGTTTTTTTTTTTTGGAGAGGGGCTTTCCTAATACTTTATAGATGTGTATTAATGTTGATAACATGGCGTCAACCGGATGAGCAAGTGCAAAATTGCAATTGTCTTCATCTCGTTGTTGGTACAATGTCCACTTTAATTCTGAAGTCCTCTAATAGAGAGTAAAATAATTGTAGGCTTGGAAAATCAAAAAACCCACACGTGCAATGTGATGCTGTTTTTGTTTATTAGCTTCATTTCTTTCATGGACTCTAAAAGCAATTAAAACAAAACCAACTACAAGTAAATTAAACTTTTAAACACATACTTGAAGTTGACTCCTAAATAAATTACGGAATTTGGGTGAGTAGTTGGGCAATGAGTTGTGAATCAAGCGGTGAAAAACTAGTGGCATGTAATGGAATTGTATATTTGGCTTGTAGAATTATCCTAAGGCTTGTATATGGTTTCGCCTACAATATTCTAGGCTTATATATAGCCTTAACCATAGTTTTATCTCAGCGAGGACGGTGAGGGAAACATTGAAGCGGCGAAACAGGCATTCATGCCAGGAAGTAATACCAGTTTGCAGTACTGCGGTGTTTGGTGATGGTTTTAAGGCGGTTAAAATCTGGAAGCTATTGAAGGTTTTTACTTTCAACATAGTAAAAAAAAGACTATAGAACTCTTATTCCACAATGGCTTTAACTGTAGTAGCCTAGTTTACCGGAGTGTAGACTGCAATATTGAAGATTACCGTAGTCTAGCCCACCACCTTTAGCAGGCACTGAATTGATTAGGGGGATCAACTAACATTAGGATGGAACAACAGGATTTATGCCTTCTGGTCCTGCATCGACCGTGCCTTCTCTATCTTATGCCTAGCATGTGGTCAGTGTCTTAATGACACCCCTACATCTTTAATTTTCCAGCCAGACCTACTATGCTCGCTATGTTCAAGAAGTCTATGGGCAAGCCCTGTTGAAGTAGATAAATTCCTTGGACTTGAACTAGATGAACCCCTAGATTAGATATTGCTGGTACAAAAACAACAACAACAACAGTACATTGAACAGACAAATCAATCCATCCGTAATTAACTCAAGCCGAAGCGTTGTCAATAGTTCGGTTAGTACGGATTTCCTTAAATAAAGAACATAATGCTTGATTGAAGTACAGATTATTCAAGAGCGCCATATTCAAAGTTATCCGAAAACAGGACTGACTTAATTGAAAGTGAGATCAAATTAATATTAAACTAAGACCTACACGCTGACCCCAGAGAACCACACAGAATGTTATTAAATTACATGCTGGTTACACATGTTTATTTCACTTTTGTTGTTTTCCGGCCTTTGTTAACAGAGTAATTCTCAATTAGCATACAACAGCAGCAGGCCCGATATGGTTTTCGTAATCATTCTACTTTAAAAATTTGATTCATTAAACTAAATTATTTTAACAAATGGAATATGGGAATTCTTGCTTCTTATTTTACCTTTAAAAATAATCTTTATCTGTCTTCTTCCTGTGTTGTTGGTGTTTCTACAACAAACTTTTACAAACACACACGTATGCACGCATATTGATTTTCGAAAGCTGTCCCATTTTGGATTGTTAACAAGTCTGTTGCTAAGTATGTATTTTAGGTTTTTAATCTATAGTCCTCTTAAAGCTTTTGACAAATTATCAATCTTTCTACCTAAATCTCCCATATGCATTTGGACATTTGTAAGAAGAAACAGAAATTGGCCTTTGAATACAAAAATATCGTTCACAGATTGTCGTTATTAAGAGCTGGAAATTATTTTCACTTGTGCGTTGTTTTCTCACACAACAACTTCACCGATCGACAAGCAGCCAGCCAAACAAAACCACACATACACACACTTGAGAAGTCAGCAACATACAGACAACAGCATCTCATGAATGTGCTCTAGTTTTTAAAGAAAAAAAGTTCAAGATAAAAAAGCACTAATGAAAAGAAAAGAAAGCAAATGTTGTTTCTCTTCGACAAACCTCTGATACTCGTATTAGCAAACGATTTAGTATGATGCAGCTGTGCATAATGTTGCTGCTGTCGATGCTGAATTTTTTTCTTTCTTTATTACAGTGTGGCATTTGCCCGTGTGTATGTTTTTCTAAACGGCTGCCGTTACAAATGCTAATATTTTCATCTCATTTTTTTCTTTTTTGTATAAATTTTTTTCATGTTGCATTTTCAATTTGCTGCAAGGCATTTGAAAAATACCACATGCTTTAGTTTTGTTTAGTATGAAAATAGAAAAACACTCACTCATGTTGTACGAGTTTTAGTCTGAGCGTACAATGATCTTCAGTGTTTATAGACTCTTATATGACTTCCAGGTTTCAGATGATTGTTGGTTGGGTTATTAACTCCAATAATACTGCAATTGTCGTTGAAATATTAGTTTTATTTGTCGACAAAACTCTCAAGCAAAAAATGATTTTGAAATTGCTGTAAATGTGTTTTGATATGTATGCACTAAAACACTTTCTTTCATAAATACTCTTGCTTGCTTTAAGTAGTAGTTGTGTACATGCATATTTATTTATTTTCGTATGAGTTTATGGATTTTGAAATGATAGTTTTTACGTAATTTAGGTAAATTATCCAATTAGCCACAAGGTTCGGATTAAAATATAATCTATGTTTTTTTATAATTCGTAACATTTGCGAAAGTCAACCATAGTTTAATATTAAGCTCAACTGATCCATTAAGGACTTCAGATTATTTAAGACCTTCTTTCGGCCCTTAAAATATAAAATTTAAAAGGGTGGTCTAACCATAGCGCACGATGTTAACTGAAAGTCATACATTTGTTGGCCAACTTAATTTGACATTTCTTTGTTTCAGTGTTTGACAAATTCAACCATGGAGAGGTGCGCAGTTGAGCAGCTCGTAAATATTGTTGAAGACTTTTACGAAAATGGTCGTTCAGATCAAAATGCATTTCGTGCAATCCTTGACTTTTTGGTCACCTCAGTGGATTCGTTAACAAGCAGAATTACCGCATTTCGGCAAATGAGAATGAGTAATTGTTGAAAATCCTATGCATCCACAAAGAGTGACTGTTTGGTGCAGTTTATGGGCTGGCGGTGTCATCGGCCCGTAATTCTTCGAGATTGAGTTCAGCAGTTACTGTGAATGGAGTTTTCTATCGCAAGATGATAAAGATGGTTCCAACAGGATGGTGCCACTTGCCATACAGCCAACGAAACAATAGCTCTTTTGCGCGAGAAATTCCATGGCCGTGCTATCGCACGTCTTGGCGATGTTCATTTGCCGGCACGATCATGGGATTTGACGTCAATAAACCAATAACAATTCAATAGCTAAAGGATGAATATCAATTATGCCTTAGAGTCTTTAAAAATATCGTCCCTCGTGCAGAGGTATGCCACCGCAGCCGTGGCGAGCATTTGCCTGATATTTTGTTACACACATAATTGTCATACATCCTTCTGCAGTCAACTCCTGAAGCTAAGCTTTGGCTTCAATTTGGCAAGGGGTTAACTTTTGAGTGTTTTACTGCTGACAGATGTTTTTCTGTGCTATTGCTGTTAAACAGAATCCGCTTTGCGGTGCAGTACCCATGGTCTGTAACTTCGGTGAGAACTTCTCGCATCAAAAAGATGTGAAACAAAATATTCCATCGTTTCTCGAAAAATAAAAAAAGTGTATCTGTAACTCATGTCGAAAACTATCAAAAGAGATTACGTCGTTAATGTCATAATAAATACTTCACTCGAAGCCGATAACACATTGCAGACGTTGAGAACACGAGTCACACATATCGTTGACTGCAACCAAAATTTACTAATATTAAACAATTTTCAAAGGAGCGTCGCGACGCCGGCAAAAATACATCTGTCGGCTATGCCAAATAATGCAAAGTGCGACTTTAATGTTTAATGTTTACAAAATAGCTTTGAAAACAATTCCATAATTTTTAAAAATGATAAAAACAAAATAATTAAACAATGAAAAAGTCCGCCAAGAACGTACCCACCTTTTCCGTGTTATTATTCATTGTCATTTTGCATTTTAAATGTTAAAATTTTTTCTTATCCCGCTTTTATTCCCGAGTTCAAAAAAAAAATTTCATTTTATCAATTTTATTTTTTGAGTACCAATTAGCTATACAAGAGCAACTCGTAAAACCAGCAAAAACAATGGTAATTTGGTCATTTCGTAAATAATTGGTACTGTCAGTCACAATTTATTTTACTAATAAATATTTCAATTAATAACTTAACACTTTTATTTCAGAATTTTAGAATAGTTTGATTCTTTAACTTGCGATAAAAACACAAATTAAAGTTACTACGAAAGTGCAGAGGAAGATTATTGAAGTTTAAAAAAACTCTCGAAAACGACTTCATTTTGCATGTAGTGTCAGTCACGTTTACGTTTTACTAAATAAATAATATTTCAAAATATTGTTGGTTGCCATTTTTTTCTCTATCGGATAATTACACAGTGAGACAAAAAAAAATGAAGTGAAAATACCCGGGATCTTATATAATTTTTCTGGTGGGTAATGTCGAGTATAACAACAGTCTGTTTTTGGAATTTTCAAAACACCCCCAAAATCTTGAGTTACGGGTAAAAACCGGTTTTTCATACCCGTATGCACTTATTATCCTGTTACTAAGTTGAATACCAACCGATTTCAAATTTTTTGACAGATCTAGAAAGAAGAAGCTTACTGAGCTACCTAAATAAGAGCGGCAATCGTTTTTTTAAACTTGAAAATTCTAATTCAAATACATTTTCAATAAAACAAACCGACATATCGATCTGCTAAATAAGATTGTCCAGCCGGGTAGTCTTCAATTCGCGTTCTATAGGCTTGTTTTGTATAAATTTTATGGTAATTATGAGTTTTGACAAACAAAAAACGCTTGCCGCTCTTATTTAGGTAGCTCAGTTAGACCTTTCGGACGGTATATATTTTCTTTGAGTAAATTTCAGATACCTATATGTATTTTTACACCAAATGTATTTTTTTACGGTTTTTTTTCTCATTTTTCTATTTTCGGGGCGTTTTTACACTGATTTATTCAACTTTAAAAAAACACATTTTTTACAAAAAAATTATTTCTTACGATTCCGATCAAAAATGTTTGCTTGACCTTTTTCTTTTTAAATTAACGTCTTCAGTATCTCGTTTAAGGGACCAGCAATACTCTGAAAGCATTTTTATTTTATTTTTTCCTTCAGAACGTTTTTCCATTGCAATTATTTCCTGGTGAAAATGTTCACCTTGTTCATCGCTAAACTGGCCTAGGTTGTCTGGAAAAAATCCAAATGCGAGTGCAGAAAAAAAAGTTTTATAGACATGTTGCAGCCCATTTCACCATAAGCTTTTAAAAATTCATTAATGACCATGACATAGTCGTTGCTTCTGTGACTCCCAAGAAAATTATCACAAAGCGCAACAAAACTGGTTCACGCACGTTTTTCAACGGAACTCAACATTTTTAAAAAGGGGTCATCTCTCATAACTTTACGAATTTGAGGTCCAATGAAAATACCTTAAATTAATCTGAAGAGATAAAAATGTTAAAACTAAATGCTATTTCGAAGTAAATACAAAAATATCTCCTTTTATTTTGGCTTCACCACATCTTGGGAAT
This sequence comes from Pollenia labialis, assembly GCA_949318255.1. Lineage (NCBI taxonomy): Eukaryota > Metazoa > Arthropoda > Insecta > Diptera > Polleniidae > Pollenia > Pollenia labialis. The sequence continues at coordinate 69,189,821 of OX439140.1, read as the reverse complement.
ATCGATTTAAGATGCTTAAAAGCTTCGCCGTTAATATCAAGCTTTTTAACAAATTGTTTCATGTATCCTAATTTTAAATGTAATGGTGGAAGAATAATATTCTCAACTTTAACTAATGGTATGTTAAGAACGTTTTTTCTACCAATTTGCTGCGACTCACGAGATGGCCATACTTTGCAATCATACTGATTTTTTGCACGACTGTTTCATTCACAAAGAAAACACGGATATTTTGTGTAACTACCTTGCATGCCAAATAAAATTGTCAATACTTTTAAATCAGCTATGATTTTCCATTTATGCGTGGCATAGTTGACGAACAGGAGTATTTTTTGCATGACTTCGTAAGTTTCTTTTGTGGTAGTCGCATAGAAAATTGGAACTGATGGAAACCGATTTTCGTTATGTAATATAACTGCTTTCAAACCTAAATATGAAATTACAGATTGCAGATAATCCACTATTTTAAAAATTACTTACTTTTACATGAGCCATCAATGAAAAGTCGCCATTCGTCTGCATTATAATTGTAATTTAGTGCAGAAAATAACTTTGGAATATCACTGCAATACGTAAGATTGCTGTAATTTTTATTAGTTTCAAAGCTTTTTTTTTTGTTTTTATTTTAAATTTTACAAGCGCTCGTTTATAAAAGCTAGTAAACGTAGCTAGTAATTACTCACCAAGGTTTCAGCTATTTTGGACAGGCAGTTTTTAGTTGATTAAGTCGATGAGAGTGTTTTCGTGTAAATGAAAAAATTGAGTAGATAGGATTTTTTTAAGGCAGTACGCCTACGCAAGGAGACTATATAGAAAAATAAAAAATATAAGGCTAAATTTCCGGTAATTTTTCAGACCACCCTCGTATGGAGAATAACAGTGATTTTTTAACGTGCGACTCGCAGGCTGCAAAAATTGTTTTAATTATTTTAATAATTACTTAAAAGAGATACTGAAGACGTTAATTTAAAAAGAAAAAGGTCAAGCAAACATTTTTGATCGGAATCGTAAGAAATAATTTTTTTGTACAAATTGTGTTTTTTTTTAAAGTTGAATGAATCAGTCAATTTTTAACGGATTTTTAAACACAAACCCTCGTTTTATTTTTAATCAATTATATTTTTTTAATAAAACCATAAATGGCACGGTTCCTATACAAAAATTTTGTGTAAAAACGCCCCGAAAATAGAAAAATGAGAAAAAAAACCGTAAAAAAATACATTTGGTGTAAAAATGCATATAGGTATCTGAAATTTACTCAAAGAAAATATATACCGTCCGAAAGGTCTAAGCCCCTTCTTTCTAGATCTGTCAAAAAATTTGAAATCGGTTGGTATTCAACTAAGTAACAGGATAATAAGTGCATACGGGTATGAAAAACCGGTTTTTTACCCGTAACTCAAGATTTTGGGGGTGTTTTGAAAATTCCAAAAACAGACTGTTGTTATTCTCGACAGTACCCACCAGAAAAATGATATAAGATCCCAGGTATTTTCACTTAATTTTTTTTGTCTCACTGTGTTATTGAAACTGCTACTAAAAAATATTACTAATCGTAATATAAGACAAAACAAAACGCAAATTGTGTCAAATGTAGAGTCAGTCACATATGGAATTGCACCTTTGTTGTTTTGTTGTTTTAGTTTCGGCACCACCTGTAGTTGAATACTCCTTGTACTCGCCAAAAATTGTGCAGACGCAGTTCAGCATGAAAAACAGTTGTTTGTTTCAATTTATGGTATTTTTGTTTCATTTCGCACATTTTAATCGCAAAGATTCTCGACGCGGGAGTTCCGGATCATGGGCACAGATAGCTTTTAAGAAGATGGTGTATCCATGGCTTACAGACGGCATTGATTGTAGACGCATTGCATTCACTCAGTGTGATGTTAATCTAAAATATTTTTGTGTTTTGCGTCACATCTTAATTCCCTTTGCGAAAGTGCCAAGTTTTAAATATTTAAACATCTATCTTTGAAGATTGTCTTGTATCACACCGGGCTCTTCTTCAAGAAACGATTCTAATTCTTTCTAAATCTGCCCGCTTCGTAGGGTTAATCTAAATCTCGATAACTCGTTTCAAATAGTTAATGCTCGCAATAATTTTTAATAAGATTTCACAAAAATTTTTTTGCAGCTTTCTTGTAATAAGTAAAATTTCTCGCACAAAAAATTTGAGAAACCAAAACTTCTGGATTTATGCTTGCTATAAATTGGATAGATAAAAAGAGAACCCAACAAGGACACCTGCTCATAATTAAGTCTTTTGCTATGACGACTTGTGAGGAATGTGGGATGACAAAAAATATCTCGAGGATTTCTGAAATGTTTAAAATTCCCTGATAATATAATGTATTTCCAATGCCATGGGTACTCCTAAACAGATGTAAACCGTTAACACACAACAGTTTATCTCAAATACATGTGTTCACCACAAACAACAAAAATAAATCAAATATAATACATAATATGGCTTCCTTAAACGTAAAATTTATATCCCGTGCAATAATTTTTTGGAAAGTCCTTAAAATTCATGCTAATTTAAATAGTCCATAAACCCTTAACGACTAGAGCCTCTTGTAGTTGCAACACATATTTAGTGAAAATAGTATTCGTTAAAACAATAATAATGCGGCATATGTCACCTCTATTGATGGAAACAAAAAAAGAAAGAAAGAAAAAGTTAAAATATAAATGTTGCACACATGTCCTTTATCAACAAGCGATCTATGCAGTTGTTATCCTTTTTTCAAATTGTTATTTTGTTATTGTTTCTCTAAAAAAACCCCATGTGTGTTTAACTGTTGGCTTGTCTGTCTGTTTGTGTTTTTTTTCCCTTAACAACTGCGTTTAATAATCGTAACCCTCTAAATGCCGAGCAACAACAATAATAATCTCCCAAATCGTAATACTTCCTTTTTCTGCTGCTGTGGCTGATATTTCCAAAAATTAAATTCATCACCTGGTTTTGCATTATTAAAACTGAAACTGAAACACTCACCTTTTATGGCAGCGTGTTTTGAACAGCTCAATAGTTTCAAATGCAATGCGGCTGCTACAGAGACTGCTGCTGTCAACGGCAGTGTGTGCATTTTTGTGCAACTTTTTGTGGCGGCTGTTTTCGTATTTCCTAAGTACTACAAGAATTGATACTTTTTTATTGAAATGACTCTTGATGAGAGGAGCTTGTAAAAAGAGCATGTGTTTGGTTCTAGAAGCCAAAGAGAATTTTATTTGTTTTCAATAATTTCATTTCAAATAGTTTTTTGTTGAAGTGCAAATTATCAGGGTTGATTCCTTGTATTTATTTGATTGTTGGTTTTGTGTTAAAAATTCAAGCTCCTTTTAGACAAACATTAGTCGTTTCTAACGTTTTGTTAAACTATTTTGACATTTATGCCCCGAAAAAACACCCCAGTTTTCGTAAAACGTTTAGTAGTTGACATTTGTTGTTCATTACTTTTAATTTGATTTTTGGTGTTGAAATATTATTGTTTGACTAACACACGGTTTGTTTCATATCATTTGCCTTTCAGTTTGTAAGTTTTTTTTTTATTTTCTTATTTTTTTATATTGAAATCATAATGAAAAGTCGTTTGTTTTGTTGATTTAAGAACATTTTATATGGTTTGTTTAGATTTTTATGGTTAATTTAGAGATTTGTTAAGTTGTTTGTGTACGTTGCAAAAATAATAAATTGATATCGTATTTAGGCAATTTAGAGAATTTAATTAATAAAAATTGTAATTGGTTCGATTAAATAAGCTTGTTAATGTTTGCAACTAAAAGAAAAGAAATGTGTCTAGATGGCCTCTACACAATTTTTTAAGGGAAATATTAATAATATAATGGTTACTTGAACAACGTTATTATTACCGGAACCATGTTACAATGCATTTACACCTTAAACCAGTAGCCCTATGGTAAGTTAGATAAGATCTTAACTAGTTATTGCTGATTTTGCGGCCAATGTTTAGATCATAATGTTTGCTCTACTTAAAAACACTTTACATTATTTACATATCCGTTGCTCTAAAGCTAAAAGATAATTTAAAAACGAACCTGGCGACGCCTCGAAATCTATTTTACGTTCGGCTTAGCCGGATCTACGTCTTGTATCAGCCATTTAAGTAATTAAGTAAGATTGTGTTAGTAGGAAATGTGTTTACATACTTTGTTGTTGTGATTTTACATCTACGGAATTTTGAGAGATACATATGTTTTTGAGGCAGTTTCTTCTCTGGTTGTTCCTATGATTAAAATCGCAGGGAGGTTCTAAAATACATCTGTGTAAAAGATTTCTAATTTAATTTCTTATTTTACTTATTTGTGTCCACGAGCTCCTAAAAGAAATTTAGTAACTAAGGAATATAGTGCAATCTTCATCTTTCGCAGGCCATTGCTTCCTGGTCACGACAGCCTTCTAAAAACAAGACATTGAGTTCTTTTAGGAGGACATTGCACTTGCACTGACTTATTTTAATGGTCCCTTCGGTGTCCGATCATAAGTAGTTTAGATCAATTTTCTTGACGGACCTCTAAACGAAGTCTGCAGAAATATTAGCCCAGGGTTGTAGGGTTACGTTAGGTTAGGTCGAAAGGATGATGAAGCTTTGAAATGCAACCTCATATAACTACGATATACACCTAGGCCTCTGCTGGGCCTGTTGTGCGCTCCTGAAGAACATGGAGATATATTGTCACTGGCCGGTATTCAGAAACCTGGTTTCCCGGACGTAACTCCTCAAAGTTTTCCAGTCGACGTTCCTCAGGGATTCTAGGTCCGATATAACATCGCTCCCGCGGTGCCTGGATCTTACTTCGGCAAATGCCTGACAGTGGCAGAGAAAGTGCTCCAGCGTCTCGCTCCCTTCGCCACGCGCTCTACACTCGTCGGAGACTGCCCGTCCAATCCGTTGCAGTTGTGCCCGAAATGCTGCATGACCAGTCAGGATACGTATCATCATACTGACCTCGGACTTGCTCCCATTTAGGAGGCCTCTTAGTGGTCCTGGCCACTGGTCCCGTTGTCCCAACAGGCCACGCCTTCAATTCCGCTTTCGTTGCGTCAAACGGTCTTGCGTTCGCCAAGTTAACTGCGTCGAGTTCTCTTCCCCCAATGGCCACTGTATTGGCCCTTTCGTTCCCGGCTATCCCCGAGTGGCCCGGTTTATAAATAAAAATTCCCCGGGAATTTTCTCCCTTCTCCCATTTTTCCTTTGTAAATTCTATTGAGAAAATGGGAAAAGGGAATAAACTCCCGGGGAATTTGTATTCATAATTGGGCTGATAGATCCTGCCCCCGGAGGAAAACTCAGTAATGGCCCTTCTACAGTCCAGTAACGTTCTGGACTTAACAGTACTAGCCGATATCGCCCTAATTGCCCTTTGGCTATCCGTAAAATATTTGAAAGTGGTTATTTAAAATGTGGTTTTGAAGACAATGCAGAACATAAATAAAAATATTTTTTTTTAATTTAAATTAATTTTTTATGGTGTTCTTTCCGTCATCTTACTCTTGGAAAGACAAAATACTTGGCTCTCTTTTGCTTTGAGGATTGTCATGACGTAGCACCGCGATCTTACAACAAACTTATAATTTCTTCACTTTCCCGTTTTATTTTTATTCACATTTTTCACTTTGTAATTAATGTAATAATTTATATTTTTAACCAGGGACCGAAAATAACAGTTATATTGGAATTTTAAAACAAAAAAAGCATATGGATGTAAATGTTGAAAAACTGATTTTAAAGTATACCATACTGATTCTTATGAACACGTCTTTGATAAACTGATTTTTAAAATGTTGACTTTTTTTCGATCAAAATTAACAGTTAATTTTTGATTTTTAAACAAAAATAACAGTTATTTTTTGATTTTTATTTTATAACACAAGTAATTTACCTCGTAAAATTTTTTATTTTTTGCATAGATAAAACTTATTTAATATTTCTATATCAGTAGTTGTTATTTGTTTCAAATGTTTGTTCGAAAGAAAGAACTGCACATCGGAAAAACAGATGTAAACAGATTTGAATCACATAACCAATTTCATGCTCCCGCTTTTGTTTGCCGATCAGTGTAATTATTACAACACCTTCCCCCAGCCCATTAATTTTAAATTGCAAGGTAATATCTAACAAATTGCCAATTAAAATCCCCTTTTAAATGTCTGGCCTTCATTTTCAACCATTAACAACTATAAAATCAAAACTTTGCTAAACGTCAGGCTTAATTATATGAGAAACAAAAAACCGTGTTAATTTATGATCGATATAAATTTAAGTAATAGCTTAATAAAAGTTTACACGTTACACTGTTTCACACTGGTTTTGACTGGGTAGACAGACAAATTGCAAGCAACCAGAAGTTGACAATAAATAGACAAACAAATAATCAAATACACATGTAATTAAAATTACATTAACAAATGCTTAAGTAGTGGCGACGGCGACGGCGACAAATATTGGACATTTCCAGAAACGCCTCTTGAATTTAAACAACAAGTGTTTGTTTGCTTGCACCTTAAACTAGGCAACCAATGAACCAAGCAACCACACATTGAAGCGTTTGTGGCAAAACAAAAAAAAAACGAGTGTCATTGACAAAACAGGCTCAAATAAAAACCCATAAAAGGAACAATCAAAAGGCGACCACCTGCAAGGCAGATTTTAAAAGGCCAGAATTCTTAAACACTGGCTGGCTGACAGTGGCTGTCATAAAAATCAAAATTGTTTTTACCTGTTGGCTAAAACATTGCAAAGCCTTAAATGAATAACAAAGAACAACTGGATGTCCTTTTTAAACAGACAACCTTCATTTGTTGCGTTCTTTCGTTCGTTCGTTCGTTCGTTCTTTCTTTATTAATTTTTTTTTAACCACTCAATTCAAAAGTGTTTTTTGTTGCCAAAACAAGGTTAAATTTCGTAAAACCTAAATAAACTTAAACGAAATAACCATATTAAATAATTAGCCAAAATTTTAAAGCAACAAAAATATGAGTGACCGGCTGGCTGGGATGTTTTGTTATGGACTAATGACGATGTCTAGTCAGGAATATGGCATAGAATTTTTTCAATCACAAATAAATGCATTGTTTAAAATCTATTTAGGATAACAATTGCATAAATATGAGACTTAGAGCGACGGCGCCTAAGTAATTATATTTGGAAGTTTTAATCTTTTTGTTAGTTGTTACTTTAGAATTTAGAAGTGGAGGTCTTAATATTAAAGTTCGTTGAGTTATCGCTACAAGGTTGCATATCATCTAGACTGACAAGCAATGGGTTAACTCTATATTGCAATGCGAAGGCAATTTCGATGCGAAAGCTAAATGCCCACTTGTTGCTCTCTATCGCTTTCGCAAAATTTGTTGGAAAATAAGCAATACTGGCAATATAAAATAAAGATGGCGCCGGTTAACAGTACTGAAATTTCAAAATTTGTAGCAAAAATATTTTAATTTGAAAATTTAAATTATATATTTAATTAAAATTTATTTCAATAAGTTGTATGCAAATAAATTTGAAGAAATTAAATTTTATGAATTCTTAAAATCAAAAAATTATTTATTTCAATAAAAATATGTATTTTTTATTATTTATTTTGCTGTCACTTACAATTACTTAACAAGTTTTTAATTTTAAAAACAAATCAGCTGATTCGTAGCAGAACAGAAATTAAAGACTAACTGAGCCTTAATTCCCAGTTTTTATTGCTGATAAACACACTTAAACTTATTGTTGATGGGATAAGCTATTACTATGCGCATTTCACTGGTTGCTGAGGAAACTTTATCCAAATATTTTAGAAAAACTAAAGATATTATATGTACATACAAATAAAGTTGTTAAGCGAATAAGAATTATAGGCACCAGTTTTACTTGTTACCATTATCAAAGCTTAAACAAAAACACCAACAATAAACAGTGAGTTTTATCTTTTCCCACATTCCCCACTACAATTGGTTGGAATTCACCCAACATTAACTGATGTTGTAAGTAGGTTAAGAGGAAACAAAAACGACTTGCGTTATTGTTTTCGCAAGAACATCAAAAAATAAAGCACGTGCACCTGCCAGTTTATTATCAAAGTAATTTTTAGGAATATAAAATTTTTAATTAACAAGATTTTGTTTGTCGTGCTTAATTCCCAATTTTTTTTAATGTTTCGCAAACTGTCGAATTAAACGATTTCGCAGTTTCTTAAGTTTCCTTAATATTGAATGTTTCTATAAATATGGTTTTCATTTAAATTTAAACTTTCCACTACCATATTATTTAATATAAAAAAGTACTGAAAAAAGTATCAAAGCACTGATTTTTTCAACACTGTTCCGGATAGTTGTTATGTTCCACTTTAAAAAAAAAATCCCCTTTGACTCATATACAAGTCTGTGACGACCTTCATTACAATTTTTTCTGTTCTACTCATGGCTGCCAGATCAATTTGTGAAGAAATCGTCAACTTCCTGAGAAAAAATCGGACAACTTAATATTTAGTTTTTGTTTGATTTTTATAAAAAAAAATTCAATTAAAAACATAATTAATTCATTCCAAGCTAGCTAGCATTTTAAATCGTGTAAGAGATACGGGGAGTCTTTGATCGACGATTGCCTCATTTTTTAATTGAAGAAGACTCATCACATGGGAAAAACTGTTAAGCGACTGAGATTCCTCCATAGCACAGTGAAAAACGCTTCTTAAATCGTTGTGGGAATCGTTTAAGACGTGGCTAAAGTTTATCTTTCGAGTGTTTCATGTGAAGAATCGTATACTAGTAAAAAATGGAGCTTAATGGTAAGCAGTTTTGTAAGGGAGAGAACCACAATTCTACCTTACAAACCTGCTTACAAGAGGCATGATTTAATATGGAAAATTCCCACTTGGAAGCACTTCTTTTTTTCGTCTCTGCTAAAAAGTTTAATTTTTTTTTAAGTTTAATTGAAAATGTTTCCAGTTTTAATAAATTATAATTGATAGTAAATAAAATATAAAAATTTGAAAAGTAAACTTTTTAAAAAAATAGTTAATGCTAAGGAGCTCCTGCGCGGGTTCAAGATGAGACTTTTTTTAAAATTGTTTTTTCCAATTTTTATTTGTTTTAACGTAAGGCAAAAAAATATTGCTATTTGAATATGATTCCAGAACTTTTATTTTTCTCATACATCAGTGACCCACCCTAATGTCTACACTCCCAAATGAGTCTTCCTTGTGTTAATGTACCTGGCATCTATCAAAGTTATTTTGTGATAAATCACAAGAATTTTTAAAAACAATTTTGTTTTTTAAATTATGCACATTAAATTTTTAAGAAATATATTTTCGAAAGGGGACACAAAAATTAATTTGTGATCATTTCTCACAATTTAACATAAAATTGCCACATCAATGGAAAGGTCAATTTGAAAGCAATCTAGTAATAAATTTAAAAAGTGCGAGTGTATTAAAAATATAAAGGGAAAACTTTATCGTATGGCCGCCAAAACTCCGTTTTGACAAGACCACACCACTCGTCAGTTGTATTGTCCTTTAAATCGTGATGTCTTCTTTTGTATTATCATATCAAATTCGTAAACATGAGATACCTGTGCAGGTCATTTAGTCTGCACCAAGATATCTCACCAAGGTTGGAAAGTATGTAGTTGACCTAGATTCTGTTCCTCCTGACAGCAAGCGCCGGGCATTGGCAGAGAAGGTGGAAGACCGTTTTCTTTTTCTCCCAGTCACTGCAATTTAGACAAGGCTAGCGTTGAATGGATGTTCGAGTCTTTTTGAATGCTCGTCTTGTATCTAATATCTTGGTTATACTCTAGCAACCTTGATTTTTTCCTTCTATTGCAGGTTATAAGTTGCCTCGTGCATTATTGAGCAGAAGAGGGCCACATTAACTTGGCCACTCTACATATGTCTAAATTACGCCATCTGGCGACATATTTTTATAGAAGAAAACCTAAAGATGCTTGTTAAAAAGCAACCGGCATAATTGTAGCTGGCACCGCATTGGAGGTAGCAAAAATAGATCCCATTATGGTTCAATCGTCTGCCTGTTCTTTTCCATATTGGCCGCTATGCGCAGGGACCCAAACCACAGTAATATCATACCGACTGCTCAGCCTTGGCAGCTCATTTTACACTGTCCGATCGACACAAATAAAATGATAAAATGAAGTATAAAAACTTAAATTTACACTACTTGTGATTAATGAAACGACACATTCTTTAGACAGTTATCCCCACCAGGAAAGAAACACCTAACAATTTATTATCATTAAAAATATTGATATTTTTTGTATATGCAACTTTTTGTTGTTTTACATTACAACCTGTTGTTGCACGTTTTAAAATGCCTGTTTCCCAATCTAAAATTTTGTTTAATGTTACAACTCATTTGTCATTCTTTTTAAGTACAAGTCGTTAAAAAATAATTCCTAAGAAAATCTCGCTTGTGTTCTTTACTCTTTTTTTTTAACGAAAATACAAAAAGATTCACCAAATTTCATTAAGCGTTTACCTCATTCACACATTCGGGCTGTGCAAGACGTTTGTCTGGTAACATGAACCTGGATGTGTGTTTTTTTTTGTTGAGCATTTAAAACTTTGAAAGAAATATTCTTATTTTTATGATTTTGGTTTATGCTTTTTTGTAGATATTTTTTTTTTTGTAAATAAAATATTTATTAATTGTTTTTTTTTGTTGTTAACAGGAAAAAGGTGTTGTTGATTCTTGTACTCGTATTTAAGTTTGATGAAAAATTCTTTATTTTTTGCGTTTGTGCGATTTTATGTTATTAGAATCCAAAATTATTTGCATGTTTCGACAGTTTTTTCTTTCTTGATTTGGTTTCTATACCTTTTTAGTGTTTTCTTTTAATTTGAATTTGTATAAAAGAATTTTAGTTGTAATTAAAAACCTGTCAAGCTGTCATGCACTTGAATATACATTTTTTTATTTGATTAAGGTAAGTGAGTTGTTTGAAAATTAACTTAAACGGTGGTTTTAGCAAACGAAAATTTAGGCGAATAAAAAGCAAAGACATAAGAAACACTTATAATGGTGTTTTTGAAATTTTTAACTATTGTCGTCCGTCGTGTAAATACGGTCTGATATTTTTTATTATTTTGGACAGACCTATCAAAGATGTAGTATGTGCCGGTTCACACACGTCAAGTTTGACTCGTCAAGTTTTGAGTTTTTAGGAAAGAGGGGGAAAGAAATGGCGTTCTCTTTTCCCTTATTGTTGATGTTGTTTTGTTTAAACTTTGATATTATTACAAGTAGAACTGTTGCTATAAGTCTTATACGTTTAACATTTTTATTTGGTTTAATATCTTTAGTTTTTCTAAAATCTTTATGGATGAAGTTTCCTGATGATCTGGCCTAAGCAACCAGTGAAATGCGCATAGGAATAGCTTATCCCATCAACAATAAATTTCAAGTGTTTTTATCAATAATAAAAACTGGGAATTTAGCACGAATAACAAAATCTTTTGAAATTTAAATTTTGTATTCCCAAAAATTGAAATTACTTTTTGATAATAAACAGGCGGGTGCACGGCCTAAAAAACACTTAATTGACAACATCTTTTGTAAGTTGTTGTTGTTTTTTATTTTGTTTTTCTTAACCTACTTACAACTACAATTAATGTTGAGAGAATTTCAACTAATTGTAGCGGGGAATGTAAGACGAGATGAACGCACTGTTTATTGTTGATGTTGTTTTGTTTAAGCTTTGATATTATTACAAGTAGAACTGTTGCTATAAGTCTTATACGTTTAACATTTTTACTTGGTTTAATATCTTTAGTTTTTCTAAAATCTTTATGGATGAAGTTTCCTGATGATCTGGCCTAAGCAACCAGTGAAATGCGCATAGGAATAGCTTATCCCATCAACAATAAATTTCAAGTGTTTTTATCAATAATAAAAACTGGGAATTTAGCACGAATAACAAAATCTTTTGAAATTTAAATTTTGTATTCCCAAAAATTGAAATTACTTTTTGATAATAAACAGGCGGGTGCACGGCCTAAAAAACACTTAATTGACAACATCTTTTGTAAGTTGTTGTTGTTTTTTATTTTGTTTTTCTTAACCTACTTACAACTACAATTAATGTTGAGAGAATTTCAACTAATTGTAGCGGGGAATGTAAGACGAGATGAACGCACTGTTTATTGTTGATGTTGTTTTGTTTAAGCTTTGATATTATTACAAGTAGAACTGTTGCTATAAGTCTTATACGTTTAACATTTTTACTTGGTTTAATATCTTTAGTTTTTCTAAAATCTTTATGGATGAAGTTTCCTGATGATCTGGCCTAAGCAACCAGTGAAATGCGCATAGGAATAGCTTATCCCATCAACAATAAATTTCAAGTGTTTTTATCAATAATAAAAACTGGGAATTTAGCACGAATAACAAAATCTTTTGAAATTTAAATTTTGTATTCCCAAAAATTGAAATTACTTTTTGATTTACATTTTGTCAAAATTTTTATTCAAAACTAAATAAAATTATTTTAAAAGTCAGAAACAATTTCATAAAAATTGTTGCTGAAGTTAAAGTAGACTCAACTTTAGTTACATTTTAAAAAAAATTTCAGTTACATTTTTGTTCTAAAAACGAAAGGAAAATATATGAAATACTTTGGGAAGAAAAAAGATAGAAGAAAAAACGAAATTGTTTGTTTGATTGTGAACGTAGCTTTAATTTCACCAAGTTAAGTTATAACTTACTGTCATTAAGAATTAATTAAATTAGTCAGTTATAACTCTAGAGGGAAGCGAACTGACGACAAAATAGTACTTTACATGGGATTGTCATAGGAGAGGGTCAATTGACTCCATTTGAGCAGTCACACATCTATCTCCATCCATCTCAATGAATATTTTTAGTGTTATTTACTACAATGTAGTATTATTTCAATAAAACAAGTCCTAAAACTTAATTTAAGAACCAAATTTTAGAAACTCCCAAACATGTGTCACACCACCGTTGAGGACTGTACAGTAATTCATTACTTTTTCTACCTCGTTGTTCTTTATATTTTAGTTAAATGATTGGTTCTCCTTTCCCTGGTCATGAGTTCTTTCTTGTTGTAGTTGTTCACAGTTGTTTCACAAATCCCAGGACTAGTCTGCTGGAACAATTGACACAAATTTCCCGCAGGGAACTCTCAAAAACATACTGTTAACTGAAAGATTAAGTAATAGTTAGTTTTAACTGAGCTTGATGGAATTGGCCATTAAACTTGATTTTTTCCTATTTTTCGAAAACGTTTTTTAATTAACATTAAATTTAAATGGGAAAAACAACATCGTTTTTTCTTTTCTTCTTCTTCCCAAAGTATTTCATATATTTTCCTTTCATTTTGTGAACAAAAATGTAACTCAAGTTTTTCTTAAAAAGTTGAGTCTGCTTCTGCTTCTACTTCAGCAAAAGTTTTTGTGAAATTATAAATGACCTTTAGAATAATTTTATTTAGTTTTATATTCAAATGTTTACAAAATGTTTTCAAAAATAATAAAAAATACGTAATTTTGTACTGGACAAAATATGCAAATGGTTTTCTAATTGAAAATCTGTGTGGTTGTGAAGAAATTGTTGCTTTATTGTGAACACCAGTGAAAATGTTGTCGTCATTGTGAACGACGAAGCTTAATTTTCATTATTAAGGGTCAGTTTTTGGCTGTGAATTTAAATATTACAGTTGAAACTGGATTCCATTAACCGGCATCATCAATTATCCGGGAAAGAAAAAGATAATTTTTTGCATTGAATAAAATTTGTATGCATTTTTTAACAATCAAATACATTGCGCATAAAACGAAAAAGGGGAAATCCCTTGTTTGCACAACATGATTCGAAAGCATTTGTACAGATACTTATCTTAAAAATTGATTATCCAGAATGCTCCCGGTCCGGACAATTACGAATAATCGACCTTCAACAATATTTCTATTTAAATGGGAATAAAGTTTTCCAAAACTTTTTTTACCCACACCACAATAGTATTTTGCGTTTGCGCTGATGTTTGTAAAACATTGAATTACTCCTGGCTAATTGAGCCTTTACACACTGAATTAGTTGTTACCGTTATTCTTAAATATTTCTCCCTTACAGACCGGCTTCGTAGTAAGGGAATATCGTGGCCTTTCAAATGTAAATTTTTTTTTTTAATAGCAGACGTTGCTTATTTGAGGTCAACTCAAAAGCCTTATTTTTAATAAATACACTTTAGAAGTTTTTTTTTTTGGTTTGGTTAAACATCTGTTTTATGATATCCTCTTTTTTTGATATTTAGTTGTGCTACCATACTTTCATCTCAATTAAAGGATTCGCCAAGTAGCATTTAAAAACTCCAGAAGTCTATTTGTTTTATTTTTTAATTTATTAAAAAAAAATAGCTCCAAAACTGATGCGGTTATGATTCTTGATTCAAAATTTAGAACCACCTTTGAAACAAAAAATGTAAGCATTTTGTACTAGAAAGTTATTTAAACACAGGAACTTTTACGAAGACCAGAAAAAAAAATACAGCCGCCAAATTATGGCATTCGATGTAAGCCAAACGTTATTTGATCCCAGGTCTTATTTATCACAAAGAACCGATCTTAATCCACCTACAAATTCCATATTTCTTTGGAATCTACTCCCGCATAATATACAAATAACTAGTAACGCACTGAGCTTTAAAAAAAGCATTTTAAATTTTTTTGCACGTTAATTTTTTTCATTTTTTTATGAATTTTAAATATTATTATTTTGTTAATTTTCAATTTAATTTATTAATTTAATAATTTTTTTTCTCTCTTTTAAATTTTTTCTTTTGTTTTAAATTTTATCAGTTACAAATTATAATTATAAATGTTTCTGCTAAAACAATGTTCTATACTGCAATAAGAGGCTTTAAGTCTTGTGTATAGAATTGGAAATAAATAAATAAATAAATAAATAAATAAAAAAAAAATAAATAATCCACCTACAAATTCCATATTTAAGATGAAAATTATAAAATAACTTTTAATTTTACAACGCGTTAAGAAACGGCAGATTTACTCTTTAAACAATTTGATTTTGCACCACTGTGCAATACTTAATAAAAAAAGCTTACTTTACAAAAAAAAAAAAAATTTCGCTAATAAAAAAGTACATGTTAAAAACTTTTCTAAATTTGAACTTTATTTTATTAAGGGGAAACCAAATTTGTAACGTGACAATTATTATGAGAAAGGGATCGGTTCTTGGTTTAACATATATGAAGGGGACTTCTCATTTTACCATGGTCCTGTCCTAGGAGGTCACCGAAATAACCTTAATGGGCAATGGTCCCGAGTGAACCAAGCTTATATGATAGATCCCATTTATACCCGCACTACCACCTTAAATTCCGGTCACATGAGTTTTGTGTAAATTACCTTTCCTCTGGAGTATTTACACCTTTTACGTGTTTAACCAATTAAATGTTATGTCTTATTTTCACCTGTCACAATTTGTTCCTTTTTATAATAATATTGTGTTTGTTGACTGATCATGCGCCGATTTTGCCGGTTAAAAAAGTCAGTTGAAAAAAGTTCCACTGCCATTTCCATTTCACGAACTTTCCATGATCGTTTAAAACTTAATCTGAAACTGTCAGCTGTAAAATTGTTTGTTGACGTTACTGCACAAATGGCGTCAAATTAAAATCTTGCTATTACTTTTGAGACACCCAGTGTATATCAAGAAATGAATTCAACAACACTACAGTGTATAAATATTACATCTTTTAAATTAATTTTGAACAAATAAATTTAAAAGTATTTCATAAAACTCACGTCCAAAAAAAAATCTAAAACTTAACACGAAATTATCTTAAAATAAAATCGCAAACAAAGGTCAGAAACAAGAAAAAAAAACAAAATACTTTTTAAAACTGCACAGTTCGATCTTATTATTACTCACATTTTTGTATTTTTTTTTTTTCTAAATATTTAAATTTTCCGCATGATCATACTCCTTCCGCAGCTCCCCTGCATTGCTGCTTCAGAGGAATCTGTTTAACAAATGTTTGCATTTATTGCCATCAATTGGTTCGATGGAACAATGATCTCAACACATTTTTTTAATTTTTTTCAATATTTAGTGTCTTAAATGTCACATACACATGAGGGCGGTCCGCTTTCATATAAGAAAGATGTTTTCAAGTATGAGTAGTTCTTAATTCATGTTTAATTTCAAAGCTCTTCAGTTTCCTATTTTCAAGTAGTTGCCTCAAAATGAAACATGCCACCAAATTGTGTGTTAAATGTGTCTATCTGTCTTGTTTGTTATCTATTTGTGCCTTGCATGTGGCCAGTGTGGCATATGCAGGCGTTAAATTAGACCAGATGTATTTCATTAATGATTAAATGATAAAATGAACGAACGAATAGTTCATACAATCGAGAGCCCGATGTGATTAGAAATAAATATGAACAAAAATATGATAGGAATAAAAAATGTCATCTGGACGGACTGCTACTAACATATTGGAGAATATTTTTAATATTCATACAGAATTTTTAAAGTTACAGAAGTTTTAATAAAAAACAATAATGGATGTAATATTTTTCTAGGTTTTCGAACAAATTTATAGAATATCATCCAAAAATTTACTTTTTATAGAAAAATTTTTCCGAAAAATTAGCTTTTTAGAAAATTTTGCCGTTTTTCTTATATTTGCTTTAAACAATGTTTTTTTTCGCAACCTTGCTATTTTAGGAAATATTTCATATCTTTGTTCTTTATAAAAACTTTTTCTTAAATTTACAATTTATATCAAATTCTCGATAAATTTATTATTATAAGGAATGATTGGGAATTTTCTAAAAACTTGGCATTAATAAAAAAAATTTCTAAAAATTTGCTGGTAATTTATATCTTTTCGAAAATGTTACTTTAAAGGAAATTTGATTTCTATAGAAAATTTTCCGAAAGTTAAATATTTATAGAAAAATTTAATATAGAAAAAATTTTACGAAAATTTGATATTTATAGGAAATTTTCCTGATATTTGGAAAATTTAATATATGTGACCTACTGCGAGAAAAGGGACCTTGTGTGCGAAAATGAAGTTTTGAGTAAAGCGCATTTCATCTTATTCTACCCCCTTTTAGGTACCAGAATCCACTCTTAAGTTCAAACCATGGTCCCTTTTCTCAGAGAAGGTCACATATATAGAAAATTTTACAAAAATTGAATATGTATTTATAAAAAATTTAACGGAAATTTTATATTTCTAGGAAGTTTAAACAAAAATTTTATATTAATAGGAAGTTTTACAAAAATTTTCCAAAAAATATTTATAAGAAATTTTACAAGAATTTAATATTTATAGGAATCATAAGATCAGTACACGACATTACATTTTAAAGTGATTTTGGGCATATGGGCACCACCGCGGCTGTTCTTGACGCAACGCATTCTGGACGTCCAATTTTCATTAATTTTTAAATAAATAAGGTCCGATGATGCCACAGCGGGCTGATGGCTCATACGCTGCAGCGTATTAACCGCACAAAACGGTGAATTTTTCTGGATATAAATTGGTCTTAATCAATATGCGTCTAATTTGTATGTGAACAAACCGGCTTAGCCAAAACTTACCCTCCATTGTTAAAAATAATTTAGCGATGAAACATCATGACAGCTTTTCAAAGTTAATTTGTTTAATTTGGTAGCGTTGTTTAAACCTGAATCTTTTCATAAAGAGCGCAGAATAACAATTTGCTTGACAGCTAACCCTTTCGTAAGTTATTTAGGGCTTAAAAAACACCTTTTGTTACAAAAAACCGTTTATCGTATCAGCTCAACCTTTCGAGTAAAAATTTCAGAATGTAAAATGACTCTTCTCCAGTATAATCAGCGCTGCCGTTTTGGTTATTTTACCTTTTTTCCAATGTGTACTTGTATACTTTTTTATATTGGTTACTTTCTCAACACAAAAATAACCAATTTTTTATTTTAGTTCAAGCATTCCCTGCTCCGATTTTTGACCCTTGGAAATTGTCTATGGTATCGGTGCTCTTTATATAGAAAGGAGGGAGGCTCTAGCTAATAATTTTTTTTCAAATATGTATTAAGGCTAAAATAAGCGTCAACTTTGCATTAAAGGAGCCACGTCCACTAAATATTTTGAAAATTAATAATAAATCCTATTGTTATTGTTGTAATTATATTTTTTCTGTTTTGGTTCCCTTTTACATTTTTTTTTATCGGGGCAACGCTGTTTATAATCATAATATAAAACTCTACAGATAAAAAAGTATAAATTTAAAGAGAACAAATGACAAACAAATCAAGATTATGCCACCAGACATGGAACTCCATAGTTTTTCGAAATCAGTTTTTTGTTTGACTTTACCGTCAATCTATTTAGAGTTACCGGACTGCGAAACGTTAAATATTAGTCGAATTTAGTTCAACTCTTTCCTGACTTAATACAATATGCAGTTATTCTTATGGCTAATAAATCATTGATGGTTTAAACGTTGGTTTAGTTGAACTAAACTTGAAGTTAAATGTAGTTTAAACTCAACAACTATAAATCAGTGTCCCATGTATTATATGTTGTTAAAAAATAACATGTGGCAGCACTACGATAAATCTTAGCAAATTCATATAGTCTGTATTGGTAGTTTAAACGACCAATTTTATTCGTTTAAAATGGTTTATCTCTTTGGTGATTTATAGATTTCTTGGTTTAAACACATTTTAAACCAAAAAGATAGTTTAACTCGCTCTGATTTTTTAGCCCTAACAATGCATTTTTAAAAAGATTAAAATCTTTTGTAAATAACAGCTTCTACTCCAATTCTGTTTTAATAAATTTGATTACTTTACAAGTACATACTGAATAAAAATAAGTCACAGCCCACAAGTTATTATCTCTTAATAAATTTGAAGTAGCATTTAAGCCAAAAAGAAAACGGAAAAACAAACAAACCCCTTATAACAATATCTAACAGCCATCACCAACAGCAACATCTCAAAGTATCCTTAATAAAATACACAATACGCAAAATATTTGAACAGAGCTCCCTTCAAATTAACGCCATTCAATTCCTTATTTATTACAACAAGAAAAAAATCCCTTTTATATACCAATAAATACCTTAAAATCCATAAAGAACATTAAAATCCTGTAAACAAATTTATATGTATCTTTCAGATACAGTTATCGTAGGTTACACCTAATAAACCATAAAAAAAATCGTTATAATTATGAGACAAAGAAAAAACGTCATACACACAAGCGGACGGATGGACGGACAGACGGACGGGCAGCCAGCATCACAAACAATACTTGTAGACTACGAAGAAGAAAAAAAGAAACAGATAAAATCATTAATTTAAACAAACAATAGATGAAGGAAAATAACATTCATGAATTCCTAAAAGATACAATTGCCACAGTCACACATTATTTTCACATTTACAAATTCATTCAGATATTTGTTTTCTAGCTAACAGAACAAAATATATGTATGTATATTTAAACAGCGAGAAGATACGAATAAATAAACTCGGAGATACTTTTTATGAGTATTAAGATCCATGAGATACAATTTTAAAACTTTTCATTTGCAAACGAGCAAGTGAGAATTTAATGTATGAGATTTCCCCTTAATACTCTTGCTTTGCTCTGTTTTGTGCCATTTGTCGATAGAGGGAATTTTACTTTACGCCAAGGAACTTTTATTTTCAGCCTAATTATGAATAAAAATTCCCCGGCATTTTTCTCCCTTCTCCCATTTTTCCTGTGTAGAGACAATTATAAAAATGGGAAAAAAACTCATAATTGGGCTGAAACAAAATTTCCCCTCATCATTGTAGAGTTTTTTTTAAATTCCCAGAGTATCTTAAGGGATTGGTAACTCCCCGCCTTACTTTAGATTGTTGGTGTTGAGGAAATTTTATAGTTCCCCATTATTTTTCAAATATTAAAACATAATAACCAAAAAAATCTAAAAGAGAGAAAAAATGTTTAAAATTCCTACTCTTGTTTCAGTTTCTCTAAACAAAAGGGGAAATATTTCCTTTAAATTTTGTTGTTTTTCTGTGTAGAATTTCTAAGGCAGAAAACCGACCAATCAGCTTGAGTTTAACTGACGAATGGTTAATTTACGAAAGATTCTTATTTTTCACCCTACAATTACCCATTCCCTACCTAAACATAGGGGGATTTTTGTTAAATTAAGCTGAAAGCAGGAACATCTGTTGACTTTTTAAAAATTGGGATTTTTAGCAAACTTGGAAACTTCTCGGGTTTTCAAGCATATGTTGTAAATGGAAAGGAGAAAACTTGGTATGTTTTGGTGAGTTAGTGTGATTTAAGTGAGGGGAAGGAATGCAGAGTTATTCCATAATGCTTAAATTGCAATACAAAACCTGGATATTTACAGATGTTTATGTTTAAAGAAAAAATAAATTTTCAAGGGGAATTTATATAAAAAGTTTTAAGATTTACTAGGGGTATTTCGCATTGAACCGTGTGGAAATTGTAACAAGTAGGTACATATTGTGGGAATTTGTTTTGTGCTTTTTTTTTAACATGTATTGACGTTACAAATTTATTTTAAGGGGGTTTTTTTAGCTCAATACAAGTCGGGAAAATATTTATATAAGAATTTATTTTCTTAATAAGGAGTTGATAATTTTAAGGAAGTTTTTTTGACTTAAAAACAAGAATAAAACTGGGAAATTATTGGCAGAAAGCTAAATGGGAATATAAATATGTAGTAGGAGAACTACGAAGGAAAATATATGCATATAACCTTAGATTACATATACACGTTCAATATGTATACATATACATATTGCACATATTTGGATCGCGATCCATTTTAAGGGATTGATGGATCGCGTCAGTATTTACATTATTTTGTGCTGTGCGGTGTCGGCCCATTATTTAAGAATGCCACGAGAAAAGCAAAAGCCTGGTTTACCTATTATTTCGTTTAATCACAGATTTGCTGTCTTGGGTAGAGCGTAAATTAATTTATTTTAGGTAGGTATAGGTAGATAAGGTGTTGTTTATTATTCTTTGGTTTTAAATATAGATTTCCACAGTAAAGTGTATATGTTAACAAGTAACGAACCATCTTAAACAACATTGTAAATGAAATCATGGCCATTACACCCAACATTTTGCGAAAAGTTATGGAAAATGTGTTAAAAATAACAGGTAGGTATATGCGAGGCAGAAAATAATCATCACTTACAGGATATCCTGGGGCAAAGTACGGCATTCGATATACATAGATCGAAATTAGGGTACAATTGTTTTCCGCCTGAAGTATAACTAATATTGATCTCCATTATTTATTTTTCGAATTTATTCTATGAGCTAAATTTCAGTTGTGTATTTTATAAAGCTTTTTGTAATACATACCTAGTCCCATTCATATTTAGCTCATAGAATCAATTCGAAATATAAAACATGTTGAATATAATAAAGTCACTTATGAAAAGAAATAATTCCCAGATTAATATTGATCTCCTTTAAATAAATCTGTTCTGTTTTTAATCATTCCAAAAGTTTTTTATAAAATAAAACGGTAGTTTGATATCAGGTGTAATTTCATTTTAATAAGTTAATTTTGTTTCATCTGGGAGAATATTCATTGTAGCGCTTTTTAAAAACAAACGCTCCTAAATTCCCATTAACATTCTTAATATATCTTTTCCGTAGAAATGTTTGTTTTTATTCAGTAAAATTGCTCTTAACTTGCTTTTAGTAAAACCATTTTTTCTTCTCAGTGCCATTTGAAATTTTGTATTCCCCTCAAAATTTTATCGCTTTTTGAATATCCAAGGAGTTAAAGTTTGGTTTTAACAGAAGTAGGGAAATTTTTCTCCCTTAAAGGGAACATCTTTCCCCCTTATAACTCTTCACAATTCTTGAGATATTATAACAAGTGCATTGTTCTCTTATGTTAAAGGAATTAATATTGCTTAAATTGCATGTTTTGTGTGCGTTTTCAATCCAAATCTGACTAATAAAAAACCTGGGAGATTTTCCTCTTCTCCCATTTGTTCGATTTAAATTCAATGGTTAAGATGGGAGAAAACTTCCAGTTTTTTTTTTTTAGTAATTTAAATTTTAAAAATATGGGACAAATTTTAAATGATATGGGGCAAATTTGGCAGTATTTTAAATGTTTTGATTTGAATCCAAAGTTGATATGTAAATGTTTTTTATTAAGAGTAAATTAAATTAAGAGGAAAATTATTTGAAAATTTAAAATATTTGATAATAAAAGATGTACTACACAGCATTTCCTAATGCTAGGAACACAACTGCGAGGAACGACGAATTTCGTCCAGCACGACGAATTATTCGGAAGAAATTTGCTGTATAAATTCGGCGTATGAAACAGAATAACGACGAAAAAACAAAAATGGAAATATTTTGTATAAACAAGAAAAAGTGGTACCATATGAACAAAAAATACTTCACAAATAAAACATCAAGAAAAACTTAACTTGAACACTTTTTTATTGTTAATATTTTGTTCCATTTGTATTTTATATGATATTCAGTTAAAATTTTACAATTTCTAAAGTAAAAAGTAACTTTATTTACTAAAACACTAACCATTTTAAAACATTTTGTTTGCCGGCGTAATAATTAGAAATAAATTAGATGTTTGCAACGTCTGGCGAATTTTCGTCGGCACCCTGATTGTGTGCATCATCATATACACAAATATTTTTTATTTTTGGCGACTAATATTTGGGGCCAAAAATTCGTCGTTCGTCCCAGTTGTGTTCCTAGCACAAATTGAAGAATTTTTTTTAACCATTTTTGCAATCCGCTGAAAAAGCTATTACATATTTCAAATTTTAAGGCAGTAGTCGAGCATTAGATTTGGCTAAATAATAAGGAAAATTAATGAAAAGATTACCTGCAGTCTTTATGCATTAAGGATATTTATGCATGTATGTATGTATATTGATTCCGAGAACAAAATTCGAAATTTTATCAAAAAGTTTAATTTGATTTACATTTTTCAATTCATTTTGTTAAATCAATTTAAAGTATCTGCTCTGTACTTTACATAGGATGACAGACCCCTTGATATAGATATTATATTGTTTATGACTTGATCCCCCGAGGGTGTAGAGATCATATTAAGGCGATTTCACCTTATGGTGTTACATTACCCAGGGTATTTCAGGATTTGGCAAAAAAATCTTCATGATCTCTTCCAATCGCTACTGACCAGAGATCCTATCTGATCCCACTGGAGCCAGTAGCCCCAATATAAATTTTTATCATTTTGCAAAGCAATAATGGTACTTTTAAAAATATAAGCACACAAATATGCGCTACGCAATAGGACATACAGAGATGCAGCAAAGTAATTGAAGGAGCTCTTAACAAGTTTCATTAAAAAATAATAATATTTCAAGTGCCACGGCATTCCCTTACTACGAAGCAGTATGTAACATATACATACATATATGTATATATAGTCCCGTTGTTCTTTTTAGGATCATAGAGCCACAACGAATGTCTTCCATCTGCGTTTGTCGGTTGCAATACATTTTATTTCATTTCAGAATACACCAGCCTTCGCAGCTTCCACCTTCAATAATCTGCGCCTGGTTTTCGGTGGGCGTCCCATTCTTCGGCTTTCTTGTAACCGATGTCGACAAAATATTTTAAAAAAACCATTCACATGCAATTCAAATTTTACTTAAAAGTCAAACAAACTTTTTTCGAATAACTAATAAAGTTTTTAAATGTGTCTGTACTTTTTCCATCGCTGTTTTTTTAAATACATATGTGTAGGTATTTACATTTTGAAGTGATAATTTTTATACAAAGTACCAATTTCTTAAGAAAACAAATTGATAGCTAAATTTCTTTTACTTAATAAATATGTACCTACTTTTAATCAATACAAAATATTGTGATTAAAAAAATCCCCCATATCCAAAAATGTTCTCTGGCCCCTCTCAATATTACCCTCTATATTTCATAACTTAACTCTTTTTCTTAAAACTATTACTCTCCCTCTAAATTTAATCTCATTTACAAGAGACCCTCATTTCAGTACAAAAACTTTTATCAATTGAACCCTACAAATAACAACTGAAATAAATCTATTGAGAAGTTTAACATCTGAAAACCGAATTGAAATTTTGAAAAAAAAAAAACAAAAATTTCCCACGAAACGAAAATGCATTGATTTTTTCCCATGATGACACATAAACATAAATACAATATTTATCAAGTCGAAACCGAAATTCTCTCAACCAGTGGTTATTTAATGCTCTTTAGGTAGCCAAAACATATCACAGAGAGCCAATAAATGTTCAAAATATGCTCTGTGATAGGCGGAGTTTGCTGACGCAGGTATAAAAGGCGCTGCTCTGAGTAGCAAGAGCTTATAACGAATTTGTTACTCAAAGCGTAAAGAAGCTAGAAAAGCGAATAAAATACGTGTCAAATAAAACAGAAATAAAATAAATTTATTTAAAAAAAAAATTAATAGCGGAAAAGAAAAAATAAACCAAAACGCTAAATAAACGGATTACGGTTTTAAACCTCAAAAATCATACAGTGGATTACTAAAAATAAAAGAGTGTATTGAGAAAATTATATTTAAATTAAAAAAAATATAATTTAAAAAGTTAAAAACTTATACAAAAAAATTGTGAAAAGCGGATTTTAAAAATATTTTTAAATTATAAAAAAAAATATTTTTGTTAAGAAAAATATACATATATAAAAAAACACCTCGCATATTTTTTTTAAAAAATAAAATCAAACGGCTTTCCTTTTTACGCTGACGTTTTAAATAAACAGCCTTCAAAATTCTACTAAAAGAACGTAAAGCGATAATTTCTAAAATGAAATCTTTAACGGCAGTCTGTCAAACTGGTGCCTCCATGCCCGCCATCAATCCCAACGGCCGCATTAATCGCCACCCTCCCCATCGCGGCGATGGTGAAAATGCTGAAATGAAAATGTATTTGTCCAAACTCAAGGATCTTGTACCATTCATGCCCAAAAATCGCAAATTATCCAAATTGGAAATCATACAACATGTCATCGACTACATTTGTGATTTACAGTCTGAGTTGGAAACACATCCCGAAATTAGTAATTTTGATGCTGCGGCTGCTTTAAATTTCACCGCCAATTTAGAAAGAGTTTCTTCGTCCGCTCACAATGGCCACGATGATGAGGGCGACGATGAGGACGACGATGAGATGTATGATGATGGTGTACAAGAACGTTTAAATGGTTCCATGCAACAACAATCTAGTCCGGCACAGCGTCAACCTTTGGTTGATCGTCAAACACCAAATACTATTTTACCCGCCACACACCACCAACAACAACAACAAATGATTGTATCAGCAGTTAATAATACAACAAGCTCAAACTCCATTACCACCAACTCCTCAACAGCTGCAGCCAACACCACCACAACAACAACAGCATCATCAGCAGCTGCCTCAAATTTATCACATACGGTAGGTTTCCATTGTAAAAAGAATATGGTTTTGTAAAAAAACACTCCACTTCTTCCCACCTCTCCCCCTCTGACTGCAGAATTATTTTTGAGGATAAATGTAAATGTTGTAAAAAAATCTGTGAAATAAAAATTTCATTCCCAGGCAGAAGTTTTGCTTTGCCTGTTCGTGGTTTCTCTGGGCCTGCAGCAAAAGGCCTTCCCAAGACTAGAGTGTGTCTCTAGAAAAGTCACGAATGTCATTTTGTAATGAATTATTTAGCAGTAATTTTTTGAAAACTTAAAAAAACATTTTGTATTGAAAAATGTCAGAGTTTTTCTTTTTGAAAATTTACAAAAAACCAAGACTTTGTAAAATGTTAAAATATTTTAAAAAAATGTACCACCTATTTTTTTAATTTTCTTTATATGGAAACTTTTTTTGCAATTAAAAAAATTTCAATGTTGTTGCTTTTTTTAAACAGAGAGTTTCAACTTTTTTTTTCTTTTTAAGAAGTATTGATTTTTTTCTTTATATATGATCATTTTTAAAATGTGATATTTTTTTCCTTTGTAATTAAGCTTTGTTTAAATATTTATAAATAAAATTAAAACTTATTATTACGCTATAAAAAATAAATCAATAAAAAAAAGAACAAAATTTGTTACATAAAACTAAAAAAAAAAATTCTAAACTCTTTTTATTTACACAAAAACAAAATTTTACGAAAGTTTGATTTTTGAAAGCAAGAAATAGGCAAAATTAAAATCTGGCGTAGAAAAAAATTAGATACAATTTTTAGTGAAAAAAATTTCTGAAAGAAATAAAATTCACAGTTAAAAACATATTGGAACATTTTTCAAAATTAAAATTTGATTTAGAAAAAATTGCTTAGTTTAAAATTTTCAAATCATTTTAAACAGATATTTTGATTTAAGTTGAGACCAACATTTTTAACTAACAGTCTCTAATTTACAGTCAATTAAAAGGTGGTTTTAAAGTTTTCATAAAAAAAACTTAAGATATTTAAAATGTGAAAGAAATATTCCCCATTATTGTGAATGACCCCTTTTCCCTAATTAGATATTTGGAAAAAGCAAAATTTCGAAGTAAAATCTATTTAGTTTTTATTCACCATAGCCGCGATTATTAAGAAAAACTGTTATGAAAAGTTTTGAGTCAACACAATTTTCCAAAGAATTTTCGAGCTATCATCGAAAAGTTTAATCTATTTCTTAAGACTACTCAGGTCCATCTACATATATATTGGTGATTTTGATTTGCCAATTAATTTTTCGAAATTAAATCTAAAACTTGATTCGTTTTTGATTCTATTAGAAATATTGGGTTTTTACACATTTTAATTTTATTGCATTATTACAAAAAAAAAAAAATAGACATTCTGTATGAAATTTTTCAAATATTATTTTTTATTTCGATAAAAAATCGGATCGAAAAATTTACAATTATCTTTATCGTAATTAAATAATTCCTTCGGAAGTTGTTCTCTTTTTCTAGAAAAAAAATATTATTACATTTTTATTAACGAAACTTGTGAATATATCAACCCATTTCCACAGCACAAAAGAAACCAAGCTTGATATCGACAGTATATAGATCTCGATATCGATAAAATTTTAAGAAAAATTATTAATTGTTTAATTGTATTCAGTGCAAACTCCTTCCTCGAGAATAAGTTCGCACTTGATGATGAAAAATGTAAAACAGAAATACTCTTATTAAGAGATATCAAAAACGAGTTTACTTAAAAATTTGCCTTTACCCTAAACCGAATTCTTATCTGACCTTTAAATAGTTTAGGCGAAAAATTAACAGATTTAGAAAAGCGAATACAGATCAGATAAATTTCGGTTTAAAATAGTCAAAGAAAAATCTAAGAATTTTGAATTTATATATGTATGTATCTCCAAAAAAAGAATTTGATTTAAGAACAGACAACGCCACTCATGTAAAAATATACAAATTTTTTTTATTTGATTGATTTGTTTTTTATTTAAGCTAATAGGGCCTAAGGTTAATTAATGTAAATAAAAAGCAATTTTTTATTACAGTTTTCCCGACGTTTCGTCGATTTTTTGTCGACTTTTTCAAGGGAGCGTCTATTTAAAATTTTTAAAAAATATATAAATTAACATAAATACAACAAATTACATTAAAAAAGTTAAACTTACAATATGAGCTTTTCACATTAAATTAAATTTCTCCTTTTACATGTAACATTAAACATATAAACATAAAACATAAATTTAAAGTTAAACACATATCAAAACAAGTATCACTGTAACTATTTAGTAATTGCAACCCTATAATTTGCGCTAATATTGTTAGTGTCTTCTTTGACATTCATTGTTTTCTTTATGTTTTCTTGTATTCTTAGACTTTCAATTGTAAATCTCTTCTTATCCCCCCTTATTTGATTGTTTGATTTGATGTTTTAACATGAGCGGCGTTGCCTGAATTCGCTGCTGGCAACTCAACTTCAGTTCAGTTATCATCCATAATCGTCCCATAAATAAATATAACTTTATCGCTCTACTGAATCAATAAATCTAGTTTTGCTTTAAAATTGTACAACTACTTCGTCGATTTGCTTCGTTGTTACAAGATATATATTATTGAAATATTATTGGGATTTTGGAACAAATTACAGCATACGTTTAGGATCGAAATTTCCACTTAAGTTGTTTTGTCTGTGAAGTTGTTTAGTTATTGCTGGGATCAACAGTTTTTGGCCGAATAATTCAGGTTATTCCGGTGAGTAGAACCAGCTGTTAGACAACCATATTGCATGCCATGGCAAATATGTATAAACCCTTGTCACACATGCATACCAATTAAAATGTTTTTTCTTTAATAGTTGCAATACTTTCGTCAGAAACATTGGTTTCTGTGACTGGCTTGATAGGCTTTTAATTAAATTGAAACGAAATTTCCGAACATGTTGAATCAAATAACGAAATTCGATATTAATTGAAATAACTAAACAATTTATGTGTAAATGTCGATCGTTATCGAATGCCGGTATTTGAATATTGGTCTTTTTTAGTACTTGCGAAGTATTCGACCATAATTTATTCGTCTTATACCAAACTAAAAAGCACATATCATATCACATAGTCATATCTCAAAAAAAAAAAACAAACGTGGCAAAATGCGATTAAAGTTTTCAAAATGTACCCTTATATACAGATTTAATAAATTATATAATGCTATAACATCGGTTCAGTTCCAGATTTAATACTGATTTTTTATTAAATATAAAGATGCTTTGATTGAACACTTTGCTTAAGTTGTTTGCTTCAACGAGTCTTATACTCGTCATCGAATAAATTTAAAAACTTAGAACAACCTAAGAGCTTTTATAGCTGAATAAGTAAACAACTTTTAAGTAAATCAAAAATCACCTGTATAAGTTGTTTTATCTTCATTATTTTTATAGTTGCCCAGATCCACCTTAATCAGAGTATAAAACAAGTTCTATCGTATTGGAAAAAAACTCTCAATAAAACCCCTTTTGTTTAACTTTAAACCTTTTCTTTTGTTTTAAAACTACATATTAACTAAATTTTAAATAACTAATTCTAGTTATATTATTTAAAAAGCATCTACTCTAAGAAGACTAAAATCCATAAATTATGTATTCCGCACCTGTTTGTGTTCAATAATAAAAAATACAAATTAAGAAGACAGAAAAAATTATTTAAAAAAACAACTAAACAAATCTCATATTGTAGAAATCCCCCTCATCATAAATAATTAAATAACAAAACACAGCCAGAAATAACGAAAAAACCAGATTTCACCTAAAATATTTTACAAAAAAAAAATTATAAAAAATATTAAACTTGATTTTGTGTTAAAAAATAATTAAAAACCGACATTTAAAAAAGCGGCAAATTTTGAAAATAAAACACAAGGCAAATAAAAAAAAACAATAAAATATTGAAAGAAACCGAAATGATAACCTTTAAAGGGAGGAGAGGAGAAAAATTAACAAGTTGAATAAACAAATAGAAATAAATAAAACAATTAACAAAAATTTTAGAATTGAAATAAAAAAACCAAACATTTTAGAAAAATAAAAAAAGGACTATCACAGTTTAATAGAGAGGAGAATGTAAAACTTAGAACAAATTTATTGTGCAAAATTTCTTTATAAAAAGCGATGCTGCATATTTGAGACATAGAAAGTAAATATTTATGTGCGATTCTCATTTCGAGTGTAAACTTTGTGTTCATATTTTTTTTGAACTTTACCACATTAATTTTATTTGTGTATTAAACGTTACATTTACTTTCACTGTTGTTTTGGAAATGATTTTTACGAAAAGAATAGTCCACAAAAAGTGAGGATAGGTCTTGAAAGCACAATATATCCACTCTTAAACTTAAAATTTAGAATTTTTAAAAATAATTCTTTCCGAAATGAATAAATAGCAGGTAAATTTTTTCTCCTAATGAAACAAATTGTATGTCAATACCATAATTTTTAAGGAAGTTTACGACACTAAAAGTTTTTACCCGGTAGTAGTATTTGTATGGGAGCTAAAGTCAAATGTGGAACGATTTCCATCAAATTTAATTATATGATGTTTATTACAATAATATAAGTTTGCACCGAATTCAATAGAATTAACAACAAAATAAGATGCTTTGTAAGCACAAAGATTCTAACCCGGAATGAAGTTTAAATGGGGGCTATGTGAAATTATGGTTACAATAGGAATCTATCTATGTACCAGTTTTATCAAATAACTTCCTAATTTGCGAACTGTTCTTTGCTCACAATGTTTACATGGACAGCCAGCTGGACGGACGGACATTGTTAGATTGGTTCAATAAGTGATTATAAGACGATCGGTATACGAAAAGGTGTTACAAATACCAGTAAAAAAAAGACGAAAGTAATTCACTTCGATTAAAAAAATATATTAAAACGCACACGGTCGCCCGTAAGGCTTGTTCGTTGTGAGCTATCGGTATAAGGTTTGCGGGTTCAATTCATGCCAGAGACTCTAGTCTGTTTTAGTACAACCAAAGTCTACGTTACAACTGCCCAGTAACTTAAGCTAGAATATAATTTAAAACACACACACACGTCGTTATTTAAAAAACTTATAAATGCTTAAAGAGAGTCAGCTCTATGACACTTTGACTCCTTGTGAATACGCCTTTAATTTAATGTCCAGTTTCCCTTCAAGTGAGTAACTGACTGACCGATAAAATTAATAGTTCACTTTAATTACTTATTTTTTTTTATTTTCAATGCTCAAAAGCGTGTGAATGTCGGCAATGAAGCTGATGATTATTTTTCATTAAAAAAAAAATAAAAATCTGCTTAATGATCATTTGAGATGAAGATGATGGTCGTGGTGTGGTGTTTTTTTCTAAATGATGATAATAAAAATGTTGTTTTAAACAAAAATTTCAGTCTCGTTTTGATTTTTGTAAAAAAAATATCATTGTTTTTGGTTTTTTTGTTTTGTGTTTAAGTTGCGTGATGCTTTTTTAGTACAATAAACTACAACACAAAAAAAAGTTAAATATAAAACAGTGTGTCTGTTTTTATAAAAAAAGCGAAAATGAAATAAATTTAAGTATTTGCAGGTGTTCAACATAGAAAGAAGTATATAAAAAATTAAGAAATATAAAAACAACAAATACTAGAAAAAAAGTTAAATTATAATTTATTATGAAATTTAACAAAAAAATTTACACCAAAAAACAAGATATCACACGAGAGAATAATGGACAGACGAACAAATTTTTTAATTTTACATATTAAAAAAAATTTTTTTTTATAATAAAATAAAAAACAAATTTTACATGTACAATTTAATCATGTGATGACAACGGAATTATATTAATTTTAGATGGAACATGTGGCAGACATTTCCAAAATAATGAGCACGCAAATAAAGGGTGGATCGTTTAACTTAATTTGAAAGTTTTGTGGCACGTAAATCAAATTTTGCTTAAAATTACAAAATAATCTCTTACATTTTGTATAACTTTTACATTTGAAAATAATGAGAAAGTTTAAAAAAATGTTCTGATTACAACAGTGCGCTTGAGTAGTTTTTGATCCCGGATAAAGCACGCTTACAAGCAAAGAAAATGTAATCACGCTCGCTTTCCCACGTGGAAATATTAAAAAACAGCCCCATGATGTCGACTGCTATCGTTTTCTGACATTTTTAAAGACAAAGCTGTTTTGCGCCCCACTTAAAATGTTGTTATAGTTTTTTTTTATTAAAAAAAAGAAATAATTATTTAAACTTTTTTTAAATGCAAATTTCTAATAAAATAAAAGGCCGAGAGTTCATTGAAACATACAAAAGCCATGCATGTCTTTGGAACTCATTGGAACCATTTCTTACTCCATGTCCGCTTCCTTTTTTCTAATTTCCTTATATTTTCGTCACGTGCACACTTCTAGCATTTACATACGCTTTAGTTTCCCTTCTAAACTTTCAAAAGATAAGACAGGAATCTTAAAAATACTGATTTTTTAATAGAATAGAATTGAAATATCTTAAGCGTACTTTACACTTTCACACAAGTTTTACGTATTCCATAATACTTTGTAAAAAAGAAATCTAATGACAATATTCATTTGACTTTCAACTGAATTGATGCTTGGCCACACACTTCATCAACTAAATTAAAAGATTTTAAATGAATTTTAAAATTTAATGAAATAAAAGGCAAAAAAAATCAAAATCTTTCGATTTTTTTTCAACCAACTCGACAACCGTCAAACTAATCAACTCAGTTGACAATTGAATTGAATCGTGTATGGGCTGCTTATTACACATGATCATGCTTCTGTTTAAATGCAACCCTGGTCAAGTATTAATGTTTTTTTTTTTTATATTATATTCAACATTTTTTATTCTTCGAATTTATTCTATGAGCTAAATTTCAGTTATGTATTTTATAAAGCTTTTTTTCGAATTTATTCTTTATAAAATACATAACTGAAATTCAGCTCATAGAATAAATTCGAAAAATAAAAAATGTTGAATATAATATAAAGTAACCTTCGGAAGGAAATTATTCCCAGTTTCTATTTGTTTTTTTTTACATTTTGAAAAAAAAAACGATTAATTCTTATGGGATGTCAAATTTTTTTCATAATACTTGCAATTTTCATAACAAATTGCATTCACACTATCATACTTTTACATATTACTTGAGTTTTAACATGTATTAATACAAAGTGTAAACTAGGTAAAGTTTTGAAGGCAAAATTTTAAGTCAACACTCATTTTTTAAACAGCTTTTGAACTTTCATCCTGCTTGGTTTACATTATTTAATTTATTTTTTATACAAACCAAGGCGAATTCGTAACAGGTGATCTTAAAAGATAATTGTTGGATGTCAAAATGTTGCTCATTGTCTTTGTTTTTGTTTTGTTTCTTTTTTTAACATGGTGCAGTGATTTTACAAAAACAAATTATATCAAAAGATTTTAGTGAATCTTTTTAAATGAGTGTTTCAACTGCTAATTGGAATAAAATTTAAAAATAATTGTTGAAGTTATTCAATCAAATACTTGGGCTTAAAAGCTCTTCAAAGATTTTGAGGAACATACTTAAATGTTTTAATTATATACATATAATTCCTGAGAGCTTAAACTTCTGATTGTCAAAATAATTGAAAAATGTTGCTTAATTTTGTTTTATTTCCTTTATTCTACAGTTTTAAGAGCTTGAATGCAAATGTACTTAATGCACTAAATGAAGCGATTCAACTTAATTTTTTTTTTTAATTTTATAGGCTTAAAACCATTTTTGGCAAAAAAAAAAAAAAAAAAACAATGTCATACAGTTCTCCCTTACTAAAAAACCATAGTGCTTTTTGACCCTTTTTTAGCCTAAAAAACGACAAAGCCATGACTGTTTTCTCTAAGCAAAAGAAAAAACATATTAGAAATCAAATTCTAATAAAGATTTAATTGAATTTATTTTCTGACCATTTAACACATTCTTGTTTAAAAAAATGGACAATTCGCCTCTACTTATACAATCTTAATTACACAAAAAGCTTTTCAGAAATTAAATATCTCAATCAAATTCATTCTATTTTCTTATTTTTGTAGTACTGAAAAGTTTTTCTAAAATATAAATTAAATTAACAAAAAACAAACTGATTAAAATTACTCACTTTATTATTTAATATTACTTATTTAATTTATTTTACATAAAAAATAAAATTTATCACCTTTCGCACTGTCTTAATTAAAAAAAACTTAAATAATATTCTCACTAACATGACCTCATTTCATGGATTGTTAAATTTGTATTTACTCGTAGCAGAGGACATGTAAATTTAACAAAATAAAAAAAATCAAATAAACAAAATGCAAATCAAAAATTCTTCAGACACATGTATTTTACATTATACATATGTACATTCATATATATCGCACACTAAATCATAAACAGTCACAACTCAAAATTTACAAATGTTCAGGAGAGGCAAAGACTGTTTTAAAAATATGGTTGCAATTAAGTCGAATTTTTATAAGGTGATTGCAAAGGCGAATTCACAATTTTTTTTTTATATTGAGCTTACGTGTTGTTTCGATAAGTGACGTTTTTTGTTCTTATTTTGTACTTTGACTTAACCAGTCCCAAATTCGCATTTTTTCTAAGAATTCGCCTTTGCGGGCACTTTAAATAAATTTGCCTTGGTTGCAATCTTATAATCAAATTGAGTTCCAAAGTAAAGAACACCATTTTTGAAGAAAGATTACCTAATTTGTAGCACATTGTTCATTAATAGCGTCACAACTCGAAATAATACTATTTAGGTGAAAGGAAACTTCTCAATTACTCAAAAGCGGACTGTCACAAATACAAATACAGTCGAACTTCCCTATAATGAATCTCCACGGGGACAGACAATTATTTCACTATATAGAAACTTCATTATAAAGAAATTTTGTTTTTTTGTTTTTTATTTATTTAAAATAATCAGGTATTTCTGTTTGAACTACATACATATAACTGACTTGTTTTTTAAAATGTTTGATAATGTACTGGGAAGAATTCCAAACTCTTTAGCTATATCTTTTTTCTTTGGTGTCCCTTCTTCAACTTTATTAATTACTAATAATTTTTTTCAAGAACTCGGGCGACTGGTGTTAAAAGTCAAATCATTAACTTTTTTGTTTTCGTTTACGGTACATTTCTTATTTTCTTAATAAATAGTGTTGCTAACAAGTGTAAAATAAAGCTGCAAAAAATAGTTCACTATATGGAGGCAAAAACACACGTAAAATGTATTTTTGGTTCCAAAATTTTGTTCATTGTAAAGAAAAATTCACTGTATGGAAATTCATTATACGGAGATCAAAATACATTGAAAGTGGAACGAAAAAGTTGTGTTCTTGATTTAAGTTCATAATAAGGAGAACTTCATTGTACAGAAGTTCACTATAAGGAAGTTCGACTGTAGTACACTATAGTTTTAACAGGCATTCCGATATTTTTGCAGTTAAAGAAGACAGTGACGCAAACAAAATGTTTGTAGTTGTTAAAGATATGTTTATGAAAAAAAACGATTTTGATAAATTTTGAGTAGTGACTTTTTATGATTTAGTATGCGATATGTTAATTTAGACATGTAAGTTGTGTACTCGTAATCGTTTATGTGTTTAAATTTATTTGTTTTTATACTGCATTGTAATTTAAATTACTTTACAATTATTTTTTCTTTCCTAAACAATTTCATTGTATTATGTGTTGATCTTCTGTAGACCGACAACGCCATCGCTACTACCCACCTTTTTTCTCAATGTGCGTTTTCTGTTCGCCCGTCTGTTAGACATTCAGTCCAACACATAAACATTTTTACACACAAAATCAACTATAAAATTTAACTTTTGACAAAAAAAAAAAAAAAAAAAAATACAAGCACAAAAATTCTGCATCATTGTGTCTGGCTGCGTCAATGCAAAATTATTCGGTATACAAGCTCATGCATAGGGCAAAGTATTTGGGGCAAGAGGAAAAAACCACCCGTAAGATAAATTAAATAAACTTTTTATTTTAATGGTAATTTTGGAAGACCTTTGGATGAAAATATATAACAAAAGCGGCATTTTAAGCGGCGTTTGTCATTCATATAAAAACTTCAAATAAACTTTAACTTTTTTGACATTCAACCCAAATATGTATGAATAAAAATTCCTTGGAAAGGTTTGCCCTTCTCACATTTTTCCTATTAAAATTCAATTGTAAAAATGGAAAAAGATAAATAATCTCCCAGGGATTGATTATTAAATAAAAAAACAGTTTTAATATATTAGCCTAACACGACCCACTGTGCAATTTCAAATTTTAATTATAAGTTTAAGTTGTATTTAGCAAATAATGTGACAAAAGTGGTCTCCAAACAAAATTTTAAAATAGATTTTTGTTAATTCCCAAAAAAATTTTAAAAATACCCAAAATACCATTTAGTTTAAAATCACTTAACAACCTATAATTTTTTTAAAGTTTTTTATTATAAAATTACAGTACGTTAATAAAATAATAACAAATTTGGTTCTTCATTTATAAATATGTCTTAAATCCCAAAAAGTCTTAAAAACCCCCCAATTAGATACTTTTACTTGAAAGGCATAATAAAGTATATTTCTATACAGCTTAAGACCTTTATTATATTTAAATCATATTTTTTTAATTTTATTAATATTTTTTTAAAAAATGCAATGAAATACACAAAAAAGGGATCCGGGCAACTTTTTCCTTTAACCCATTAGAAATTGGAAAAATCCATTTGTCTTAAATCTATTTAAAGCTGCACAAAAAATGTTCAGTGGAAATTTTAAGACAGTTACTTATTAAATTAACAAAAAAAAAACAATTAAAAAAGGTTATATCTATTTAACTCCCAAAATACTGCAGCTTAAATATGAATAGCAAAATTTTAATAAACTTTTTTTCTTTATTAATAAACAGGAATATTTGTTTCTTAAAAAAATTTGTCAATTCTTAAAATAAAATTCACAATTTTTCATGTCATGCCTAATTTAAAATTTAA
The DNA here is from genome assembly GCA_949318255.1 of Pollenia labialis. NCBI lineage: Eukaryota > Metazoa > Arthropoda > Insecta > Diptera > Polleniidae > Pollenia > Pollenia labialis. The sequence goes on along the minus strand of OX439140.1, from coordinate 69,153,246 downwards.
AGTCTTGCATGTTTCCCTTAGAAAAAACGCTTAAATGAATTTTAACTTTTATCATTTTCAAAAATGTCCATATTTTTAAATGGTTAAAAAACTATTAAATTTTTTTTTTATTTACCATTTTTTTTTAAGAAAAAGTTTAAACGCCATTTATTTTTAATTTTAAAACTTGTTCGCATTTGTTTAAGCGCCATTTTTTTAGAACTTTGCACTGTTGCTTGCTTTTTTTATTATTTAAAAAAGAAATTTTTTTTTTCAACAAAATAAAATGAGCAACAGCAATAAAAACAATAGCTAAAAACCTTTTATTTCTTATTTGTATTTAAAAAGCAAAAATAAAAACAAACAACTACAATTCATTAGGAACATCAGCAGTCAATCATACAATTGCACCATGTGTAAACAAAATCGTGTAAAGGCAGAAACGACTTGAAAATGAGCTACTAAAAAAATTTGGTAATTTAAAAGTAAAATTATGTCATGTAAACGTTTGGTTTCTACTTGCATTTTAGAACAAAATAGAGAAAACTCCTCCATAAAAATAGATTCGAAGTAAGAGAAGAGTTTTCTATATCGCAAATAATGCAATTCTAATGAGACCAAATATTTGTATTTTTTTTAAGTAGAATCTTAATTTATTATTATTTTATTAAGCTTGAGGTCTATTTTTTTTTTATAAAAAAATATTAAATTTATTGAACCAAAAAAAAACCCTGAAGAAGGCACACAACGGAGTGCCGAAATATTGGTTCAATAAATTTAATATATTTTTATAAAAAAAAAATAGACCTCAAGCTTAATAAAATAATAATAAATTTTATAAAGGTCGAATAGCAGTCAATTTATCTTAATTTATGAAATACGTTTAAAAAACCCTCACAATTGCGATTTTTAAAAAAATTATATATAAATGAAGAATTGCAATTTTATAGGAAATTGTTTGTTAATGAGAATTTTCATAAAATAGATTTAATAAAAAAAACACAAAAATTAATATGTTTATAAATTCTTGAATTGTATTTCCATTAAATTACCAAAAACTTATATAGAAATTCTATAAAAAAAATATTATTCTTATAAGCAATGCATGTTTTTCTGCAGTCCCTGAAGTTGTCAAAACACACAAAGGTTCAAAAAACGTTTTCCGTTAATTTTTAAAAAATTAAAAAAGAATCCCCCAAAAACCATTTTGGTTTCTTAATTTCTAAATGGCAAATGAGAAGTTTGTCAAAACAGCATTATATTTAAGATATTGCTAAATAAATTATGAATAAAAATTGCACGGGTGTTTTCTCTCTTCTCCCATTTTTCCAAAGTAAAAAATGGAAAAACTCACGGGGAATTTGTATTCATAATTGGGCTGAATATTTATTTAAATAAAAAGGAAATTTTAACAAATTTGATTTTGAAATTGAGAAAAAATGTTTTTAAAGCTTTAGTTCTTTTTTTAAGGATTCCAGAATCTTTTTTCTAGAATTCCTAATAAATTTCAAAAAGTAATTTTAGGGATTTATGCTAAAATCTGCTAAACCAAAAAAAAAAAGTTATAAAAATTCCAAAAATATCGTTTGGAAAAAAAGAATTTTCAAGTTAAAAAAGTGTTTTTTTTACAGAATTAGCTCCTTTTTAAATTCCTAATAAATTAAAAAAAACCCACATAATACCATGATGTTAAAAATAGCTAAACAACATTGTAATTTTTTTTGAAAATATTTAATTATAAATATTTATAAATAAAAAGAAACGATCCCAAAAAACCTTTCTTTTTCTGTACCAAATTTTAAATAATATAAAATGTTGTTTCAAAATAAGGCTGACTGGGTTATTATTTAATTTTTTTCGTTTACACAAATATAATTCTTGTTAAATTTTGTTTTTTGTTAACATTAAAATTAATTTGAAATCTTTTTCTTATCTTATCTTTGCAGTTAAACCCTGAAAAAAACTTGGACAGCAGGCAGTCGCAGTCTTGTTAGATGTTAAAATGTAATCTTATGTAACGTTTTATTAATTTAATTAAGAAAAACCATGAATTCCTCAGTTAATTAAACAAACAAAACAGAAAATTCTGTAAAACCGTAAAAGGCTGTCTTTTTTTTTTTGTTTTTTGATTTCCAAATAAAACTCAACTTTCTCGAATTTTAACATTTAAATTTCAAAGCAGCCTTTTTAATTTAGTTTTATACAATTTTTTTATTAACTTTAATTATAATTTTAGCGTTAGTTTATTAAGCAAATGACAGAAATTAAAAAAAAAATTTGAGAAAAATGAAAAACTAATTTTATGCTTAATTATTGAAAAAAAAAAATAGTTGTAAAATACGACAACAAATCGTTTAAACAATTTTGTTTTGCAAGTAAAAAATATAATTAACAATTAACCTGGCATAGCTTTAATAAAAGTTTAAAATTTTTCTGTTTTTTTTTTTTTACTAAAGTTTTTATATAATTTTTAAGTTTTTTTTAAAAATTTTTTTTTTTTTTGATAAATGCAAAGCAATAATAAAATGATTTTTAATTAATTTTATCCTATTAATTATAATTTTTTTACGAACTAAGGGAAATAATTTAAAAGAAAAAAACTGCAATTTTAATTATCGTAATTTTTGTTATAAGATATTCCTATTATTTTATTTAATTTTTTCCCTGTTTTTTAATTAAAATTTTGTTTTTTTTTATTGAATTTTTTTTATTTTTATATGTTCTGTGATCTGTAGAATACATTAACTTTATAATAATTATTAATTTTTTCTTCTCTTAATTTTCTTCTAATTCAATTTACTTTTCTAATTTCTTTTAATGTACAAAGTGTATTATAGCGTTTTTATCTTATAAATGTTTTTAAATTCCTCTACTTTTGGTGAAATTATTGTTCTATATAAAAAACTTTTTAAAAAATTTATGTGTAATTCTCTGTAAACTAGTAAAGAAAGAAAAAGAAAATATTACAAAAAAAGAAAAAATAAAATAAAAAAAAACTATTAAATAAATATCTAAAATATTAATAAAAAATAAAAAAAACTCAACTTTTATTTCATGCTGGAAAGAGAATTCCAAATTTTAAGGGGCCTGGATTAATATGCGAATTTATGATTTTTGTCCTTGAATATGTTTAACCAGGGCTGTGGAGTCATCAAAAAATAGTTCTTATTTCCGACCCCAACCGCTGAAATTTTTTGAGTCCGACTCCAACTCCGACTGGTTCTTATTTGCCTTTAAACTCTTTTTGCTAATGCAGTACCTTATAAATGGTTAAATATAACCAGAAAATGAATCCTTAAAAATTTAAAATTTATTTTTTCATTCTGAATTTTGTCGTCGGGGTCAAAAAGCTTAACTCCAAAGCCCTGTAACCCAGTGTAACAAGCAATTGAAGAAGCCATTTTAAATTACGATACATACAGTTTCTAATATGTTTTTGCCTTCTCCTGTAAAGTTGCAATTATGTGAGTTAGGGCCTTTCTACATGAGACCAACGATATGCAAATTCATGATTTCTCCTCGAATATACCAAAAGCAGGGCTGCTAAAACGTGTTTCGTCGTACGGTTGTCAAATCTGTCATAATTATACCCTTCACCGCAGGTGGAAAGGGTATATCGTAAGCTTAAATGCAAGAAGGTGTAAATTACAAAAAATTTAAAATCGAGTTTTTGATTGATTATTATGAAGGGCATTGAACTACACATCATCGATCAAAAATGACGCTTTAATTAACAATAATCAAAGGGACGTAACTAAAATTGTGTTTACTTGATGAATGGTGAATTTCATTGAATTCGGCGCAATAGTGTCTTGTACAACGATTTTCCACTGTAAGTCGGCCGCAACATTTGCTGAGAAATGGCATCGATATGTTCTTGCATACATTAATTTAAATGCATTTTTTGACATACGAGTATCGTTAGATGAAATACAAAACTACGTTACTAACAGTTTTACTCTTTAACAGTAGAAATGTTATATCGAGCCATATTTGCGATTATATATTAAGCGACAAATGGCAAATTTTACAGGGGAAAGGTTTTTATTATTAGTTTTTCTTTAGCAAAGCAATACTTTATTTGGATTTAGATGGGCTTTTTCTTCACAACGGCACAAATTAAAAATCTATAAATTTGTTCGTAATTCTAACGAGAACTCATAAGCATTTGCATGAAAAAAAACAAGATTTCGATAAATTGTCGCCTACGATTTAATCTCAAATAGGGCTCGATATGTTCAGAAATTAAAGCAATTTTGGTAATCAAATTCTCAGATTTACTGAATTAAGATGAAGAATACAGTTACGTTCTTTTGAATTCATATTTTTTTTTGCAATAAAAACACTTAAATACAGCAAAATTTTTCAAGATTAATGGAGAATTTGTTTTGCATTCGTAAAATTTACTATTTTTCATTTAATATTTAAAACATATATATAACCAAAAGTTTTCAGAGAATTATCTTCTCGGTGGCATACCTCTATCCGATGGTCCATATTTTCAATGACTGAGATACAGTTGAGGTTTAAGGTCGGTTATGTGCCGAAGTATCTCATCCTTTTAACCCTTGAATTGTTCTTGGCTTATTGACATACGCTTTTTCTTTTAAAGTCCAAAGGTGTCAAATCACATGATCGTGGGGACTAATTAACATCACCACGATGTGGGATAACATGGCCATGGAATTTTTCGTCCGAAAGAGCCATTGTTTCATTGGCTGTGTGGCAAGTGACACCATCCTGTTAGAGCCACATATCGTTCAGGTCCATACCCTCAATTTCTGGTCACAAGAAGTCCGGTATCATCTCGCGATAGCGAACACCAATCACTGTTACTGCTTGGCCGACCTCATTTTCGAAGAAGTACCCATTTGCGCAAATTTGCGCATAATTCTTCCGATTGTGGACACATTTGGTCGATTATGCTGATCAAAAAATCACGAGCTGCACAATTGCGTTCCTCTCCATGGTTGAATTTGCTAAACACTGAAACAAAGAATTGTCATATTAAGTTACAATTAACATCGTGCATTATAGTTGAACCGCCCTTTATAAGAATATTACTTTTTTTTTATATGTATAGATATTTATTTTATGAAGAATTCATAACAATAAAAATAAAAAACAAAATAATAATTCTAAAATGTTTTTTCATTGTAAAAAGGATGATAATGCGATGAAATAAATATGGCTTAAGTTCCTTCAGGTGTTGCCATTTCTTGCTTCAAATTTTTATTCTTTGTAAATGCAGCCTTAAAGATTTTAAAAGCTTTTTAATTTTTTGCGCAAGTTTCTTATACGCAACTTCTTCAATTGATTTGTGGTACCACTGTACATATGTACTTTTGAATATCGAAAATAATGTACACAGAAAAAAAATTATTGTTAATTTTTTTTTTCAATTAAAACATTAATCCAAAATAAAATTAGTTTTAAATGAAAAGTTAGTCAAGTGAATTAAACGTTTACTTATAGCAGCAACATTACGGCCGAAATGCTGTTAATATAAAAAAATATTTAAACGATACTACTAATTTGTTTAGTGGTGCAAATTTAATTAATTTTTTTATTTATATCACAAATTTTTTAATTAAAATTAATTGTTATTTGTTTTTCTGTATACCAAATTTGGCAACTGTGCTACTTTTGCAATCTCTGGTTGCAACACGCTTCACTTTATTCAAGAGTAGCAAGCCTTTTAATCATTTTGAACTCTTTTTAAACCAAAGTATCCAAGGGAAAACCTTTGAATTTATTACAAAATTCCTAATTGCGAATTACCTAATTTTGTTCAATTCGTTTTCCATGAAGTTTCTAACTCAACACTAATGAATAATTTTCCAGTTGTTAATTTCTATTCAGTCTTTATCTCAAAAAATATTTAAAACTCAAATCGTTTTTGTTCAAGACCACCGTCTTTGTGTTATTTGCTTTTCATGTTGTGATTTTTATGTGTTTTCATGATGTTTTTTTCTTTGAAAAATTTCAGAGAATTTTCAAAGAAAAAGAATATTAATTAGCAGTAATTAATATTCAACCTAGATAAAAAAGAGCACAAAAACAAAAACAAAAAAAAAAAAAACAAATCCATGTGAAAAAGAAATACATATGTAATATAAAAACACCAAATGGATGATGGCCAACCCACATACGGAAAGTAATTTACACCTGACCTTACAATGGAACTGTAGAACAACAACAACAACAAAAACCAAAACGATCGAATAATAGAAGGGCAACAACACAACATGAGTAATAGTAACACCACACCACCGACTAACTTACAACTAAATAATACGAATATCAACTACCTACGTACAACATTTTGTGGCCACTTAGCCCAAGAACTGCAACAACAACAGCAATAATATCTAACCAACTTAACGGTTTCATTGTAAAAAAATTTTCATTACCTTTTATCGAAACGTGTCTCTAATAAAAACAAAAATATAGAGAGCAGAAAAAAGAAGTAAAACAAACAGAAAAATGTGTAGATGTTATAACGAAGAAAGTTTTGGAACCATTCAACACACAAGTGTTCAAAATCCATAGACATTAGACGCATATAAATGTGGACATTTTTAGGTTGTTGGGTAAATACTCAAACTAACGTAATACTGAGAAAAATAAATTCTCACGAAGATCTTGCCACATCGTCGTGCAGGTAGTAAAATTTATATTGTCTATCTAAACTAGACATGTACGATTTTGCTTGGTATGTATCTTTAAGATGTAGTTAACTAGTACACACTATGAATTACCTGTTGTTATAGTTATTACTTTGTTGTTTTTGCTGCTGCTGCGGCAGCGGCTGCCGCTACTACTTCTATTTATTTGTGTTGCACGTGTGCGAAAAATATATATAAAAAACCCCCAGTTACAAGTTAAAATAATACCCGACACTTTTCCATCATCCATCTAAAATAATAATAAACGTACAAAACAAACAGAAAAACATCTTCAATGACACAATGGAAAAGAGCCAGAAGTTGACGAGTTTAGAGATTAAAGGAAATAAACAAAATAATTAAGTAAAAATGTTTAATGGCAAAAATAACAAAAAATATTTATTTGCTACACAGACAGGGTGTTTTCAAAAGAAGTGAACATTTTCAAAAACAAAAAAAAAATGATAAATTCAAGTTATGAGAAGGCGACATAAATTTTTTGGTTTAAAAACTAAAAGTTCGGGTTGAGTCCAATTTACCTTCATTAGTTGCACCAAAAATTTGTTGCGATTCGACAACACACAGTTTTTTTTGTCTTTATTACCCCCTTTTGGCAGCACATGGCTTCCACAATGCATTTCCATCTAAAGCCTGGTACTCTGTTCAACATTTCACGTGAAATGCTGTCAAAATGCATATGAAAAAAACTTGTGCGGAATATCTACGAAATAATGTTGATGGAGTTGTACTCTGTTTATTTTGTGAAAAAGTTCCGAAATGTTTCTGGCAACATTTTTTTTACAACTGCGAAATAATGTAAGCTGCCTTTATTTCACGTGGAATTTTAAGCAAAAGCAAAAAATATGAACTTAATATTAAAAAAGAAATAAAAAATTAAAATAACACAATCGGTAACAGTTTTTTTATCCATATTTACTTTTTTTATTAAATTTTTTATTAAAAAAAAATAATTTTAGTAAAATACATGTGGCGTTTGTTTACATACACGAAACAATGTAGCATACTTTGAAGGAATAAAAACGTCAAATTGTACAAACTCGCAAGATTAGTTGCATTGATAAATGCCAAAATTTTCGTGTGGAATAATCAATGTTGCTCAACATTTTTCACAAATTTGAACAGAGTACTAGGCTTAACACGATTTTTTACAGTTGCTTTCCTGTCTTCCCATGTAAGATTACACTTTCTGTTCTGGAAGTATCGATCCATTCAATATTGTTATGTTACCTTTTCTCAGTTTTGTTAATCGGTTGTTGTTCCAGCTAAGCTGATGATTTTTCTGCTGTAGCAGGTCCTAGGATAATGGGGCTACGATCTGTTGCCTAGTCGTTTTGGTCTAGTGGTGGAGAACCTTGATTATTTTTGAAACCTCCCTTTTTACCCAGGGAGCGGCACCAGCCTGACCATTGCCATGGTATCATCTTCTTTTCTAGAGGAGGGGGATGTCAGGGGGCTTCTTGGATAGATTGTTTGGAGGGAGATTGAAGCCACGAACCAATCTGTGATCGAAAGTGGGGTGCTTTTCACTTTTACCACTACATTACGCCGACAACACACAGTTACACTTAGAAAATTTCATCAAATTTGCACACATTAGTTAAGATTATGCTGCCCCGATTTAAACTAAATTAGTTAAATTAATTTAAAACAGATCTCGTGTTTTAATAATGAAGCAATTTGTACCAAATTTAGATAATTTTTCGGAAAATCATACATTTATATTGCCTTTTGTATGGGTGTTACCTCCCACTCACTTTTCCAGTTCTTATCGCTTTTTGACGAATGCTTTGCACTGATAGCCAAATATTTGTTCCAGGCTTGGTAATTTTTACTGTAACCGTTCTGTAAATAGATGATCGTACAGTGCGGGTTTTTGTTGTTTACCGTGCGGCCGTCAACATGGCATATGTATTTTTGGTACTGTCATCTTCACATAAGTAGTGTCGTAATGTATTTAACCACCTTTTTGGTGCTGCCAAGTTCTGTAGTGCAATTCACTAACTTTAAACACTTTAAAAAGTGTTAACATTAACCACACATTTTGACGTTTGCACCAACCACTATGTGATTCACTAACTTATTTATAACCACGGTAAACAGTTTTATATATCTCTCTATTCAAATTGATATATCGTGGCAACTCTGCCAAGAGAAACATCAAAATAGGATAAAATAACAAAGAAGAATAAAAAAAACCAAACCCTTTTAATTTAGAGATTTGAAATGATATTGTGCAAAGTGCGTAAATAATTACTAATTTTTATTATTATATTAATTATTTTATTATTTTACTAATTTAATTTTAATTAAATTAATTTTTCTAATTTTTTAATTTTATTTGATAAGAATAGGATAAATAAATAAGAAGCTCTACGGAAAATTGGAGTGTGATAAAAAGTGGATAAATTGTAGGCTAAATACCTTAAGACCATACCAGTTATCGACTATACTGGTACAAAGAAAAATAAACACTTTTCTAAGCGGATTTAACCGCACCAAAAATGTTGGTGTTAATAAACCACAATTTGTTTTTTTTTAAATAACAGCTGACTGAAACAGCTGGCTTTTAACACCAGCAGATGTCGTTAAAAGTGTTAGTGAATAGCAAAATGGTTAACATTTTTAAACGAAACAATTCTGGTTTAAAAAGCATAGTGAATCGCACTACTGGTAAGTTTTTGCACCACCTATTGGTGTGATTCCTGTTAATTTTTTAGTATGTATGAGAGGTGCCACGCCTTAAAGTTGTGTTGTCATCTGTAATGAAAACCCATTAAAATATTTTTTCATCTTTTAGTTCTCACTAGTTAAGGGACTTTACACTATCTCACAAGTCTTACGTATTTTAAGAAAAATACAACGCTGTCATGATAAGTTGTTATTGTTTTTTGAAAATTTTAAAACACTAATTATATCAGAGATGCGTTTTCATCAAAATACTTAAGACTCGTGTGATAGTGTAAAACGGTCTTTGGTAGATTCTATAAGGCCTTTTACACATCCCGTTCGAAAGTAGAATTATTTGAAACGGGCATACACTTTAGATATCCTCAATTGGAAACAAGAAGCAGTGCCTTACTTACACATCGAGCCCTAAAAGCAAAAATTATGTAACTAACAAAAATAAAATTTTACAGGAAAAGGTTTTTTAAAATATTTTTGCTTCAAGTCTAGGGTTTCGTTTCAAATTGCTTTTGCTCTTATTTCGTAACGGTACTTCCCAGAGATAAGAGATTTGTAGAGATGATGCAATTGATAAACATTATCGATTTTTATCAAAAAACAAAAATCTAAAATGTTGTTGGTTACATCATTTTTGCTATTAGGGCTCGATATGTATATGACTAACATGATTTTAAAGTACCGAAAGACTTTCTTTTCCTCTACTTTTTCTCTGAAAAGAAAAAAATTACACAATTTTCGAACAAACCCTTTCCAACAATACCCACACAGTTATATTTCCATATAAAATATACACAAATTTTCAAAACACACAGTTGCACACGACTTGCGATTAAGTCAACCAAGTTACTTTTTTCAAACATGTGAGTTGTTAAGCCAGCATGTGTATTTTAATACATTTTTTTCCATGAATAACTCTATTATTATTTACTATTTATATACAAATTTTTTCTCGATTGTTGTTGTTTTTGCAAAAATCACTTAATACCAAAAAAGAAAAACTACTAATAAAAACAACAAATACTTCCATCGTAACTAATTGTTTTTGGACACCTGTATACAGTCATAAAGTGCAAAATATACATACACAAATTCATATGAATAGTCAGTCGCCCAATAGATCTTTATAGATATATCTTTTGCAAAAGATCATATAGTAAAAAAAGTTTTGAATAAAAATAAAAACACAAGTGTTTAAAGTCAGACTGACATTAAAGCGCACACATTCAGACAAATACATACACACACACTGAGATACCCAAAAACATACATTCATTCGTTCATTCATTCGGCTCAGCTTAAAACTCATTTATTTTAAGTCAGCGGTTAACAGATCTAAATCAGCTGATCGACAGTGGTTTTTAAAATGACACATTTGTCATTGGATATGATCGATCTAGACACTAATTTCAATAGAATAAAGATATGTAATTGGCAATGAGTGTTAGTCGACGTCTAAAGAAATAAAAATGGTTAATTCTAATAGTTCATTGCACTTTTTGAAAGAATAAATGAATGCTTGAAATCAAACCCGGATTTGAAATGTTTTAAAATTTAAAATAAATAAATCTATATTGAAATATCTTTAGTCGAAATAAATTGAGGTCAAATTTGGTGAAGACTTGTTTATAAAGTGGGTGAAGAAGAACTTCCCATCCATTGTTTTTCAAAGAGTTTTTACTGGATTTATTTTGAAAAATGTGCAAAAGGAGTGTTTGGGTATTGCAATATTAAAATTTTATGCCTGTTGGCATATTCTGAATGATCTTTGTTGTTTACCCTTGTCAACTAGATCAGTTATGGTCTCTTATTAAGTAGGCTACTAGGTTTAAGCAACTTTCGTATTGATTATGCTTGTTAAATTCGCCTTAAATATTCTGGTTTGCGTTTCAGATTATTTTCATACATCCCATACATCCTTCATCTTTAGTCCCAATTTTTAAAAAAATTTATTTTTGCATCGGTTAGAAGTATAGAAGCATTGAACGCCGGTCTGACTAAATTGGTCGTAAATCGTAATGCTTAGATTCACAAAAACCTCTCTGGGCTTCGGGAAGACCTTTGTATTAATAAGGGCTGCTCTCAAACTAAACACAGTGAACGAGTTAAATGTATAAAAGGCTCACTTGTTTAAAAACAGGCTATAGAAAAGATGACGAATTTTTCCAAGTTGTACAAGATATAAAGATTTGTCTGTCTTCCAATTGCTTATACGATACACTAACAAACATTGCCTCAGAGTCAGATCTGCTGTGGTTCAGGGAGTCAAATTATCTCAGGTACATCCGCATTCGATATACGACTATCCTAAACAGCTTGGCCAAACGAAACTTCGAAATTTTAAATTTAGAATACTGGATAAAAAACGATTTAGAGTTTGAATTCGTTTCATCACGTAAACAATATTTAAATGTTTACTGACGGTATACAATCTAATATCGCGCTCTGAAATATTCTTTGACTTTCAGTATTTTTTAAGTTTGCCAAAAACGTGACTTCAACTTACCGACAATAAAGAAAAGAGGATCTCAAGGGCATTGGGTCAAATTAAGTGAATCCCAAATGTCTTTTATATTGTAATACATTTTAAAACTGATCATTGTGCACAAGCGTCGTGAGGATATTCTTGCAGTTTTTGGCGAAGGTGCTTAAGGGAGCTGTTGCAGTTTAACAGAAGCTGCTTTTGCAGTGACTTCCAAGCAAGCGGTAAATGGCTTCTATGGATAAGTACCTGCATACAGGGCAATATCAAACGCGTTATTAACGCTTATAAGTAAATTTGGTTAAATGAAGATACAATAAAAAGATAAAATTGAAAGCAATAGTTCTAGAAATAACACTTTGAATTTCCGTGAAGATCGGTCTATAATTTACCCTAGGCCCCACCTAAACCCTACTCCCGGAAAACAGTTTAGTACGCCTTAAGCCGTAATAAATAATGCTATAAAAATAAAATTAAATACTTCACTACTCACACTAATAAATTTCGTGATGCTCGGTTCATAATTTACTATAGGCCCCATATAAAGCACACTGAGCTGTCGGTGGAGGGTATCAAAGACTCGGCACAGCCGAATATAGCACTCTAACTTTTCGATGAGTTTGGTCAATTGTGCGGTGTTTTCTTCACTTAAAGTTTGTGTTAATTTTGAAACTAATACTTTCTCAAACATCTTTGACATATTTGATAATAAGCTAATAGGCCTAGATATGACTTAACTTTTGCATGATCTTTACCTGGCTTTGGTATCAAGGTAACTAAGGAAACCCTCAATTTTTGAGGATGGTATTCAAGGCGTAAAATAGCATTAAAAATAAAAAGAATAATTTTCTTTGCTACGCGAGGTCGCTTTTATTTTAAAGCATTTTGTTACTGATCTTGTCAATACCAGGTGCCTTCTTAGTGTTTAAGTCACAAATAACCTTTTCGATATCTCTTATCTTAAATCTTATGGGAATAGCTGCCCTAGCAGGTGGTAACTCAATCGCAATATCGTGAGATATATTTGGGGTTAATACGGTTTTTAAATGATTAACAAACAGATTTCCTTTTTCAACATCATTTCTTGCCCAACCTCCGTTCAAGTTTCTTAATGGTGGTTTAGAGACAATTTGCCTTTTTAGATTTCTAGCTGCACGCCATAATGAATTGTGGAGTTGCATCAAGTTCCTTAAGATATTTTTCCAAAGAAGCCGTTTTCTGAGTCTGCAATAACTTTCTTAGTCTTTTTGTACACTCTTTTAGTAAGTTCTTAAGTTGAGGAGATCTGTGCAATTGCCAATCTCTTCGAGCTCTCTTTTTTTCAGACAAGAGACGCTCGATAGCTGTGGAATATATTTTAATATTTTTTGTTTTTTTTGGGGCCAATACTGGAATGTTGAACAGCTTGTTTTAGCTAACTGTCAAAATTAACAATACAGCGATCCACATTCCCCGGTGTACTAAGCGGAAAATTTTCTGTGCAATGGGTACTGAATAATTTTTTATATTTTAACCAATTTATTTGTGTAGCTGATGTCGCCAAATAAGCAATCGGAGATACAATTCTGTTGGGGTTCATTATAGTAACAACTGTAGGTGTGTGGTCGGAAGATAATTCTTAGGAAGCTTCAACATGAATCGTTTCTGTGGGGATGTTTTTAACCACGCCAAAATCTATAACATCTGGAATTTTTTGCTGATCAGTAGGCCAACATGTTAGTTGTCCGCTCGCGACTACATTTAAATCCATTTTAGAGATTGTATTAAACAAAACACGGCCCATTGATGTTATAAGCAGAGCTGTGGAGTCGTCCGAAAAAAGTACTAACTCCGACTCCAAACGCTGAAATTTTTTAAGTGCGACTCCGACTCCTACTATAATCTTGATGCTAAATGTATATGAGACTCAGTGATGTTAACTTTTGTTTTTTCACTACCGTACGGCTTTCTAAAATTTAGAGTTGTTGAGGAGAAATTGCCGTACGCAAACATTAATGTGGTGTTTCCAAAGGACAGGCGATTGATTATGTAGTAAAATTTATATAAAAAGCACTCAGTCCATCGCCTGTCATTTGGAAACAGCACATAAGAGCAGTATTCATAAAACATTTATTTAAATTTAAAATGTGTTTTAAGAAGATCATTTTTATTTTGGAAAATTTTCTATGCCGAAAAACTTTGGAGTCGGAGTCGCGAGTTTTTGCGGGTACTGCGACTGCGAGAGTTTTTGTGGGTACTGCGACTCCGACTTCGGCACAAAAACCTCAACTCCGACTCTTTAACTCCGACTCCGACTCCACAGCCCTGTTTACAAGTCGTGACCCCCGGAAGGTATGTTTAGCGTTATACATTTAAATATATAAAGCGACTATATAGTGCGAATCAATCACGATTCATAAATCTTATAAAATATTTTAAACTTATCCTTTACAAAAAAAAAAAAAAAAAATCCACAAATGAAGGAAAACATTTTTACGGTAACAGAACTGTTAAAATTGTGAGAAATAAGCAACTCTAAATCCAAATGAAATCGTTGGAATATCCGTGATTCCCCGTCTTAACTTATCAATAAAAATAGAATTTTTATACGCAGCTCATAACAAATTTGCTCAAATTTCTTAAAACATAGGCCCACTGTTCAATATTTCTCACTTAATTTGTGCCAGACAGTAAGTAGAATTACAATAAAACGCATCTGTGTATCTATCTCGACTCGAACTCATGCTCGTAACAACGTTATTTAAGTTTTATACAATCAGAATTACACGAATAAACTTGCATGATCATTTAACTCTCATTTAAAATAATTGTGGGTATTTTATTCAATTTTGTATATTTGTACCCTTCACCGAAGGTAAAACGGGTAAATATAAGTATGTCATTCCGTTTGTAATTTCTACAATATTGATTTTTAATATTCTAAGTCTCTAAAAGAAGCAAACTTAATTGTATGATGGTTGTTGAAATGGGTTTTCCGAAGACCCCAGACATTATCAGGCATGGTTGCTATATATTTCTGTTACATCGGCTCCATTACATTTTGCTATTGAAATTTAGCCAGATAAGTCCATAAATGTCTGAGGTATGAGCAAAAACCATGACTGAATCTGTTGTTGTTTTTTTACATCCATCACCGAAAAACATTTATACTTTGTAAAAGTTAGCTTTTTTTAAATTTTTGTTTTAGTTTATTTTTGCCATATTTTTTATACATAAGAAGTACATATTTACATGTACAGCGAAGTGGATTTAAAGATGTCCCTCTGTCCGTCAGTTTTCTGTATATATATTAATCTAGGTATAATCACCTTGATTATCAAAAAATAACATCCAACAAAATTTTTGGCAGGATTGAAGAAGTGGTCGTGGTACAAAAAAAATATATTTACATCTGACAACGGTAAGAGAAAATTGCCCAAAGTTATTAAAAATAGCAGGGATAGCAATACACAAATTTTCTAAAAATATGGGATCGATTGGAGATGTGGGCGTGGCAGCTCTGGTAGAAATACATTCTAGATTTTTGTATATCTAAAGAAGGACAAAAACCAAAGTTTCCCTATTAGGTACAATCATCTTCGTTATGAATTGACAACATCCAACAAAATGTGGACGGGGTTAGAGAAGTGGGCGCGGATTTGTTTTTATCTAAAGAATCGAAGATATTTATGTAACTTTCTGTTCTTATTGAAGCATGGTGAAGGGTATATAAGATTCAGCATAGCCGAATACATCACTCTCACTTGTTTTTGTTTTGCATTATTATAAGTTTATTTCAGCTGTAACCGACTGGTACGAGTTGATTCTTTCAAATATCATTCATTTAACTTAAAAGAAAGAGACAAAAAGAAAAAAAAAACATAAAACGCAATGACAATTGTTCATAAATTTTGAATGTAAAACACTCGTTCGTATTCTCTATGAAAAATGTTAAAAAAAAATGTTTTTCAATTTAATTTACAATTCATTCATTCATGATTTTATTTTAGCATTGTGTCACTTAAATCAAGATTTAAATAAATATTAACGTTTTTTTTTCTTAGATATTTTTCATAAATTGTTTTAAACACAAAATATGGTTATTAAAATTTGAAAAAAAACGTTACGTTTCACACACTATTTGAAATAAAAAAAGTATGCCGTGGTATCTCCATAAACGGACGCCTTTCTTAAGCGGACTCTGCCTTTTCAACGGACACTGTTGCCTGGTATTGGCGGCGTTTCAAAATTAAAGCATTGAGTTTTTTTCGAGGACATCCCTTTGTACAGGCACCATTAGGTGGTCCGGTCATGCAAGACTCCACTGTATTCATAAAAAATCCCGCTCTTTTGTTTTAATGTTAAGATCAAAATCTATTTACTATTGTTTTTCAGTTATTTTTATATTTCAAAACTTATTTTTCTCACTAATGATCACACATGTATTTTTTATCCAAGTGTTGAAGTATTCTGTGAATAAATATATTTTTGTTTTTCCTGATCTTGGATTTTTAGTTTTCCCAAATATTTTCCTTGATTCCATTCAAATGTCAATTTATTGTTGTTGTGGGTTTTTGTACGATTGTTTGTTTAAGGTGCGGATCAATATATTTCTTATTGGAGTTTTGTTTAGGGGACTGTCTTTACAATATTTCTCTCTCTTGTTTCTCGCTGGTTGGTCTTGCGGTTTTGTCATTTAAGTTTTTTTTTTTGGGTTACACATATTTTTGGTTGTCATAAATGTTCAAATAAATATTTGTACATTTTGTTTATTGTCTTGTTGTAATGACACTCAATTAGTTTTATTGCATGTTTTAAATAATTGGCTAAAATTTGGTGTCATAAAAAAAGGAAATTTTAAGTTTTTTATTTTTGGGAATTGATTTTTAATGAAGAAATATTTATAAGCAAATTATATACAAATACGGTTAGTTGAATGAAATTTTTGTGGAATATGCTAAGTAATTAGCAAAAGTTAATGGTTACAAAAAGGAGTTTGGAACGCCTTGTAGACTGAATTTTCTTGAATACTAAAGATACTTCAAGCTACATATTGAACAAAACAGTTAAATTGTATATAAAATGGTAACAAATGATGTTAATAACACTTTACTTGCATTCATTGAGGTATACACCATAATCAAGGCGAATTCAGCTACAGGTTGTGTCGAAAGGCCTTCTGATTTCGACAGTTCGAACCAGTTTGCGTAGTAGCAAAAAAAAGTAACAAAATTTTTTGTTTACATACAAAAAAGTTTTATATACACGTGTAGTCTTGTTCGGTCAATGTGGCCCGCCTAAGGTTTTGGCCTTAATTCTTGGCCTACAATGAAAAGTTTGTCGATTATTTCTTATTATACCCTCCACTACAATTAGTTGTGAAGAGGGGATACGAAGTTTGTCATTCCATGTAAAACTTTTTTACTATTCATCTCAGGCTCAACAGAGTAATTCTAAGTCGATTTAGCCATGTGGGTCTGTTGAAAACACGCTCACTTTCGAAAAACTCAAAATAAATAAAGAAACTTGGTGTCAAATTGCGTGTAAATATCCTAAGCAGTTTGGGATTGAAATCCAGCAAAATCGCTTTAGTAGGATCAGAGCTATGAACCAAAATGTGGAACAAAAACCAACATAAATGGTGGAACAATGCACGTAATGATATCAGATTTTGCAAAGATTCGTTTTATTCGACTGGAAATAACGTTTTAAAATTTTGTAAAGATCCGTCCATAATTTACCCTAGGCCCTATATAAACCCTACTCCCGAAAAACTCTTTAGAAGGCATAAAACCGTAGTTAATAACGCTATCATTACAAAATTTGGTACGTCACAGTTTTATATGACTATAAATGACATTGCGCAATTGCGTTAAAATCGGATACCCTAGGCCCCATATTAACCCTACTCCCGGAAAACAATTTAGTACCCCTAAAACCGTAATAAGTACGCCTAAAACCATAGCAGATGTATTTATTGTAGTAACATTTCTTCCAACTTAGTTTCATATGACCAGAAAAAATGTCATGTAATTTTGTGATATACGGTCCATAATTTACCCTTGATTCCATATTTAGCAGCCTTCTGAAATTCACTGTAAACGCTAAAACTTTTTTCACCGCTGCATAGAAATTTATGTTTTTTAATACCAGATATCACTCTGCGGTGTTTGGGTTCATAAGTTACCATTGCTCCAATATAAATTCTCCTTCTGAAAATCATTTAGTTTCGGCTCAAGCTAGTTAACATTGCTATAAATAGCATAAAACTTTCTGATGGTCGGTCAATAATTTAATATGGGTCTAAACTGCAACCAATTTTAATGCTGATGTCTGTTTTATAAAGAAAAACTCATAAAAAATAGATATCATATAGATATCACTCCTGAAATATTCGAACTGTCGGTGGAGGGTATCAAAGATTCGGTAAGCCGAATATAGCACTCTAACTTGGTTAACTATTATAATAATATACCAATGCCAATTCTATTAGAAATAACAGTAACAAAATTTGAATCCCCTCTTGTAACGAAAGTTAAATTTGAGCTTCAAGGTATGTATATAATTTCAACGTTTTGTTTTGTTGTAAAAGTTAGATTAGTGGTGTTGGAAACTTCTTGCAATTTTGTTTCTTCATATGTATTTTTTAATGAAACAGATAAGAAAAGTAAATTAAGTTATGTAGAATTTTATACATATCTACACAATCTGATATATTCATAGGTACATTTATTCCGATGCTGGCGGCAACAGCTGTTTTGTTTAGTTTTTTTTTTCAAAAGTGGAAAAGTTGATCCGATCGTACTTTTTCATACTTTTTTCGACTGTGTACCTACCGTATTAAATTATTTACAAAAATATGTGTTATTTATTTAAAATTTAAAAGAAAGCACTAAAACTTTATATTTATTTTTTATCACTTTTTTGTTAGAAAAAAAATATCAGTAAAAATTTGTGAACAACATTTTCTTCTTGTACCTCTTCAAAAATATATAGTTACAACTCTTTTTAAATGAAAACCCTTATAATTTAGAAAAATGTTAAAAAAATCGCGAGTAATTTTTCTACATTTTATAATAAATTTTCTTTTCGCTATTATACATTGAGTTTTTACATGTCGTCATACTGAGTGTTATTGTGTAAAAGCGACTTAAGCCGTTGAAATAAGCTTCCAATGGACATTTTCAAGTTCTGAACATTGTAGACACAGAGTTCTAGAAAAAATTTCAAGGGAGCTTGAAACTCCCTTTTGATGTTGTAACTATAAGACGTTTAGAAAACTTGCATTTAATATAAAAAATATTATATAACTTTTCCCGAGTAAATTTTTTAGGAATTCTTTAACAATTTAAAATAGAACATTTTTAAACATATATTTTTCTATGAAACTAAGCTCATAACCTGCCTTAATAAAAAATCGTTTCAAACACTCGCATCCGGTATTGATGCAATTGTACGTTTTTTTTTTTTTAATTTTCTATTATTCACATCAGATATCAAATGGTACAAATGATTTTTCATTAGAACTAAAATGAAATTAAATTGAAAATTTAAATTATAAAATTAAGTATAAAACAAACGTAAAGAGAAATGTTTGTTGGAATTGTTGGCTGGTCGGTTGGTTGGTTTGTTGGCTGTTCAGAATCTCGTAATAAAACAACGGATTATATTACAAAGTACAAGTATGAAGTTGTATTGGGATTAAGAGAAAAAGACAACAGAAATTTCAAATGAAATGTATATTAAAGCGTCGGCGTTTACAGGTGCGTTTGCAGGTGTTTCCCATTGCAAACATCGACTAAAATTGTAGTTGGCTGCAACAACAACACATGCACACCTAAGTTGCTTGTTTGTCTGCTTGTGTGTAAGTACGCTGTAGTTATTCATACAAGTTACTCATTGAAAAAGAAATAACGAATCTAACGAAACAACTGGCTAAAATAGTTAGACTTGGCTGGTTAACGATAAATGCGACAATGAATTAAGCAGCCAACAAACAGTAAGCTGTAAGAAACAGTGAGCTGAAAATAAAATAATTTTTAAATATTAAATATTATGTACAATTATAAACTTTTTTTACCTATAGAAAATAAAAAAATTTTACAAAATTTTCGAAAAATTTTCTTTAGAAAATTAAAAAAAATCACAAAAGTTTTTTTAATAAAAATTAATACTATTGCACATTTTTTTGAAGAAAATTTTGCAAAATTTTCTTATACTTGAAAAATTATCAAGTCGAAAAATTGCCCTAGAAAAATTTAAGATTTGATAAATTTTCTATAAAAAATCGTCAAAAAATTATTTTCAGATAATTTTTAAGGTCAATATATTTTCTCTAGAATTTCTTTAAATTTATAACTTTTCTACAGAAAATTTACCATTTTTTTTTTGCAGAAACTTGATTATTTTTTTTCTATATAAAATTAATAATTTTTTTCTATAGAAAAATTATAATTTTTTCTACAGAAAATTGATCATTTTTTTCTAAAGGCAATTTATAACTTTTTCTCTATACAAAATTGATATTTTTTTATAGAAAATTGAAAATTTTTTTTATAGAAAATTGAAAATTTTTTTCTGTAGAGAAATGATAATTTTTTTCAATACAAAATTTTAATAATTAATAATTTTTCTTTAAAAAAACTGAAAATTTTTTTTTAAGAAAACTGAAAATTTTTCTTTAAGAAAATTGATAATTTTTCTTAAAGTAAATTGATAATTTTACTTTAAGAAAATTAAGAATTTTTCTTTAAGACAATTTAGAATTTTTCTTTAAGAAATTTAATCATTTTTTTTAAGAAAATTGACAAATTTTCTTCAAGAAATTTGATAATTTTTCTTTAGAAAATTGATAATTTTTCTTTAAGAAAATTGATAATTTTTCTTTAAGAAAATTGATAATTTTTCTTTAAGAAAATTGATAATTTTTCTTTAAGAAAATTGATAATTTTACTTTAAAAAAATTGATAATTTTTCTTCAAGAAAATTGATAATTTTTCATTAAGCAAATTGATAATTTTTCATTAAGCAAATTGATAAATTTTTCTTTAAGAAAATTGATAATTTTTCTTTATGAAAGTTGAATATTTTTCCGTAGAGAAGCGATAATTTTCCCATAGAAAAGCGATAATTTTTCTATAGAAATTGATAATTTTTTTTTAAGACAATTGATAATATTTCCGTAGAAAAGCGATAATTTTTCCATAGAAAGCGATAATTTTTCTATAGAAAAGCGATAATTTTTCTATAAAAAGCGATAATTTTTCTATAGAAAAGAGATGATTTTCCTATAGAGAAAACATAATTTTTCTATAGAAAAGCGAATATTTTTCTAAAGAAAAAGGTAATTTTTCTATAGAAAAGAAATAATTATTCTATAGAAGAACGGTAATTTTTCTATAGAAAAGCGAACTTTTTAAGTCACAATACGGTTATGGCTTCATGCTGAAGGACTCATTTGACAATAATGGCGGTGACATTGATATGGATACATTAACCATAATATGCTAAAAATTTTCGTTAAAAATAGTTTTGGAAAAGATTTTTTCTCTGCGTTTAGAAAGTGGAAAATATCGACACCATATTTTATAGAACTTACAAGTTCTCTAGAAAGTCGAACTGAGGATAATTTACCAATACTTTAGCAAAGCCCACTGTCTGAACCACATGTAACGTTACGTACCACTTCCCAACAAACAGTTACAATGACGACAGTTATGTTAAGCATTAGAAACGTTCATTCATAGATACAAAATATACTGGCAATAGTATGAGTATTTGTGTGTAAATGAAAGACGGTTTTTTTTTTGAAAAGTAGTAGTGTTACACAAATTACCAAACTGTTAATAGATACAACAAAAACAGCAACAGCAACAGCAACAACAACAACAACAACTGCAATTGTACATTACAATTGTATGTGTTGTTGTTGCTGTCTTTGCAGTCATTGCTTGTGCTATTGTTGTTGGTTGGTAGTATGTAACTATAATTATTGTGAGGAATAAATAGAAAAAAGGCAAAAATTTTAAAACAATTTTGTAATTGTCTGTATATTTTAATGGTGTGAAAATTATAATTAAGTGTTAAAGATTTTTCTTCTCTTTCTTTTGCTTTTGATATTTTAAAATATTTTTTTTTGATAAAATAAGGTTAGAAACAACATTTCCGTTATTTTATATTGTGTACCCTATAGTAGTATAAGTAGTGCTTTACAGTTTTGAAAACAAAGCAAGTAAGAAAGTATAATCGGTCAAGCCCGATAATATTTATAAACACATGTACAAGAGTGCACCCTGTTCGGGACCCATGAAAAATCATGATTATTTGTGCAAATAAATATGGATCTATCTATGTTTTAAATTTCATTACAATCGGTTTATACACGTAGAAAAAACATATGGTTGGAGGTAACCATATTCTAAGAGCAACAAACTATGGTTGGTTTTTAACAATGTTTATGTTTGAAGGTTACAATATTATGTTTAAGTATGACCATAGTATGTTTAAAATCAACAAAATTTGTTATTAAATCAACCAAAATATGGTCAAAATTAACCATATTTTGGTCAATATTAACCATAATAATGGTCAAAACTAAACATATTATGTTCAAAATTAACCAAAATATGATCAAAATTACAAGAATATTGAGAAAAGTAACCATATAATGGTCAGGTTTAACAATAATATGGTGAATGCTAATCATATTATGGTTTATATATTTTTTTCAATTTGTTTGTTAAGTGTCAAATTATAATTTTATTTAATTTTATATTCTTGATAGGTGTTACGTTCCAATTTTGTTAAAAAAAACCCCTTTGGTTCATATTGCAGCCTGTGACGACTTTCATATTACCATTTTTTCTATTCTACTAGGTTTTTCTACGTAAATTTATGTACTTTAAAAAAATAATTAAAATAAAATGAATTAGAATTTTAAGCAAACCAAGTAAAATGCAAACGACCAGAATGTTGTTGCTTTTTAAACATATTATTTTAAATTTAAAATTAATCATACAATGTTTTGAAATATTTTAATTTTGAACATATTATTGCTATTAAATATAAATCATAGCAAGTTTGGAGTCAATCATAATATGGTTAAAGCTTTTGGGTGGATGAATTTAACCATAATATGGTTACCACGATAATAATATGGTTAGGGTAACCATAATATGTTTAAGTGTATGGTTGTAGTTTTATTTTATTTAAACATTATATAGTTAAAATCAACCATATTTGAAGTTTCAAGGGAGGTAAACACTTTATTGTTAAATAAAAACAAAATATTATCAATCGTGAAAAAAGTTTTTTTAAAAGCAACAAAAGTTTGTTTGTTGCCATTGCAGGGACCAAAATATGTTTTTTTAACCCTTCTTCAACCATGTTTTTTCTCTACGTGTAGTTTCTGAGCGGCAGAAATTTCACCATATGTATCCCCCCTCGTGGTCCTACGATTCGGACCATTTTTAAAAGGCTTGGTCCTTGTGCCAATAAGAACCTATGTGACAAATATTATCAACTTATCCCCAAAATTGTGATCTGTACCTTGCGCACATGGTAACATGGACAGCAAGTCAGCCAGCCGGACAGACATCGTTAGATCGACTAAGAAAGTGATTCTAAGTCCATCGGTATACTTTAACCCAGGACCCATATTTTAAGGTGTTACACACATCAGCACAAATGCATAATACCATCTCCACAATTGTGGTGTGGGTATAAAAAAGTTTTCTACGGTATATTTTTATGATTTTGAAAAGTTTTTTTAATTTTTAAGAGACATGATGAGTTTCTAATTTTTGGCGAGTTTTTGATTCTCTTGTTTTTCAAATTCAAGCGAAGATAAATTGCTTATATAATGAGAATGAAAATATTTAATTCAATTCAAGTTTCTTATTTTTATTTTTAAAATTGTTTTTTAAAACGTTTTTCGCGATTCTTTTCGCTGTTATCGGGTTTACGAAATTTATTAATAGTTTGTAACAATTTAAGTTAAACTAAAAACGAAATTTGACCATAATTATTTATGAAAATATGATGAAAACATACATGCATATACCTATAAGTATATGGGCATTTCCATTTTGACGTGTCGTGATATTTGTAGCACAAAATGTAAAAAAATTAAATCACGAAGTCAAATTTGTAAAAAGGGTTTTTATATATACAAAGTAATGAAGTAGCTCTATATTCAGAAAAAAAATTACAGTAATTGACGCTAAGGATTTGCAGATATAAGCAAAAATCTGCCCTGGCGTGACGTTAAAAAAACGGAAGTGTGTTTTGATTGCATTACAAAACTGAAAAATACTGCGAATTGAGCAAGAAGTTTTGTACAAAACCTTTTTTAGTAAACTTAGAACTTATATAGATTTATTTTTCAAGCTATCAAATTTAAAAATCTTTGCTCGTTTTAAGGTAAATATGGGAATTTTCAGCTAAAAGTCTACTTTTTTTAATGTAACGCCAGATTGCAAATAAGGTTGTATTTTTGGACCATGTTGTTCAATCATTATCCCTTTTGTTACTAAATGTAGAGCTTGTTGCGCTTTACACCAAAATATAAAAAAGTAAACGATACATATAACATTTTTTGAGAAACAATTTAAAATACTTCTGGCGTTACGTGACAAAAAGTAGACTTTTCGCTGGAAATGCCCATATATGAATTAACATGTTTTGAGTATATGCTTTTTTTCGTGTTAGTGGATCGACACAATTCCGTGAATGTTTAATTTAGTTTTGTAATCTCAATAATATAAAAATGTATAAATTGCCTATTGAAAATCAACAAAGTATCAAAAAGTCTCAATCAATCTGGACTCTGGATGTTGAATTGTTCAGTTTTGTTTCTCGGTTCAGTTTTAAAAAAACTTTAAAAAAGTACCAGTCGTAGAACGAAAAAGTACCAAAAAAGCTCCCCCTTTCAAATTCATGCTTGCTTAATTTTATGTTTCTAGGTCCAATTTTAACGAAAATTCAAAAAGGATCCGTAAAAGAGCAAAAAAGTGCAAGCATTTTTCAGGGTCAACAGTTCTCATGTACTTAGGACCCTGCACCTATATTTTTTTGTTTCTAAGTTCAATATTATAGAAAAATCAAAACTTACAAGATGCAGCACGGAAAAGTAAAAGAAAGTTTATTATTTTAATAATTTTTTTATTTTACGACTTTTTCCAAATTAAGTAATTTTCCATTTATAAAATTCTTTTTAAGCTTAGAGAATGTTTCGGTTTTATTACTTTAATATTACAAATATTTTCGATTTAAGCGTTTTTTTCTCATCTATTTACTTTTTATGATTTTCGCCAAACTTAGTGATTTGGTTTCATTTTGGTGATTTTTAGCTTTTATTATTTTTATTTTAATGCGATTTTGCTCTAAAATTTTTAACTTTTTTCTGAAGTTCATTATTGTTTCTTAATTTAGTAACGTGATTGATTTTTGGAGTTAAAACTAAAAACATTTTCAACGATTTTTTTTCCATTGTTTTGTATTTTTATATTTTTAGCGATTTTTTATTTCAGTTAGATTTTTTACAACTTCTATTTATGTCGTAATCGATTTTCTTGCTTCCGAATTAATTTCAAATATTTAACAATAAATTTTAAATTGCCAATTGTGCCAATGTGCGGAAAACTTGCGAAGATTGTTTCAACTTTTGTTAAATTTTTAACAATTAACGTCAGTTGGCAAGATACGTAAAAACAAAAATACATTAAATAAAATAAAACGCGAGAGTTAAAATGTTGATCTAGATATAAAAATTCGTTTTTAAAACTCCCAAAGACCGCCAGAAGATTAAATTGCTCCGATTATTCCAAACCTGATTTTTTTTCGAAAAGAACGACAATAAGGAAAAAACCTTCTGTTTTAATTTTCGAACAGTTTTTGACCGTTGATTTGCGAGGTCGTAAAAATGTGCATTTTTCACAGATTGCGAGACGAGACTCTTAAGCGATTTCGTGAAGACCCTTAATATAAAACTAACCTATAATATTACTTCTTATGATTCTGCCTGATATTTTTGTACTTTTTTCCTTTTCTTCTTATTCAAATGTTTTTTGTCTCCAACATCAAAATATTGAAGTGTTCATCTCAATCGTTACAAAAAGTTTTAAGGAAGCATCTTTGCCATAATCGGAAATAAGAAAAAGTTTTGTTGTCAAATAGCGATAACTTTTTTCTACTGCCAATATTTGTTTATCATTAATCGACCTTTCAAACCATATACCAAATAAAAATAGTTTTGTTGACATTTGAAGTTTAATAAGCACACACGAATTTGTATATTCCGACATTATAAAAAATTCTTCCCTGCAAAAGAAATATGTCGCCAAGAAATAAAAAAAACAATAAATAAATAAACACATACTATTGTTATTATCGACGAATGTGTGTGTTGCCCACTTCTGATTAAAAGCTAAGTAATTTTAATTTTTAGCCACTTTAGAAATTCTGTAGAGTACCCGGAATGCTGTATGCGCGCCACCTCAAAGAATTGGTTAAGTCGTATAATGCTAAAGTTAAAACTTTATGATTAAATTTGATACAAAACATTGTTTACCACACCTCTCGTTTACAGCAATTGTTTCAATTTTGATCTTTTTTATTAATTTGTAATTTTTTTGTGTACAATTCTAACCAGAGCTTAAACTTAAGCTTTAAAAAGCAAAAAAACATAATTTCAGTAACAGCTGTCAGTTGTGCTGTTGCAAATGTCAGCTTGATGATTATTATGTCAAAAAGCTGGAGTTTTTTTTTGCAAGCGTCAGCATAATTGAAAACTTAATTTTATTGAGAATGATACATAAAAGAGTTAGGAGAATGAAGGGGACTTTTTCGGACTCTGTTATTTGTATATTAAAAGGAATGTGCTATAAGTTGAGGAATACTTCCATACAACGGGACGGATAGGCGCACCATAGGTCGCTAAAAGTATTTGTTTTAATTTAAAATATTACATATTTATTAATCGAATCCTACCTTTCGCAATCTTGTTTTTATGATTCATGTTTCTTATCCACAATGCTACGATAAGTTACCACCTTTATTCCCACATTAATCATAATTTGGCAAAACAATGCCCAAAATCCAAAGAATACAAACAACAAAGATAACAATAGTTACAACAAAAAATCGAGAGGATCATGTGGAAATAAAAAATAACCTCTTGAAGTTTCAAGGAATTCCACTTGAGCAAAACAATTGTAAAAAAATTTAAGAGAATACAGACGAGTGGTAGTGGAAGGAGTACAGAAGGCCATTCGTTAAAAGAACCCGCACAGAGAATGTTTTATTAAAGTGATAAATATGGCAAAAGAAAAAAGGGAATTATATTTTAGAGTATAAATACATTTTTTATAGCCTTGTTCAGGTAAAAGAGATGGACATGTGGTTGGTAAATAAGTCACTTTAAAACACACACGATCATATGCCCTGAAAGAGATAAAAATGTATCTTATGAGCAATATTTGCCTTCGTAATTAAAAACGTATTTAGCTAATATTTTTTAAAATTAATTGTACTTAAATGCAGTTTTATTTTGAAGTGTTATTTATTTTAAGCTTAACTAAATATTAAAAAAAATATAAAAAAGTGTATATCTTTTCAAGGCGGTCTCAAAGAAGCAGCTGATTGTTGTGATATTAAGGCCACAATGTTAACTATAACTGATATTAAATGTACCAGATTGGTGAAGTTATTTTCATCTTAGTGTTTAGTGTTAACCAGAATTTTAAATTTGAAATTACTTTTAAATACACATAGTAGAAACTCGGTAATGACTTGCAATTACTGAACTATTTACTTATCCATGACTACTTCTTACCATCTGCATTACAAAGAGTTTATTTAATAATGGCTAGCATATAATCCGATAAATAAGTACTTGTTATGAGTTGATTAACGAAATTTATAATTAATTCATAATTAAATACATCTAAGGTTTGATTTATTCAAATCCAATACATACAAATTGATTTTAAATATTTGTTCTTAAAATTTGTTTTTTTTTTATTTGTTATAAATGAAGAACAATTTGCAATAGATCCGAATATGAAAAAATTAATTTATTAATTGATTTTTATATGTATTTAAAAATTAAAAATTTGAATAAAAACTACACCACCCAATCAACCAAACGTCTAGGTAAAATAAACTATAAAATATTATATCGATAGATCATATACGATAGTAAAAGGTGTTTAAATTTTAAGGACCGATGTTTCTTTTTATTATGATAACATTGGTATGGTTCAATTATGTATGGAACAAAATATCGGCCAAATGGCCATCCGATGGTCGAAATGTTCGATGACGCTGGGGCAGAATTAAGGTTCTAATCCGTTAATGTGCCGAATTATCTCATCATTTAGCTCTTAAATGGTTGCTGGTTTATCGACGTACACCTTTTCTTTCAAATGGCCCCAAAGAAAAAAGTCCAACGAGCTTCTTTTAAGAGACAATCTGGAGTGAACAGCCGGATTAGAGTCTCATTGCAAATTCCAACAGTATTCTGCCATCATATGTGTATCCCACCTTCCCTGGTACCGATTCTCCATAATTTTGATATCTTGGTGAAACCTTTCTCCTTGTTCTTCGCTTAAATTACCCAAATTTTCGGGAAACCGGTTCAAGTGACTGTGCAAATAATGGATTTTAATAATCATGTTGCAGCCAAGGTCTCTGAACTTATCCAGCATATTCTCCACTAATTCAACATAATTTGGAGCTTTATTATTTCCCAATAAATTTTTTACAACTTGCACGAAGGATGCCCACGCATTTCGTTCAGTTTCGGTCATTGACTTATCAAAATCGTTATCATTCATAAACTGCCTTATTTGGGGACCACCAAAAACTCCTGCTCTAATCTTATCTCTACTTAGATTAGGCATTTTGTTGCAAATATATGCAAAACATTCCCCATCGCGATTCAGAGCCTTATAAAATTGCTTCATTAGTCCTAATTTGATGTGCAACGGTGGTAGGACGATCTTTTCACGAGGAACTAAAGCTTCATTTACAATATTTTTTATCGCCAACAATAATTTTTTCTCTCGTAGGCCAATATTTTTGCCGCCGATGTTGTAGCTTGGATCTGCTATCCCAGAGACATAAAAAGCAAGGGTACTTCGTATAACCATTCTGTTGTCCAAGAAGAAAATTGACCATTTTAAGATCAACACAAATTATCAATTATCACTAGAATCATTGAAAAATTCAAAGAAGCAAAAATCTTTTTTAATTTTGTCGGGCTGTGTTATATTTAATGCAAAGTGCTTATTATTAGTAAACTCGATATGTTATAAGACATATACATACATACAAGCATTCCAATAAATTAATTTCATATTATTTTATAGCACTTTTAATATTGTTGTACCAATTTGGGTACAATGGCTACAGTGTACGTATTAATAAAACTTTATATACAGGCAACAATAGCAAAACAACGCACCAAATCCTTTCGAATTACATGTGTTTGTGCGTGTATGTAAGTACCAACTTTTCTACTATATAGTTGTGACCTTGTTCGGGACTAAGGAGATTTTGGATATTGGATTCGTTATATTTTCCCGTAGTTCCCTTTAGGAGAATAGGTCCTCAACAGAGGTTTTCCATTTCGGTTTGTCGTTTCCTTTTCTAATAATTTACGCCATGTTTTAGATCGGCGACCCCTCCTAAGGCTTTCTTGAGCTGAGTGGTAACCCTGTTTTTACTACATCATATCGTGATTTTCGTAGGGTGTGTCCTAGTCAGGATCATATACAGCGTTCTTTTTCTGTGCGAATCCGCGTCTGTTCCCACAAGACATTATTTGTGGTGATATTAGGCAAAAATATTAGAAGAATTCTGCGCAGACAACAATTCACAAAAGCTTGCTCCACTGGAACCGCAATTACTGAAGATAATACTTCCGAGATTTGTGATGAAGATTACTGATTATAAGTTAAAGCCCTATTCTGACGCTCAAAGTTTTTGTTTTACCAACATTTAACTTTAACTCGAACTCGGCTGTTATATTTCACAATGCTTGCAGTTAAGATAAACTTTTAAGACAAATATCGTGCGCATAATCCAATTCATCTAGCATTGCATAAAGACCCCTTGTAATGCCAGTTGTTGGGATCCTGTTGCTCAGTGTGAAAATTTCATGATATTTTAAGAATAATAATAATAATAGTATGGGCGGAGTAAGATAAAATGGACTAGTCCATTTCATTGTATTGAATTATTACAAATGACAAAAAATGGTAATGGGGGTTATCACCTACATATATGGCTTTGCAATCATATCATTATCTGGCTTATTGGGCATCAATATGTCCTTAATGCAGGATAGTCAAATTTGGCATAAGAAAGTAAATTATATTAAAAACACAATTTGCTTGACAAATTCAGTTAGGTTGATACCAATTTGAACTCCGTATTTGAAAAGCGAATATGGAATGGCTTCTAGAACTCCCTAATTGTAAGCGAGTGTGGTAAGTGCTTGCCTCCAATGAGATCGCCGTGTTAAAATGCCAATGTATAAGTAGTGAAGAGTGGTTATATTAGCTTTATAACACATTACTTTGCAATGTAAGTTTTTGCTGGATTGTTGAAAGCCCTATACGTGAATTAGGATTTGACAAAACAAACTGAAAAGTTACAGCCAATCAGACAGATTTAGTTTAAACAATATGTCAAAGTTTGGAAATCCCTTCTGTAGAGACCCGAATCTTATTCTTTATGAACGCTTTTTTTATAAAGCAATTATTTACGCAGCAAATATATATGTTTGTATATATGGAAGCCGAAATTATAAATTGATTTCTTAGTTCAAATCAGCGATTAAATAACTCCCTTTACCTCTATATTTCAAACACTCAAACTCACTTAAAAATTCCTAACACGCAACCATTTCCAGCAAGAGTGAACCGAGTAAAATCAGTACAAAAAAAAAACTCATACACAATTGCAACAATAAGAAACAAAGAAGTGCAAACTACCAAACCCTAAATAGCACAAATGAAATATTAACAAATATTTTGTAGAAATATGAACATAAAACTATAATTTCTGTTATCAAAGAAAAACAAGCGGCTGTGCCGCATCTTACGTACCCTTCGTCATAGTAAAGA
Source organism: Pollenia labialis (assembly GCA_949318255.1). Taxonomy (NCBI): domain Eukaryota; kingdom Metazoa; phylum Arthropoda; class Insecta; order Diptera; family Polleniidae; genus Pollenia; species Pollenia labialis. The sequence goes on along the minus strand of OX439140.1, from coordinate 69,122,305 downwards.
AAAGCAAAAGGTTCCCAAACTGCTAGGGTGCTAGTTGAAAAATAGTTAGATTTTCATGGTTATCCAAAACTATACAAAAGTTATATAAGGACAATATTTAACCTCAATTTGATCAACTTAACCAGTTTTGCATACACCCTATCCTACCAAAGCCTTCAATTTGAGTGTACAATTGTATGGTAAAACATTGGGGAAGCAATGGTGTTATCTTTCCTAAAAAATAAAAATGCATTATAATTGTGGGCGTCATGAAATAACTCCCCACAAAATAAGTCCCCAAAACGGAAATGAAATAACTCCCCAAAAAACTATATGAGAGGCAACATCAACGTTTTTTGGGGATTTATTTCATTTTTTTGGGGACTTATTTCATTTTTATATTTATATTTTTAGTCCCTAAAATATTTTGGGGACATATTTCATTTTCAAATTTATTCCAAAATCGTCAAAATTGCAAAATATGTCCCGTTATAATATGTAAACAAAACTTGTTTAAATAAATGGTCAAGACCATTCATAAAAAATAATAGTTACTACACGCAGAGAAAAAATATGGTTGGGCATGGTTAGAGAAACAACACTATGCTTAATATAAAATATATTGTTGTCGTACACAAATAATTGTTACTTTTCTTTAATATCAACAATATTATAGTTACTGTAAACATATCAACGTTTATCGCAATTATAAATTTGAGTATTGTTGAACGAAAAATAATTATTTTTCTAACAACTAAATTATGATAACTTTCAAAACATATTATATTACTCACAACCATATAATGATATTTAATAGCCATAGCATGATAACTTTCTATACATTTATCATATTATGTTTAAGATGCAATCAAACCATTTTTACTCTAATAATATTATGTTAGCTCCATTTGTAAAATAATTTTGTATCAGTTGTTTCGTTAATTTTATATGTGAGCGGTTAAACAATTTAAAGATAAATTCCCATAAAAAATAAGCTTAAAGAATTTAATAAAATTAAAATTTTAGCGGAGTTCATTCAGTTTAGTTGTTTAATAGTGCAAATGAAAATTATCGTAGTTTTTTTTGTAAAATCCAACAACAAAACACATAGAGATTTCGTTATATTTTATAAAAGTGTTTTGATATTTTTGTTGTTTTCTTGGGCAACTGCGTATGTCTTAAAACAAAATTTTCAGGAGAGCCGAAAACCCATTCTACATTAAACTATGGGATAGGTATTGTGCACCACGTTAAAAAATCGGAATTAATACATCTTTTTTCAAAAGTTTTTAGAAACATGTAAAGAGCAATTAAAATTAGGCAATATGGCATTAACATCTCAAAATCGGAAAAGAAAAATAAGAAAAAATGGACAAACGCGGTTGCCCATGAAAACCACAGATTTTGGATTTTCTCTTTTGCAAGCCTTTTATTGAACTCCGCTATTTGATTTACATTAAGAAAAATTGTAAAAACCACAAAATAAAAATCGATACAAGAAAATTTTAATTTATTTTATATTTTTATGACAGTTATGAAAGGTGCTGCATCATAATATGATTGCTTCTAAAATTATTATGATTAACCTGATAATAATATGATTACTTCTTAGCTTATTATGATTAACATGACAATAATATGATTGCTTCTTAACTTATTATGATTAACATGACAATAATATGATTACTTCTTGACTTATTATGATTAACATGACAATAATTTAATTACTTCTTGACTTAGTATGATTAACAGAATAATAATATGACTAAGGGAAAAATATTATGATGTAATATTACGAGTATATTTAGTCATAATAGGTTTCAATAATAATCATAATATGGTGACTACAATTATTAACCTTATCATAATATGTTGCTCTTAGAATATGTTTACCACAACCACGTTTTTTCTCTGCGTGTAGGCAGTTAGTTAGAGGAATAATTTCACGGTGTAAGGTGCATTAATATGCAGAGAAGATTTAGTTAGCGAAGCCAGTGTTTGTTATACCATTGAGGAGGATATCCTTGCGCCCGGCCAAAGTCTCAATCATGCTATCTATCGCATGATTCTTTAAACCAAAACTGTACAATGAATTGTAGTATACATATTGGGGTTTTACTTCATTTCAGAAATAATTATCATTTCATATGAAATAAGCCCCAAATATTACGGTATTATTTCATTTCTGTATGGGGTGTTATTTCATTTCGTTGGGGTTTCATTTCATTTTAAATATGGGGGTTTATTTCAAATTGGGGAATTATTTCATTTCCGTTTTGGGGGCTTATTTCGTGGTGGTTCTATGAATTTGGTATAAAATTGGTGATTACAGACAATTTTTTTCTGTGTAATGAACCGATATTCTCCGCCTACGCAAGGTGGCCCATAAATCTTGCAAAGTATTTTTCTCTCGAAAACTTAAATGAAAAATTTATCTGCTTGAAGAAGTACCCATGCCTCTGCGCCGTATATAATCCCTGCAGGAAATGTGACTAGTGAATCTAAATATGTATATTATGTGCTGTTTTCACAACACAAGTAATTGAACGAGTAGTAAAATTTGTATAAAAAACACTCAAAAAACTGTGTTGTGAAAACAGCACATTAGTTTTGTCTTCACTTACTGTCAAGCACATTTTGCGTCTCGCAAAGTTCGTCCCATCATGTAGACGATATCACAGGCATATGGGCCATACTGTGCCAAAACCGTTATTTTTGGAAAAAGTAGTTATCTGTCCATTACTCGTTATTTATAAATTAATTATGTTCTTCTGAGTTTATTTAAGGCGAAACTGAAAAAATTAAGTTCATACATTTTTAAGAAACCCTCAAAAAGTAAAAGCTTACGGACGAAAACGAGAGATTTGTGACTAAAAATAAAAGGCAGTATTGGTTTTTTACTCATATCTCAGCTAATTATGGACCAACCAGGCTGAGTTTAATAAGCAACCTACCCCTATATTATATGTTATATAATTTTTCACACTTTAGTCCACATCATATCTGGGGTCTACGAAACACCCATTTCAACATACACATGGACACACTTCGCTACTCATAAGGACCCAGATAATATACATATATGTATACATACTTTATAGGGTCTAAGATCAATATTGCATCATATTCCTCTTCACCTGTGATGTAGGGTACAAAAAAAATAATAAAAATTCATTGAAATCAAATTTTTCATCAATCAAAAATTTTATTAGCAAAATTTAAAAGATTCTGTACAATACCCTCTCAATAAAAAAGGAAATTGTTAGAAAAAAGGATATAAAGAAACTAACAGGAAGAAATCGCTACTTTTTGATGTTTTCATTTCTGGGAATTAAATCGAAATTTCTATTTTATTAGTGTTGAGATTTTTTCAAAAATTTTATAATTTGTTTTTATTGCTTTTTCAATTTTATACAACAAAAAAAGAAAAAAAATATTTTAAATTCATGTTAAGAAACAATGTCAATGGCTCAACATTCCATCGTATAAAAGTGTATTTATTCCTCTTAATTTTTGTAACAAAAAACAACAAAAAGCACTTCCTTTCAGGTGTTCGTTTATTGGTGTGGTTGTGTTGATAAGACATCATTGTCGTCATCATCGTCATCACAACAATCCACATTATGGCTTGATGGCTGTTGTTGGTGGTGTTGGATGCGGTTCTTCTTTTAATTTTTTTTCTTTTTATTTTGTTTTTTTTTTAAATATTTCTTTTTCATTTTTAATAAAAATAATACAAAGAAAGAAAAAAAAGCAAAAAGCAAAAAAAAAAAAATCAGAAACAAATGCATGTTAAAGTAGGTGCAGCTGAGCAGATTAAACCCAACAACATTTCATCTTGTTTCATACAAAAAAGACATGTATGTATAACGGCCGTAGATCTTCTTAAAGTATTTAAAAAATAAAAAAAAAAATTAACTAAAAAGTTTAACAATGTACGACAACTGACTTGCAGGGAAAGGCAACCTTCAATTATATTCATAGACATCAAAACGTTTAAAAAAATCATAATTTGTCTTAACTAAATTTACTTCCTTAATTTGGGGTTTCATTGAGGAACGAAAAAATAGAACTTTAATGGCTAATAAATCAATGAATGTTTAAACGTTTGTTTAGCTGAACTAAACTTAAAGTTATATGTGGCTTAAACTTAACAGCTGTAAATCAGTACCTCATACATTATATGAAGTGCAAAAAATAAAAATGTGGCAGCACTACTATAAATGTTGTCAAATTCATATGGTTTGTATTGGCAGTTTAAATGCCCAATTTTATGCGTTTAGAGCACATTTTAAACCAAAAAGAGAGTTTAACTGATTTATTAGCCCTAAGGCTGGGTTTTTGAGATCTCAGTTAAACTAGGCTTAGTTGATTTGAAAACAGATTTGAGCCGCCATTACCAAGTTAGTATACAAAATTTTGACGGGTTTTGCTAAAAATGTTGGTATTTAATGAAATAATAAAAAAATCACATTTCGCCGAATAAATCCAAGTTTCAGACTACGTTAAACTAAGTTTAAACTTACTCTACATCTCAAAAATCCAGCCTAAGTTGGCCACTTTTTATTTAACAGAATATGATAAGTTGTGATATAGTTTTGAAAAAAATTATGAGATATGTAAATCAAGAGTTGGCAAATGAGTATTTTAGTGGCTGAAAATTATTGCTTAATTATTTTTTATGGTATTTAGCCATAAAAAAATTTATTCAACAATTTAATTTTGAAAAATCTTTGAAAAATACGTTATTTTAAATAGGAAACGATCTGCTATTAACAATTTTATTGTAAAATACTTAATTTAACAACCATAAGAACACGGACCAACAGCCCATTGTAGTTTCAAATAGAGCAATGCCTCTTGCGAGAATCAAAACTGCAGCCTTGTAATTGAGAGAATATTTTTGTGTTTTTTTATTTACGCGTTTAAGCCTTTTTTCCAATAGAGAAGTTGATTCAGCTCACTTTACTATAGAGTTAGCAGCACTGGTTTTAAGCGGATTGCCAGAATAGTTTGATTAAAGGTGGATTCATCTATGCGTTCCGAACAATATTTTTGTCCGGAGAATCATTTTTTTTTTCTGAGAGTGTTCTGCAGAGCGATTCAGACATTTCGGAAAATTTGTCCGGAAAAACCAAGCTGCCATATGGTGTACAGATGTAAACAATTCTACAAAATGGCAGCACAACTAGCAAACCACTTATTTTGAATTGTTTTCTAAAAGTCTGTTAAAGAAAATGGACGAAAAAAGGAAAGTGATTTTATTATTTTTCATTATAGGTACTATTTTTTTTATTTAATTACACAGAAAAAATTATGGCCGAATTATTTTCAAGCAAACGCTTGCTTAAATTTTTTTTTAATTTCTACAAATTTTGTTACTGATCCAATTAATACTTTTGTTTGATTTTTATTTAACCAACAAAAATATTGACGAAAATGTTCAAAAATATAATATTCGCGTTATTGGTTTCGAGTTTTCATAATTTTGTATGAAAAATTTAATTTTTTTATTTGATCGTAAGCAACACTTCTTTATGTGAAATAAAAGAACGCTTTAAAACAAACAACAAGAATAAAGATGATAAAATAGCGCGACGAGGTTATTGGTAAAAAAACAAATAAAAAACCAAAAAAGGTTTTACTCTTTGTAAACAACAGAAACAACAACAACATTATAAGAAACAAAATACATTTTTGGCTGGTTTAAAAGTTGGTAAAAAGAATGAAAAACAAAATCCTGTATTCAACTTTTTAAAACTCTTTAGTTAAATACATCAAATACAAAATTAGAATGACAACGAAAAACATATAGAGCCGGTCTGCTGCCGTTTTTGGTTACATTTCTTCTTCTTCAACCAAGGAAAGGATACAGCAACATTGATGAGTGATGAAGAAAAACATTGTGTGTATAAACAAGACTTCGTTCAAAAATAATTCCAACTAGAAATGTGTCTTAAAGCCAGCCGCCGCTCTGCTTTCTGCCTTCATCTTCTCAATCATTGACAGCTTGACTGCGCGTCATCGCTTGTGAAAGAACTTTTTGTTTGATTCAGCAAAATTCTTTGTTTGAAATTTATATGAATTTCAGCAAACTTTTTGTTTGATTCTGTAAATTATTTGTTTGAAAAAATTCGAGTTTTTTTCAATAAACAAAATGCAAACAAATTGTTTAAAAATGCAAATTTGTTTATAGGTCCGATTTCAGTTTTGATTCTACAAATTTTTGTTTGAATTGGAAAAATAATTTTTTCTGTGTATTCAGCAAAAAACAATCATTTCAACTTTTATGTACTAATTGAAAAAAAAAGTATACACATTGGTGCACTGTAAACGCATAAAAACACCCCAGAGTTTCCCACGTTGCAACGTTAAATAAGGCCACAACTGCAGTTGCCCATGTTAAATTTGAACACATGTGTGAAAAATCATATGAGTTGGGTCCCAAAGGACCCAACTTTGGTTTAAAAGTGAAGCGATTGGAAGATCGAATTATGATTTTTGGTACCCTTAACAGTGGACCTCCCCGTGTGAATGCCATCACACAGATCACTCGGTCGGTTTTTTATTGCCTGGACCATTGAGTTGTCGGAGGTATTTAAGCACCGCTGCAAAAGCAACTTTAAACTTCGATTCCAGAATCTTTAAAAAGATTTCAATCCCAGCAATTTGGTTACTAGCCACAACCTGGTGGCTGCAGGTTTGCGCAGAAAGAGTCATGGTTTCAGGGATTATGGGAAATTAATTCAACGTCTGGCGGGAATAAATTTTTATTTCAATTTGCTTGATATCGCAGTTTGACGATCTGTTTTTGAACGTTTTATTTAACGTTATCTCTGCAAAGCGTATCTCTTATTGCTCTGTAGATCGCCCACCTCTGGTGCACATTACATATTATTATAATTTCTTTTCATTATTTTTCTTTTAAAACATGGCTTTGTGACAATATTATGCCTTGTTTTCTTGCATTTCAATATGGTGTAAATTGAAACGCACCTTAAAAAGAGTTTTAACATTTTTTCACTGCCTTTTCTAGGCCTTATTTTAAGCTGATTTCTTTTCTCAGTAAACAAAAAGGTCTGAAATTGTTTATAGTTTCCCAACCAATCTTTTGTTTTCAACAAAGCTACAAACGTACTTTTATATAATTTACATTTTATCATCTTTTTGTGTAACATTTAACTATTACTGGGATAAGTTTTTCAGCCTTTTTATGTTATAAATACATTTTTGCTTATTTAGCAAGATTAATTATTCGGTTTGTGCTTTGTTGCGATACAGACGCGTATTCTTAATCCCGCATACAATTGAATTATTAATTACATTTGATATTTTAATATAACAAATTAGCGAATGGACGCATTTTTTTTAAATAAATCTTTAACATAAAAGTGAACAATAATCAAAAACGAAAAAATTAATAAAAAAAATATATGTATAAATGTACATACATATGTACACATATACTGTACAAAAACATTTTGTTTAAAATTCTTTTTTGGTGCAATACATTAAATAATAAAAATAAAAAAAGCACAGTAAAACAGTGATAAACAAAAACAACTTTTTGCATGAGTAGTCACAATGTAACAACAATAAAACTAGATGAAAGAAATGCATACGTAACAGTTAATGCTAAAGAGTGCAATACTGAAACAAATAAAACAAAACAAAACAATATTAACTACCTAACGGCTAAACCTATTGCTCGTACACGTTCCCTTTCACCCTCTGTTTTTACAAAGACGGTTGATGCTGAGACATTAAAAAATATTAATCTCTCGCTAGTGCCTGCAAGTGTTGCCGCTTCGGCAAAAACAATTTTAGTAACAAATGTTACCATGAATTCAAACACAGACGCAATGGAAAAATCTCAAGTAAAAAGTTGTCAAAAGCCTCAAGTACAAGTTGGTATGGACAGGTACATAACAGTGCTTAAACGTGGTCGCAGCCCTACCTCTGCAGCAGTTGCTTCGGCCTCAAAAGTACCATCTTTTGATAAAATAAATTCTCAAAATCGTTTTGCAATTCTGGAGGATGAATCCTCTGAAGCACCAAACGTCATAAAATCGTCCAAGCCTCCCCCGATATATCTTAGGGAGCAAAACTCAAATGAGCTTATAAAGAGTTTAATTTCGTTAATTGGAGAAAATTCGTTTTACGTAGCTGCTATCAAGCGTGGTAGTATAAACGAGACTAAAATACAAGTCAATCATGAGAATGATTTTCGCAAAATAATAACCAAATTTGAAGCACTTAAAAAAAACTTTTATACATACCAACTGAAGAGCAGTAAAGGTCTTCAGGTAGTGATTAAGGGAATTGACTCATGTGTGGACCCTGAAGAGGTAAAAACATTCCTAGAAGAAAAAGGCTTCAAAATAAAACATGTAGTAAATATTAAAAATAGAGAAAAAAATCCCCAACCACTTTTTCGAGTGGAGTTTGAACCCGGCGACGTAAAGCTTAAAAAAAACGAAACGCATCCTATTTACAATTTGAAATATATTCTCTATAGAAGAATAACTATAGAAGAGCCACACAAAAGAAATGGTCCCGTTCAATGTTTAAACTGTCAAGAATATGGTCATACTAAGGCATACTGCTATTTACCCCCTGTTTGTGTAGTATGTGGTGAATTACATGGTACAGTTCTCTGCGATAAGTCTAAAACCGACCCCAACGTAAAAAAATGTAGTAACTGTGGCGGCAATCACACTGCCAATTATAGAGGATGCCCTGTGTATACTATCGTCAAGCAGTCGGCTGGACCGAAAACTAATCCCCCTCAAATGCAGGTACCAAATCAAGTAAACACAAATGCAATTCAAGCCCCCCAGCCTGGTAATAACAGAATTTCTTACGCTAACGTGCTAAAATCAAACCATGTGCCAATGCAAGGTGCCTCGCCAGGTAATGATGAAACTCCAGTCTCTAATTTAAGTCGTTTAGAAAAAACAATGGAAACATTAGTGCAAACAGTAAATAATTTTACAAACACAATGGGTAATATGATGCAGGAGATTCTTAGAATGCAATCGATGTTATTGCAAGCTGTACTTAACAAACCATGAACTGTTTAAAAATTTGTTTTTGGAACGCAAACGGCATCCGCCAACATAAAAATGAATTAGAATACTTTCTTAAAAATAAACAAATTGATGTCATGATGGTTTCTGAAACTCATTTGTCCTCACGAAATACGTTTAAAATTAATGGTTATACACTATATGATACCAAGGACCCTCGAGATAGAGCTTGTGGAGGTTCTGCCATTTTAATAAAAACCAGAGTCAAACACTACCTCATGGGTGATCATTGTGAAGATTATCTTCAAGCAACAAACATTTGCGTTGAAGAATTAAATAGAAACGTAGTAATCTCATCGTTATACTCCCCACCTAGATATTCAATATCTGAAGGCCAATATTATAATTATTTTAAATCACTAGGACCTTGTTTCCTGGCCGCTGGCGATTATAACGCTAAACATACCTTCTGGGGGTCCCGACTTATAACACCAAAGGGTCGTGTTCTATTTAATACTATTTCTAAAATGGATTTGAATGTGATAGCGAGCGGACAACCAACATATTGGCCTACTGATCAGCAAAAAATACCAGATGTCATCGATTTTGGCGTGGTTAAAAACATTCCCTTAGAAACGATTTATGTTGAAGCTTCCTTAGAATTATCTTCCGACCACACACCAACAATTGTTACTTTAATGAACCCCAATAGAATTGTATCTCCAACTGGTTACTTAGCGACGCCAGCTACACAAATCAATTGGCTAAAATATAAAAAATATCTCAGCACCCATTGCACAGAAAATATTCTGCTTAGTACACCGGAATACGTAGATCGCGCTATTCTTAATTTTGACAGTTTTCTGAAGCTAGCTGTGCAACATTCCAGTAATACCCCAAAAAAAACTAAAGATATTAAAATTTATTCCACAGATGTTGAGCGTCTCCTGACCGAAAAAAGAAGAGCTCGAAGAGAATGGCAATTGCACAGATCCCCTCAACTAAAGATTTTATTAAAAGAGTGTACAAAAAGGCTAAGAAAGTTACTACAGACTCAGAAAACGGCTTCTCTGCAAAAATATCTTAAGGAACTTGATGCAACTCCGCAATCAGACTACTCATTATGGCGTGCAGCTAAAAATCTAAAAAGGCCAGTCGCCTCTAAGCCACCATTAAGAAACTTGAACGGAAGTTGGGCAAGAAATGATAACGAAAAGGGAAATCTGTTTGTTAATCACTTAAAAAACGTATTTACCCCAAATATATCTCACGATACTGCGGTCGTGTTACCACCTGTTCCTGCTAGAGCGGCTGTTCCCCTAAGATTTGAGATAAGAGAAATCGAAAAGGCTGTTTGTGAATTAAACCCCAAAAAAGCCCCTGGTTTTGATAAGATCAGCAACAAAATGCTTTTGGAGCTACCCAGCACAGCAAAGAAAATTATTCTTTTAATTTTCAATGCTATCTTACGTCTTCAATACTATCCTCAAAAATGGAAGGTTTCCTTAGTCACCATGATACCTAAACCAGGAAAGGATCACACAAAAGTTGAGTCATATAGGCCTATAAGCTTACTTTCTAATATATCAAAGCTGTTTGAGAGGCTGTTAGTGTCAAAATTAACTCCAATTTTAAGTGAAAATAGATGTATACCTAACCACCAATTCGGCTTTAGAAGAGAACACAGCACAATTGAACAAACCCATCGTATAGTAAACGCCATAAGAAAAGCCTTTGAAGAAAGAAAATATTGTTCCGCTCTCTTCATCGATGTTTCTCAAGCTTTTGATAAAGTCTGGCATGAAGGCTTATTACATAAATTGAAGCAAAATTTTCCAGCAAACATACACAAGCTGCTAGAAAGCTACTTAGTCGGTCGACAATTTATTATAAAAGAAGGAAATTTTCTTAGTTCACCTCAGCCAATTGGCGCTGGAGTCCCACAGGGAAGCATTCTGGGGCCTCTATTATACTTAATTTATACTTCGGACATGCCAACGAGCAACTACACACAAACTTCAACATTTGCAGACGATACAGCTTTTCTAAGCGTCCACGAAAACAGTTATGAAGCATCTCGTTACTTACAGGATCATATATTTCAACTAGAAATATGGTTAAAACAATGGAGGATAAAAGTCAATGAGCAAAAATGCGTACATATAACATTCACCTTGCGTCGGGAATCATGCCCCCCTATTAAAATCAATAATCAAATAATACCTCAAAATTCGCATGTAAAATATCTCGGTATACATTTAGATCGCCGTTTGACGTGGAAAAGCCATATAGAGGCAAAATTAACTCAAATGAAACTAAAAGCCATACAAATTCATTGGCTTATTGGAAGAAACTCTGTCCTTAGTCTCGACTGTAAACTCCTACTTTACAACTCTATCTTAAAGCCTATCTGGTGCTACGGTATTCAGTTATGGGGCACTGCCTCGGCTTCTAATATCGAAAAAATTCAAAGGCGCCAAAATAAACTTCTTCGAATAATCACAGCTGCCCCTTGGTATGTTAAAAATTCAAATATTCACAAGGATCTCAATGTTCCATTAGTTAAAACTGTGATTACGAAATATGCAGTAAAATACTTAACAAGGCTCGAATTGCATCCGAACCCACTAGCTCGAAATATTTTAAATGATAGCGGCCACACTCGCTTAAGAAGAAGAGACACTGCAGCACTTGTCCAATTAGATGAGCGATAAACACCTAGATAAGTGAACAGAACCCGTGATAAAGAAAATTTTTGTCTGGCACTGGCAGGACATAAAATAAAGTATTAGGTTAAGATTTGATTAATTATTGTTAGTTCATATTAAATGTATGAAGATTCAATAAATAATATTGAAAAAAAAAAAAAAAAAAAAAAAAAAAAAAAGCAAGACTTTGCTTATTTTGTTGTTAAAGAGGACTTTACACTATTATACTTTGTACTAAGACTTGTCAAAAACTCGAGTATCTAATATGTAAAAGTGTGTTAGGGTGAATGCAATGTGTTATGAAATTGACAAGTAAATATTATGGAAAAAATATTACATTCCATACAAGGTGAATTCACACCAGCTGACCTTAGCTTGCTACGTAAGCAACAGCTGATAACTAGCCATTTGGTAAAATGGTATAACGTTCTGGTAGTTTTGGGGAATCTTTCATAAATTCTATAATTTGCACTTAGAATTATGAAATTAAATTATTACATTTGAAAACACACAATTTAAAATTGTAACAGAATATATTTTTCACACACAGCTAATTTTTTTTTCTAAAGTGTTGTATTATTTTGTCACAACGCTAAAGGGCTTTCCAGTGTAGTATCTTTTTTCAAAATAAGACCACCTTGTATGATTTCGATCCCAAACCGTTTCACCGTTTTTTTAAATTTTTCTACACTATAATGCAATTTGATCCGAATTGCGTTTTAACAAACGTAAATAACATTATTATTTTATGTTTTATAGGGCGAAAACAAGAAAACAGAGTTCACAATATCAATATAACGCACCATTTTTTATGGCTTTTCGCAAGTTAAATCAAATGATCATCATTGGTAAATAATTACACAGCATCTTAACTGTCTATATTTAGCTTAAAGTAAATGATTCGCTCATTTTCTTTAATCAGATTTAGATACGCTTTGTTTCTTTCGTCACGCCATTGTTAGGTAAATTGGCCCAAAGAAAAAATCGCCAGTCATATAAAAAAGCGTCAACAAATCGCCATTAGGAAATAAAGACCTCTTATTCCGTTAATTTCGCCTTGACTGAAATAAACCGAATCTATTTTTAATTCTAGATAAATCAAATCATGCGAAATAAACTATTTTCGCGTACTTGATTGTTCTAATAAATTATAGAGTCCAATAACCCGAAATAACGTACAATACTTTTTAATAAAGTAAAGGTGGCAACAAAAATCAATAGGTTTTTATTTTGTAAAGTATTATAGAATACATAAGACTTGTGTGATAGTGTAAAGTACCCTTTAGCAAATAATTTTATTACCAAAATATGTGGTTTTTATCTTTTAGCACTTGGAAATAATCGAAATAATACCAGTTTTTTCCTTAATTAAGGTTGTATACAAAATGAGACGAAGTGCTATAGAAAATGTGACAGGAAGTTTCCTAAGCGCATGTTAATTTGCTGTGCAACAATCTAACGTTAACACCAAAGCAATCGTGCAAACTTTGCAAAAATGCTAAAAAAAAAAATGGCAACGCTTTTGATTTGCAGTGTTGTAAAGTCAATATAATTGCTTGATTTAAACACTGCTTTGACAATGCACGCAGACGTTTAGGAAGGTAGCCAGACTTTTAATAAAAATTTGATTGATATCGAGTTCTAAATAATGTCGATATAAATCGTGTTTGTTTTCAACGTGGTGTTCAAAACGAAAATGAGTCGAAATGATGTACGTTTTTGGTAAGATTTTGTTTCCAAAAGTATCTTGAGTAGCATAATTGCATACTCGGTATATTGTGATTACATTTTGAAGGCCGATGTTGATTTTGAATAGAACACAAATTATTTAGGAAGTTAATGTAGTTTCTTTTTATTATGATAATATTGGTATGGTTCAATTATGCATGGAACAAAATGTCGGCCAAATAGCCGCCTCGACCTCGACGGCACACCTCCATTCGATGGTCCAAAATTTCGATGACGCTGAGGCATAATTGAGGTTATATGCCATTAATGCGCCGAATTATCTCATCCTTTAGCTCATGAATTGTTGCTGGTTTATCGACGTTTCTTTCAAATAACCCCAAAGAAAGAAGTCCAACAGTGTTAAATCACATGATCTTGGCGGCTAAGTGACATCGCCATCACGTGAGATAACACAGCCATTGAATTTGTCGCGTAAAAGAGCCATTGTTTCGTTAGCTATGTGACAAGTGGCACCATCCTCTTGAAACCACATCCATATCTTCCAATTTGAACGCCCATTTTCATAATAAGCCTGAATAACTTTAACGCGTTGCTCGATTGTGTATCTGTCAAAATGAAATGCTGAAAAAAACTTGACGTTGAGGTGTGGTTCACATTGCACATCGGCCCTTAAAATTTAACCACCCTTTGTTTTAAGATGTTTTCCTTGGATTTGGGCTTTAACTGATAATTTTTATTCAAAAACTTGAAAAAACAATTTCTATATTTAAACAAATTTTGCTTGAAAATAACAATATGAACATTTTTAATTTGTTTTTGATATCTTTGCCTTTTTTCTTTACATATTTTTAACCTTTTTTATGGCATATGTTAAAATTTTGTGCATTCAAAAACCTGCCCTGTTTATTACAATTTTTTTTTGTTTTTTACTTTTAGTTTTATTTTTTTTTTTGTTTATTAACGGAAGTGTTTTATTAGTTGCTTTTGTTTGCAACGGAGGTTGCTTCCGTCTTATGCCATGTTCGCACGGTGCTTTGGATTACTTCGCTCTCTGTTTTAATTACTTATTTGAATTACCATGTTCGCACGGCATTTTCCTAATCGGTTTTGACAGTTTATATGCTTCTTCTTTTTTTTGTTAATTGTGTTTATTGCTAAATTTAATTGTTTGTTTGCGGTTACTTGTATTACGAATGGAAAGAAAAAGTAAGTAAAACATATTATTTAAAAGAAATACATACAAATAAAATATTTATTTTCTTTTTTGGATTCCATTAAATTTTATATTATAAAATTACTTCCTTTACATTTGTTTACTTTCTTTATGTTATATTTTGTTTGTGTTTTAGTGCTTTGACAGCTATTGATGGAAAAAAACCGATAAAAGTTAGAGATCACATTGATTTTAAAGTAATCCACAGGGTAATAAAAATTGAATTACGTACAAATGAGATAATCCGCTCTCAAAATTTTGTATGACGAATTATGTAATTTGGATCATAATTAGGCTGTGGATTACGAATGAGAGATTGAATTACGAAAAAACGCTGTCGTGCGAACATGGTATTAAGCCGTGTTTAAATAAGTCATTATGTTAATTCATATACGATTTTTTCAACACAATTTTGTATTCAAAAAAATGCTATTTAATTTTGTTTCTGCTAATGATTCTTTTTGGAAATTGGGAGGTCTTCAAATAAGATTTAAAGATTTAATCCCGCTTTACACTTTACCACACTGTAGAAATATTTTCATACAAATCTGTGACATTTTGACAAAACACCTTAAGTCAAATTTAAAAAGTTGAAAAAAATGTTGTTAATCATACGAATTTTCATTGGACAAAATATTTTTGTTTCCGTTTTTAAAATTTTGTATTGTAAACGAAATATTTCTTTAGTTTTGGTTTATTTTATTAATTCGAGCCTTGGTGCAATACCGTAGTAATTCAAAAAATCGTGAACTGAGAAAAATGCATTTGAAGTTTTCAGCCATATTTTTGATAGCATTTTTGTTTACTAAAGTTATGTTTTTACAAGTTTTTAAATAAAGAGGAATGTTTTGTAATTAAAAAAAGGTGAACAATTATTAATAATATTAAATATTTTTTTTATATTAATATCAATATCGTTGGAAATAGCTAGAGGCAACAAAGACATTTTTAGCTGTTAAATCTGAACAGTTAGAGATGGAATCATAATCTTTTTTTCTTTAGATAGATATTTCCCCAAAGATCATTTCTGCATACCCAGCTCAAAAAAATCAAATTTTGAGTTACTACGATATTGCACCAAAGGCTCGAATTGATAAAAAGGATTTTCTCACTGAGTTTTTTTTAAACTTTTATGCTCTTATCTTATCTCGACTTAAGATGTTCTGTCAAAATGCCACAGAAATATTTTTATATTAAAAAAAAATGTCTGAAATTATAAGTAGAAATCCCCCTGGTGTTTTTCCTGCTACCATTTTTAAAATTGAATTTAAATACAAATTAAATTGCACTACTTGATCCATTTTAGATAAAATATACCAATTACAACATGGTCCAATGTAATTGTTAAAAAGAGCTTGCAGTAAAATGACATGTGTTCGTTTTATAGCGATTTTAAAACTAATCCTCTTGAGTGTAACATTGAGTAGTTCAAAAACTAATCGGCTGGGAATATGTATGAATATAGTGTAGTTTTAAGACTACTCTTTTGTACATAATGCAAAGCTCTAGGACATCTCAATGTTAAATATGGGACATTATTTGTGAAGCGGACAACCCAATAAATGTTGAAATTCCTTTATATTTGGCATAACTATAGTTCTAGCAGATATGAATAAAAGTGGACATTTTTTAAGATGGTTATTTGTCGAGTTTTCAAAAATGTTTTTTTAAATTATTTTTTCGAACCAAAAATTAATCAAACAAAAAAAATTTCAAGTGATTCTTATAGAAAATCGATTGATCTTTAATAAAAAAAATTTATTTAAAAAAAAAATTTTTTTTCTTCTTTTTTTTAACCAAAGTTAGAAACAAGGAGTTTTATTGTGGAGCATCTTTTAGTTTAAAAGTTATTCCGTTAATTGTGTTTACATTGGAAATAATTTTTTTTACTGTTATTAAAAAAACACCGGAATAGAAAAAAAATATTTGCTTTCCCGTAAATGTAAAAAGTCTGGAATTATAGGAAAGAAATCATATTAACGCCTTTTTCTCAAAAAAAAACAGTCATAATGAAATGAAATTCAGTTGAAGTAAACCCCTCATAGAAAAACAAAAAATTCGAGTGCTCAAAGTAGTCTCGAGTTGCAGTTTAAAGCTTCGAAATACAGTCGAACTTCCCTATAATGAATCTCCACGGGGACAGACAATTATTTCACTATATAGAAACTTCATTATAAAGAAATTTTGTTTTTTTGTTTTTTATTTATTTAAAATAATCAGGTATTTCTGTTTGAACTACATACATATAACTGACTTGTTTTTTAAAATGTTTGATAATGTACTGGGAAGAATTCCAAACTCTTTAGCTATATCTTTTTTCTTTGGTGTCCCTTCTTCAACTTTATTAATTACTAATAATTTTTTTCAAGAAATTGCTACTCCGGTGCGTCATTTTTGTTCACTGAACTCGGGCGACTGGTGTTAAAAGTCAAATCATTAACTTTTTTGTTTTCGTTTACGGTACATTTCTTATTTTCTTAATAAATAGTGTTGCTAACAAGTGTAAAATAAAGCTGTAAAAAATAGTTCACTATATGGAGGCAAAAACACACGTAAAATGTATTTTTGGTTCCAAAATTTTGTTCATTGTAAAGAAAAATTCACTGTATGGAAATTCGTTATAGGTACGGAGATCAAAATACATTGAAAGTGGAACGAAAAAGTTGTGTTCTTGATTTAAGTTCATAATAAGGAGAACTTCATTGTAAAGAAGTTCACTATAAGGAAGTTCGACTGTAATTTAAAGAATAATTTCCAAATAAAATGCCTTTTATTTTTGAAGGTCATTTAAATTTATACGGTTAAAATGATGACCAGTAATATTTAATTTATTTACCTAAAAACATCAACTCTATCAAATTTCTAAACGCACATTTAAAAAAAATGTTTTTAAATACCATCAAAAACCAGATTTAAGGTTCTCATAATCAAAACATAAAAAGACAAATTCTAAGAATTGATTCTTCAAATAAGACACCACCGGCAGCATAAACAACTACAATCATCATCATCATCATCATACTCAGCCTAAGCAAAGCAATAACAACATGTTTGAAAACAACACGAGCAACAACAACAAGAATAGTAACAAAAAAAACCTAAAAATAACTTAACAAATGCAAAACATTCTCAACCAGGCAACTCCATTCATTCCAAACACAAGTGTTCAACACCATCGTCAGCGTCAACAACGTCTTCTCGGCTGTATTAACAACTACAACAACAACTGCAACATCGTGATCATCATCAATAAGGTAAAATGTACAATCAAAAATAACTCACACAAAAGAACTACTTCTTAAGAGAATTAAGCCCACCAAGACAGTAGTGGAAAAGAATAAAATCATTGCTGACATTAAGAAATGATGCGGGTTCCAATCAAGGCATTTCTTGGCAATATCATCGTCTGGCTTACGGAGGGTGTGACCTATCCAACTCCAGTTCCGCTTACTTATAGGCTGCTGGTTTGCCTTCAGCCAGAGTTGATTGTTGGATATTGTTACAGGCCAGAAAAGATTTTGCCGAGGCATTTGTTGATAAATACCTTAAGGCTTTGTATGCCACTTGGTGCCATGTTCGAGGCCTTACATCCATATAATAGAGTGGATTTTATGTTAGAGTTAAATAATTTGAGCAAATGCACTCCGCGCCTTATTTATGCGACTGGATATATCTGCTGCTGAGCCACCAGTTGTATCAATTGTGCTACCCATGTAGCAAAAGGAGCTAAAAACATAAAACATTATTTTATTATTATTAACTCTACTTCTTTAATTCATTATCTCAAAATGAATGTTTTGAAATAGTTCCCTTTCTGCACATAGCAATTAAATTAGTGTATAATTTTAATAGCATAAGACTGCATCCTAGAGCAGCAAACGGAACTCCTTTAATATAAACTTTGACCGATAATTCGTTATAATGTTACCAGGCAAAAAGGTCTGGTTTTATACACAAACGAAAACTAAATTTGATTTCAATTAAAAAATGTATAATATTAATTAATAAATTAATCAAACTAATTGTAGCAACTAAATATTTTTTGGTATTAACAAAAATTTCTGCCGTTGTTGATATAAGTAAACGTTTATTTAAATTGATAAAATTTTTAATTAAAAATGTTTTTTTTTTGATTAATTGTTTGTTTTCTCAAAAATTACTTTGATAATTGTTGAGAATTTTTTCTGTGTATGTTTTATTCGAAAATCTGTATAAATATTAGGGACGTAACGAATACCGTACCGATACCGATATAGCGGCGATATTTCAGATTTTTAATATTTTTTGAAGTATTTTTAAACACACAATTTAATTGTCTATGCTTATATAGCAATTAAAAGAAATAACACATTAAAAATTTCATATAACAAATAAATCAACGGATATGGAGAAAAGTTCTGAGTCCCAGAATTAAGCGGCTGACTTAGCATAAGCTATAAATAAAAGATATGAGACTTTAGGTGGCACAAACTCTGATAAGTCTAAAAGAACTGATCTCTGTAGCGTTTGTAAAAAAAGAGCAAGATACTCCAAGGAAAATGAGCATCTTTCCTTAAAAAGAATTCGAAATATACCTAAAATCGTTTAATATATAAAGAGACATAGACCCGCTTGCTTACTGGTGCAATGACATGTTATACCCAAACTTAAAGAAAATGGCGCAGCAATTCTTAAGTACTCAAATAAGTTCCATCGCATCTAAGAGACTATTTTCCACTGCAGGTCTGGTTCAAACGGACTTGCGAAATCGTCTATCTCTGCAAAAGTTTTGAATACTTTGTTTTCTAAGCAAAACTCTTTTTTTTAATGTAAAATTTAAATATTAAAAATTAATTTCTTACGCTGTTATTTTTGTGGAATTTTTTTTTTTTGCTAATTTTAATCGATATCAGCGATAATTTATTTTGAGTATTAGCATCGGTATCGTTTTGGCAAAAAGGCGTAACGTTACCTCCCTAATAAATATTATTTCCCCCGTGTAAACAATGAATTCTTTAACAACTCTCTCTAAATATAAAAATAAATATATTAAAAACAACTCTAAGAAAAAGATTTTTACCAAACATATCCACCAAAAGTAAAACATTTTCTTTGTCGTTGCTGTTGTTGTTCATATTTAAATTGCCTTAAAGATGCACGTGCAACGACAAACACTAAACCTTGCCACAAACAAAAAAAAATTAACAACAAAAAGAAGTAATATTTTTAGGTGAAACACACTCGCACACAAAATTCTCTCACAGGATCTTTTTCGGTTTTTGTGTTGAGTGTTGTGGGGGACATGGTGCTGGTGGTGGTGGTAATACAAGAATTAGTCATCATTCTTTTCAAAAACGTTTAAAAAAAAGAAAACAACGTAAAAAAAACAAAATCTGTAAAGAACTCCTGGCAAGATCGTTTTGGTTTGATATTGATGGTCATAAATACCCAGGCCTTAAAGAAACAATAAGGTGCAAAAGTAAGAAAACAACTGAGTGAAAAATAAGCAAAAAGTGCTATATTCGCTTGTGAAAAATCTTATATACCCTTCACCATAGTATAGAAAAGCCAATTGTTCCTTAACTGCCTTCGTTTGGGCGCTGGTGTCAATATCCTTGTTCCACGAATATGTTTGCATGGTTGCTAGGTGAAATAAAAGATCGATTTGAGCTTGTTTTGAATGGACCCCATCGCACCAAAACCCAGGTAAAATAATGAACCAATTAAGCTTATTTAATACTCTTTTAATCTTGGAAATATCTGAGCCAAATTTAGCCCGCTTATGAGTAAAATAAATGATTTATTTTTGCATAGAACTCAGTCATTTGGACCAATATGGCTAAATTTTGACAGGAAACTATTCCGATATAAATAAATAGCAATCTAGTCCCTATCATATCGAGTGTCTTCGGAAACCCTATTTCGTTAAATAAACTTTGCTTTTTATAACAACCCAGATTTTATATATTTTATAGGGTCTTACATCAATATTGTTAAAACTTCAAACCAAATGACAAACTTATATGTATATATCTGCCTGTGGTGTAGGGTATAATGAAATAAAAATTCAATCGATTTATTTGGTGAGATTTTGTTAAACTAAAATTTGTATCTTTAAGGTTTTGCATTTCTTAATTCTTTAGCTTCTTTTTGTATGAAGAGTGTGTGTGTGGTTCTTTTGGCTGCAAAGTTAATGGTAGATATTTTTGTTATAAAATGATGATGATGATGATATTTTTCGTAAAAAGAGTAAAAACAGAACAAAAGTTTGCCAGCAAAATGATTCAGGTATAAAACCATTCTTTAAGTAATTTTTGTGTATCTTTTTGGCAGTTTTTTTTAAGTTCTTTTGCCTGATTTGAATTTCAGATTGAGTATTAAAAGGCCACACCTGCATTTCATTGTTTTCGTACTTACACCCTACAGCTCTCCACAAAGACTTTGTATTATTTTTTTTTTTTTTTGTTTTTGCACCATTTGATATTCAACTTTCGAAAATTAGGGTATGGATGAGCGACTGCAATAATTTCCAATTCATTTTTTTATGTATACATAACATTGCACCATGTGTAATTGCACTCAATGTTAAAAAATATTGTTATAACACAAGACTTTAGGCTTAAAATGTTTAGTAGGGGAACCCTTAAAAACAAAACTGATCTCTCAGATAATGATTCGGTTGAGATTCATTCCTTCATTATGAAGGAGGCCAAAGGTGTCCCAAAGCTTATAAAACTTTGGCTATCATAAGACAATTTGATATTTTATTAAATAGGCCTCTTCTGGGTTACACTGCGGTCATCTGGGATCCTCATTATGAGGTACATTCTGAAAAATTTAAAGAAATTTCTTTTATTTTGTCTTCGAACACTACATTGGTATCCAAATATCAATATGTGTCCGTTTGAAACCCGCTTATTAATTTTCCAACCCTTTTAAATCGCAGAATATATGTAAACATATCCTTCATGATGAATCCGCTCAAAAGTTTTAATAAAAATATAAATCGCATCGATTGACAAAAAAGCAATAGGTAGCGATATTGAGTTCTCATATTCATATCAAGCCATAGGCGGAGTTAATACGGTGTATTTTCACACACTTCAGTATTCTTCAATTGCTTTAGGTTTTCACGATGTCTTTCCAAACATGTCTGTCTTCATGTCTTCTTTACATAATCTTCTTTACATACATATTAATAAACATGAAAACACATGAATGGTGTTCACTATCGCGTGAAATTGAGAATATGGAGCAGGATGATATGTGAATCCAACAGGATGATGCCACTTGCTAAGCAGCCAACGAAATAATAGCTCTTGTGCGCGAGAAATTCAATGGACGTGTTGTCTGACGTAGTGGCGATGTTAATTGGCTGTCAAGATCATGTGGTTTTACACTGTTAGACTTCTTTCTTTGGGGATATTTAAAGGAAAAATTTAACGCCAATAAGCCAAGAACAATTCAAGAGCTAAAAGATGAGATAATTTAAACCTCTCAGAGCGATTTCAAATAAGGAACATCGGATAGAGGTATGCCACCGAAGCCGTGGCGAGCATTTTGCCGATATTTTTTTCACACATAAATGTCATAGATCCTTCTATCACAATAACAAATATTAAGATTATTCTCTGAAAAACTTTTTATTTCATTAAAATTCAACATAGTGCATTTTGGTTGGATTACCCTTTATTAAAACAACTTTCGTACTGGTTTCTTTTTAAAAAATTATTTTTACTAGGGTCCGAAAGGAAAGGTTTTTTTAATTTAAAAAAAAAATAGAAGTAAATGTCGGAAAATTGATTCAAGTATACAATATTTATGGGTGTTTCCAAAGTAACGGTCGTTATCGATTTTTAAATAAAATTCCAGCCTACCCAAATATGCCACGATGATTGCTCCATTTTGGACTTACGAAAGTTCAAGCAACGGCAGCAACCGAAAGAATTCATAAAAAATGTAATTTCAATACTTTTTTTGACCAATAAAAAAGTAGCGGTCGTTACTTTATAAATGTGCTGTTTTCAAATGTCGGAAACAAACATCATGTATTGTAAAATTTTGCGCAGGATCTGTCAAGTAAAACACCTGATTAAATTCTTTGAAATGTTTTCTTTAAGGAATGGATTTATTTTGAAACCAAAGAAATTAGTTACCAAAGTAGTTTAAAGTAACGGTCGTTACATTTTAAAAAGTTAACAGTTTTTTGTGTTTGAATTCATTTGTTATGGGTAACTCAAAGTAGCATATTTTTGTTACAATAAAGAAAATTTAAGGTAATCTTTCGGAAAATGATAGATACATTTATTTTGTATAACATTAGCGGGGAAAAATTCAAAATAATAATTTAATTTTTGAGCTATAAGGCGTAATTTTCTTTGGAAACACCCTTATGCTTATGACCTTTCTATAATAAAATATATGGATTTTTAATCAAAAATAACAGTTATTTTTGGTTTTTATTTTTTTGAACAAAAATAAAAGTTATTCTCTAAAGAATTGTACGTGTTGTAATAGTTCAGTTGACTCTAAGTATTTATTTTAATGTGCATAAATCCCAATAATGATCACACATTTTTAAATAAATATTTTAGAGAAAAACTTTTATTTTTGCTTTAAAAAAATAAAAATCAAAAAAAAACTTTTACTTTTGATCGAAAAAATATGAATCAAAAATAACTTTTATTATTAATCGGAAAAATAAAAATCAAAAAAATAACTGTTATTTTTGATAAAAAAAAATCAAAAAATAACAGTTATCATCTCACTTTTATGAAAATAGGAATAACTGTTACGGTTCCTGATTTTTATCTTTGTAAACTTACCCCAAGTAAATAAATGTAAAACATTCAAATGATTTTGCATTAAAACTATTTATCTTCATTTGAAAATAGTGCAATTTGCGGTTAAAACAAAATTAAATGCATTTTAAACTGATGAGCTAAAAAGAAAAACAAAATGTATTTAAATATAGTTATTAATTTTATTTGCAATTATAAATTTTACTAAATATGTAAATACTTTGAACAGTGGTAAACTTGTTTGATAAAATTAAAACATGTTTTAACAATTCGATAATTATAGATCAAATTAAAATCAAATTGAACTTAATTAAATACTTAATAACGAATTGAGAAAAAAATGATAATAATCAAGTTTAAGTTCAATTGTTGTTTTAGTTTTAAATATAAATGTAGGGCATTTCATATTTCATAATCCCTAAATATTAATTTCTTTAATCTCTTCTTTAAAATTTCCATTTAATCATAAACCGCACATGGATCATCGTTCTTATCAAACGAAGAAAAAACACATTTTTGGGTTAAATTTGGCTAAAACTTTTATTCTTTTGTATTTCCAAAAAAAACACACATAAACAAAAAAATAAAACACTTTTCATCATAAATGTTTGATATTTTTTAGTAAAGGGGATTTTTTTGAAGCCCTAATTGAGCTACCTAAAAAAGATCAGCAAGCGTTTTTTTAATCATAAAATTCTATTGCCAACACATTTTCAATAAAACAAACAGACACAGCGATCTGTCAAATAAGATCTGATTCATATAAACTTTATGAAAAAATGAAGTTTTGACATTAAAACGCCCTCCGCTCTTATTTAGGTAGTTTAGTTAAGAACTTAAGAAAGGGCTAGCTGTCAAACGAACTGTCATACTGCGCTCACTTTTTTACATTTATGATCAGTAGGGATGCGATTTCCAATGCATGTTTTTTGTTGATAGCCTAAGAACGATGTCGACCAATTATCTTCCCGAATCATTAAATTTGCGTTAAAATGGCATCGATTTGTTTTTGCATATTTTGGTGGAAATGATTATTTTTCCAAATGCATATTTTGAAATTTTTGAGTGATTCTTTTTTAATTTCCATATTCCATATTCTTAAAAAAAATTTTAAAAACATGAAAGAAACCTTCCACAAAATCTCAAGATCAATAAATAAATTCATTTGGAGCTATGCTTTAAATACGAAATTTTCAAGATTTCGACAAAAGATCCGTATATTTTAAACAGATGCAGCACATAACATGGTTAAGGCTTCCAATGGTTTTAAAATATTTAATCCAAAACTGTTGCAGATGAAATTAGAATTCGATAATATTGCAATTTTAAATAAAATGTATCTCTTGATTCCCCTTCCACCGCAGCCAGTAGTAACACGGTGTGGGCCTGGCAAGATGCTTCAGAATTCTATTCAAAACACTTTGAGTGATTTAAGAATGTTTGAAGAGCTTGTTGATACCGATGATTATGCAATTATAAAAGTAAAAGAAATATTAAAATTAAATAACATCAGAATTTGTATTTGTCAATTACGGATTTTTTGGTGAATCAATAACTAATTAGGAAGGATGGATTTAGTTCACTTAAAACTCAAGTCAAATTAATTCATATTGCAGAAAGTAAAATTAACAATGTGGAATGCAGAAAAGCCCAACAAATTAAAAAAACCGTTTTGCAAGAAAAATTAAAAAAAATTTTAAATATTTTTGATCTGATCTTTCCAAATTTCTCCAAAATGCATTGGCATTCTTCAAGTACAAGACAAAGTTTTACTTTTAATAAAACAGTACTTATTTATTCAAATAAACATTTAAATTAGTTATTTAAGTTTTTTAAAGATATTCGAATAATAATAGACTGAATTTTTAATCATTTTGTTTTAAGTACAATTAAAAAACGATTTTTTATGGACATTTTTTAGTGCATATTTTAGCGAATATTTTCGATTTTTTAGTGCATGAAAATCTCATCCCTTATGATCAGTATACCACGGCCAATCATCATGAGTAGATGTAAGCTTGAACAACGCTACCTAATTTACCAAATTTACACCCATAGAAAATACATGTTGTAATATGGTCCCCTCCAATTTCATTATAATCGTCACCAAGAACCATATTATGGTTAAATTAGTCCTCCATCACGTAGCCACAACCATATTATGATTGTAATTATAACTAAAATATGTTTGACACATATAATGGAATAGTTGTTTTTCAACCAAAGCATGTTGCTCTTGGAAAAAGAGGAAAATACTATTGTAAATTTAAAAACAAATTATTGTCATATTTAACCACAATATGCTTAGAGGCAAAATACGATTGTGGCTTCTTTATGGAGGATAATTAAACCATAGTATGATTGTCGGTGACAGTAATATGGTTAAACTAAACATAATTGGGCTATTAACAAGATAGTCATAAAGTTGTAAAGTCATATGTCTTAAAATATTTAAAAGAAATATATATGACTGCTGTGGGCAAGCGCTTATAATTTAGATTTCTAATGTACAGTTACGACAAAATAATGAACACAGCATTAACATTTTTATTTTGTTGCAAACGCAACAATATTTCTTTTAAACAATTGTAAAATTTTATTTAGGACATTATGACGATATGACTTGATATCACACCTTGTGAATAGCTCAAATATGTTTAACATTTTCTTTTAAAATAGTTTTCTTGTAGGTGACCATATTTTAACATGTTTTTTCTCTGCGTGTAGTTTGAAAATCAGTCCTCGATTTGCGCAACTTTAAGACGAATTAGTTACTTTATTACCTCATATGGAGTTTATAAACAAAATTCCCGAATATGGAGTGAGACCATACGCAATTACAACTGAAAGAATGCGGTTCGGTGCTCGAACAATTCTAGAGATGGCGGTCACAAATCCATAACTTTTGATTGGATTGGAATTTTTATGCGCTTTTATTTTTATTTGTAAGTGAGACTTTAATTTTGGAGCAACATTTCTAAATAGTGTATTATGAGTCCTCACCAGAAATTTTCGTAAAAATTAAGTTCTTGAAATCTGAATTTTTAAAATTCCAAAATTATTTAAACAATTAGAATCTGGGAATTTCTTCCTCATGTAGAGTAACATTTATTATATAAATTTTAATATTGATTAGAACGTGTATTCCTAGAAAATATTGAAAAAATAACACTATTAAAGTATGAAAGCTTTATGAATTGTAATTTGACTTAGAATACACATTCGAATTAATATACAAATTTACAAAACTATTTAAGAAATCCCACTACCAGGGTCTTTTTTTAAAACAACATACCTATTTTCTAATGTTAAACCAGTTCTATTTCCCTGTTATATCCTCTTAATTATACTTTTTTCTATTGCACTAACACTGTTAAATGCATTGTTAACTGCAAGCAGTGTGCTGTTAAAAAAAATGGAGGTGGTTGCTCCCAATGGAGCAAAGGGCATCAAAGAGTGATTTTCTGATCCTCTTTTCCTATATTGGTAATATGGCTTCTAGCTGTGTGACCAATCTTACGTTGCTGTAATGGTTAATCAAACAATTATAAATCTATTACCTACTTGCCTGAGACGCCATGATATACTGTGACCATTCAGGCTACATGACGGATCGCCTTCTCACTTTAGGTAGTTTTCAGCGAAAGCCTAAAAAAACACTGCTCGGGAACTACTTGATCTATGAAGGAAAATAGTGAACTTCTTGGACAGTCTAGCAGAGAAATGATTTCTGGCCACTCCCAATTGAATGCCAGTCAAAAACTTTCCTTACTACATCCACCTCTGTAGAAAATCCGAGTTTCCACGCATTCATCTTCTCAAACATATATTTTTTAGAATTTCAAGTTCTATCGGGCTTAAAAAACACCCTTTTTTTGATATTATATTTAGCCAACAAGAACTAAAATATTTAATCCCTTTCTTTCAGTTCCTTTGCCAACTTTTTAACATAAAATTTGTAATTGGCTAAAATTTAGTTTTCTTCATAATTTCTGATACCAAAAATATTCAATTTCATGGTGATTTGTTAATTATACATGGTTTATTATAAAGTTTTAATGAGATTTCTTTTTGAATCATTACTGAACACAAATGGTAACAAACTCGATTATATTTGGCTTAAAAACAACAACAACAGAAAGTGTTTGTTTCTGCTTAAAGCTTAAAATCGTCTTAACGATCGTATGCTTAATTTTCTGGGAGATTAAAAATCTTAATCACTTAAAATTTAACTTTCGGCATATTAAACGAAAGACGTTTAGAAATGTGGCCAGAATTGCGGTGACTAATGAGCGTTTCAAAATTTTATATTGTTTAAGAAATATTTAACTTAATTTTACTGAAGTATTTCATGATTAGCCCAATTATAAATAAAAATTTCTCGGGAATTCCCTCCAACGCCATTTATCATTCCAGCAGCTGCTCATAAATGAGCTGGATTTTTTCTGTCTTTCGTATGCTTTTAGAGTCTGGAAAGGTAGTGCAAGCTTTTTGTTTGAAAAAAGAAAGGGAAAATGCATATTTTGTATATGGAAGAATATTTTGCAATTTGTGAACCAATTTCTTTGAGAATATCTAAATGTTACTGTCGAATTTCAATTACAAAATTATTCAAAATTTAGTTTAAATTTCATAATACAAAAATTTTTTTCAAAATTTATTAAAAATTCCAAATTTTTGCAAAATTTTCTATAAATGGCGAAACGTTCATATTATCAGCAAATTTTTGCAATACATTTTAAAAGTTTCCCAGTGCTTAAGGAAACTTGTGACTAGTGGGACCCTAGAGGAGGGGAAATTCCTCTTCCTTATTGTGGCTTTTGGCTGTCAATGTCGTTCTAGGACTTTTTGACAGGGTAGGTCAGAAGGTCGTCGCTTACGCGGATAATGTATTAATATTGGTAAGGGGTAAGTTTCTGCTGACAATTAGCAAAGTGGTGCAAGGGACGCTGGGCGAACTGTCTGCACGAGCGACTGATTAGAGTCTGGGAGTCAATCCTCAGAAGACAGAGTTACATAAATAGCTATTTTTACTAGGAGGTACAATGTGAAGAAATTTAGGCTTCCGGTACTAGGCGGAATAGAGCTTAGGCTATCTGATGGTATCTAGGAGTTTTCCTGGACAGTAAGCTGTCCTGCAGGAGGAAAACTTAGAATTAGTGGCCTGAATGCCTACTACTACGCTTTCAGATCGTCGATAGGTAGGAGCTAGGGACTACAGCATTCAGTAGTGGGATGGCTGTACACTTCGGTGGTTTGACCCATTCTTATATATGGATGGATGCTGGTTTTGTGGGAGGCACTCAGACTGGATAGTCGGAGGGACCTTTTGTCTAAAGCCTATATGACACTAAATTTTTATTCATTAAATTGATTTAATTGATAGAAAGAAGCAGTAAATGTTGAAAAGATCAAACTATAAAAATGTTAAACATTTTTTCAGTTTTTCTTTTCTTATGATTTTGTTTATATTATTAAATGTTGTCAACTTTTTGTTGATGAGAAACATAAAAATAAAACAAACCAAAGCGGTAAATCGCTGAATTTGCCCATAAACCTCTGATTTAGCAAAACATTAAATGTTTCAAGCTTGAAATTTAATTTGAACAATTTTACATTTTTTTTGACATAACTTAATTTTTTATTGATAACTTTTTAAAATGGTTGACAGTTTGCTATTTATCTTAATACAGCACTCTCTAAAACTTGAACAATGCATTAAAAATGTTAATATAAAAGGCCTTAAGGCTCAGAGGTGTGCTTCGAGCGGCATGACAGGGAACATGAACACGTCTCAGGTGGCTCTGGATGTTATTCTACATCTTCTACCTATAGAGCAGTATGTGATGGGAATGGAAGTCAGGAGCTTTCTTTGATTGAGGGAGTTGGGACTGGTAGAAATTTTCGTGAAGGATCACTCGCGGATCTTGGGTGAAATTCACTCTGGTGGTTATTACCTTGGTTCGCCCGGCTTCACGGAATATGTGGGCTCTAGGGCCGATTTTAGATGTTTGATAGAGGTGATATTGCTGTCAAGGGAGAGGTGGTCAGGTCAGAGCAGATTGTATAGGGGATTTGGTATTTACGCTGATTTCTCGAAAATTAGGAGCAAGGGTGAGGGGTCAACATTGAGGATCTGGATATCAGAAGGTAGTATAGACTTCCCGACGACCGCAGTATATTTCAGGCGGAGGATCTGGGGATTTTTAGGGCCGTGAAATTGGTAGAGAGCTACATTGCCAGGGGCTCGGAGGTCACTATAAATGTGGACAGCCAGGTGGCTCCTAGGGCCTTGATACGCTGTTACACGCTCTTCAGGCTTAGGAAATAATGGCGGAACCGAACAGACTGCCTGGTATCGCGCACGCTGTAGCCGGTCTTTCATATTTGGATTCGCTGGGTCAGGGTCAGCGCACGGACCATGATAGGCATTATCATGGACCACTGTATGAAAGGCAAGATGGCGGTGAGTATGGGATCAGACATGTCGGATATATGTAGGTGGTGTGAGGCCTCAGAGGAGCTGAAGACAGTTGAGCCCTTTTTGTGCCAGCAAGCAGAGATGGCAAAGAAGTAGATTCCTGCGTGAATTGGGAGATGTCTCGGGCTGCGGGCTAGAGCATCTGACGGGTTTTGTAATGGGTATGACATGGCTGCGCAGGCTTGTTTTTTTCTTGTATTGTCTGGTTTTTATCTTCCACTACTATATCTTTTCCTATGCTTTCACTCTTTACTTCTTTTTTTTATCTAGAATTCTATCACAATCTAAGGCGTCACAATGGACCATAGTGATCTCTGGGTGAGAGTACGTGAGGGGAGAAGTTTACTTCGCACCAGCCGTTCTTAACCTTCTAGAATTATATGCAAAAAATTGCAATTTGGCAAAAATTTTACATTAATAGAAAATTTTTACAACTTTACAAAAATTAAAAATTTTAGGAAAATTGGAAATTTGTAGAAAAAAATGTAATCATTATTAAGAGTTTAAAAAATCTTTAATTTGTATGAAAGTTTTCAATTTTAAAGAAAATTTGTAATTTTTACAAGATATTGCACAAATTTAGGAATTTATGGAAAATTTTGCCAAAATTTGCAATTTATTGGAAATTTTGCATTGGCCAAGTGTTGCCGCCGAGGTCTTTTGTCTCAAACCGCGTTCATCGATCAAGCATATCACACATATTTAATGAATGCTGAATTTATTTCAATTAATAGAGAGGCACAAAAATGTACATTATATAATTTTCCATTACTTTTTAAAATACGGAAGCATTTCGAAAATGACTATTTCTTTAAAATCGTCTAAGCCCTAGGGGAACTAGCACTAAACTTGTCACTTGCCAGTTTAAAAGTGGTAGGCACAGGTTCTAGTTCTAACACTTTATATGAAGGGGACTTGTCACTTTAACATTACAATTGTCCTAGGAGGGGGTTAATTGGCACCTTTTTAACAGTTTGTAACGGGTCACTGAAGTAGCCTAAATGGGCACATTCAATAATGCCAGTCGCGATATTGTCCCGAGCGAACCATACTATTATGGCAGATCTTCACATTTTTTAAAAATTTTCAAAAAGCCAATTAAAATAAAAACCCTCAACGAGCGCAAATCGTTTAAGAGTTCCCAGAATTAAAAAAAACTCTAAACTTATCCAACACTGAAGTTTTAAAAAACACTTGTCTAAATCTTAAAGGGAATTTAATTTTAAATATACATATAGACAAAGCTCTACATGCTTACATTTGTCCTTCAAGTTAAACAAAGAAAAGTCAACCAAAAAAAAGGAATAACATAAAAAACAAATGTACTTAGGTTTTCAAGACAAAGTTTTGACAAAAAGTAAGAAAAAGCATATGTAAGGAAGAAACTAGTAAATAAATAGATAATCATTTACAGCAAATTACGATCCACTGATACCATTGGCTTAAAGATTGATGTTTGACAGTAGACAGTCAAGCGTCATCTGGTGATTTTATGTCATCGATGGGATGACACTTCGGCATCACAGAAATTACTCACTTACATCGGAGAAAGGCTCAATTTTATGACAAACTGTAGTTAAATTGAGTCATTGGTATTGCCTTGAGTCAAAGTGAGAGAATATTATTATTAACTTACCCGTTACACATGTTTGTTTTGCTTTTGTTGTATTCCCTCCCTTTGTTTACAGACGAACTCTCAATTATAAGACACCAGCAACACCAGCAACTTCGAAAATTTGATGCTTTAACTAAATAATTTAAAAAAATGGAATATGGGAATTTTTGCTTCTGATTTTAATTTTAAATAATGGTAATAATACACAAAATGTGCCATCGAATTGAAGTCACTGTAGCCATAGCATAGATAAAACATTAAATATGACAAAATTTTATGATGACCTTCATCATTGGATTAATGTCACTTTTTGCTTCAACGATGCCATTTGCAATAAATTTGATGCCACAATTCTGATGTTCGGGCATCAACAATATGAAGATGTATTTTTCTATAAGTGTAAATAGACAAACGATTTAAGCTTTCTAAATATTGCTTAGGATAATGTCAAATTTTTGCACAGGTGGCGCTTTTTGATAATTTAAATAAAATAATAGTCAAACAATTTAGGTGCGGAATATTTATCAAAGTTGGTAATTATTTTCAGCTGTCTTGAATTAAAAATAATTTTATTGCAAAATAAATAAATTTTCCCTTGTTAAGTGATTATTTCTATAACTTCCGTCCAATCAATTAACAACGAAAAAAACACTTCTATAAGCAAAATACAAAGATATCGGCTTGCCAATAAAAATGTATTATTAAACACTTGTATTTAATTAAAACATATTTCTTGTACGTTCATTTGTGACCACAAATCTCTGGGTAGTAGTTAAAATACATGTCAATTTAGAAAATTACAACAAAATATTTTTATTTTTCATTTTGATAAAACTAAATTGTACAGAATTTTTGTCTATTGATACAAATATGCAGCAACAGCAGCAACAGTCGTTGCAATGTTTCATTCCACACTATTTCTCTCTTTTTCGAATCAGCTAACGAACAAAACATGGGCGTGCAGCAGTTTTAATAACAATGCAATATTTTCTATTCTTAGCTTAGACAAGATAGATGGAAAGACGGACAAAAATGATTGGATAGTCAGTTAAGAAAAATAAAAATAGAGAAAAAATTGTCGTTTGAGTGGCAACAATTGCTTTAAATAACCAAAAACAAATACCGCCACCATACGCCAGCTGTCCGTGTAAACAACAACGTAAACAAAGACACGAGCAACAAAAAAAATATTAAAAAAATTACAAATAACAGACGGAATTAAATAGTCATAAAGAAAAATGGCAGCAGCAGCAGCAGTCGACACTGCTACAACACTCCGAGAAACAGTTAACTGACCAAAATAACCCAGTCATCCAACTAGTACCAAACATCAAGCATTTAGCCACCACCAACAACTGCCCAATTGATATCTCCTTCAAGATCAATGAATCAATTAACAAAATGAACAAGAGACCGCCTTTGTAGCAGTCGTTCTCGGTCCGCCGATCTCTTGCAGCGTTACACTACAAAAGACTCGTCGAATTAAAAGTCAAATGCGAATTTGTGTCCCATGTTTTTTGGACACAATAAAATCAAATAAAATAAAAAAAAGCGTAGAAACAAAAACAACAACAAAAAAACTGCACCATATATTATTTAAGTCGGCAATAATTCTAACTTGTATTTTGATTTCAATTTATTTTGTTTATACGATTATGTTATTTTTGACCACGACCAAGGTGTGGGATGGTATTTATCAATGTCTTAAAAGATTTGAAATGTTTTCCATTACAGAAACAACAGTAAAAATAAGAAAAAAAAATCGACAACCACCACAGCAAATCATACATAAATAAAATAATTACAAAATAAAACATACATACGAAAAGAGTGATCACGAAAAATGATTAACAGCACTTTCCGCCGATTTTAAAATATCTTGAATGCGAGTTTGTTTATGAT
Source organism: Pollenia labialis (assembly GCA_949318255.1). NCBI lineage: Eukaryota > Metazoa > Arthropoda > Insecta > Diptera > Polleniidae > Pollenia > Pollenia labialis. Next base: position 69,088,909 of record OX439140.1, on the reverse strand, counting down.
TTTATAAAATGTCAAAATATTAGTCGGAGTCCCTTAAAAGCAGACTAGATCTAAACGTGTATATTCGCTAGCTCTTAAAGAACTACCGCTAGTCCCACTACAATCTACCTCAAATGCATTTGAGTGGCGAATTTAACATGGGGATGTCCTACGAGGCGGCGAATGACCCCTCTCTGCATTACCTTTACCCACAGTAAGGGCTAGCTACTTATTCCTATTTAATTCAATAAAAAACAACGTAAAACTAAAATTTCCTTAAAATAAAAAAAAATTTGATCTCTAAATAGGTACCAACTTATACTCTTTAAAGTTTTTTTGCAGCAACATTTTCTTAATTGCTCTTCGGAAGTTCCTGGAATAGAGTCTGAAAAAAATATTTATCAATTTTACACTTATTTGTGTATGGGATGAACAAATTATATTTACCTTTAACTTTTTAACTTAACACTTTGAAATTTGCAATGAGACTAAAGTTTTGTGTTTATTTTAAGAAATAAACAGTAAAAAGCAAGCGATGATCTTGAGTCACTTTAACGCGTTGCTCGATTGTGTATCTTTCCATGGTTCAAATTGAGTTAGGCTGAAATTGAGAAATGTCAGATGATCTGCAGATAAATACTTGACGTTTAGGTGTGGTTCACATTCAACATCGGCCCTTAAAAGCTTCATCTTTCACAGGTTTTATGAGAGTATCGTCTGCACATTTTTGTTGTCGATTCAAAAGTGGAACATTTGTTGGAACTGATTCCCTTAAGGCATCGTAATCGTACTGTTTTTTGCGTTGCAACTCTTGATTAAATGCGGTTATCCCTCAATTGGATTCAGCGTTGTGGTTGTGACTTACCCTATAAATATCTACTTCGTTCGCATATATTCTTTCATCTGTTGTAAGTGATGAACGTGTTTGCGATAATCGATTTCGCTCAATTCTGTTACGCTCTGCGAGTTTCTCTGGAGTTTGATTAGATCGAATATACGCTTGGCTGGAAGCGTTGCGAGTTCGGCGCCCTAAATTGGTCTATCTTATCGAAGGCATAACAATTTTATACAATTGATTATTAAAATTTTTTATTTTAATTTTTATTTAAAAATAAAGCCCTACTGTAAAATTAAAAAATTTCCATATCATAGCAATTTTCTTAAAATTACTGAAAACTTAAATTTGATTGCTTCGAATATTTGAAAAAGAAATTAGCCAAATCGGTGCAATTGTTTTCCGATTTTAGATACCTAGAAAAAGTGGGCGTAAAAGTAGTCGTGGCAAATTTTTCTTTCGATGAAAACTTAAAATGGATTAATACGAACATTTGAAAGAAAAATTAGTCAAATCGATAAAGCCGTTTTCTGAGTTTAGGTAAATCGAAAAAAGTGGGCGTAAAAAATGGCGATGAAGATTTTTCTTTCCGTAAAAACCTAAGTTGGACCATGGCGATCATTAGAAAGTAAGAACAGTCCAAATCGGTCTAGCCGTTCTCAACTGATGCAATGACCAACGGACAACAATGATTTTTAGATTAAATTTCTCTTGACTTTTCGGGTCTAGCCTTTATTTAAACTTATTTAAAATTTAAAAAGTGAGTTAAGTTTTAAACAAAAAATCTATTAAAAATTAAAATCAATCATAGATTGCATGTATGCACTTCCATTCGTACGTTCAAATGATCGTTCACTCCATTATTTGTGAACAAAAACTAGAAAATAAAACTTTTTATTTTTAAATATTTATTTAACGATTAGTCACAAAACAAGTTTAAAATTTCGCTTAGGAAAAAATTGAATCTGACAATAGTGACAAAAAAAAAAACAAATACTCTCAGAGAAAAATTGTTCACTTAAGAACAAGTTTTGTCTAAAATTATCAGAATGAAAAATTTGAAATTTTTGTGTACGAGGATTTACTATACCATTCGGAAGTGCGAGTTAAGGGCTCGTTATTCATAGCGCTCCTTTATTGCAACAAAGTCATATCTCAGAAGAAAATCAAACTTGGCAAAATGCGATTAAAGTTTTCAAAATGTTAAATCTGAACATCTGTTTCTGATTTTTTTTCATATAAAAAAGCTATGAAGGAACACTTTTGCTTAAGTAACCTAAATATTTGATTATTTGAGATATGACCAGGTTGCAATAAATTTCAATGGCTGAAAGTTACTAAAAATGCGTAAACGTGTCATATTGTGTTAAAATGAAAACAGAAATTCATTAAAAATGTATGTGCAATGATGATTTGAAAAAAAGAATTTTCATAAATTTTAGATTTTGTTATTTATGCATTTTGCATGAAAAAGTCGTGTGCTTCGGAATGTTTGCTCTATAAATAAAAAAAACATTAACCCCCGTATTCATAAAAGATTATTAAATTTAAGAAACGGTTATTAAGGAAAATTTCCATAGAAAATTTGTTTTGTAAACATTTATTAAATTTCAAATATTATTATGAATACGGGCATAAATTATTTAACGGCTGATACGTAAAAAGGGAGAACAACTTTATGTTTATCACGTTTGTCCGCAACTCAATGACACGTTAACGTAAGAGTACTAGACTGGCCATCTGGCCAGTTTTCGCCGGGACAGTCCAGATTTAGAGTGGAATGTGCCGTCGATACTATGAACTTGACGCCATTTGTGCCGTTTTTTTTAAATAAAATTTTTTAAATGTTGCTAAAAAATTATCATTTTATTTTGCTTAAAAGTCATTTTATTTCGGAATTTTGTTTTTTTAGTAATTTAAATATAAGTACTAGCCTCCTCCATGTTCGAAATAACAGTAAATCTCGAAAACAAGGGCTAACCTAAACGAATTTTTTTGTATTTTTCTATACGTTTTTATTGGTGTCCCGTTTTGGCAACTTTAATAGGTGGCAAGCCTAAAGAGTACTAATTGACACATAACCTTAGTAAGGAAAGCGGAAAGGCTCAGTAAGCCGGGAGTAACAGTAACAGTATACTTAACGTAAAAAATTAAGACCAATCTATTTCTTACAGATTGAGACGTAACATCTTACTCCTAACTATAATCGTTTTAATTGCATTAAAAACAACAAAATGAATCAGCTGATTTGCAACGTTACTGTTACTCCCAGCTAACTGAGCCTGAACAGTTGATCCGCAACGTTTAGGTTTACGTAAGAGTAACGCGGTCTTTATAGTTGATTGCTAAAGTGGCAACAAATATTTGTTATATCCGTAAATAAATTCAAACCGATAACTATTTTTTTAGATTTGATTTTAATTTGAGAAAATAAAATCAAACTTAATCGCTTTATTGTGAATTTATTGCTGCTTTTTGTTGGTTTTGTTTCGGTAGCAATTAGATTTTTTTTGACACTTATTGTCAGACAAATTTATTCAAATCAGCTTGATTTTCAATGCTGCTTTTTTGTTTATTAGAAATAAAACTATTGTTTTTTTTTAGTTTTATTAGAGTTGTTAATCGGTCGAAAGACAGAACAATAGTTGGTTGATTTAAAGTCTAGATAGCAACAAAAGTTACTAATTATTTGTTATGATATAAAAAATAAAGAGAATATTTTTTTAGTTATGTATGTACATTGCAATACTTAAAAAAATATATATATCTTATTTAACGCACTCGATCAACATAAGTGTATTAACTCAGAATTTTTATTTCTTCCTTTTTTGAAAAACACCGACACGTAATAAAAGCGTGAAACGGTTGGCTTAAACATTATTTTTTATATAAAAAAACTTAGTCAAAAAATCCTTATTATCAAATAATAAAATAAACCAAAATTAAAGAAAAATTTCGTTTAGAATACAACATTTTAAAAACGTAAACAAACACGTTTTTGAATAAAAATTCAAATGATTAGCAACATTTTCTTCAACTTTTTAAATTTGCCTTAAGATGTTTTGTCAAAATGCCTCAGAATTGTATTGCTTCTGCTAAAAATTTTTAAATTTCCAGTTAATATCTTTCTGTTGATCAAATGCAATATGTGGTGCTATTTGAAAAGTCAAAATTTTGATTTGTTATTGTTACTTGAGCAAAATTGTAAGTGAAGTATTTCTATTAAAATTTTGAAAACGCCGGGTGACTCCAAAAGCAACGAGATTGTTGTCAAGAAGAATTCTACAAAAACTTCAACAAGATAATCATAACTATTCTAAAATATGCGTCGAAGAAGTGAACATATACATAAAAACAACAACAAAAGCAAATTGACAAAAATTATTTTTGTTTATTACACTGCGTGTAATTTTTTAAGTCATGGAAAAATAAACATATACGGATAAGAAATAACCGTGTCTCCCAGTTTTGCCCAAAGTAATGAACTTTTTAATTTAAGGGCCCTTAAAGATTTGGGGCCTCGGTGTCATTTTTGCAAAAAAGTGATCATTTTCTCAGGCTCATATCTTGCAAACCGTTCGGAATTTTGATTTGATTTTTTTTGCCATAAAGAACAAAATTTGTGAACATATAAAATCGAAAAAAATTCATCTTCCAGATCAAAATAGCAAAAAACTTTAAAAAAGTCGATTTTTTATTACCTTTTTCCCCCCGTTCAGGTCCATAGGTAGCAAACCGTTCAAAATTCAAGGAAACAATCAACTACAAAAATATACTTAAGATCTCAATTAACAACTTTCTGCAACATATGAACTTCCTAAGAATGATTCCTAACACCGTTTAGGTAGCACCAATAGTGAAAAATTTCCCGAAGATTCGATTTTTCTTAACTTTTTCCCCCTGTTCAGGTCCATAGGTAGCAAACCGTTCAAAATTTAAGAAAACAATCAACTACAAAAATAGGTGGCATGTCATAACGTCCAGTGTCCATGGACTTTATGGCACTTTTAAAAGTGTCATAGTGTCCCATAACACTATGACACTGGACGTTATGTCATGCCACCTATTTTTGTAGTTAATCTTAACTATCTTAAGTATATTTTCAGCAGAAGCAATACAATTCTGTGGCATTTTGACAAAACATCTTAAGACAAATTTAAAAAGTTGAAAAAAATGTTGCTAATCATACGAATTTTTATTCAAAAACATGTTTGTTTACGTTTTTAAAATGTTGTATTCTAAACGAAATTTTTCTTTAATTTTGGTTTATTTTATTATTTGATAATAAGGATTTTTGACTAAGTTTTTTTATATAAAAAATAATGTTTAAGCCAACCGTTTCATTGCCAAAAAGTAAACAAATTAGCATGATATTTGTACAGCACGCTTTTATTACGTGTCGATGTTTTTCAAAAAAGGAAGAAATAAAAATTCTGAGTTAATACACTTATGTTGATCGAGTGCGTTTAATAAGATATATATATATTTTTTAAGTATTGCAATGTACATACATAACTAAAAAAATAATCTCTTTATTTTTAATATCATAACAAATAATTAGTAACTTTTGTTGCTATCTAGACTTTAAATCAACCAACTATTGTTCTGTCTTTCGACCGATTAACAACTCTAATAAAACTAAAAAAAACACAATAGTTTTATTTCTAATAAACAAAACAGCAGCATTGAAAATCAAGCTGATTTGAATAAATTTGTCTGACAATAAGTGTCAAAAAAATCTAATTGCTACCGAAACAAAACCAACAAAAAGCAGCAATAAATTTACAATAATGCGATTAAGTTTGATTTTATTTTCTCAAATTAAAATCAAATCTAAAAAAAGTAATCGGTTTGAATATATTTACGGATATAATAAATATTTATTGTCACTTTAGCAATCAACTTTAAAGACCGCGTTACTCTTACATAAACCTAAACTTTGCGGATCAGCTGTTCCGCTTTCCTTACTAAGGTTATGTGTCAATTAGTACTCATAAGGCTTGGCACCTTTTAGAATTGCCAAAACGGGACGCCAATAAAAACGCATAGAAAAATTCAAAAAAATTCGTTTAGGTTAGCTCTTGTTTTCGAGATTTACTGTTATTTCGAACATGGAGGAGGCTAGTACATATATTTAAATTACTAAAAAAACGAAATTCCGAAATAAAATGACTTTTAAGCAAAATAAAATGATAATTTTTTAGCAACATTTAAACAATTTAACTTCTATACCATAGAGGAGAAAATACTTTCGCCCGGCCGAAGGCCCGCTGTGAAGATAAGCTTTAGTTAGCGAAGCCGGTATTTGTTATACCATAGAGAAAAAAATCCTTTAGCCCAAAAGTGTTTTCGTTATATATTTAATATATACGCCCAGAGAAAAAGCAACAAAACCATTTTAAAAAAAATTTAACCATATTATGTTTAATTTAACCAACTCATTGTAACCGACATCCATATTATGGTTAATTTAGTTTCTTTAAAAATAGTTTTGTTGGTTGTGGCCATAATAAAATATGTTTTTCTGAGCGTGTATTTAGATCTTTTTTTATATTTAACTTCTTTAGTAATTACGGACCTTATGACACTTTTGAAAGTGTCATAATGTCCATTTGCAAAGTGTCATAATTCCCACGGACATTATGACACTTTCAAAAGTGTCACAGTGACACTGGACGTTATGACATGCCATCCAAAAATATACTTAAGATCTCAATCAACAACTTTCTAGAAGATATGAACTTCCTAGGAATGATTCCTAACACCGCCTAGGTAGCGTAGTATCTCAATGTTGAAGTAAAGAAAAAACCAATGAAAGTAAAAAAATTCACTTTTGCGGCTACCTAAACGGTGTTAGGAATCATTCCTAGGAAGTTGATATGCTCAAGAAAGCTGTTAATTGAAATCTTAGGTACATTTTTATTGTTGATTGTTTCCTTGAATTTTTAACGGTTTGCTACCTATGGACCTATACAGGGGGACAAAGGTAAACAAACATTTAATTTTTTAAAGTTTTTTGCGATTTTGATCTGGCAGATGAATTTTCTTAGATTTTATATGTTCTACAACTTTGTCTCAAAGTGTAGATCAAAATTCCGAACGATTTGCAAGATATGAGCCTGAGAAAATTATCACTTTTTTGCAAAAATGACACCGAGGCCCTAAATCTTTAAGGGCCTAAAAAAACAGTGCATGACTTTGGGCAAAACTGGGAGGCACGGGTCTTTTTTTTGGTCCTTTATGTTAATTTATTGTCCGTATATGGTTATTTTTTTTCGTGTTGCATTGTGTTATTGTTGTATTTTGTTTTTGCAATTTAATTGCTTGTTGTCAAAAACACTGAACACCAACGCATTTGTTTTTAAATTAGAATTTTTTGTTTTTAAATAAAGAATCTAATAATTTCACATTAATTATACGCAGATTTTTATTTGCTTTATTATAAAAATTGTTCACTTTTCAATCAACTTACATATATTTGCAATTCGCCGTGGAGACAGCTGATGAACGGCTGACGAGTTTCACTTACCTTTTTAAATTCGCCTTGTGTATAGATAACAAAAACCATTTTCTTAAAATTTGTTTTTGTTTTCATGTCAATGTTCACTCCTTCGACGCGTATTTTAGAATTGCCACAATATTTTTGATTTGTCACTACATAATAAATCAATTAAGTTAGCAGAGGCTGTCAACTTCAACCAAGCGACTTCACTTGAAGCTATAAATCCCTACACAGAGCGAAAAAATAAGATACAAAATTGTCAACCAATGGTATTAATAATGTTAACAAACAAGGTGAATTCATGTAAACGGTGGTGGCGATACAACAACAAGTAACAACACCAAAAACACAACATTGTATTTCATTTGTTGCTTTCGATGGTCGATATGTCAAAAAGACAAGTAACTTTTGACATTGCTCTCACTAATTTAAAAAAAAAGTTGCACAGCTGTGCTTTCAACGACACCTGAAAAATGAATACACCTTGGTTAACAAAGTCAAATTTTAAACAAAATTAGAGCTAAAGAAAAAAATAACTTTGTAGATAAGGCCCTGTTGTCATAATTATTCTTAGGTTATCAAAATAAAAATGGGCAAATTTTTAAAAGAATAAGAGATTTTCTTTTTGAAGAAAATATTAATTTCGAGGTGAAAACTACTAAGATTCCTTTCCGTTGACGACATATTTATTTTGATACTGCTTCTTAAATTTTAACTCATTTATTTATGCCATGTTTATTAAAAAAAAACTTTTAAATTTCAAAATGATATTTTTCCTATACATAGTAACAAACTCGTTCTTAAGCACCCAATGTGGTCCAAGTGTACTAGTTTTCCAAACACACTCAATGCTAATTGGAGCATTTAGGGCTAATAAATCAAAGCAAGTTATACTCTCTCTCTTTTTGGTTTAAAATGTGTTTAAACTTTAAACAAACACATTTATTAATCAGTAAACTTATAAACCATCTTACACGCATACAATTTGGCGTTTAAACTACCAATACAGACCATATGAATTTGCAAAGATTTATCGTAGTGCTGCCACTTGTTATTTTTTTTTGCTACACATAATACATGGCAGACTAATTTACAGTTGTTGAGTTTAAACTACATATACATTTAAGTTTAGTTCAACTAAACCAGCGTTTAACCATTCACTAATTTATTAGCCATAAGATGGCCTAACAAAAATTCACTAGTTTGGTACAAGTTAGATAGTAGTTTAAACTCCGGAAGGGTATGGAAGGTACATACATACATACGTATCTATAATTATTTAAAAGGTAAGTTAAAATATACATTAATGGATTTGGAATTTGTAGTTAATTTTACAATTCTTTTATTTAAGAAGCTTATGTGAGGCATAACACTTAAGGCCATGTCAGATAAAACTTCATCGCTTTGCGTGACGTTTCTAACTTTGACAGAAAAGCGTAACGCAAAAGGTGCATGTCACAATAAACACTTTGACAACACACACGATTTGTTTGTTAAAAATAAACAAATAAAAAAAATTATACTAGCAGACTGTCAAAGCGCGCAAAAAGATGAGAGTTGCCTAACTTTTTGATTCTCTCTGCGTTAAAATACTTTATGTGACATGTTTCGTACAAGTATAAATATTTCATCTTTGATGTCAAAGCGAATCTCTAACGCAACGCGAAGCAAAAGTTTTATCTGACATGACTTTTAGGCCTCCACGCTAAATTCAGAGAAGGGCTGTTTTTTATGAAATAAGTGTGTATGTATATATACTGAATTTCTATTTTGTTTTATTAAAAAATAATTTTTAATTTTTGTTTTGTTGATTAAAAATGTAAAATAAATACATTTAGTTGTCGAAATGACACCATTATGGTGATAATATATTAACATTTTGTTATCAGAATGAGTACAAATGGTGACTAAATGACAACGAGGTGGGAAAAAAATGCTGACACCATCTGTTATCAAATTGAACACAAATTTTGGTATTTTTATATGTACTGGATTTTTTTCTCTGTTAATTAGTAACAAATCTTAACTGAGGCCTGACTATATGGTCAAGCTGCATAAAATTGTTTTGAGCATCTAATATTTAAAATAAAAAGCTGAACAGATAATATTTTACCTTCTACTCAAGTTCGTAAATGTTTAATTGAGTTTTGTAAGTTCAATAATATAAAAAAAAATCAGGAAGTACCAATTGATAATCAAAATTGTATGCAATAGATTCTCATCCACTCAGGACATTGTATGTTAAATTTTATGTTTCTAGTTCCAATAATAAAGAAAATCAAAAAGTACCAGTTGTAGAACGAAAAAGTACCAAAATCTCCCCCTTACATATTCTTATTTACTCAGAACCATTCCAGTTTAAGAAAATTTAAAAAGTACCAGTTGAAGAACAAAAAAGTACGAACAGTTTTCTTCTTATATATTCTCTTAGGGCCCTACACTTATAACTACATCTGAAAGGAAAAAACCGGGTTTCTTAAAATTTGGCATAAAGACTCTGTAACGACTGAAAGCAAATAGGGAATAGGGCGTTAAATAGTGCAAGAGGGGTAAATGCCCAGCCTTCCTATATCTTCTCAACGAATTACCCGATTTACAACTGGAAGGAACTATAGCCTATAATTGTTATTATTTAGGGCGGAAAATAGGGCAAGAGGGTTAAAAGCTGCCCCTCCCTATATCTTCTGAACTAATCAACCGTTTTTCTTAAAAATTGGCACGCAGACACTGTAACAACTGAAAAGAAATAGGGAATTGGGCGTTAAATAGGGCAATGGGGTAAAAGCTCTCCCTGCTAATATCTTCCAAACTAATTTACCGGTTTTCTTAAAATTTGGCATGCAGACACTGTAACATCTGTACAGGAATAGGGCGTGAAATAGGACAAGAGGGATAAAAGCTCCCTATCCCTATATCTTCTTAATTAATCAACCAGTTTTCTTAAAGTTTGACATCCAGACACTGGAACATCTGAAAGAAATAAGTTGTATGGCAAAACAACGGATGCCGGTTCAGCTAGTAAAATTATATTTTGCACTAGTCTGAGTAAATACCTTTAAAATTATGTAGCTTTTGTTCAATTCGGTGGGCAAACAGAGGAGGAAAGTGTTCATAACAGTTTTGGCTTTGCCGGTTTACATACATATATTTATAAGATTATATATTGTTTCCCAATAACTGTCCCCAAAAGGCTTTTTGTCGTTTGTTCAAAGAATGTGAATTGATGTGACAAAATGAAACATACGACAAACGTATTCGGAAGGCGTTAGCCTTTTTTAACGCCGTTTTTTTTTTTTTTGGTCAAAAATACAGCTAATTTTAACACGGCAGTTATAAAAAAACGATACAGGCTGTATTGAGTACAAATCTGAGGAGAAACCATTGGACCATTTTAAAAATATTTGATGTTATAAATTCAAAACCATCTCCTGAGAAGTTAAGTTTTGCTACATACGACATTCGTATTTTGAGATATCGATTTTTCTTTTAGTAACATTATTGCTCTAAGTGAATATTAATAAAAAGTTAAATACACAGAGAAAACTCAACTTCTAACAAGAAATTAAATTCTTAGTAATAAAAACTTTTCTTGTACCTTAACAAAATAATTTAAAATTATCTCAAACAATTTTAGACAATTTTCAAATTATCAACAAGAAGAAAAAAAATTTTGTTTTGCTATAAACAATACGACAATAAAGAAAATAAAAAATACGACTTCAGAAAAAACCTCCCAAACACACATGTCCCGTAAAAAACAAACATTCGAAAATCGCAAGACAATGACAAATACGCTGAAATGTGCAATGAGAAAACCCACACTAATAATTTATTTTCCGTATTAAATTTGCGCAAAAAAAAAATACAATTTTCAACTTTTAGCTTTCAATCAAAATTTCAAGCCAATTCAACAAAAAAAAAATATGTGAACCGTATGAAAGATCATATGAGAAAGACGTTAGAGTATGTTGCACAAATATTTACAATTTGAAAATTATTTTTAAATTCATGATGAAAACTTAACAAACAGTTGAGAGACAGCAGGAGGCTGGTTGGTATTTCTACGAACGATTTTGACTTCTTTTTTTTATTGTTTGAGTTCTATAACAATAGAGTTGAATAAGTGACTTCGATCAAAACGTCATTATTGGACAATAGAGTTTTTAGCAACTGTAGAAGCTGGATTTGATCTTAAAGGTACTATACATATATGACTGACTATACGATGGCTTGATGGTTTCTTAATTCTGTAAGTAGACATTAATATTTATTTCCTTGGTTTTCTTGCCTCTTGCAATGTTGGCGGTAGTGTGCAACCTTTGGGGAATGCAAATGGAGAAACTATTCAAAGTGTTTCATTTGTTTAAAGATTAAAATATTTTGTAAATAGAACTCTTATCTCCCTGAAAAGTTTAAGGGGTTTCTGGAAAATGTTGCATAATTTATTGTTAAAAAAAAAATTACACAAAAGTAGTAGAGCAGTTGTTGTTACTTAATGTCTATCAAAAATGTTTGAATACAAGAATACGTCATCCGTTTAATTTCTCTTTAGATGACGTAGTTTGTGCTCGGTAAGCTGGCAACCCTATAAAAGTCCCTTAGATGGCAACCCTGCAATTAAACAACAACTATCTTGAGTTTATCAGCTTAAAATTATTAGCGTGACGCCAATTGTGCTACATGCGTTTAAGATCTTCAGATTTTTTTCAGGATGGCGTATTAATTTCATTTCATTCTGGATTGACGCTAGAACGGATTTCTGTGCGCAGGTTATACTTCGCACTGTGAAAAAGTCCAAACATGAGTTACTTTACAAGGCAACGACTTACTTAAAGCACAACTTAACGTGTGAAGAGATGAGAACAAATTGCATTCCTTTTTGCGTTGTTTTATTGATTCTAAAACTTAAGATAAATGATTACAGATTGTGTCAAGAATTTGCTGACTGGGCTTGAGGTCTTGAAATAGAATAATGATTTTGCCCAAAAATAAATCTTCTTAGACGAAGCACATTTTTGTTTGGGTTTGTTATTAAGAAAATTTGCCATTATTGATCTGATGATAAACCAAAAGTTTTACGTGAAGTTTGGTTGGGTTCCGAAAAACTCACTGTCTGGTGGGGTTTATAAATTGGCGACGCACTCGACCCTTATTTCTGTCGAAATGAGAATGAAACAGTCGTAAACAAGAATCATGATCGCTATAGGACCAAGTAACACGAATTTGAACGACCTGAACATAAAGTTAACATACTGAGCAGATGAGCTTGCTAAACTAGGTGGTCGTGTGGATAAAACATTCATTGATCAATTCGTTGGCCTTCCCATTGCTCACTTTATGTCACTTATCAGGCGCAAATCTTTTAGAGTTGCGTGGATGGGAAGGATTTGCGAATCCACCTATTCCATATCCAGTGCATTATGGCCTGACTATGGTGATCGGAGGGAGAACTAGTTCTCCTCTTAGGTTTAATAGGGACCAGATTAGAACTGTGGTCTGAGTTGTGGCTGTGAAGTTGTAATGACGAGGAGGAAGGGAAAACTGTGTTTAATTTTCATTTGCCTGCTTGGAGGATCTACTAGGATAGAACTAAGGTTGCTACTCCTCTTCCTAAAGAAGACCAATTGGTTAAACTCTGCAATGGAGCCTATTGAGCAACTGCTCTGTAGGATGGGCATGGGTGCAGTGTATCACAAAGGAACCAATGAAGGATCAAAGTCTTTCGATGGCTACCCAAGGAACCTTCCCTAACCTTAGCTTGAATAAAGCTAATGCTAATCTGGTTTTGCTTAGGAAAATCTTTAAGGGTACGATAATTTCATGTCCAGGATTTGCAAATTAGCTGGCAAGGGCATGTAATTTGACACCCCATGGTTATTTTTCTTGAGGCTAGTCCTACTAGTAATTTAGAATTTAAGAAACCAACCATTTTCAACAAACACATGATCATAATAAGTCCTAAAACCTCCAGACGTTTAGTGCAAAAAAGAAAGTGGAGATTCTCTGGGCGCAATTCAGAATCTGAGAAAACACATGGTAATTTTGTGTGCTTAAGCTTGAAGTAATATCACAGAATCGGACCATTTAAAAGCATAACAAACTCTAATACTCCGCACAGCTATTTTTAGGGACAACTGCAAATGTAGAACCCGAAAGGCATTAAGTTAATGCTCTGGCAATGATTTAATAATGAATCGTTAAAAAAAACTTTCCATATTTTTTTAAATACTTTGCCCAACAATTTTAGGGCTTACAGTTTCAAAGTTAATCCCCTTAAACTTCATCTAATAGAAAAAACACCCACAATTTCAATCATACACTTTGGCTGTCAACTAATAATGTTGTCAAAATGAGTGCGTTGACTGCTTGCAAAAGCTTTTATTTAAATATTTTATGCTTAATCCTAAAACTCCCACAAGACTTTGCCAAAATGTTACCATTATGATTAAATATTCATGTTACAGTGACATGGCGCCAATGGTTGTACATTACCGTGGTTGTCTCCAGTATATTTGCCAATGTCTTTCCGTCGTCGTACGCCTTCTTCAACAATCAAAAGGTTTCAAATTTAAATGATTTGTTTATACAGTCGAACTTCCCTATAATGAATCTCCACGGGGACAGACAATTATTTCACTATATAGAAACTTCATTATAAAGAAATTTTGTTTTTTTGTTTTTTATTTATTTAAAATAATCAGGTATTTCTGTTTGAACTACATACATATAACTGACTTGTTTTTTAAAATGTTTGATAATGTACTGGGAAGAATTCCAAACTCTTTAGCTATATCTTTTTTCTTTGGTGTCCCTTCTTCAACTTTATTAATTACTAATAATTTTTTTCAAGAACTCGGGCGACTGGTGTTAAAAGTCAAATCATTAACTTTTTTGTTTTCGTTTACGGTACATTTCTTATTTTCTTAATAAATAGTGTTGCTAACAAGTGTAAAATAAAGCTGCAAAAAATAGTTCACTATATGGAGGCAAAAACACACGTAAAATGTATTTTTGGTTCCAAAATTTTGTTCATTGTAAAGAAAAATTCACTGTATGGAAATTCATTATACGGAGATCAAAATACATTGAAAGTGGAACGAAAAAGTTGTGTTCTTGATTTAAGTTCATAATAAGGAGAACTTCATTGTACAGAAGTTCACTATAAGGAAGTTCGACTGTATTAAACTTCAATGTTCACATAACAATTGTGATGATTTTGCACAGTCATGATGGAGTTGATGTTTTCTCATTTTTTGTTGTTTTGTCTTTTGCTGGAGCCACGTTAATATTCAAAGTTTCTTTATTATGATCGTTTATGGAAATAGCGAGGATGATAGTTATAGGACTACAATTCAAAATCAGGATTAACTTAATATGTCGACATGTAAGCAAGTATAATCTGGCTCCGTTTAGATAAAATTCGTCATATAAAATGCAAAAAGGCGATTAGAAGAACAGTTTTAAATGGATTGGATTAATTATTTGAGCAAGTTGCTGAGTTTCACCCGCGATATTTCAGAGAGTCTTTGTATAAGGTAATTCCCAAATAATCCATGTCGTGTTGAATTTAGCGCTTGGCAATCAAATAGGACATTAAATATTGTCTCCTAAATTCCAGGTTCCTTAGAGCTGTGGCAGCATTTATTAAAAGGGAGACCGAGTTAGTACGTATACCGGTCTCAATATATCTCTGCGACTAAAGTTGAGAAGTCGCTCAGAGCGACCATGTCGTATGTGGGCTACGTTACTTTGGTAGCCCTGCAGCACTACAGTTTCTTCCATTTATCGTCAGCCATATCCAGATAGCTCCCAGCGTTGTTTTGAATTTCACAACCTATGGAATATCAAGAGCGGCTCAAGTCTTTGCTAGCTCATCCACCTGTTTAATACCGTAATGGTCCCTATGCGCAGGGATCCAAATTAAGGCATTGCCAGATAGGCTGCCCAGTCTGCCGCCTGGCTATCGACGAAAATGCCAATTTTGTCGCTGACATTCCTACTGTACAGTGTTGTACATGCCTCTCTTATCGCCAGTATTTCACTTGCAGTTCCTTCGAGAAAACCACAGAAGCAACGCCACAGAACATCTTTGACCCATCTGTGTAAGTCCCCGTGCGGTATTCATCAGCTAGGATTCCCCTACTGCATTCCCGCCTTGACGGAAATAGGACCTTAAATGTATTCTCAAAGTCTGTACGGGGCATCATATGGTCGTTTCAGAGATGTGGGTTGCTTCTGTAAGATCCTTGCATGACCGTATGTCGTCGCCCTCCGACATCCCGATGCGGAGAGCCTTACCGCGCTGTTGACGGATATGGCCATTAGGTGTTATTCTATTGGAATAAGGTGCAGTATAGTATTCAGTGCTTCTGAGGCACTAGTGCGTAGAACGCCTGTTATTCCAACTCAGGCTGATTTGTACTCTGCCCAGCTGCTCCACATCGCGATCCACCATACTAAAGATGAATATGTAAGATTGGGCCGTACTATTGCCGTGTACAGCTACTCGCAGAGAAAAAACATGATTAATAAATGGTCACTACGAACATTTTTATTCATATCTGCCTAATATGTTTACCCTAATAAGTTTATTATAGTCCTAATATAACTTGAACAAATATTTTTTGTCCTTAACATTTTTATATTCACTATAATAATATTATATGGTGTTTCACACCTAAAAAGTTACTCTGATCTTGCTAAACATATTAAATTATGTGAAAAATATTTTTATTTTCAACTATACAATTAAAATCATAATATAAGTTGCACACAAAAGGTTTGTTTAGTACCATAATTTTTGTTTGCTTTAAAACACATTCTCCAATTGAGCAAACATTTATTATCAAAAAAAAAAAACAATGTGTATTTATAAAGAAAATAAAATGTTCTTCGCGTCATTTAAGTCTGTGAGCGTCAGTTAATCATGAAACTTAAATTATTTCAAAATAATTTAAACTTTTTTCCACCAGAGATAAAATTTATTTAAAAAAATACATAAACTTTTCAAAAGAATCAGTTAATTAATTTAAAAGGTATAGGAGGGGGTGCTTTTACCCTTTTTGCTTTATTTTACGCCGTAAATGTTGAAATTTATAGCCTTTAGTTCCATCAAGACTTGAAACTATCATCGGATAATTAATAAAGAAGACACGGATAGAGGGAGCTTTTACCCTTTTTGCCCTATTTTACGCCCTAATTGTTGAAATTTCCAATATCTTTAAGATCCTTTTGATACTACAGTGTCTGCATTCCAAATTTTAAGAAAAACCTCCGTCGGCTCATGCACAACTACTTTGTTACAGATCAAAGCATGATCAATTGCATAGCTTGCGATTTGATTCATTTTCAATGGCACTTCTTGTCGGAAATTGTTCATACCAACATAGAAACCTTTGCCGGCTCATGCGCAACAACTTTACTAAAGACCATAGCATGATCAAATGATATAATTTATTTTGAGTAATTTTCAATGGTGCCGCCTATCGGAAATTGGTCATACCAACCTAGAAACCTTTGTATGGTAATGCTCAACAGCTGTGCTAAAGATCATAGCATGATCAAATGCACAGTTTATGATTTAACTCATTTCGAGTCATATTCAGTGGCGCCGCCTGTCTGAAATTGGTCATATCATCTTATAAACCTTCGCCGGCTCATGCTCAATAACTTTTCTAAAGTGCAGAGTTTACGATTTAATTCATACTGAGTAATTTTCAATGGCGCCACCTATTTTAGATTTTTGCTATTCTTCTTACTTTTCTTCTTACTTACCATTCCGAATTGGTACGAATCGTCGAAATCGGTCCAGCCGTTCTTTAGTTATAAACGTAGAAACTAACGCCACTTTCTTTTATATATATGGATTATAAAAATACATACAGCCAAAAACATCTACAATATTGAAAAAAGTTGGGAGTTAGCTGATTGAATTTATCTGTGGCCGTATTCTGTAATTCGCTAAAGCTAAATCTCTATCTAAAAAGTTGATTTAGCGATTTTTGGCTTCGAATGCAATACTGTAACGTGCATTGCTAAATTTGGCATTCGCCGCAATTTTACCTTTTAATTTTATCGCTAAAATTTTTCAATTTAGGCATTTTAGCGATCAAGATTAAGCTTGAGCTAAGCGAATAACAGAATACGGCTGCTGTACGGCAAAAAAAAAAAAAGGAAAATTAATAATTGGCAGATGAGTGCTGGTAAGCTTTGCGGCAGAATAGAAGCAAATGAGACGTTGAGAAAACCAAATTTCTTTAATGCGCAGTTTTTCGTTAGAAAAAAAGATAATCGCGTAATAAGAAAACGGCCAATATATGTATGTATTTAATTTTATTTTTTATTATATGCTTTAATGTATATATAAAACAAAGCATATGTACATTAGGGCGGGTCGATTTGTATGGATGAAAAAAAAATTAAAAATCGTATAGCAAAAACGTAATCTACATAAAATTCTACGAAAATTCTCCGAAGAAACCATGGGTATAAAACAAAATCCAAGTCCGCACCTCTCGACTTGAAAATTTTTTTACTTGGGTGAAAATTTGTTCAATGTAAAAAAATTTTGATTGTAAAAAAATATAAAGTGCAAAAGAATAACCTTACTAAACCATTTTATTAAAAAAATTCGATTTCTTTTTGGAAAAAGCTATTTTTTCAAAAAAAATTTTTTTTCCAAGGCGGTTAGCCAAATTTTCAAGTCGAGAGGCGCGGATTAGGATTTTGTTTTAGACCCATGGTTTCTTCGGAGAATTTTATGTAGATTACGTTTTTGCTATACGATTTAAAAAAAAAATCGATCCGCCCTAATGTACATACATTTGCATTTTTAATAAAAAATAAATTTTTTTGAATAAATTTGTTATTGTTTTTATTGTGAGAACCATGTAACGTGTTGAAATAGACATTTTGCATGGTTTTGGGAAATATAGAAACATGGTTGGAATGGTCGTTTGCGTTTTTCTTATGAGAATAATAATATATTTGAGACAATAATAAGCTAAACAAATTACGTCTGAACATATATTGTTACTCAAGACGTGTTTCACACAATCATAACCACAAACATTAATGATAGTTTGCGATTGTGATTGCATCAACGATGTTTTTTCTTTGCGTGTATTTGACCAGTGTAGGATTAAGGCCGTACCTGGCGCCAAACATTCTACGGCAGACATAGTAAGCCACCGTAGCGCTGCTGACCCTGTTTCTGGATAATATCATTAACTTATATTTTGTTAATGATATTTACCAAAAAAATCTGTGCATAATGACAAAAGTTGCCTTTTTATTCATTTATTAACAGTTCACTAGATTATACATCTTTTAGAACAGTTTAATATTTCTTCGACAAAATATTACATTAACTTATTTTTCATTAAACGCATCTCTCCCTGTATACGGGAGATAAATTATTGATATGAAACGTTTCGGGTTGAATGCGGCGAATAGAATTCTACCACTTCTTTGCTGAAGCATGTTTTTCTGCTCTAGTCGGAAGAGATTTCAGTGCCGATCAGAGATGTTATGCACGATTGTATCTGAATATTGTATCGAGTGTGTAATGGCCACAAAATAATTTTATATACTGATTTAAATGGATTTTGATATCTGATTAAAAGGGATTCGGTATCTTTTCTCATAGTGAATAATGTAACCTCTCATGAAATTTTGAAAATAACAACAAAAAAAAACCATAAAACAATTTCAGTTGTAAAAGCATTTAAATTTTTTATGGTAAAACACTGTGTTCTGTTCTCCAAAGTGTCTTGATCAAGCCAGAATCTAAGGGGGGGTGTTAATGTTATGATCCCTTGCGCGTTGATATCCCGGCTGAATTTCCATTATGTGACAAACCCCCGCCCACTAAAGAGGTGAAATGTGACCTTATAACGTTCAGGATATATACAAAAGCGACGAGGTCATTTTTTTACGAACGCCAGCGCTGGATGTACATATATAACTGCACATCTATGTTCCCGTTTTGGGAAGGTGTGGGTAAATTATAAATTGGCGACATTTAGAAACAAGAACATTTTGCTTTCAAAAAGGAGGAACAATTTTAATTTTGTAAATCAACCATACAATTTTTTGCGGTTAATGTATTTATGTTATTATTAACCATAACATGGTCGGAGGAAACAATAATACGGTTGATGGATGACTAATTTAACCATAATATGATTGCCGGTAACAATAATATGGCTGAAGTAACTATATTATCAGCCATTTTTTGGAAATCGACTTTGAGTGAAATCATAAAAATGTTGATCATATTTGTACTTAATATTTTAAATACCATTTTTAGTTACCAGAATTTTTTGTAAAATCAGGAATAACTTCGTTTATTTTGAAAAAATTTAACTGAAAATCTTTTTCAATTTCATTCAATTTCGCTTTTCAAAACATGGCCATATGTTTGGTAAATTTTTATTTAAAAAAGTTTTGAATCTCGTTAAAAATAGAAGGCACTTCAAGTGACTCACCGGAGTGCTGATGTTCACAAACGGAATACGAATCGTTTAGAGCATCGTAAGCCTTGGACCTAATTCCAGACACTCACAATGTACTCGGATACACCTCTACCTCTAACCAATATCCTGACTGTAACTACAATTGCATATGACTGTAATATTTTCTTATTTTTGAATTTATTATTATTTTTCAATTTCTACTCGTATGTAGTTTTTTTTTAAATGATGTGAGTAAAAAAATGTTTAGCTTTTTGTAGCGTTATAGGTGGCGCTTACAAGTCAATGACACATTATGGATGGATTCATCCATGTTGATATTTAGTAGTTCCTATGATTTCAACATGACTGCCATTATTCGCATGAGGTAAGCACTTCTCACACAGAAGTAAGCCATGCAAAAAAAAAAAATATCAAAATAATATGCAAAAAATAAATGTCTTTCAAATAGATTTGAAGTAAATGCGAAAATTATTATACTTTGTATTCATGAACACAATTGTTGCAGAATTTTTTTTTGTTTTTGTAGATTTTCTAAATAAATATTTTAAAATTTATTACATTGACATTTAAAATGCCCATTACAAAGTACTAACCTTAAAATAATTATAAAAAACTACTTAAATAACAACTTTGCTGATAATAAATGCTGATGTTTGAACAATTTTTTATGTGTTAAGTTCTTTTTAAAGTTCATTGATCTTTTCTTTTTTTTTAAAGAAAAGAAAATGTCTTATATGCAGTTTTTGGTTTCATTTTCTTTTCTTAATTTATACTTCTATAAAAGAAGCTTTAATATGCATTTTTATATTTTGTTTTCTTCTGTTAACAAAAAAGTTTAAAAGGTTTGTTTGCTGTCAAAAATTGTATAAATTTTTTTTGTTGCCAAGAAGGCTTAAGGTGATTTTCTGTCATACATTATTTTCACGTTGTGTGTTCGAAAATCACACTCCTCTTAAAACGAAAATAAAAAAATTCACACCTTTTGAAAAAACATTGCAGGCAACACCACTTATGTGTGTGTGGAAGGGGAGATGGTGAGGTGGTTTCGGAGGAAAAACCTAAAATTGATTGTGAAAATACGAAAAGGTTTAAGTTATTTTTTGCTTTTTTAAAAGAACTTATTTAAAAGAATGCAATCAATGGTGAATAATACAATTGTTCCAAAAGGGGTACCACGGACCCTTCAAGATTCCTTAAAGAGTTCCTTATGACAGAGCATATGGAGTTTTCTGGTATCTTGAATGCGAAACTCCGCCAAATTACTTAACTCTAGTGCGACTGGAGTTAATAGCCCCGAATGAGTGCAATGCAGCGGTCTGACTATTGGTTAAGGCCCCCGTTAGTCTTCTTGCGAGACTTGCTTTCTGTCTTATAGGATCATTGTCTTTGCGGAAGATTTGTAATGTAGGTTGCCTTCCAGTTAGTTGTTTACCAACTGATGGGAGAGTACATTTTCCAAGGCATTGGTTCACAAAAGCAGCTCCTTTGGCGAAGGAATATTTTCAGGGTCACGTAGTGGCTGTGGTTGTACCCCAAAACGCGGGAAGGGGTAGTACTAAAAATCTTATTAAAGGCTAATTTTTTAACAGTTTTGGGAAAGTTTGGCCCGAGGGAGTCCCAACCCTTAGTGCAGTTGCAGAAGCTGCTGGATTTTAATAAAGCAGTGGAGGTTAGATGACTCCGGCTCATAAACAAAGGGG
Organism: Pollenia labialis; assembly: GCA_949318255.1. NCBI lineage: Eukaryota > Metazoa > Arthropoda > Insecta > Diptera > Polleniidae > Pollenia > Pollenia labialis. The sequence goes on along the minus strand of OX439140.1, from coordinate 69,067,417 downwards.
AGTGTGTAATTTTTGTTGGATTAAACACTAAAAATTGCTACCTGTGTGTAAAGTATCCGTGCACTCAAGGAACCTGTTGGTAAACGCATAATTTGACACCAACCTGGATGGGATCAAACCTGGGGTGATGCCGCAAGACAGGTACTCATGTAAATCCTCTTCATATCCGTATTGGGTTAATTTTAGATTCAAATTGAAGTAAATTCAATTGAATTCTTTCTTGCATTAAAAAACAAAGTCAAATGCTTATATTCTGTACAACCTCTAATTATAATTTTACTTGGTTTTTTTTAACATTTGGCGAAAAAGGTTTGAGGAGTTTAATATGAATAACTTCAAAAAACGAACAACGTACCAACACAATTGAATCCTTTTTCAAACCATTAATCCAGGCAACCCAATTATGAATATAAATTCCCCGGGAGTTTTCTTCCTTCTCCCATTTGTATAATTGAATTTAATAATTGGGTTGAATTTATTGCCACAGCGCATGTATCGTTATCATTTGAAGAGGCGGATTGCGCCCAGAGCATTTTTAATAACACATTTGTTTGAAAGTTTCGTCGACATGGGTCTGTAAGAACCCTTCCTAGAGCCGGAAGATGGAGCCACGGCACAGACTACAGGTGCGTCAATGCCTTTGCTAAAATACAATTTTATTTTAGCAAGCCTTTACGTTCACCGGATTGAAAAGCTCCTATGAGTTTCAAACCCAATTCAAAGAGTTGTTTTAAGATACAAAGTGTTGGCCCAAATTGCTCGATTCCGTATTCGTATACATTTGAGAGTTTAGAACTCCTCCAGATTCCCTTCATTACCTCCGTCCTTCTTCCATACAAATTAAAACTCCACTCTTTTAAGCATCTGATCTACGAGTATAGGACAGACGAGTTTTTTCCAAGCGGCATATATATTAATGACACTTTTGTGCTAAAAGCTTTTTCTTCACTCATCTCTCGAACTCTTTTAACAAAAATTAATATTTTTTTTTGTATTTTTTCCAACAACTCGCTATTTTATGTTTAGAAATTTTTTGTCATACAAATATTTTTTTTTATTTTTTGAGTGAAGAAAACAAAAAATTAAATACACAATTTTATGTTTAAATAACAATAAAATGCCAACGAAATCTACATTTTTACACACCACACAGATCAGTAAAATTAAAAATCACACATTTTTATTACTGTCTAATTATAAACATTAATGCGAGAGTTTAAATTGTTTATGTGACACTTTAAAAGATTTTAAGATTAAACAACAACAAGAATGAAAAAAAACAATTTACAATTGTCGGTATTGTCTGTTTAGTTTATTAAACAGAAAATAACAACAACAAAAATATTAAATATTTTACTTCGAAAATATGATCATATATTTGCTAAAAGTTGACAAAGTTTATTTGCTAAATGTGAGAGGAGGCTGGCATTTAATTTGTTGACTAAATATTTTGAAGTCATTAAGAAATTTTTTTTGGAAAATGTTGTAATAAAATTTGGAGAAGTTGTTTTACATGCTAAATGAGGGAAATTTGTTAAGTAAAAGCAGTACAAAAATGCGGATTTTGTTAAAAAAAATCGTAAAATTTTACCACACTTTTGTGGATGACACTTGACTGCAAAAAAAGAGAACTAACAATTGCATATTTAATTCGGAGTAAATTTCCAAAAGCCACCTTTAAAGTTTTAAATTGTTCTCCAATTAAACTAAACAAATAGACTTAAGCTCTTATTGCCACAGATTTCTTTTAAAATAGGATTTTAGTTCAGAATAAGCATTCGTTTGAAAGCCTATTTCTAATTTTTATCAAGAAGATTTTAATGAGAAAACACGTTTCCTTTCAACGGATGTTTGCCTTTATAGTCAAAGGAGCATTATAACCTCTAGACACTTTCAGTTTTCAGTTTCAGGAAGTGCTTCCTTCAAAACTTGTAATTCCTTTAAAAAAATGATTTTCTTCGAATCGCATAAGCGTTTTCTCTATTAATAAATTTGTCATCATATCTTACAGAATCTAATCCAAAAAATTTTTTATGCAGCTGCTTGCATATAAAAACCAGCCGCCTGGGTTCGAATCTCAGGTCAGTTAAGAATGAATGATTATCAATAACAATTTTAATTAATTTTCATGTTGTAAAATTCCTTTCCTCATAAAAATAATTTAATGAAAATTAAATTTGATGAACTTAAGCCTGATTAAAATATTTAAAATATGGATTAAAAATCATTAAATTTTTCTGAAGCAAGTGGGAACAACTTTTTATCGTTTTTATAAAATAAATCTGGGTCCTTAACTGTACATTTTTACTCCTTCCTATTGTTTCCAAATTTCAGAGCATTAAAAATTTCCTTACTTATGGGTTATGAATCGACATCTCTTAGGCGTTTGGCAATACTGTTTTAAGTAAAAAACTGTAGTTTTTTGTTATGTTAAACTGAAAAATATTACCTTCAACTTATTTAAAGTTATATCGGGAGTAAAGTTGGTAAATTAAATTTTAAAAAAATCCCGGGAAATTTGTGCGGGATCCCGGGATTTTTGTCCCGGGAAATTCCGTTTGAAAAACACTCTTTAAAAGTACAAAAAATTAAAGACAGGCTGACGAATTTTGTAGATTAGGGGGCGACCCTATATGCGTGACAGGCCTTTCCTTTTTTTCTACCTCGCCAGCAAGCTTCATATGTTCGCTTTTCAGTTTCTGAATTGTAAAAGTGGTCTTTATGAAAAACTCCTTTTTTTACATGTTCCTTTATTTTTTTTTTTAATTTTTCCTGTATTCATAAAAATTTTATTAATTTAATAAAGGTTTAAAGAACAAATTTACTATGAAAATTATCCTTAATAAACGTTTGTTAAATTTAATAATCGTTCATGAATACGGGGGTTCCTCAAACTTAGAGATGTCTTGCTGAATATTTAAATAGCAAGTGAAGCAATTCTCGGACTTGATCACAATTTACAAACTTTAACTGCAATTTCAAAAAAACCGGTTGCAATTAACCATTGAAATATGTTTCGGACTCATTTTAGTATTTTTTTCATGAAAGAAAGTCGCAATTTGTTAGTTTATTAAAGCTGTTATCACATTGAATAAATAGAGTCGAAATCAGTTAAAACGTAAATTTTTTTAAACAACTGCATATCTGTGTATGCCCTAAGCGAACATTATTCTCTGTAAATAATAATTTAAGAATTTTTTTTAGACGTGGTAATTGCAAAAACTAAAATTTTTTTGTGTCAACTAAAAAATTCCTAAGGGAGTGATCTATTTTTAATCATGAATGGAACAACAACTAAATTTCTACTTAGCATTAGTGAGCTAAAAGAATCTGTGATAGCTGGACCAAAACTAGCAGTCCAAAAGTCAAACCAAAAATGTCGTACTGGTTCTGTTTACAAGCTGCCGTATTCTGTAATTCGCTTAGCTAAAGCTTAATCTCGATCTCTAAAGTGCCTTAGAGAATAACCAAATTAAACAATTTTAGCGATGCCATAAAAACCTAAAATTGCGGCGAATTACTTTTTGATGGCAATGCCAAATTTAGTAATGCACGTTACAGTATTGCATTCGTAGCTAAAAAACACCAAATCACCTTTATATATTTTAAGCGATAGAGATTAAGCCTTAGCGAATTTCAGAATACGGCAGTAGAAAGTATACATCACCATGATCCAAAAATCTCAATTTAATTATTTTTAAGCTTTTCAAGAATTGCATGATTCTGCACTGAAAATAAAAACCAATCCATCCGTATTTAAACCAATCCGATTCGGTATCAATGGTAAGTACGGATTTTCTTGAATGAAGTACAGAAATATTGATTCCATATTTAATCCCGGATTCGTGCTTGAAATTATTTAAAAACAAGAATTATAAAATTGATTTAATCTGAATTCGTATAATCCGAATTAGAAAATTATGTTATCTAATTCAAAATTGTTGTTCATATTTAACTAAAAACATAAACTAAATAAGAACTTTTGCTACTGTTTTTACTTTTTAAACATGCAAATAATCTACAAACAAGCAAATCGTTTTTACCTACTTGTGTGGTGTTTTTGGAGTGTCTACAACAATTTTTGACCAACACAAGCATATGCACGCATAAAGAATGCAATACTGAGAGATGAGACTTATACTAGCGGAGCCGGCGAACTTCGCCTCGCCCCAATTTTAAATGGCAAAATGACACCTATCAGATTGCGCAAAGTCTAAGTCAACGTATAACGCCATCCGTCGGATTTTGGCTAGAACTTTCTATTTTTTCATTTGGAAAGCCATTAAGGAATAATTTAATACACAATTTCGTACAAAAAAATCAATTTTCGATTTTTCCGCATTTCGCATTTTCTTTAATTTTCCATGATTTACACTAAGAACTTTCTATTGTTTGATTTGGAAAGCCATTAAGGAATAATTTCACACAAAATTTCATACAAAAACTCGATTTTCGCTTTTTCCAATTTTCCGAAGGGATTTCCAAAATTTTTCCATAAAAATCTTCTCCTCGTAAATACAAAAAATCATCCAAATCGGTCAAGCCGTTCTCAAATTATGCGCTTAATAGTAAAAATGGGCGTAAAAGTAGGCGTGGTAATTTTTTCTTTCGATGAAAACGTAAAATGGATTAATACGAACAGTTAAAAGAAAAATTAGCCAAATCGATGGAGCAATTTTTTGATTTTTTATATTCGAAAAAAGTGGTCGTAAAAGTGGGCGGGGCAAAATTTTCTTTTCGTATAAATCTTAGTTGGACCATGGCGATAATTTTAAAGAAAAAATCGTCCAAATTATATAGCTGTCATTGGTGGTGCAATATGAAAATTGGAATTTGCCACGCCCCTCCGCCCGCAGACCGAAAATCAAAAATCAGACTTCACAGTGTATCCCGCCTGAATATTCTGAAGATTCCCTGAAAATTTCATCAAAATCGGCCCAGCGGTTGCTAATCCCGTGCATCTCTACGTTAATCTGCAAGAGACAGACCAGAGCCTCTGGCAGGAATCGAACCCGCAACCCCGGCACTGATAGACTAGTCCACTACCAGCTAGCCTACCCGCCACACTGATGTTTTAAATTATGGATCACTTCTGTTTAAATAAGCTGTGGACATGAGTACAATAAACTTGCAAGCTTCGGAATTAATGGTAGAATGGGAATAACACGGAAAGCCAAAATCTTATTTTTGGTCCTACAAATGTCAACATCAATGTTGTAGCTTCCATAATAGACTTGGGACTCAAAAATCAAAAGAAATTTTGTATACTTTCGCTTGGTACTGCGAATTTCTAAAATTAAGCTCACCGAATTCACAAGGCCATAATTGCCCTTGTAGCCTCCTCAAGTTTGCCTTAGGTCAAATTGCAGCTGTCAAAAAATACATCCTCCGGGATGCATCCTAAGGATATTTCATCTTTTGGTTTTGAATCCTCAGGGGAAACAGGTGTTATTTTGCAGAAGCAAAATTGGCAGGAATTTCTTCTTTCTAAGTGTTTGTTCTCGACGGACCAGAGATCTTTATCTGGTACCACGGGAACCAGTTAACCCTGGGACTTCGGTCCTTGTCTTGTTCTTGTTGCGACTTCTGCAGAAGTCGCGTGATATCCACAGGAAGCGATATCTTAAAAAATACGCTGTAAGGAATAATTTTCACTTAGAATTTGGCTGAAGTTGTGAATCCGCCTGCTCCTTTGCCAAAACTTGTAACTTCGCTGTGTTGAACGGACGATATGTTCTCTATTCAGGTTCAATAAGTAACAAATAATGACATTGATCATAGTAATAACTGAGCAATAGCAAAAAGGTACTCATGCCGGAACAATGGTTCTGAAATTCAAAATATACTGAAGAATTTTCCATTAAGAAGAAGGAGGACGAGAAAACTGTGTTTCCTTTTCTGTGGCAAATTCCTGGAAACCAGGTTATTAGGTCAAATACCAGGGCAAACCAGTGCGTTTTTGATTGGCAGATCTGTCTACGAAAGAATGAAGGTTGCCCCTTATTTTGCTTAGGAAAACGTGTTAGTAGATATCCGCAGTAACACCCATGGAGTAGCTGCATTTGGGAATGAACATTAACGCTGGACATTACAAAGGGACAACTGAAGGACCCATATAACCTAGCTGTCTGTTGCATAGCTGCCCAATATACTTAACGTAACCTTAATTTTCACAGTGCTTCCAATTTCTCGTTTTGATACTTTTCACTCCGTCTGAAATTCTTTTAGTATTTTAAATCTTACTTGCGTTGATAATAATGCAAAATCACAAAGGTTTTAAAGCAATAGTGTTGCCAGAGGCGAAATCAAACGGTATAAAACTGTACTAAGCAAATTTGACTTTCAGGAAATTATTTGGCTTTCCTGTGCTCTTGTACACATAAAAATAAAGTGAAGTTTAAACAATTATTTAAGTTTCTATGTATGTGTGCTTGTCATGGAAAGTAATAAAATTACGACGCTACCAGATGCTTAATCAATACAATTGACTTACTAGATGTTCCAAATGTTGCGAAACAATGTCCTATTTCGACTATTCTTCACATAAATAAGTCAGTCTTATTTTCAATTCAAACAAAATTTAAACCGTTTCTGAAAGCCACCTTCACCTCTAAAGGATATTCCTAAGGATTCATCGAAGTTATAAAAGATTTTGCGGCCACTCTTTTTATTGGCACTGATCATTTAGTTATTGAAAGTTGATCATTTTGCTCTAAACTGCATTTAGCCAAACAAATTTGTTAAAAATTATTTTTGGCATCCGCCGACAAAAAATCGACATCGAAGCAAAATTTCAAACGCCATCGTTGTATTTTTTTTTTTTTTTTGCAAATTTGTTTACACTAAATATTTAAATATTACGATTTTAATAGTTAAAAACGAATCGTTCGCTCATATTTGCATGTGTTATTCGTGTTTTTTTCTTTCTTCTATATTTTGGTTGTGGATAATTTGGAATTTATTACCAGACAATCTTTGGCTGGCTGGCAGCAGCCTCAACTTTTTTTATTTGCTTTAATATGCAGCAGCATGTAGTAGTCACTCACCAAGTCCACTAAGCCAGCCAGCCAGCCAGCCAGCAAGTAGCAGTCGGTGTAAAATTGTACAATTGAAGACTGTTTATATACTAAAGTTTGGGTGCAACTGTGTGTAAGTGTCTTTTTTCGGAGTGTCTTTGCATGTTTTTTCGTTGTTCGATTTTTGGCGGTCGGTTGCCTCTGCATTTGCCTGCAAACTATTGGCTGCATTTATTGCAGCTTCAGCGGCAGCGAGTTTGTTGGTTGACTCGTGCTGGGTAATAAATATTTTATTTGTAGAATTTTATATAATTTTTTTTGCTTTATATAATTTTTTTATTAAATAATTTTGTTAGTGCTGCTTTAGTTTGTTTTCTATTTGTTTGTTTGTTTATTTAGTTTTTGTTTAAAAGTTTTATTTAAGAATTTTTTCTTTAAAGTTTTATTTTGTAATACAAATTTTTTTTCGATATCTTTAAGTTAATATTTGTATCTTTCAACGAGATTTTTGTATTTCATGAAGAACAAAAAAGAACATGATTAAGACTATTGAAATCAGAAAAAAAGAGGTGGCGCTAAATATATTTCAATAGATGCTCCAGGGGGTGTTGGATTCTGGCCACCAACGCCAAACGTTTAAGTAAGTAACAAAAAAAAAAAAAAAAACAAATTAAAAAGCAGGCGTCAACAGTTAAGAATTTAAAATTAATTCTAAGAGATTTTTAAATCGAGATTAAACCCACTACTGCATTACGAATGGACTAAGAATGTTAAGAATAAAATAAATTATTAACTAATTATTAAATTTATTAACAATTTAAGTTGATTGTAAGTTTTTAGGTCTTTTTTTAAAATAATAGGAGTTTCTAAGATAAAGAGACAATTAAAATAAAATTTATGATATTTCTTAGGGCAAATCAATTAATTTATAAGTTGTTTGGAAAAGGAACAGATCAAAACACAACTGTGTATTACGATATTCGTATTTTTTGTATAGAAAAAGCGAAAGTTCTTTATACTTTATGAAAAACAAAAAACAGAATTGAGTCTTCAACTTCAGGCAAAAATCCTAAAGATCATATTTAAACCGTCGGCAGTAACTTCATATTCTCTTTCATTTTATTGTATTAATTTTTTATTTTCTTTAGCTTTTCATTGTCTGTTAACAAAAAGTATTGTAAGGAGAATATGTGTCTAAATACACTATACTTTCTACGACAAGTTTTTATGTCAAGTTGTATGGAAAATGTGCTCTCGACACAGGTTTGTTTGAACACTAAAATAGATTTTATTTCACAACAGCTTCGCTAACTAAAACTACTCTGCATAGCCGGACTTCGGCCGGTTGCAAGACCAAATTAAGAAGCTTTAGCTAGCGAAGTTTGTATTGCTTAGATTATTCTTACGCCCAACCGATGGCCGGCTATGCAGATAAGCTTTAGTTAGCGATTCGGAGATTTTCGAATTCGGGATTTTAAATGAACAACAATTTTAGATCTGTGTGTGAGGAACACGCACAAAACCTTTTAACATCTTCCTTACTGGTTCCGAGCTGCCGGACACTAACCTTTTTGGTTAATCAGCTTTGGAAGATTACAATTATAATCACTCGTAAGAGTGATTTGGGGAAAAGAAATAAAAAACAAGAGATGAAATATTTCTATACAAAATTTGTATATTGTACCTTTTGTTTCTTAGAGTATATAAGAGGGGAAGTGCAAGGGGTAGCACACTTGTACATTTTTTTATATTTGAATGGTAATAATGTTTAATGTATGTTTGCACGTTATTTCAGATGACAGGTCTTTAAAAATTGTGCTGCTGTTAAGCGCCTTCTGAAGGAACTGAAGTAGCAGGAACTTTAAAATATTTTATTGCAATTTTTAATAATGTTCAAAATTGGTTTTGATTCTCAACCCAAAAGGTAATCAATCAATCTACCGGACTTTTCCTCTAATGGTCTAATGGCATTTGTATTTTAATTTTTTTTACAACTTAACAAAATATTAATTGCTGCAATTCGGCCCTAATTAATAATAATAAGTAAAAACTTGCAGCAAGAAACTGTGTGTGTATAGCTGCTATTACATGTCTTCATAGCTATATTTTTAATAATAATAATATCTTAATTAGGGTTGGCAGTCCTGCTCTATATTTTCAATCCCGGGATTTCGGGATTGCATTTAGACTGCTGGATAAACGGTGAGCAACACTGTAGCCTGACCGAACTAGAAACTGCTTCGGCTTCTGATAAACTTAACGATGATGGTAGCGGTAGATTAGGTGCGAAAGAATGTTTTAAGTGGCTAACATTCCTACAAAAGGTCTTACCTCCGCTTGACACTTCTACCATGTTACCTGATCTCATGGCGTTACCATATATACCGTCGTGTCAAAGCTTGGTGTCAATTTATTTGGAAATATCATATTTTTAAACAACACTTTGTACCCTACAGATATTTCGCTTCTTTCGCTACTCTCTTTTTGTAAGCAAGTTCTTTTCGCTTCTGTTTATTAATACAATCGCGATCAATTTTTGCAGAGTCCGCGTGGTCTCCTGTAAAGTCTTGTATAGCAGGTAATTTGTCTCTAATTGCATAAGCGCTTTTTGGGGAACTCCAGTAGTACCATATGGTTTAACGTTAAACATATGCACGAATTTCTTAGTTTAATAAAAAAAATTATTCAAAGTATAAAATATCGTGCCCTCCACTCATCTTTTTGGCAGCATTTGGATACCGCGCCAAAAGAACTGTTAATTTTTTTAAACAAAAAAGTTAAGTATATTCCCGTAAGAGAAATCTGCGTTGATCGAAACAGCTAGAAGTAAAACAGGGCAAGTTCTGGACTATAAGACGGTTAAGGTAAAACTTTCCAACCGCTTGTATTCTTAATAGTTTTAACTGCTCTTTTAGCATGAAATCAAGCGCTGTCATGATGAAATATTAAAGCTTCATGTCTGGTCGCATACTCTGGGCATTTTTTGCATAATGCTCGCTTTAAACGAACCAATTGTGTTCATCTTTCCTGACATTCGCAGCTCATAATATTTGGAATGCACCATAATCTTAAAACAAACGAGGCTAGTACTCACCAGAAAGAGTCAGATCTCTTTCAATAATTCATCAATTAGGATTAAGATCATCTCTATTACATCATAAACTGAAAAGTCTTTGGACTGAGATGGCAAGATATTTTATTTTCTTGGCGAACAACTCATTTACCTCATTCGTGGGCTTTTCCAAATCTTTATGTTCTACAACAAGTTACTCATACGCTACCGCCAAAAATTGAACAGAAATCTTTTCAATTTGGAAACGCCAAATACAAATTCCCGCTTATCAAAAGAAATAAAAAGCAAATGCTTAGTAAAAATTAAGCACTAAAAAATTTTTCAGCATAGGAAAAACTAAAAAAAATATGAATTTAGCAAGAGAGTGAGCCAGCGAGCGAGTGCATTGCAGGTGTTTGAACTTAATTGTCAACGATTTGCAGACAACAGAAGAGAAACAAATTCATGCAACAAACAACAAACTATTTGCCACGTATCGAATGAATGAATAAATAAATGAACGAAAAATTAAAAAAAAAATTTAAACAAAGCATCGACTGAGACAATCACAACTTAATTGGGCGACATAAAGGCGACAAACTGCGGACAAACTAAAACGCCATAAAAATAACAACAAAAATAATATTGGAACAAGAGATTACTTGTCATTTTTGTTAATCAGCCAAAGAAAAAACACAAAAAAGAAAAAAAGGTACAAAAGAGAAACAAATGAAATTATGCAAAATTTACCACAAAATAAAATCATAATAAAGAATAATCACTAATTTGCAAGCAGACAGTCCAAATGTGAACTTAATTGAAAGAAACCAAAAAATTATTTTGGTTTTTTTAGGGTTCCATGTATGGTTTCACAAAAAAAATTAACCTCAAAATTATAAAAAAGAAGAAACATTAAGCAGGCACAAAAGTGTAATCAAGTTAACTTATTATTTGCACTGTGGGCCCCTGTTTATTTTTTAACATAATTTTAGATATAAGAATTAAAACTTCTTTTCCTTTCCATATATAAAAAATATATTTTTTTAATAATGGATAAAAAAGGGTTTAATAAATTACGGTGGCTTTAAAATAAGGCAAAATTAGAAATAAGATATTTTTCAAAAAATTCGCAAAAACTAAAAAAGGACTTGTTATAAAAATGAAGAAAAAAACAAATCAAATACGTTAAAAAAACGCAAAAATTTTTCAATATTATTAAAAAAAATTTTAAATCGTCTATAGCATTATCTGTTTCTTCCTAAAAATAATTTAATAAAAATTAAATTTGATGAACTTTAGCCTAATTAAAATATCAAAATTTGGATTGAAACCATAAATAGTTTAACAAAATAACCACAATACTAATTATTCTCAGTTTCTTTTTAATTTTTCATCAATTTTTTTTAGTTTTATCGCTTTTTAAATAAAGTTCTTAATGTTGTTTTTACATTTTTGAAAACAAAACACATTTCTTTATATCCACCTTTATTTATATTGGTCCGCGAACCACCTTTAAGTCTGGATGGTTACTGTTCGTCGAATCGATCAAGCTCATTTACTTTTTATCATATAATTATAATAAACGCTGGATCCTCATTTTTTCAAGTTGGACTTCAGAGGTGTGTACTCGTTGCAACGTCGAAGAGTAATTTTAGTGCAAATATTACCTTTGTAAACAGCTTCGTTTTATATTCTCACAATATTTTGAATAAAGTTCGATATCCCAAAAACCGACGACAGTACCTGAAAAATCTTCATTTACCTCTCGTAGAGTCGTGACACCTACATACCTTGCAGACCTTAATTGAAGAAAAAATTCAAAATATTATACCTAATCGATAAGAATCCGTCGAAAATGTTATCAAAGAACCAAAAGAGCGTACAATTTGTCACCTCTGTCTCTATAGTTAACGCAGAATGACGAAAAGTAAGTGTAATGTTGTGAACATAAAATTGAACTTTGTATATCATGCGTAAAATAAGACTAATAACTAAATATTTGTTTCTTTTGTATTATTTAACTGCTTATCTTTAAAGGCTGAGTAAGAAAAAAGTAATTTCTTTGTACTTTTTTAAAAAACAAAAAAAAAAATTCAAATTTGTATCGAACTTTAGAGAGAAAAAAAATTTTTATTTTTTTGTATTTTATTTATTTTTAATTAAAACAGATTTTTGTTTATTTTTTACTTTAAAAATCGTTCCACTAGAATTTATTTTTAAAAAAATTCGTCGATTCGACGAAGCGTTCGTTATCTCACAAATAGTTTTTCATGCCATAGCTGCCATGTAAATGCTAGTATTTATCTAAAAATTGGCGACAATGACTTTTACGATTACTACTGCGTCATGACAAAATGTTAGGATGGTGAGTCCAAATTTAACAATAGGTCCCATATAGGCTGCCTTCAAAACTCACTTAAAGACAAAAAAAATTCATAAAGATATCTAAATAATATTCGGTCCAAAGCACTTCTTTATGAATCTTAAACTCAATTACATAATTTTGTTCTGGCGGGTCCCAAATAGGGCACACTTGCAAATTTGTTTTCTTATATACTGTGGTGTAGGGTATTATATTGTCTGGATTGACAGACTATAATTTCTTACTTGTTACAAAATAAAAGAATTTTGTCGATGTATTATTAAAATCTGTATATTTCTTTTCAATTTCGTGTTTATTTAAATTTGTAAAAAAAATCGTCGAAAATCAGAAAAAAAAGACAAAACAATCTTAATTATGTCTTAATCAAAATAATTTTTCAAAATTGAAAGAAAAAGAAATAAAAAAATAACAACACAAAAAAAACATTTAAAATTGAAAAATAATAAGTTATAATCAATATCAGGAAAGAAGTCGCAAAACTCCAACAAATTTATCAATTTTATTGAACAAAATTTATAAATTAGTACAAATACGCCAAAATGGAAGGAAACCTAAAAGGTACAAATTTTAAAAAATAAGAGAATAGAATGTGATAAAAAAAATTGCTTTATGTATTTTAGAAAAAAAAACTAAACAATACAATCAAAAAAATCAGAAAATTGTTAAATTTTATAAGATTAATTTAATTTAAGTTTTGAAAACATTCTAAAAACATTATTAAAGGAAACTTAAGAATCATTCAGAAGAAATTATTAAAGTGTTATAAAAAAAAGCGTTAAAAAGAATTACAAAAAATAAAAAAATTTCCAAAATGGAAAAAAACACAAAATCCACAACCTTTACTGAAGTCTTAAATGTGGAAAGCCAAAAAAAAAAAATCAGAAAAAAATGTTGAAAATCACATAAATAAAAAATCGCTTACATCACTGACGCCTGAAAAATATGTGAAAAAACTAAAATTTCCAAAAAAAAAAAAAAAAAACAAAACTTCAAAAATTTTAATAAAAATCGCTAAAATCTAAAACGAAATCTTACAAAACTAAGAACAAATTTATATATCATAAAAAAAATCGCAAAAATCAGAAACATTTATTTAAATCCAAAAAAAAATATAAAGGGGTTTTAATAAGTACACTCAAAAAAATTTTGTAGTTTAATTCAAACGAAAATTCATTTTAAGCAACTTAAAATTCATTTAAAAAACGGATCATTTACATTTCATTTAAAACAAATGATTTTTACATTCATTTTTAAATTTTTATTTATTAAACAACATATTTCGTAAAACTTTTACTTTTAAAAAATATATTATAACCGACAAAAAATCCAACTACATAACAAAATAAATACGGTAAAACAGTATTTTTTGGTAGTTTGTTTTTTGAATAACAAACATAAATGTTGAAAAATAAAATTATTATTATAATAAATGTCAAACTAAATCTAAAAATAGAAGAAAATCCCCTAAATTAAAATATTCCGGCATGTTCTGCAAATCGAAATGAAGTGGAATTGAAATCGAACGAGATTTGGATCTCAATTATTTACAAAATGGCTGTAGTTTATCCCATTTTCAACAGTGGTTCTTATAAAGAGAGTTAGTACTCAAAGTATGAAGTGTTTAAAAAAGAATATTTTCAAGAACTTTCTTTACAGGATCGTTTTCAAAATTTGTGCGATTTTAAATCCACTTCATTTCGATTTACAGAACATGCCCGATTATCTGAAAAATCATAAAAAAATCACTAAAAATGTAAACACCGTTGTTTCGAAACAAAAAAGTTGACTACTAACAAAAATTTGCCCACCTCTGGCTTTAATCCAAATAGCATTTAGGTGATCACATTTTTGTAAAAATCACCTTAATGAATCTATTCAGATCACTTTTTGTGATTTAAAATGATTTATCACTTGAGCGATTGAAAAGTAATTTATCAGGCATGTTCTGACAATCGCAAAACGCTTAACATTGGCGATTCTGACTTGAAATCGCATAAAAAGCGTTTTGTAAATCACGATAGCAAGAAGTTTGGCGACTTTAAAGTGCAAAAGTATGCTCAAAGGAGCCAGAATATTTGTAAGAAACTATGCTAATCGCACGAGATTCAGAACACCATAAAATAAATCTGACGTTTTGCGAATCCAAATCGTGCGATTGTCAGAACATGGCCGTATAAATGATTCATTCGTATGCTCGAAATGCAAACAGAACATTTTATCACAAATGATTCTTTGAGGTGATTCATCAGTAGGGTACCATTTTCTTCCAACGGGAGTATCATTTACGATCGAAAAATTAGCTTATACCTATACAGTACAAAATGCTAGGGACCCACAGTGCAGCGAAAAACCTTAATGTCTTAATAATTAAAGAAAATGTATAATTTTTTGCAAATTTTTTTTAAGTATAAATAAAAATAAATTATGATAATAACGAAATTATAAGCAACTGTAAATTTATCTGTACAACATTGAAAATGCTTGTCATAAACTTCAGAAAAGTGGGGGAAAAAAATCTGAAAAACAAAAATCAACAACAAGCAGTAATAAGGGAAGAATAACCCGTTACAACGGTAATTAAATAAATAAAAAAGATAAATTGATTTGAAAAGCTTAGCTGGACTATAAATGTCACTGGATCGAGTGAAAAGCCATGGCAACAAAAAGTAATCTACCTCTGTTATTGTGTACCTGGATATGCCTCAAGTTAAAAAATAAATTTTTTACCTACTCAGTTTTTAATAATTTTAAAAAATGTTCTTCATTCGGAAACCTTCCCCATTGAGCTCATTTGATTGACTTTTTTTAATGAATGCAAATGCCTTCAAGAGAAGTAAAAGTATGTCACCAATCTGAGGAGAAAAAACATGGTCAGTTATTATGAAAAAATAAAACATTGTAATTTTCTGTGTTGTTTTTTATTTTCACAAAATCGGTGAACGACAAAAAAGGCCTGACTGATTTCAAAAATTAAACCAAAAATTAAACCAAAAACTTAACAACAAAATCCACTACATACATTCAGAGTACAATTCAAAAGTAACAAAAATAAAACCAAGTAAAGTAAGAGTTGTCAAAGCGCTAATTGTCAACTTGCAGTCAAGTCGTTGACTTTTAACAAACGAAATATGAAGAAATATGAAGAAACGAGAAAAAACTCGAACAAAAAGTAAATTATAACAAAACTAAAATTAAATTTAAGCTTTAACAACAAATATGGGCAATAGTAACAAATAAAGGGCGTTGACATATAAAAACATATAAAAAAAAAATTA
Source organism: Pollenia labialis (assembly GCA_949318255.1). Taxonomy (NCBI): domain Eukaryota; kingdom Metazoa; phylum Arthropoda; class Insecta; order Diptera; family Polleniidae; genus Pollenia; species Pollenia labialis. The sequence goes on along the minus strand of OX439140.1, from coordinate 69,051,691 downwards.
CTCAGTTTACAAATTTACAAAATGAAAAAAAAGAAGGGCGCTGTTTTGCTTTACAAATATTGCAAGCATAAGTGACAACGTTTTTAAAGAACCCTGTAGAAATCTGATTCTAAACACCAACTTTTATTCTAATTTGATTATAGAATGCCACTTAAACCCTGTACTGAAAGAAAAGGCGTCATAACGCTGATGTAGTTTGACATCAGTGCTATGACAAATGTCATCGTTATTGACCAAATGACACTTTTTATCATTGTGATTTAAGCCTTAACATCATTTGGCCAAATAACCATCAGGTGAAATTATCAGCCCAATTATGAATAAAAATTCCCCGGGACTGTATGCGATCAATGCGATGACACATCGGCATAACAGAAATTACGAATCAGAGTCAGTTTAATAATAAATTTTATCGGTGCGATGACTCTGAAACATCGGAGAAAAGACTCATTGGGCCATGAAGTTTGCCATTAAATTGAGTCATTGGAATTGACTTGAGCAAAAGTAAGAGAATATTTGTATTTGTATTTTTTTTTTTTTTAACTTACCCCTGTTTGTTGCGCTTTTGTTGCATTCCACCCTTTGTTTACCGAAGAACTGATAATTATTATACACCAGCAATATGCCCGATATGGTTTTCGTAATCATTCCACTTGGAAAATTTGATGTATTTAACTGAATAATTTAAGCAAATAGAATATGGGAATAATGAAATATGAAAATAATGATGTCACGTTCGTCATTGGATTGATGTCACTTTTTGCCTCATTGATGTCACACGCAAAGAAAAAACATGGTTGTGGTAAACATATTCTAAGAGCAACATATTATGATAAGATTCATGATTGTAGTCACCATATTACGATTGTTATTAAATCATATTATGACCAAATATGTTCGTAATATTACATCATAATATTTTTCCCTTAATCATATTGTTATCCTGTTAATCATAAAACGTTAAGAAGTTATAATATTACTGTCATGGTAATCATAATAAGATAAGAAGTAATCATATTGTTGTCATGGTAACCATAATAAGTTAAGAAGTAATCATATTACTGTCATGGCAATCATAATAAGTTTAGAAGTAATCATATTATTGTCATGACAATCATAATAAGTATAGAAGTAATCATATTATTGTCATGGCAATCATAATAAGTTTAGAAGTAATCATATTATGATGGAAAGTGATATGAACTGATATACATACATTTTTTACATCATAATATGATACAACTTTAAACATAATATTTTTATTGGAAAAAAATACTTATGATAAAATAAAAAACATAATATAGTTACTGTAATCTTTTTGTCGTAGGTCGCAATTATTTATAAATTATTTTATGGAGTTTTCATTATTTTTCTCTTAAAATAACACAAAACTTACCAGTAATGGTTAATATTTTGCACCAATATTTTTTGCACACAAATTTTTCCACCACTTTAAGATTATTAGATTATTTTGTGACACTACAACCCTTTTTTAATGTTTTTTCTTTATTTTTTTTTTTAATTTCTTGTTTATTTTAATGGTTATTTTGTTATTTCTTTTTTAATATTTTTCTTTATTTTTTTTAATTTCTTGTTTATTTTAATGGTTATTTTTTAATTATTTAGCCACTCACTAACAAATAATTCGATATGCTTATGTAAAACACGACACAACTGATACAAAATTATTTTACAAATGGCGATACCAAAATATTATTAGAGAAACGATATTTTGATTGCATCTTAAACTTATTATGATAAATGTATATAAAGTTATCATGTTATGGCTATTAAATATCATGTTATGGCTGTGAGTAATATAATATGTTTTGAAAGTTATCATAATTTAGTTGTTAGAAAAATAATTATTTTTCGGTCAACAATACTCAAATTTATAATTGCGATAAACATTAATATGTTTACAGTAACTATAATATTGCTGATATTTAATAAAAATAACAATTATTTGTGTACAACAACAATATATTGTTACAATAACCACAGTGTGGTTTCCGTAACCATGCCCAACCATATTTTTTCTCTGCGTGCATTTGTAATTTATAATTTTTAGCGAAAGTGACTGTATGGTATCAAGTTTACGTTGAAGGCATTTTCTGACCTTATTTTCCAAAAAAAAGCAGCAGGCCGAACTACTACTGGCAGCGGCAAGCGCTATATAACCATGCTATATGGTGATTTGGTGATTTGCACTGGTAGGTAAAATCTCCCGATTTAACCGTTCTATAATTCTTTTAGTAAGATTTCTTCAAGTTCCGAGTCTATGTCAACAAGCCTCATACTCTAGAAGTCCTAAAAGAGAATATCCGTCAGGAGTGCGGAAACCTATCGCCGGAAGTTCAAATAAAAGTGGTAGACATGCAATAAATATAGCCCGTATGGACGTTAATTCTAGCGGCGGCCGATTGGCCGATATACTTTTTTCTACCTAATCTGGGTTCACACTATTAAAGTGTTCCTTTATAAAGCCTAAGTTTATTAAAGAAAGGGGAGAGGGTATTTTCTCTGGGTTTACAATACAAAACAAAAACAACTAATAATTTATATACATACATCAGAAAAAGGTCAACTATAAAAACATTCATAAATGTTTTCTTTCAGAAGAAAGAATGTTCTCTCTCCCCTCTCACCAATAAACTCAGACTATCTGAAAGAAGACTTGTATAGTATGAACCCAGACTTAAGAAAAAATATTTTGACATCAAATAAACATAATCCAAAAGCAAATCTAAACTTTTTTATTTATTAAAAAATGTACAGTCATCATCGGGTGACAACTTTTGCGTAAGCTTGTACCACTGGACCTTCGGAGTTGTTCAGGTACAGAATCTTGTGTAAAACTAGTTTACACTATCCCAACAAAACTTTGATATGAAATGACTTTATCATTTGACATCGAACGCAATACCTCGAACGTTTTTAAATTTTTTGATTTCAACATTTAAATTTAAATTGATAATGCATATCAGTAGTGCGATTCTCTATTCAATTTTAACATAATTTAATTTGTTAAAAATATTTAACAGCAAAGTTAACGTGAGTTTTATTCAGTGACTTTTTTAACAATAACGTTTACTGCTATGTTCAATCTTAACGTCAGGTATTTAAGTTATCTTAACGGCAAAATATTTTGCATTGTTTATTTTTTAATTCGTAGTTATTTAAAAAAACAAACAAAAATTTTGACAAATAAAAGACGCATTAACATTTTTAAAATTCACGTTATTTAAATGCATTTTGCCAAAATAATAGCTGCGTTCGTTTACCCCAAAATTTGTACAAATTTGTACTGAGTTTTACTGAAATGCGTTCGCGTACACATAAATTTGTAACATTTTCATATTACTCACCTACTGGATTTTACTGGAAAAGTAAACGAACGCACATAATATTTAAAAATTTGTTTTTTTGAGAATTTATAAATATCATTAAAAATATGACATTTTAGATGCAGCTTATGGAAATCACTAATAATGTTTTCTTTTCTACACAAAAAATAAATGGTAGACTTTCCAATCATGCCGTTGTGACATCATGACAATTTGTTTTTTTAAGCGATTAAGCGATTTCCAATAAATTTTACGCTTTTTTTGCAAGGTTGCATTTTTTCGCGAATTTAAGCCATGTTCGCGATATAAGCGATTTTTTCCTGTGGTTCTTTAGAGCTTTAACGATTTTTAATAAATAGCCGCTCTTTGCAAATTTTTGCGAATTTCCGCTAATTTAACAATTTTTACAGAATTTTTGTAATTCCTTATAATTTTAGCGACTTTTAATTAATTTTATGGCTAAAAATTTTCGCTATTTTTGCAAATTTTCTGAATATTTGCAATTTTCGCTAGACTAGCATAACCTAAATGGGGTTTTGTTAGTTTTGAAAGTACTTTAAGTCGTTCCACACGATAAATTGTTTGCCCTCGATGGCAGTGTTCGGTAAGTATACTAATTAATTAACAAAGATACCACTTGATTGCAATGTTTAGCCATGTTGTTAAAATTGAGTTACTGAATTGCTGTATTGTTACCGTAAGCAATAAACTGTGCCGGTAAAACAAACGTTAGCGTTAATCGTTAAAAGTTACAGAATTCCACTACAGCTCTTGCGTTAAATCCAACAACAAAATACCCCAGGAAAAACTTTTTGAATTTTGGTAAAAGGTGGTAGTTATTTCATATGTTACCTGGTAAGTAGTTGTCATTACAATTGTCTTTATTCTGAAAACTTCAATAAGTACTTACTAGTAATGACCTCAGCAACTACTTATTACTTCTATTATTTTCACTACTGAATATTTGCTTGCTAATAATCAGCTCAATAACTACTTATAAGTTGTGTTGTTTTCAGTACTGCATATATACTTACTGGTAACGAGTTCAATAACTACTTATTAGGTATCTTAACTAGTGATTTTTTGGCTTAAAGTAAGTATTTTGTAAGTACTTACAATTCAACTTACTTGTAGTTAAATAATAACTAGATACTTTTTGACTTCTAGTAAGTGTATTGTAAGTACTGAATTCTGTGGACACCTCGAACAAAAATAAGTAGTTATTCAGCCGAAAAATAAGTAGTATTTATTTTCTCCAACATTACCTCCTAACTTACCAGGTAAAGTTTTTGCTGGGACATAGAGTTTTCGTTAGATTGCATTTAATTACAACGATATTTTGCATTTGCTTTTTTGCGAGCCTATTACTAAACTACGCTATTGTTTTTTTTTGCTATAGTTAGTTATAGGTTGTATAGCTTAGTAACTATAGTTTAGTCTGTTGAGTTCTTAAATGCCTTAGGAATCTTACCTCCCACAACCCCAAAATTAAAATGTGTCTCTCAAAAACAAAAAGATATCAGGAATGGCAAGTAGGTTTTGGTCTTAGCTATAGTAATCTTAGTGGTAGTACCTATACAGTGTTTTAGTCAGGGATTTTTGGAGACTAGTTTTCACTCGTACGGTTTACAAAGCAAGTTGGGCAAAAAAAAAAGAAACCATTAATCATCAAATTAACTTGGATTTCTTTTGCTTCCGCCAATAGTGCAATTCTTAAAGAATTTTATCTTTTCACTACTGTTTTTGACGTATAGAATGATTGAATTTTTAAAATCAAATTTTTTTAGTTTCACTTGCGCTCGCTTTCTAACTTTGATAATAAAAAAAAAACGGATGCGAATCCCAATTGGGGTTTAAAAATTCAAATGTTTCGTACTTTAAAACGCCTCATATGGCAGAGAATTTTTAAATCAAATCCAACAACAATGAAATAAATTGAAAAAAGAGACAGAATGGCCATCAATTTGCAATTGTCAAATGGTGTTTGTTTAATTTTCTTGGTCATGTTTTTGTTTTTTTTTTTATTATTTCATTGCTCTTGTTGTTAAATCAAACACTACAAAAGCCTTCATGAAATATATTCGGTTGAAAATAAAGATCTAGCGAAATTTTGGTTCTTTTAGGGACGAAATGACTTACAAAATTAGCGTTATTGGCAAAATAGGCTAAGTCCCGTTTGCACAACTTGCCGAGAGCTAAAGTTAGGATTTTATCGGCCGTATAAAACGTGTTCCATTATAACAACTTTACCTAAACCTACCAGGCTTCTTTAGCTAATCGCTTTTTTTTGGTTAACCCTGCAGCCCCACGTTCAATAAATCACTTTCAAGTTGCTCACACAAACAGCTAAGCGAGGTAAACTTGCGAACAGCTGCGGTAGAGCTTGTCATTGTCTTTAGAAAAGCAAGAGTGGAAGTAGGGAAGACCGATATGATCGTTTCTGATGAGTTTATTGTTACTGAAATTCTGGACGAGTTAATAATTTGGACAGATTTAATGGTTCGTCAAAACATTAGTCTAGATATGGGACGGCAAATTACGAATTGGTATGTCAAAAAATACCCCTTAGCGTTTGGAATAGAAGTGAAGCTCTTGTTAGACACATTATCAATTGTAATTGTAAAAAAATTGTCATCCCAGAAACACGATGAAAAACGTGAGAAAAGGAACACATACTCAAGACGGCCCAGTAAGCTTAAGAGTAAGCGCTGTATGGAGACTGACAGCAAGAAACGCATCAATGAGATTCGCTTATTACATGTGGAATCCAGCGAAGACTGGTCAACGGCGCAGAAAAATTACCCCGTAATGGCGCAAATTAAAGAAAGAAGGTAAAATACCGACTCAAGAACAAATTACTTTGGAGAGTTTACTGATGAAAGCGTATTGGGTGCAATGGAATAGCCTGCGAATGTTAAATAATATATGGGAAAGTACTGATGGCAAATCGGTTAAAACCCTATATTGTAGCACCGTCCTCTAAATCATGCAAAGTTGTGAGGAAATTCCATGACGTTACTCGTGGTGGACATCTTAGCATAACGAAAACCATAAAGAATATAATAGAAAGCTACTTTTGGGTCGGTTGCAAGCAAGCCGTGATTGATCTACTTCAGCAGCACAATTTTGGTTAAGTATCCGTGCCAGTGAATAGTAAGAACTCTTCCCAAGAGCAGAAAAAAGATTTAAGACGGAGGCTTGTTGACCAGATGAAAGCTAAAATCGATTGAGCGGCAAATTCAAAAGGCTTTGAAGAAGGTCAGGAAAAAAGGATTATCTCCCAAGCTGCAGACTCATTGGAATGGGCCACATAAGGTGATAAAGGAATTGAATGAAATCTAGAACGACTAGCCGATTTTAGAAAAGGAGAATCTGAGCCTATTCGGGACGAACAGGCTTATGTGGAGGGCAGTGTTACGAAATTACATTAATCTTAGAATAATTTATAGTTTTAGTTACAAGTCAACTTGTAAATTATAGTTTATGTCGCATTAGTTGAAATTGTTAATTGTTCCACTGTATTGTAGGCTTTAGATTTAATTGAAGAACTTAGATTTCGAAAAGAATGTTCTAGAATCGACTAGAAGGTTCTTGAATCTACTACTCTACTACTACTTTTGGTTGTGAACTATTAATACTGGTTAACTCATTAGTGTTTAGTTTTGTTTGTTTCGAGACATAAAATGGTTCAGTTCGTTACTTACAATAGTGGATAAATGTTGTGAACATTATAATTAATTTCAATAAAGTTTGTTAAGTTGAATAAGTGTGTATATTGATTTTGATTTGCAGTTTAAAGAACTTAACGGTTTGTCCTAAAGGAAGTTAACCGAAACGGGTTTATGAAAGGAAAAACGTAACATAATTCTGGGTCATTATAAGAAGTGAAGTTGATTTAATGATGTTCGTATGTCTGTCCGTTGAAATGGGGTTTCCGAAGACCCCAGATGTGATGGGGGCAGTTATAAATTTATGTCACATATTGTCCGGAATTGTTTGCTTTTGACTGAGATGTGAGCAAAAAACATTAATTAATGATTTATAATTTTACATATTCTCAGTTCAATACTGAAAAATAAGGCTCTTAGTCTTGTGTATGGATTAATTAAATTCCAATTCAAACAATGACTGTCTCTATTTTTTACCCAAAAATGCCTTATGGTTGTTGTTTTTTTTATTTTATTTTTATGTATGTCTGTAGAACGGCAGGAGCTAAAGTTTCCAAATAAGGTACAAGCATCTTGGTTATCAAAGCACAACATCCGACAAAATTTAGGCGAGATTGGACAAGTAAGCGTGTCACTTCCCATACAAATTCATTAAAGATTATTGTATATCCGTAGAACGGCAAGAGCCAAATAAGGTACAAGCATCTTGGTTATCAATTCACAACGTACGATAACATGTGGGCGGGATTGGACAAGTGGACGTGGCACACAGTTGAATTATTTATTTAAAAAAACGTTATTTTGGTATATACGGTTTGGCATAGCACTCTTACTTTTTTTTTTAACATTTCGTTAAGATTTTGGTCTCTAACCGTATATTGGTACTATTTTTACTTCAAGCAGCACAAACGTCTCTTGTGAAAGAGCTCAAGTGAGACTATTTAGTTTTATAAAATATGTGAGCGCACCAGTGATGCCATTAGGATATTCTTCTGTGTCCGGATTTATTTCATTGTGAATTAATATATGAAACTCTGTAATTGGAGTCAGAAAATATATTTCGAAATAACTATAAGAAATCAGTTTAATTGCTGATATGTACTTTTTTCCCATAAATTAGTGGAAAATCCCTTTTAAAAGACGTCTATTGACTTGAAAATTGCGTACATTAACTTTAACTTCCGTACTTTCGACCAATATAAATTGCAATAAGTTTTTTTAAATAGGAAAAAAATTCTTTAAAGAAATAACTTTTACAGCAACCCAATACCGGATGCAACATAAATGAATCAAAGAAAATGAATAACAGATCTTACATACATTTGAACGAACTAATACATATACAATTTATTCAATTATTTCTTGGGGACAGTTGTTTTTTTTTTTTTTTTTTGTTTGTTTTGGAGACTAAAAAGATTTTTTTCTTTCTTAATATGGCACGTGGGCGTTTAAAGGTGCGTTGTCGTCATCGCTATTGTCATTTATATGCCGACCAAACATTTCGATTTTTTTTCATGGAAAGAAAATCAAATCACAAAAGAACAAAAAGTTTAGGTCAACTTGATTTTTCATCAAACAGAGAAAACAGGGTGTGTTTGTTTGTTACAGCCTGCAGCGCGTTGCAGTCATCCATCGATACATATAGATTGTCTTAAATACCTTGAACAGACATTCGAAAACATAAACGAATGCAATGCCTTACGACATGTTGTCCCCAGAACTGTTGAGTGTGAGTAAATGGTTGGATGCATTACAATTAACGTTAACGAAATGTTTGTTATCCTAATGTGGGCTTTTCTTTTAGTGTTGTACTCGAATGTCATGTAGTTTGGAAGTTAGTTGGATTGAACTTATGTTGGACAGTCCCAACCACCACTGCACAGTGGAAGATTTTCTGGATAGATATTTCGCTTTATTTAATAAAGTTTCGCAGACATGTAAGTTAATGGTTTAAGTTTTGCAAAAACGTTTCATATGGCTACCGACATAATGAAAGTTTAGGTATGCGGTAAAGTCAAGATTCTTCTAAAACTGCTTGAAAAAAATAAAACTAGACATCTTGAAAGAGCTCAACTCGAGCCAACTGCAGGATCCATATGTCTAAAATTATTTGTATACAATGTTGGCATTAAACAGAGATTGGTACCAAACGATTAATCCAATTTTTGCCTTCTGTTTCCAATAAATCTGGCCGTATGGTGGCTTAGTATTGGCTTCCAATGATTTAACATTTACTGGTTTATGGGCATTAGCCAATGACTTAACATAGACCCATAAAAAGTAATCCAAAGGCGTGAGTCGCACGAACGAGGCGGTAGTGAACAGAACCGCTTTGGTAAATAAAGCTGTCACCAAATTGATTTTGCAATAAGTCAATTCTTAAGCGTGCTTTATGATAAGTTGCGCCGCTGTCTTGTTGGAACCAAATGTTGTTGATGATTAGCTGATTAATTTTTGGAAACAAAACTTCAGTCAACTTGGTGCGACAGCGCTCGCCATTCACCGTAACGGCAGCTCCTTGCTCATTTCGAAAGAAATAAGGAACGACAAAGAGTCAATTTAAAAGGATGTAATGGTGATTTGCTAACAGCTTGAAGAGTGTCTTCAAATAAGGCAATTTTGATAATTGACGTAGCCATTTAACCAGAAATTAAATTTATCACTCAACACAATTTTTCATTTAACACAATTCGAAGTGGTCTATGAATTGTGCAAAAAGATTAATATTTCAAAGTTAATTTCCACAACTTTGATTTTATGTTCTAGCGTTCAACGGTCCATCGTTACATGCCAAACCTTACTGAACAGAAAGTGATTACAGCTTGTCATTCTCAAATGTCAAATCATCGTTATCGATGTCGAGCGTTGTTAACTTTTTGCAGTCAAAACGCGCATAAGGCTAAAAACCAACATCTTTAAAAGATGTTCTATATCATTTTATTCAACTCTACATCTTTCGATTATTTTAGTGTCATCGCTAGAAAAGTGACAATAAGTTCGCAAGTAATTGTGTTCTATACCGCAAAATATAAAAAATTGAGATAAGATTGATTTTTAGGTAAACTTTTAGAGATCTGTCGATCTGTGTCATCAGTTTCCTCGTATCATTTATAGTTTTCAAAATATAAGACACTGACTTTGTGCTATACAGCTCTTCAGTGACAAGCTTCGTAACCTTTTGTGTTCTATATGCAAAAAATCGTGCATATGGAACAAAAACGTAGCAAAAATACTAAATAAAGAAAATAATTTTTTATTTTGTTCTATATGAAAGTGGAAATAAAGTTTGTAGTACTTTGGAACCCTTTGCATTGTCTGTTTTTGTTTTATTTCCTTTTTGTGACTTTACATTACAGTTGGCAAATGAAATGAAACAAACAAATAATAAAAAATAAAAACAAACAAACAAACAGTATACAAAAGCCGTTAATTTTTAATTAGGTCCGAGTGTTTTCTAATCGATGATATCAATGAAATGTTATTGTTACTTGTTGTGTTGTAAAATGGGATAATAGTAAATTAACCTTCGCTTAAGGCTAGTTTACACTATCATACTTTGTATTAATACATGTCAAAACCTCAACTAATATGTAAAAGTCTGATAGTGTATATATATACATGTGTGATGAAAATGACAAGTATTATGAAAAAAAGTTTGACTTCCCATACCACTTCATTGTTTTTTCATTGGATCAGGGTTGCATTTTATTTCATGTGTGAGTATTTATACTTTGTGTGATGGTGTGAACACAAACTGTTATGTTAAATTAGATTTTTTGCAGGTCGCAACAAAACTTATTAGATTTCTATCTCATAAAGTATAATGGAATACGTAAGACTTGTGAGATAGTGTAAACTAGGGATAGCAATTACTGATTTATTGATATTTTCTTTGTTATCATTTGCTTTTTGAACTCCAAACAATTTATTTGATGAACATCTTCAGAATTCAGCTATTAAATAGGTATCTTCGGAAAAAATTAATGATGTGAGAAGTTTATCTAACTTTTTATCGCTAGATACTATAAAAATCTGTTTAATACAACTTAAAAAATATTGACAACTTTTTCCCCCATATTCATAAACGATTATTTAATTTAAGAAACGTTTATTAAGGCAAATTTTCTTACAAAATTTGTTTTGTAAACCTTAATTAAATTTAAAATATTTTTATGAATACGGCAGTTTGTTTATGTTTTTTTTTACAAGCTTAAATTAAAAATCGAAGTCAAATGAATTTGTTTAATTATTTTTTTCTTATTTCATAGACGAAACTTACCTTGTTTTAAGATATTACCAAGTATTGCCTAAGTGGATTTATAAAAAACATAACTTTAAGATTTAGTTTAAAATTAAGTCAATATTATATGAAATAAAGTATTTGTTTCGTGAAAGGAAAATCTTTTCCAAGAACTGAAATTTTTTTTTACCAAAAAAAAAAAGAAAACAGAAACTCTAGAAATTTCCTTGGTAAGAAGGTTGCGACAATTTTTGCGGTTCATTTTTTTGTAACTAAAAACTAAACTTTAACAGCGATTTACCTAAAAAAACATTTTTGTCATGTAGAACACAATAACTTGCGTACGACGATTTGTCATGTTTTCCCTTTTATTGCAATGATTTTTCGTTAAGTATTTTTTATAGTTTTAAACAATTTGAACTCCAAATACATTTTTGTGTTTTCTTTTTAAATTTTGGCACTTGTGTCGAAAAAAACTTTTTTTTTCAAAAATGTTGACATTAATGTTTGATGGTAGATGAGAGCAACGTAATAGCCTTTTTACACTGATCAACAATTTCCGAAGATGTTAACATCTTTCGATAAGAAATACATAGGGCTAAAAACCAACATCTTTAAAAGATGTTCCTTTCTCATTTTATTCCATTCTACATCTTTCGATTATTTTAGTGTCATCATTAAAAAAGTGGCAATAAGTTTTATTATTATAGTGGCATCACTGACAAATAAAATTGGTTTTGAAAGCCGCGTTACCATTTCCAAAGTTTTCTCTTTTCTTGCAATGTTTTTTTGTTAGGTATTTTTTAAATTTTTATACAAACTGAACTTCAAATACATTTTTGTGTTTTCTTATTAAATTTTGGCACTTTTGCAGAAAAAAAACATTTTTATTCAAAAATAGTGACATTTTTATTCAAAAATGGTGACATTTTAGTTTGATGGTATATGTTAGATGTGACCAATGTAAACGAGTGTTTAGCATTTTCTACATCTTTGATGGTAGATGTTGATCGGTGTAAAAAGGCTTTAAACAAGAGCTTCACATTTTCTACATCTTGATGGTAGATGTTAGATGTTGATCAGTGTAAAAAGCCTACTAGCTATTGGTAAGTTGGGAAAACGTTCCTTAAACATTTTTTTTTTTGGCAATTTGAATAAAATTAGCTAATCAGTATTTCTGACTACATTAATTTTAACAAGTTGCTTCTTGAAGGCATGATTAACCTGCGAATAAATTTAATTGAGTACTAATTGTGCTTGCCGTTTTTAAGAGGTAATTTAAACCTCGCAGCATTGCCATACTGAATAACAACAAATGGCAGCAACATATTTAAAAATCAATCCACTAAGCATTTCATACAGAAGAAGCAGAATTTTCGCCCTTTTCATTCTTATAAAATGAAAATTTATTCTTATTATTATTTTTTTAGGTTTTCATATATTTCAGAATCACTAAAGAATAATCCATTTTACTGTTTTCTAAAAAAAAATGTTATCAGCTGCTTTTGTTATACATGTGTATGTGCTGACATTTGATGATTAAGTTTAAACCACCAACATTGGCCGCTAAAACTGGCAAATAAAAATAATTAATCCTCATCTTAAAAACTAAAAACACAGATTAAAGATGACTAAATCTCTAATCTCCATTTTAAAAACCCACCCTTAAGAATCAATCAATTTTCCCACTGTGCATCTCCGCTATTAACTGCTTGAAAGTTTTGCTAATTTTTTTTGTCTTAAATTGGCCTTTTAATTTGAGATTTATGTTTGGGCCTCATTCATTTATCTTGTTTTTTTTTAATTTTTCTCCAAAATTTTGTATATTTCTGCTTGATTGAAAATTGGTTGGTTGTGTGTGGCAGATGATTGATTGTTGCAAAAATTTAAAGTGATGTGAAAAATAAAGTTGTTAAAAATCTTTTTAAGATTTCTTAAAAGTCTATGAATATAAACAATTTCTTAAATATGAACTTTGTCTTGCATGTACACAGATAAATGGATAAATATTTATTTATTATGATCGCATATGGCAACGATGACAAAAACAAAGTTAGTTGGATCAAGTATGATTCAGAAGGCAGTAAACAAAGAGATAAACCTTTTTGGAGGGCATATTAAGGGGTATATTAAGTTTGTCATTCCTGTGAAAAATATATATTTATATTTTGGTTCCTTGAGCAATTCTAAGTAGGCTCAGCCATGTCCGTCTGTCTGTTGAAAACACGCTCACTTTCTAAAGACTCAACTGAATGGAACAATAGTGAAATCAACATTTTAGTTCTTCTAAGAGGTACTTTACACCATAAGTCTAACGTATTTTCAGGAAAATACTACACCATAAGTCTAACGTATTTTCAAGAAAATACAACTTAACAATCGTACTTTACAATTTTGTGAATAATTTTCATAGGCCCCATATAAAGCCCACTCTCGTAAAATACTTTAGTACTCCTCAAATCATAACATATATTAAATACTATGGTAGTAAAATTCGGCACTCTGTAGATTTGGGCAAAATCGTTCCTTTTGTGGAATCGTTCCGACCGATCCGAAAGATCAAAGGAAGTAGGTCGTTCATCGTTCCGGTTTTTTACTTTGAACAATGAATTAACGAGGAACGAAAAAACTTCTCGGTCGTTCGTTAAAACGTCAACAATCAAATATTTGCTATTGTTTGTTGTTATGTTGTGGCGTAAGAACTACCTACATTAAAATTACATATGTACATATGTACATATGTATTTTTTAAAATGTTTGTAAAAAATAATAAGTGGTATATTGCTAACATATATTTCATTGGATCACATTAGTAATTGATTTAATTAGAAATGTTTTATATGTCACGACAAAAATTCGCAATTGATCAAACCTACAACAATACATGTGATCATCCAACTGATTGCAATAGCGGAACGAGGAACGAAAAAAAGGAGCTATTGAAAAAGTCCGCACCGTTCCTTTTAGGGTATCGTTCGATGGAACTAGGTCGTTCCGGAATGACACAACTCTAGCACTTTGCCAAAATTGGTTAATATCGATGCGTAATTTACCATATTCCACATATAAATCTAACTCTGGGACATCAATTAAATCAGGGTTTAAAAAACTGCAGTCGTAACCAAAAACTATCAAACAAAAAACCAAAAATGTGTGTACAACTTTTTGCTTTTGGAGTTAATTTGACAGCGACTACTTAAATTTAATTAATTAAATCAGAAGTAAAAGCAACAGCTTTTTTTTGGCCAATGAAAAGAAGTGAAAAAATGGCAGTTTTTCTACTTTGGCTGCAGTTTTTTAAACGCTGATTTAAATACGAATAAAATCGTAACAAATATAGCGATTGTTCTAAAAGTTGGCACAGTTTAGCACTTTATAGCTAGAAATAAGACGGGATCACTTTGTAATAATCGGTCCATAACTCAACAAATCAAGCGGCCTTCCAAAAAGCAATTACGGAAGCTTTACATTCGAAAAACTGCTTATTGCTTAAAACGGTATTAAAAACTTTATCTTATTAAGGCTTGTTAATACTGGAAATCACTTTAGAGATTTTTGAAATGAACGATACATAATTTACGATAGGTCCAATATAAAATCCTCTCCTGAAAATCGCTTTGAGACGCATAATAATATTTCTGAAATAAATCCTGATATTTTATATAAATTAGGCAACGATTATTATACTGTTAGGACAGGTTATTTTATAAAACCTTTTAATCAATTATACAGCCATGTCACAGAGTATAATTCCGTTCGAAATCGCAATTCATTTCGAATTTTGGTGCTTCAGAAAATGACAAAAACATTTTCGGAATGAAACCATTTTTGTTTTCATGACCGGAATGGGATTTTTCTGTATCTGAATGGCCAAAAAACTATCAATAAACAAATATGTTTTCTTTGATACCGAACGGAATCGTATCTACTCTGTTTTCATATGGAGCCCACTCTCGGTGGAGGTTGCACTGGAAAGAAAAATCAGTCCATCCGTACTTAAATCAATTCGAAACGGTAGCAATAGTACGGAAAGTACGGATTTTCTTGAATCAAGTGCAGAAAGATTCCAGTGGGAATACTGAAATTATCCATATTTGATAAAAAATTCGTACTTGAAATAATCCGAAAATGATTTAAGTGAAACTAAGATTGTATCAATCTCAAAATGCGCTTGATTCAAATATTTTAAAACTGATATAATCCTGCATTCGTATTTGAAATAATGCAAAAGTTTAATTAGATTGATTCTAACCGAAAACACTTACCCCTGAGCACCAGAGACAGCAGGAGAATATTATTTTGATTGCTTTACTTACCCGTTTTACACCTAACAGAATTTCAATTAAAAAACAGCATCATTAGCCTGGCATGTTCCTGCTTTAAAAATTTTATGTACATATTTAACTAAAAAAAAAATATGAACTAAATAGGAACTAAATGTAAATAATGGTCGTCTTCGATCTTGTTCTTGTGTTTTTGTTGTTTCTATACAAAACAAGCAAATCGCAAAACGTGTACGGTGTTGTCGTTGGACGCACAAAGAATGCAATGCAGACAGATGAGACTAGTAAAGTATATGAGGTTAAAACTCACACTTTGTAATTTTACACTCAGAGTGACACTGTCGACGAAAAGTACAATCTTTTTTTTTTGACTTGGTCTAAGAATTTTTAACTTATTTTAAGATATGTATACCGGTTTGGTGTTTGCAAGTTATCCCATTTAGGATTGTTTCAAATACGTTTTAGTGTCATTGGTACTTAAATTTTAAAGAACGACTCGTACGAAAGTGAGTATAAAAAACTTAATTCATCCCGAGTGTTTTTCTTTCTGTGTATCAATGATTTGGCACAGCAAAATGTAGCACTTTTACTTGTTGAATTAAAGTGAATTTTAAAAAGTTCTATTAAAGCACTTTTAACATTTTTTTTAAAGGTTAAGAAGAACCTTAACCAATTTAAAATTTGAAAGAATTTTATATATTTTTTAGTCTTCACCGAGGCCACTTTTTCATGTAAAAAAATCGTATGTCTTTTTCGAATTTTGCAATGTATAAATAAAAAAAAAAAAAAGTTTAAGTGTATTTACTTTGTATTTTTCGTTAAAAAAATATAAATAAATAAAAAAATCTCACCTTAGTTTAAACAGGTGTGTTTTTATTTAATTTTGCATACAAACAATTCATTTACGCCGCATTGTAATTCTTAAAATTAACACTTTTTGCCGTAAGATTTTTTTTTCTTACTTTTTATATATTTTTCGTATTTTGATTATAAATATCAAGAAGAGGCATTGCTTTAACATTTTATTTACATTCATTTAAAAACAAACATTATTAAACTGACCACACAGAAAAAAAAACACACATGCATGTTTACACATAAAATTATTTATACACAAACTTGTTTATAAAGTTTTATATTTAATTTTAAGTTCGCATTTGTCCAGAAACCCACAAGCCCATTTTAGTACGAAAACCTTAAAAGTAAAAATAAATGTAAAATGTAAGTCAAATATCGGCGATTGCCATCAAAATACGCGCATTAAAAAAAAAAACTTTAAAAAAATTTCTTAATTTACAAACGTTATCAACAAGTTTGGAATTTCTTGCAGCCGCAAAATGTGAATTAATGATATTTTTAAGAATTAACCGCAAATAGTATGTATATATAAGGTATTCTTAACTTTAAAATAAAATAACAGTATACCCTGCACAGTGGAACATTTAAGTAACATATTAAAGAAAAAAGTTCTGCGGTTTACAAAGATTTTGTTCATGTTTTAAAAGATAGAAACTATTAAGGATGTTTTTTTAAGAAACAGATGCAAATTTCATATGGATTAAAAAGAAGGGGATGACGAACTAGTTCCATGGTGCTACCAATACCTCCATTGAAATTAAATTTAGGCACATGTGGCAATGCGAGAAACTGGATCATGTGCTAACACCATGGCTATGCTTTAACCAGGGCTGTGGGACGTTTTTGTACCGGAGTCGAAGTATCCACAAAAACTCGCTACTTCGACTCCAAAAAAAAAAAAAAAATGTTAAGAGGAACTGATTTAAAAATTTTAAAGTCAGAAAATAAGGACCAGTCTGCTTTACATATTGCACTGGTTCACGGAAGGAACATCAGCGGCAAAATAGGCATTTTCGTTGATAGCCAGGCGGCTCTGATGTCACTAAAATCACATAAAACAACGTACATTATCGTCAACCAGTGTAGGGAGGAACTATCCAGACTGGACAGCCTATCTGATATTGCCTTAATTTGGGTCCCTGCGCATAGGGACCATTACAGTAATGAACAGGCGGATGGACCGGCCAAGACTGGAGCCGCTCTTGATATTTCACTGGGTTTGCCAGTCGCTGGGAACTATCAGAGGCGAAATCTTCAGACACTTTCTAGATATGCCTGACGATAACTGGAAGAAACTAGATGGCTGCAGGGCTACCAGAGTAACGTGGCCCACTATGACATAAGTCGCTCTGAGCGACTTCTCAACTTTAATTGGAGAGACGTGTCGAGACTTTATACGTGCTTACTGGTCACTGGACGATCAGTAAGCAAGCTATGAGACTCGGTCCCCCTTTAAATGAATGCTGCCGCAGCAGTCAAACCGGAGCCAATGTCGACTCTACTTGCAGCACGTCTAGATCTGTGCTTGCTACCACGTTAACCAACTAAGTTTTGGGTTGGACGAGATCTTGATTCAAGATATATTTTTTGGTGACTTAGTAAATAATTTTGCCGGTAGAGTGACCCCCTTCTGGCTCGGAAGACTCCTAATCTTTTATCAAAATTCTTAATCACGTTTTAAAATAAACTGTTGTCAATATCTGATATATAATGTTGTTTTTAAGCACTTGAATTGTTGTGGAAATATTGATGTTCTTTTTCGATGTGCTTTGAAGATTAATTGAAGATTTATATATTTTTGCTGAAAAAGTTTTGAGAAAAACGCGTTTCATCTTATTCTACACCCTTTTAGGTACCAGAATCCACTCTTAAGTCCAAACTCGTTTTTTGACACACAAGCCCCCTTTTGTCGGGGAAGGTCACATATAATTTTTTGTATGTAACAAAATGTATTAACAAAGTGGCCTCAGTACTACAACAATGAAACGATAGAAAAAACAACAGGCATTTTGGTGCTAGAATTGAGACGGCAAATGTCAAAATGCCTTTATAAAAAATGTAAATAAACAAAAAAAATGACACCAAACGTTACATACGAAGAAAATCACTGCAAACAGCTGCGCTTGTGAGGTCACTTTATTAGTACATTCTGGTATGTAATAGGGCCCATACACAACACCATCATGATTGTACAATCAAGTGATTGTGCAATTAAGCTTGAAGCACACAACACACCAGCATGCTGGTACAAAATTAATTTTTTACCAAAAATTGTGTGGAAAAGGTTGTAATGAATAACGATAAAATTTGTGCTGCTGTTATTATTGCTATTATCCTAAAACGAAAACGAATAAGGATTAAAAAAAACGTGTTTGGATGAAGATATGGCTAAAAAACAAAGAACTAGGTCATACTAAACTTCTAAAAGAATTGACAATCAGCGCAGAAGATGATTTAAATAACTTTTTAAGAATGAATAAATGTCAATTTTATGAGCTACTAAACAAAGTAACGCCGTTAATAATTTAGCAAAAAAACAATGATGAGGGATCCAATTTCACCATATGATCGGTTGGCAGTCACTCTGAGGTTTTTAGCCAGTGGAAATAGCTTTTATTGTTATTGAAACTTTTTTTCACCACTTTGTCTCTATTTGCTTCTTGGTCCATCTCTTTTAATTTGTCTACCATTTTATTGTAGCATTGGCTTTTTAAATCACGATTACAGAATTCCGTACTTTTAACTTTCCACACGCAAGGCATTGTTTTATAAAGTTCGAGAAATTCTCCCCAAAATATTTTTTCTTTGGCATTCATGTTTTAAATTTTGTATTTTGTGGTGTTTATTCCTTGACGATTTTACATTTATGAGCTAACTTTACAGCACACGATACAATCATGCTGGTACAATCAAAAAAATATCAAACTATTTTTGATAAAGCACCATCAGCTGGTACAATCACACCACAAGCTCATACACGGTCAATCAGCTGGCACAATTACTTGATTGCACAATCATGATGGTGTTGTGTATGGACCCTATAATTCAATTTTTTTATTTATTTCAATTCAGGTATTTTATTAATTATTTTATTTTAAATTTAAAGAATTTTGAAAAACCTTGCCATTTTTCCAGGCTGTTATGTATAAAGTTTTTTTTTTTTAAAATGAAGTACGAGTAAATTTGCAATTTATTTTAGCATAAATATATAAATATTTAAAGTTAAAGCTAAAACCGAGGTTTTTTGGTTGGTTTCGGTTTTTAGTCGTTAAGACCGCCGTTTCGATTTCGGGTAAAACCAAACAGCAATCCTTAAAAAACTACCAATTGCCCAAAAATGTGATTGAAAAATAACTTTTTTTTTTAACTGGGTTATTTTAAAAAGCCTCATATTTTTGTTCATAAATTTTTTTATTGACTTACCCTTTTAATAAAACCTACTTAAATGCGTGATATTAACTTTTAAAAAATATTTAAAAACAAAATTTAATAGCTCTTTATTGATTGTCATCATTGCAAACACCTGCAGCCACCCAAAAAATACCAATGTATTCTCATTATACTCTAGAGCATTTAAAATTCAAATTAAAAACATTTTTGTTTTTTAATTGACCGTCAATAACAATTTAAAATGATGACGCCACTACACAGATCACTTGCCAGCTGAGTCAACAAAAATTTACAAATAATAAATTAAAAAAAAATTTTATTTTCTGTTCAGCTTAAATGCCACACAAGACATCGGCAAAGATGGCGGCAATAAAATCTTGGTTAAAGTTACATATTGAAATTAACATATTTGAATAAAGTAAAAAACTTAAAACTATTTTAAATCATCTTTGAGTGGAGTGGTTAAGCAAACTAATCAGACGTGTTACTCATACGCCTTCGAAAATACAGTGGAGCTGATTAAGGAATTAAAGGTCAATATTAAAAGAGAAAGATTAAAGCTAAAGAAAAGGATCCTCTGAGGACAGTAGTTTAAAACTATTCGATTTTTTTAATCGGCTAGTCCGATCGATTGGTATCGGCTCTTAGCGACTTTTCGAGTACGACGTTCTTCCACGTTTAACGTCGATAAAGATGTATACCGAGATATTTTACATTAAGGTATAACTTGGTTATTGATTTAAGTGGGAGGAAGTGATGTGTATAAATTTTTGGTCATTGGCCGTTTTTCCCACTATTGAAATGTATATATATGGTCCTGACAGTATCAAACTGCTTCATCAGCAAAAGTTGTGGATAGTTGTTGGTAGACATGTCTGAAGTATATATCAAATACAATAGAGTGCCAAAATTGCTTCCCCATTGTATCCCTGCATTTAGCACTTGAGGAGAACTTATAATATTTCCTTCCTTAATAACAAATTTTCGACCAATCCATAAACTCTCCAACAGCTTGTGAGAATTTATACGTAAGCTTAACAAAAAAGTTATAAAGATTATAGAAAAGTATGTACACGAATAATTATTAGTTCTTATAGTAAAATAATATATCCGACAACCCCCTAGACATTTAAGAAAACTATACTTCAATATTAAAGCCTTAACGAAACAAAGCGTTACGAGAAGACGGCTTACCACCGGAACTCCATTTCGATTGAAGTTAAGAGAGCTACGAAATTCGTGGACAAAAGACGCCGTAGCAAAACTGCCCTAGACAAACGAACCTACAATATCTGACAAATGGAGGGGAATAGAAAAAAACACAAGGCTATCATGTATAGAACAAATACCACTAGAAGAGTAGGCAGGATTTTGTATTGCTGTTTCGACCAGATGAACATCCTTTGCATAATAATAGAGCAATAAACTAAATGGAGTACCCCGCTGTACTTCTTTTTTATTTACTTAAACAAAATCATTTGATTCAATAAAGCGCAATGCCATAAAAAAGGCTCTGCGTATAAAAGAAATATCAACGGGGCTATTAGTATGAGAAATTTTGGGAGACCAGAATTGCCGTGCTTCGAAGCTATGTCAAAATGGGACTAGGACCGAGCTGTCTTTTTTCAGGGAGTCGAAATGGTTCGAGGCGGCTGATGGACACTGGTCGCAGGCTCAGTCTATTACAAAGGGACCGCTATAAAGGCCCAAGTGAGCCGCCCTCATATCGGCTAACAATTGAACATAGCCTTATGATACCGCAGGACTAATCCGAAAAGCAAATCACTAATCACTCACCCAGGTAAACAAACCCCGTGACAAGGAAAGCTGTTAGTTTCTATTTTAATATATTTATGAAGGTTCTCCAGGGGTGCGCATAATGAACGTTATGATTAAATTAGTGACAACATTTTTTGTGTATGTTTTTTTCAGAATTAACTTTAAAAACTTTTGAAATGTATAATGGATAGAATAAGCAGAGAACAACGTACCATAGTTGTTTCATTTTAATTTGAAAGTCATAATTCGATTTTTTAGATACAAAAATCATATCTAATGATGAAGGATCAGGCCCATTTTCTTTGACCTTTATATCCATTCACCTCAATAGATATATGTGGCACGGAGAACCCAAGAACAGTTGTTGAATATCAAATGCACCCACTTAGATGGTGTGAAATAACTTCAGAAAATAACAATAAAACTGAACTGGCAAATTTGATTTTTTGTTGTTTTCTGAAAAAAACAATAAAATGAAGCATATTGTCTTTTAATTTTGTTTTTCCTTTTACCCACTTACAACTATACTTCGAGTCGGAAAAAGCCAACCAATTGAAAGGGATAGTAAGAAAAGATAAAATCACTGTTTATTGTTTTTGTTTTGTTTTGGCTTTGATATTGTCACAGGAAAGACTTGAAGTGTTTATAATTCTTATTCGCTTTAAGGTTTTATTTGATAATATTTTCAGCTTCTCTCAAATCTTTGGAAAAGGTTTCCTGATGATCTGGCCGAAGCAACCAGTGAAATGTGCCAAGAAGCTGGCTTTCCCTCAACAATAAATTTCAGTATACATACTCATCATATATGAAAAATTGGTAATTTCGAACGTCATACAGAAATCTTATTAGTAATAGGCACACTCAAAAAATTATGTAGTTAAATTCAAACGAAAATTCATTTGAAACAACTTAAAATTCATTAAAAAACGGATCATTTACATTTCATTTAAAACAAATGATTTTTAAATTCATTTTTAATTTTTTTATTTATTAAACAGCATATTCCGTAAAATTTAATAGTTTTTACTTTTAAAAAATATATTTTAACAGAAAAAAATCAAACTACATAACAAAATAAATACGGAAAAACATTATTTTTTGGTAGTTTGTTTTTTGAATAACAAACACAAACGTTGAAAAATAAAATTATTCGTTAAATAACTAAATTTTTATTCAATTTTAACCGTACGGAAAACGAATTTAATAACCCACAATCAGTTACTGTAATAATTTTAGAAGTGCAGGGAAACCAAAAATGTGCAATTGTATATTTTCCCTTGTGCGACCGATAATGGCAGAAACAATATATTTAACCATTTTTAGAGATTTTTATGAATTTTGGCATCGATTTGTTTGTGCATATTTCTGCATATTTTACCGTTTGGATATTTGTTTTGCATACTTTGGTTAAAAGAGCCTTTTTGCAGCATATTTTAAGTTTTTATGGCATATTTTACTTTTTTGAGGCTTATTTTAATATACAAGTTAATTAAGAAGAGCTATTCGTAAAGTGCTATTGTAGATAATTTAATCATTAAAATTTTAGCCCTAAAATCCCTTTTAGATAAAAAATCTCATATGGATGTTAATATCTAGATAATATTCGGTACAAATATCTCTTTTATGAATTAATATAACTCTGGTTTTGCGAGCCGATGACGGCCCATCTTTTCCAAATAGGGTAAAATCTCGCAAATTCGACTGTAAATACTATGAAGTTGTAGCATCTACAACCTAACCTTAAAAATACTTGCTTAAAAAATATCATTTTGTTAATTTTTTAATAATAATTTTTTGTAAGAAATTGAAAAAATAAAACACATTAAATTATTCTTGAGTAAACTTAAAACTGGATAACATAATTTTTATAAAGTTAAGCTTTACCGGTT
Organism: Pollenia labialis; assembly: GCA_949318255.1. NCBI lineage: Eukaryota > Metazoa > Arthropoda > Insecta > Diptera > Polleniidae > Pollenia > Pollenia labialis. The sequence goes on along the minus strand of OX439140.1, from coordinate 69,028,237 downwards.
ATAATTTTAGGATTGTTTTCATTAAATGGAACTGTTATGAAATTGTTGAATATTTCGTTTTCAAATTACCAATTTTTTAATTTTTTTGGGCATATTTTTAACAATTTACAGGGCATATTTTCAAGATTTTACTGCATATTTAATGCGCATAAACGTGTTTCTTAGAGCATATTTCTGGTTACCCTGATAATAAGTTTTGAATTCCAAAAAATAATTTTGAGAACATTGGATCATATATTTTCGGAAACCACGAATTAATTGGGGTTAATATGACTGGTATCCTATGCCAGGCAATGATTGAGCATTTTTTTGGGCCTTAGGTAGAAAGCAACCAAGAATTGAGGCACCAACAAGTTTAAGGCTCAGCTCAAAAAGCTCGTCCAACTATGGATGTTTTTATTTGGCGATACTTTTGCGCTACCCGATATAAAGTAATATAAAAAACCAAAATACTTTATGTTATTAATATTATAAACTTATAACCAACAAAGCAGACATAATCTGATATTCAAAAAAGTGTCAGGAAAATAACTGTCTATCCCCCTCCCACTGTTTAATGCTGATAAAAGTGCTTGTACGCTAAAGCCAATAATAAAAAATACACAAATGTCTTAATCACTGATAACACAGCTCAGAAGGAATGGACAGACATTTATTTGCCTTAATGCGAATGTTAATGGTTTCATCTATAAAAAAATGTTTACTCTAGTTACGTTACGATTTAACAAAAAAAAATTAAAACAAAACATATTGTTTTTTTTTAATATTTCAGTAAATATTCCTACAAATCTTATCACTAATTATTGTGTTTACAAATTAACTTGTTGATTTTTTTTTTGTTTTTTTAATTTTTTTCACAATAATTTCCGTTGTAAATCTTCTGAATATGCCAGTATTTATGGATGTATTATGGGGTTTTAAAAACAAGATTATTTCAAAAATTGTGAGATGTTTTTCTTTTCAAATTTTTTTTTGCCGTTTTACTATTTTGGCGCCAGACTTAGTTTTTCATCTTCGGTCGAAAGTAGTTTAAGGCAATAAGTTGTTGCTTTTTTTAGTTGTTGTCCACTCTAAAGTCTGATTATATTGTGAGTTCAGTTAAGTGGTGTTTTGACTTCGCTACTGTTGTTTTTATTGAGTTAAAGTTAGCGATTTCATATTCAAAGCAATTAAATAATTTTTTTTTGGTTTTTAAATTATGGACTGATTGTTTTAGGCTACAAGTTCCTATAAGTGAGTTGGGTTTGCTGGAACGTTTGTTAAAGGTACTCACTTTGGAAAATTATACTATTAATCGTAACACTGTGCAAGAAATTGACACTTTTTTGTTTGCAGCTTCGTTTTTTACATGTCTGCAAAAAATTAGAAGTCTACCTGCATTTTTCAATTTTTTATGAATTTTTAAAAAACAAAAATTTCGAAATTTTGATAAAAAAAATGAATTTTTTTTTAAAAAAAAAAATTAAATAATGTTTATTAGAAAAAAGTTTTACTTTTCTCTAAGGAAATTTTATTGCGGTATTTCCGTTTTTTTAGTAATTTCAATTAACTGAGCCTTTTTGAGTCACGCGAACATATGTTGTGCAACCTCCTCCATTTTCGAAATAACGGTATATCTCGAAAACCAGAGCCAATCTAAAAAACATCGATTACCACTGGATGCAGCGTACCCGAATTATGTTCAAACGGCTTGTCTGTTTTTTTAACTAGCATAGTGTAATTATCATTCGCCCTTATCTTAAATAAAATTTCCCTCAAAATGTATCCTCTTTTCCCTAAAACCTGATGGAAAAATCTACACATTTTTTATTCGCGATATGCGTGATTTTTAATCGCACATTTGGTTTACATTTAAATTTGAACCTAAAATTTTTTGTTTAATAATTTTTAATTAAGAACTACAAAATTAGCTTATAAAGCGGTATTATTTAACTTGTTTATGTACAACCAAGCATTTCGTTGATTGCAGACTTCGATTGAATCGCAAAGTGGCTTTTTGCTTGTTCGTCGTTTAACCAAAGTAAACTTTGCATGTGCGAAATAGTGGATAAAAATAAAGGTGCATTCCTTTTGTGTGAAAGACAGTATGGCTTTTGTAGAAGTCGTTCTAAGGGAGAACTATTAGCATTTCTTTCGGAACGTTGGAGTCGTTCTTTTCACCAATTTGGCAAATCAAAGTGGTTGCTTTAGATATTTCCAAAGCGTTTGATCGTGTAAGGAACGGATCACTCGTTTTAAAACTTATTGCGTTTGGTCTCGGTTGTGATTTCTCGTGTTGTTATAAATGGTTTCTCATCGGAGGAGTTCCATTTGAGTTCAGGGGCAGATCAAAGCAGCTTAAGTCATTCATTTTCATTTCATCATAACCCAAGCCTTGCTGAGGTTGAAGCTATGAGGCAGGATATGAACGAGGCACTCAATCATGACCTTACGGCTCGTAAGATTCAATGTTGTATGTTGAACCATAGACGTCTTGTGAAGTCAGCGTCATCGTATCTATAGGAGATATTTGAGAGATCAGACACTCTTGATGTTCTAGGCGTGAAAATACAATGAGTTGGTCTTTGGAACCAACATGTTTTCCTATTGTCGAAAGAAGCATTTAAGTGTCTTGTTTTGTTCAAACGGCACAAGAACAACTTCACTTCGTCTGATTTCCTCACTATTTATACCGCCTATATCCGACCGAAAATACAACTCCCATATCTTGGCCGGTGCTTCAAGGTCTATCTTGAAGCTTCTGGATCGGGGCAAAGGAGTGCGTGGAAGCCCATCAATGACAGTACGGTATCCTGCCCTATTGACTCATTGGAGCATCGCTGGAATTTGGGTTGTGCATTATTGTTCTATCGATATTACCACGGTAAGTATTTAGCTGAGATGGCCGAAACCATATCTGAGACGCGGATGCATGCCCGTAGTACTCGCCTTTCCAGAAGATCCCATTCGTTCTTTGACCACTGTTCAATGTGTCGCACAACACATTACAGAGAAAATTTGTTTCTCAGTCGAATTAGCCGTATATGCCACCTACTTCCGGAAGAAACTGGCAACCCTGGAATTATGCTTTAAAATTAGTGTTACAACAACAATGAACAAGATCCATGAGGAAAGACCAAGAATATAGTTCGATTAGCGGTATATTTTTTGGTTTGTTTTGGATGCTATTCTAACGTCACGTACGTGGTGCAAAAACAACATTTGTCTTTGTCATTTCTATTTGGCCAGTCTTAGGTGTTTCAAAATAAAAGTTCAAAGCAAGATATTTGCTGCAAAAAAATATTGATCGGAATTTTTTTTAAATTGGTATAATCAAAATTTTATAAGCTTTTAAAGCTCGTCACGTACGATATTGTAAGTACTAAAATGCAACTAAATGCATCATCTTATTATGTTAGTATTAAGTTTAAATGTGGTCAAACCTTGTTTTATTACAATCAAAAGCGTCTTACAAAATTTTTTTGGAATCGGTCCATTTTTGACCATAGCTCCCATACAAGTGCTACTCCCGAAAATAGCTTTAATGTTATAACTTCCTTAGAAATGTTGGCATATAATAAAATTACTCTTATATAATTCTTAACCTCATAGCATAATTCTATTCTGGCGATCTTGATTTGCCATGGGTCCCAAATAGGGTACACTCTCAAAAAAAAAATTGTTTTAAATATTATAGTGTAGGGTGTCATATGGTCGGGCTTGACCGACTTTTCTAACTTCTTTGTTTTAAGTCTTTATATGCATACATATATTTACAAAAAATATTTTTCATGCCTTGTAAATACTATAAAAGAAAAATCTGTCACGTACGGTATGTCACGAACGATATAACAGTTTGTTCATTATTAAACCATCCAAAAAAAAAAAAAAAAATTTCCAATTACGGATTATAAAGTAAAATATCTGGTTTAATGTTAAAAATTTAAAAAAAGAAGAAAAACCTCTCACAATTCGCAGGTTTTCATATTTTTTTACATTCACCCCAAAATCACTTCCCTTTTATGTCACGTACGATATGCACTTACTTTGCTCGATATTTTGGACAACAAGGTTCCGAATTTAATAATTTTTTTTTCATATATATTACCCCCTAAATGAAACATAATGATAAAAAAAAATGTCCAGTTAATACTATTTTGGCATATTTTCTATCTCTCTGAAGGTGTACAAATGTCACGTACGATGACATGGAAATGCCCATATGTAACTTAAAAATGGCCATTGTATATTTTGCATTTAATCTTCTAGTTAAAATGTTTTAATTACCATCTTAAAAAAAAATGTAAATAAAAACTGTTTAAATTTCAAAAGATTTTGTTATTCGTGCTAAATTCCCAGTTTTTATTATTGATAAAAACACTTGAAATTTATTGTTGATGGGATAAGCTATTCCTATGCGCATTTTACTGGTTGCTTAGGCCAGATCATCAGGAAACTTCATCCATAAAGATTTTAGAAAAACTAAAGATATTAAACCAAGTAAAAATGTTAAACGTAAAAGACTTATAGCAACAGTTCCACTTGTAATAATATCAAAGCTTAAACAAAACAACATCAACAATAAACAGTGCGTTCATCTCGTCTTACATTCCCCGCTACAATTAGTTGAAATTCTCTCAACATTAATTGTAGTTGTAAGTAGGTTAAGAAAAACAAAATAAAAACAACAACAACTTACAAAAGATGTTGTCAATTAAGTGTTTTTTAGGCCGTGCACCCGCCTGTTTATTATCAAAAAGTAATTTCAATTTTTGGGAATACAAAATTTAAATTTCAAAAGATTTTGTTATTCGTGCTAAATTTCCAGTTTTTATTATTGATAAAAACACTTGAAATTTATTGTTGATGGGATAAGCTATTCCTATGCGCATTTCACTGGTTGCTTAGGCCAGATCATCAGGAAACTTCATCCATAAAGATTTTAGAAAAACTAAAGATATTAAACCAAGTAAAAATGTTAAACGTATAAGACTTATAGCAACAGTTCCACTTGTAATAATATCAAAGCTTAAACAAAACAACATCAACAATAAACAGTGCGTTCATCTCGTCTTACATTCCCCGCTACAATTAGTTGAAATTCTCTCAACATTAATTGTAGTTGTAAGTAGGTTAAGAAAAACAAAATAAAAACAACAACAACTTACAAAAGATGTTGTCAATTAAGTGTTTTTTAGGCCGTGCACCCGCCTGTTTATTATCAAAAAGTAATTTCAATTTTTGGGAATACAAAATTTAAATTTCAAAAGATTTTGTTATTCGTGCTAAATTTCCAGTTTTTATTATTGATAAAAACACTTGAAATTTATTGTTGATGGGATAAGCTATTCCTATGCGCATTTCACTGGTTGCTTAGGCCAGATCATCAGGAAACTTCATCCATAAAGATTTTAGAAAAACTAAAGATATTAAACCAAGTAAAAATGTTAAACGTATAAGACTTATAGCAACAGTTCCACTTGTAATAATATCAAAGCTTAAACAAAACAACATCAACAATAAACAGTGCGTTCATCTCGTCTTACATTCCCCGCTACAATTAGTTGAAATTCTCTCAACATTAATTGTAGTTGTAAGTAGGTTAAGAAAAACAAAATAAAAACAACAACAACTTACAAAAGATGTTGTCAATTAAGTGTTTTTTAGGCCGTGCACCCGCCTGTTTATTATCAAAAAGTAATTTCAATTTTTGGGAATACAAAATTTAAATTTCAAAAGATTTTGTTATTCGTGCTAAATTTCCAGTTTTTATTATTGATAAAAACACTTGAAATTTATTGTTGATGGGATAAGCTATTCCTATGCGCATTTCACTGGTTGCTTAGGCCAGATCATCAGGAAACTTCATCCATAAAGATTTTAGAAAAACTAAAGATATTAAACCAAGTAAAAATGTTAAACGTATAAGACTTATAGCAACAGTTCCACTTGTAATAATATCAAAGCTTAAACAAAACAACATCAACAATAAACAGTGCGTTCATCTCGTCTTACATTCCCCGCTACAATTAGTTGAAATTCTCTCAACATTAATTGTAGTTGTAAGTAGGTTAAGAAAAACAAAATAAAAACAACAACAACTTACAAAAGATGTTGTCAATTAAGTGTTTTTTAGGCCGTGCACCCGCCTGTTTATTATCAAAAAGTAATTTCAATTTTTGGGAATACAAAATTTAAATTTCAAAAGATTTTGTTATTCGTGCTAAATTCCCAGTTTTTATTATTGATAAAAACACTTGAAATTTATTGTTGATGGGATAAGCTATTCCTATGCGCATTTCACTGGTTGCTTAGGCCAGATCATCAGGAAACTTCATCCATAAAGATTTTAGAAAAACTAAAGATATTAAACCAAGTAAAAATGTTAAACGTATAAGACTTATAGCAACAGTTCCACTTGTAATAATATCAAAGCTTAAACAAAACAACATCAACAATAAACAGTGCGTTCATCTCGTCTTACATTCCCCGCTACAATTAGTTGAAATTCTCTCAACATTAATTGTAGTTGTAAGTAGGTTAAGAAAAACAAAATAAAAACAACAACAACTTACAAAAGATGTTGTCAATTAAGTGTTTTTTAGGCCGTGCACCCGCCTGTTTATTATCAAAAAGTAATTTCAATTTTTGGGAATACAAAATTTAAATTTCAAAAGATTTTGTTATTCGTGCTAAATTTCCAGTTTTTATTATTGATAAAAACACTTGAAATTTATTGTTGATGGGATAAGCTATTCCTATGCGCATTTCACTGGTTGCTTAGGCCAGATCATCAGGAAACTTCATCCATAAAGATTTTAGAAAAACTAAAGATATTAAACCAAGTAAAAATGTTAAACGTATAAGACTTATAGCAACAGTTCCACTTGTAATAATATCAAAGCTTAAACAAAACAACATCAACAATAAACAGTGCGTTCATCTCGTCTTACATTCCCCGCTACAATTAGTTGAAATTCTCTCAACATTAATTGTAGTTGTAAGTAGGTTAAGAAAAACAAAATAAAAACAACAACAACTTACAAAAGATGTTGTCAATTAAGTGTTTTTTAGGCCGTGCACCCGCCTGTTTATTATCAAAAAGTAATTTCAATTTTTGGGAATACAAAATTTAAATTTCAAAAGATTTTGTTATTCGTGCTAAATTTCCAGTTTTTATTATTGATAAAAACACTTGAAATTTATTGTTGATGGGATAAGCTATTCCTATGCGCATTTCACTGGTTGCTTAGGCCAGATCATCAGGAAACTTCATCCATAAAGATTTTAGAAAAACTAAAGATATTAAACCAAGTAAAAATGTTAAACGTATAAGACTTATAGCAACAGTTCCACTTGTAAACTGTTTAATTTTAGTAATTTGATCTTTTTTATATTCATCTTTGTGCTTTTCGTTATTTTGCCATATTTTTTACAGTACTGCCACTTGACGTTAATTTGTATCTATATTATTAAGAACAATTTAGTCATCGTCTATACGTCCAATTTTTGTTGCAGCTTATGAAATACCAGTCTTGGAATTTTAATTTAATTTTTATATTTCATATATAAATACGAATACACCTTCAGCCAACTTCAAGTTGAAAAGTGTGTGAAATACAAAACAAAACAGAATTGTAGAGTACATAAAACTGGGAACCCCTCCCTAAATTTCTCACCCCTCTTACCAAAAAACTCAAGAATTGCTGCAACTAAAATTTCAAGTGTGAACGTTGACTCACAGTAGGGTAGCCAGATTTTAAATTCGGAAAAACAGTACATTGAACACAAAAAAACAGTACAATCAAGAAAAAAACAGTACATTTTTTTTACGAAAACAACAATTCATTAAAATGATTATATATTTAAAACTTTTGATTGAATATGCAACAATTATATAACGAAAAACACTTAAAATGTGTAACGTCAAAGAAATGATTTTAAAAAAACACTAAAACGAAGCATTTGGCATACATTTTTTTTTTTAATTTGATAACATTCCTGAAAGCCATATAAGAAAGGAGAAAAGCCTAACTTAGCTTAAAACAATTTACTCGTTGATTGTGTAAGTAGGACTTTCTTTAAGCATATTGGTATTTAAAGCAATTTTCACCACACACATAGTTTCACAAATCATATAGAATTTGAGAAAATGTATGTGTCCTAAGTTAATTTTCCAATTTCAAACAATTTTTAAATTATTTACGGCAAATTTTACCAAGTTCAGCTATAATCTATAAAATGCAAAAAACATATAGTTTGGTGTATTTTTTTTTAACAAAATCTGAAAATATTAAAATAGTAAAAAATAAAATAAATAAAATTTATACGCTGAAGTTTTTTAATAAAATTTTTGTAAAAATTAACGTAGCTTTTCTTTATTTCAAAAGTAGAGAAAAATGGTCCTGAAAAGAATAAGGTATTTTTTAAAATTTTGAGCCTGGAAATTTTTTAAATTTGTACGTTTTCAATTTCACGTGATTTCGATTTCCAGAACTTGCCCAAATATTAAAAAAAAATTCTAGGAATTAAAGATAATTGCGTTGGAGTAAGTATTTATTTAGTATTTAAAAAATATAATATTTTTAACAAAATTCCGATTTTGTTTTTGTCTTTCTCAGGTGTTTAAAGGAAAATACTATTGGAAGAGGTTGTCATAAAATCATAAGTCTTTAAAATAATAACATGAGAATATGCAACTGCTGCGAGTCACCCATTATAATTAAGATTTCTACTGCGGATTTATGAGAAAAAAACGACCACAGCGTAAAAAATCTTATTATTTTAGAGCATTTTTTATTTGGAACACAACTTTTTTTTTAAGCTATGTACTGTTAAATATTAGGATATTTTCAAAATATGACTTTAACAGGGGTTTTCTTAATATCTTGGTTTTTTTGTAGACTGAACAAAAAAAAAACAGTACAAAAAACAGTACAAAGTGTAAAAAACAGTACATTTGCGTACTGTTTTGGACATAATGCATAAAACAGTACAATTGCAAAAAATCAGTACATGTACTGTTAAAAACAGTACGTATGGCAACCCTAACTCACAGAATCGCCCAATCGTGAGTGCAAACAACAACACAGGTTGATAATTGTAACAGCTGTTGACATTGCAAAAAGCTACAGAATCCCATTACAGGGTGATATAATTGGTCTATTTAGCTTATTTTCAACATTGAACAAAACCGAAGACGAACTTTATAATCCTAGGTTGTTTTGCACCAAAAACTTAATGCCGTAGTATGGAGTTCTGTAAAAAAAACCAGTAGACCGATTTGGTAAATTTTCTATACTCTTAACACCATATGCACAGAAATGTTTTTGGTTAAATTTCGTCCTGCTTACTTTTATGGTCTTCTTTCAGCTGAATTTATTTATTTCAACAATCACCCGGGCGGACGGATTTATCTCATAAGGATCCCCAATATACGACGGCGTGTCAATAAGTGCATAACCCTTTTAAATTCCCGCCTCTTAGCTGAAAGGGCAACAAACAAGCCATCTCTTAGTTGACTCCTGTCGAAGTTTTAATTAGCTGCGTCATTTAGTTTGTATTTGACAGCCATTGTGAGTTACTACTAGAGTATTCACTCGATTAATCGTTGTTCGATTAATCGTGGAATTTTTCCCCATTATTTGGTCGAATAATTAAAATATCCTAGACTGTCACTTGTCAGTTTGGTAAAATTAAGCGGTTATAAACAAAAATTCATTGTGAATTGTCATTATAACCGAAATACGCCATCAAACGAGTTTTATTGAGATTAACCATTGACGAAAAAGATGATATCACTTCAGGTAAGTTAAAATGTTGTGTTACTTATTGCAAATTATAAGCAGACATTTTTAAGTTTAGATACGAACTGGTTTGTACTTTGATAAATTACTTACTTAATCAATGCTGGTTACAGTTGGAGATTTTGAAGATTCTGGCTCTGAATATCTACTATCTCCTACGCCCTCAGCATGCAACGATGACTCTGAAGAGGTCCATCAACATAGAACCAGTTCAGTCACAACTGCCACTACCAAGCACGTTTATTATATATAGTACATACGTTGAATTTTTATCTTTACCAGAAATGAGAAAATTTTTCGAGTTCATTATGTATTCCATGGAAAAAATATATGATAAATAAATCCTGATCCAGATTAACAGTTAATGTCGAAAAAGCATACGATCAAAAATAAATTTCTATTCGATCTTGTAGAGTACTTAACAAGTCGTTCCAGTTAATCGCTGCTCTCTTTCTCTCTCAGACTTGTTTACATTTTATATTTTATATTTTTTTTCTAATTGCAACATGACAGCTGCATATAAAGAAAATTTAATTTGTCATTAATTACATTTATAATACAATAAATATTATATATGAGTAATTAAAAATAAAAATAAAAACCATAATCTAATAATAAAATAATTAAGTTCACAGTGCGTTTATTTTCTATTTAAAGACTTTAGCATTTGCTAAATGTGTGTAAGAAATACTGAGTAGTAAGAGGGTGGAAGAGGAATTACCTACAAAACTGAAAAGTCTCATTTCATAAAAATCATATGATATGGTTTTGATTTATAACCTTTTGCCTATAAAAATGTTAACTAGAATAAAAATCGATATGTCGATAATGTTTGAGCTTTTAATGCACAGACGGACGGACAGAAAGTTAGAGTTATATTTACATAAGTGTTTGTTAAATAATTGTTTTTGAAGTTAAATACGAGTAGAACTTTGTAACAATTTAACTTTTTTTTTAATCAAATTATAAAAGTAAGTGTTTAAGAGATTTGTGTTTTCCTGCTCTTTAAATTGACATGATAAATGCTTTTCAGCTGGGCAATAATTTCTGATTTAATTGTTTTTTTTTTGTAAAGTTTTCTTTGCGATTATTTGCATTTCAACTTTGTTCAATGTCTTTTCTTGATTATTTTTTTAATTTATGAAATTGTGATTTTCTTGTTCAAAGATCATTGTTCAAGTTGTTGACGTTGTGCTTAAGAATCAGTGATGCCATTAGGATACGAAAGATACAAAAACAGTGACAACTAAATGCAAAAATAACATGTATTTACTGTACTGTGTAAAAAAATTATTTTTATTAAAAATGATTATAGAAAATTTTCGTTTATAATACAAAAATTTAAAAACGTAAACAAAAATGTTTATTGAATGAAAATTCGTATGGTTAACAACCAGTGTTGCCAATTTAGTGGCTAGATTTAGCCATTTGTCACCCTCTTTAGCCATTAAAAAATGCGTTTAGCCATTAGCCATTTTTTTTAGCCATTTTTCAACTTGTTTAGCCATAAAATTTTTCTTGCCGTTTTGCTTTTAAAAGAATAATTTTTATTTTATTATAAAAATTTATAAAAGCAAAATAAACATTTTTAACAATTAAAATGCCTTTAATTTAAATCACAACTTTTACAAATGTTGAAAATTGCTATAAACGATGATGATGAAACATCTTTCAAAATAAAGGAACAGTATTCCAATATTAAATTTAAAAAATGGACCAACACAAACATCGGTGTTTCTTTCTGGTTGCAAATATTTCAATAAAGAGATGTAGGCGGCAACAATTTTTTTTTGAAATTTCAGAATTTACTATAAAGTTGCTCTCTCTTCCAAGGTCTAATGCTGAAGTAGGGAGGGTATTTCGCTAAGTAAACATCGTTAAAAGTAATTTGAAAAATAGGTTACATTTAGCAACCGTTAATTCGATTTTATCAATGAAATATTTATACCAACAAAACAATAGTGGAGAGGGTACTATGCGTATGTGCTGATGTTTGTAAGACCTTAAAATATTGGTCCTAAGCCCACCTTTTCGTATACCGATTGACTCAGAACCACTTTCTGAGTCGAATAAACGATGTTTGTCCGGCTGGCTGGCTGTCCATGTAAACCTTGTGAGTAAAGTACAGATCGCAAATTTGCAGATATTTTAATAAAATTTTGCACGCAGGTACTAATGAGGTGTAGGGTATCAATAGTCGGGGTTGACCGACTATATTTTCTTACTTGTTTTTTATTGTAGATCTGGAATCAAAAGGTTGGGTAAATGTTGTCGTGATTTATCTTCAAATTAATTAAAACTAATACGCACGAGTGATTTTTAAGAGATGAACAATAACGACATAAAATGTATCGATGATTTAATTTTTTAAATATCTTTCAAAATATTAAATAACGTTTATTCTTATTTAAGAAATTGATCTTAACTTACAATTTCATCGTAAACAACTTTAAATGAATTTTTCTGTTTTGTTATTGAATGTGAATGTGTTTTTATTTAAAAAAAACTTTTAGCCATTTTTTAGCCCATTTTTAGCCATTTTTTAGCCATTTTTTCTCGTAAATTTAGCCATTTTTGGTCTGGAAGTTTTGGCAAAACTGTTAACAACATTTGTTTCATCATTTTAAATTTGACTTAAGATGTTTTGTCAAAATGCCACAGAGTTAATAATTTTGTTCTGATAACATCCAAAGATAGTTACATAGAAATCTGGACCTATATTTTAGTATATCGACTCAGAATAACTTTTTAAAGTGATATAACGATGTCCATCCGTCCGTCTGGCTAGTTGCTGTCTATGTTAAACTTGCGCGCAAAGCACTAGTTGCAATCTTTTAGACAATTTGATCAAATTCGGTAAATACACTTTTTAATTGTACTAAGGACGAAGTCTATGTAACGGGTGAGAATCGTTTTAAAATTTCACAAATTCCCCATAAAAACTGTTTTTCAAATTATACTCTTTGTGTCCATAAACCATTTAATAATGTTGGTTTTTAGATTTAATTCTCCCCAAAAATATTTTACTGTAAATTAAATTGTTTTAGAATCGGTTAACATTTGCCCAAAGCTCCCATTCATAAAGAGCTTTAACTTCCTTTTAAATGTTAACATTAAAAAAAAATTTAGCGACCGTCGCTAAAATCTCTTTAAGACAAAAGATCTTATATGGATGTTAATATCTAGATAATATTCGGCTCCAAATGGGGTAAAATCTCGAAAATTCTTCTTTAAATACTATGGTTTACTGCATATTTCTGGTTTCCCTGTTTATGACTTAAACAAATATAAAAATGAATTCATATGATATCATTTTATCATCAATATTCATTAAACATGAAATAAAAATTTAAGGTTAATACATGTTAAATTTTAAAAATGGATTTTCAAATTTTTTTCAAAATGTATCTTTTATGGAAAAAGTTTATCTTTTTTGAAACTACCATGTATCTTTCTCGAAATTTCACTGACAACACTGTTACTGTCGCTGTCGCATTGTCTGTGTTTATAAATTACGCATTTCATTGGAAAGTTTTTAAATAATTGTATGATCCAGCACATTTAAGCAATGGAAGTTGTTGACAATTTATGTTTATATTATACAAATGTTTATTAAATTTTATTTTTAAAAACAATTTAACTATTATCTGTTTCAGACTATGCGACATGTCCCTGCAACAATATTCGTATTTTCTTTTGGTGTCCCTTCGCAAACTTGTATATGTTCAGAAATTAAACTTTTTGTTGCAAACCACAATTTGAGGGATAACATCCGTATTCATAACCAAATTGGCATTAAGTTAGCACAAAGTTTGTTTATAATACACTTACCAAACTTTGGCTACCGATTTGCTAAACTCTTGTTAATAAGCTTGTAAACTTTTGCCAAATTGTGAAAAACAGCCGTTTAATGTCAAAAAATTTTAATTTTTTTTTTAATTTCCTATCGTTTTTTTCTGTCTTTTTAAAATTTTAAAAACTTGTAAAATATAAAAATTTGGATCGAAAAACTTAATTAAATGACACACCAGCGATGATTAATGCAAACCGTCTTGTATTTTTGATCGATATAAAGGGTCATCATTTAAATTCAGAGTTGATTTATTTAGTTTGAACTCTGTGGTAACAGGCTGCTAAGCCTAATCGGCATTCTAATTAGCAGCTCGTTGCACTTGGTGTACAAACTAATTTTTGTTATAAATACGATTCAAATTTAACTATTAAATTTCAAATTTTTAAGCAATTAATATTAAAAAGAAAAATAAATTTGTTGCTTGATTCAACATTTCGTGCCATATTTTTCACCCTCAAGCGTCAACAATCTTCTGTCTCATGAAATATTTCTGTGCAATTCGCATAGTCTGAATCAAGGATATATTCTTTATATTAATCGGCAAAGGCAAAACAGTTAAAAACAAAACTAAAAGAGGTCCACAAAAATTATAACTTATCGCTGTTCGTTGGAAAAATAAGCTTACCGGTGTCTGGTACTTTTTTACAATTCGGCTCTGTTCGAGAGGTATAACCTGTATTTTGGATGTTTTTTCTTGTAAATCAATAAACAAAGAAATTAAAATTATACCAAATTGGTAACTTATCTAAGAAATTTGAATATAAATTTGGTACCTTTTTGAAATTTTAAGCATACCTGGTTTTGGTACTTTTTTTGCAAAACTTTTTCTCTATTCATTGGCATTTATATATTAAATTAAGGGCTCCCACTGTAATATTAATATTTCTGTATGTTAAATATTTCAATTGGGGGAAAAAAGTATCAAAAGGGCAAATACGAAAAATTTAGTTGCTTTTGCATTTACTTATAATTTACTTATACTGAACTTAGAAATAAAAATTATAGGTTCAGCGTCCTGAATATGAACCTATAAGATGAAAAATGTTGGTACTTTTTTGTTTACTAACTGTTATTTTTGAATTTTTGATTGTGTTGCACCTAGAAACATCCCCGTAGTTTTTTCGTGCCAATTTACCCCAAAAGTGGCAGTACTATACACTGTAGACTGGTTATAAAACTATCCACATTGAGCCTATACTCGGAAGACTGGTTCTAAAACTGTGGAAAATTTTACTGTCACTTTGTGCTTGCACTTAGCTGTCTATATAAAATAGTAAAAAATGTCTGTCATTGAACATTTCGTATGACAACAGTTAACAGAGACAGTTAAGGGTAAGCCAAGAAGATCCGGCTTATGAACTGTGGCTAGTAGCATAACCAGCTCGGAGACAGCCACATGAACTACAGGGATAAGATTCAACCTGCGATCGGCATCCTATACTATTAGATTTCGTGAGTGTATGCGTTGTATAAATTGTACATACATATGTTGTTGTTAATGTTGTTAAATTCTCTTTAATGCGTGTGGATACTCACGTGATAAAAGAGTATTAAAGAGAATAATAGAGAAAATAGAAAACACGGCGCCCTGATTCTGCCGATCGCAGGATTAAACATACATGGTCCTGAGCAAATATAAATCTGGAGGGAAAGCTTTTTATGCTTTTCGTTCTACAACAGGTACTTTTTATTTTCGTTAATGTTGGACTTATGGGTAATAAATCACTTATGGTTTAAACGCTGGTTTAGTTGAACTAAACTTAAATTTATATGTAGTTTAAACTCAAAAGCTATAAATCAGTGTCCCATGTATTAAATGTTGTTAAAAAAATAACATGTGGCAGCACTACGATAAATCTTATTAAATTCATATGGTCTGTATTGATAGTTTAAACGACAAATTGTATGCGTTAAAAGATAATTTATATGTTTAGTGATTTATAGATTTGTTGGTTTAAACACATTTTAAACCTAAAAGAGAGTTAAACTTGCTCTGATTTTTTAGCCTTTAGAAACACAAAATTAAACATACAATGTCTTGGGTGAACAACGTTTTTAAACTGGTGTTTTTCGAGTTTTTATTAATACTTAACCTAAAACCATAAACTTCATAATGCAAGCTCCAGAGTGATTGAGAAACTGTAAGAAGAGACTTTTTTTAATTGTTTTTTATATTATTCCAATTACAAAATAATTTTAACATTTAGGGAGGGGATGACAACATATGGACCAGAGGTTGGTCCCTCGCCAAAACGAACCCATTAGACGGGGAATAATTATGGTCGAATTTCAATGAATGGACAAACTTTAGTTTCTTATAATTCTGCTTCCAAAAATTGTATAAATAGTTTTTCCCATAATCTTACTGCCGTTTCAACGATTTCGAACGTAGACGTTCGCATAGAATTGTATATGGAAAATATTTTTTAAAACTGAGTGTTTTCCATATAAATTTTTTATGCGAACAATAACGTTCGAAAATGTTGAACTGGCAGCGCTCTAACAATTCAACTGTATCATAATTATATTAATATATAGTTATAAAAATGAAATTAATAATTAGAATTGTTAATTTTGTTGAACTATTTATGGGTTTTAATCCAAATTTTTAATATTTTAATCAGGCTTAAGTTCATCAAATTTAATTTTCATTAAATTATTTTTATGAAGAAAGGAATTTTACAACATGAAAATTAATTAAAATTGTTATTGATAATCATTCATTCTTGACTGACCTGAGATTCGAACCCAGACGGCTGGTTACCATTACATGTTTCGATCGCAACCACTCGATCTCCTCAGATGGATTTGCCGTCTCACACTCGCAGCCATCGACGACTGCTGACGTCAAAATAATAAAATAAAATAATATATCAAAAATTCCCAAAAATGTTCTCTATAGCCACATTTTTTGTTCAAATAATTTTTTTTAATCAAACTCCTTTGATCCACCAAAAAGTTAATTTTTCAATAAAAATTTATCGAAAAACCCAAATTTTTACCAAACGTAATTTTTTGCCAGGAAATCACTTCTCTTTTTACACTAAAAAAATAAACTCTGATGTTAAAAGCCACTTTTTGAACAAATTTTTAAATTTTTTCGGCAAAAATAAATAAACTAAAAAAGGCTTATAAAAGGGGATTATAAAAATTTCAGAAATATTCTCGTTTTCTTAAAAGTTATAGTTCTTTTACTAGCCAAATATCCTTTGCAGAGGCAACGTTTCAACGTAACTTTATTCTCTATTCTTTAAAGTCAGCTTTAGTACAAAACTATTCCATCCAACTCTAATTTTTAGAATACTACATACTCGGCAAATCTAATAATCCTACTTTGCTTGTTTTTCTAGAAGTTTTGCGTAAATAATTTTTTTGTATTTTACTTTTTGAATCAGATAAATGTGTACTCGAATAACTTTAACAAATCCCCAGAAAATACTGACATTATTTTCTAAACAATATCATTAAAATATGCAAATTCAAAAACAAATTTTTAAGCCAACAGCAATTTTATATAAAAAATTTCATCAATGACGCTTGTTAATAAATCGATAAATCAGCAAATAATTGAGTATTTGAAAAATAAACAAATTAAATCTCAAATTGAATTTTTTTTTTAACAATAATACATCAAATTGAAACTCTCGTATTCAAATAAATTGGCCAGTTTTTCTAGATTCATTTTTATTGTTGTTTATTTATAAAATTATTGATTGCCAATAGAATTTTAACAATAAATAAAAGTTTAAACAATTTCATTATTTATTTAGCTAAAGAAAAAAGAGCTTTAAACTAAAAATAAATTTCTAATCAAAATAAACTAGAAATGTATTGTAGAGGTTGAGTGGAGAAGCCATATTCAAAAGAGTCGTTGAGATTGACTCGTCTAACCCACCAACCAATTCATTTCCCATCAACCAATCAACAGTAAAAAGCCAAGTTTTATTTGTGTTTTGTTGCCTGAACGTGACACGCATGCAAATTGTATTGTTGTCGGGTAGAGTGTCTTTAGGTAGACACATTTTAGGTGATTTCATATTGATCGTAAAAACAATAAAATATACGAATTTAACATGGAAACCAGATTGCAGAAGTGGAAAAGAATTGAAAGCGTATGAAAGATTCTTTTTCAATGAATAATATCATCTCTGCTATTTTTTATATGACTGTTAGACATACAGGCTCAAGGACAACGTGAACACATATCATTGTTTTCATACATGGGATGAGTTGTGTAAATCTTCTTAAATTTAAATGCCTTATACTGCTACACAAAGTAAAAACTCAGAAGCAACCAATACATGTATTCATTTGCATGATCGCGTCGTATAAAGAAAGAAAATAATGCAACACCGATTTGGATGTCCTTTGTCAGAACGTCACTTTTTTATTTATTCCACTCGTATTTGGTACAAAACTCCAGATAATATGCAGCTAATAAGCAACGCAAACTTGTTTTGAAAGGAGATTTTAAGTCACTTTTGTTAAATTTTAATATGTTAACTTTTTAGGGTTTTACATATAAATTTTGTAATTTTATATTATATTAATATTAATTTTGGTATGATTTTAATTCACAAAATAATAATGCTTTTTTAGTTTGATAATTATTAACCATACCTATTTTAGTTTGATATACGCGCTTTCATTTATAAGATTTATTTTTTTGTGGTAAATCATCAATAAATAATTAAATAAACCAAAAAAAAGAAATAGAAACAGGCATGTTCTGAATATTACGTGATTTCAAATCACGTGATTTTCCAATCACACTAAAGGTAAGATTTTTGCCAGAAAAGAATATACCATATGATGATAAACGTAAGTATTTTTTGGGCTACCCAATCGATATTTTTTAGGGAAACCCTTTTTTAGTTTTGGATCACTTCTATGAACCGATATCAGGCCTTAAAATTTACCCATGTACGTTGCCATATGTGCAACAGAAAATTTAGTTTGCGGGATAGCCATTCTGAATTTTTGAAGGGTTAATATTATTTTAATGTTTCAAGTATTTGAAGAACCACGTATTTCATTTATGTTATAAGAGTTTAAGTTATTACATCTTCTGTAAAATACCAGCTTAAGACAAGCGAAATTATACGGTCCCTTCCGGAATTTTTGGGAGGTTACTGCTCTTTACTATCTAGGGGTTATTAAAACCTCATTTTTTACCCTTAACATTTTGACAAATTTTTTTTAATTCCATGGATTTAGTACCTTTAATTTACTGTTAAAAAAAATTCAAAAACAATGCACACACGCAAAACGCTAAAATAAAGAGACAGCCAGTTCTAAACAGACGACAATCAAGTCAAATCAAACAGTAAGCCAATTTTTGGTTTGTTGTTTTTTTTTTTTGGTTTTTGGCGGCAATTTGTCAGCATATTTTTATTAAAACAAATTTAAGGTTGTTCAAAAACGATGATTGGAAAATTTGTATATTTGTGGTGGATTGGCTGGTTGGTATGTCGCTGGCGGCTGTAATTGTAATGTGTCATACATTCATGACTAGAGTTTTAAATGGTGATCAAAATAAACATATAAATAAACAATTGTTAAATAAATTTAATTAAGGATTTTGGCATTTTTTGTTAATTTATTTGTATGGGCTTCAATAAGAAACCAAATTTATTTTGTTTTTTTTTTTTATCAATATCTGAAAAAATAAATTTAGTTTTATATCAACGACAAAAGAAGGTACCATTTCAGGGACATTTTGTTAAGATTAGTCCAAATAAATAAATATTCATTTAAAATTAGTATTTTTAGAACTGCAAAAAGATGTTCTTAAAACTGCGATGCCTTTTGTTAATTTTAACACAACTTTTTCACGATTTATAATATTTGGTTTCTTTTTAACAGTGTTTTCGACCATTGAAACTTCAAATATGGTTGTATTTAACAATATAATGTTTTAATAAAATAAAGCTACAACCATACACTTACAGATATTATGGTTACTTAAACCATATTATTGTCACCGATATGTCGCGACAGCCTTAATTTATCCATCCAAAAGCCATTACCATATTTTGATTGTCTCCAAACATGTTATGGTTAATATGTAATAAAAATAATCACCCTTATCGTTGTTGGCGAATTTTAAATACGCCTGCGACTGTTTGGTTACAGATTAAAGGAAATAAGTTTACGTTCTCTTTCATCTATTACAAAACAGTCGCAAGCGTATTTTCACCAACCACGATAAGGGATAAATTAAAAATGTTATGTTTAAAACAACCACATTATGGTCGTTTTGCTCTCTGCAGTAGTTGAATACTTTTCAAATACATACTTGATTAAAACACGGAAAACTACGTTGGACTATGAACCAGTAAAACATAAGAAGTGCTAATGAAGGTCTTCAAAGGCTGGAAAATGTTTAAATTTGATTTCTTATAATAGTGGATCGTAACACGTAACAGGAAAAAAAAAACATTATTATAACCTGACACTTAATAAACAAATTAGAAAAATGGATGAAATAAATAACCATAATATGGTTAACTTTGAAGATAGCAATTTTAATTCTGATTATAATATAACTACTATTGAGATTGATTTTTGAATATTCCGAATAGCTGCTATTTAAAAAAAAACAGTTTAGTTTTTGTAATAAAAAGTTAATTAGAATTAAAACAGCACAATTCACGAAGGTACGATACCAACAAAATACATAAATATGACTCTGAACATACCAGACCTAACAAGTATTTAACGATAAAATAATATAAAAAGCGTGACCAGTTAATTGATCAAACTTAAGCTTTATTTTTAACAATTTCTATTTATTTACTAAACTTTATTCCTTATTCGGAAAGGCAGTTAGGGCCTTCTGGGCATGCAAGAGCTTCTTTGGGAGAACTTGGGGTTTTAGTCCAGGTATGGTAAAATGGCTATACTTTATGATGGTCAGACCGATAATCACTTACGGATCATTGGTATGGTGGCCTAAGATGCGGCAGGAGACTGCGGTGAGGAAGTGCAACAGGCTGCAGCGGATGGTGTGTCTGGCCCTAACGGGGGTAATGCGCACATGTCCCACGGCAGCACTTGAGGTTATAGTGGGCATATTGCCACTACACATCCATATAAGGAGGACTGCTATGTCCGGTCTCCTTAGGATCAAGCTAACATCGGGACTTGCTGAGGTCCAGGGGCATGCTTGCTTGATGGACGTGGCTCCGGGTCTATCTGTCTGTACAAGGGCAGACATAATGACCACGGAACTGGTCTTCAACAGAAGGTTCAGGGCAATCTTTCCGGACGAAAGGTCCTGGAGTGTTGGGAATCCATGTCGGGGAAACCATGAATTGCACTGGTATACTGACGGGTCAAAATCGGAGCACGGAGTGGGTGCAGGGGTCTTTGGACCTAATACACGACTCTCGATGGCAATGGGCGAATCACCGAGTGTTTTTCAAGCCGAGATTTTCGCCATTGATGTGTGTTGCAGCAACATTCTTGACAGGGGAATGGTTGGTGGCGGTAATGTGATTTTCACTGATAGCCAAGCGGCCATCAAAGCACTCACTTCTTGGAGGAGTGCCGTGGAAAGCTACAGGAGCTGGGGACAAGGAGCAGATTGACGCTCTGCTGGGTGCCGGGGCACTCAGGGATCCCAGGTAATAAAATGGCTGATGAACTGGCCAGGGCTGGTTCTAGCGCGCAGATGGTGGGTCCCGAGCCCTTCTGTGGACTAAGTTGGGCAGGGGTTCAGTCCGTCATGGAGGACTGGGCTCTGGGCGAACATAGAGGATACTGGGTATCGCTACCGGGAATGCGTCAGGCAAGGAGATTTATCTCTCCCGGAAGGGTAATGAGGACGAATGGTCTTGGCAGACGGGATCTGCGACTGCTGGTGGCCTACCTGACTGGTCACCACGCGGTCAAATACCACCTTTATCGGATGGGCCTGGCTGAGGATCAGGAATGCAGACTATGTCTAGACGGGGACGAGACGACTGAGCATGTGCTGTGTGACTGCCCGGCGCTGGCATGGGCCAGGAGGAGGCAGTTGGGGCATGGTACAATGTGTGCGTCCCAAATCGGTGATATACCGGCAAAGGCCCTGGTTGGGTTCCTATGGGAAGCAGAGGGTCTTTTGGCCAACTAAGGGGAGTGGGTACAATAGACCTAACCTGGTCGCGGTACCTGTCACTGTGGGGAAACCTCCCCGCTCCATCGTACGAAAAAAAAAAAAAAAAAAAAAACTTTATTCCTAAGATGATAATTCTATAATGTATAATCTAGCGGTTGTATAGGACGTCAAATATTAATTAGGTGTGAACGCAACTTTAAAATTTTTGAAAAACTTTGGTTTTAAAAAATTATTGATTTGATTAACTGCCTGGCCCAAGATGTGGACAAATACATTTCTATCGTATATTTATATTGAAAATAAAAACAAATTTTATTTTGTTCAATATTTATTGTTGACCTGTGTCGATTATCTTTGTTGTTGTTTTTTGTTTGGCTTAAGGTCATATATTAAAATTATAAATAAAAAATCCACAAATTTTTGTATTTTTAATTTTGTTTTTTATTTCTAAGAACTCTAACATATACAACAAGGAAAAATACGAAATAGCCCTTAAGACCAATAACTCTGTGTACCAATTATTCAGCAAACCAAAGACGAAACTTGAAAAGGAAGATAAATCAAACTTGATTTACAAAATAAGCTGTGAGGGGGACGGGTCCAACATATGCCCAAAAGTATATGTAGGGACTACGAAATCAACACTCAAGACAAGATTATCAGGACATAAATCTGATCACAGAGCTGTAACAAAACCAATTGAACAAAAAACTGCCCTTGCGGCCCACTGTACAATAACAGGACACAAACCAAATTTCAATGATGTGAGCATCTTACAAGAAGAGAGTAACTATGCCAAGAGATACACACTGGAAATGTTACATATAGTAAACACACCAGCAAACTTACGTCTCAATTACAAGACAGACACCGATAAGATTTCGCATATATACAAATACACAATAAAGAAACACCGACATAGAAAACAAAAATAAGACAAGAAAAATATCAGTTGATGAAAATTTGACGAACAGTGAGGACGTGTCAACTTTTTTGTAGTTTAAATTTGACAGTGTTTTAAATGTATGTATTGATTAGTGTTACGTTATAAAATTTAAATGTTAACTATATGTGTATTTTGTAGCCCCTGAAGATGACCATCGATGTATGGTCGAAATATCGGATTAGAAATAAAAAACAAAATTAAAAATACAAAAATTTGTGGATTTTTTATTTATAATTTTAATATATGACCTTAAGCCAAACAAAAAACAACAACAAATTTTATTTTTTTATTATTGTTTTCAATATAAATATGCGAAAGGAATGTTCTTGTCGACTTTGTGGGTCCGGCACTTAATAAATTTGTTATTTGAGGTTTTCTCAAACATTTTTTTTTGAAATAAGTTTTAATTTGTTAGTGGCTAATCATGTCTATATGAATCAGTAGACTTCAACCATGTTTTTTAAAAGTTGCAAACAAAACCCTTTATCCAGGATTATTTATTTCAAATTATTTTGTTTCAGCATTACAGAAACGAATAGTAATATGAACATGATTTTTGTATGAAATATCTTTCAATTCGTCGATAACAATTAAAAACCTTCCATGACTTTGTTTAATTCCTTAAATTTTGTTTTAAGTTCTTGGTGTCTCAATAAATAACACTGATGAATTTTGCCATATCGCCGGTATGTTGTAGTTTTAAGCATGAAGATATGCAAGAACTACTAACAAGTTTTTTATTCATTTTATGGGAGCATATTTTAGTAAATTATAATTAAATTATACTAGTTGAAAAAACAGACAAGCGGGGCACATGGCGTTTTAACATAATTCGGGCACGCTGAATCCAGTGGTGGCCGCGGTTTTTTCAGATTGGCTCTGGTTTTCGAGATATACCGTTATTTCGAAAATGAATGAGGTTGCACAACATATATTCGCGTAACTCAAAAACGGGTTAGTTAATTGAAATTACTACAAAAACCGAATATCCGCAATAAAATAAAGTAAAACTCTTTTTCTAATATGAGTAGCCGTTATTGAAACATAATTTTTTTTTAAAAAAAAAAATTAATTTTTTTATCAAAATTTCGAAATGTTTGTTTTTTAAAAATTCATACAAAATTAAAAAATGCAGCTAGGCTTCTAATTATAAAAAACGAAGCTACAAACAAAACAAGCCATAAATGATTAAAATCTGTTTGCAACTTTTGATTTTATTCACAAAAGTCGACAAATTTATCACCATCCCTTAGGGGGCTCCCATACAAATATTGCGTTTTATGAAATTCTTAAATTAATTAAAATTTGTCGACTTTTGTGAATAAAATCAAAAGTTGCAAACAGATTTTAATCATTTATGGCAAAAAAAAAAAATAACCAGTTAAACCCGATTGAATATTATGCGTTCGTTCTCCCTAACGGTTACTTTTGTCCAAATTTTGGAAATTTTGAACCATATTAAATATATGTAGTTAATTTTTTACATAATATAATTTATTTTGACCATTATTATGGTTATTATTACCCAAAATATGGTAAAATATAAACAAATTATGGTTAGTTTTAACCATTCTATGGTTAATCTCGGGAAGTTTTTTGTTAATTTTAACCATATTATGGACATACATATTTAACAAATAGAATCTGGGAATTTATTTCTTATGATGAGTACATTTATTATATATAAATTTTCATATTATTCGAATGTGAACTTTGACTTAGAATACACATTCGAGTAATATGAAAATTTCGCCCATATTTAACGTAATTTTATTGAATTTTTTCTTGTTGTATATGGATCTAACTGCACAAAATAAAAAGTACTGTTTTAAGAATTGATTTCCACAATTTTAAATGTCACAAAAAGGAAGTTGCCAAACACGCGAAGCTTGGTAATTCCTATTTAAGCTATTTTCATGTATATAATGGCCTAATTTTGTTAAGTGTATTTTCCTTTTATCTGGCTGGTAGCTTTTGAAAAAAAATCAAATAAGATTAAATTCCTATACCGATTTTTTATATTTTTTAATGGAAAACATTTAAATTATAAAGGAACAAAATAATTTTCAAAGAGTTCACAGCTAATTAGATAGAAGTATAATAAAATTGAGAAATTTCCGAAAAGTGGAGTCTGGCCTTTTAGCTTTTGATACATCCATATATTGTATGTTTTTTAACCTCTACAGTAAGTTTTTCCTCCATGTTTTAAAAATTTGGTTAATTATTCTTTTTAATTGTCAGCTGATTGATTGTCGAAAATACACAACGCGTTAAAAAGTTCAAACTTAACCAACTTTCTGGCGCAAACACGTCAAAATACTTTACATGTAACTTGTTCTATGAAACACTCTAGTTTAACTTTTTTTGACAGAAGTCTACACAGCGAGCGCGCATTAATGCGTGTTATGTTCATCTAATTAGACTTTTTTAATAAAAAATAACTTTTTGTAAAAAACGAAATTTATTGGCAACTATTTTCCGTTTATTTGTGCTGATGTCTGTAACAGCTTAAAATATGGGTCTTAGACCCTCCTTAAAGTTTACCGATGTCCGTCCGGCTGGCTGGCTGGCTGTCCATGTATCCTTGTGCGCAAAATACAGGGCCCTGTTCCACAAAACAACTTATCAACTTTTCAATTTGTACTTATGAAATTGTAGTTTTTGGCAAAGTGATAAGTGTTTCTGTTCCACAACATTCTTTGCAAATCTCACTTTGCACTAACCTAATTTCTCTCGCAAAGTGAATGTGCAAAGTGTTCCATAAAAGATTTAAACATCTTTACATTTCTGTCTTATCACTTTGCATTGCTAAAAAAAAATTATTGACATGAGCTGAAAAGTTTTTATTATATAAACCATTTTTATTTTTCGAATTTGTTCAATGAATCAAATTTCAATTTATAAAGCTACAATAGTTTACATACTTTTTGCTTGGAGTTATTTTAAACGAAATCATTTTTAAAATTAAAGTTTTGTAGTCCCGAAAAATTAATTCGGTATCTATAATTTCATGTTATAATCGCGTCACTACTATCGTCGAACAAAGACTCGCGTCTTCACATTTAAAAAGCTTCACTAGCTGTAACAATATGAATTTGCAAAGGGATCGTTTACCTTGCAAATTTTTGGCAGATTTATCAAAATTTGCTTTGCAAATTAAATTTTACAATTTTAACTTTGCACAAGAGAACGTACGTGGAACATTAATTGAAAAGAGAATATAAAAATTGCAAAGTCTTTGCAAAATTTCACTTATCAATTTCAACATCAATGTTTGCAAATTTACGCAAAATTTGATGAGTGCAAAGTGAAAAGTTGATAAGTTGGTTTGTGGAATAGGACCCGAATCCGATTTTAATGAAATTTAAAACATAAATAGTTCCATATTTATTAGGACAAATAAGCATGGTTCTCCATGGGTTCCGAAAAGGGAGCAGTCTAGAAAATGTGTTTTTAAATACTGTGGTGTAGGATATGATATGGTCGGGCTTGACCGAATATACTTTCTTACTTTTTTAATATTTAAACTTTTTTTTTTTAAGCCCAAGAACGAAAATTATAAAAAAAAACTTTTTCCGCAAAAGCGCACGTTATTCACTTCGCACAACGAATTTAAACAGCGAATTTTTACCTACGAATTCGTCGCAGTTGTGTTCGTAGCATAAAGCGATGTGTTTCATTGTGGGAAAAATAAAAAAACTTTCACCATCACTTTAAAGCGAATATGTTATTTGCGTAGCACGCTGTATTTGGACTACAAAATGATCTTTCTAAAGTATTAACTTGTTTTTAAATTCAACTTTTAGTATTTTGTATTCCAATTTAAATTATTTCAAAACAAAAATACCAGCCAAAAAAAAATTAAATAATTGAACACCTATTGACGTGTTTATTTAACCATTTAACATTTCTGACTCAATTCGATTTCGGTTGTGTTTAAATGTTTTTTTTTGTATTTAATGTTGTTTTTGTTCAATAATTAACTTAAGGTTAATAGTTGTTATTTTTATTTCATATAAATTTTTGTTAATTTTGCAATTGAGTTGTTACCAATTCGAGCTTATCGCTTGCATTTTACGCTTCAACATTTTTGCTTCGCATTCATAGACCAATAGACTCGAGGAGGGACGGACGCTAAGAGTTGCACTTCAAAAAAATTTGGATTTCTCTTAAAATTATATTAAGTATTTTTGCTTATTTGGCGTAATTGTTAAGTAATTGTGAAGTATTTAAAGTTTTGATTGTTTCATATTTATTTTTGTGTGTGCGAGATAATTTTAACCGTCTTAGGGGCTTATTTTTATTTATGAGTCATTTAAGAACAGAAGGTAAATTGAATAAACATATTATGTTCAGCTGGGAATCGTTATGAATTTTTTTCCAGTGTATACCCGGAAAGTAGGTAGGTTAAAAAATTAAATGTTCGCTAACCGTCCCACTGTGTTATCAATCGTCGATTAAAGGTATATTTCTTAGTTTAATAAAAGTTGATTAGCTGGCATTTTGTTGCTCATACCTAATATTGCAATCATAAACCATAACAGAAGATTGAAAAGCATTTAAGCTGCTCTCACAGGAGATCGAGGGATTTGACGCTCCTGCTTTATTATTATAAATACAAAGTTTTTACAAGCCAAAAGTTTTAAAATATTTAGCAACGTTAGACATTTTCTTTTTTTACACTTTGGAGTAGTAAAACGTCGCGTATCGAACAGCGTAAAACTTTCGGAGACTAAAGGTTTGAGGTTGTTCAAGACTACTTTAAATTACTACTTAAACACGGACAGAACAGCCATTGTTGGCAGCATTTAAGAGAAAAATTGGCCTAAGATTTATGGCTCTCTACGCTTTGGTGGTTGATTCTGAGTTCAAATAAATCATGAGCTATACCAGGTTTACGACGCCGTTAATGTAGTTAAGAGCATTATAGCCAAACTTCAGCTCTAAGGGCGTGCAAGGGACAATGCACAGATGAGCAACGCACAAAATGGAGGTCTAGTTTCCGGTAGAAAACCCAGTTGCAACAAAGTCCAAAAACACTTAAAGAAGACAATAATAAGGGGCCAACTGAGCCATATATATTGGCAGACTTTCCACTGACATCGATAAACAGGTAGTTGATCCTTCAATACTTTACAAAGCAATTCCTTGAATTACCTACCTACAAGTTCTCGGTTTTTTACCAATACACACAGAAAAAAATCAAGTTAAAAACGTAGAAAACAATGTTAATTTGGTGGTGATTTTGCTTTATACGTTTTTCATGTTAATTCAACCTGATTTTACAATAACTTGCGAACAACATTTTTTTCTTTTAAAATAACTATAATTCATGTTAATTTAACATTGCAGTAAAGCAAGAGCAACATTTATTTATATTGAAATAACAATCCGAATCACGTTGAATGAAAGTTATTTCAAGTTGAAACAACGTGAATTTCATGTAGAATCAAATTGGTTAGAGTGTCATATAACAGTGTAAAGAAGCTTCAGCGACAGCATATGCATTTATTTAAGAATAACTCAATGCACTTACCACTGTAACTCATGCCTCACTTATTATTTTGTATTCTCCTTTGTCAACAGAAGCATCAGCAGAATCGCCCGACATGGGTTTTGTCATCATTCTACTTTGAAAACTTGATGTACTATTTAACTAAATAATTTTAATTAAAAGAATACGGGAATTGTCTTCTTTTTAAAACATATTTTAAACATGAAAATAAAAAAATGCACATGTTAATTTAACAAGATAAACTTTTGATTTTAGTATAAAACAGGTTTTTATGGATTCAATATTGAACAATGTTATTTTAACAGTGAATAATATTAAATAAACGTGATTTAAGGCTATTTTAATATTTTACATTTAAAATTAATATAAAATAAAGATAAATTTAAATAAAGAGCTTACTTTTGCAGAAATTTACTATGATTCTCAATCAACATTTCGCCATTTTAATTTTACATTGGAATTTTTGTCTGTGTGTATTTTCCCGATTTGGAACCCTACATGCAGAGAATAAACATTTTTCAATATGGTCACCTCCAACAAAACTATTTTTAACCAAATGATTGTGGTTATGGTGACATATTGATGGAGGACTGATTTAACCACTCTATGGTTTCCGGTGCAAATTATATCGCTAGATTAACCATAATATGTAAAAAATTGTTTTGTTGAGGGTGACCATATTGAAAAAAGTTTGGTTTTTTCTCTTCGACTTTTATAATTCTAACAAACAAAATTTTATAAAATCCCAATGCTACAACAGACTTCTTCTCTAAGTAATGGGTACTTTTACCTGAAAACGATTGCCTAATTGTCTGGCAAAGTGCTAGAAATAATGACCAACGTCTTATAAGGATATACTACAGAGGGCAAGAATGGCGAGGCGGTTACATATGACATCCACGAAATCTTCATATTGATGTTGCCCTTACATCAGAATTGTGACATCAAAGTTAATACAAATGGCATCAATTAGGCAAAAAGTGACATCAATCCAAAAACGAACGTCATAATAAAATATTGTCATATTTCCTGTGTCATCTATGTTATGACTTCAGTGACATCAATTCTACGCAACATTTTGTGTATTAAAAATGTTATTTTGAAGTGAAACACACATGTGTAACGGGTAAGTAAATAATAATATTCTCTTACACAAAGGGGGGTTTAAAAAGTGTCAAAAAATAGACTCTTTTTAAATAAATGTTTTAAGAAAATCTCAATTATTATATGTATATGTATTGCCGTTGTTACCAAATCTCTAAGGCCATTTGCCCATCACACAGGTAAATAAATGTATGTTCCGCTAAGTGGCAGTAGATACCAGCGTGTGTTTCACCACAGTGAGATTGAATTGACAGTGAGATTTATTTGACAGATGTTTTCTTGTTGTTACAGCATTTTATGTTGTTTTCTTCCATAATACTTATTTTTCTAATTTGAAAAAATTTAATT
The DNA here is from genome assembly GCA_949318255.1 of Pollenia labialis. Lineage (NCBI taxonomy): Eukaryota > Metazoa > Arthropoda > Insecta > Diptera > Polleniidae > Pollenia > Pollenia labialis. Next base: position 68,998,582 of record OX439140.1, on the reverse strand, counting down.
TGTATTGTAACAAACAGTCAGATTGGCCAAAATGTCACGCCAATAGTAGTCCCTTACTGTAGCGATGATGAACATGAACATCAAGGTGAAAGAGCGTCCGCGATTAAAGCCGCTATTTATTTGTCCCCGATTATACTGTCGGTGATACGGATACGTGGGCGCTTTGCTTAAACAATGGCTTCATGTTTCAGTTTGTCCCATACTCGTGCATCCGGTGTTTTCAATAAGAGTCAGTGTTGCCAAAACTTTGTGACCAAAAATGGCTAAATTTATGGGAAATGGTTAAAAAATGGCTAAAAATGGGCTAAAAAAATGGCTAAAAGCTTTTTTAAATAAAAACATATTAAAATTTAATAACAAACAGAAATAATTCATTTCAATTTGTTTGTGATGAAATTATAAGTTAAGTTTGTTAAATAAGAATAAACGTTAATTAATATTTTGATAGATATTTAAAAAATGAAATCATCAATAAATTCGATGTCGTTATTGATCATCTCATAGGAATCACTCGTGCCTATTAGTTCTAAATAATTTGAGGTAAATCATAATCACGACAATATTTACCCAAAGTTTTGAATCCAGATCTACAATAAAAAACAAGTAAGAAAGTATAGTCTGTCAAACCTGACCACATTAGCACCTACGTACCAAATTTTATCAAATAATCTCCAAAACTGCGACTTGGGGCCTAATTCTGGCAGTCGTGATCGAGTACTTCCTCGATTCGAAAGCAATTTTATTTCAGTCGATACTTAACGAATCGAAATTATTTTTTCAGTATTGTGAAACAAAAATTAATGCTTTATAACACTGAAAAAATTATTCCGATTCGTTCAGTATTGACTGAAATAATTAAATAAAAAATTGCTTTCGAATCGAGAAATTACTCGATCACGACTGCCAGAATTAGGCCCCTGTACACCAAGTTTTTACGATTTCTTGATTGGATGTTTTTTTCAAAAACAATTTTATAACACCGAATCCATTAAAATTTAATATGACTGACGACCTACCATTAACAACATAATACTTTCTTCTGTTTGGACAATAGAAAAAATAACTATTAAAACTTTAAATTTTTACTGTCCTAATTAGAGGCGATTTTTTCCCAACTTCGTCTGGTAACCCCATGTATAAGCAGAAGCCTTCTTTTTACGGGACATTATCAACTCTCTCGATTTATAAGGGACGTAAACATTTAAGGGTGAATTTTTTTAGAATAAAACACGCTGCCCTTTTAGAGAGCAAAGCATTTTTAAGAAACGAACGAACAAATTGCATTTTTGTAAATAAAATGTGACATTTTGTGTAGAAAAGAAAACTCCATTATGTTATTGCCTTGCGATTTTGGGCGACTATGTAGTAAAATCATAGGACTTTAAATATTTCACTACGATAAATAATGACGAAAGCTTTTACAACAAAACAGAGGTTTAGGTGTCCACTATTTTACTGATTGCTTGGTGGTGCCTTGTAATCTGTAGTCCGATAAACACATTTTTACTATGATGAAGGCAATCGTGGTTTGTTGCTCATATATCTGCCTATTGTGGACCGATCCGTGAGCCAGAGCTGTTAATTTGATGGCCTTGGGTTGCCATCAAGTACCTATGTTCCGCCTCCGCGCGGTGGCTCCAGGAAACAGTTGGATATTTCCAGTTGGCTAAGGAACAGGGTTACACAGGTCTGTGCACAAACTGCCCTTCTATGAAGTGGTTATAAACCAAGAGCAATAGTCTTCGGCTTTTGAAAGCGATGATGGGGCTTATACCTCATGCGTAGGCAAGCAGAGACATACATATATACTTCAAAGTATCACACTACTCTTCTAAGGAAGTTTAGTAAAAATTCTTGTGGGGATACACACCCCTTGCGTAGTGATGATTTGATAGAATGAAAAACTCAAATTTGCTTACCGTTCTAGTGTGTTGAATTAGATGGGGACTCTGTTAAGTTAATAAACAGGTTGTAGTCATCCCTGGGATCGGAAAGGTGACAAATTGGCTTCGAATGGTCTTGGATTATTCCTTGACCCAGGTGTACTGGAACTCCAAGTGAGTCTCATATGACCTAACAGAGCGTATGCTGCTTGATAGCGTCATTTAAACTATCGAATGCTAGATTTTGTTTGGTCTGGATAGACCAAATTCGCTCGAAGTCTGACCTAAAGACTTGAACTGTAGGTGCTACGGGTGTCAGCAGCCCCTGGCTTAGGCCGGACGGTGGTTGAGGTCTCTGTTTATTGGGCTTCTTGCGGGAAATGCTTCCTGTCTTTCAGGTTGATTGTCTTTGCGGAAGTCGATGCCCTTTGGAGGGACGCAAAATTAAAGAATGCACGTAGCGGCTGTGGTTTAAACCCAAAGTCGCGGTCTTTCACATTCGGGGAGAGTACGGGCTGTAAAGGAGTTCCTGGGTGCTGTTGCTATTCGACAAATGCTGCTAGAATTCAAATAAAAGCAGCGGAGGTTAGATAGCACCAGTCCTCAAACAAGGGACGAGTGTGTAAGCTTCGACGGGTTTAAACACTCAAAGTTGCCACCTGTGTGTGCAAATGAATTCTCTCTCACGCAGGGGTATTTGGTAAGCAGTTAATATTAAATCCCTAAGTGATTTGGTTTAGATCACTGTGAGGTAAGGTCTTAAAAACGATGCTCACGTTAATCTATTATTGAATTTGTAGACCGATCCGGGTCTACAGAAAGTCAATTTCAATGTTAAGGTGGACATCGTTGAATCTACTCCGCTTCTCGTTAGGATACAGAATAAACATTTATATTTTGTACGGTCTAAAAGCAATACTGTATTCAGGTATGGCCACTTTACTCGTTCTTATCTTCATTAGATTTCTTAATATTTTTACTTCTTCTCTTCTTTATTTTCTTTTCGCTATACAAAATTTTCAAATATTTTTTTTATAATTCAAATTGAACAAAACTTTTTTCTGTAATTGAAATTGAACAAATTTTATTTCTTAATGAATGTTTAAAAAAATAAACAAGTTTTAGGAAATTTTGATTGAAAATGAGTTTTAATGGTTTAAATCAAATATCAAATTCAATTTGTAGTAAAAACTTGAACAAACTAAACAAAATAAATTGAAAACACAACAATGTATAAAATTGTTAAAGTGTTAAATTAGTCATTGACAACAAGATGGAAATAAGTCAAAAATTTGATTTTCTGTATATTTGGTTTTAAGTACCTACTTGCGAAAGATGCATGATCACATCGTATTCAATTTTAAGGTTAGACAACTCTTTAAGGTCAAAATTGTTAAGAAATTTTGGTTTTTTAAAAGATTAAGTTACATCGGAAACTGCTGCAAATTGTAATTTGGTATTTTATTATAAAAATTTAAAAGTTTGACTTATGATAGTCTTATTGGTAACAATTTGAATTTACATCATCATCATATAGAACAATAAAGTTTATGATATTTTCGTTGCTGTTAATGATCAAATCGGAAGAGTTAATGGAAACACAAACAGCAAATAAATTCAGACAAATCAATAGAAATACAACACATATGGAGAGCAAATTTAATCAGTCGGGTGGTTTAAAAGAAGGAACATTTAAATGCTTTCTATCTTTAATAAACATAAGCCGCTTAAATATCTCCTTTAAATTATTCAACTGCTGGTCGAAAACATTAAAGAAACGTGTTTCTTCTAATACGAATTAGTGAGAGGTCTAAACCAGTGGTGGGCAATGCACTATAACATTAACGATTGTATGTCTTAAGCAGCAAATGATTTGCTTTAAAGAAATTGCAAAACTGTTACCAACTTTTAACGACAAAAATAACTTCATTCAAAGAAAAGAAAAAATAAATGGCTAAGCAACATTTAATTTCAAAAAACGTTAAAAAATTAAAAAAATTAAATTTTCACAATTGAATTTAAAATATGTTATACAGTCAAATCCCGATAGTTCGTACCCCGATAAAATCTCGTTAATTCCATACGTAAAATCCATACATTTTGGTCCCCTCGCAAATTCGTAATGTTTTTTTTTCAAATAAAATCTTCTTTACCTCTTATAAATCGTAATTGTTTGCTAACTTCCACTTATAATTCTTAATAAAAACAAAAGAAACATGGACAGAATGATTTTTTTTTACCGCAATTTTTTTTTTTGCTTGTGTGTGTGTTTATTTTCTTAAGATGTTTTTAGTTTTTTTTTCGTTTTAGTAAATAAATTGAAAACCCCCGTTAATTCGTATTTATTTTATTTTAACCCCGTTAAATCGAAACCCCGCTAAATCGAACCCCCCTATAATTCGTAAGAAATGGCCGGTCCCTTGCGATTACGAATAATCGGGAGTCCACTGTAGATCATTTATTTTATTCAGTACGCACAAGCTAGAAACACAACTAGGACGTACGACGAATTTTTACCCGCAAATATTCATGGTCAAAAATAAAACATATACGAATACATGAAAATACATACACACAATCAGGGCTCCGGTGAATTAGCCACACGAACTATACAGAAGGTTTATCTCAAATTCTTACGCCAAAAAACTACGAAGAAATTGGTGCCCATGGTTAGTTGGCGTTTTCAAGTGTTTAAGTAAATAAAGTTACATTCTACTTTTTTTAATTTTATATTATTTAAAATAAAAATACGAAAAAGTTAATTATATAAATTGTTTTTAGCTATATTTTGTTAATTTTAAATTTTTTAAGTTTCTTTCTTTGCACAAACTGAAAACAACATTATTAATTAAAACAGCTGTTAATTTTTCGTTGGTATTCTGTTTCAAATGACGAATTTTCTCAGCGAATTTTTACCGACAAATTACCGACAGTTAAGCGATATTTATCATTCGTCCCAGTTGTGTTTCTAGCATTGAGCAGGCACGCCGAGATATTAAGAATGGTCTTAATGCTTCGTCAATAAGAAAAAATCAAGGCGAATTCAAGTTAACTGATATTTTCTCGCTAAGTAAGAACAAAATTAGTACAGCTGTGTCTTTAACGCCACCTGCAAAGTGAATTCGCCTTGATAATAAGCATGAAATCTCAATTTTTGGACCAGGAATTTACCCTGAGGGTTAAGCAATTTGCTCTTCAAGAAATACCTTGAACTATGCATTTTACTCGCAGGATATAGTTATTGGCTTGCACAGATCTTAAAACTGATATGTTTCTAAAAACAATGTGGAGTAAAGTCCAATATAGTACCACCGGAGCCAGTTAATCCCAGGAATTTATGTTTTTGGGAATGTTATTGGTGAGGCCCACTACATGACAAGGTAGTGGCTACGGCTTAGATCCAAATCACGAAAAGTGGTTTTCTTTATAAGTCATTAGACCTTGATGCGAAGCTCGGGATTAGGAATAATTTTTGTCCTAGATCAAGTCTCGAAGTTCGTTCTGCAGATGCTTCACTCTCTTTAGTTATAAATTGTTATAAATTCAGCTAACATTTGTGGACAATTTAAAATATACATCTTTAGTTGATTTCGGAGAAGCAACTTTTATATCAGGACCGTATTTTTTGACGAAAGATTAAAGAAAATGATGCAAGTTTTTTACAGTGCGTAGCTATGACCCCTGAACATCGATTTCTTGAAAAAGTGAAAAAGTGTCTATATGTGAGAGCATAAGAAAAAACGTCCATATAATAATTTTGATTTTATTTCACGACCGCATTCTCTGGCAAAATTGTATGTCAAATTGTATGGAGAATATCATTTAGCCCCAGTTCTACTTCATGATTTAATTAAGGGCTTTGGGATTTTTGGCTAAATATGAAGACTCAATCCTGTTTGAACACCTAACCTTAGAAAAAAGAAATCCAAAGAGTTTAAAGATGTCCTTTTGTAATAAAACAAAACGTTTCTTGAAATAAACCTTAAAAAATGTCCCAAACCAACTGAAATTTTTTCGGCAATTCACTGAAAACACTTAATTCTTTTAGTTAAACTTCTTTTAGAATTTTTGGAATGTATTTTGATACTTAATAGGTTTTTTAGCCAACAATAATATGGCAACCTCTAAAATTAATAAGACATTTTTTTACGGTATGTTTTCGGTTAGCACCGAGTAGGAAATCGGCAACTTGTGAAGAATGCGGACTTAGCAAAAATTATTTTAACATTAAATTTCTATACTAATTCACATTTGAATGAGTAATCGGGCAGCGGAATTTGTGAACGTGACAGGTCATACGGCGCGTCGTTATTACAAATCAAAATATGTATTAAACAATGTTTATTTGGTACGATAATTTACTTTTGTCTTCGTAAAAGTACCTTCAATTGTATTACCATTTATCAAAATCTACATATTCTTTCTCATACTTCAGATTTTAACACAAAACAAAGATATAAAACATGTGAAGTGTAAAAGAGTATTCGAGGGAAAAACAAACAAGAAACGCCAAAAGATTTTTTTGATTTCCTCTTGCTTGATTTTTGATAAAGAGAAAACCAGGGATTTCTTCTTCTAAAATAAATATTTGTTTAAATTTTATAAAATTAATTTTCATTTAAACTTTATGAATTTCAGCCGTTGGCTTTAAATGTTCAATGAATAAAAAAACATTGAAATTTTGCTTCCCTAGAATGAATTAACCTTAATAACAGTGGTCACAGTTGGAATTGAAAGTTTGAGGAAATACTTGAAGAATTTTGATTAAAGCGACAAATAAAACAAAATAAAAAAATATTTAAAAGAAAACATGTTTAACATTGTCTTTCAATAGCACACGCTGGATTTAAAATTCAGATTTTAAAAAGCGAAATGGTCAATGCTTAACTAAGCTACCTAAACAAGAGCGGCAAGCGTTTTTTTAACATGAAATTCTATTTCCAATACATTTACAATAAAATGAAACGACCAAGCGATCTATCAAATAAGATTTTCCAGCCGGTTGATGTTAAATTCGCGTTCTAACGTTTTGTTTCGTATGAACTGTGTGAAAATGAACATAACATTTGACCTAAAACTGACGCTTGCCGCTCTTATTTAGGTAGCTTAGTAAGACTAGTTCCATACTGATTCTAGTATCTTAACCCATAAGATTTTGTTTAATTACATTAAACACAAGTTAACTCTACCATCAACCACTTAAATTAGTAATTAATCTTCAATTCTACTATTCAATCCCACCCAACTTCCTTCCTCCTTGACCACTGTCTCTAATCAAAGACAACTTATAAATATTTAGGTTAAGCAAACAACTGTGTGGCCAAAAATCGAAATAAACCTTAAAAATAAACAAAAAGTAAGAAACACCAAAACCCTTTCAAAGAGCAGCCTTAACATAATGACCAGTTCATAAAAAACAGATGCAAACATAAAATAAACTAAACCGTTTTTTATTCCTCTTCATTTACTTCATCTTCCGAGCGAACCATAAACATTAATTCAAGTACACTGTCGACGTTTGGTAGAGAGTGTGTTGTTTGCGTACACATATCTGATTGCTATTTGAATTGAATGAATATTTGTGGAACAAACAGACCACCAACATGTCAGCTCACACGTTGCGGAACATGATCATACACAGAAAAAAACAACAACAAATAATTTGAATCGACCCAAAACTAAAAGCTACAACAAGTAAAGTTATATATGTGCATATAAGCAAGCAACATAAATGTTGTTTATTTTGAAAGTATCATCAACAATATCAGCAACAACAACCTCATCATCATTTTCATAGGCAACAACCACAACAACAGCATCAGCAACATTATGTTGAACCAATAATTTAAATTTCTGATACTGTTTTCATAACTGCAGGGCTAAAGAGTATTTAATGTTAAGATTTTAAAGCACAATGGGGTAAAATGGCAAAGAAATTATTTGTTGAAAATTACGGATGTTAAAAGAAATAGCACTTTTTTATATTTTGCGGCCTTAGTGCTGGTTCACACTCTTCAAGTTTAAGCCGTCGTCATGTATTGAGAGAGGAAAAGAAATGTAATTTTCTGCTCCCTTATCTCCTAAAAGCTCAAGAACTAACGGCTTAAACTTGAAGAGTGTGAACCAGAACTTTTTTATAAAAAATAAAATAGGTTTATAAAATAGATTATGTATGAAAATTTGTTTTGAAAAAGGTAGATAATTGGCTTTGCCAAATCTTATATACCCTTCACTATGGTCCGGCAAAAACAAAAAGCTATATTAATATTGTTCTTAAGATAGAAATAAATATATTTCGTGCTACGCCCACTTTTGATAACCAAAATGCCTGAGTCTAATTTGTAAACTTTGGCTCTTAACGTTATCAATGTTTATAGAAATCTATAACGTCTTCATATTTTTGTATATTGATAACCCAGTCATGTGAACCAAGTTTGGATAATTGTTCTCTTACTATTCCTTAGACATTAATAGGTACTTTTTTGTGTCACGCTCACTTCTCCAATCCCGACCACATCTTGTCGGGTGTTGTCGTTATGTCATAAACACAAGTAACTTTTGACATTGCTCACACTAATTTAGAAAAAAAGTAGCACAGCTATGCTTTCAACCAGGGTTGCCAATTTAGCGTCTTTGGCGGTAGATTTATCAAAAACAAGAAAGATATTCCTGAAATCAAGCAGCATTTATTTAATATTAATATGATTTTCTTCATTTTTAAAAAGAATCGAATTTCTTGCATCAAGAAACAAATGCTAGGGATTTCTTTAAAGTTTTCAGAAAATGCTCAAGAAAACTTGGTTTGATTCAATTAATATTTATTTGGATCGGCACGTTAGGCAAATCAATCCAAAGTTTCTTATTTTTATATAGAGTTTTCTTAAACTTACTACACCTTTTCCAACCGTAATTCAGAAAGCGTCAATTGTAATGCCGAAAGCATCAATTGTAATTTAGATTAGTGAATTGTAATTCAGAATGCGTCAATTGTAATTCAGAAAGCGTCAATTGTAATTCAGATTAGTCAGCAATTGACGCTTTCTGAATAACAACTGGAAAAGGTGTAGTGCTACCCGTTTTTATAATAATAATAAATCAGGCTTATCTTCTGATTTTGTAAAATAAAAAGCAACGAAAACTAGATTTAAGTAACTTTAGAATTAAAATAATGTTTTGTTTTAGCTGTAGTTAAGTAAATTTTAGGTCGCGTTGAGTCAATACTTTTTGCTTAAACCAAGCCACACATATGTTTACAGTAAGAACATTTTTGGCTTGGACGAGAATGGTGCAACATTTTCTTGTTTTAAAACATATTTTCTGTTGATTTAGTGAATAATTCTTTCCGTGTATATTTGAAATTATTTTACTTTACTTTTCCTGAAATATTAGAAAAGGCTTTATAAAATGTTAATGTTTTATTAACACATTTCGGCAAAAGACAAAAAAAAAGTCGGTGTAGAGAACTTGATTATGTGATTTTAATTGACTTTAGCGTGTTGAATCCAAATAGTTTATTCAATCACGTCTAGTTAACATTTTGTTTACTGATCCTCATTCATGATTTCATGTCTTATTTTATTCATAATATACCTGGATTCCTAAAAAAAATATAGAAATAGTTTTGAAAATTATCATAGGCAAAAGATCAAAATTGCACGAATCGTTCTCAAGTTATGATAAAATGTATGAAGCATAACCGACTCATTTCGTTCGAAATATTAGTCAAGCCTATAAAAAAAACTAGACTTGATAGAAAAAAACTTAAAAAACGGATTCCAATTTAGCGCTGTAATATCGATCTCTTTTTGACGACCAGTGTAATTTATTAAACTTTGTTCTTAAACATTTCATTAAGTATTTTAGTTAAATTGTATTTAGAACTTTTTAGCGCTTTTTTGATTGGTGGCACGGCCCTTTTTAATTAGAAATAGTTCACAACCCTGCTTTCAACGCCACCTGAAAAATAAATTCTCCCTGGATAGAACTAAAAAGAATATTTTAATAAGTATTCGGTAACATTGCCTTCAGCGTCTATGACAGTTTGTATCTAGCCGCAATTTATGCAATCAAATTGCGTATAAGCTCGATTTTTAGGCCCGTCCACAAATTTCTAATTTCATCAATTATTTTCTCTTGTTTTTAGCCTTTTCGTAAAGTTCTCTTTCTTTTAAAAATTGCCCACAAATTATCTATAATGTTAAGATCGTCACTCTGGAGTGGCCATTAAAGGACAACAGTTTGCTTAACGCTATTAACAAATTTTATTGAATACCATGCTTTGTGGCATGAAGCGTTATCAAATTTCCATTTGAAAATACTCACTGAGCTGAAGGAAAACCAAAATCCTTTTAAACGTCAAGCTATCCTGATTGGCTAAGAGTTTTTTTGTTACCAGAACTCCAATTCCGTTGTATGGCACACATCCCCAAAATATGACCATGGCACATGAATCAGAAAACCGGTTAAAAGGTTTTACAACTTTATGCCTCGATCCTTTGGAAAGATGCATATAAGTTTTTCATATTACCCTTCATATCGAAAATATGACTTGCTTATCTATAAAACATTGTGCCAAAATTGCATTGGCTTATGATCATACTCCACAGCAAACTCTAAATGTTTTGCTTTATTTTTGTCTGACAAATCTATTGTTTTTCTTACCATGTCGGTCTTTATTTCAAATCTGTTTACTGTCTCTTCAGCAACTTTAAATGGATTTTCTGGTTATATTTTAATATTTGAACGATCTTCCATCTTGGTTGTCACATATTTTCGACTAGTTTTGAGCGCATTTTTTTTAAGTTTCCTTGCGTATCCTTTCTTCGTTTTTACCAAATTATACCCGTATTTCGAAATACTGCATAATTTTTTACCAATTCAAAAGCCGGTATACGCGTTTTAATTTTCGCCGCAATCTCCATTATTTCCCCCATTTAATCTTCTTTTTAGATGATTGAGTGGATTTGAGAAAGTAAATTTTTCACAAAAAGTACCTGTTTAAAAAGTACCCATTTACTAAAGGGCATATATTTTACAAAAAAAATTTTGTTTTAAAGAAGTTATAAAACATGTCCCACTGTGCTCTTCTTAAGACTAAATTTCCTTTATTAACTCATACTAACAAGTGTGGGTTGGGTGCCACACATGTGGTTAATTTGTTGTTTCACTCATCTGTCAGTCAGCCCTCGAGCTCCAAATACTTGTAGCATAAACATTTCGATTCCTAGTCAACAGTTTGCTTTTTGGCCAATCTTCTGAATTGGACCAATTATATATTGCGTCTTTTGTAGTCTTATGGTTTTTGAACTTTTTTTTGCCTTTCCTCTTGTTTTTTGTTATTTTTGTGAGTTTTTGGTCTGTTGATTATCAAAAATTAAAATCTTAATGTTGTTTCTAATTAAATATCAAATGGTTTCGTTTTCATAAATTTTTAGATTTCTTTTTGTAGTTTTAATCGTTTGTGGTGCATGTGTTAACAGTTTGTGGCAGTTCAAATCTTTTAACACTAATTTGCTAACAAAGTGCGTGAAATTTTGTTTAGTTTATAATTCATATGAGTGTTGCCAGCATTAAATGTAAGCACACGTACTAACGACAGCACACTGGGAAATTCCGGCCAAAAATCCATAACTTCTTTATTTCTTTACGTTAATGATTGTTATTTGGTTTCAAACTTAAGAATATCATGTTTGATTTCTAGGTAAAATTTTGGATACGTTTATACAGGGGTTGGCTAAATAATCATGAACGATCCAAAGTATCGAACAAAACTAAAAAATGGCTTTGGAGGTGTAATAAAATATGATCATTTGTAGCGATTATATTAATAGTTTGTGGAAAATCTATAAATGCTCATCTCCTGTCCCCATCTTTTTGCCTACCTGTGCAAATAAAAGTAGATACATACACATCTGTATACATATCTTTAGATTACTCAGATGTGGATCTCACTTGAGTTCCTGTGGGGTGGGTGAGGGGTGGATTGTTTAGGAACCTTCAACTAAAACATACCATTTTGCAAAATTTCTTTTGGAAAGACCATAGAAATGGTATATATTTTTCAGTTAAAGTTGGGTGGGTGTTGAGGTGGTTTGGGATGAGTACAAATTCATTTTTCTTCCCCAGTACTCGCAACTGCATATCAATATATGTATAACACATTTCAAACCTCATAGCTCTCGTACTTCTTTCAGTAACTAGCTGAAATTTAGCATTCAAATATTGGGTATATATTCAGTATAAAAATAAAAAAAACTTAACAGAAAAAAGAATCAATTATATTTATATATTCCAATTTCCAAAAGGTACCAAAATTTATATGAGGGCTTTTAAAGAGAAGAGAACACAATTTTAAGTTTATTTGTATCTTTATTACTTAAGAAGATAAATTGTTTACCAAAAAAGTACCAACATTTTATTTTTGCCCTTTTTATACCCAAAATGTGCAAATTTCAAAAAAGTATCAAACGCATGACAATTTAATTTTCGATTCAATAATGATATTTTTTGAATTTCACGTCCACCTCTGTTAGATCACGAGATATAATGTTACTGATTTTACCCGATTTTACCCATTTATAACCCCTTGAATTTTCAAAAGTCTCTACTTTTCTATTTACACATTGGTAGGGGAGTCTGCATACAAATTTCAAGTGTCTGGCTTAAGTTGTTTGGGCTGAGCGATGATCACCCAGTCAGTTACGCTAATCTTATAAAAATATATCGAGCCTTAACCGCGAAAATAACGTAAGCACCAAAAAAAATTACAGGAGAGATTTTTTTTTATATTATAAAATCGTAATGGTACCAGGATATTTTAGGAGATGATGCAAATGTTGCCAATTAAGTCATTTATTAAAACAACGAAAGTTGAAAATGATGTCGCTTACGTTATTTTCGCGGGTAGGGCTTGATTTGATACCACTTAAAATGGTCTGGTTACTAGGGTGGCAGGTGGTGGCAGCTGAAATGAATAGTACTGACTTTTGATACTCCACAGTACTAGATATAATTATCACTTAACCTCCCCTAGCCCCACCCTTTTTGTTATTGTCCCTTTAAATTTGGCTTACTTTAGGTTTTATTTATTTTTAAAGTAACTACAATAACTTCACTTATCCAAAAAAATAACGCGCACGAAATCACAGTTATCACATGAAATGATTAATTATTAATACGGTTTAAACATTATATAACATAACATAAAAATACTTTAAAGGAAAAATCATAGCTTACTTTTATTTCAGAGTACAAAATTCAACTTTGAAAACCTTAAATTTGTAGGAAAACAATTATCTACTTTGCTCCAGTATTAAGTAGAGCCAAAATAAGAAATGTTGTATGTTTTGAAGTGTTCGCTATAATCTGTCATCAAAATATTATTAAAATTAAAAAAAAAAATAATTTTTGCCCGGAATTTCCCAATGTGCACAGGTGTGATTTCTTTGTATAAAGTCCACCCAAAAAAATTCATTTTTTAAAATTTCTTATAGCTTTAATGCAACTACAAACATTCTAAAGTTTAATTATGAAAATTTTAAGACTGTATGGCTTGTTAAGTCATTTAGTACTTGAAACTTCATCACTCACTTATTTATTCATTCGCATGTCTATTTTTAGAACAGCGACCGTATCAGTGGTTCATGTGGACAAGTTCAATGAAGTGCATAAACTGGGTTAAATGTGTATTTGATATCAATTTTATTTTCATTTGGATGAATTTCTTATAAGTGTGTATTTCTAAATGTATCTATATTTAAGGTATAGAATTAAAGTAAACTCACGATATGTTTGTACACAGAGAAAACAAAAACATGTTTATACCCGAATATTTAAAAGTTAAAAAATCCAAATAATTCCAATAACCTCCATTTTTTGCTAGTACATATATTTCTACACTCAAAAGAAAAATCAATCCATCCGTAATCAAATCAATACGAAGCGGTATTAATAGTACGGCGAGTACGGAAATTCTTGAATCAAGTACAGAAAGATTGATTTAAGTACGGATTTTCAATCGCAAAATACTTAAATTATCCATATTCAATCCTGATTTCGTACTCCGAAAATTAGATTGGTTTAAGTAAAACTGCGATTGAATTAAATCAATGCACTTGTTTCAAGTATTATAAAGTTGAAATTATCCCAAATTAGAAAAAAAAATATGATTGATTTACTTACCCGTATAACACCTTAAAGAATGACAAAACACCAACATAATACCCGATATTGTTTTTACTTTAGAAATCTTATGTACATATTTAACCAAAAATAAAAACTAAATGAGAACCAAAATTCACTTTCCAGTAAAACCTTCGCCTACAAGTAAACATAAAAAACTTGATTTATCCCGAGTGTTTTTCTTTCTGTCTATAAAGGTGGCTTTTTCATAATTATACAAATTTTTTACGTTAAGTCACATTTCCACAAAAAGTCAAATTTTTTCTAAAAAATCGCAGTTTGGAAAACAAGTGAAATTTTTCAAAATAAGTCATACTTTTAACAACAAGGCACATTTTTCTCAAAATTATTTACAAAAAGCTACATTCTTACACAAATAGTTAAATTTTTTTATTGACATATTTTTTCTCAAAAATTTTCCACAAAAAATCAAATTTGGCTCAGTCACATTTTTTTTAAAGTCATATTCTTTTTTCTCAAAGTCACACTTTTCCCTAAAAAAATTCGTTTGAGAAAAAGTCAAATTTTTCCAAAGAGTGCCATTTTCCAAAGCCATACAAATTAATTTTAAAGGATTTTTTTTCACAAATGTGTACAAATAACACATTTTTTACAAAAAGTTCCTTTTTTGACTAACAGTCTCTTTTACACATTATTTGACTATTAAAATCTCCTTTAATCTATAAAAAAAATCGGAAAACTTGGATTTTACAAATAACAAATGTCCATTTTCACATCACAGCACAAAAAGTCGCCTTTTTCACAAAAAAAGTACTATTCACAACGAATATAAGCGTTATGATAAATGTTTGCGTATTATTTAATTAAAAAAAAGTACATCACCAAAAAAAATAATAATAAAAAAACAACAATTTTTCTTTTTCACTTTCCAACAAAAAGTTCCACTTTTCATTAGAAGCAGTGTTGCCAATTTAGCCATTTAGTGGCTAGATTTAGCCATTTTTTCACCCTGTTTAGCCATTAAAAAATGCATTTAGCCATTAGCCATTTTTTTTAGCCATTTTTCAACTGGTTTAGCCATAAAATTTTTCTTCCCGTGTTTCTTTTAAAAGAATAATTTTTATTTTATTATAAAAATATATAAAAGCAAAATAAACATTTTAAGTAATTAAAACGGCTTCAATTTAAATCACAACTTTTAGAAATGTTGAAAATCGCTATAAACGATGATGATGAAACATCTTTCAAAATAAAGGAACAGTATTCCAATATTAAATTTATAAAACGGATCAACACAAACATCGGTGTTTCTTTCTGGTAGCAAGTATTTCAATAAAGAGATGCTGGCGGCAACAAATTTTTTTTAGAAATTTCAGAATTTACTATAAAGTTGCTCTCACTTCCGTGGTCTAATGCTGAAGTAAACATCGTTAAAAGTAATTTGAAAAATAGGTTACATTTAGCAACCGTTCATTCGATTTTATCAATGAAATATTTATACCAACACCACAATAGTGGAGAGGGTACTATGCGTTTGTGCTGATGTTTGTAACACCTTAAAATATTGGCACTAAGCCCACCTTTTCGTATACCGATTGACTCAGAACCACTTTCTGAGTCGAATTAACGATGTTTGTCCGGCTGGCTGGCTGTCCATGTAAACCTTGTGCGTAAAGAACATATCGCAAATTTGCAGATCATTTAATACAATTTGGTACACAGGTTCTAATGAGGTGTAGGGTATCATACAGTCGGGGTTGACCGACTATATTTTCTTACTTGTTTTTTATTGTAGATCTGGAATCAAAAGGTTGGGTAAATGTTGTCGTGATTACTATTTACCTTCAAATTATTTAAAACTAATACGCACGATGATATAATTTTTTAAATATCTTTCAAAATATTAAATAACGTTTATTCTTATTTAAGAAATCGATCTTAACTAACAATTTCATCGTAAACAACTTTAAATGAATTATTTCTGTTGTGTTATTGAATATTAATGTGTTTTTATTTAAAAAAGCTTTTAGCCATTTTTTAAGCCCATTTTTAGCCATTTTTTCCAACACTGATTAGAAGTTCCTCAATGACCGAAGGAGTTCTGGTTTAAACAAAAAGTTCTTTAAAGACAAATTTATTTATTTGCAAAAAAAAACTATCTTTTATACGAAAAAAAATTGTCCTATTTACTGATGCCAATAGTAGGGAACTTTCCCTTTTTTTGTTGGGAAAATATCAAAATATTATCTCATTTTCAATATATGTATTGTCTAAATATATTAAAGTTGTTCATATACGATAGTATTTAAGTACAAATGTAGTATTTATTTTTAACAGAAACCTTATAGAATGGGTCCTAACAGCCTGGCAATCTTCAACAAATGCCAAAAACATGTACCCGAATATTCGTCGCTCCCTAATATTTAATAATTATTTTTCATATTTTAAAATTCCATTTAAATTATGTTTTTTTATTTTTAAAATTAATGATTTACTTAAAGTTTGATTGTACAAAATGCACAATTTTATTAAAACAGTCCATTAAACAATGAAGTTTTGATTCAGCTTGTATTGTATTGGTTTTGCACAATTTTGCACCCAGTGTCAAGAATACACAAAATTGCATCATCATTTCTGGGCATACAAAATATTAAAAAAGCGTCTTAGATTAGCGGTTGTTAATTTTGAGAAAATTGATGAAAGAAATTATTTGTGAAAAGAAAACCCGTATTATTATAAAGTTTCATATATTAAAGAACAAAAAACCAAGTATTTAGTACCAAAAGGTAAAACTAATGAAAATTAAGAAGCTTTTATTTTAAAAATTCCACCTTCCATATATATGATCATTTTAAAACAAGGTTTGTATATATATATATATACCTACATATAAGTGTTTAACTATTCCATTTCGAATTAATTTAGAAAAATACATTTAAATATAATTTTATCAAAATATCTTCTATATTACATCGAATCAAAATATATAATATTAAATTAAGAACCCTTAAGATTTTATATGACGTAGGAGCTTCATATTAGAATTTTATTACTTTCAATGAAACTTCATTATTTAGATGGACTTTTCGACGTTCTTATTCCTTAGACATTAATGGATTTATAATGTATTTTAAGAACAATTTGTACAGAAAATATAACCGAAAACAATTCGGCAATTCGTCAGCTCATTATTACACATAATAATACATAATAGGCCGACAAAAAAGAGACACCTAAAAAGTAATAAATGCATGGGTTCAATGGATAATGCACTGGTTCTTTTTAGGCGAAACTTGCAAGATTTTCACATTAGCGTGTCATTGGCGAGAATGGGTTCGCATTAGTTAAACGGCTCGCAATTAAAAGTTCACGGATTAATTAGGATTTTCATTGATATGAAATATTCATTTGAATGAGTGCGAATTAAAACCAATGTGAGTTCAATGACTCTAATACGTATTTTCATTAGTGGTCAATATTAATTTTAACATGCATTATCTTTTGTTTTATAAATTAATTAAAAAGAAACATGAAAATACTAAAAAATAAGGCATTTTGTACATTTTTAAATTGTTTATTAAAGCTTTAAACTTTTCAGTTTTAAAAAGTTCAAAAATCAAAATATTAATCCTAATGTTATTTTTTTATTAAAGCTTCAAACATTAAAAGATATTGAAAATAATTTTTAAATGTGATATTGATATAAAATTATGCATAATGAACAAATCAAAAGCTGATTAGTTATACAGGTTTTATTTAACTCTTCGTATAATAAACAAACAGCAAATGCGTTTTCTTAAATCCACTAAGTTGTCAAACCTTTTTCGCCTTCTTTTTTTTAAAAAAACTTTTAAGTATTAAAATTAAATGTATAAATTAAATAAATCTAACTCAACTTTTAATTTTAATTGCATAAAATATTCTACCCGTTTCAATCGTAAAAGAACTCATACCAAATTATAGTGAAATATTGCAATTCATACATAGGAGTTGATTGGGAATATTGCATGCAATTTTATTAGTTATGAAAAATTTATTATAAGGAATGTATTTTAAATTCATTTAAGGAAATAAGGTCTAAAGAAATCATGAAAATATTCCCTCTTCTTTTTTATTTTTTGCTGGGAAGAAGTATTTTTATTATATAAAATTAATAATTTTTACTTTTTTGCCCTTGTTATAAACAATTTGATTTAAAAAAATTTTTGTAGAATTTTTTCTTCAAGAAAATCATAATTTAACCAAATGATGATTTTTTTCCAAACTTTCTGGCAATGCTATATGTATATCAATATAAAGTTGCAGCCAACTTCAGGTAAAAAATACAAACGAAAAACAAAAGGAATTTGCGAGTAAAGCAAAGTATGTACTCCCCGCTATTCTCTTTTTCCCTCCCTTCTATAAACTCAAGACTTTGCAAAGTAAACTTTGCCTGTCTAAAAGGGAACTTAGCTTAAATATATGCAAATATTAAAAGCGGATATCTAATGAATGAAATTTCTACATAGAAATTAATTTGCGAAAAAAACAATCACATCTTCTAAATTAAGAGAAATAAAATCATACAATTTCGAATTTTTTAAAAATTGTTAATGACAACTTTTAAGGATAAGAAAGGATATATTTTTCCAAGGAATTTTTATTATATTTTAGTTCAAGAGAACTGAACAAAATGTTTTTTTTTAAATGTTACAGAGCCTTCCCTTTTATTAAATACAATGTTTGCTAAAAATTATTAGACACTTATAATAAATATTAAAAAAAATTATTTAAAATAAGTATTCTTGAACATATTAAGCTCTTTAAAAAGGTCTAAAGTTAAGGAAATTAAAAATCAAGCAGGCGCACAATACTTTGATGCAGAACAAAATTGTGTTAAAATAGTAGAGTTGACCCAGACTAAAACGATTTTGCATGGAGAAATATATGATAATAGTAAACAAAATTTCAAGTTTTGAAAAAATTCCGTCAAAGGATTCATGTACTTCCCATATGGGCTAATCCTGCGTGACGGACGCTACATTCGCACGCGTTTTCTGATTGATATATACATATTTTTTGGTCTTTCAAAAGAGATAGCTTCACCTTTATATAGTATTTAGTGAAATTAATATGTACTTAACATTGGCATATATCATAATTTCTTAGCAGGTATTTGTTGCACAATAATTGATCAAAAAGTTTTATGACGCACGCCACAATAAGTGGAAGTAACTTATAAAGTTGTAGTGTGTTTTCCCAATTTTTTCTAATTTCTAAAAGAAATCTGAACATTAGAGAATTCTTAAATCACTTGTTCGCAGCCAAAACATTTTGTGAATTTTTGACAAAAGCCGCGACCTCTTTGTGACGCACTTCACACAACGCACTCTACAAATTTTCCAGTAGTATATAAACCCAATTTTATTTATTTAAACAAAACAAATTATATTTTTATGAATTGCATTTCTTAAACTAATTTTGCGATTAATAATGACTATAATTTTTTTTAACGAAATTTATATTTTTATGAGTCTGCTTTAAGTGTTATTTAAAGCCCATAAAGCACCTAAAATAATGTTAAATTCACGTATTATATTAATAGATCAGGTGTTTTTTTCTTGTAAAATGTTATTATAAATTAGGACAAGTTTAACGGCGAAACGCTTTTAATATAAAAAAAAAGATTCCTCCTACATTTAATTTATTTGGATACGAATACAGTACAGCATTTTTTTTTAAACATTGGAACAACATTGTTTCACCTTATTTTTGAATATGGAACAAAGTACTGTGCGGCGGTTCGACTTAATTTTGTATATGATATATTTTTGAATTTGAATTTTTATTTGTGCGTGTATGGCATTTACATATTTATTTTGGAGTTTATTCTTTTTGTTAATAAATGCTTTTATTATAATTTTTACAAAATGTGTATTTGTTAAATTTTTAACGTAGGAACATTTTTTTTGGTTGTAGGGAAAAAAGGGATTTTTTTAGACACCTAGAGATTTGTTGAATTTTCTCCTGCCATCACTGGTCCTATTTGACAAAAGAGATATCTTCATTGAAGGATAGATTTTGCCATGGTGGAATAAGCAGGTGGCATCGTTACGGCAACATATACCACATTACAACAAAATTGGAAATTACATCACCGTTTACGTCAAAAAATACTTTTAACAAAAATCAAAGCGTGCCGCTGAACGTGATGAAATAAATAAATTTTTAGCCAATTTTTATATTATTATAGCAATATCTTATTTATTTTAATTTAAAATTATCAAAAACTTTATTAAAATACAATAAAACGTGGACTTTTTGTAAACATAAACAACACTTTAACATAAAACTAGACAAACAATGCAGGAGCAAAAAATCGTCATCTAGCGTAGTGCTGCCACCTGTTAATTTAACCATGGATTTTGCTAAAAAAAAATTAAAAAAAACCTTGTTTCCAAAGTACCCCTTAAACACATTTTCAAAACTTGGTTGCCTTCTTAAAATAACATTTTTCCGTTAAGTCACTTTTAATAACATATTTTATTCTCAAATTTTCAATTTTTTTTTTCGAAATGGTGCCCAAATGGTGAAAAAAGCACAAACGCCTTTTTCGAACCCAATTTTTTTTTTATTGAATTCAGTAAATTTTTAAAAAATATTTTGTAGATTTTTTTGTCAGCAAATTGCTGGCTTGAAAAAAATCATTGAAAACATATTTAAACAAATTTTTAAAAATTTAATACGCAGCAGATTCATATGGATCATATTAAAATTCATTTGGCATCATGATCATTTTCTCTGTGTTCGACAAATTCGGCGTCATGTTTGCACAGATGTTATTTATTAAATAAAAGCACGTGTGACGGCAAAATGGACAAATAAATAGATGAAATGAAAAGAAGACAAACAAATAAAAAGATAAAATAACGAGGCGGCATCCGATGACCATAACGTTTAATTACAGAGCTGTGAATGAATGAAATCTTTGTTTTTATTTTAAATGATTTATTTTGCAATTAAAAGTTTGTGCCGTCATAATAAAAAGCTTTTTTAGGTTTCCATAAGCCTGAGAATAAAGGCACAAATCAGACTGTAAGCACTTTTACTTAAGCAAAAGAGTGCAAAACAAATCGCACATTCCGTATGGAATCTGATGTTATTTTGTAGTTATATCCTTCACCGAAGGATATACAATACAATACTTTTTTTTTGTATTTTTTCTTTTTTTGTCTACTACCCAACAGTGTTGAAAGTGGATTTTTCGAAAAAATACCTACACACGCTAATAAAAATCCGATTTTTCCCTACACGTTGAAAAAATTTTCCCTACAAAAATCCCTACGCATTATTATCATTTAAATAAAAGAAATCATAAGTTATAAAAAATTAATTTTGTTCGAATATGTATATTAAAGCTTTGACATAAAATAAGTACAAAACTAAAAAAAATAATACATGTGTCTGTACTTTTTATTAAATTTAATTAAGTCTTTTAACATTAGGTGTGATCGTACTCAACGTTGGGAGCCCGCGGGATCCAATCTTACCGAAAATTGTTCCCGTATTCAAAGTTTTGTAAGATGGAGCTTTTAAGAGAAGTATATTCTTCTTCTAGCACGAAGTAGTCCGTTTTTTTTTATGACAAATTTATAAAATTGTCAAACAATCTGCTGTGTCAAAAATATATATTTAAAAAACTGCACGCAAGTTAATCAAAATAATTATTATATAAAATATTTATAAAATAAACAATAGAAAATGTTAAAATATGTAAGAAAATGCATAAATTTTCATTTTATGTACGTTAATGTGCCATTATGTATTTATTTAAACATATTTCATATTAACGTTTTCTTTTGGATCCGAAATTTGGATTTTATTGTGTATACATTTATGTCTATTAGTGAGGGAAATTTAAGTTTACTCTCATTTTACCGAACTTTACCCAAAAAGTAGGGATTACACCTACATACATATAAATGTCGCCAAATTTTTAACCACAAACAGCTCTGAAAATATTTTTTGAAGCTATTTAGTCTGGGTTCACACTATGAAAGTTTTCTTTCAGAAAGTCTGAGTTTATGGGTGAGAGAGGAGAAAAGAAAAGCATGTTCTCTTCACCTTTCACCAATAAACTCAGACTTTCTGAAAGAAAACTTTCATAGTTTGATCCCAGACTTAAGGGGAAACATTTTTTCCATCCGTTTGGACAATAAACTATCATTATACAAACGTTTTTTTCAGCATTTATTTTTTAAATAATACGATATGACGAAAAATCCCTACATTTTGGAGATGAAGAAAAATCTGTCCGATTTTCCCTACGCTTCTATTTTAGTATCAAAAATACCTACATGTAGGGATTTTCCCCTACCTCTGGCAACACTGCTATCCAATAAAAATAGAAAAAATTTGGCACAGGGCGCTTGACGATTTTCAGTATTTATTATTTGAAACAAATTTTTTTCGCTGCTCACCTTTGATTTTCTTAATTTTTTTTTATTAAACTATTACTTTTTCCCACAAATTTTAAAACACATTTAGTTGTGGGATTCAAAAAACTACTATTTCTTCTAATTTTTTGAAATTTGCTAAAAAAAATTTCGCTACAAGCCACTGTGCAAACATTTTCTAAGATTTGTCAGGATATATTTTGAATACAATTTCATTTATTTTGTTATTATTTCAATACGGTTTTTTACTTTTATCTAAGCAAAATATATTACTGATAATAGCACCCTTCACTAATTTCGTGCACACATAATTTTATTTCATTAAAGGTGCTTTCTTAGCTGAATTAACTAATAAAGAATATGGTAATAATATAGTGACTGCTTCAAACGGATTTTGTGTTCTTTTCCATCATCAGATTGTTATTTTGAAAAATGTTTAGATTGTCCAGGAATCGATGTCCATAAAAATATATTGGACGAAGTAAATAACAACAATTCTATTGCAGATATTACGCATAAGTATTCTATCTATCTCTCGTTGCAGCCTCGAGAAACACTTGAGAAAAACTCTTTGGAATTCTTTGATATATTTTGCATGATTTTATAGAAAAAAATCAATCAGCTTTTTTGAAACAAATCAAAGAATCATTAAAAGAAGTTTAAACTGTGGTGATTTTTTGTGGTTACACATTTAAAGACTTTCTTAGTATAGTATATAGTATAGATTTATAAGCGATTCATAATGATTCATTTGATGAATATTGCGCATTTGTTACACAGAACGCAGCACCCAGTTTTCGTTAGAATAAAATAATCAGGCAAGCATATTCCCGAAAGATATTTATTTCAAGCTAATAAAGAGCTCGAGAGCTGGTCGGGTAGGAGCAGATTATTTGATGGATTTGCTATATTCACTGATGGCTCGAGGATGAGGGGCACGGGTGCGGGGGTCTACATTGAGGATCTGAACATCAGAATGTCATATAGGCTTCCTGACGACTGCAGTGTTTTTCAGGCGGAGGTTCTAGGGGTCTTGAGGGCCGTGGGACTGATAAGGGACAACATTGATAGGGGCTCGGAGGTCACTATATATGTTGATAGCCAGGCAGCTCTTATGGCTGTGAGGGGCTGTTATGTGAAATCCCGGCTGGTTGATGATTGTAGGAGGGCTCTAGGGGGAGTCTTAGGGGAATATGCGTTGAGGCTATGCTGGGTGCCGGGTCACTCCAACATAATCGGCAATGAGGTGGCTGATGAGTTGGCGAGACAGGGCTCGGAGATGGAGGATCCTGACCGGGTGGAGGCAGTTAGGACTCCAATTGGCTTCCTCTTTGGAAGGAACACGGAATAGATTCTGGATGCGACCAACCGGGCCTAGGGGAGCCGAATGGACTGCCGGGTTCCAAGGACACTGTGGCCGGTACTTAGGAGGTCCGATTCGAAATCGCTGCTGGGAAAGAGTAGGGTCTGTGTTAGGACCTTGATAGGGGTTATCACGGGCCACTGTATGATAGGCAGGATGGCGGTGAGAATGGGATCCGACTTATCGGATGTGTGCGGGTTGTGTGAGGACCCGGAGGAGCTGGAGACGGTTGAGCATATTCTGTGCCACTGTCCCAGGCTCCAGAATAGCAGGCTGAGGTAGCTGGGCAGTAGATTCCTGGGCGAGTTAGGGGACGTCCCGGGGTGTGGACTCGAGGGTCTTATAGGATTCGTAATGGGGATGACCTGGCTGTGCGAAAGGAGACGGGGCGCTGTCCGCGCGTAGTGTGAATTTTGGTTTGGTCTTTGCTTTATTTCTATATCTATTTTCTGATTCTCGGGCTGTCATTCTCTTTTTATCTACCTTTTCCTTTTCACCTTATCTATCCTAATTAAGGCATCGCAATGGACCATATTGGTCTCTGGGTGAAGATGTGGAGGAAACTTCACACCAGCCTTTCTACCTACCTACCTATTAAGAGCTCACTTATCAAAGTCTGGTCATATTTTCTGATGGCAATAATCATGTTTTTTCTATTTTTAATTTATTTACTGAATTTTCAATTGTAAATTGAACTAACAATAAGTATTCAAATCCTAAAAACTAATATTTAGGGATGCCAATCCCGAAATCCCGAAAATCCCGGGATGTTCGGGGTTTAGCGGGGGTTTTTAGCATTTAGTATGAAAATGCGGGTAATTTTTGTTTTTATAGCCACACTACCATAGCAAAATATATTGGTCCTAAACGCACTCTTTAGTATACCGGTGTCCGTCCATTCGTCGTCCCTCCGGATGTATGCTTAATTTAGAATATGGGTTTTAATTGTCACAGCGTCCAGACCTATCGAAAATGGTCACAATTGGTCCATAATTTCACAAGCACTCTTACAAACTTCCTTCCGGAAATGAGTTTTTGTTGGTGTTAAGACTAAATTGGGCCCAAAAATATATTACATATTGATAGGATAATTTCCTATCAAACTTTATCAGAATTGGCCCATACAAACACCACTTTCGGAAAATACTTTAAGTGGCAAAACTTACTTTTAAAAGTTAGCATTGAAATAATTTGGCAGCTATAACTTTTATAATAACTGTTTTGGCATGGCCAGGAGTAGGTCCAAGAATTACCATAAGTCCCTCCTCCCTCCAAAATCGCTTTTAGATGAAAAAAATCTCATAAAGATGTTAATAATATTCGTTGCAAAGAATTAATGTTTACCTCATATAATAATTTTAATGCACCTGCTCCATCAGCGTACAAGTACAGCTAAAATATAGAAACAGAAGCAAACAAACATGTGCATAATATGCTGATGTGACGTCATATTAAACAGTTGAATTTTGTAAACAGGCGCAATGCGTAATTTTGTTTTTATCATTCTTGCCCTTCACCATGGTGCAATAATAACAGAAAGTTATGTAAATACCGTTCTTTACAAACAAATAAATCCGTTTTCAACCACGCCCACTTCTCCAATACCGCCCGCATTTTGTCGGATGTTGTGTATTGATAGTAAATTGGAAACTTTGGCGACTGCCGTTCTCCAGAAAAGAAACAACACACTTTTTGATTAATTCCTTTGCAGAGCTGGATAGAGTTAAACTGTGCGTAGAATTTCCCACCAGTTTTAAAATACAAAAAAATAAGTATTTTATTTTATTACTTGGTTTGGTTTAGCTCTGAGCCCTCCATACATACCGTTTTTCACCTGTGGTCAAGGGTATAAAAATGGGGTGGGAATAACAAAATCCCAAAATACCGTAGACACAAATTTTCACCAAAACATTTAAAAACAAAAATTTTTTGCACTTCAAAAAGCGTGATTGTACTCTCGTTGAAACTTAGGTACCTTTCGGGTTGGGCAAAGTACCAGTTTACCAATAATGACGAAGGCATTAATATTCATAAGTGTTGGTGTATTCTGACACAGATCATGAAGTGTTAACTGATTGGTGGATCACAATGAGAATTTAATAAAAAAAACATTTAACTCATCAATACAACGAATAGATTTCTCACTTATTGTGTTAAGTACCTTAAAAAATGAGGATGATCATTAAATCGCCTCCAAAAGCAAGATATTGACGAGTGATGATGATGTACATATGTAGTTGTGTTATATCTTTCAATAATGCATGTGGCACAACATGTTGCAGCAGCTAGAGTTGCAAGTGTATGTTTATAAATTTTTTAGACACATAATCGTTATGATTGATGTTTGCAGCTGCATTTAGAAAGATACAAATTTTTCCACAAAATATTAAACCTTACACTTTTTTAGAAACTTTATGACGTACATCCTTAGCACAGGCATAGTCAGCGAATCGATGAAAAAAACACATGTTTTGTTGTCTATTTATGGCCATATTGATGATCTTGCCTTGTCGATCATCATCAGTTGTATTTTCTTCTTCACACACTTTCTTTGCAACATCAACACCCATCATCATCATCAGCATCACCATCGTTATCATAATTTTTATTTCCAACAATTGCCAGATTCTATTGCTCACACACACATGCTGGCACTTGCAACACGAATGATTGTGTGCCGCAGTTGTTGTGTGCCACAGTTGTTTGATTCACTCTGTTTTGCGAATTTTTAAATTTATAGTCTTTAAATTTGTTTATTTTATTTATTGGCAAATTGCAAACTCTTTGATCTATTACAAAAAAAATTTTTTTTTGAGATAAATAAGAAAAACATTTAAGGCAAGATTTTTAAACCAGCAAACAATTGAACATTGATTGTCCCAAAAAACCAAATTAATTAATTGCCCGAGATGTCGGGCAAAATCTTGTTGTTTTTGACTAAATTTCCCATACAAAATAAAGTCTACTTCGTGACTAGATTTTGACAAAATTTACCCAAAATCTCGTTGTACTTAGTGATGCAACTATGGTTGGCAGTGTTGCCCATTTAGCCCTCAAAAAATTTATTTAGTCATTAGCCAAAATTTTAGCCATTTTTTAACTTGTTTAGCCATAAATTTTTTGACGTTTTTCTTTTAAAATAATATTTTTGATTTTCTTATAAAAATGTTTAAAAGTAAAATAAAGCTTTATAACAATTAAAACGCATTTAATTTAAATCACAACTCTTACAAATATTGATATGCAATTGCATGTTTTTCCTTGTGCGACCAATGAAGGTACACACCATGTATTTATCCGTTTTAGAGCCTTTTATGAATTTTGGCATCGGTTTTTTGGTTTACAGATGGCTTTTCTGTTTCAAATACGTTTCTGTATACCCAACGAGTTGCTTCAATTTCGACATTTACGTTTAATTTTTACTCAAAAACCATGTTTTCATTAAAGATAAAAGTTATGCGATTTGTATAATACATAGAAATCTGGTCCAATCTTTTGGTATACCGATGGACTCGGAATCACTTTTTTAAGTGATCTAACGATGTCCATCCGTCCGTATAGCTCGCTGTCTGTCCATGTTAACCTTGTGCGCAAAGTACCAGTTCCAATTTTGTAGATAATTTGATCAAATATGGACAAAGTCTATGTAAATGGTCCCCATAAAAACTTCTTCAGAAATAAAAGTCTTTGTGTCCGTAAACCATCAAATTATGTTGGTATTTAAACTAAATTCGCCCTATAAATTTTTCACTGCAAATTAAATTATTTCCCATCCTTAAATAGCTTTAAGTTTCTATTATTTGTTAGCATTAATTTAAGACAAAAACCCATATGGATGTAAATTTATGAATTTTAACGTAATATGGGCTTATGCGATTACATTTTTAGGTTTTTTTTTATATTGTTATTAAATTGTTTAATATTTTGTCTTCAAATGAGCAATTTTTGATTTTTTAGGGCATATTTTTTAACAGTTTTCAGGGCATTTCTTCTAGTTTTGACAGCATAATTAATGCGCATGATAAAATAAACTGAGTTAATTAAAAACAAAAGGTAATGCAATTTTGTAAATGCCTATTTCTTTACACAAAAACTTTCAGTCAGCTAATGTTGCTTTGCAAACCAAATCTCCCTAATGTCAAGAAAGTATAAAGTAAACGTACTAGATTTTGAGGAAGATTACAAATCAAACCTACTAGATTTCGATGTAATGTAAAGCCCCTTTCACACTCGGCAAGTTACTTGAGGAAGTCTCTTGCACAACTATTGGATTGTACACGTCAGCGGTCAGTAGTGCGATTCACTATGCTTTTTAAACCACAATTGTTTCGTTTAAAAATCTTAACCACAAAATTAACCATTTTGGTATTCACTAACACTTTTAACGACATCTGCTGGTGTTAAAAGGCAGCTGTTTCGGTCAGCTGTTATTTTTAGCAAGACAAATTGTGGTTTATTAACACCAACATTTTTGGTCAGAAAAATATTCTTCATAAAAAGTCCAATTAAAAAAAAAAAGTTTCGTTTTATATTTCACAGGGGTCTATTTTTTATAAAATAATCGTTTTTTTAGACCAGTACCCATGTTCTGTAACTATAGTGAGAACTTCCCGCATCGAAAAGATGTGAAACAAAATATTCCATCGTTTCTCGAAAAGTGAGAAAAAAGGCTGTAACTCATGTCGAAAACTATCAAAAGAGATTACGTCGTTACGTTATAAATGTCATAACATTGCACTCGAAGCCGATGTAACATTGCAGACGGTGAGAACGCATATCGTTAACGGCGACTAAAATTTACTAAAGTTAAAAGTTTTTCAACGACGGCGGTGAAAATACAACCGTCGGCTATACCAAATAATGTAAAGTGCGACTTTAATGTTTGTTGTTTGAATACGAGCTTTGAAAATATTCGTATATTTTATAAAAATGTTAAAAGTAAAAGAACTAAACAATAAAAAATGTGCCAAGAACAAAATATTATTATTATTATTCTTTGTGTTTTGCATTTTTAATTGTTTTGTGTGTTAAATTTTTCTCGCCCCATTTTTATTCGTGAGTTTGTTTGACAGGTTAAAGCGGGAACTTTTCTCACAAAAATGTTACAGACACACTTTTCTGTAAATTGGCGAGTAATTTCCTTACGTGACAGCTAGAACTCGCCAATAAAATTACACACAGTTTAGTGAGAAAAACAGCTGTTTGTTTCAATATATGGCATTTTTGTTTCATTTCACACATTTCAATCGAAAAGTTTCTCGACGCGAGAGTTATAGAACAGGGGCACAGAAGTAAAATTTTTTTGTTTACAAAAGTCTCTTATTTTACTAAAAGTTGAAAAAAGAGTTCTGTGTGCAAAATGAAAGTCCCCTTTTCAATGAAATTTAATGTTTAAAACGTTCACGATGCTTTTAATTTTGTGTTTTTTTTATAAACAAGAAGAAAAAAGTACTTTTTCGCAAAAAACAAAAAAATGTCTTTTTTGCATAAGGCTCTTTTAATCACAAAACGAAAAATTTTTTCCCCTTTTTTTAACAAAATATTCCTGTTTTTGCAAATATTTTCCTTTTTTAACAAAAAATCTCATTTTTTTCAAAAAGCACAGTAAGAAAAAGATATTCACTGGGCTACTACTACACACACTATCGAAATAAAAGTGTCTAACTGGGTTAGTAAGTTGAAAAGACACTGTTTCAAAATATTTAGAATTACAGTAGAAAAAGGCTATAAAATCATCTCATATAAACGCTTATTAGAAAAAATTTTTGTCTTATTTTTATTTTCTTATATCCAGTACCTACTGTAATATTTGCCATATTTTCTTGATGCAATTAAAAAAAGCAAATCAAATCATTTTGGAACTATGATGGCTGTGAAATGTAAATATTAGCGTAACCTAAAAAAATGCTTCTGAAAGATGATTATTAAACACAGCTGTCAATATTCTAGCGATCAGAAGTTAATATTTGAATAATAAAAAATTAAATTTTTCAATTTTCGTAACAAAACCGCATTTTTTTTTATATAAGTACATACAAATGTATGTATGTATGTGTATGCATATGTACATGAAAAAAAAAACAACTACTGCATCTTAACTAAAAATAATTTCATATTAAATTCCATGATTTTGTTTAAAAAATAAATGGTAATTTTTGATTTTCTTTTTCCATAAAGTTGCTGGAATTAACTTTTGACATTCCTTTGGCCGTTTTCACATCAGACGATTATCGTTTTTCCCAACGAAAAACTGCAGATTTAAGAAACTTGGTTTTCTCAATGTCTCATTTGCTGATATTGTGTCACAAAGCTGCCCAGCCCTCACCCGCCAGTAATACACTTGCGTTTATTTGTCGTTCAGATAAATTCAATAAGCAGATTCCTTTTAAATGTATTTTGAGAGGTGTTGCCAACTGAATATAATGTTTTTTTCGGAATATTGAGAAAACAAAAATCGTTAACGTTTAGTTTACCAGTCTAAAGTTTCGTACAGGCTGTCGTCAGATCGTACAAAAATGTAACGTCTGGCACTGTGCTGACAATATGCTGCCAAAGAAAAATCGCCAAAAAAAAATAAAAAAGACCCGTGTCTCCCAGTTTTGCCCAAAGCCATGCACTTTTTGCTATGGGTCCCCAACATCGGGAAATTTTCCACTTTTGCGGCTACCTAAGGGCTACCTAACCGGTGTTAAGAATCATTCCTAGGAAGTTCATATGCTCCAGAAAGTTGTTTACTGAGATCTTAGGTACATTTTTGTAGTT
Organism: Pollenia labialis; assembly: GCA_949318255.1. Lineage (NCBI taxonomy): Eukaryota > Metazoa > Arthropoda > Insecta > Diptera > Polleniidae > Pollenia > Pollenia labialis. The sequence goes on along the minus strand of OX439140.1, from coordinate 68,967,998 downwards.
GGACCTCAAAAGGGGGAAAAATGCAAACAAAAATCGAATACTTTAAAGATTTTGCGATTTTGATCTTGAAGATGAAGTTTTTTATGGCAAGAGCTACAACTTTGTCTCAGAGAGTAAATCAAAATTGCGAACGGTTTGCAAGATATGAGCCTGAGAACATGATAAGTTTATTGCAAAAATTACACCGAGGCCCCAAATCCTTGGGGGCCCATTAACAAAAAGTGCATGACTCTATACTGGCATTGAATTTATTGATTTTTAAATGCTTAATAATTATTTTACGTTTATTCTTATGAACAAAATTAATCTCAACTTACAATTTTACTGTAATTAAATATTTCTGTTCTGTTATTGAATTTTAATGTGGTTTTACATAAAAAAATTTTTTTACCATTTTTTACCCATTTCTTTCCGTAAATTAAGCCATTTTTGGTCACCAACTTTTGGCAACACTCTTATTTATATACAAATATTTTAAATTACTTCTTTCTTTACGGCCCATATCACCAAGTAAAGTAATAGGGGTTTTAACTGAACTTGTTTAAATTGGCTGTTAATATAATTTAAATTTTATTGTTGTTTTATATTTTATATTTACTTAAATTAGCTCCAAGGCGAATTAACTACAGGTGGTGTCGAAGCGGCATCTGACTTTGACAGTTCGAGCTTATTTGTTTTGATTTGTTAGTGTATTGCTAAGAATTGTTGACATTACGAGCCGTCAACACTAACAATGCAATGCAAGAAACACTATGTTGTTTCTGTGGCTGTTGGATTGTTGTAGTTCCGACACCACCTGTAGTTGAATTCGCCTTGATTAGCTCTATATTTCATTTAATCTAAATGTTATGGCTGGTTTTGTTTTTTAATACTTTATTCCATATTAATTTTTATTTATTTATTAAAAGATGCAGTTACAATAAAAAAATATCTTCTGACTCACGATAACACCAGCGAAAATATGTTGCTTCTAAATTTCCATACCAATAATAGCTTCTAAAACCCGAATTGCATTATTTTGTTTTACAAAAATTTCAAACAAGTCACGCAAAAGAAAGGACTGGATGCGTTGCTTATTGGAACTCTTTGTTTTAATATATGTATAAGAAACTAATTGTTCTCAAAAATATAATGAAAATAGTTGGGTCAATCACGGAAAGATGAAAAATATAATGGTCTATAGAATCAAGAGTATATGTACATATGTATGTATGTAAAATATAAAAAATAGAGAATATGACAACAAGAACAACACCTAAAACACAACATTTTATTTTATTTGTTGCTTTTGTTGACGATATAAAAAAATCGCAAGCAAGTTTTGACATTCCTCTATATAAGTAAGAAAAAAAAAGTAGCACAGCTCACTGCTTGGATCTGACAATTCTTAAATAGTTAGTACCGTTTCAATGGAAAAATAGTACTAAATTGACATAAATTGTACCAAAATTTCGATACCAAATAAAAAAGGATAAGACTTTTTTATTTAAATAAAAATAAAAACAAAACAAGTAAAAAAGTATTGACGGTCAAGCCCGACTGCTTGATACCCTACACCACAATATATAAAGAAACAAGAGCGTATACTATTTGGGAACCATGGACCAACCAGATCAAAATTATGTTAGGAGGTTACGATAAATGTAAAAGTTCTTTCTGTCGATTACACTACGTGACAGTTTTTGACCAAATGAATCTGACACCTAATCCAAATCTGAAGTCAGAATTGTCAAAAGTAGAACATTTTTTGAGATATTCCAAAATAACCGTTATTTGTGTTTTTAAAAAAGATGATGAAGCTTAAATGCAAATATCTTCAAAAATGTTAAACGGATTATGTATTTCTTTTACATCTTTCTTTTTAGTGAAAGTTTATAAAATTACTAAAATAACCATGGATTATTAATACGAGTTCCGTACGACGTGCTTAGTTCCCAGTTTTTCATATATGATAAATACAGTGAAATTTATTGTTGAGGAAAATCCAGCTTCTATGCGCATTTCACTGGTTGCTTAGGCCATCTCATCAGGAACCCTTTTCCAAAGATTTTAGAAAAGCCAAAAATAAAACCCTAAAGCGAATAAGAATTATAAACACTCAAAGTCTTACTTGTAACAATGTCAAAGCTTAAACAAAACACCAACAATAAACACTGAGTTTATCTTTTCTTACATTCCCCTACAATTGATTGGGTTCTTTACGACTCGAATTGTAGTTGTAAGTGGGTTAAAAGAAAAAACAAAATTAAAAAAAACTGCTTCATTTTACTGCACGGGCACATGTAAGTATGTATATTATCAAAGTTATGGATCATTGGTTATTTTTTTAAATCAAACAATAACATTTTATAAGTTTACGAAGTTAGCCTATTTCAATACGAACATTTTGTGCCCAATAGGAAATGACAAAATTACAGAAGATTAATTGAATTAACCCACTTTTCGATTTGTATCAAATCAAAGAAAAACACGAATATAAATATACAAATCTTTATTTTTAGTAACGTAACAGTAAGTGCCAATTTGACCCACTGTATTTAAATATCAATTCATATTTAAATATAGATTATCATATAATTTTGTTTTTGTTTTGACATGAAAAACAAAACTTGATAAATAAATACAATTGGTGAAATTGGCACTAAATATTTAAAAAAAAGCTTAAAACTATTGAATTTCTATGTGGGTTAATTCACTAAATCTTCTGTAGCATATTAGCACATTCACAAACAGAAGAGAGTTAGCAATCATAATCCAAATCTTTGATTTCAAGGTGTTCATGCAGGCCTCTACCTCAATAATATTTGCTTTAAAGTAAGTGACTTTTCTTTTAAAAAATATGCTATTTACAAAATATATTTCTAATCAATTGACAACGCCGCCAGACATCTGCACCAGACAAAAAATCTTATGTTGTTTTTTATTAATTCTTTCGTGGCACAGAAGAGACAGACGCATTCATACAATTGAAATGATTCATAAATGAAATTTCTTTAAGTTGGGTTGCCAATAAAATCTAAGGGGAAAAAAACTGTAAATAAATGCAGACAAAATTGTCAACAAAATAAATTCTGTTGGTGTTTAAAGTTCAAACATTTTGTTTAGAAAAATCGATAAGTGGCGTCAAGAACAACACGAAATTTGTTTTTTTTTTTCTTTTTTTTTTGTTGTAAAAGGTTGCATAAAAGTCTCAACAGAGATGATTAAAAAATAATTGTAAAGTTGAAGGTTTACACCAAGAGCTTTCCCCCGTTCATGCATTGCATGCTTTTGACACATAACTTGCGTTCCAGTTTCGAATCATATGTGACATCAACACAGGTAAATATCAAATTTGTTGTCATAATCAGCTAATTTGTTTAAACTATAGTATAATATATTCTTGTGAAGCTTGGAAAAGTAGAAAATAAACCTTTTTTTGATTTCAAATCATCCAACACTTTTTTGTGTGTTACTTGCTACGTAAAATAACACAGGGTCTACTTTTTTCATAGCTGCGTGTGATAGAAAAAAGCGTGAAATGCATGCTGTGGACCACCAGGTTTAGGACCAAAAAGTAATTTTTGATTTGTAGCGCTTTAAAGTTCTGACTGAAAGCAGTGAAGTCTGCGAGAGTTATTATTTTGTAATTATATTATTTAACATTTGCAAAATGCAACGTCAAGTAAACTTTTAATTAATTACAAAAACAATACAAAAATCTACAATTAAAATTCCACATGCGAAATGTTTTTAATTGCTACGAATTAATGACACCTGCAAAAACTGAAAAAACAAAAAATAACTAAACAAATTCGTTCTTCGATTTTGAATTAATTTTGAACTTAATTAGGTACATCAGTACTAAATAATAAACTTAAACGATAAATGTACCCTAAACCCCATTAAACACTTGTTCACAAATACGAAAAAAAATATATCGATTTTTGTGCAAAAACCAAAACAATCGTTGAGATAAAATTGGACGTGAAACGTAATTAATTAACAAATGGAAATAGAAAGAATAGAATTTGTTTTCTTTTTTTTTTTTAAGTACAATTTAACCTAAAAATATAATTTGAAGCAAACAACATAAGAAGTTATTTCTAAAACATTTGCACGTAAAAGAGGTGTTTTTTTAGATGGGTGGGCTTAAAAGTTCTTGAAAATTAAGAGGGGGAAAAAATTAAAATTTTAATAATATCTTTATGGCTCTTCAAAAGAAATAAAAATTGCAACTTGTCGCGTTGCACAATCCTCTCAATTCACTCGCCGCGTTGCACAATCCTACTCTGGCTTTGACCAAACTTCTTTCGCCAAACCAAATGGCCACCTCGCAGCCTTAAAATCCAGATTAGAAGTTTGCATACGCGCTGTTATGGCCAAACTTGATTAAGAGTCGATTGGGCTTATTGCAAGAAATTGGATACCGGCTTAGTTTAAAGTTTCCAGATGACAAAGTTATCTTTTAAGTTGAGGCTTAAGCCAAGGAAACCAAATCCGAAATCAATAGCTCTAACGATTGAATTGTTTTGAACTGGCAATGGAATTAGATCATTTGAAACCATTGTTGCCATTCGACCCAATATCCATGAAAGATTATAGCGATTATTATAGTTGGTTATATCTGTCCTTAAAGTCTAGCTGGTAGTGAGCTAGTCTATCGGTGCCGGTGTTTCGGGTTCGATTTCCGCCAAAGACTGGTCTCCTGCAGACAAGCGTAGAGCTTCGCGGGATTAGCTAAGGGAAAAAAATTCAAAACTGCTTGAGAACTTTAAGAAGCAGATGGTTTGTTTATTTGAAGCTTTAAATAGTCCAATGTTCTACTACAGCAGCCAGTAGCCCGCGACTCTTGGGTTTTGTTTTTGGTATTGCCAAAGACATTCAATTGTTTTAATTACCGCTTTTTCGGAAAGTAAAAAAGTCGGGAATGAATTTCAGTTGGGAAACTTCGGCGATACAGTGGCGACTGTGGTTTATATCCAACAAATCGCAGGGACAAAGATTTTTAAGATGCCCGATTCGCGTTTGGTTTTTCGACATGTATCTCAATGTTAACTATTGCTAAAAAGTGGAAGCTGCTTGAACAGTGAAGATAATTTAGCTATGGCTTCTGAGCAAAGGTACAAAAGCGCGGTTTTTGAGGCTGCTGATGGGATTTTCTTTTTGTTATTGCTTTTTAGTGGAGTTCTTACTTCTGAGCAAGACGGATATTCCACAATTATTTTGCAAAACCAACACTTGTGTTCCAGATTATAGCGGTCTTATCCCGTGTTTCCCTTTTTACACTGGTCAAAAATAAAAAAATCTAGTTTTAGAAAAATTTGCAATTTTAATGACTGTAGTTTTTTTAAATTTAATATTTATTCTTAAATCTGATCTGGGTGAGGAAGAAGCTTTTCTTCTTTCTCAAGGACAATCAGGCCCGTCCTTGTTTGGTGCCCATTGGGGACCCGTATTTTGTAATAGCTTTATGAAAATAGTACCTCTGCAGTGGCTTTACTGTGGCTGAAATCCAAACCACTATTTTTATTCTATTAAAAAAGTTTTATTCAATTTGACAAATTTTTCATCAGTTTTTAAAATGAATAATTAATAGTACAAAATATAAAAAACTAAACGGACTAAGTGTATCATTAAATATTAATAAATGTTCAACTCTTTCCGTAACGACCTTCGTTATATATTGATAATGATAAACAACATTATCAAAGTTTATATATTTTTTTTCTACAATTCACTTCTTAAAAACCCTTCATTAATTGCGATTGAAAATAATGTATGTTTTTTTTTACTTCAAGTGCAAATTTAGTTCAATTGCACTTAATTTATACTAAAAACTTTTAAATAAAAACTCCCAAAGGTTGATTATTTGTTACGCTGTCTGTCTAAATGTGTGGCCTCGTTGGGGTAGAGCTTCTTATCATATCTGAGTTATTTGGTTTTCGTTATTGTTTTAGTAGTCCCACTGAGCCTCATGTGTGCCAGGTGTTTTACGGTTTTTACTTTTTAGGAAATACTTTGTGCGGAGTTTAATTTTAGGTGCAAACCATCATCATCATCGTGGTTTTTCGCTTATGAAATAGATTTTCTTATCAGTTTTTCGTATAAAATTGCGAAGTATTTGACAGGTGGTTGCACTTAAACAAAAGGTAGGGGAACTTGATTAATGTGCGAATAAATATTAATTAAATAAATTAAACATTAAGTACACCTAGACACCACAATTTAACAAACAATATGATAATAATGGTATAAAGTGGCCGTTAAGAGTGTAAATTTCATAAAATCTGCGTGAAAGAAAGCTAAAGTGATAATAAATGAAGTGCGGTCGGCCAAATGCATTTTGCGATCATTTAAGTTAATTTGTGTAAATATGGAGTTTTCTGTTTAAGTCTTATGCCCAATTTTCAGGATTGATATTAAAACACATTTATTTTTAAAATCGTTTTAAATACAAAATTCTCTTCTTCGCTAAAAACTTAAGTGGAACTTAAGTCACCGATGTGGTACACTTAATTTCAACTTAAGTTTCCATTGTAATATTTTAGCAAGGTGGCCTCAATATCACAACAATACACCAACAACAGGCAAAGCATTAACAGTCATCTGTTTTTTCTTTTGTATTTAGTAGTGCTACCATACTTTTATCTTAATTAAATAAGACTTTTCAAATAAAACTCAAAAACCCAATCTGTATTTAAATACGATTTAAGTTTTTATGAAAATTAACTTAATATAGATTTAAATACAATCCTAAAAATTGGGCATTAAAATCATTCGAATGACTTAGAAAAGTTATTTTTAAGCCTACAATTTTCAAACGACGAGATATTTTTGGGGCTAGGCTTTGTGCGTAAGTTTATTTTTAGACGAGCATATGAAAGTTATTGTCATCAATTTACGATTAGAATCAATTGTTAGAAATATTTAATTAAAATTTATTATTATTAGATATAGGACTTCTATAAGAACCACATTTACAGTGAACTTTTTTATTTGAACCCCGAAATTTTAAAAAGAAGTTTCAAAAAAATTTAATTATGTATAAGAAAAGGCCATTGAGTTGCCCAGCACATGTAAAGGGACGTTCCAAATATTTATTTTATAGTCTAATCCATTCTATTGAATACAACACATCTAGTCCAGCATCTTTCTAATCTTCAAAACATCTTTTTGTAGATTTTTAGAATATTTGAAATGCATCTTAGAAGTTTCGTGAAACATGCAAATCTTTAATTTGTTTATCTTGGAAACACGAATTTCATTTTTATTTTTGTAAAAAATCCGCACATTCTGTAAAAAATACCAACATTTTACACAAAAAGTAACATTTTACAGACAAAAAGTCCCACTATTTTTATTCAAAAAAAAACCACTTTTTTTAAACAAAAGGTCGCAATTTTTAGGAAAAACGTCACAAAAAATTAAGGCCCTACTTTTGTAAAACACAACGCACGCCAAAGTATTATATTGAAAGCAAAAACAAATTCATAAATATTTTGTAATTTTGTTGTTGCTTTGTACAGAAATTTATTTACCGTTTTAAAATTTTCAACGCCACAAGCAATGAGGCGTATGAAATCTTAAAAACCAAAGTGAATTTCTGTTAGAGACAACAACAAAATTACAAAATATTTATGAATTTGTTTTTGCTCTCAATGTAATTCTTTGTCGTTGTGTTGTGTTTACAAAATTAGGGCCTAAATTAAAAAAACACTCTTTATATGCAACAAATCACACTTGTTAAAAAATTTAAATTAATCTTTCCGAAAATTTTTGGAGGTATAAATAAAGATTATGTGTCCTTTTTTGGATCGCACAAAGTATAAACTGATTTTTATTAAAGTTCAAAGCATTTGATCGTATAGCAAAAAAAGTTAAAAGCAAGTTTGATATCCAATAACCTTGTTAATAAAGATAACGCTTAAATAACTTTATAAGAATTTCGTTCCGCGTAATGCCAATGCTACCGCCTTGGTAAACAAAAAAATTATATAAATTTCGCTCGCACTGTTAAAATTTGATTTCTTACAATGTAACGTAAAACTACACACTGCACAGTGTATAGCAGAATAGTATTTTAGTTTATGTTTTGATCAAAGATTTCACATATGTACCCTCTGTAGATGCGCAATGGGGATTTTAAAAAGGGCACCTTAGAACGATTTTATTTAATTTATTTTCTTAAGTTAACCAATAAAATTGTTAATTATTTTCTTAATAACATAATAGCAATTAAATGAATATTTCAAAGAATTTACGTGGGAATACCGACTTTAGGCGCACGGACTTAGAATAATTTTATGAATTAGTCGGAAAATGTAAATATAAACTTTTAAAACCTTAACTGCTTAGTAAATGTTTTTGTACACAGAAAAAAATAAAAATTGAAGTAAATAAATTAATAGTATCAATTTAACGTTTAATTTACTTAATAGAATTTTAAATTAAAACTGATTTTATTTTTGATTAATGCTTTTAGAGGTGGTCAATTTTGGAGAATTTTTTCTGTATATTAAGAGACTTTAATTATTTTTTAAGTGGATAAATCTAGAAATCCTAATAGAAAGACTGATAGTATAGTTTTTCCCCAAGATTTACCAATTTTTCCGAGTTTTTCAGAGAACATTTTCTACTTAAGATTTCTGATCTTTTGATATATAAGGAGGCGTAACCATGGGTCATATGACAGTCCAAAAATTCAGGTTCTTATACAATTTTTGATATTTTTGTACGGGAGGTACCACGCACACTTCTCCAATCCCGCCCACATTTTGTGCGATGGTGTCTATTGATAACTTAAATGTGTGTACCTTATTTGGAAACCTTGGCTCTTACCGTTCTCCAGATATACTGAAAAAAGTAATAAAAAATCCAACAACCACAAGGGATTTTTGAACCCAAAACATACTTAATAACATGCTTTAAGTTCTCTGCAATTGTAGAAGAGGGGTTATACTTGATATATATTTTTTTAAGAATTTTAAAAAATATACTTTTCCAGATATGGACCTTTGAACTGAAGACCACAAAAAATTAACTTTGAACTTTTCTTAAAAAAAAAAACACAATATGCATATCATTTTAAAGGCTGCACTTTCACATTAAAAACGATACCAAAAAAAATAAATTATCTTGTATAGTTTAAAAGTTGTATCCCCTTTTGTAAGGAGACTTTTGTGATTTTTTAATATTTTTCACATCTCTATGACGAGTTATTTCAGAAACCGAAAGAATCTGGGGTCTGAAAATTTATGTTTTGTTAAAGTCCAATAACATTCAACATTTGTGTTGAATTTCATTGACATGTTTTCACTTATGTATCAATGTTAACTATAATGCGAGTTTGTATAATCCAACGTTTTTATTCCTGCAGAGTATGCGACATTGGTTTGCGTATGTAAGCAAACCCCACATGTATTTACCATAATTTTTTTTTTAATAAAAAAGAAAGTAATTATGGATAAAAAACTATTACCGGATGTGTTATCTTAAATTTGTATTTCTTATTTAATAATCAGTTCATACTTTTTTGCTTTTGATTAAAATTCCACGCGAAATAAGTGCAGCTTACATTATTTCGCAGTTGTAAAAAAATGTTGCCAAAAACATTTCGGAACTTTTTCACAAAATGGACAGAGTACAACTCTATCAACATAATTTCATTAAAATTCCGCACAAGTTTTTTTTAATATGAGTTTTGACAGATTTTCACGTGAAATGTTGAACAGAGTACCAGGCTTAAAGCTTCGTTCACAATCAAAAAAACGTTTTCACTTGGTGTTCATAATGAAGCAACAATTTCTTTTTCAACCACAAACATTTTGCATTAAGAAACCGGTCGCAAATTTTAGCCACAACAATATTAAGCATTTATTTTAATTTTTGTAAACATTTTGTTAAAATTTTCTTTCAAAACTAAATAAAATTATTTTAAACTTCAGAACAATTTCATACAAAATGTTGCTGAAGTTAAAGTAGACTCAACTTTAGTTACATTTTTAAAAAAATTTTAGTTACATTTTTGTTCTAAAAATGAAACGAAAATATATGAAATACTTTGGGAAGAAAAATGATAGAAGAAAAAACGAAATTGTTGCTCTGATTGTGAACGTAGCTTTAGGGTATAAAGCTGTAAAAAATATGTTATTAAATACATATAGTAAATTTAATTTCTCCCTCATGCTCAATTTGTTAAACACTGAAATTGTTTCAGAATTTCTACTTCGTAATGTGGAGCTTTCAGTTCCTATACGCCCTTCCGGAAACTATGTACCCCTAAGACTTCAATACTTTCATTTTTATTATACAAATGAGCTTGAGTTTGACAATGTTTATACGAATATTGATTTCTATCTATTTCTATTTCTGTCCTATTGCTATGAAAAATAACCTCTTAAGTGTCTTAAAATAATTATAATCTTAAATTGGTTCGTTTGTGGTGCATAATAGCTACTCAATTTATTATTTAAAGCATACTGGCTTGAAAGAAATATAAGTTTCATTAGAGAAATACATAAATTAAAAATTAAGAGTGGGAATCCCGAGATCTCGGGAATATGATTTTTATTTCCCGCTTTCCCGGGAATCCAAAAAGTGCTGGAAAAAATTCTTACTGATAGCTTAGCAAAGCCATTATTCTAAATGTCTGAATTTTAAATATATTTTTAAACATAAACTTTTACATTCAAATCATTTTAAAAGACTCCTTAAAGATCTAAAATCCTTCAACATCAAATGTAAAAGAACAAATCTATTAAGATTGAATGAAAAAATAAAACAATTTAAAGGTTTGTTAACGATTATTATGAGTAATTATCACGAGGGTATATTGCCTTGATTCCCCTAACACTGGGTAAAACAATTATGTCCACATTGGTGTCAATTACAGCTCATTACTGAGTGGATTGTGTTCTCATTTCTTGCTCAGGAGCCAAAGTTTTCCCTTTACGACTTGGGTATAATTTACAGTCATAATCTGTTCTCCTGGTGGCTACAGGTTGCCTTACTGTGATTTGCAAGGATAAATTGACGATCTGGTTAAATTTTGTATCACATACAAGCTTGATGCAATAACTTCACCCTTAGCCCCAATGGTGCGACTCAAGAAAGCGATTTCCACACACCCGAGGCGACAATTGGCCTAATTAAAAATGTAGATGGTAGTTTTAAAAAATTACAAACATTCCGTGTTTTGCATTATTGTGTTGAAAAATGTTAATGATATCGAGAAAAACTCTTTAACGATTGTGTCACCTTTTTCATATTTTTATTAATTTTTTTTTTTGTTCGGAGTACCTACATAAATACGTTTTAATAAAAACATTATTTTAAATTCTATTTATATAAAAAGAAATAATGGATTGCTATTATTATTATGTATATGACTAAAGCAAACAACAAATTAACTGAACTATCAAATGTACTCGGCTAAATACTTTTGAAGTTCTATTTTGGATTGTGATTGCAGCACTACTAAGTAGGACAGTACACAAGTTTATTGCACTCAACTTTTTCCAAATTTGATAAGAAGGTGTACCTGTACCGTAAAAAGGTGTACTAAAGTACATTTCTTTAAAAATTTTATCAGCAAGCGAGTAAGAAACATTTATTTAAGAAATTAAAAACAATGGGTATAAACTAGGGATACCAATCCCGAAATACCGAAATCCCGGGATTATTCTAAAAATTTAAGTCTCGAATCCCGGGAATTTTTTATGTAAAAATCCCGAGATTTTGGATTTAGTAAATATTTGGTAATTTTTTTTATTTAAAAAAACGCGAGTCACCCTGAAAAAGTATCTTCAAAAATTGAATATTAAATCATACTGGCAATTAATCTAACTTTTACTGGTTACAAAAAGAAGACGCAAGTGAGTAAATGTTACATGCAATGCCTTTATATATGAAATCCCGAAAAATACCGATCCGTCCCGGGATCCCGTTTTTTTGAATAAAAAAATCCCGAATCCCGGGTTTCAAAAAACTTGGTCCCATTTGGCATCCCTAGTATAAACAAGATTGAAGCGAACGTTTGTGGACTGATTGTATGAATTATAAGAACAAATGATAATGCAGGTAATAAGTGACGAATTTGATGTTGCCATAGGGAGGCCCAGAAGAAACGTTGTGGTCTGTATTTTCACCATAGGTAAAAAGGGAACATATCGCTCATTTATTGTAACACAGTCATTAGAGTGTCCCAAAAAAAAAATGTTTTTTTTCTTGGGTGCTCAAGCATATTGTAAGAGCTTATAGTGCAAAGTTTTGAGATTATTTTCAGATTTTTCGGAAAAATCGGGTTTGCCGGGCTTTTTTGAGTTTTCTTTATAACATCGTCAAAAATCACGACCTTCTTCACTCTTAATGAAAAAATAATTTTAAAAGAAAAATGTCCAAGCTTTATTTTTGTACTGGTACTTGTAAATGGTACTGAACTTCAACTTAAAGCGTCCTTTCCCCACCAAATTGTACTTTTTGTTCAAAAAAAATCTACCATTTATGAAAATAAAAGAAACAAAATATATTTAATTGAGAAAATTTATAGTTTTTTATTTTCCATCAAAGTTGAGAAATATGAAGAAAATGGATTTTAATTTCGTATCATGAATTCCCTGTGAATAAAATAACATACCTGATTTTAAAAACCTTTGTCAATATATTCGGAGTTGTAAACAAAAAACAATTAATGTATTTAAGAAAACTGTGTTTTTGGAAATTTATGGAATTATTTCCATATTTGAATTAAATATCTCTAATTTGCTAAGAGCGGCATGATAGCACAGTCTAATTTTTATTAAAAATTGCGAACATTTCTCAAATTCGCGAAAAATTGCAAAATTTTAAACAAACTTTAAAACTAATTTGGGATCGCTAAATGAAATAAATTAAATTTGTGCATTTAAAACGTTTTTTTTTTTAGTTTTAAATAAAAACTTACATTTCTTCCTTTTCCGACAGACAACTCTTTGTGAATTATTTTCTTTATAAGTTGTAAAAATATTTCACATGTGAACTGTTAACAATCGTGTGCAAAACAATAATTTCACAAATTATTTTTTTTCAGAGTTTAAAAATATAAACATTCGGAAATTTCCACAACAAATTGTATTCATGATACCAACTATTCACACGTTCGGAAATTTACATGTGAAATTTTATTCATGATAAGGGTGATTATATTTGAAAGCGGACCAAATTATCTAGAAATTGTCTGTTTCTTAACAATGGAAATCAGTCAACTATGAAGGGCTTTCTATATATCTGATCTAAAAAATCTGATTGTAAAACGAGAAGCATATTTGAAATCGTTGGACTTTTTCCTTGCAAATAGGTTTATTCAATATTTTTGAGGAGCGCTTGAAATTTTTTATCTTTGCAACTGTTCGTTGGCAGTTATCTACCGAAAAATTGGATCGCTAACTAACGGTTAATAGCAATGGTATTATACTATTAGTTGTCCCGGAAAAAATATTTTCAAGAGGAAAGCTTGTTATTATTTTTAAGGTTTTATTTTTAAAAAAAATTTAGTTCTAAATGATTCGCAAAATATGTAATAAAATGACTTTGCAGTTTCTTTCAATTTATAAACAATTTCCATGTTTAATTTGCATGTTTCTATAAATATGTCAAATCGAGTTCCACAAACAATTACATTTAAAGGTAAATGGTTTTTATTAAAATTTTAATTTTCCACTAAAATTTTACCAAATGCATCTCTTTTTTTTATAAATTTTCTTGACACTTGTAAAAACAAATATCCCATTCTGGATAGCAAAATATAAATCCTGGCATCCTCGATTTGCATTGCAATATTAACGTCGTTAGTTATTTTTTAAAAACACAACAAGATAAATTTTGAAAAAATTTGTATAATTAATTGATCTTTCAAAGTGCGTTGTTAGTTTTTTAAATTTTCATTAGAACCCAGGCGTCAGTCAAGAATGAAAAATTATCAATAAATTTTAATTAATTACATGTCGTAAAATTCCTTTCTTCATAAAAATAATTTAATGAAAATTAAATTTGATGAACTTTAGCCTAATAAAATATCAAAATTTGTATTAAAACCCATTGAACAGTTCAAAAAAAATAATCACAATACTGATTATTGTTTTCATAAGATTTTTAAAAGCTATAAAGCGTTATTTACAAAGTTTATGGAAAAATTACGAATAATAGTAATGTTGGGTACGGTACCTAAATAAGCAAATTCATTAATAAAAATTTATAGTTTCTGCACACAAAAATAAAACTTGAACATTTTTTTTTTAAATTATTTCCTTAAAAGTAAAGAAAATCGTGGTTTTTGACAAAGTTATGAAGAAAACTCAAAAAAAGACCAGCCAAATCCTCTTCAGAAAAACCTGAAAAGAATTGCAAACATACTTTACCCTATAAGGTTTTAAAATATGCTTGAGCTTCAAAAAATATATGCCACACTAATATTCATATTTTAAAAAAATTAAAAATTTCAAGTTACTTAATCAAAATGTTTCTCTCATACCTTCTTTATATGTAAAAACATCAGGGGTCTAAATTTTTTGCATACGATAGACACTGACGTATCGAGTGAAAACTCGAGAAATGTAATGTCGAGTTACTCGATATCGAATACGAGCAAGAAACCACGACTACCCTTGTTGTTGTTTTTTTTTCTGTATATCTGGTGAACGGCCGGAGCAGGGTTGCCGTTGGAAATTTTCGAAAAGGGTCACAAAAAGTGGATTTTCCAGAAAAAGCGGTCAAAAAAGGGTATTTCAATAAAAAAAAAGGGTCAAGTTTTTTAAAAGCAGTATTTCCCATCAGGGCTGCTAGTTTAGGGGTTTTGACCCCAAATTAGGGGTTTTCTTGTTGCTAAAAGGGACAGAAAATTGTATTTGGGGTTTGGGGTTTGCATTGGGGATATTAAAAATAAAACTTAGGATTTTTTGGGGAAATAAAAAATATGAGCTTAATTTTTCTATAAAAGACAACTAAGTTGAATGCGGACATAGTATGTGTCACATACACATTAAAGTGGCTATTTTTTGTAACATCACTTGATATCAATGAGCACCGGTCAAAAAAAAGTTTCGTTTTTATTAAAAACAATATCTGATAAGTTTGAATCTGTCAATCTGTCAATAATTCGATTATGTACAAAAAGTACAAAATTTGCATTTTCCTGGACAACTTCATGTGTATAAGAGGTGTTCAAATATATTAAAGTGAACTCTAAAGCCAATGAATGGGCTTATTGGTTCATTTGTATATAACAACATTTAATATGAAGTTTGGTGACGATTGGGGAAAGAAAAGTCGATTGAAAGGTCAAATAGTGTGTACAAGGCAAAACAATCACTTATTTAATGGTGTTTTCCTTTCTACAAAAAAATGTGCCTTTTTTTAAAAAATGCAATTTGGTGTCTGTTTCTTAAAAATTTTGCTCCCGAAAAGCATGAGTTTTTTAGAATGAAACAAGCCACCCTTTTCGGGAGCAATATTTTTAAGAAAAAGACACCAAATTAAATTTTTTTAAAAAAAGGCACATTTTTTTGTAGAAAAGAAAACACCATAAGTTTATGGAAAATTTTTTAAATGTCGTAAAAGATTTTAGTCTAGATTACAAATAATTCGAAATTAACATGCCATTATGTTTTAAAAAAAGAAATTAAAAAAAAATCGGTTAGAACTAGTAATAAATGATGGCCCCAGACCACTAATGTGCTAATTATTACTTGACCTAGAAATGCGATCACACACCTTAAATAGTTTTAAAATTGATTTGCAATATAATTTTTTATTCAAAAGACTAAAAATTGTCAAATAATAATTACGCACTACATGGATAACTGCTGCACGTGGGAAAATAATCCAAACTAGTATATCCTCATTATTTTTTAATAAAAGTAGAAATTATATTAATTTTGTATACTTAACTTTCTTAAAAATTAAGTGATTTTGTGGTCCCATGCAAATTCATTATAAGAAAGTTAGACTGTATATAGATATTTAAAAAACCCTGTTTCCCATTTAAATAAATATAATAAGACAAAGTTTTTTATAAACAAACCAAAAATATTTATTTCCGGTAGGCTGTGCTTAAAAAACTTAATTTTTGTATCCCCTTCCCTATTTTAAACAGCTGACAAAAAGTTTGTTCTTCATCATTATAACTCATTTTTTTAATACTTTTCATGTTTTGTTCCGACATTTTGTTTTCAAATAAATTTTAGGGTTTGTTTCAAATTTTGCAATCGTTCGCGAATTTTAACCCTGTTCGAGATTGAAGCGATTTTTTCCTGTAAATTTTCTGATTCTTTAATGCTTTTACGATTTTTAAAAAATATTAGACTTTTCTTTCATCCCGCTGTTACCGCTGTTGGGAATTTCAGCCATTTTTACCGAATTTTTTCATTGGTGTTAGTTTTAGGGACTATTAGTCAATTTTATGGCGGTATTTTTGCAAACTTTTTCGAATTTTTAAATTCTGGGAAACTTTGTTGCTCTTTCGCTTTTTTAAAAATAGCCTCATACCTAAACCGAATAAATATTTAATAAATAAAAAATAACAAAAATGTAGTATATGAGTATTGTTTGCTATTAGGGAAATTGTACTTAAATTTGTACTTTTCTATCGAAAATCTAATTTAGAAGTCGTAAAAAATCTTTTAACACAAACTTTTTACAAATACTATATGATTTTTGGAATGTACCGTTCTATATTTTGGTATTCAATCTTCACTTGAAGTCCATTCCTCCACCTCCGCTTATTTCAAAAACATTTGTTTAGCACTAATGTGTGTGCTATTTCCAAAAAGTGGTACAAAATAGGTGGAAATTATACAAAAGGATAATTAAAAAAAGGGTCATAAAAGGTATCAAGACCTTCGAAGGGCCAAATTGATACTTTAGTATCACAACGGTAACGCTGGGCAGGAGTCAAAGTATCTTAATTCGGTACAAGCATCTTGGTCATAAACTCACAACCTCTCTAAAGAAATGAGCTGGATTGGATTTCTAAATATCTGGAAAACAGCAAGAGCTAAAGTTTCCAAATAAAGTACGAGCATTTTGGTTATCAACACAACATCCTACATTGATTGGGAGAAGAACGGTACTCATAAATAACTTTTTGTTATTGGTACTTTCAGACTGCTGCAAAAAAGGCTTAGGAAAATGTTAATGGAAAGGTACATAAAAAAGAACTTAAATAATTGAATTTAAAGAAAATCATAATTTTATACA
Source organism: Pollenia labialis (assembly GCA_949318255.1). Classification (NCBI taxonomy): domain Eukaryota; kingdom Metazoa; phylum Arthropoda; class Insecta; order Diptera; family Polleniidae; genus Pollenia; species Pollenia labialis. Next base: position 68,950,787 of record OX439140.1, on the reverse strand, counting down.
CCATAATATAATAGAAGAAATTTATCAGCGGCTATTACACGCTGTTAAATGTACGCTTTCGTTTAGAATATCATCCAAAAAGATTATTAATACCTACATATTTCCTTTATCTTAATGACGTTTATTGAGAATGCAGGCGGTAATGCAGTCACCATTAATGTCGCTGAATAATGGAAAATTTCTTGAGGCTCCAAATGTAACAAAATGGTGTCACAGTATGACAGACTGCTGCTGTTACACGATTTTTGGTAAGAGCATTATTTCCAGAGGCCGCGTTCGTCGGATCAAACCCCTCTTGTTTTTTTACTTTAAGGTTAATTCAAAGAGGGTGCACGTGATCATGCAACTTAAAAATGATATTCGAGAACAAATTTGATCGGTAGCTTCGGAAAGCTTAAAAGAGGTCATGAAAAATTAGACAAAAAGAACGTGTGACTATGCGAAGCATTAAGTGGGCTGCAATAAAGCGTCATAATTACATAAATAAAAGGTGGACCATTTAAAATTTAACTTTGACCTTAAAAGGTAGAATAACATTCATTTTATTTTTATTTTCAGGTTTATGTTTGACATTTGCAAAATAGGACGCTTTGGGACGTTTTCGCTCCGTCCATTGGGCTGAAGATTGTTTGGCAGGATATGGAGAATTTAACCGAAAAATCGTGTTTTCAAATGAAGCTAATTTTCATTTCGGTTTCATGTGACTATTGAGCAGCCAATTCTTCCACAACAAGTCACTGTTTGGTGTGGATTTTGGGCTGGCCATTGGGACATTTTTCTTTGAAAATCAGCAAGGAGCCGCCGCTACCGGGAACTATGAGCATTGCCGTGCCATGCTCAACGCATTTTTGTTTAAAAAAATGCATGAGAATAACATGGACGACATTTATTTTCACCAAGACGGGCCACATGTCACACAGCTAACGCAAGATATTTAATGCATAATCGAATAATCAGCCAAAATTGTGATGTCTATTGGCCGCCTCAGAGCTGTGATTAAAGCCCTTTGGATAACTTTTTGTGGGGAGCCATTAATAAAAAATGTAATGCAAACCATCCAGAGACAATTGAAACGTTGAAATATGAAAACGATGTTGCAATTGAAGAGATTCGAGCCAAAAGAATTAAAAGTGTACTGAAAAATTGGGTTGATCGGATGGGGAACTGCCGAGCCAGTCGTAGTAGTCATATGAATGGTATTGGGTTCCACTGTTAAATGACAAGATCCAACTTTTCCAATAAAACCAGAAATTTTGAAAAATAATCAGTACTTTTTTTAGAGCCAATTTCAAATTTTAAATGACTCACCCTGTACATTATGTTCATCAATGAAGTGACGTCAAATTAGGAAATTATAGACAATCGAACTATTAAAAATTACTAAAAAAAAAAGAGTTCAATAGCATTGCAGTTAAGGAAATTAGGCCAAAAATGCAAACAAATGATGATGAGGTCTTAGGTAACGATCGAGTTCTCAACAAAGATTTGAGAAGATTAAGAGATCTGCCACCAGCCAAGATTTAAGATTTAATTCAAGTTTCCTATTTTTAACTCTTATTTAAATCAACTTTTTATTTCCATCTCTATTATTTACCTCATTTTGATTACTTCATTTACATAGTTACTATTTTTCACCCCTTTACAAATACAAGAATTAACAACCTTTTAAAGAAGGTCCTCGGGGAAATCAATGCTTATTTTCTTTCTAAACACATAAATTTCCTGCCAAAAACTACCCGAAACGGGTTCTTCCACCGGACTAAAAGTTAGAGAAAGTGGGTACCATCCTTTTTCTTATTAATCTAAATGAGGTGTCATATTATTTATTCATCACTGATATCTTTACGCTTAGCTCACTTATGGCACGAACTCACGTAATGTCCACAAATACACACACACACACTTGTTCATCATGCTACCAGGCAACAATCAACAGTAATTTTTACATGCAATATGAGGCACGACAGCAGGAATTGCAACAGTAGCAGTCACACGGTGGCAGATTGTTGGCTTAAGACATGAAATTTAACCCCCGAATTAATAAAAACAACAACAGAAAGTGAAGGCAGAAAAATATGAGAGATCATCATTATTTTTTATGATTTTAATAACTTTATATGTGGAGTCAGTTTAACTTGAAGAAAGTTAACACAAGTTAAATTACCGAAAATGTTTGATGGCATTTGTTTTTATTTTTATGGCAAAACAGGAACGGACAACCTTTATGGGGTACTGCAACATCTGAGAACCTGATATTGAAAAGAAGAAATTTTGAACTCAATATTCAAATAGGGTGTTGGTCATATTAGATAAAGTATGCTTCCCTCAAAGCATACGGAGACTAGTATTAATCCCTCCTACGTAGATTTACCAAAGAATTGTGTTTATTCCTAAAGCATGCGACGTATTGCGACATTAATGGCTGTGTATGTGAAGTAGCAGAAGATTTGCTCCATTTTCTTTTTTGGACTTGAAGCTTTCTATGCCAACTTAGAATGCCCTTAACGTAGCTCTGGCATTGGTGGACAAATTTCTAAATTTTATGGAATACATCATGGTAAATTTCTTGGATATAGATACAGGTGTTAACAACAAACCATCAGATAAGATAATTTTACGGTTATCAAATATAGTTAGGAGTGAACAGTAGACACAGCTTCTTCGTTCGCATATATTGTTTTATTTAAGGAACTTTATAAGAAACTTTCTCTTAAAGGCATTCTTGCCATAATAACAAGTTGAAATATCACGAAATTTTTTGAGAGAATAAACTAAACTTTATGCTCTTAAAAGAGATGCAAGGCAAATTACTAAAGCTGGAGGTCCATATCACGCGTTTTCGACTCCACGCAGTGCATGCTTTTCTAAACTTACTTTCGTTTTACGTTTCAAGTTACATGTAACGCTTTTTATGCAGCAGCACCACAAGTAAAAATAAAATTTAAGTGGTCAAAATCAGCTGATTTGTTCGAACGCTGCTTGTGACGCTTGCAAAAGTAGAAAGTAAACCTACTTTTCACCTCAAGGCATTTACGCTTTTGTAAATGTAACTTACTTAGGGATGCCAATCCCGAATACCGAAATCCCGGGATTATTCCAAAAATTTAAGTCTCGAATCCCGGGATTTTTTATGAACAAATCCCGAGATTTTGGTATGTGGTATTTTTTTTTATTACATACAACTATATTTAAATAAACGTGAGTCACCCTGTTAAAAAAAACTTGAAAAATTTCATATTAAATCATACTGGCAATGAATCTAATTTTTAACTGGTTACATAAAGAAGTCACAAGTGAATAAATGTTACATGCAATGCATGTTGTACCACAGAAATTAAAACCAGAAGATAAAGTTCGGTGTGGTCTATTTTCTAAGTGAATGTTAATAGAGCTGCGCACGCACAATGCAAGTGGTGCAAAAATGTGTTAAAAACTTTAGGGGATTCCACCAAAGGTCTTTTGACACATATTTGTTTAAGTTTTTTTTTTAAATTTATACTTGCATATATATTTGAGTGCCCCGGTAGGCTAGCTGGTGAGTTAGTCTATCAGCGCCGGGGTTGCGGGTTCGATTCCCGCAAGAGACTCTGGTTTCTTCCCTGTAGACAAGCGCAGGGCGGGGCTTAGCTTAGGAAATTAAAAAAAAATAAAAGCTATTTATTTACAATACCACCCACAAGTGTTTAATGCGAATATTATGGTGTTTTCTTTTCTACAAAAAAATGTGATATTTTATTTAAAAAATGGAATTTTGTGTTCGTTTTTTAAAAATGTTTTGCTCTCTAAAAGGGAAGCATGTTTTATTCTAAAACATTCACCCTTACTTCTGGCATAAGGCATTGCACTTTTCACCCCGAATAGATCGGGAGTAATGTTTGTGCCCTGTAAAAAAGGTGATAAATGATGTTTATATATGGGGCTTTTACATGGGGTTTTTTTTAATAACGGCGACGATTGCCTCAAAGAGCAACAAAGCTACGTGGAAATTGCAAACATTTTGTAACAGCGGCATAATAGCAATGTCTAATATGTTTTAAAAATCGTTAAAGTTGTAAAGAATCACAACCCTTACAGATAAAAATCGCTATTGTCGGGAACATGGCTAAAATTCGCAAAAATTTAAACAAGCGCAAAAATTTATTTAAAATCGCTAAATCAGTTTAAAAAAATCAAACTATCCGAAAACAACCTAAAAAAGTTTGCAAAAATAGCGAAAATTCGCGAAAATTGTTAATATTTGAAAGATCCCATAAAATTTATTAAAAGTCCCTTAGACTATTAGGAATGGCAAAAATTCGTTAACAATTGCTAAATTAGCGGAAATTCGCAAAAATTTGCTAATAGCGGCAGGATACCAAAGTCTTATATTTATTAAAAATCATTAAAGATCATAAAACTTACAGTAAAAATCACGTCTATCGGGAACATGGTTTAAATTCACGAAAAATTGCAACATTGAAAACAAACCAAAAAATTTATTTGTAATCGCTCAATCGGGTTTAAAACAAAATGTTAGAAAATAATGAAAAAAAATTCGTTCAAAAATTAGCTATAATGATGAAGAACAAATTTCGTCATGTGTTAAAAACAGGGCATTTCACTTTTTCATATCTTGTGTTTTGTTCTTGCCAACTATCAAATAGCATTATTACAGGGCTGGCAAGACATTTTATACATGCACCTTTTTAGAAGGCGATATTTGTTGTGTAGAAAAGAAAACACCATTAGTTTCGTCGATTATCAGACTTCTAAAACATTAATTCGTTTTAGAAGCTTTCAAAAATATAAGTTTTAATACATAATTCTTCCATATTACTTTAAAAGAATACAGTAAACTGTTTTATTTTGTAATGAGTTTAATACTCTTCATGAATTAATTTGTTTTAATACTCATACATAAACATTTAATTTTAATTATATATATGAATTTTAAAAATTGGCCTTTATATATGAAATCCCGAAAAATCCTGATACGTCCCGGGATCCCGTTTTTTTGAATAAAAAATCCCATTTGGCATCCCTTAACTTACTACGCATAACTACACAGATTCTACTTCTTTGACAGCAGCGTATGCAGCCAAGAAGAGTAACGCGTGGTGTGGACCTCCAGCTTAAGGGTTGGACCCAGCGTTGCCACGACCAAAAAAAATTTGTAAACAAAATGTAAAAATAAAGTGACCAAATGCGAAAAAAGTACTTCAGTTTAAAAATTCTGTATCCTAAGAAAACATAGTGTAGGCTCAAAAAGCGCCGGACTGATTTTTTTAAAGTTTTGACAGTGTTTTACCGATGGTCTGAAAAAGTAGAATTAACTTTATAATTTTTCGAAATTTTTAGTGGAAGTGGCACCTCCTATGCAAAGTTAATACTAACTTTCGTCAATTTTGAAAACATTATGAGCTAATGCTTTTAACTTTTCTATATAGAGATATTAAAAGTAAAACTCTTAAAGTCTTGCTGTGTGCTATGATATCAAAGTGCAAAATTGATCTTAATTATGAGGTAGATCTTCTATATATCGATGCTTTTTGCACACCGCTCAAATGATTACCTCTCTTAAATGCGCAAAATGTGCTGGTAAGAAAAAAAATTTTCACCGTTTTAATGTCCGAAATTACACAAATTTTTACAAAATTAATCACATAAATGCAAAAAAAAACTTGCGTTTTTTTTAAATATCCGGCAAGGCATTTATAAAGTTAAATATCTCCCCTTGGTGTTCGATTTGGTATATTTGTGGAAAACACAACCGCTGATAGAGTTTGTGTAGAAAATTATAAAAAAAATAACGTTTCATCTTTCGAACATAAAAATAGTACTGTTTTTTTTTATCAAACTCAACAAAAGATGAGAACATTTTATTCCGTTCGGTTTTTTTTTTAATCCATAAACTTCATTGTGTTTGGCTCATTAATGTTCGTCCCTTTTGGCTGGTCAAAAACCAAACATTTTTTACAAAAACAAAATACCAGCAAAATAATTTTACACAAACAAAACATATGCACAATACACACCCATGATGTTCGTGCTGTGGTCGTTGCTTATCATTGTGAAAAAGAAACATTATAGAACATTAATATACAATATTTGTCTACAGTATCACTACAATTGTTCTGTTTTTTAAAGAAGAACAGAACACTATATAAAGTTCGGCTCTTTCTTGAAAATAGTTACGAATGTTATTAAGGGTTGTGTTCGTCGACACAAACACTAAAAATTAGATATCGTTCCTGGGTGTGTGAGCCGAACGCTAAATAATGTTCTGTTTATTATTTTTGGACACTGATTTAAAAACCGTTTTCTGCTTAGATTTTATTGGCCCTCTCTGCTTAGGATTTAAAGAAACTCAAAATAATCGTCCAGACGTTTACTAATTGGTTAAACAATTTTCCATCTTCCTGACTTGGAGTTTATTAAATAAAATTTTGTTAAAACTTTTTAGTTTAATAAATATTGGCCTGTTTCATCTGTTGGCTCATCACATCACATCACCTCTTTGGGGAATTATTTATCAAACGTGGGCAAAATGTTTAAATTACTTTCTTATACACAATCCTCTTGTGAACCTTATCGATTATGACAGATGGTTAAAACTGAAATTTCATTCTGTTGTTTAATACAAAATATTTATGAGGATTTCGAACACACGCACACACACACACTCTTTCAAACAGACACACATGTTAATGCTTTTCAAGGATTCTATGTTTGCCTCTTAATGTGGCAAATGATATTGGCACATGTTACGATTGGTTTTCCAATTTATCGAGCTGCTGCTTAAAAACAAAATTGTGGTGTTTTTGGCTTGCAGCACATTTTTTCATTAATATTTAATTTTATACAAATAGAGAGAGAAATATTAATAATGTTTTATGTTAAAAAAGGGGTTAAGTTTCCTGCAATAATGTCATTTGGCAAATTGTTTTATCAATTACAATTTTTCAAGTGCTAGTAAATATTTGATTTAATATTGAGTTGTATAGAATTACGATTACTGATATGAGTTGATCATAAAATTGTTATGCAGATGTTTGATTTGATTTTGAGTACCAGATTTTTGCAGTTGAAGCGAATATTTTCGAGTGTATTTAAAATCTATTATGTATTTAATTTTATTGCAAATCGGCCAATGCTCTAATTAACTAGTTAGTTAACATTTACAACTTTAAAACTGTTGTAAAAAAAGTTGTATCTATCAATAATTTTCTCATAAAATTGTAAATTGTACAAAATACTGTAAAAAATAGCAATTATATGAGTTAAAAATATAAACATTTACTCGAAATGACTTGAGTTCAGTTGTCCGGTAATAAAAGATCGTTTTTAATGAATGATATTTATTTCATTGTATTAAGTTAGTGACTAAACAAATAATAATAAAAACTGCTAACCCAGAAAGACAGTGGGATACATAATAATAGAAACAAAATAAATTTTTAACACATCATGTTAGTGGGGTATCATCTATGGATGTATACATTGCGAGCATATTACGGTTCTTGTAAAAATGGCTAGAGAATTTACATTTAGACAGTCCAAAACTTTCTTTCGATTTATGTATTGTTTTTTTTATGCCACTCATTTCACCTGGGTTATCTTAAGAACCTTCTTCCTCATTTTTGCGCTGAAGCCTGTAGTATCACATCTGCAGTAAATTTTATCTATAAATTTGAACTAACAGACATTCAATAAAGCGATACCGATCAAAATCCAAATAACCTGGACTGGGAAATGCGGCTGTTATTTAAACTAGAGTAAGTCAAAAGGCTAATTTTTGTCTGTAGCCTACATAAAGGGCATTTTAATGTCCTGTTGCTATTTAAAACCCAGTGTTAAAAGCACCGTTTAATGAGGCCTTCACCCCAAATTCATATAAAATTGAAAACTTATTAAACTCGTTTTCAAATGTCACAGAGCAACTTTTGAAAATATGAATATTTGTGAGCACAGCGCTTGGGTTGAATGTAGCGTAATCTGACCAACAAATCGCACGAATACAGTCGTCTAAATTTACTTGTTTATTAGCAATTACTAAAAAGCCCGAATTCCTTTTAGATATGCTTATTATATAAGCAAATACCGGGCAAGCTTTTAATATTTGCTGCATCCATATTCCACAAAAGTTAAACATCAAAAAGAGGATGTTAATCATGACTTGGAAAGATATTTTGGTGTTCAAGTAGGTAAAAGATTAATGTTGCTACCATTCACTACAGCCTTTCAATTTCCTTCATCGATTCCGTTATCTCCGATCGTTTGTAGCTGTAACATAAAAAAACAGTAGATCCCTGTAGGATTAACGTCGCAGCATATGCGCAGAACTGACAGGAAAAATTTGGAGTGTAGGTGAAAAAATAGTTCAGGATCCAAAACTTGATGCCTACAACCTACATTTTCTTCCCTTTGAAGACGAAATTTTCTAATACACACGCCTTTTAAGCCAAACATACATATGTTTTATCATCAAACTAAATGTTACGATCAAAGATTAACCGTAGCATTGCAGAATTAAAATCATTTCCGATATTGCACCCTTTAAAACAAATCATATAAATAGATGTCCACATGTTGTTACCTTTGCAATGCGACAAGAAGTGTATATCTTTTATAACTTATCAGCTAATTTTATCGAAAAGAAATTAATCATCATTAATGTTAAGCATTCTGCAATTTTCGGAGCACTTGACGGATCACGAACAGCCCCTAAAAGTCTTTAAATACTGTACCCATGTTCTGTAACTTTGGTGAGAACTTCTCGCACTAAAAAGATGTGAATCAAAATATTCCATCGTTTCCCGAAAAGCGAGAAAAAAGTGTGTCTGTAAATCTTGTTGAAAACTATCAAAAAAGATTACGTCGTTACGTTATAAATGTCATTGCACATTGCACTCGAAGCCGATGTGACATTGCAAGCGTTGCGAACGCCAGTCACACATCGCTGACGGCGACCAAAAATTTACTACAATTGAAATATTTTCAACGACGTCGGCGAAAATACAATCGTCGGCTAAACCAAATAATGTAAAGTGCAACTTTACAAACGATCTTTAAAAACATTCGTATTATTTTATAAAAATGTTAAAAGCAAAATAATTAAACAATGAAAAAATGTGCCAAGAACAAAATATTACAACATATTGTTATTATTCGTATTTTGCATTTTTAATTGTTTTTTAGTTTTTAAAATTTGAGTTTCTCACAAAAATTTTGCAGACACACGTTTTTTTTAATTGACGAGTAATTTCCTTACGTGACAGCTATTACTCGCCAAAAATGTTACAGACGCAGTTAAGTGAGAAAACATTTGTTTGTTTTAAATTATGGCATTTTTGTTTTATTTCTCCTATTCCAATCGAAAAGTTTCTAGACGCGGGAATTACAGAACATGGACACTGGATTGATTTTTGTTGAGGTGATCCAATAGCCCATTTGGCTGTGTATTGTCTTTAAAGACAAAAATTAGTTTGATCATGATACTAAATGCTGCGATTAAATAATAATATAAATCTTTTAGAATTTGCACCATCTCCTATACTGTACTCCCTCTTACCAATCACCCTGTTTCGAAACACTCATACACAATTATGTATGGAAATTGCAGAAAATAAAATTATTAATAAGAAAATTATAAAAACAAATATGAATAACAAAAATCAACCTACAGATAAAATGTCTGCACCTGCAGCACATAAAAACAAATTCTCTATCATACAAATTAATATGAATTAGATGTGTTTCCCAGGCCTGCAGGCATAAATTAGGCCCCCACGAAAAACAAAATTGGATACGAAAACGTGTAAACAGACAAACGAAAGGCAGACAGACAGACGGACAGATCGACAGAAAAATAGACTGGCATTAATAATTTATATTAAAATAAATAAAATAAAATGTATTTATTAAAAAATACATTGGAACTAGGGTTCCAAATTTCTCGGGATTTTTTACATCGCAGGGATTATACATTCCCTTGCATTTACTTTAGGGAGTTTCATGGTTCTCCTTAAGATTAGAATTACGCAATTTTTAAGAATGAAATGTCTCCTATAATGACTTAATCAAACAGGCGAAGTTTTAATTGTTAAGAATCTTTAAACAAATTAGAATTCAAAAGAATGTTCGTACTTTTCCGTTTGATTTAAAATTCTTAGGATTCAACTTTCCGAGGACTTAGATAAATTTATTACAGGTGCATTTTTTCATGTGTCGTGAAATATTATAGAAAATATCACAAAAAGAGAAATTATTGAAGAAGAAATTCTAATGCTTTTTGAAGGAAGAACTTCAAACCTGAAAGTTTTGAAGAATATACCAAAATCATGACCACGAAAGCTTTATTTTGATAAACGTTTTATAATGCTGACCATAATTTCGAACATTCAGTGGAAAAACGACTTCGTGCAAAACTGTTTGATACAAAGGGTGTTCTTTTAAGCACGATATAATTTGGAATTGTAAAAATAACACAAAGAATATAATTTTAATTAAAAAATAATTTATTCGAAAGATCACTAAATGGGGTTAACAATTGAAAATTATTTCTGTCATCAGGTCCCCGCGGCTGTCCTTGGCGAAGCCCACTCTTGAGGTCTAATTTTTGGCAATTCTTCTTCGAACATTGCTGACTTTTAGTCTCGAAAAACAAGAAGAATATTGGGCCTCCAAGGTTACTGGTTTGTCAGCATAAGCCAGTGACTTTACGAAGCCTCAGAAAAAAAAATAGAGAAGTGTTGAATCGCGCGTCCTTAAAAGTGAAGAGACAGGTTAATTCTTCGAAATCAACTTATCACCAAATTTTGATTTTAATAGTCGATGGTTGTGGTTGCCGTATGACACGCCATCCGGTTTAAATCACATCGAACACGGATAAATGTCATCCATTTTTGCAAACAAAAATCATTGATCATGGTGCTGTAACGATCCCCATTGATCTCAACGTCAACGATGTCCACATTTTTAGTGAAGTAAACATCGCTGATATTTCTAGCGTGTAAACTGCATCAAACGGTTTTTATTCATGTAATTATTTATGTAACGGAGTCCGTATGGCCTGTTATTAATTTATTAGATTTTATTTTAGTAGATTGGTCTCACTCCATATGCAGCCAAATTCCGTTTATTAAAAAATTCCAAAGGATAAAAATTAGCCTCATCGCTGAACACAATTTTGCGATGAAAAATCCATGACTGATTTGCAAATTTTGATAATTTGTAAAGTTGTTCAAGCGAGAATCTTTTCATGATGTGGCAAATATAGTGATCATAAATAACAAAAAGTGATCGTAGTATGATAGTTCGTTTGTTAGTTCTTGCGGGCTTTAAAAAATCTTTAAGCTTAAAAAATTTCTTTCATCCTGCGATTTAAATAATGATAGAAAATTATAAATAGCCATGAAAACTCATTACATACATTCATATTTATGATTTTAATTCACCTTGTAAAACTACGCTAAGATTAATTTTTACTTATTCCAGTCCAAGCTGGCAGTACCATTTAACAAAACTTTAAAATTAAATCAAAAAAAACTTTGTTAAAATTCTGGAGATTTAAAAAAAATATATATCCCAGGAACTTTTTCTCGACGAGGAACCCTAATTGCGGTTTAAATTAGAATTAAACGTTTTTAAAATCAATTTGTTTGCTCTGCTTCTTCGGTAGTGCAACTGATACGAGCGAGCTGTTTGGTGAAGTCAAACCAGCAATAACTCTGCAACATACTCGATCCGAAATGCGTTTTGAATTTTTTATTTTATAAATAATAAAATTAAATTTCAAAGGAACAAAATCGAATAAGAAAATTATTATTGGTTAAATGTTAATTACACTGACCAGACATGTCAATTTAGTTATTAAAAAAATTACAAAAAAGTTTAACAAAAAAAAAAAAAAAAAAAAAATATAATAAAAACACTGAAAAAAAATAATTAACTTGTAATACACATGTTGTCTAGTCTCTTTAGAAAATGGTTGATTGGCGCCAACAATTTTCGAAAATCACATTGAAATTTTTGTTTTTTTTTTTTTGTACTTTTAACGAAACGTTTCATTGGACATTTAAGTTCATTTTAGAATACAAAAAAAAATCTATAAAATAAAGACAAAATATTAAAACAGGTGAATACGTGCTGACACATACTGAACAGTTTTCTTCACCACAATAAACAGTAATAAAATTATTTCTAAACTCATGCATGAGTTAATAAAAATATAAATAAATTAAAATATTGTAAATATATTTAGTGGTTTTAAATTTTAAAGAAAAATATAAATAAAAAGTAAAATGCAAAATGAGCAGCGTAAATTTTCAATTCAGCACGTAGAGATCATTAAAAACTTTGATGATTTTTTCTTCTTTTAACTTGAGGAATAGTTAACTGTTACTTTCGCTAGTTTTAAAACTATTTGAAATTCAAAATGTTTGAATTTTTTTTAAAAAAAATTTATTATACAGGGTGAGCCAATAGAAACCAAGAAGTTTAAATAGTCTTTAATTTCATTTTGTTTAAAAGTCAATAAAGGTCATGTAAGTGTTGCCCACTCTAAGCTTCGCATACACAGAAAAAAATATGGTTGGAGGTTACCATAATATCTCGAAATTAACCACATCATTGACAAACTTTTCCATAGTTTATTCAAAAGTAACCATATAATGCTCAGAGTTAACAATAATATGGTCAATCCACTTTCATTCCGCGACGACCTTTAGCACCATTCTTTCAATTTGACAGGTTCGTACTGCTACATAATTTTATTTATCAAAAACAATAATTAAAAGAAAAAGAATATGAGAATTCTAAGCAAAGTAAGCGATTAATTAAATCGTTTATATCAACAGCTTGTCAATCACCATAAAATACAAACTACTGTTTTTTAAACGTAAATACTTCGTTTAATGCATTAAAATCAAATACTCTCCCCATGTGATGGTGAAACAAGGCCGAGAGATCCGAAAAACAACAGTTTTGTAAAAGTATTTTTAACGTTGGCTATGAAGTTTTCTTTGATTTACTTTAAATTAAAAATTGTTCGCTTGACTGGTTTTTGAAATAAACGATTCAACTTAAATGCATTCAACGACTGTAAAGAGCAAAACAACCATAACTTTGTTCCATTTAAACATACTATTTTACATTTAAAATTAAACATACAAGTTATTAAAATATTATAAAAGCAAACATATTATTGTTATTGTTGTATTGTAAAGCGAATGAAATCAATTTAATTGTAATTGGACACAGTATTAACAGCTGTGCTGTATAGCACTATGGGCCAATTACTTACTACTGCAACAACTATAAATTACAATAAATGTACGGAGACGACAATAATATGGTTGTGGCTTTTGGAATGACTATGGTAACCGCTGACAATAATATGGTTGGCGTGACCATAATCTTTTAAAGTGTATGGTTGTAGCTAAATTTTTTGAAAACATTATATTGTTAAACTCAACTTGATTTAAAGTTTCAAGGGGAATACCATAGCTGTTAAGTAATGATTAGTAATCGTAATAATTACTCATTAGATTACTTTTTTCATAAGGGTAAAGTAATGATTACAATTACGATTACTTTTGGTTTTGCATGATTACTAATTGATTACGATTACAAGTAATCAAAAAATAATCAGAAGTACCGGCGATTACTACAAAATAATCAAAAAGAATGAAAAGTAATCAAAAAATAATCCGATTATTTTCAACGATTATTTTTTGATTCTTTTTGATTACTTTCAACAATTGTGTATTCATTTGCACTAAAAACTATTTCGAAACAGTTGATAACCTGTTTAAAGTTTTCATAATCAATAAATTTTAATATATTTATTTTAAAAATAACATAAACAACATTAACTACAGCACGTAATTTCAAAAAGTTTCACGAAAGATTCCTTTTCTAGAATTGAAAGGGGCAATGCAGAGTCGATAATTGCGAGTAAGAGTTTTTCATCAAACACAGATTGTGCTTTATCGCCATTAGCACTACCTGTCTTATAAATTTTGTACTTTTTAAAAAGTTCAATATGCTTGACTCGCAAATGTTTGATGAAGTTAGAAGTCACTTCATAGCTTCCTTTTATCACGCGATGACATAAAACACACTTAGCACATGTTGTCTTATCTGAAATCTGAAAATAAATGTTATAAATATATACCTGGCTTCATTTAAGTAAACTAAAATCTTACTTTTTCTACTTCTGTGTAAAATTCGTTTTTGAAAATTATTTTTTGCCCATCAGACGATTAAACCAAACATACTTTTTTAACCCTTAAATGCGCAACAACGCCAATTTTAACAAAAAAAATATATAATATGTAAAGATGTAAAAAAATAACAACTGCGTACCACGTTTTTTTTTAAAAAATTTTTTAACTATGTATTTTTAAAAAAAAGTGGTTGTATCTTAAAAGATGCAATGCGCACTATCACACATTTTAGTTTTCAAAATAAAATACGAGTATTTTAATTTTTAGAAGTACTAAAAACCTTTTTTATTTATAAAAATAATTTTTAATTATAATTAAAACAGTAAATTTAATTTTCAATAAAATAAACTTAAAAAATTCATGTTATAAAAACTAAAACAATCAGCGAAATAAGGTAATAAACTATATAAAAGGAATTAAAAGTTGTGGTAATCATAAAAGCAATTTTTGTCAGCTGTTACACATAAATTCACCTTACATTTTAAGCAAAACATTTTGGTTTGTCCTGAGCATTTGGGCAGCTTACATCTTCCTTTTTTGTCCATTGTAATCCAGTGACTGGTTCCATCTAACCGGGTGTCCTTTGGCGGCGCTGGGCTTGTGTTCGGCTTTTGTCTTTTTTCCTCAATTTGTTTTTCCAAATTTGGGCGTCCTCTTGCTGGAACAGTTTTTGTTTTATAAGAAAACAATGCATCTGCGACTTCCAACTTGAAATCCACCAATCGCATTGCAGATCCTTGTTTATCTTTGTTTATTCTTCTATAAAGAATCCAGGCATTAACACATGTCATGTCAAGAAGGTGGTAAAACATTCTAGTTGTCCACTTACGGCTTTTCATTGATATTTTATGCCGGCCTATTGAACTATCCATCAAGTCTACTCCGCCCATGTGACAGTTATAATCTTTAATGATTTGTGGACATGGGATACTTTTGATAGATTTTTCCCTTTTGTCAAAGCGTTTAATTGTTAAAGGTTCACTCTGTGTGTTATATATATCTAATGGAGGGTTAGTACCGACATAATTTGAAATCAGATTGACAATTCTATTATCTTTCCATGATAATGTTGCCACTTCGATACCGTGTATGTTGGCAACTTATTCCTGACTTGCTCCTCTTTGGAATTTCATCATTACTTTTTCTTCAGGTAACTTACAATTCTTTATTCTGTTACGTCTGATAGTACCAACAGCCAGAATTCCCTGAGTGCGCAAATATACTATAAGTGGCACTGTTGTATAAAAATTATCAAAGTATACAACAAAGTTTTGATATCGGGGTACTTCCCGAAGAAGTCTTACGACAATATTCGCTGAAGATTGAAGATCTGGTTCACTTGTAGCTAAGTTTTCAGTTGCTCCGCTATAGACTTCAAATTTATAGGCGTATCCCATTGTATCACAGAGTACAAATAATTTAAACCCCCACTTTTTTGGCTTGTTGGGTAAATACTGTTTCATATAACTTCCCATTTTTGTAGAGCACATTTGCTCATCCACACTCAATCTGTCCAGTTTCGGTACGGTAGAAAAAGTTCTATTTAGGGTATCGATAACCGGTCTTATTAGATAAAGCCTGTCGCGATTGGGATCATTTCGATCAGGCATTTGGCTTTTGTCGTTAAAATGCAGTAGTTCCCGAATTTTTTCAAAGCGTTTCATAGGCATTTGGCTTTGTATTATATGGACACTTCGGTGGTTGTTTGCAGACCAATAGTCTCTGGCGTTTGGAAGTTTGTAATACGTCATGTAAAAGAGCTATAAATTTGCGAAGATCTGGCACTGTAAAATTAAAAGATTGGTTAACACCAGCATATCTTATAGTTTCCATTACTATTTCTTCCTCCAATGATTGTGGAAATAAATGGCACCAAACTTTAAAAGGAGTTTGTAATGCTTTTATATCGTCTGTAAGATCACAATCGCCTCCAAACTGAACTTGCTTAGCATCAAATTGAAGATGTCCCTTTTTCCATAAAATTCTTTGAAATTCCGATGACTTGGGATTTATATTAACTCTACTAAATTCTGAAG
Source organism: Pollenia labialis (assembly GCA_949318255.1). Lineage (NCBI taxonomy): Eukaryota > Metazoa > Arthropoda > Insecta > Diptera > Polleniidae > Pollenia > Pollenia labialis. Next base: position 68,934,544 of record OX439140.1, on the reverse strand, counting down.
AAAAAGAAGCCCAAATATTTGTCGGACCATAAGTCGTTTTAGTATTTGAATTAGAAGTAGAAGGTGTTAAATCTAACGGTTCATATCGGCCCAAATCTGAAGCTGTCGGATCTTCCTGAAAATCATCTTCAGCTATCATTTGTATAAAAGAATCATGTATAGATCCTTCAATATCTATTTCATCCTCAGGATCACTTTCTTTATTGTTTTCGTCCTGTATCAATAGCATTCCAGTAGATTCTTGGAGCTCTGGTTTCTTTTTACAAGAATTTGTAACTTGCATGTCATCCTCATCTGAGTCACTGTTGTCCGTACTATCGTAAGTAATACCATCACTATTGAACAGTAATTCACAAACTTGCTCATCAGTCATATTGACTCCATCAACCTTTCTAAATCCTGACATGACTTAAAAATTATTATTTTTTATAAAAAAATTAATAGTGTAATGAAAGCAAGACGCTGAACATAGATCCTGCTTGTTCAAAGCATAAAATATAAATAAACTTACACCGCAACGCAGTACATAATTCAAATTAAAATGAATGTGAAATTTGTAGAAGAATGCGCGGTGTATCTTTAAAGATACAACCATTAAATAACGGCCTGTAGCCAAATTTTGAAACAAAAAGCTTTTGTAAATACTTTTTTCGCTTAATTATATATTTTAACACTTCACTAATTTTTTTTTCAGTCGTAATTTATCTCCGCTTAATGTTATGTAACATATAATTATCAATTTTTTTTTATTTTTGCACAAAACTATTTGTTAGCTTTAACTGTTAATAAATCGCAAGTACAGAAGTTTTCCTCGAAAGGGCTATTTTTAAAAAATGGGTTATAATGTTTTAAGTACGTTCAATTTATTTTTTTTCAAATTCAACCAAAATTGGAACCGTAAGATTTTTTTTTTTGGTTGTATCTTAAAAGATACAATGCGCATTTAAGGGTTAAGGGGCCGTTCTGATTCTTTAATTAATTTCCTTTTTCTATTACTTGTAGAAAGATAAAAGTCTGGGTCCTTCAAACTGTCATCTGAACAAAAATCACTTTCGGAAACAATTTCTGACATATTTACAGCTAAAATAAAATATTATTTAAAAGAGTCTTCAACAATTATGTACAACTTTCGTACTTACCAACAAATAGAATGTATAACAAACAAAGTACAAATTGTAGTTCAATTGATTTTAAAAAAAGAAACAATAAACAAACGAATTCTAAAGAATTAAATAGCAAAACTAAAAATGCTAAAATTAACTTCACACTCGCAAGCAGGTTTCAATATATTTTATATTTAATTTTGATTGAAGACTATTTTCCCTCACCTTCGTTTTTATAGGTGCGTTCGAGTATTTTACAGTAAAATGCTGTTAATGAGTAATTACTGAGTGAACTGAAAAATTAAGGACCAACTATAATGTGATTAAGTTGGCTTAATCAAATGTTCGAAAACATGTAAATCATATTGAACTTAAAGAAACTTTTTGTTAAGTTTTATGAAACTGTCATTTGCTTAAGCAAAGTGCGCAACTGATCGCACATTCCGTACGGAATCAAATGTTTTTTGATTTTGTTTTTGCTTTTTTAAATATATTTAAGAGACTTTTTGGTAATTTTTGACAGTAGGTTAAGCAAAACTATGCATGTTATGGTTGGGCCTTTACTCTCAATTCGGTAAAAAATATTAAAAATTTTTGGGTTTTCGAACGCACCTTATGTATATGACAGAAACTTAATCCCGTTTTAGAATTGAAATTTTGAAATAATAGTGAAGAGCACAGTTGACCTGAGTGAGAGTGCAAGAGTAGGATTTTTGCGTGATTGTTTATTGACTCATTAAATAGTCTGATACAAAACTTTGATGCGATTTGAAATATTTAAAAATATTTCCGCAAACAGATAAAAACAATAAATTCGATAAACAATATCCAGGGACACACAAAATCTAAATATTAATTATTTGCCCTTTAATCAATTCTTAGCCGGGAACCTAATTAATATGGATATATGTAAATATATACAAATATTTTAAATATGTTATATTATTACATTTATTATCAAGTTATTAAATATAATATTGATCAATATGATTACTGTTTTTGTTTGGTAATAAATAAATACAATCAAATACTGGTCCAATTTTAAATGGATAAAAGTTTTTGCCAGTACATTTTTGAATTATGATAACAATTAACTGTTTCCAATAAAAATAATTGTACGAATGAATACGCAATTTTTGAAAGTAATTAAAAAGAATCAAAAAATAATCGTTGAAAATAATCGGATTACTTTTTGATTCTTTTTGATTATTTTTTAGTAATCGCCGGTACTTCTGATTATATTTTGATTACTTGTAATCGTAATCAATTAGTAATCAGAAATTTTTTCTTATAGAGTTAAATAATCATTACGATTCTTTTTAAAAAGTTATCTAATTGATTACTAATCGTAATCGAAATTTAACAGGTATGGGGAATACACATTTTATTGCTTAAAAGAGAAAAAAAAAATTATTTATCGTGAAAAAGGTAATGTTAAAAACAACAATAGTAACCACTGTGGGGACCATACTATGTTCTTCTAGCCATACTTAAACAATGTTTTTTCTCCGCGTGTAGGCGCTGAATTTCTAAGATGATTTCCATGGCTTTCTTTTTAGCATTTCCTAAGCTTCTCGAGCATTTTTTTCTAGTTGGAGTATGCTCTTTGGCTTAACTTTATACACAGGTTTTCTCGAATACACCCTACACGCAGAGAAAAAACATGGTTGTGGTAAACATATTCTAAGAGCAACATATTATGATAAGATTAATGATTGTATTCACCATATTATGATTATTATTGAAACCTATTATGACTAAATATACTCGTTATATTACATCATAATATTTTTCCCTTAATCATATTATTATTCTGTTAATCATACTAAGTCAAGAAGTAATTAAATTATTGTCATGTTAATCATAATAAGTTTAGAAGCAATCATATTATCATGTTAATGATAACAAGCTAAGAAATTATTCATATTATTGTCATGTTAATCATTATAAATTTAGAAGCAATCATATTATGATGCAGCACCTTTCATAACTGTCATAAAAATATAAAATAAATTAAAATTTTCTTGCATCGATTTTTATTTTGTGGCTTTTTACAATTTTTCATAATGTAAATCAAATAGCGGAGTTCAATATAAGGCTTGCAAAAGAGAAAATCCAAAATCTGTGGTTTGCATGTGCAACCGCGTTTGTCCATTTTTTCTTATTTTTCTTTTCCGATTTTGAGATGTTGATGCCATATTGCTTAATTTTAATTGCTCTTTACGTGTTTCTAAAAACTTTAGAAAAAAGATGTATAAATTCCGATTTTTTAACGTAGTGCACAATACCTATCCCATAGTTTAATCTAGAATGGTTTTTCGGCTCTCCTGAAAATTTTGTTTTAAGACATATGCAGTTGCCCAAGAAAACAACAGAAATATCAAAACACTTTTATAAAATATAACGAAATCTCTATGTGTTTTGTTGTTGGATTTTACAAAAAAACTACGATAATTTCCATTTGCACTATTAAATCACTAAACTGAATGAACTCCGCTAATATTTTAATTTTTTTTTAAATTCTTTAAGCTTATTTTGTTTATGGGAATTTATCTTTAAATTGTTTAACCGCTTACATATAAAATTAACGACACAACTGATACAAAATTATTTTAAAAATGGCGCTAACATAATATTATTAGAGTAAAAATGGTTTGATTGCATCTTAAACATAATATGATAAATGTATAGAAAGTTATCATGTTATGGCTATTAAATATCATTATATGGTTGTGAGTAATATAATATGTTTTGAAAGTTATCATAATTTAGTTGTTAGAAAAATAATTATTTTTCGTTCAACAATACTCAAATTTATAATTGCGATAAACGTTGATATGTTAACAGCAACTATAATATTGTTGATATTAAAGAAAAGTAACAATTATTTGTGTACGACAACAATATATTGTTATATTAAACATAGTGTTGTTTCCCTAACCATGCCCAACCATATTTTTTTTCTGCGTGTACAGAAAAGAATCAGGAGCGGTTCAATCTGACATACGCGACCTCTGGAAATAAATTATTCACCGTAAATATCCCGTACAGCTTTTACTAACTTAACTTTCATCTTATTTAAACCTCATTTGTGGATGATTTTCCTCAGCTAGGCTCCTTTACAAATTCAACATGCTCTGGTATCACGCGTCACCAATATTAGTGTGCTGCATATAATTTCTCCTTCCGGGTGCATAATTGGCTTAAGGAGGACCATACTCCTGGCGTTAAACTGTCAGGCTATAGACGTGCCCCCAATGGCTTAAACTTGTCAGAGGCTTAAATAGTTATTGTCTCTCAAGATCGCGGTTCACCAGAGTGGTAACTGGTATCCCGAGTGGATTTAGTCTGTCAAATATGATCTGGTTATTCGTTTCTTCTTACATCCATAAAGTCTGCGGCTTGGTGCTAAAAGGGCCAATGTCAATATTTTGCTGTTAATAGTTATTCGCAGTATTATGTGTATTTTCTGACTCTTTTTTATTTTGCGGAAAAAGCCATGTCGAAATAAGAGTAAAAAAACTTTAATTTCAGTTTCCTTAAAAGCGAAAATTGGACCTTTTAGCAACAAGCCGTAGACTTAATCGATGCAAGTAGTTTAAACAATGATTATGATAATATGATAATGATTTGTGTTGCAGGCGGATGTCACAGCATGCTGTCACTATTTATTTCCATATGAACAAGGTGCCACAGAAGTCATCACTCTATTGAAAGATGCTAAAATTTTAGAAAGTGGTTTTAAAAGTCAGTTCTGCTTTGGCATTTGTAAAATTGACAAATACAAAATATGTACACGTCAAAATTAAATGGAGCTCTTTTCTGAGGGTTTCGTTTCCGGGTCACCTAATCATTTTTCTTCAATTTTCACTTGCCGGCAAAATCACCTGATTCAACAATTCTAGACTTTTTGTGTGATTTCTTAAAGTCCCGAGTCTGTGTCTCAAACCGCCCGAAAAGCAAGAACCTCTTGGAGGAATTTCTGTCAAAAATCATGAAAAAGGGCACGTATTGTCATTAATTATTTTTTCTATTTATCTTTAACCAAAATCAAAAGGCTCAGTTAAGTCCTTCATTTATTAAAAAATAAGAGTAAAAAACCACTTGTGTGCCACCCTACACACAAAACTTTCAGTCAATATAATACAAATACAAAATCTTGCTGGTGCCAAAAATAAAAGCTGCACTGTAAACGCACTAGATTTTGAATAAGATTTCAAAACAAATCTCCAAGATTTCGGTGCAATGTAAACGGCATATGCACTAACAACTTTGGATCAACATCCAGTTTTAAAAAACTGTTGAATTTTGTATCGATGTTTCTTAATATTTACTTGACTTTCCGTTGCCACCCTGGTGCGACTTGACCCTCATATTAAGTAGATTATATTTATAAATAATTAATATGTTAAATTAATACTTTAATAGAACCCGACAGTTAAATTCAAATTACCTTACATAATTATAAAAAAAAAAATTCAAACACAAACTAAATTAAATTATTTAAAAGAAAAAAATACAAATAAAATTTCAAACATCTAATAAAAGCGCCAGTGTCAGAGTCAGATATCAGACAGAATACCGGTAATTAATACTCTTTGAGGTTAATGGGAGCTCAAAACTTTAAGTTTATTAACTAAATAAAAAAAATACGTACATAAAAATATTTTATTGTTAAGCAATTTAACAATTTCATGATAATCATAAAAAAATTAATTACTTGCACTTTTTTTTCAGTAATTGTTAAAAAAAAAATCAAAAAAAGACTGGCTTCAACAACTGACGCAAACAGAGAAACTGGCAACAATTTTACTATTAAATAGAGTTGGAAGAAAAAGTTAAGATAAATAATTCTAATAGATATCTAATACAGCAAAAATCTAAGAAACTAGTAGAGGAGTCGTTTTTGAATTTTTTAGAAGAAAAAAAAAACAAAAATAATAATAAAATTTAAGGCTGCGGCGTCAGTGACTTGGCTAAATTAGCAATGCGGCACACACAAGCGAATCTAATGTCATCAGTAGACCGACAAATACAGGGGCAGACAAACAGACAGACACCAAATAGTAAAATAAAACATTAGACAACAACACAACTCTTAACAGCATCGTTTATTTATGACGTGAATAATTAATTTAAATTGAATTTTTCTTAAAACGTCCTCAAATACACTACAATTTGTTATACCCTTCACCATTCGTAGTAAATGAAGTTATTCTAAGTTTGTCATTCCGTTGGAAACATTTTTTTTAATTCATCTAAGAACCCCTTAAATAAATTTCAATATTTTGCTGTTTTAATTTAATCGTATATTTTGCTGACACAGCCAATGTTTAATTTAACCCAGAATAGTTTCATAAGGGTTTTGCTACCCAATTTCGCTAAGAACATTCCATAAAAAGAACTTTAATTTTAAGTTTATCAGATATATTCTGGCACCTTGAGTTTGTTTTAGGGTACTAGCTGACCCGGTCCGCGTTGCTGGCCCTAAGCAAACATTAGTGTTGTAAATATTACCACATGATTTAAATTGTGCTTTTAACGAAATTTACGGCCTTTAAATAAAAATCCATCGAATACCTATCATAAAGTTTTTTTTACAGAATAACTTACATATGGTGTAGATATGGGCTCAATAAAAAAAGAAACGTATGTTGTATGTATATTTGTATTTAAGGCAAATTGGAAATAATATTTATATTACTTCATCTTAAAGCCAGCGGATATTTGGAGTAAAAACGTATAAATTTTTTGGCGTGCCAACTCGGGAGCAAGCCACATACAACTGGCCGTATGAAAAACATGAATTTTCTGAAATTAAGCCAGCAATAGGCCTTGTGCTTTGTTGATGGTGATAGCAAAGGCAAGACGCAAAAGGAATTGGAGCCGCTTGAATCGGAATGGTAAATCGTGGGAAATCATCGGAATTCGTGGAACGCCTTCACCTTTGAATCTGTCACCGATGATTGTTGTCTCGATTAAATTTGGTGAACAGTTTTTGATGTAAATCAACCGAAACCCCGGATTTTTTAATGCAACATTTCGAAAGTTTTAAAATTTTGAAAATATGGATCATTTTTAACATAGTTTTCTTTAAAATATCTTCGGAACTACATAACCGATTTAAGAGTTTGATATCTCGTTTTGAAAAACATGACAACGGCTTTGAAAAAAAAATAAAATAAAAAAAAGCAAAACAAATAAATATATTTACTTATATGACATTGGCGGTGGAATATAAAAATTGGATTTTGCCACGCGCCTCCGCCCCCTGAACGAAAATCAGACTTCACAGTGTCAACCGCCTGAATATTCTGAAGATTCCCTGAAAATTTCATCAAAATCGGCCCAGATGTTACATACATACATACACACATCCAGTTTTATAGATTTTATTAATTTAATTTTAATTAAATAAATTTTTTTAATTTTTTAATTTTATTTGAGTCAAATGGTTTGCTTTAGGATAAATAAATAAGAGGCTCCACTGAAAATGGGTGTGTGATAAGAAGTGGATAAATTATAGGCTAAAAACCTAAAAGCCATATCATATATCGACGTTACCTGGGAAGTAGTTGTCACTATAATTGTCATTATTCTGAAAGCTTCAATAAGTACTTACTAGTAACGAGCTCACCAACTACTTATTACTTCTATTATTTTCACTACTGAACATTTGCATACTAATAATCAGATTAAAGGGTAAAATACACTTGTCAATTGCTTGTCCATTCGGCGAATTCAACGTGTGCGTTTGCTGGACGTAATATTCGCCGTCATATCAAAATTTTTTGATTTTTCATCAAGCGTTGTCGGTGTCACACATACAAACACATTTTCACTAATACTACCACAATGCTTGCTGAGTATTTTGATATTCATTTGCTGTTCTTTCGTTTAAAATACGAAACAATTTTGTTGTCCCTATTTACACTGCGAGGTCAGATTGATTGCACAAGGAAACAAATTTGGACTTAAAAAAATCCTTTTAAATAACATTTTAAATATGTGTGTGTCATTAACGTTTTTATTTTTAATGAATTTTTTAACAACAAAAAAAGAGTTTTTTTTCAAATTTTCCTATTTTTTCCTCAAAAGCTCAACGAGATCTCTGAAACTACAGGGCATATTTAAAAACAATGTAAGCACGGCTTAAAGATAATATTGTTGCCGAGTTTTGGATTTTGTTTTAACTGAATATGGTCAACCATTGACGTCAGCAGTCGTCGATGGCTGCGAGTATAACACGGCAAATCCCTCTGAGGAGATCGAGTGGTAGCGATCGAAACATGTCAGGGTAACCAGCCGCCTGGGTTCGAATCTCAGGTCAGTCAAGAATGAATGATTACACAAGGCAACAAAATCGAAAAAATTTTAATGGCTTGAAAAACCACTATACAATTTTGATGTATTGTGGTTCCAGTAGTACAAATATGGTCCAAATTTTAAATTCTATGGAGAGGTTTTTTTAAAAAAAATTTTTTTCTAAAAATTGAGATTTTTGAAAAGGCTGCTCCTTACATCTTATCGTAACTTTGGAACGACGTACTCGATTTTATAATGCAATCCCTCAAAACATTTTGCAAACATGTTTATTTTATGTTTGCAACACAAATTTGCGGTAAAAAAATGTTAAAACTAGGTACCTTCACTTTATCGGGAATAAAACTCGAATTGATCCATGGATATGCAGCTTTATGAAAAAATAATTAAAGTAAAGGATTAAAAAAAAAAATGTGTAATAAAATGTCAAAACTTTGTGATTTTTAGCTCTACACAAAATAGCGATAAAAAAGGTCAAAACTAGGTACTTTCAGTTTATATTTATCCATGGATTTTTATGAAATAAAATGTATTTTACTTCTAATGCATGCAGCTTTAAGCTGAAGTACTAACGGCCATTTTCACCAAGTTCGGTTAAAACTAACTTTTAATTAAAGTTCCGGTTACCAATATGTTTTGACAGCTATAACCGATAGTTAATTATAACCGAACTTGGTGAAAATGGCCGTAAAACTGATAAGTATTTGTTGATTTAAATTTTTTATGAATTTTTTGAAATCAAAAATTTTATAAAAAATCAAAAAAATAATTTTGTTTGCCACTTCGGCCTTAATAACTCCAAAAGTAATGTCTAAATTATAAAATGATATTAGAGAAACTTAAATCTGGCGTAATTTAAAATGTTTTGAGGGACCGGATAACAAAATCGGGTACGTCGTTCAAAAGCTACGATAAGATGTATGGAGCAGCCTCTTCAAAAATCCCAAATTTTAGAAAAAAAATTTTTAAAAAAAACATTACCATAGAATTTTAAGAAATTATGTTTTTTGCAGTTAGGTTACTATAGCGGATCAGAAAAATATAGTGATTATTCAAGCCCTTTTTTGCTGTTGAGCTGTGTTATCAATAACAATTTTAATTAATTTTCATGTTGTAAAATTCCTTTCTTCATAAAAATAATTTAATGAAAATTAAATTTGATGAACTTAAGCCTGATTAAAAATATTGAAAATTTGGATTAAGAATTATAAATAGTTCAACAAAGTTACCACAATACTAATTATTCCAATATATGTAGTGAAAGTGCCTTAATTTTAGACATAACGGTATATCTGGAAAACTAGAGCTTATAGAGAAAAATTAAGATAAGATTGAAATCAGCGACCTCAAATTAATAAGAATTTGCAATCAAATTCCCGACCGCAAATTTACTGTTCCGCAGTGTTATAATTTATAGATTACACTCCAGAAATGTTCGAACTTTCGGTGGAGTGTATTAAAGATTCGGCACAGCCGAGTCTAGCACTCTTATTTGTTTTTTTTTGTTGCTATTTTTCCTCTTAATTTTTTTCTGTTTTATTGTTTTCAGTTAAACTTTGTCTGTAATGCGCACCGCGTCCAATATTTATGATAAATTAATTTGTTCTTAATGAAATGACAGCAAACAAAGTGTCTGCCTTTTGCTAATAAAGCGGTAAAAATTGGCTAAAACTGAACTGCAACAGCATTTTAAAATTCGTTTATTGAATTAAGATTGTTTTTCGTTGTCTGCTCTTCTAAACGAAAATATTTAAAAAAAATTAATAGTTGAAGAAAAAAAATTTTGTTGATCTTGTGGTTTGGCGTTGTTTGGTTTTGGAAAGGTGTTTGTGGGGTTCGGTTCAATTTTGCATATAAAAACAAACTTAAAGAGAATTTTTTTTTTTAATAATAATTTGTTTAAATATGTATTTTGGGTTAAAATATATTCTAAACATCATTTATCACTTTTTAAAACCAAAAAAAAAAAATAAATACGAATAAATGTTTTTGCAAATAATAGAAAAATGACTTTAATTATTTTTGAATGAGTCAGTCTTTGAATTGAACAAAGCTGGACTTAAGACAATTTATGCTTTTTAAGAGGATCGTTAAAGTGTTTAAAGACTCTTCTTTATATGGGTCCGGTTTAGCAATTAATCCAGTATAAATCGAGTGGATTCATATTCGAAAGAGATTTCAAGTTAAATTATTTTAAAAATTACCAAAGTTTTTGCTGAGGCCAAATCATTGTTAACGTAATCGAATGACTTTGATCGAAATCTTACTTTTAAGCCGTACTCGATATATATCGACCTTTTTCGGTCATGATATTCGATAACGAGTAGTCGATTAAATATATATTCTCTCAAAATATCATTCCATAGGTTCAAAGCTGTCGAAAATATACACAAATGTTTCTTTTTATAAACAAAACAAAAATTACATAAATGCATTATTTTTCCATAAAAGCATATGAGTAATTCCATATCAAATCGGCAAAGAGTGGAACACGACCCCTTTCGATTTTAATGAAATTTGGTGAGAAGGTTACTTCTATCATATAAAGAACATATATGAACAAAAAAAATTTTAAAAATGTTTTTTTTTAAAGTTATGTCATATTCAAAATGTCATAATGCTCCTAGATGGGTTAAATATGTGACCAACACCATTTATTTATTGCAGAATTTCGGTTTTTTAAATAATTTCAATAAACTAAACCGTTTTTGAGTTATACGAATGTATCTAGCGCAACCTCCAACATTTTCGAAATAACGGTATATCTTTGAACAAGAGCTAACCTAAAAAAACTGCTAGCACCACCGCATTCAGTTTGCCACAATAAGGTTAAAATGCCAGGTGCCCGGCTTGTCTATTTTTTGCAACTAGTACGGTGTACTTATTGCTCAAAATTACAATATTAAAATTCCATTTTAAGATTATTTTTTTAAAGGTTGCGAAAGAAAAAAAATCATATCTTCAAAAAGAAAAAAAAAACACCTCCTTCAAAGTTTCACGATTTTTTAAGAACAGTTTGAGGTATTATATAAAAAAAATCTGCCAAATAAAAAAATAAGTTTTTGACTTCGTCCGTTTTTAAAATTTAATATTTTGCAGATATTACATTTTATTTTTTCAATATATGGTTTGTAGCCCCTAGTATTCTCTTTAAAATGATATTAAAATCATCTTCGTATGTAAAGTAGTTTTCGAGATATTGAAGAAATAATCTTAACACATTCGGCTAATTCGGCGAAATTATGACATTTTGAAAAAAAAATTTACATTTTTTTTTCGTTCATATATATTCCTTATAGGTTGAAAGGAACCTTCTCACCAAATTTCATTAAAATCGAAAGGGGTCGGGTCCCACTCTTGGTCGATTTGACATGGAATTACCCACACTGATAGAAAAGGCGCCATAACACTATTTTGACATCAGTACTATGACAAGTCTCTTTGTTTTTGACCCCATGACACTTTTCATCATTGTTATGTCAACTTTAACATCACATTGGCCAAAGTGTCATCAGGGTCAAAATTAAATTATGTCATCAATGGTATGACACATCATAGAAATGACGAACATGTTCTCAGTGCAATGACGAAGTAACATCGGAGGAAGGACACGTTAGCATCAATTTAATGACAGTTTGCCATTAAGTCAAAGTCATTGGAATTGACTTAAGTCAAAGTGATAGAATATTATTATTTACTTACCCGTTACATTTGTTTGTTTCACGTTTGTTGAATTACATCCTTTGTTTATAGCAGAACTCTCAATAATAAGACACCAGCACCATGTCCCATATGGTTTTCGTAATCATTCTACTTTAAAAAGTTGATGCATTTATCTAAATAATTTAAAAAAATAGAATATAGGAATTGTTGCTTCTTATAATACATTGTAATCATGAAAATAATGTTAATAATACCAAAAATGTGGCATCGAATTGATGTCACTATAGTCATAAAAAAGATTACACGTAAACAATGACAAAATTGTACGAAGACGTTAGTTATTGGATTGATGTTACTTTTTGCATCATTGATGCCATTTGTAGTAACATTGATGTCACAATTTTCAAGTTAGGGCATCATCAATATGAAGATGCATTTTTCTATCAGTGCATATATTAATACGAGTATTCCGAGTATTTTATGACCACTTGAGAGAATACTTAGTCAGAAAGTGATTTATTACAAACATCAGCACACATGCATAATACCCTTTGCACTATTAAAGTGTGGGTATAAAGTTTTTGATTAGAACGCCACAATTCGCGTTTCAATACCTCACGCAGTTTTATTCGATACGAAATTTCATTCTACACAAATGCATGGTAGTTCAAATAAGACCTTCCAACGTTAAACACGTGAAACTTTTTTATTTTATAATATAATTGTTAATTTCTTTTTGCAGGTTTTAACTTTACGTTCGGCAAATTTGGCATTTGAAAATCAACACTGAAGAGAGTTTCAAAGTTGAATCTTAAGATGCATCCATACAAAAATCAAACGCACTTCCAACGCAAGACCACTAACAGCAACTACAATACGCAGTTCTTTGACATTGGTAGACGTTATTTGGACACCCTTTGTTAATAAACTTTCAAAACAGGATCGTTTTTAAAATTTGTTCGATTTGAATTTCATTACCATTATTGGGCTTCCGCTGGCTAAATTTAGCTCTTTTAATAATTCCCGGCTCGTAGTTTTTCCGGTTAGCCCTTTAAAAAAAAAAAATAGCTAACACACGCTCTTTTTAAACGTGATATTGTAACGTTTGACACTTTTAACATCTATCAGTAAATACTTCCGTTTTTACCGTCTCTTGTTTCGTCTTTGGTTCAATTTTATATGTTGTCACATTTTTTGCTTCGGTCAATAGTATAGAAAGGCTTGGGAATCAAATCCTGTGTTTGAAAGATGGATTAAACCAACAAAAGATCCGTCAAAAGCTTTATGCAAATATTACAATTCAATATTAAAAGGTTAACATTTTTATGTAGTACACCATTAGGACACTCAATATCATAAAAAAGTATGGCACCATTTAACGATGTTGTACTATCTTAACCAGATATATAATTTTCGCCAGATATTCCGACAGAAACGTAAATTGCATCGCAAATCTTGCTTTATATACACCAAATTTAGCACTTTTTAGCTCTTTTTGACTGCTCGGTCGGAAGGTTTTGCTATCAATTCTCAAATGACTAGGATCTTCATGTCCAGTTTACAGGCGTGCCAGAGCCATGGAGGGAGGTTAAAGTTGTCTTTATACCCAAGACAGGTGGCAAGCACGAACAATTGCCCAAGACTTACAGACCAATAAGCCTTAGCTCGTTTTTCCTGAAGACCATGGAAAGACTCGTAGATATATTCATGTAGGATTGGGTTATTTAAGACAGTATGTACATTGCAGGGTTAACGGACGAATGGGAATTGGGATAGATTGTCTAGAAAAATTACAGATAATTAAGTGCGACGTGCGCGTTTGTGCAGTTGAAGAGAGAGTTGATATTGAGAGTTTGACGAAACACGACGTTGTGCGGTTATTCATATTTGTACTATTATTTTTATTATTTTTCACCTACACATTAAGCATACAATGAATTAAATTAAACGAACTGAAACACAAAAGTGTTTTACTTAACAATTAATGTAGGCATAATCAAATCCTACATTCATAAGGGATGAATATATATCGGTAACCGCGATACATCGCTTTCAGTTTGCCTATCAATTGGGCAGGTCTACGGTGACCGCCAGTCATTACGTTGTGGGTACGATTGAGAAGGCACTGAGGGCAAGGCAAATAGTTCTGTGTGCGTTCATCGACATTCAGGAAGCCTTTGACAACACTTCCAACGAGGCAATCAACTTTGCTCTTACGAGGAAGGGTATTTCAGTTCTCATAAGAAACTGGATAGGGGACCATTGAAGCAATCAAAGGTTGCACACAGGGTGGCGTTCTATCGCATCTACCTTGGTTATGGACCTTGGTTATCGACGAACTATTTTAAACCCTTAATAATGTTTCTCGATATCGTCAAAGTTATCTTTCATAAAAATTTCGCAATATTGAATAAGATGTTTCGGCAAACCACCATTGAAACATAAGTAAAGGAATTTTCAAAAGAAAACTGATATTGCTAAATCTTCGTTTCTAATTCTTTATCGAACCTTCGAAATCTATAGATTTTTTGGACCAAACTGACCGACATGTAAACAAATTTCTATTCGTTTCTGCTGGTCGCTTTCGAAAGATTTACACAGTAAATGCTCGAGATATATTCAATGGCAATATCATTAAAGAAAGTCTTGGTCAGGTGGGTAGTACCTAACTAGTTGGAAAAAATTATTAATTATGTGTTTGTGTCATAAAATTAAAAGATAAGTGTTATATTGTGAAAAAATTTTAATTGAAAAATGTTGATTCGCGTGTTTTTACGTGTGTTGAGCACCTAATTAGTACCAAACTAGTACAAAAATAACCAGTACTAGTTCTCAACTGTAAACTTTTCTATACCATCTTAATGCTCAAATTAGCATTGAGTGTGCTTGGAATATCACTAGTAGTATTGGTTCTAGACGTGTACTGGTACACGTTTTTTTATAATAAAAATGCCATAAATACATGATTTGAAATAAAATTTAAGAAGCAGTATCAAAATAGAAATATGTACTGGAATTTTAGTTTTGTTATAAAAAAAAATTCTATCAGTCTACAACTAGTTCCCTTACACTACATCAAGTTCTGGTACTCGTATGCACTAGTGTTTTTGTATAAAAACTCTAATCCCGTTAGCACTAGTACTTCTTGTTCTAGTAATTGTACTAGTGGCATTTAGACAATTAACTCTTAATCTTCTGCAGGCGTGTGATAGGTGAAATCAAAAATATTGAACGCCTTCTCCAGTAGGCATACTAGTTGTATACTATGGGATCTTATTTTTCATTTTTACAAAATATATGATATTGACTGAAAGTATGGTAGCAGTGCTTAGAGAATAACTGTCTATATGTGAAAGCATTAAAAAAAAGTGCTCTGGTAAAAGATTTTATCAAACCGCATGGAAAACTTCGTTCAGTCCCAGTTCTGTTTCATCATTTACCTTTTTCCCCCACTTTGAGTTCTGAATTTGAATGTAATCGTGATATTTAAGGAGCCTTGAACTGCTCTGTAAAAAATGTTTGACCAATTTAGATAATCTTCTGCTCAATTCAATGGGCACGCCTAATATTCAAGTCCATTATCAAGTGCAGCATGTCTAAGGCTTAAAATAGGTAAATCGCTAAAAGTTTTATAGGACTGATTACTGGTAAGAACGAAGAAGAGTACTTTCCAAGTGCTACGGTTAATAATTATCAATCATCGTCGTATAAAATTCGCAATCCTCAAAACTGATAAATTCAGATAACAACTTCAAATTTATGGGCTAAAGTTTTTTTCAGATTTTATAAGAAGCTTTTATAATTAGTACGTAACACGCAAAAGGTAGCTATAAAAGTTTCGTTCGTATAATTTACCATTGATTAATCTTAGTCTACAAACACCATTTTAAATAAATGATTATTCCTATTTTGCATAAAACACCTTGAATATCTGACATACCCCCGATCATCTTTAAAGTAAAAAGTAGCAGGCCTACAGCAACAAACTATCCAGTAGATTAATCCACAATTCAATATCATGCCCGACTATGATCACATCACCTGATACAACTTAAAATGGCCTCATCATTGTTGATGAGATTTTTATCTAAAACTACAAAATTTTAAATGCAAAAAATATTTATTTAAATACTTAACTAAAATCTCTATAAATCAAATGCACTTAAATGGAATGATGACAATGATGAAGTTGAGGCAGATAATGATTTTGATGATAATGAAAATGAACAATTGAAATGCGAAGGAATTAGTTAAAAAAAAAACCCCATACATGTCTGTCTGTCTGTAGGGGAAGTATGTATCTACTATGTATGAGATGTACTGGTTTGGTTGTTTTTTTTTTACCTCTCGAGTGTTGGCTGGTTGTTCGGTTCACAGTGTGGGCTGGCTGGCTGTTTGCTCTAGAGCAGGTGTACCGCCGAGTTTGCTGCTGTTATTAGTATGACTCTGATAGTGCAGATGTTTAAGATAAAATTTTATAAAATAGGAAAAAACAAAATTAAGCGTAGTATTGTTTTACAATGTAAAATTTTATTGCAATTTAACTGTTTTTTTATTTGAGCTGGCGCTGTTGTGCACGGCTGCCGTTGTCATTAGACAAAACACGTTAAAGTGTTGAGAGATGACAAGTTAGATAGAGAAAATTACATTTATGTCATTGTGTTTGACAAACGGAAAATTTTTTTTTTTTGGTTTTGTTGATTTTAAAATATTTCTATTCTGTTCTATTTTAAAAAAAAAAACTAATTGTAAACGAATTAATAAATTACATTTAAAAAAAAATTTAACAAACAGCTGTGAAATAAAAATGATTAAAGCAAAGAAAGATTAATTACGACGAAAGTTTTGTAAAGAAAATACAACAAAAACTTAAAAAACTAAATATCGAAGTGTAACTTTTCAGTTTGGGATTTTAATTTTGTACGATGATCACATTTTTGAAACTATTACAGAAAATAAGAGGACGAAAAGTGATTGAACACTTATTACTACACGAAAATATGTCCGATTTTAACCCGACTATCGTTGGACCATCGAATGATTAAAAAATGTATGGTATCATCCGGGATACCAACACAACAATTTAACAAACGTGTGAAACCCACACTTTTTTATGGATGTGAATGTTGGGGTCTATTCTAAAGAGACGTACGACGACTGCAAGTTTTCACTAACCGTTGCTTTCGAAGGATTAATCAATGTTTTTGGTCACAATAGCTAACGCTGGGCTGCTCAAGCCTATCCAGCACGGCATCCTGGGGGGCTACCGCGTATTCCGATTCGAAAGAAATCATTTACGAATTCGAACGATTTGTACTGTGTATTACGATTTTCGTCATTTTTGTTTCGAATAAACGGACGTTTTTTATACTTTATCGAAAACAAAAAATCCCTTTCTTAAAAACCACTCTCTATTACGAACAAACAGTTTTTATCAAATTTCCCATTTTTTTTAAACACAACCTCTCCATCGTTTCGAACGATTGCGAAAATCGTAATACACAGTAAAAATTGTACGAACTCGTAAATTATTTCTCTCGAATCGAAATACGCAGTAACCCCCTTGGAATGACAAATTTGGATGGATTGGTCATACACTGAGATACGATAACAAGGTAGCCAAGGCAGCGCTGCAGTACAGCACCCAAGGTTCTCGGCACCGTGGCCGTCCAAAAACATCTTGGCTTATCATAACCGTACGTAAGCTGATTACTGGTGGCATTAAGAACAGCCCACTACAAAGTCCTTTGGAAGTCATAAATTGAGACCGTTGGCTCTCTAGCTGAAGCATAGCGGAACATCATCGTGTGATATAAAATTTGTATTTAATGTTTACCAAAAACTTTGCAGAACATTTAACGTCCAACTAAGAGATGTTGTAAATCCTCGGATTTCTAGAAAAAATTGAAACTTTGTTTTGCAAACTCTTAAAATATAATGGAAAAAGGACACGGATAATGCCAACGAAATTTGGAAAATTTTATAAATAGCTATTTTTGGCCTATCCAGAAAATCCTAAAAAGAGAGAGACGAAGTGGAGGCAATTGAAAAAGGAAGCTTTCTCTTCTTTCATACCAATCTACATCAGCGCGCCAAGCGCAAAATGTATAAAGCAAACGAAAATCCAGTTTTGACTGCGCGTTAGGTAGTGAATTTGATTTCCATTTTTATTGTTCAAATGTTAAATTGCGCCCAGAGTTGATTCCAATGTGATGTTTTCACAACTCAAGTGATTGAACATGTTGTAAAACGCTCATGCATAAATTGAGGTTGCGAAGTCAGATCTCCATCATAACTTTTTTAAATATAAAAGTAATTTTAAAAAGTTTTAAATTTTTCATTTTATTTAACAAACATTTCATTAATCGTATTAAAGTTTTGCAAAGTTAAATTTTTAATTTATTTGATTTATGATCAAAATTGATTGCAATATTATAAAATATTTTAGAAGACTAATAAATTTTAGCCAATCCGGCAATAAAAAAATAGAAAAAACGCACATTTTCCCCCAGTATAACCGAATAAATAGTCATTCGTCACCAACGGTAAATTCATATAATTTGCTTTCATAACCTCTGACCTCAAATCACATAAAACTATCAAAAGTTTTCAAAACGAACATAATTTACGGAAAGAGAAATAAATGAAATCTGTCTGAAGCCAACAAATAACAACATTTTTGTCTGCATAACCAACAAATCATTCAATAGATATTTTTTCTTCAAACATTCTGTAAAAAAAGTATCTGGTAAATGGCAAACTCCTTAACAACGACGACAGCCATTTTCATGTTGATTTAGTTTTAGAGAACACGAGGTGTTCTCTCCCTCAAACCAACGATTTTACAATAATGGTCAATACAATAACAACAATGACAGCAACAACAAGAGCAACTTATCTACTTTGAAACTTTATATGAAATTTAACGAATCTGTCAACTGAACTGACTTGGCCAAGATTTATGCTTCAACGATAAATTACAAGTTTAGGAGTGTAGAAATAATGCTTAAACCAATAGACAGTATTTTAAACACAAGTGCAGATCATGTCTATTGCAGTTTTCTTTAATACGCAGCGAACGATTATAGAAATAAGCGAATGGAGAGAGAAAAGCAGGAAGGAACGATCTAAGCCGAACAAATAGTTTAACTTTAATAAATTAAAAAAAAAACTACCTGGTATCAGATTGAATCTGGTCAGGCGGAACCTCATGGTATTGGCTGCGCATGTATCCCCGAAAGGTGTGAGCTTCACATTATGCATACACACACAATCATAGGGAAAGAAGTCTTTCTCTACAAATGCGAGGGTACCTACCAGATGTACTTAACTTCATACTTAAGGCGCCCGTACAAGACATGTTTTTGTCATCTGACATGTCAAATTTCGCACTGCAAAATACAAACATGTCGTGTATTACCTTTTAAACTTTGCTTCTGTAAAAGTCAGACGTAAAGTCATCTGACAAAATTTGAATTAGAGCGTGCCCTATTTTCTTCTGACAAACCATCTGACATCACTGTTATTTTGTTATGCCGCATGGAAGCCGGCAGCGGCGGTGCACTATTGACGGAATTATTAGCCGGCTGACGTTGTTATTTTACAATTCCGATAAATGTACTTATGGCCTTTTAACCTTTTAATAAAAATAATGTACATATTTGTTTTTGGCATTTTCGAATTTAAGGAACAAATTTTTAAGATGGCTGAACTCTTTTAGGGCGCAAATAAAAATGTTGGTGGCAGCCGCACGCTATTTTGAAACCGAGAACTACTTTGTAAAACAGCAATTTTGACAGACATGCTCAATTACATGTGACTTGCAAAGTGGACAAGTCAGATGTAAAAAAGATGTCGTCTATATGCTCCTTTAGCAGCCAGAGAACATTTACTGTAAAATCAGTAGAGGACACAACTATTTAACCATTACAATTACTAAGATCTCATTTCCCGCGATTTGTATTCAAACTATAGCGAACTACTAGCCGGATGTCTCTATATGAGATTGAGAAACATACTTGTACCAGCGCATAGTAGGTACCTGTGGAACTAAACTGCAGACGGCCTGGCCAAACAGTGCTTTGTCCTGGACGACATGTTCGTCGACGGCCTGATCAGCATTTCAATGACTCGCTGTAAAATTCTCATTAAACGTGAGTCGTACAGAGGGCTCCGGAGAGATGGCAGAGTAAGAACACCCTCGTATGGCCTGGCTATGACGACGCAAACACGCGCGTGCTATTTGGTTTCTGTAGGGACCAGAATATGACAGTGATATCCGTCACTGGGCAATAGGGACCCATGCGTAGAGGATGGGTCTGTGTTATAATGACTACTGCAGAAGTTGTCATGATAAGAAGGAAGAGCAGCAATGGTGTTTTGATCAGGCATTTTCGGAGGCCAGAATTGCCATGTTTGTACGCTGCGTCTAGGTTTGATCTGACGAAAATCACTCTATGTTGCTGGGATTCAAGGTGGTTTAAGGCTGCAGCGGTGTCTGGGGAATAATCTGGTGGGTACTGGCTGACTCTGGTCACTGGCTTATACCATTTTCAGATATGCACCTTAATTTGGGTTTGCACAATAAATGACATTATTGAGCCCAATTATCCATATAAAATTTAAATTTAGTTATTGTTAAATTAATACGAAATTGTTATAATTTGAGTGTAATAAAAAGGCAACACTGTTACACGTGTGTTTAGTGAGAAAACACACAACTCAATAAACAAACTGTTTTAACATTTGGCAACTGAAATGTCAACAAAGCAAAGGTCTATCCCAAGGCGAATTCATGTAAACGGTGGTGTCAATACTACAACAAGTAACAACGCCAAAAACTCAACAATGTATTTTTTTTTTGTTGCTTTCGTTGGTCGATATGTCAAAAACACAAGCAAATTTAAACATTTCTCTCTCTAATTAAGAAAAAAAAATAGCACAGCTGTGCTTTCAACGCCACCTGAAAAATGAATTCGCCTTGACCCATCCAGTAGGTTTATTCTTTAAAGATGTCAAAAGTTGTTGACATTTTGCATGAGTAAATTGCTAATTGAGTTAGCTAAATTGTGTATGAGTGAACAGAAATATAATTTTGTCAATAAATCGAATAATAACTCAATAAAAAATGTAGTATATCTGAACACCAAATTAGGGTATCACAAAGGTACCGCTATACGGACCCAAGTGAGCAGACCTCGAGTTGGCTGCCCATTGAACCTTCTAGATGATCAATGAGCCTAAACAACAATAGTCCTGACATTTTCTAATTAAGTGGGACAATACTAGACTCAGCCATGGTTAATACTAAGCCACAAACAATGTTAAGTAGTTACGATTACTCAATTGTAGTGGGGAATGTCTCACTGTTTATTACTGATGATTTTGTTTAAACTTTGATATTGTTACAAGTAGAACTGTTGCTGTAATTCTTATACGCTTGACAGTTTTATTTGGTTTAATATCTTTAGTTTTTCTAAAATCTTTATGGATGAAGTTTCCTGATTATCTGGCCTAAGCAACAAGTGAAATGCGCATAGGAATAGCTTAGCCCATCAACAATAAATGTCAGTATTTTTATCAAATAATAAAAATTGGGAATTCAGCACGATTTAAATTAAATTTTGTATTCCCACGAAAATTATTTTGATAATTACTCACTAACTTTTTGGAACTCAAAGTACCGACTAAGCACCATCAGCTTTTAATAGTTTAAAGACACCTTCACAAATGTGGCAATTTCAATACATGGCTGTGAGAGCCCGTAACGTTTTCGCCCAAAATCAAGATTGGAAATTAATTGTGTGTAAATTACAAACGTCGCAAAAGGCATTTTTCGCAAAAAATTGCTTTGGTGTTCATAACATATTACAATGGGTCCGCTATTAAGAATAAAAAAAAAATACTTTTAAAATTTTTTAAACTATTTTCAAGGCGAATTCATTCATTACAGGTGGTCTTTAAAGCCCTGCTGATAACTCTGTTTTTAGCCTTATAGTTGTTGGATGTCAAAATTTTGTTTATTATCTTTATCTTCGTTTAGTTTCTGGTTTTTACAAAAACAAATTGCTTGTGGTTATTGCACGAGTTTGTTCTTGATGTAGTACCGAGATTACCTGTTATAAATTCGCCTTGAATATTTTATTTAAATTTTTGAAAAATCAAAATCTACAGAAATTTTATGGGATCAAAATTTTTTAAGATAATACCAGCCAAATTCGTTTCAACAAATTTATCTTAATATCTTTTGTAGCCAAGTTAATCTTAAAGGGATGTGTGGAAAAAAGTTCAGGGAACCCGTAGTAGCTCAGGCTGAGACTTTTCATAAACATATGTATATTGTAATTCATTTAATATAACATTGATGTTTTCCAGGCCTTACGGCCTCGAAACTCATAGGTTAAGGAATACGTTGCGGGTTAGTTGTTCCGTGGCCCAAAATAACCGAAGGGGTTTGAATTGCTTATAACTTTTTTATTATAATTTTTTTTTTTCTTTTCTTTTCAGTATTTTGTAAAGAAGACTTGGGGATTTTAAAATGGAGCAGTACTCAATTGAATTGAGATTACCAGCAACAACTTGATTATACAGTTTTTATTCATAATTTAACTATGAGCGAAGAAGCCCATTTCCAATTAAGTGGGTTCGTTAATAAGCAAAACTGCAGGATATGGGCTACGGAAAATCCGAGAGTAGTTCAACAGCGAGAATTACAGCCACCTTTGTGTACGGTTTGGTGTGGTGTTTCATCGGAATGGATAATTGGTCCTTATTTTTTTTTTTTTGAAAATGAACACGGGGTCGCCGTTTCCGTCAATGGTGTCAGATATCGGACAATGTTGGAAACATTTTTTAGGCCAGCCGTAGAAAACCATCCGCAATAATGGTTCCAACAAGATGGAGCCACAGCGCACACTGCAAGGGACACAATGGCTCTTTTACGGGACATCTTTGGTGAACGAATCATTTCGGATTTAGCCGCTCCAGACTGTTTTTTATGGGGGGGGGGGGGGGTTGTTTGAAACGAAAAGTCTACAATAATAAGCCTAGCACCATCCAGCAATTAAAAAGCAATATACGCGAGGAAATAAACATCATAACACCTGAGGTTTTGCGGAAGGTAATGGAAAATGTGTTGGAAAGAGAACGAATTTTCGAAGCAGAAAATGGCCACCACTTACGAGATATAATTTTTCAGAACTAAACTAAAAATGTTCCCCATTTATATACTGTATTAAAACAAATTAGTAATTGTTTCTTAAATCAAAAGTTATAACGAATTCAAACCCCTTCGCCAATTTTGGGCCACCCTGCATAAATAGTAACTCTTTCCCTAGTGACGTTGCGTTGTAGACGAACCTGACGAACCTGACAAACTGATAATTTTTCTCAGTTTTTACGTTTCAGCTATTAAAGCACTTAATGTTTTTTATGTGTTTTGGTAGAGCAAACATTCCTCAGACGCCAGAATGTTTTATTTTGATACAAAAATCACAAATAACAAAATCTAGCAGTCTTTTTTTTCAATCTCCGTAACAAGTTTCGACATTTTTTCCTTCAAACTAATTTGAATACCACATGAAACTTTAGTTATTTTAAGCAACTACCAACGATTGAAATCTACCGCAATGATTCCATGTCCGCAACGTTAACGTATGAGTAACGTGGCCCTTACGTTTTATTTGCCGAAGCACATTAATGAAAACCAATACCTCATTGAGAATCACCCTTTCAAAATTAAACTAAATCTATTTCTTATGTACTCTTATCTAAAAAAAGGAAGTAAGTTTAAGTGTAAAAGTGTGCTTGAACAAGATGCATTAGAGATATTCCAATAAACTCGTAATTTTTATTTCTTCGCCTTATTGTGAACGTAAGTGCAGACGGACAGATTAACAGACATCGAACCATTCATACAAGTGTGAGAAGTTCATGAATAAATGTTCCACCTTAAGATTCGATTAGAACAATTATTGATTAATAGTTTTTATGGTTGTTTTTTTTTTACCCCGTACGCTGCAATACGAATCCCCGAGTTTCTTTATTCCAGCAGTAAATACGATCACTTACGTTATTAGTCAGCAGAGTTGTTTAGGTTGTTTCGTCGATCAAATGGTTGGTTGGAAGCGCCACATTTTATTAAAGAACAATAAATAAATATTGCATGCTGGTTGTTTGTTTGGAGAATGCCGCTAGAAATTTTGTTACATAAAAAAAATATGAGTGTGAAGCCACCTGTGTGTACTTTTTTTTAGTTACGTTGCAAAAGGACAGTGGGACTAAACATGAGTAAATCAAAGTTGTTATTTCAAAAGAGCTTTTCAGACGTTGGCTAATAGAAAAATTAAAAGTCAATAAGCCTTTCGCGTTCAATTACGGAAATCCATAAATTCCCAAAAATTTCCTGGAATTTCGAAGATTTTTTTTATTCAAACATGAGTTAATATTCTTCTTTAGAAAATAATTTGGAACATGGAGGGCCGGGTTTTTGAGATGTGGATTAAGTTTAAACTTTGTTTAACGTTATCTGAAACTCCGATTTTATCGACGAAATGTGATTTTTTTTTATTTTTTCATTAAGGACCAACATTTTAGGCAAAACTAAGCTGTTCCGTCCAAATTTTTTTTAAAAACTTGCTTATGGCGGCACAAATCTATTTTTAAATTAAATTAACCTTGTTTAACTGCGATCTTAAAAACCCAGCCTAAGAAAGCTTTATTGATATATGAACATAGTTTACAGTTTTTTTTATTATGAGAAAATATGCCTTAGAGTTTCCTAGACGTTTTCATAGAATAGTAAATAAACACCAAATAAATTCGCAGTTGTTTGCTCGATTTGTATAAAACTGAAGCAATTTCCCTATGAGAAAGTAAGTTTTGCGTTTATTATTTGAATACATAAGAAATTGTTAAAATATTCTTTAACAAATCCTTAAGTATGTTGCTAAGAGTTTCTCTGGCCACCACCAGCTTTAAACAACAATGCGGATTCCGTCTATGTAGATGAAGATTGTGGTCGTGTATGGTCCATCTGTTTACGTTTGCTTTTTCTGGGGTTGCGTTAGAAACCTTTGTATCCAATGACCTAACGTTTTGAAGATGTCGTTTAAAGCCAGCATGTTATGTTCGTTACCTCTCATGTCAGACACATTTCGTTCTAGCTCATCCTTTCTAATGTCATAAAGTCAGTGTGTTCCTCAGAAATGAACATAAGAAGTATTTCTAATCGGTTCTATAAAAGCTTCTACCATTCAAACCATAATAGGGATGAGCAAATTGAAAAATATATCGATATATATATCGTATCGATATTTTTAAATATATCTATACTTATAAATTAATAAAAATATCGATATTCCGAAATATCGATGTATCGAACGTAGAGGTTTTTTTTTTAGAGTGACACAAGTTTAAATCATAAAAAAACAAGGAACACATTTTTATTATCAATGAAACGAGCTAAATTGGAACGAAAATTTTATGAAATTAATGTCTAAATATGATTTCTGCCATGTGGCCACCACGGCTGGCGCGTAGAAGGCGCGAACTGGAACAACAATTTTCAACAACTTTTCGCAGCATTTGCGGTCGTATTTCGCCGATAACTCTTCGAATGTTGATTTCCAGGTGTTCAATTGTTTGTGGCTTATCGACGTAGACAAGGGACTTTAATTAACCCCAAAGAAAATAATCCAATGGGGTTAAATTGCACGATCTTAGTACACAGAGGGAAAAATCCGGTATAAAAGTACCAAAATTGACACCATTCGTTGTCAAAAGTGAGCCAACTACGTTTATGTTCAATTTGATAACAGATGGTGTCAATATTTTTTAACCACGACGTTGTGATTTTGTCACCTTTTGGTCCAATTCTGTCAACAAAATGTCAATATATAACCATAATGGTGTCATTTCGACAACATGATGTTATCATTTTTGACAACACACCGTTGGTATCTTGACCACATTCAGTTGTCATTCCGATAACACATTGTTCTGAGTATAGTGATAAATAACTCATTCTGAACACAATCAATAAAAATATATGATGGATTTTTATTAATTTATTTTAAATTTTTAAAATAAAAAAATTCACATATTGAATTTTAATAAAATGTACAATAAAAATTGTAAAAATACAGGAACTTCATTGTTAAATATTGTGTGCTGTTTTCACAACACAAGTGACTGAACATGTGGTAAAATTTATATGAAAAGCACTCAGTT
Organism: Pollenia labialis; assembly: GCA_949318255.1. Classification (NCBI taxonomy): domain Eukaryota; kingdom Metazoa; phylum Arthropoda; class Insecta; order Diptera; family Polleniidae; genus Pollenia; species Pollenia labialis. Next base: position 68,908,226 of record OX439140.1, on the reverse strand, counting down.
TTTTGAGTTGTTTTCAATTGTTTGGACTCTTCATCGTCATTAATATTTTGCACTTGCATTGTTTGAACATCATTTATATTTTTTCGAGGTTCTCCTGCATATCAAAGGAGCATAATGCTTTCTTCACTGTTTATAATGTTTTTTTTTTTACTTTTTAGTTTTATAGTTTTATATTTCACTCATTTTATTTCACTTAAAAAATTTGCGCTTTATACTTGCGGCGAAAACAAAAGCTGTTTGTATATACGCTATTGATAATGACAGTGCGATACATATTTGACAACAATGGTACGTTTTGTTGAAAATTTGAGAACAAATGTTGTCAAAATATTGACAACACTTTGTTATCAATTTATTTCCATTGGTTGACAATTTTTTAATGTCTTTTTTCGCTCTGTGTAAGTGTTAATTTCGGCACTAACAGTTTCTCAAACAGCTTTGATATAAAAGAAATTGAGCTTATATGACTCAACTTTTGTGTGATCCTTTCCAGGTTTAGGTACCATGGTAATTTAGGAAACCTTTCACGTTTGAGGATAGTATTCAAGGCGTAAAATAGAACTAAAAATATAAAGAATAATTTCCTTTGCTATGCTGGGTAGTTCCAAAAGCATTTTGTTGCTGATCTTATCAAAATCAGGGGCTTTCTTGGGGCTTTAATCACAAATAGCCTTTTCGATCAAATGGAATTGAATCCTCATACTGAAAACTTTGAACGATAAATTTGTGTTCAGTCCTTGTAGCCTCTATTTAAAAGGACACAGCTACTTTGAAAAGACGGAAATCTGCCCTAAAGCAAAAAAAAATTTGATTTTATATACAAACTGTGATTCAAGCGGATTCAAATTACCTACCAAGTCTAGCCCAACAAATATACGGACCATATCATATTCTTTTTTTATTGAATTCACTTATATTTGGTTGTGTGCGATAATGGTTTAAATTTCGTTTGCTTAATTTAATAATCGTTTTTGAATACGGGGAATTATATTTGTAATTACACAAGGTTCTCACTTAAAGATTCTCTAAATGAAACCAATCGTCTTAAACCTGCAGCTAAATTTCTCCTTTAATCGAAATCCTATAATACGCGCAAACTCCCCCCTCCATTACAATAAAAAGTCTTGAAGGGTGTTTATCGATGTTTTATTTTCACTTTCTTTAGTATTTATCTTTTTCCAGCATTTTCCCATATTTCATCCCACTGTTACCTAAGTTTTTCATGTTTGGCAAAAAAAAAAAACACTCTATTCATAGCAAAGAAAAAAAATTAAATAATTTGCTGTTAGTACGAGTGCTTTTTGTATGGCTTTAGCAGTTATGGAAAGGGTAATTATACACCTCATGATTAGGAATATATTCAGACAAACAAATATGAATGAATGTGTAATATTGTTTTTTTTTTTTTTTTTTTTGTTTGAAATCGTTTGAATGGAAGCCATAAGTAGAAGCAACACCACTTGTATACAAATTGACTCATAGTTAATGTAAGACACTTACATTAGAGGAGCGCCCCCCAAGCCTCCTTCTCCGACATCATCAAAATCTTAAGCTTTGCTGTTACATTTATAGATTTTTAAAGCAAAATCGTATAATTAGCAAATTGTTGCTAGCGGCTCTGGCTTAAGCTCAAGTTGCTGGCAGCAGTTGTAGCTAAGATTGCTACATCCCCTTATAAAGCCTTCGTTCGCTTGGTGGCACTTGTCTGTGTAATTAAAGCTTTTGCGCCAAAACTCACTAACAAATGACGGGTGGCTTTTTAAAACCGATTTTTAATTTTTGTAATTTTTGCTTTTCAAAACCAAAAACGCAAGTTGAGTTGTGTGTTCACGTTTAGCTTCTTGATCTTTTATTACACATTTTGTTTTATTTTTTAATTTTTGTGTTAAGCAGTGCACTTCACTTTTAGTTATTTCTTAATTTTTTTTTTTGTTTAACTAAAATGAGTTGTTTTTTAAGTTTTATTAGTTTTTTTTTTTAGTTTTTAACATAAAGAAACTTAATATTGACATTTACGTAAACTAATTTGAGTGACAGTTAAGCTTTTAGAGCAGTTCAAAGTATTTAAAGCATTTCAATTGAGTTTAGCCAACTTGATTAGTTGTAGTACGATTTGATAGGCACGATATATTTTTTATTCTAAAATTTTATTTTAATTGAAAGAATTTTATTTGATGAAAAAGTTGTTTAAATTGGAATAACACAGAGCAAAAAAGAAAATTCAAAATTTATAAAGACATAATGAAAAAAAAAATAATCACAAATAAATATGTAAAAAAAAAAATAGCGAAAATACCATGAATATATCGCAAACACAGATTTTTTAAACTCAGGTTAGGATTTCTCAGAGAAGGAACAAGAAATCACAAAAGCTAAACAATTATTTTTAGGGCAATTGGTAGGACTTTCAGACGAAATATCTGGTTTTATATATAAAAATAAATTTGCCCAGTTAAAACATCTCGAATATGTCAAAAAATAAGGCTTTTTAAGTTAAGATATCTCGAAATCCTGGGGCCTAATTCTGGCAGTAGTGATCGAGTACTTTCTCGATTCGAAAGCAATTTTATATTATATTTTTATAATTCCGATTCGTTCCGTATTAACTGAAATAATTAGATAATAAATTGCTTTCGAATCGAGAAATTACTCGATCACGACTGCCAGAATCAGGCCCCTGATTTGATGGATATTCTGCTTACAGATTAATTCAGTGCAACCTAACCCTTAAAAACGTATACAAGTAAAGTCTTTTTTTTGCTCGTATTCATAAAAATATTTTTACCTAAATGAACGTTTAATAATCATTTACGAATATGGGGGTTAGTGTTTTGACTTTTTCGCGATACTGCAGGGCTATATAAAAAGCTGAATATTTTAAAAAATTCTTAATTATTTACAAAATAGGAAACTGCAGACCTTTAAGCCTCCCATATTTGATCGTACACTTTTAGAAGGATTAAGTATTGTTTTTCAAAATTTTAATACCAAATTTATAAGAAATGATTCGAAAAAATTGCAACTTAAATTTTGTAATTGATAGTGAAATTTTTGAAAGGATAACTATGACGGGTGTGAGAGCTGTATGAAAACAATGGACATGAGCACCTGCCGGGTAGGCCTAATCGCATGGTGGTTTTAACAATCACCCCCGTGTGTGAGGGCAACCAGCACACACACTGGTAATATTATACATTCGACTCTCACATGTGCATCCCTTGAAGCTGGCTTTTTAAGAGCTTCCTTCCCGCGGCTTTGGGTATATATCATAACAACCACGAGATGCCCGAGGTAGCCTCAACTAATTGTCTGACCGAAGTCGTATCTCCGGGGGCTACTGACTTCCGTTGTACCAGATAGGAAGGCTTGTCAGCCGCGTACTCAAGAGATCTGGTTTTCCTACATACCCCTAGTACGATTAAAGGGTTACATAAATAATTGATTTATCAAAAGGAAATTCAAATACATATTCATTTAATTTGTTAAAATGCTATGTTAGATTTCTAGGCAGCAATCTATAAGAAAAAAATGTAAAGTGCGACTTTAATGTTTGTTGTTTACAAAATAGCTTTGAAAGCATTCGTATACTTCTTAAAAATATTCAAAGCAAATTAACTAAACAATAAAATAACTAAATACTTGCGGCATTGCATTTTAATATTTTTTTTGTTTGTTTTAAATTTTTTCTCACCCCGTTTTTGTTCGTGAACTTATTTGACAGTTAAAAGCGGGAACTTTCTCAACAAACTACTTGCCAAAAATATAACAGACGCATTTAAATGAGAAAACCAGTTGTTTGTTTAATTTTATGGCATTTTTGCTTAATTTCTCACATTTTATTCGAAAAGTTTCTCGGCGCGATGAGCACTGGTGTGAATAGTGTGCATTTTTAATTTCATAACGTTTCAACATTACATCAAATCTGAAATCCTTATTTTCCAATTGTTTTATTCTTAATTAAATATTGTTCCAATTTTATTTCTAAAATAAAATATATAATTTCAATAACGTTTCCTCATTGTCTCAATAAGACGCCAATTTTGTTCCACAAGAATTCAATGCCGAAAAATATTATTTCTTTATTGTTTCCATATTAAAATAATTAAAATAGGGCAACATAAAATTATTATTGTTCCATATTAAAATAAAAAATTTCAACATTATGTAGACTTTCGTTGATGTTTCTTATTGATTCAATGTTAAGTTGTTTTTTCTCTGGATGTATAAGTGGTCCTAAGAATGGACGATTTTTGGGTAGCGGTTTAAAAGTTGTTCTCTCCAAATTCTGTACCGATTCAAAAATTATTCAGAGATTTGTTACGGGTTGAATGGATTTTCTGGAATGTGACCAACTATTGAGCAACAAAATTTGGTACAGTTTTTTTAAAGACGATATTTGGTAAAGCCTATAATATATTTATATATGTTTTTACATAAAAGTTATTTCCGCTAAATTTTGTACTGTTCTTAATACTTAGTAGCCTTTTTACACTGATCAAAATCTGACATCTACCATCAATTAGCGAAGAACTACATTGGGCTAAAAACCAACATCTTTAAAAGATGTTCCTTTTTCATTTTATTCATTATACATCTTTTGATTATTTAATGGTGTTTTCTTTTTTACAAAAAAATGCAATTTGGTGTCTGTTTCTTTAAAATTTTGCTCCCTAAAAGCATGAGTTTTTTAGAATAAAACAAGCTACCCTCTTCGGGAGCAAAATTTTTAAGAAAAAGACACCAAATTGAATTTTTTTAAAAAAAAGGCAAATTTTTTTTTGTAGAAAAGAAAACACCATAAGTGTCAGCACTAGAAAAGTGGCAATTTGTTCTATTATGATTGTTGCATCATTGACAAAAAGAAGTTTGTTTTGAAAGCAGCGTTACCATTAGTCAAGTTTTCTCTTTTATTGCAATCTTTTTTTTGTAAAGTATTTTTTATATTTTTAAACAAATTGAACTTCAAACACATTTCTGTGTTTTCTTTTAAAATTTTGGCACTTTTGTAGAAAAAAAAATTTTTTTTTTAAATGGTGATGTTTTTGTCTGATGGTAGATGTGAGCAATGTAAACGAGTGTTTCACATTTTCTACATCTTTAATGGTAAATTTTAGATGTTGATCAGTGTAAAAAGCCTATGAAGAGATTTATTTATTTTTTCGTAATGGGATCTTAGAATAAAATTTGGTGCAGTGTTTAACCTGAAGTCAACTGTACAGATTAACCACTAAAATAGCGATTTTAAGAGATGTAAATGCATTAAAGAGATTCTCGGCAATAACTGATAAAAAAAACACATTTCATAACGAAATTTTGGTAACAATTTTTAAATTTTCTTAATAAACTTTGTAACCAAATTACATTTGGCAACCAAATATTTGTTTACCAAAATAAGTTTGGGACCCACTTATAATACAATAAAAGGCAGCGAATGCCTTGCACCTTTTCCTTGTCTTGAAATTTCCAAAATTTGGTTGTGAATTCCGGGAAATCCACACCCTTTTGTCATTTTGATGTTAAGATTATTTAAGCGAATTTTTTATAAATTTTTAGTTTTCATAAAACTTTTAACACCCCCTTTAGACAACAGATCATTTTCAAATTACAAAATTCTATAAAATAATTTATTGCTTTTTTTCGAAATGGAAATGGAAAAAAGCAAAACCATCTCACAAAATTGTGTTAATTTATTAAATATAAATGTTTTTAAATATTTATGGTCAATTTAAAAACAATCTTTTTGAAATTCTTAATTTTATCCGCACCTTTTATTCATTTTAAATAGAAATCTAAATGTATTGAAATTAAAAAAAAATAACACAAAAAATATTTGCAAAAGAGTATGAATGAAATGTTAATGCAATACAAAATAACCCAACGAAGAAAAATGGTACATTAAAGAATCTTTAGTAAATTGTTTTGCATGATTTTGTAAATTACACTGACGCAAGCACAATCACGGTTACTGTAAGCAGGTTTTACAGCAGGTAGTCTCACAAGACTGTTGTCGGGTAAGCATTTGTTGCTATTCAACGATTTTAGCTCTTCTAACTTAATTTTTGGACTTTATCCGTGACCTTTTTGCATTTAAAAGACAATTCTATGACATGAACAGACTAACAATGGCCATTCTGCAGGTGGCCTTCAAAACCTGCTTCCTGGTAGGCTTCCACTGGCTGTTTAACGAATTTGCTGTTTAAATTAGATTTTTTAACTTTTCTTTGCCAATAAAAGGGGCAAAAATTATTTATTTTTATCAACCACATTTCTCGCTGGGATCTCCCGTATTCTGCTAATAAATTTTTGGCGTTTAGAATGCGTATGAGTGGCATGACTGTTGAAAAAAATTAACTCCACAAGAAATTGTTAGCTAATGATAAACATAAACAACTGCTAATACCATTTAAGTGGCCAATAAACCAACAATTCTTTAAAATTTCTATCAACAGCCACATCATCTTCATCATCTGCTCCATCATAGTCAACGCGCAACAAACACTTTAAGATCTTGCCACATCGGCTCGTGAAGAGAAGCAAATGGGGCAACTTATATATGATAACAATAAAATGAAAATTATTCCTCAAATAAACAACAGCCAAATGCCAGAAACGCCGTGAAAAAATGAGTAAATAAAGAGAGATACGCAACTAAACATTGGGCGACTACTGACGAAACCATCTGATAAACGGATGATGTTGGAAATGTGGAAAATGGAAAAGCGTAAATAAAAAAAAAATAAAACTGGCTCGTGAATACTTCAAGTATTTTTGGGCAAGTGGTGAGAGAGATTATTAAGAACAAGTTTATTTGTTGTTGGCCATTAACACTTTAACAGCGGACCAGCTAAACGGCAACAGTCAAGATCAGGCAACATAAACACCGGTAGTAGCAGCCGATGATAAACAGCAACAGCTTCAACATTAAATTTACGTTATCTAATATATTTATGAAGATCATAAGGAACTTCCGTAATGATTTTTAAGTTTATTTAAATGGATGCTGGCACTAGCAGATATTTTAAGAAGGGGATGCTACAAAAAGAATTTCCAGTATTCATGTTTAACAATTAAGGCGAAAGGTGCAACTCTAATGCTCAAGTGCTAAGTACGATTGACAGATGTTGATATTAAAAAAAATAAGAAGTCCAAATAAATAAAGTGTGAATTGTTTATGAAGAAGTCGGTTTGAAGCGCCGTTTCAAAAACTTTTCGTTGATTAATCTCACGAAACTGATTCATTTTCCACACCCAGCTGCAATCGAATGCAAAAAATTACAATTTTATACCGTTGAATCAGCATTTCGGACATCAATAATATACGCTTGATATCTTTCAGCTTCAGCTATAGTGACGTCTTTATCATTTTTGCATTTGTATTAACGTTTTATTCAGGAATGCCGGTCCTGGAAAACTCAATAATTTTCGATTGCCACTTTTCCAGGGTTTTTAAAAACAGAATAGCTCATCATAGTCTAAATCATTAACGAGCTGGACTTGTCTTATATTTGCAGTAAATTGCACTCTAATAGCAACTGCATGCAGAAAGGTCATTGTTGGGGAACATTCCCAAGAATGCAACCCTGCTCGTATGATGATTGCTGATTTGTAATTTCTTTTACTTTTCATTTATTTAGGACAGTCTTAATTCGTTCTTTTACCTTTGCACAAGTGTTACAGTCCACTACATATTAATAAAACAAATAAATTATTAAATAAAGCATTTGAATTTAACGTTTAAAAACCTAACAAAAAAGTGTTTAATTTCGAACTATTCATCAACAAATTATTGGTCCTCCTCGCCAAATCTTGGACAAGCGTATCCGTGAGTGTTTAACAAAAAAAAAAAAAATACGTTACAAATAAAAAAAAGCTGAACGGTTGTGTGTTTAGTAACAAAACAATAGCAACATTATTGTGCGTTATACATATAGTGACGTCGCGAATAAGCAAAATACGTTGCAAATAGATAAACTATAACGGTTGTGTGTTTGAACATTTTCGTGAACAGATTTGTGACTGCAGGCGACAAGCGTTTGTAAACGAATATTATTTTACTCTTGCGAGTAGATTCAGAGTGGATATATTGGCTGATAATTCTGTGAGTACAATTTTATTATTTTTATAAATACAATGGCAGCTTCTATTAAAGGCTTGCAATCAAAACGTCGTGTGGAAAAATCCTCAATTTCTCGAGCTTTGACATTTGCGCAGAATCCACCTGCTGAAATTAGTTCTGCTCAAATTGAAGCCCGTTTAAGTCGTTTAGACGCCGCTTATGATGAATTAAAAGAGCTAACTAAAGAACTCTACAACTTTGATGAGGATAAGGATTTTACAGATCCTGAAGATGAGTTTACTGAATATGAGGGTAAATATTTTACAGCCAAGGGGATTTTTAGAGAGATGTTGGACGCATGCGGTCCTCGCGAACCCATTCCTGAACCACACGATGCTTTTTATCGATTAGCTGAACAACAATCAACGTTGTTAAATAGGTTAGACTCACCCCTAAATGTTCGAAATGGAGATAATGATTTACCGAAGATTCGTATTGAGCCTTTTACTGGCAACTACAAAGATTGGCCAGCCTTTAAGGATATTTTTAATAGCGCAATTAATTCAAAGCCCAATTTAACAAATACACAAAAATTTCATTATTTGAAGTCCGTGTTGAAAGATGATGCGGCTAATCTCATCAAACATATCGATGGTTTTCTTCCGCAACCTCGTAACTCAAAAACAACTACTTTTCAGGAGAGACAAAATACTTTTTTTTACCAAAAATTTGAAACTTTTTGCTATATATTCTTTTACAATCCAAGAATTAGGAAAAATTCCGATAAATATTTAAGGTAACAATTATGTTAGAGTTAATTCAGGATAAAATATTATCCCTTTTTTGAGATACGAGTTTTCTGCACTGCAAAATTGCTAGAAAACATGACATACGAGATTGCGTTATTATCAATTAAAGTCACACAAATGTAAGGCGACCAGATTTTGAAAATAAAAATAGAGGACAAAAAGAAAAAAGTTAAAAATTTAAGATTTTTTTACATATTTTACTGACAAATTTGCATTCCCACATTCACATATGTATCACTGCCTTTACACATGAAAGTTCTTTCATGAAATTTCTGTATACGTATTATAAGTAAAAATTTCAATGAAATAGACGACTTTCTTGAAAATTTCTTGTTCGATTACACAGGAAAGTGAAAGTTCATTTGAAAAATGTCGTCAAAGCGCAAAGTGGCAAAAATTGTTTTAGTTTTAGAACTAAAAAAACTAGAAATTGAAAACCAAAACAAAAAAAAAGAAATGAAAATAAAAAAACCAGTAAATAGGAGGCAGTGGGAAAAGCCATTATTAATAAAAAGATGTGAATTCGATGTGGAAGCGAATTTACTGAATTTGTTCCCCGGTGTATGTAATACGCAGCGACCGGATCTTTTTCTTTATGGCTTCAACGTCCAAACACATTTCATCTGCAATAGCTTCATACGATTTTTTTTTAATGTCGTTCCTTCTGTAGGAGTTGTGGTTCATATCCCACAAAATGGGGTGGGATCGGTACAAATTTATTAATTTAATAATTTGTTTATTGCTTTATTTTGCCTCCATTTTTATTGTTTTTCTTATTTGTAATTTCAGAGTTGCCAAGACAAATACTCACGCCGAACTTTAGGCATTCGTTCCAATTAATATTTATTTTTTATTTATTTTCCTAATATTTATCCACTTTAATTAGAATAGTTGTGTTTCAAATAATTGTAGTTAAAAACATATATTAAAATTCTTTATATATACGTCCAAAACAAGTTGCTTTTGTAACTATAATTTAACACAATCCTGAAATTTCAAATGCAAATGTTAAATAGGCAACACCGCTTAGTTTATTGTCATTTGTTTTCATGAAATTGTCAAAAAATCGCTTTCTTCAAATTTTCATTGAAAGCAAGCTGAAAGTTGGGCTGAAAGTAAAAAAATGTAAATGTGTTAGTGAAAAAGTGTGAGTGTATTGCGACTTTCATGAAATTACTTTCACGTGTAAATGCTAGGTTAAGTAAATTAAAAAAAAAAATAACATATCCCTTAAAATGCAAACCTGTTAAATCCAATTTTTAAGTAAATGGAGATTTTGATGCCGTGTGGTAGAGAAAGATATTCCTCGTCGACCACCATGTAGTTTTCCTTTAATTTGAGTCTTGAAGTGTGTCAAATCAACTATATTTTTGGTTTTCCTTTCAAGCAGCAAATTGGGAAAAAAAGTTTTCCTGTAAAATTTGTTGAAAGGGACTTAGTAGGTTTGCTTGCATATTCAGCCAGAGATATATACACATTTACGTTTACTTATAAATAAGTAAAATTACTAAAAAAAAAATAACGAAAATTAAAATGCATTGCACTAACTTATTCAAAATTGTATACTGCAAGTGAATAAGAGTTCAGTAGAAGTATGAAAAGAATAAGCATGGCACGACATTTTCCATACGATTTGACAGGAAAAAACCGGCGATCGCCGTGAAATAAAATTTATTTTAGTTTATAAAAATAAAAACAAATATTGATTATGCATTTAAAAATAAAGAGGACAAAGATGACAGATTATGAAAAAAAGATGATAAAAGAGGACACAAATTTTATAGATGACAGCCAGTTAAAATAGATGATTGTCCTCTAAAAAAGAGTACGTATGGTCACCTTAACAAATGATTTTTTTTTAAATAATTTTATTCCTAGAATATATTATTAAGTCCATTAATTATTTTTAATTAATTTTTTTAATTATAACAAAATTTTTTTAATTATAACAAAACAAAACTTTTCAAATTTCTTTTGGGAAATAAATTTTAATGATTTTTTTACATCAGTATTACTATTATTATTTTTATTTTTATAAAATATTGGTTGCTTATTTCTCATTCTTGTATTTTAAACTATGATAAAAAGTGTGGTAATCCTTCGGTATTAATGTTTTAAGAGATTGCAAATCGTTATACTTTTGACTAGATAAAGGAATTTCTTCTGAATATAAGTCCTTAATTTCGGAGTCGATAGAATATTTTCTGTTTAAACGTTGAGGAAGAACTAGCCATTCGTTATCGAAAGATAGTTTAAACATTATCGTATCGTTGCAATATTTTAATCCTCTTATTTGTAATACAGTAGGGGATCCAGCTTTATTTCCAGGCCGAATTGATTTAAAAAGTTTCAACTCAGAATAGTTTTTAAAAAATTTATAATCAAGATATTTAACCTTGTATGGGTTTTTTTGTCTCGATTCTTCAATCAATTTAACGAAGTTACAAGGTACGTATAATTCTCGGTTTTTCTTACGCCTTTCGATAACAGAATGAACTGAATCACACTCCATTTGGGTGTGACCTTTAACTAAATATTTTTGATAGAGCGTAACCTTGTTTTTAGCTGCGAATTACAGAATTTGCTTCATTTTCAATTTCATTCAGCACTGAAGAACCTGAAGGTGCAAGAGATGAATCTGAATTATTTAAGTCTTCAAAAAATATTCCCGTAGTTTCATCTAAATGCATTTTTGTAAAAAAACTGGACTCAAATTCTTCTTCTAAGTCATCAACTGGAGTACATTGAAAAGGAATTAAAATACCAGATCTGTCATCAAGTACTATATTTGCTTGGTCATATTTATTGTCGTTCAAATTATTACGATCGATATTTTCAAAATTCATTTTTTATCTTTTATATTGTGTTGTTTTTTACTATAGGCTTTTCTGAAAAATACGTGTAGAAAATTGTAGTGGACATCAGAATTATAGGTTAGAATTACCACGAGCTACCTACCAAAATACTTTTATTTGTTGAAAATAAAATATAACATCAATTAATGAGTATGAAAAAATAACTGACTGCACAGTCTCTATGTGCAATGAATAAAGCAAGGCGAATTAATTTTACATGAATTCGCCTTGGAATAAAGCAAAAAGCCGTGTTGTAACGTGCAATTTTTTTTTGTTATATCAGTGATACAAACGATTTTGGAAATATGCTACTATAAAATCACCAACTTCTGATATCATGAACAAGGGTCCAAGACAGATTTTGAGCAGGCATCACTGTGCGACAAATTTTAATTTAAGATACGAGGTTGTGCATGACATATTTTCAACCGTTGAGATACGAGTTTACATAATGTCGAATAAAAAATAAACCGCCAAACAGTTTTCCTTATTACTTTGTAAAATTGTAAGGCGGTATTTAATGATTACTTTTCCGGTTAAAACAAAAAATCGGAAAAAATCGAGTTACGTGGTTGCGGAAGAAAACCATCGATATGCAGGTTACGGATTTATCTTATTCTACTGCATGGGATCGTCTCAAGGAGCGTTATGACCGCCCGAGGCATATCGTCAATTCGTATATAGAAATATTTATGGCTCTTTCAGCAATGAAGGAGGAAAATCCTACCGGTTTACGCAGAGTTTCTGATATCTCAAATGAGGTAATTAGGGGTTTGGAAGCTATTGGTTATGAGGAACGTGACCACTGGTTAATTTATATTCTTCAGACTAAAATAGATGCTGACTCTCGTAGAAGATGGATTGAAAACACACGTGATGAGCCTAAGCCTACAATCTACTCATTTCTAAAATTTTTGGATCAACGTTGTGAAGAAATTGAACTGGGCGAAAATGCAGATAAGAAGAACAATAGCAAATCGAGTAATTCAAAACGAAATGCCTCTGCCACACTGGTGGCTACAAACAATAATATGGGCTGCACAAACTGTCGTTCGGGTGAACATTTTCTACAGAAATGTCCACAATTTTTGTCGTTGTCTGTAAATGAACGCCGTAAATTTGTAAAAGAAAAACATTTATGTTTCAATTGTTTGCGTGCCGGACACACTGTCTACAGTTGTAAATCAAAGAATAAATGTCGCTCGTGTCAACGTACTCACAATACTCTTCTTCACAATTTACAACCAACGAGTAATGGTCAACAGGACAATTTCCCTTCTGGATCGGGTATCGTAAATTCAACAACGGGAATCACTCCACAGGTAGCAGTGAATACCCTGGTTTCGCAATCTGGTCCGACAAATACGGGTCAACTTGGCTTTGGACGCATTTTACCTACTGCACTCGTTAACGTTCGTAATCATGCGGGAAATCTTATTGCTTGCCGTGCTTTGCTTGATACGGAGATACAGAGGATTGTATGAAACGTTTGGGACTACCACGTAATGCATCTCGGATGCCGCTTGCGGGTATCCAATCCATCAAAGCTGATCCAACACGTGGACACACAACTATTCGGGTTGTATCCAGACAATCTCATAGATGTGTCGATACTTTCGTACATGTTTTAGGACATATCACGACTTCTCTACCCAGATCTTCCGTTACCAATTTTGACTCGCATTTGCTTTCTGATCTTTCTCTTGCTTACCCACAGTGGCATCGCTCATCGCCTATTGATATCTTATTGGGAGCGGATGTGATCTGGGATATTTTGTTGATGGAGAAACGGAGAAATGAGCAAGGTAAAATCGTTGCGGTTTCCACAATTTTTGGCTGGGTGGTAACGTCTGGCGTATTATGGCGCGACAATCACGTACCTACAACTTTATTGACGTTGGCTGACATTGACCAATCGATTCGTGCTTTTTGGGAAATCGAGAACTGCTCTGATACTAATCAAAAGAAGGATGAGGAATCTATTATCGTGGAACAACATTTCAAGAAAACTCATAGCCGCAGCGCTGACGGAAGGTATATTGTTGAGCTTCCGTTCAAAGAAGATGATGTAACATTTGCTGATACGCACAAGGGTGCAATTACGCGTTTTAACGCTACGGAACGTAGGCTATCAAAAAACCCTACTCTACAATCCCAGTACATCAACTTTATGAGAGAATACCAGGCTTTGGGCCATATGAGGGAGCTCAACCTGGATGAAATTAATGTCCCTGATGAACGCGTTTATTACTTGCCACATCACCCTATTGTTGGGCTCAAATTAAGAGTGGTTTTTGATGGATCGTTTAAAGATGCCGCTGGAATCTCTCTCAATGAAAAATTATACATTGGACCGCCAATTCAACGCAATTTGTTTGCAGTATGCCTTAGATTTCGCCTACACAAATTTGTATTTTCAGCAGACATTATCAAGATGTTTCGCCAAATTTGGGTGGCTCAGAAACACCAAACCTTCCAACGAATTATTTGGAGAGAACGTATTAATGAACCCCTAAGATATTTTCAACTATGTACAGTCACCTACGGAACTGCCTCCGCCCCGTTTCTTTCGGTTAGGGTGCTTGAGCAAATAGCTAGTGATTATAAAACAACTCATCCTAACGCGTCTAGAATTCTACTCGAGGATTTTTACGTGGATGACGTATTGACTGGAGCTTCATCAGAACAACAATTATTGGAAAATAAAAATGAACTGGTCGATCTGCTCTCACAAGCGTGTCTGCAATTGAGCAAATGGGTGTCCAACAGTGACACGATTACATTATCCGATGATAATACACCAAGCTTTTTAAAGGGAGATGACGATAAGTCCACAAAGGTTCTGGGCATTCATTGGTATTCGAGGGAAGATCTCATCGGATACAAAATTAATTTAGAGAATACCCAACAAGCTACCAAGAGAAGAATCTTGTCTGACGTTGCGCGGATTTTTGATCCACTTGGTTTAGTGTCTCCAGTCGTGGTAAAGTTTAAGATTCTGTTCCAAGAATTGTGGCTCATGAAACTAGGATGGGATGACCCTCTGCCCGCAAGTTTGGCAAACCTATGGCTAGATTATAGAGAGGATTTAAGAAAACTCGACAAATTAAAGTTGCCTCGCTTTACACAGAATCATAATTCGGAGATCACATTGCATGGGTTCGTTTATTGTGTTGTAAAGGATAATAAAGGTGATGTTCATGTCTCGTTGATTGCGTAAAAAACTCGTGTTTCGCCCCTCAAGCTACTTTCGTTGCCTAGATTAGAGTTATGTGGAGCCCTATTACTCACGCGGCTAATGAAGTCTATCAGAGTCTCGCTGCCACATGACACTGTTAATTTATATGCCTGGTGCGACTCAACAGTTGTACTAGCTTGGCTATCTGTACAGCCGGTCAGACTCAAAATATTTGTGGGCAATCGTACATCGGAGATCTTGGAGACTCTTCCGCGACGCTGCTGGGGACACGTGGGGACAAAGGACAATCCCGCGGATTGTGCTTCTCGAGGTCTGATGGTTGACCAACTGTTGGATCACGACCTATGGTGGTCAGGTCCATCGTTTTTGAAGAATATTGAGCTTCAGGATATAAATGCTTCTCAACTTACGTACAACCGCCCTGAAATGGAAGCCGAGATGAAATCTACTGTATCCAACATAACTACTCAACAAGAACAAACAGAACACCCTTTGGAAGGGGTGCTTGCAAGAACTTCCACCTGGTGGAAATTATTACGTATCACAGCATACGTCAGACGGTTTATAAACCTACGCATTTACGGAATCAAGAATCCAAATCGCTTTCTAACTTTTGATGAAATCGCAAAGGCTAAAATCACTTGCCTCAAAATGGCTCAGGGTTATTTTTTAACGGAACGGTCTAAATTGGAGCGTGGTTTGGATTTAGGTAAAACATCACAATTGTTACGGCTATCTCCATATATTGATCCCCTAGGACTCCTCAGAGTCGGCGGTCGAATACAACACTCAGAACTTTCTGATGAAATACAACATCCTATAATTCTTCCGAGAAAACACAAGATATCTTATCTAATAATTGAGGAGCAGCATATTCGGAATTTACACCCAGGTGTATCCGCATTATTTGTTATAATTCGTCAACAATACTGGGTTCTTGGTGCCAGAAACTTAATCCGACAAATTACTCACAAATGTTTGAAATGCTTCAGGCAGGCGCAACATACAACACATCAGCGGATGGCCGATCTTCCTTCAGTACGCGTTCGGCAGGCCTTTCCCTTTCAAAATACTGGATGTGATTATGCCGGCCCGTTCATGCTCAAACTGCACTCTGGTCGCAATGCTAGAACATCGAAAGGCTACATATGTTTATTCGTTTGTATGGTGACCTCTGCAATACATTTGGAGTTATCAACGGACCTCAGTACCGAATGTTTCCTGGCCGCATTACGCCGTTTCATGGCTCGACGCGGTAAATGCTCTACAATATTTAGCGACAACGGTAAGAATTTCGTTGGTGCTAAGCGAACCCTAAATGAGTTATATCAGCACCTGCAATCTGAGGAGCACAATGAAATCATGGCAGCAACTTTGGCTTCAGAGTCTATTAAATGGATTTTTACACCACCATATTCACCACACTGGGGTGGTATTTGGGAATCTGGCGTTCGCTCGGTGAAGCTACATTTACGCCGCGTTATTGGCAATAGTATCCTGACATTTGAGCAGATGAACACGCTTTTGGCTCAAATTGAGGCCGTTATAAATTCCAGGCCATTGGGGTACGCCCCAGACACTGAAGCTAACTATCTTTCTCCCTCTCATTTTCTAATTGGCAGGCCAACTACCATGGTACCTGAGGGCGATCTCACTGACTTACCTCCAAACCGACTCGACTACTGGCAACATGTACAGTGTATGTACCAAGGCTTTTGGAAGCAATGGAGCAGGGAATACCTTACTTCCCTCCAACAACGCCCAAAATGGTGCAAGATTCAGCCTACTGTGGGTATTGACTCACTGGTGCTGGTCAAAGGTGACCGAACTCCCCCATCCTCATGGGTTATGGGTCGTGTAATTGAAGTGTTTCCTGGAGCTGATGGTTTGGTTCGAGCGGTCAAGATAAAAACCTCCAGGGGAACAATGACCAGAAACATTACTAAGATTGTAAAACTCCCCGTGTGCTGAAACGTTCTTTCAGGGGGGCCGGGATGTTGGGGAACATTCCCAAGAATGCAACCCTGCTCGTATGATGATTGCTGATTTGTAATTTCTTTTACTTTTCATTTATTTAGGACAGTCTTAATTCGTTCTTTTACCTTTGCACAAGTGTTACAGTCCACTACATATTAATAAAACAAATAAATTATTAAATAAAGCATTTGAATTTAACGTTTAAAAAACCTAACAAAAAAGTGTTTAATTTCGAACTATTCATCAACAGTCATAAAAGGTCAAGTCATACTTTTTACTGCTTCGTTATGCGTTACTACTTGACGTCATACCGTAAACGTTGCTTTACACTGCGCAATCAAGTTGGCTGATTATCTTTTATTGCAGAAGATTCAAGACACGCTTGATTTTCTTCGGATCATAACAGTTTTTTTTTTAAATTCCTAGATGCTCTACTGAACCAAATTAGGACACAAAATATGCCAATCAATCATATTCTTTTTGTCGCAAACATATTACTTTTGTTTCTATTTTAATGTTCATCGCCATCATTTTATCGTTTCCCGCAATCATGTAAACTTTTTTTGTGGCTATTCAATATGTTTATTATGGGAAATGTCAGATTCCACGACTCGTTCACTTATGGAGACTTCGTCATGTTATTTTTACAACTTTAAAAGCTTTTACACTCATGAAAAGTACAATTCAGCGATCTGTAGTTTAACGAATGAAGTTTAATGATTTTAACTTAATCTCTTCTTTACTTCAGCAAAGAATCTTGGGATTTACAAACAAATCTGAAAAAGAAAATCAAGCTTGATATCGGGCCAATTTTCCACCGCCAGAATTGCTGACTACACACGTAGAGGAGATACATGTTTAAATGTGGTCACCTCCAACCAAAATATTTTCAAAGAAAATTTTAAACATATTATGGTTAATATAACCATATAATTGTCAGCGACAAACATATTATGGTTAAATTAGTCCTCCATCAGGAACCCACAACCACATAATGGTTGCCTCTAAAAATGTTATGGTTAAAAATTATAATAAGTTGTTTTTAAATTTACAATAGTATTTTCCTCTTTTCCAAGAGCAACATACTATGGTTGAAAACCAACCATGCTATTGTAAGTGTTTAATAAATTTTAGTTATTATATACCCATAATACGTTTGGAGGCAACAATAATATGGTTGGGGCTTCTTGATGGAGGCCAAATTTTACCATAATATGGTTATTATTGACAATAGTATGGTTATATTAAACATAATATTATTAAACATTTCTTTAAAAATAGTTTGGTTGTTTTTTCTCTGGGTGTACAGGCCCGATTAATGGCATTTTCCATCACTCTTGCCAGAACTATCGGCGAATAGGTTCCGCCATTCCTGACGAATATTCTCTGTGAGGACTTGAAGAGTCTGATGGCCGTTTTCTCATTACGCGATTATCTTTTTCCCCAACGAAAAACTGCACATTAAAGATATTTGCTTTTCTTAATGTCTCATTTGCTTCTATTCTGTCGCAAAGCTAACCATCACTTATCTGCCAATTATTTATTTTCCTTTTATTTGCCGAACAGATAAATTCAATCACCTGAGTCCCAACTTTTGTATTTTGAGAGGTGTTGCCAACTGAAAACAATGTTTTTGCCGGTATATTGAGAAACCCAAAATCGTTAACGGACAGTTTATCGGTCTAATAAATTTCTGTCGACATTAAATAACAGACAGTTTGTCAAAACATTAAGAAAATGGCCATGATACTTCTTGACATAGACTCGTGACTTCAGAAAACCCAAAAAAAATTCTAGAAATCCCCAAAACGAGGTAAGCGACCGAGAAATGCAGCCATTAGAATTTCGATTGTAGGTCGTGCACTATGCTCCGTCGCTCCATCCTGTTAGAACTACGTGTTTTCCACACGTAATTTTCGAGTCGCGCGGTAGGAGAAAGAAAGTTGTCGTATGGACAGCGGCGTTTTTGAAAAAAAGGCCCGATGATGCCTCCAGAATTTAGATGAAGATGATTCATATTTTTTTTTTTTTTTTGTATAACGAAGAGAAAAGATCATACTTTGACCGAGTGAAGGTAACATTTAATGTATGAAGGTACCCGAGTACCTTGCCATACCGTTAAGGGTGTAAGATAAAAACTGCTTTACTGTTTCGTCTTTTTAATGTATAAAAACGGTTAATACCGTCCTGTTGGTCGGGGTGACCGTTGGGAATTTTTGAAAAGGGTCACAAAAAGGGGATTTTCCAGAAAAATGGGGGGAAAATGGGTATTTTATCGCAAAAAAACCGATGTCACCTATTTTACAGGGCACTTTCAACACTGTTGATTTATACGGGGAAAAAAGTATAGAAGTAGATTAATTAAATCATTGCCCTTTTGTGGAGCAAAACACCAAATTGCATTTGTCAAATAAAATGTCCCATTTTTTTGTATACAAGAAAGTTATTAAGTTAAGTTAAAAAAATATATATAAAAAATAACAAATGTTTGCTATTAGGAAAATTATTTAATAATTTTGTACGTCACTATCGAAAATCTTATTTAAAAGCAGTATAAATAAACACAAACTTTTTGCGAATACTAACGTCGTCTTAGGAATGTGCGTTCTATATTTTGTTATTAAATCTTCACTTGAAGTCCATTCCTTCATCTCCGCTTTGAACAAATTATGAGAAGAAAGCATGGAATTGTAATTATCTACTTTGGGTCTGTTACAAAGTTTATTTTTAAGCAATGCTTGTTTCGAAAACATTTGTTAAGCTGTAGAACTCTGTTCAAAAAACAAAATGTGAGTGGTATTTCTAAAAAGGGTCAAAAAGTGGCACAAAATAGTTAAAAGCGTCAAGGTGTTGGCACATTTCGTAACGAGCCTGTCGACTTAAATTTAACGGCCAAATTCTAAATAGCGATCTCAGAAAGACGATAATGTTGACCGAAAATATCACGAATTTTACGAAATGTAACTTCAACAGATCCATCATTTTCATAGTGGATTTTATTATTTTAATGCGATTTTCGAGCGAAATTGAATTCATTGTAACAATTGCCAGTGCATCTACTGCGAATACGTCAAAAAACTAAATGTCAACAGTATCATGTAGTTAGTGTTGCCACAATTTAAAAGCAAAGTTCTTGTTGAAATCCCCGATATTAAGTGCCGGTTCACACAAGTCAAGTCAAGTCTTGAGTTTTTAGGAGAGAAGGGAAAAGAGAATGCCATTTATTTTCCCCTCTCTCCTAAAAACTCAAGACTTGTCGAGTCAAACTTGACTTGTGTGAACCGGCACTAACTTCGTAAATCTCAAAGCGGAATTGAAAATAGCGATCGTGAATTTGTCGTAATTAGGGTGATCGATTATTCGACTTTTTTCAATAACCGGTTTTCGAATATTCCGAATAGTTGCTATTTTAAAAAAACCGGTTATCGGTTAGACATTTTAAAAATAACCGGTTAACCGGTTTTAATTCGAATACATAAAAATACAAAAATCAAATTAGTTTTTGTAATAAAAAGTAAATAAGAATAAAAACAAAACAATTCACGAAGGTATGGAACCAAAAAACTGCATAGATATGACTTAAGGTATGTTCAGACCACAAATATTTGACGATAAAATCAAAAAAAAACCTGACCAGTCAATGAATTTTAATTTGTTGCTGGTTAAGCATGTCTATATGAAGCAGTAAACTTCAGCCATATTTTTGAAAAGTAGCAAACAAAACCTCTTATACAGGATTATATATTTAAATTTTTTTTTTGTTTCAGCATTAAAAACAAGAAAACATGCTTTTTGTATGAAATATCTTTCAATTCATCGATCACACAATTTAAACCCTTCCAGGACATTTTTGATTCCTTCAATTTGGTTTAAGTTCTTGGTGTTTTAATAAATAAAACTGATGAATTTTCCCATAACGTGGATTCCGCCGGTATGTTTTTGTTTTAAGCATGAAGATATGCTAGAACTACTTAAGAGTTTTTCAGTCATTATTTTTATTAAAGTATTTTTTGTAAAGTATTATTTGCAGTCTCTTAAAAACTACTTGGAACAGAGTCAAGTTTTACTTGGCGTATATTTATGTCAAGCTTGTAGACTAATTTAAAGTGATTAATAAGTCGTGACGTTAAAGAACCTTTGCAACTTTAAGCACAATTTTCTTTTAAGTCAGTTTAGGCTGAACTTTTTTTGTAGTACTTTAAATTGTTTTTGGTTTTTGTTACAAGAACACACACTTATATAAGCGATTTGTATTTACATTGCTCATAATGTTTTTTGACTTTTGTTTCGTTTTGTTTTGACATTTTTTATAAAAAGTTTAAGTTTGCCAAATATTCAATTAGAAAAATACTTAAATTACGGGTTCATTTATAACAAAAGTAAGGAAAACGTATATAAATTACACATTACTTAAATAACCGGGTTATTTTACTAAAATAACCGGTTTATTCGATATTCGAAAAATGGACATTTTGAAAAATTCGACTTGGGCAAAACTAAAATAACCGGTTAAAACCGGTCGAATACTATTCGATCGATCACCCTAGTCGTAATGTAAGCAAAGTTCGGCCTTCGGGCTCATTTCTCAGAGTGCTGCTGTTTTGTTATTTTAAAAAGTGCTAAAGGAGCTTTCTTTTATACAACTGGATTTCTCAGTTATTTTAATTAAACGAATTTCGTACTCAGTTAGCCTACAGTAGGGTATTAACAATATAAATAGTTAATAGCACCTGCGCTAGAATTATCAAATCATATAAATGTAAAAAATAAAATATGTAGAATCATAGTTGAAACTTGCAACATCAGCAGCAGCAACAAACATGTGGCACAGAAATACACTCTGTTTGCAGCAAAACAATTTCCGCAATATTGTAAAAAGTGAACACGACGAGTCTGATTAAATATAAATAAAACTCTTTGTATGATCAAATCACAAACAGTAGCTGGGTTATAAAAGCAAAATGTATCCATAAGATAAAAAAAAATAAATGAATGAATATTCACATGTAACATTTTGAAATACTGTTTTTCGATTTTCAAAACATAAAACACGTACAAACCAACAAGTATATGTAGAAGAAGAAGAGTAGCACGAGGCGATTCATAGCAATTCTCGTATAAAAAGGCAGCATCATGATCATCAAAGACATCAATCTTCCTTCCAATGCCATTTCGGTTAGAGGAAGAAGGTAAAGCTGCTGCCGCGGATTTTGAATGAATGTTTAATTTTTTTTCTTTGTTTTAATGAGTTAAACCTTTACAACTGCTAAAAGAGATTTTTCACTTAAGTATCTTACAAATACTTCCGATACCATATTAACACTTTTAAAATTGTATATCTAAATATCTCTCGGATTTTGTTAATAAAATTCTTTTTGTTTTTAATTCAGTTTGTTAATTGTTTGTTCGTTCTATTGAAAATATTATTGGCTTCAATCATTGACACATAATTTTTAACAAATAACAGGTGTTAAGGCATTTTAATCGAATACATTATTGAGCTCTAAATAATTTTTATTTTTTTTTTCGTACACAAAATAAAATTCTTTATGATGGTGGCCAAAAACGAACGAATAAACGAGCGCTCTTGTGAAAATGTTGAATTTGGGAATTTATTTTAAGGCTGAAAATAAATTGTATTTTATTATTTGTGTAGGCTTCGTAACGGTTGATGCCGCTGTTGGTAAATGTTGTGATGGAACGGCGCTAATTTTAGTCAGCGCTATTGTAAAATAAGAAGTTTTAATATTTCGATTTCTGTGGGATCGGACTTTTTAAGACTTTTTTTTAACATTCGAAATTTAAGACTATGCGACATAAACCTGAAACAATATTCATATTTCCTTTTGTTGTCCCTTCGAAAACTCCTATACGTTTAAATATTAACGTTTTGTTGCAAGCCAAAAGCTACAATTTGACGCTTAAGTCTTCAAATTAAACTATTAAATTTCTAAAAATTTTACGGACGATAATAGGTAGGCACATCAAATTGTTGTTAGGTTTCACACAGCGTTTAAAAGAACTGCAGTTGTAGTAAACAAACTGCCATTTCTTTCACGTCTTCCTTTTTATAGAGAAATCTTAATAATAATAAATTTTGTATTCCCGAAAAAAAACTTCGATAATAAATTTGCAGGTGCCCGCGCAAAAAAAATTAAATTGTTGCAATTTGCTTTTGAATTTTTTCTCTTTACCCACTTAAAACTGAAATTTGAGTCGGAAAAAGCCAACCAATTGTCGGAAAAAGCCAACCAATTGTAGGGTAATGTAAGGAAATATACACTCACTGTTTATTGTTGGTGTTTTGTTTAAGCTTTGATATTGTAACAAGTAGAATTTTGAGTGTATAATTCATATTCGCTTTAAACTTTTATTAGTATGATATTTTAGCTTTTCTAAAATCATGGCCTAAGCAGCCAGTGAAATGCGAATAGAAGCTAGCTTTCTCTCAACGATAAATTTCAGTGTTTTTCTTAAAAATTGTGAATTAAGGACGTCATACAGAAATCTAAAACTACAAGTCTGATAAAACTAAAAATTGTATGCTTTACAGCCGTACTTAAACAAGATCGTTAACGTTGTGTTACGAACAGTAGTGTTAACATTCTTATTGTTTAAAACCCACCTAATAGAAAAAAAAAATGTAGATAAAACCGCTAGATTTACCAAAAATACCTAAACTGCTATTAATTATTAACAATAGTGGCCAACTTCACTATTAAACGAGCTGTCAAAATCGAATTTTCCAAATCGTTGACGCCGTGCTATTTAGGGATGCTTTTGTTAAGGTAGGGCTATTAGAAAAATTTCAAAAAATGTAATACGACAGTCAAATTTCTGTAGGTATTTTTGACATTTCGTAACAAATTGTTTTCACACTTTTATACTCCTTGAATATATTTAAGTTTTTAAAATGTCGTTTTTCTCGGGAACTCGGTAAAAGGGCCGAAATTACTAAGTACTAAGCTGTTGATAAAATAAAAATGTTCAGAGAATTTGTAACACTAAGCATGCTGAACTCTGACAAATCTCTTAAAATTTCTAATGGATAATCTACCCGCCCTATAAGCCCAATTCTAACGCTGGGTCTCCACGTAGCAATTTTTATTGCTAAGTACAAGCAAAAACGTCGGCAGAACAATGGAGCAATAATACGTTTAGCAAAAGCAAACAGTACTTTAAGAAAACTAGTGGTTGCGTGTAGGCCTTAAAATATTTATTATGTGTAAACATTGCTTCAGAATTTTTGAAAACTTTGTTTTTAAAAAATTAGAGGAATTTAATAAATTTATTATTTATTATTTCTCCCAAATTTATTTTAAATGAGCTTTAATTTGTTGTTGGTTAAGCATGTCTACTCTCTTCATCGCAGCATGCCTACACCAAGGGAAAGTCTGTAGAGACGGTGCTTCACTCAATGGTCGGCCACATTCACAAATCTCTTGAATTTCGGGAATAATCGCTTGTGGCCTTTCTGGATATTGAGGGAGCTTCCAATAATAACAGATCCAACTCCATCTTGGAGTCGATGAGGGAGCTGGGTGTGGACGATGTAGTTTGTAGATTAATTGGAAAATCTACTTGACAGTAGGATCATTGAATCCACGATGGCTTGTCCCAATGTTTGCAGATTTGTACACAGGGGCACCCCGAAAAGAGGGGTTCTGTCCCCACTACTATGGAACTTGACGATGAACACTTTGCTGGATCAGTTCGACATATTAGGGATAAAAACCGTCGCGTATGCGGATGACGTGGCGGTGGCGGTCATGGGTAAACACCTGGACACGCTGTCCCGTTGTATGAAATCTGCATTACAGATTCTAAGCTCTTGGAGCATCTCCTGTGGACTTAGTGTCAATGCACGGAAAACTCAGTTGGTACTATTTACCAGGAGGTACAAGGTTTGAAACTTTAGGGTTCCTAGGCTAAATGACACGGAGCTGACGATCTCGAAAAGTGCCAAATATTTGAGCGCAATTCTCGATAGCAAACTATCCTGGGAACTCAACGTTTGTTCGAGGGTTGAAAGGCCTATTGTGGCCTTATACAGCTGCAAGAGATCTGTGGGCAGAAACTGGGGCCTTGGCCTCAGGGGCTTTGAATGGATCTTTGAGGCGGTAGTAAAACCGATCCTCTTCTATGGGGTCATAGTGTGGTGGCCCGCCATGGGAAGGGGGCGGTTCTGTAGAATGCTTGAGAAAGTATATAGGGTGGCTGCGCTGATGACCACGGGATCACTCCGCTCGACACCGACGAATGCGCTGTTTACTATGCAGAACTGGCTGCCGGTTGGCATCATGGCCGAACAACAGGCCCTAACTTCCGCTACTAGACTAGAGGCGGTAGGTCTATGGTCTACGCGGAATTGTGGTCATGCCAGGGTCACGCTTCACGCATTATATGACCTGGCGGGGCTGGACTATTGTACTCCGGAACCCTATTTCGGAGCTTTATTCACAGTTAATCATGGTAACGATGATGAGCTGCGATCTCTGGAACCAGCCCTAAGGGTCTATACCGATGGTTCCAAGATGAGCGATAGAGTAGGTGGAGGTTTGTTCGTCGAGGAATTGGACATTAGGGTCTCCTTTAGGCTGCCAGATGGCAGTAGTGTGCTGCAGGCGAAAATCTCTGCCATTAAGCAGGCGGCAAACTGGCTGAGGTACTATCGTATATCGAGAGATACATATTTATTTACGGACAGCAATGCTGTCATTGCAGCTCTATCTGGTTTCTTCACGACATCTTTGTTAAAAGCGGAATCCCGGATGTCTCTAAATGAGATCGCGGAAAATTCCAGCGTAACGCTGACATGGGTACCAGTGCACTGTGGATGCCTTGGTAACCAGACTGCGGACAGTCTAGCCAAACGAGGCTGTCTCTTAGACGACGTGTTCTTCGATGGCCTCATCAGACGAGAGTCGTTCAGAAGGGCTCAGGAAAGATGGCAGGGGGAGTATACCTGCCTGATGACCAGGACTTTATGGCCTGGCTATGACGCGGCGAGAACTGTTACTTGGTCTAGGTAGGGACCGGATAAGGACAGTGATGGTGGTCATTACAGGTCACTGGGTGATATTAACTCATTCTAGGAGGATGGGGCTTGCTTATAATGATTACTGTAGGAGTTGTCATGATGATGAGGAGGAGGAGACGGTGTTTCACTTTCTCTACCAATGCCCCGATCTGGGGTGCATCAGGCTTAGGCATTTTGGGAGACCAGAATTGCCATGTCTGGACGATATGTCCAATGTGGGACTGAAATCGATCTCCCTGTTCTGCAGGGAATCGGGGTGTTTCGAGGCTGCAGTGACCTCCGGGGAATAGTCTGGTGGATACTGGCTGACTCCTGTCACTGGCTAGGGGTATCACAAAGGGACCCAAGTGTGTCGTCTTCGTGACGGCTGCCCGTTCAACCTAACCTTAGCATGTCTATATGAATCAGTTGACTTCATTTCAAATTATTTCGTTTCAGCATTATAGAAACACGTAGTAATATGAAAGTGTTTCTGTATCAAATATCTGTCCATTCATCGCCCACAATTTTAAACCTTCCATGACATTGTTTGATTTCTTCTATTTTGTTTTTTAGTTCTTAGTGTTTTAATAAATAAAACTGCTGATTCTGCCGGGATGTTGTAATTTTTAGCACGAAGATATGTATTCTAGAACAACTTAAGAATATTTGTTGCCTTAAAGTTAATTTCGTCCTCGACAACACAACAGGCTAATATTTTATTAAACTTTAGTAAAGTTTTATTTACATGTTCTTAAGAACTACTTGGAATAGAGTCGGGGTTACAGGGGATGCTCGAAACGGATTCTTGACACAATCATCAAATATAATTTGAAAACTAGAATAAATTAAACCGTGTTAAAATTTCGGTATGAAGTTTCACTTACCCCTAAGATAAACTTTGTTTTCAATAACAGTCCCAGCATTAATTTTTTACGAGATTAAAACAAAAAAATAATTTTTTTTATTTTGAATTGAAAAATTTTTGACAGAAATTTTTTTTATTTTTTCAACAAAAACAAATTGTTAATATCAAGGCTCATCTATCAGGTCTGGTTACTTGTACAAAAAACGATTCTTTTAAGTTGTCAAAAATTTACTATCACATATACAAAGCAAAAGGAAAAAACGTGTATGTGTGGCATACCATAAACTTATGCATGCACATGTAAGCAAAATGTAAACAACTTTTGACAACTAAAAAGAACATAAACAATGATCATCAGGCTTCTTGCGCAGACCTTTTCAATGGGCCTTGGTTAATATCATGGTATAATAAGTACAAGGTATAGTCATTAGAAATTTGGTTCTCAATTTCAAAACCCATATAACGTCAAACAAAAGAAAATCAAGAAAATAATTAAAACAAACACCAAAAATCAAATAAATTATTTTGACGTTACATGGGTAAATAAAGAAAACTCTCCCTAATGAACATACCTGGTACCATGATACAAATACACAAGGTAGTTCCACTTCTCTCTCAGAAATTATTTTTTGAATTTTATTGGAATTATTTGAAGTTTTTATTTGTATCAAGCTTCAAATAATTCCGATAAACTTCAAAAAATAATTTCTGAGAGAGAAGTGGAACTACCTTGTGTATTTGTATCATGCCTGGTACTTATTATACTATGGTTAATATGACATTTTACAAACAATAGCTGCGTTCGTTTACCCCAAAATTTATACAAATTTGTACTGAATTTTACTGAAATGCGTTCGCGTAAACATAAATTTGTAAAATTTTCATATTACTACTGGATTTTACTGGAAAAGTAAGCAAACGCACATAATATTATTAAGAAAATTGTTGAAAATTTTAGAACAGTTTAAATAAAATTTGTTAATTACATACTAAATCTTGTTACTTTTTTCTGTGTAGAGTTAACATCTTTATATATCCTTTAAAATTGTTCGAGATAATAGTTTTAATAGGAACCTTTTTGAGCACTTTAAGAATATTAGATCTCAAGTCATATGCTGGCTTCCAAGAATGCATACACAGAAAAAATTCTCAACAATTTTTTTTTAATTAAACCATTAATCAAATATAAAATCAGTTTTAATTAAAAATTTAATCAAGTGAATTAGAAGTCAACTTAAATCTACAATATTACTGCAGAAAATGTTGGTAGTATCAAAAAGGATTTAATTGATACTATTCAAGTATTTTTGAATTGAAATCAATTTGTATTTACTTTTTTTTTGTGTAACTTTCCATTTAATTTTAATGAGTTCGCATACGAAGAAAATTTGTTTACCAGTCACCGCTATCTAAATAAACGCAACGTCTACTACGTCGTGAAGAAAACTCGTGAATCAATTTTATTTTTTAAATTCTTTCTCACCTTTTTGTTTTAACTAGAGTTAGTCAGATTTTTATTCTTTCGCGAATTTAAGTTAATTTCTTTAAACATTTTTCGACGTACAATGTAATTAAATTAACAAAGTGGCCATGCGAACTTAAAATAATGTTTTTCATAAAAAAAAAATACAATTGAACATTGTATGAAAGAATTTCTCACATTGAAATCTCATAAATAAATATTTTGTTAAATTTGTAAACAATTTCAGTTTTTTTTTTTTTGTTAAATGTCGCATACCAACGAAATAACAATTGAATTGTTGGGGTTTCTTAAATGTTGCAAAAGGTATAACAAAAAAAGATTTTTGAAAAATAAAACGTTTTTCTTATTTTCATAAACGACAGCTGCTTGTCAATCCTTAAAAAAAATTAAATTAAAAAAAAATCAAAATTCACTTGAAACAAACAACATGAGCGAAAACGAAAACAGGCAAAACAAAAAATCAATGAAATCTAAAATAAATGATCTCACACATGTCTGAAAATTTAACGCAAAATGTCAATTGCATGTGTGTGTTTCTTTTGTTTTTTTTTTTTTTTGTTTTTGTGGCTTCAGTGACAATAGAAAATACTGGCCGGCTAGTGACCGGCTTTTAGTGGGGAATTTTGGGAAAAACATTGAAATAAATTTGTTGATTCTTAGAGGATTTTCGCCACATTAAATTTGTTCGTTGATTCCTGTCCATATTATAGAACATATTGTCACTTCTTTATCTCTTTATTTTTCTTTCCCTGAACAACAACTAAGCAAAAACTTCATGTTTATTAAACAAAAGAAAACTTTTCCATTCATCTTTGCTCCTCGCTCCCAAACTTAAATAGCAGGCACTTGGGAAGCTGTATTCGATTTTAAGTTGTAATTTTGTAATCAATACGAACAAATCAGAGTATCAGAATTACACTATTTAATTTTCTGATGATCGTTTCATAATTTGCCATAACTTTTTTATAAAACCCACTTTCGAGAAATATTTTTTTATAAACCTAAAACCGCGACAAAAATTTATTTTAAGCGTTAATTTTTTCCAATTAAGTTTTATAAGAAAATAATAATACAGTATATGAACTCCCTCCTCCCGAAAATGTCTGTATTACGTCTTTACCACTAATAAATTCATTTCTTCTAATTAAGTTTTCTAAGACTTTTCTGGTATCAAGTACAGTACAAAAAAAAATCAATTTTTGGGAATTTTGAATTTTTTTTTTTGGAGAATTCTAGGATTTCGATAAAAAAAAACACCATAAAAGTTTTGCTTATTTAGTGAATTGAAAGATAATTGTAACATTTTATTCACAATTCGGGTGCCCCGACAGGCTAATTGGTAGTGAGCTAGTCTATTACTACGATTGTTGCGGTTATGATTCCCGCCATGGCCAGAATTTTCTACGCTTTAAAAAAAAATTGGGTATACAATGATATGGAGGGCTCAGAGCTGAACCGAACCAAGTCATAAAATATATCACGTATATGAATTTGAAATCTTGTGCGAAAATCTCCGCAAAATTTAACTCAATCCAGTTCTGTAATGGGGTAAATCAAAAGCAGTTTCGTTCCTAAGGTAACGGTTATAAACCCAAGTCAGTGGCTCCAGTAATTAATGGCAATTTACTTACTCAAACTCAATATATTTTCGAATTTTCTTTTTTGACTTGGTTCGCTTCAGCTCTGAGCCCTTTATATATAAAAAGTCGCCCTTATCTTTTCCCCACCTTTAATAAATAGACGAGTATTTGCATTTCATTCATCTCTGCCATTTACAAGTAAAAATTTTCTCAAAATCTCCCCACTGTGTCTATTATTATACACACTTACACATAGATTTTCGTTTTAGCAAAATAACCAAGTGGTCGGTCAATGGCCGTCAATGATGAAAGAAAGTGCGTTTTGATGTTTTTTTTTTGCGCGCGGTTTTGGCAATTGAATTCAAGTCAATTTGTTATTGTTTCAATTTTATTGTTAAATGGTACACAGGTGCGTATGACTAATAAAGAATTCTTGTTTACTATACACACATTTTTTTCTTATTCGTTTTTCTTTTATTTGTCATTGTATTCTGTTGTTAAGAAAAAATTTATTTAAATATTTGTTTTTATTCTTGTTGTCGTTTTTGGTTGTGTAAAATATGACAAATATTTTGATTCGACTGTAAAGTGTTTGCAATAAATTATATTAAATTATAGTTTTATTTTTCGTGTTCTTTTATTTTTTTTTCTTTTAATTTCAATTTATCATTCTGCTAAATTGTCAAATACCTCAACATATTTAACGCTATTGCACAATTTTTATTCTTATTCATAATTCCGAAAATTTCAACTTAACTTAAAATTGTAAGATTGAAAATTTTTTAAATATTTTGTAAGAAGGTATGAAAATATGTGTGACAGCCATGATATGACAGTTTTCTTTAAGTTTAAAAATGCACATTGGTGCAAAGGTTTGAGGCAATAACTGATTTTAGGACGACAATGATGTTCATTATATATTTACACTACGGTGCCCACTGGGAAAGAGGGCCAATCTAGCGGAGGAAAAATAAAAAAAAATTATTGAAATCAAAAGAAATTTTAATGCAGCAATAAAGCGGACAAATTTGTGTTTTATTTATCTAATTTTGAAATATTTTTTTAATATAAACCCGTGTATACCTGAAATTCTTGTGGATCCTTAATTTAGATATTATATAATGTTGATCCTAAAATAAGCTTCGGAGGCACACATTTTCTTAAAACTTTCTAACCTGTTTATTCTTCTATATGGTTTCGTTCTTATTTTCTTCCGTTATTTTAATATTGAAGAGACAGATGCATAAACTTGTTTATATGCCAAGACCAGGGTTTGGAACCACTTATTATGGCAACAAAGCCAGACATTTTTTCATATCCTAATCCTGCTGCATCAACAACTGGAGTTGCCGAGAATCTTTCGCAAAATTTAGGAACGATTCTAATAACTATGGCTTTTGGTTATGCTCTTGATGCAAAAGCATTCAGAAAACTTATTATTTTTAGCCACATTTAAATGTATATCCTTGGTACAACATGCCTTCCAGCCCACATAAAATTTTAATTCATGGTACAGAACTAAAAAGATCTGTATCTTTGTCCCTTGAAATGTTTTCAGAGGAAGCAATGTAGTCAAGAAATAACGACTTCAGGAATTAGAGGGAGTTTAAAATCAGAAAAGGGTCTCGCCAGTTAACCATTAGGGATATACTAAATACGCTACTGTATGCACCAGACCCCCTTATGACATCGATATCGTCAAAGACATCATATAAACATATTGATCGTCTTCCAATATTTATTGTTTGAAACTAGATTCCAAGAAGATTCAGTTTCCAAAAGAGACTAAACGTTCTTTTAATTCATGCAAACATTTATTGTGGATCAGTTTAGAAGTAATGATTTTTGCGCCGCTAGATTATCCTTATTTCCCAGTGTGCGGTGGCTTGAAAAAATAGTTGAGCCAGCCAACTCCCTCTAAAATGAAAAAAAACTATATTTCGCCCTTCCAAAAATGCAAAAAATTAATTTTTTTAACGCCCCATTATGGCCGAATCAAACATTTTGCATATCATTGTTAATGATTTGAATACAGATTAATTTTTTTCTTGATGATATTTAAATCTGGAAAAATTAAAAAGTTTGGATAATATTATGTTATCTTGGACTCTCTCCAAGGAATGGAAAGTTTAAGCAATCGGACATGTAGACCTTTTCAATTTGTTACAAATTGCAGTCGGTGCTAATTGTTTCGATCAAATTCTACGAATCTTAAAATATGACGAAAACAATTCATTAACTACCCCATGAATTTCTTATATTGAGTTACGGTAAAAATAGGCCCTTAATCCGAAACTTTAAATTTGGGGTAAAAAAACAGTCCCAGACTGAATATCAAAGAGCCTTTACCAAGAACCACTCAGTCAGACCCTTTAGGCTTCGACCTAAAAGCCTGACGTTTAACCAGATTGCTTTTTGGTGAGCCCCTTCTATCCACCTCATACTTCTTTTCTTTACTTTTCTCTTAATTGAAGGGATTCACAATGGACCGCATTGGCCTCCGAGTGGAAGTGTGCCCTTGGGCACATAACCCTTCTTAACCTAACCTAACCTTATTCTAAGAGCAACATACTATGGTTGGATTTTAACAATGTTTATGTTTTCAGGTTACCATATTATGTTTAAATATCAACCATAATATGGTAAATATGAACCATATTTTGGTCAATATTAACCATAATAATGGTAAAAACTAACCATATACTGTTCAAATTTAAACATTATATGGTCAAAATTTCGCAGAATTTTGACAAAAATAACCATATTATGGTCAGAACTAACAATAATGTGGTCAATGGTAACCATATTATGGTTATTTATTTCATCCATTTTTTAAATTTTTTTGTTAAGTGTCAAATTATAATTTTATTTAAGTTCTTATTCTTGATAGATTTTATTTTTCACTTTTATAAAAAAATCCCCTTTGATTCATATCCCAGCCTGTGACGACCTTCATTACCATTTCTTCGGTTCTACTAGTTTATTCTACGTAAATTTATGTATTTTAATCAATAGTTTAAATAAAATGCATGCGAATTTTAAGAAAATCAAGTAAAACGCAAACAACCAGAATGTTGTTGCTTTTTAATCATATTATTTTCAATTTAAAATTAAAGATGCAATGTTTTAAAATATTATAATTTCGAACATATTATTTTAATTAAATATTAACTACAGTATGTTTGGAAGCAACCATAATATGGTTATAGCGTTTGAATAGATGAATTTAACCATAATATGTTTGCCGTGATAATAATATGGTTAAGGTAACCATAATATGTTTAAGTGTATAGTTGAAGCTTTATTTTATTAAAACATTATACTGTTAAATTCAACCATATTTGAAGTTTCAAGGGAGGTAAATTCTTTATTGTTAAATAGAAACAAAATATTATCAATCGTGAAAAAGTTTTGTTAAAGACAACAAAATAATATGTTTTTTTTTAACCATACTTTAACCATGTGTTTTCTCTGCAGGTTTACGGCTGACTTGGCATAGACTTAGAAACCAAGAGACTGCATTTTTTGCATCAGTGTGTAATTAAATATCCAATTAAATTCAACTAAGTCCTTATGATTTATAAAAAAGTAACGTATTAAAGAGGTCGTAAGACTTTAACTTAATTAAATTCTTTTTAATTTTTCGTAAACCCAACAAGAAATATTCGTAATATAGTAGACATTTTTGTAAAAATGTAAATTTATTAAGATAATATTTTTTTACCGTTTATTATGTGTTATAAACCTATAAGTACGAGTTCATTTGAACGTATCGGTGCCTTTTCTACGTAGTAGAAGTTGTACCTCATGTACACGTACCAGTGCCTCTTGTACGTACTAGTTGATACCCCATGTTTATAAACTTTGAGTACATTTTGATAACATTAAAAAATGTTGTTAACTTGTAACCTTTTTTCTTACAATATTTTGTTTACATAAACTTAAATATTATCAAGTTTTTATTTGTTTAAAACAAAAATATATTTTTAGGAAAAGCAGACAGACAGTTAGACAACATTTAGTAGTTTACTTGTTTCACTTTTTTTTTTCATTGAAAATTTTTCAAAACTTTTTGAAGTGGACTAGATAAAAAGCGAAATGAAACAATATTTACCAGTCCAAATGTACGGAGTGTAAGCCAGGCAGCTTTTAACCAGGCAACAGCGATTTTTACGTACATTCACCTGTTTAGTGGTTGTTACATTTTCAGTACATTTTTCGTTGTTTTTTTTTTTTTTGCTTTTTTCACTTTTTCTTCATTTTAACCAGATTAAAATGTTTAAATTTAGTAATAAATAGTATAAAATACTATTGCAGAACACTTGTACTCATACCACACCTGTTCATATTTAATCGAGTACGACGAAATAGATAAGACTACCCCAACTGAAAAACTGCCAGTGTTGCTGCTGCTGTTGCTGCTTAGCCAGTCATCCAGCCCACTATTTCGAATAACATGAACTCCACCTAAGTACGATTTCCAATTGTGGTTTCCTCCATGTGGTGGCATTATTATGGCCATTTTCATACGCATCTATTAATGGGAACTCAATGTGAGTTTTTATTTCTTTCTTTTTTTTAACATTAAAAGGTGATTTCGTTCAACTCCATGCCATTGTGTACTTAAAAATTAAAAAAAAATATTACACAAATGTGGGGTTTCCAGTACAAAATTCATTTACACAGGTGTTATGCACTTGATTTGCTTTTTTGTTTTGTTTACACTTTTATTTTTTTTTTTATTGCTATAATTATAATTTTTTTCTATTTTTTAAGTTTATTGCTGTTTGTATGTTTAGTTTGTATTCATTAGATTCACGTTTTCTTATCTGTATTTAAGTTTTTTTCACGGCACTGCGTAACAATGAATTGTTTTTTTTTTAAGAAATGATAAAGGAAATAATTATTAAAAGAGTCATTAAATCATTTTTTTTTTGTAATAAAATATGCAATAAAACTAAGATATTTTGCACTTAATAG
Source organism: Pollenia labialis (assembly GCA_949318255.1). Classification (NCBI taxonomy): domain Eukaryota; kingdom Metazoa; phylum Arthropoda; class Insecta; order Diptera; family Polleniidae; genus Pollenia; species Pollenia labialis. The sequence goes on along the minus strand of OX439140.1, from coordinate 68,873,400 downwards.
CAAATAATTGAACAATCGCACTATGGGGCTAATTGTGATATCCAGGGAAACTTTTTATGTTTACATAAGAACATTTTTAAGTTTTTGAAATTTATTTTATTATATTAAAAATATTAAATTAAAATTTAATTTCATGAAGCTTTCCCTCAATATTTCAATTAATTTTTTGCTAAGGCCAAACTTTGGTTCTATTTTGCAAATCAAGTAATGGAGCATATTAATAAAGCTATGATATACATATGTAAGTATGAATATGAAATATTCACTAAACACAAAGAAATTTTCATTAGTTTTTTTTATGAATTAAATACATTGTTTGAAAAGTAATATTATTTAATTAAATTTTTTTAATTCCCTAAGCTAAACCCGCGAAGCTCCAGCAGAGTCTCTGGTGGGAATCGAATCCGCAAGGGCGGACCTGATAGACTAGCTCACTACCAGCTAGCCTGCCGGGGCATTGTGGTAATTGAATCACTTATTTATTTCCTTGAACAAAAACTAAACAAATTTATTTAATTAAATTAAAATTTTAATTGTTTTAAAAATATAATGCAATTAAAATATTAATTAAACAAATCAAAATCTTAACTGGGCCCAGATCGTCGCAGTCGTGATCGAGTGACTTTGATCGAAAATTCACTTTTTGAAATCGTCCCATTCGTTATCAAAAAACTTCTATCGAAATTTGAGATTATGTGATTCGATAATGAGCTTAGAGCTTTCGTTAAAACATTTAGTGGGTTTTTACAAATAATTTACACACTTTTTGGGAATGATTATAAGATTTTTCCAACAAATAGCTAAAAATTTAAGTATTAAACTTTTTTCAACAATAAGAAAAATAAATAATAACATTTATGGTTTCTTTTCTACAAAAAAAAATGTGCCCTTTTTTAAAAAAATTCAATTTGGTGTCTTTTTCTTAAAAATGTTGCTCCCAAAAAGGGTGGCTTGTTTTATTCTAAAAAACTCATGCTTTTCGGGAGCAAAATTTTTAAGAAACAGACGCCAAATTGCATTTAAAAAAAAAAAAAAACATTTTATTGCAGAAAAGAAAACACCATTAGTTTTGCAATTTTGATTCCTGACAGCTTTAACGATTTTTAATATAAAGTATACTTTGCTATTATGCCGCTGTTATCAATTTTATGGCTTGTTCGAATTATTAAAAATTTTTTTGAATTTTCGCTAGTGTTGTAATTTTTTTTTTTTTTTTTAATTATTGAAATTTTTTTTTAACCGATTTCAAATAAATTTTAGGGTTTGTTTCCAAGTTTGCAATTATTCGCGAATTTTAGCCATGTTCGCGATATCAGTGACTTTTTCTGTGAGTTGTCTAATTCTTTACAGCTTAAACAATTTTTAATAAATATTAGACTTTGATTTCATACGCTTGTTGGCTATTTTTGCGAATTTCTTGGCAAGCTCTTTTTGGCAAGCGCCAAAAACCGATAAGCTGAATTCGACTTATTTTATAGGGCACTATTAACACTGTTGATTTATATACAAGCATGCAAATCTATTACATTTTTTAAACAAAATTCGATTCGAAAGCTTTCGAATGCCGCAATCCCGTTTTTGATACGTGACGAAGTTTTATTCGATACGAAAGTTCATTCGAACATTTGTGCGACGATTTGGGCCCTGATTTTTTTTCGTTTTTAATAATATAATTAAAGCTTGCACATACAATTTGGTATTATTTATCAAAAATAATTTTAACACAGAAATATACAAACGAAGATTCTGATAGTGCATGGAACATATTCCTGGAAAATATTGAAGGAATAAGTCTATAAATTGTATTTTGACTTAAAATACACATTCAAAATAATATGAAAATGTATAAAATAATTTTAATTACATAAATATTTGTTAATTTTTTTATAAAACTCATACATAAGAATTAATTAACTATCTAATGTTTAAAAGTTTAAATTATCGAGAAAAAAGGAAGGTGGTGCTGTTTCAAGCCCTAACGAGCATCAGACATTGTTCGAGTTTTTCAGAAGTGAACTTGATTTTAACAAAAAGGCGGGAACGGTGAAATCGATGTAGGACCTGCAATATACAAATACCCTATGGATTAAATTCAAAATATCATTTGTTGAAAAAATCACAATTTAAAATTTGTGCAATTTTTTGTAATCAATATAATCAATATAATCAACAAAATCAACAAATTGTTTACTCGATTCTTCGATTCTTCCCAGCAAAAAATTTTAAAGATTTGAAAGAGGTTAAAGTCCATATGATGTATTCATAAAAATTAAATAAGTTTGAAATGTGTTTTTAGGCAAACTGTTCATACAAATTTTTCTTAATATGCACTTCAAATCCATTTTAATTTTTTATGAATACGGCAGTATGAATACAGTACATTGCTAACTGGATACTATAAAGTAAGGGAACGTTTAAACAATTGTTAAAGAATTAGTAACAGACAGAAATTATTGCTTCCAAGTGGCTCATCTCTAACAAAAATCATACCTTTTAATGCGCATTGGTAAGTGATTCCGTAAGATAGTCTCTTTTACAAAATTGCTTCTAGGTAAGCATTTCTGATTCTTTCTGTTTATGCAACATGGAAAAAATCAGGGAAAGAGATTCCTCCCAAGATCCCAATATTTAAAAACGTTAATGGCAATATATTTTTTTTTTCATACACATAAAGAAAAAAATCTTACAAAATTTATGGGGTTCCAGTTAATTTTAGTTAGAGTCATACTTAAAAATTTAAGTGCAAGTTGTCACAGAAAAAACTAAAAATTGTCTAATCAACAAATGTATACCAAATTCGTAGAATCAAGCAAACAATTTGTTGATTTTGCACTAAAAATTTAAAATTGTTGATATTTTTTTCAATAAATGATATTTAAATTAAAAAAATTATCAAAAAACTTTGCCGTTTGATTGATTGATTCAATTAAATATTGCTCAGGTTTAGACATTTCCCAACAACAATTCTACAAACTTAAATTATTTTATATTCAACATTTTTTATTTTTCGAATTTATTCTATGAGCTAAATTTAAATTATGTATTTTTATAAAGCTTTTTTGTAATAGTCATATTCCTTCAATTTTTCAGAAATGACTTATGACTATTACAAAAAAGCTTTATAAAAATACATAACTGAAATTTAGCTCATAGAATAAATTCGAAAAATAAAAAATGTTGAATATAATATAAAGTTACCTTCAGAAGGAAATAATTCCCAGTTTCTATTTGTTAAATTATTTTATTTTAAACGAAAAAAATGTAATTAAGATTTATTATTATTCAATTAATTTATTAATTAAAAAATTATTTCATTTATTTATTTTTAATTTTCTTTCAACAAAAAAAATAATTGCTTCAATTATCACATTTATTAAATTGAATTACTCTTCAAACACTTTTATTAATTGATATAAAATTACTGATAATTTTTTACTGCGATACTTAAAAGTATCGAAGGCTTTTACAAAGTAGGACTACTTTCGAAAACCAATCACAGAACTTCTTAAAAACATTTTTAAAAATATGCCCTTAATGGCGTATTTGACATAAAGCTTTTAAAATTGTTATTGCATTATAAAAACTTTTGTTTGGAAGTTAAGGCATAAAAAATATTTTTCGAAATAAAATTTTTTGGAATGAATTTAATCTAAATACTACCATGATTAAAGGTTTACAAGCATTACCTATTCCGAAAAGAAGTTTGTATGGGGACCATGATAAAATACACTAATTCACAAATTCTTAACTTTTTGCTATAACCTCAAAAATTAGATTTTTTCTATGATAAATCGGGGCTGCTGATCACGAATATGGCACTAATTTATTTTTCACAAGAAGCGTTTTCGAGATATACGCGAAAATCGTGTTTTTCTGCAGTTGTTTTAGGTATTTTGAAAAATCTCGAAAACTGTTGAACTGAATTGTACAAGATTTAACATTTTGCATAGATGTCTCTTTTATCTTTCAGAACATGTCAAAACTGTGTCGATCGAATAAATATTTACTGAGTTAGAGGACTTTAAACTTAAAAAAAGTGATTTTTTATGTTTTTTCAAAATTCACCATTTTAATTCGCTCCAGTAGGGTAATAAAAAAAGGTTTAAAATTTGTTTTTAACATGTATCTTAAATAATATTTTGTTTCAAACGTAGTTAGCGTTTAATTGTTACCGTCGGACAAAGAATTAAGAACTATCGGCATATTAAGTGAAAACATCCGAATTTGAATTTTCAAAAAATTTTTTTTTTAAGAATGCTACTGTAACACTGCGCAACAGTAAGTTTGCAGTCTTGCAAATTTTAACTTATTTGAGGTCGCTGATTTTAAATCGAATCTCCATTTTTCTCTATCATCTCTAGTTTTCCAGATATACCGTTATGTCCAAAATAAAGGCACTTTCACTACATATATTGGAATAACTTAAAAACGGTTGACCATATTCAGTAAAAGAAATCCGAAACTCGGCAACAATATTGTTTTTAAGTCGTGCTTATATTGTTTTTAAATATGCCCTGAAGTTTCAGAGATCTCATAGAATTTTTGAAAAATGAAAGCGATATCAGGCATAGTCAGAACTTGATTTCAACATAATTGGGGGATTCACAAGGTGTCATAAATTCATATGTCTTAAAATAATAACATGAAAAAATAAGACTGTTGTGAACAATCCCTCATAAATAAGTGTGCTATTTGGAATTTAAATCAGCTGATTTAAAACAAATATAAAAAAAAATAAATATTTTCCTACATTTTCCAGGTAAAATCCGGATGTTAGCTGGATAAAACTATACCATCAATGGCGACGGCTACAAAAACATAGCCGCTTGGCTCAGCCGTTCAGCGCAGGGCTCTTCTTATTAATTACGAAAGCACAATAAACATACCAAGCAAAGTTTTATTAATTTGAGACACTTTTTGTTTACAAAGCAACAATAATATTTTTAAATCATTGTAAAATGTTTGAACATTATGACAACACAACATGATAGCACAAGGTATACCCCAAATATTTTTCAACCAATATATAATCTGAGGATTTTTTTTTCTCAGATGATGATTTTTTTATTTTTAGAAATTATGATGTTACTTTAAGGTTGTTTGTACAGAATAACCATACAAAAAGCATGTTCATATTACAAATAAAGAAAAACACTCTGGATAAATCAAGTTTATTATGATAACTTTAAGTAAGAGTTGTACTCAAGAATTCAAGTACGAATAACACTATAACTGAGTACGTTAAACAATCCAAAATGTGATTACTTTCGAAAATCAATCCCGGAATTTCTTGAAATAAGTATAAAATTCTTAAATCAAGTAAAAAAAGATTGAACTTTTTGTTGTGATTAGCCGGTTACACATGTTTTGATTTTCTGTACACATTCAAAAAGGTCTGGCCTGACTCATGTGTACCACGAAGGGTTAAAATGTAAATTTGAACTCTTGCATCTCATTAGGTTTATATTTTTGGTTAAATTTGTGCATAAGATTTCTAAAGTAAAAACCATATTAGGCATCAGGTTGGTGTTTTGTCATTCTTTAAGGTGTAATACGGGGAAGTAATACTTTTTTTCTAATTCGGGATAAAAATCAACTTTATAATACTTGAATCAAGCGAATTGATTTAATTCAATATGTAGTAGTTTTACTTAAATCAATCTCATTTTCGGATTATTTCAAGTACGAAATCGAGATTGAATATAGATAATTTAAGTATTTTGCGATTGAAAATCCGTACTTGAATCAATCATTCTGCACTTGATTCATGAAAATCCGTACTCGCCGTACTATTAATACCTCTTCGGATTGATTTCTTCCCTCCATGAAGAAACTTATCTACTGGTGACAAACAATGCGTTTACCAAACGCCCCCGAGTGCCGAGCAACCAGCACACCCAAGTTGCAGTTTGATTGCATAAACCGGCAATATTATATACTCGCCATTCCGCTCCTTTTCTATTCTTCTTCAGCTGTTTAATAGCAACAACACCTGGCGATAGTCCTTCTTCAGGCCGAACTCTTCCACAAGTAGTGAAAAATCCGCCCTTTTGTGATTTTTTCAGGGTATCCCTTCCCGCGACTTAAGGTAGTAACCCACCACGGAGGCTTCTAGCAGTAGCCGTCCGGTGACATGCCACCGGGCGCTTCAGTTTCCCGCGGTACCAGATAGAATCTCTGGAGCCAAAAGGGCAGTTCCAAAATAAGCCAAGCTGATGTGTAGATGGCGTCATTTGCTTTGGTTAAAAATTGCAAGATTATATAACATATGTATGTATGTTTAATGTTTTAAGGCACCAGCCACGTTGTTTAGAATTTTATTTTTTGGAGTTGGTCTCCACGGCGTCAATTCTTGCTGATTTTCGTCATAAGTAAATGACCACCTGCACCTGATCGTGGAGGCCAATTAGCAGGTCCATTTCTCAAAATTAACTAATCGCATTTTGACAGTAAGTTTGAAAGCTTACCATTTAGTAAGTTGTCTTGGTCTTTATTAAATAACTTTTACAAAAAAAATTAGAGAAATAAAATTTTTACCCAGAGGCCAAATTACGGCATTCGATATCGATCGAAATTACTACACAATTTTAATACGAGCTTTGATCGAAAACATTATTTTACTTAATTTTAGTTTTTGTTGCTTATTAAACAATAGAATAAAAATAAGAAAAAATCCACTAAAAATCGCCAAAATTCCCCGTTTTAGAAACAATATCGCTTATCTGGCATCACCGATCCTACTGCCACCGCCATGATTTGGAAACTCTTGTTGCTTCTCTCTTAACGAGGAAGCATTAAGTGGGGAACAGAATAGTCGCTGCAGTACAACGTTACGAAAAGCGCTGCAAGCTGTAAAAATTAAAAACGGCAGTTTCAAAGTACTGTCAACAGAATACGTACTTGATGCAGTCGTTTCAGTTGAAGTTGAAGCGCAAAATTCAAAATTTTCAACTTTGCCACGGTACAGAGACTTCATACGTCTCAGCTAGTACTACAACTACTTTATTGTGTTCAGGCCTTTGGAATGCTTTAAAATTGTAGGTTTGGATCAGGTACAAGATACTGAGTGGCGAAAATCCCTTCAAACATGCCAGAAATTTAGAGATATTTTTAATGAGTTTGATTTAGCCGTTGATTTGTTATTGTTTTCAAAATTGTTTAAAAAAATTAATAAAAATGTCGTATATAATTTTTTGTTTAATATGTTTTTTTTATAAAACAATATTTCCCCCATTTCAAATATTTTTACACTCGTGTGCGTAAGACAAGACACATTTTTCACACTTTGTTTCATTTAAAATATAAAAAAAAACGGAATTAAACATTCTTTTGTAAAATAACATAAATTTGTCACATTTTAGCCGCCAATTTGCTTGTTGTTTTTTGAAACATTTTGTTTTTTCAAAAAAATTTTAAATTTATTTTTTATTTCAAATTGTTTCAATAGTTTAGCTTTTGGTTGATGCCAAAGACAACAACACCTGCTGGTAGCCACTCAAAAACGAGATTATTTAAAAACTGTCTACTAGTGGCGCAAACACAAATGCACTCTCTAAAAAGCGAGTGCCTTTGAAAATCCATTAGCATGCATTATCATGCTTACAAATTCACCAAAAAAAGCAAAAAGAAAAAGCTCAAAATCGCACACAAATCATTCGATTTTTAACAAGACTAGAATTATTGCAATCGAAAAAAAAATAAAGATGATAATGGTATAAAGATCAAGCTATGAAAAAATCTACTTACATAATTTGGAAATATATTTAGAAGAGAAGAGATCATTAAAGATCTGACGTTTACTCCTCACTCAAAAATAATAGCAAAAATAATTCAAATACTGATCCAATTTCTCAATTTTCTATACCTATAAATTATAAATTTTAACCGAGTTTGACTTAAAATTCTCAGTCGAATTAAAAGGTTGATTATTAGTTCATGTTTTCAATGTAGGATGTCAATTAAAGTTTCTTTGTGGAAAAAATTTCCCAAAGAAACACAAAAAAAATTTAGTTGACTCAAATCGTTGGATTTTGCAAATAACAATTTTGAATCGAATTTAGATTATTTATGATAGCCAGTATTCATCTGACACGCTAAGACCGAATAATCTATTTGATACCATGAAGTACCACTAACAGATACCCCAAGCAACAAGTGAAATGCGCATAGGATCAGCTTATCCCTTCACCAATAAATTTCGGTGTTTTTATCCAGAATAAAATTTGGGAATTAAGCACGACAAACAAAATCTTGGGAAGAAAAAATATTATATGGCAGCACTGGCAGGTGTTATGGCTCTTCGTGTAGTAAATAAATCTACTTATCCACGCATCCAAAGAGATGTATGTAAATGGGCCTCGTCGTTCATTACCCAGTAAAAACTTCGCCTACCTTTTTTAAATGCATAGCTTCTTTCACTCATAATTTAGTAGCTTTATACCATACAACTACTGTAACTACTTATTTTTCAGATGTATGTAGGTAAAATATAATGACTTACATTTAAATGCCTAAAGTTCATTGGTTCTTTCGGTAAGATTGGAAGTAGTATTTTTACTTTTTCCTGATTACTTAACACATTATTGTGTAGGCAAAGTTGTTACTGGGTACATTTTGCGTGAAAAGTTTTGAAAAAAATCAAAACAATTACAATAGTTTTTACTTAACTGCCTTTTAAGTTCACGCAAAAAAACGTGCAAAGGAGATTGTGGAGCTAACCCTGCGGCCACACGATCAAGTTGTTCTTGATAGTCTTTTACATATACTGCTTGTCAAAATTTACAAAAATTTAAAGCTGTGGCGTAGGCTGCACTTAATTTGTAAACAATTAACTTTCATGATGTTATCAAACAAACAATTTATAAAGACAAACATGTAATCAGCTGTTAAATTGAAAGAAAAATTTCCAAACAAATGGAAAGGTGAAATTGAAAGCAATCTCGTGGGCAGTTTAAAAAGTGTGAGTGTGTTAGTAAAAAAGTTAGAGTGCATTGCAAATTAAAAGGAATTGAAAGGCAAAACTTGACCGCGTGGCCACCAAGTAAGTCAAAATTACTGTATTAGGCGTTCATGAAGAGTAAGTATAACTCTTCATTTGTAGTTAACGTGTTTTCTGTATCTGTAAACTTCACAAATGTCAAAGAGAACCCATATTTACCGCCATTTAAAAAAATATAGCATCTTGCGTCACCTCTTAGTAGAAATTACAAACATAAAGACAAACTTATACACCTTTTCTATAACCGATCTTCTTCTTTTGAATTAAAGTGTAGGGTATCAAAATGACTGCATTAGGCAGTCTTAAATGCAGCTGTGAGCCATCAGTTTTTTTTTTGTTCTTCTCTTTCAACATTTGTTTTATTAAGCATTTTTTACAAAACTATTTAACATTTTTTCCCCAACATTTGTCTTCAACAACCATAAAAAAAACCAACCTGAAACCACCACCCACTGTTAAATGGTTCGTTTTATGACATTTTAAAAGGGGAAATTAACAAAATTCGTAATGAAATAAATTTTTGAAAAAAAAAACTATTTTATGCTTTTCGTTATTTATCTTAAGTTTTATTTGTTGTTTGACATTATTTATGTTTAATTAATGGTTAATTTAAATAATAGACATCGGAATCAAAGATTAATTTTAGACCTAAATTTTACAGCAATTTAATTAAAAAAAAAAATGCCACGAAAAATTGTTTTTTTTTGTCGAAAACAAAATCGAAATCATTAAAATCTAATTGGTGATTGGTAATTATTTTGCACCTGTTAAATGTTTTTTCTTTCATTGGTTTTTGTTGTTGTTTTAATAACGAATTTGTTTATTGTATCGAGTGTAGAGTGTGTGTGTGTAGCTTTTGTTGTTATTGTTGCAGTTTATAGTTTTAGATTATGATCACATGCGAATTTGTATTTTCGTCTATAGAAATGTATTGATTTGGTAGGCTTGAATTTTTTTTCAATATAATTCTTATGAACTTACTGGACAAAAAAATTTGTTGGCTAGGGTCAATATTGTTAGTTGGACATGAGGTTGGTAACGTGCACGCAGAAGTCTAAAAGAGGCTTCAAAATATTTAAGGGACAACATTTGAAAGAGTGCTATATTCGGTGCGATACGAACAGTACGTTTTACAATACCTTTCTTTAGATAGAAAAAATTTGTTTGTGTCACGCCCACTTCGAGAATCCCGCCCACATTTCGTCGGATGTTGTGTATTGATTGCACCAAGATAATTGTACTTGATTTCGAAACTTTATGTCTTGCCGTTCTCCAGATATACAGAAATCTATTATATCTATGGTATGTATGGTATCCCACCCCCACTTGATAAGTCAGCAATCTGTACCAAATTTGAAGAAATTTTCTCTTCCCGTCTTTAGATATAAATAAATCCATTTGTGCCAGGCCAACGTATCTCCAAAACAGACGGACATCATTAAATCACCTTCGGTACACATATGGACCCAAATCCAAACATTTTGGTTCTAATTTTGTAAAACACAACGCACGCCAAATTATTATATATATATATATAAATTCCTTTTGTTCCTATAAGGAGCATAGGGCCTCAACGATTATGTTCCATTCTTGTTTGTCTGTTGCTAAGATCTTCAGCTCGTTCCACGTTTTGTTGACTTTGGCTACTTCGATGTCTAGTTGTCGACGCCAGGTGTGGCTCGGCCGACCCTTCCTGCGGCTGCCTTGGGGATTCCAGTCTATTGCGTTTCTGGTGATGTCGGCTTGAGGTCTTCGCAGGGCATGTCCAATCCACCGCCATTTCCGTTTTCTGATTTCATACTCAATTGGTGTTTGTCCGCACTCGGCCCATAAGCGTTCGTTTGTGATGGTATTTGGCCAGAAAAGTTTAAGTATGCGACGGAGGCAACGGTTGATGAATACTTGTATGGCATTGGTATCGCATTGAGTTCCATTTGAGTTCCAAGACTCGCAGCCGTAGAGCGCAACTGATTTCACGCAGCTGTTAAAGATGTTGATTTTAGTACGCTTAGAGATATGGGGGGAATTCCACACATGGTGAAGTTGGCCATAAGCTTGCCTGGCCTTGTTTATGCGGTTCCCAATATCCTCTCTTGAGCCTCCACTTGTTGATATTATGCTACCCAGGTAGCAGAAGGATTGGACGTCTTCGATCTGTTGTTCTTGTAGTGTGAACTGTTGCATATTTGTTGTATTGATTCTCATGGCTTTGGTTTTGGGGATATTAATTCTAAGACCACACATTGCTGCTTCGGCTTCGATGTTGTTAAGTTTTGACTGCATATCGTCAAATCTATGTGAGAGCAAACAGATGTCATCTGCATAGTCTAAATCTTCGAGACGGCCGCTAAGGCGCCAGGTAATGCCCCTAGGTGTTGTTATGACTTTTTTCATGATGCTATCGATGACAACATTGAATAGTAGGGGGGATAGTGGGCAACCCTGCCGCGCACCTACTTTGATACTTATTGGGCAACTGATTACATCCTCGTGTAGTATGCGGCATTTAGCATTCTCATACAAAGCCCTGATTATCACAATAAGTTTTTCAGGTATTCCCTTGCAGCGAAGTGCGTTCCATATTGCAGCGTGATGTATTGTGTCGAACGCCTTTTCGAAATCGATGAATGTTAGATATAACGGAGATCGCCATTCGACTGATTGTTCCGTTATTATTCTAAGGCTATTAATATGGTCAATGCTAGATTTACTGGGACGGAAACCGGCTTGTTCGTTGCGAATATCGTTGGACAATGCGTCTGATAAACGTTTGTTTATTATATTAGCTATGACCTTGTTTGCCATGCTAAGAAGAGTTATGCCCCTCCAGTTCTTGCATTGTGTAAGGTCTCCTTTCTTTGGGATTTTAATTATTATACCCTCTTTAAGGTCGTCGCTAAGGTGATTGGTTTCCCAGAATTTGTCTATAATGGGGTGTATAAGTTGGGCGCATGTAGCTGGATCTGCCTTTAATAGTTCGGGCGATATGTTGTCGATTCCGGGTGCTTTATTGTTCTTAAGAATCTTAATTGCTGTCTCAATTTCGATTACGCTGGGCTTATTGATCGGTATGTCATGCCTTTCAGTATGTTGGATGCAAAGGCATGTTGGTTCAAAAGTGACCTGAGTGGTGTTAAGCATTTTTTCATAGTGTTCCACCCATATGTCCATTTGTCCTGTTTTCGATGTTATTATCTCTCCTTGGCTGTTTTTTAAGGGTTTGCTTGTGTTAAAACTCTTTCGTCCTAATTGCTTTGTTATTTTGTACAGATCGCGACTCCTGTGGGACTCGGAAGCTGCTTGGGCTTCTTTGGCGAGATCATCGACCCAGCGGCGTTTGTCTCGGCGAGCGCTTTTCTTGACCTCTTTGTCAATCAGTGTGTACGCCTCTTGCATTCTTCTTTTTTTGTTCCGAGTCTTAGCACTGTTGAGATACGCTTTACATGTTCTTCTGTTCGTTATTAAATCCCAGGTTTCATCTGAGATCCACTCCTTACGTTCCGAGATTCTGTATCCAAGGTTGTCTTTTGCAGCGTTTGTAAGACAGTTTCTTATGGCTGGCCAGTCAACATTACGGTTTTGAGCTTCCTCCAGGGATGACCGAATCTCATTTAAGTAGGCTGTATGGTATATGGGATTGTTCAGTTTTCGGACGTCAAATCTTCTTTGTACCACATTTTTCTTCTTAATTGCAGCGACTTTTAATCTTATTGTTCCAATGATCAAATGGTGGTCGCTGGAGCAATCCGCTCCCCTCATACTTCGGACGTCTAGTAGACAGTTGCGCCAGGTTTTGCTGATGGCAATGTGGTCAATTTGGTTTTGTGTTGTTTGGTCAGGGGATACCCACGTAACTTTGTGCACCTTTCTATGAGCGAATAATGTTCCTCCAATGGCGAGGTTGTTGGACAGGCACATTTCTACAAATAGTTGACCATTTTCAGACATTCGACCCAGTGCGTGTCGGCCCATGATGCTCTCCATGTTTGTGTTATCTGGTCCAAGCTGCGCATTAAAATCTCCCATTATTATAACTATGTCTCCTCGGTGTATCGACGATGTTACCCTTGAAAGGTTGCTATAGAAGTCCTCCTTCAGTGTGATATCTGATGTTTCTGTAGGGGCGTAGCATTGCACACATGTTATATTTCTAGCCCTTGTTCGGAATCTAGCTGTAATTATTCTGTCTGAATGTGGTTTCCAGTCAATTAAAGCATTCCTGGCGTCTTTCGAGAGCAGGAATCCAACACCACTTGATCGCGGTTGGTTTGATGGTTTTCCAGAGTAAATAAGGGCGAATCCGTCGGTTGTTGTAAATTCTGCGGATTCGGGCCATCTGGTTTCGCTCAGTCCCATAAAGAGCAGCTTGTAGTTGTTCATCTCTCTGCAGAGTTGGGCCAGTTTAGCAGGATCCAAAAGCGATCGTACATTCCATGATCCAAATCGTGTCCGTTGTTTGAAGCTAAAGGTCGTCATCAGGTTATTCAATCGGGATTCATTCATTTCGGTTTCAGTAATCATTGCGTTTAAGATGAGAAGCTGATTAGACTTCTGCATCCGATCCTGGATCTGGGGCTGCCAGCACGCCTCCAGGCAAGCAAGTTTAGGAGAACATTTCTGATGCCCCTTGGAGAGGGTTATACCGCCCATGGTCGGTCGTCAGAGCCTCGTCGGTTATCGGCAGAGTACACCACTTGCAGGTGAGGTTGACATTTGACTAGGAGAGGCTGTAAATTACGCATCACTATTCCATTAGTACTCCCCAAATTATTATAATGAAAGCAAAAACAAATTCATAAATATTTTGTAATTTTGTTGTTGCTTTGTACAGAAATTTATTTACCGTTTTAAAATTTTCAACGCCACAAGCAATGAGGCGTATGATATCTTAAAAACCAAAGTGAATTTCTGTTAGAGGCAACAACAAAATTACAAAATATTTATGAATTTGTTTTTGCTCTCAATGTAATTCTTTGTCGTTGCGTTGTGGTTTACAAAATTAGGGCCTTTATACACTTTGCCGCAATAGTTGTTGCTGATACACAGCTTGTCATTTGATTTCAAATCTCTACAATTTCGATCTTATGGCCCATAACGTACATATCGTTACTTTAAATCCAAAAGGCAATAAACGGCGAAAAATTGAATATCAAACTTTTGGTTAAATATCATATAATTAAACAAATTAAATCATAATCAGTCAAAAATTTGATGGGACGCTTAAATTTCTAAGGAGTCACATGAATTAATTGGCTACTTCTCAGAACGTTTATTTTGCAAATAATCTATGGAAACGGACTTAACTTATTAGGGAGCTCTTATAGCCCTTATGACCTTTAAATCAGTTTAACCAACATTCCATAAAGATGAAAATTAAAACAAAAACTCCCAAGGGAGCCCAAAGGAACCCAGTGGGTACCTTCAGACCGATGATTTTGAAAATAATCTATTAACATGGATTTTACTAAGCAAAAAGATCTCGGGCCCATTATGAATCCTGAATAATAAACGGAGATCTACCTTCGAAACAAAACTTAATTTATTTCGTTAAGAACTATTAGGACGCCCAATTTTTGTCTTTTGAGCCGGTATTAAGTGGATACCTCCTGGGATGACACATTTTAAATATATTTTCAAAAGTAAACCTTAATCAGCAGGGAACTTTTAAAAAAACTTTTACCACTGACAAAAGATTGACAATTTTAAATACATACTTCCTTACGAACTAAAATGGCACTACGACCTGTTGTTGGGCTTGGCCTGCTTAAGAACTTTTGTGCATTGTCTCCAGAACGATTTACCAAGGATTTGTAGGCCTTCTTTAACTTCATCTTTCTATCGGAATCTTGATCTTGTCCGTTGACGGCTTCCTTCCATAAAGATCTTCGAATTGCTAGAGTTTCCGCTTTCATTATATCGATGTGTGCCAGGCAGGGCAATCGTTGTATCTTCAGAATGATTTCTAAAAGTGAAAATGCTTTTCTTAAAGTTTAGGACATAATTTTAAAAATACACTATTAAATGCTAAACTTTACTAAGCACGGATGAACTCTTCTAAAAAGAGATTATAAATAAAATATTTAAAAAAGGGAACTATTTGGAGGGCCAATATTGGCTTTTAAGAGATCATCTCGAGGAACTTAAGCGATTAAGTTTATTATTAAGTCCGTACCTTTAAAGATGCTTATTTAAAGGTTAAGAGTTCCCAAAGCCTTAACCGCATCTGTTAAAAAAAACCTCTTATAGCAAATCCTCTAACAAAAACCTTAATAAACTTTATTATTTGAGGAACTTGCAGGGTAGTCCTGTGAGTCGTGGTTGTACACTTCGAAAACAAGTTAAGATTTAAATTCAAGTCGAAAATCATTAAAAAAAACAACAAGAATTTTTTATTATCAAGCACTTCTTAGTCGACTTTCACCAACGTTCGCTGACTTTTAATTCAAAACACAAACAATTTTTTTCATCTGTGGTTTTTATTTAATTTTATACGAGTTGATTAATTGCTTGATCTCTTTGCTATTAGCTTTTGTAATAAATTTTTTGCATAAAACCATAAAAAAATACTCAAAAATTACTGAATTTTTTATAAAATCTTGGTGCAAAAAACCCAAAAGCAAATTTAACTTTACAATCTGATAACTACCACCAGAATCAATTGCAGTTGTATGGATCTGAAAAAAATCTAAAACTAACAAAAAAAAAATCTTGAAAAACAAGTTTTTTTTTATTAAAAGCTTTTGATTATGGCACCTGTATGAAACCGAGTGAGCAGCAGTTTTCATACACAAATTGTGCGTATTTATTGTCATTTTATGCAAAAAATCTTACAAATAATGAACAAAATGTTGTTTGACACCTGGATTTGCATTTTATAACAATTAAAAGTAATTAAACATCATTATTTGTTAGATTTTTAAAAGAGTTTTTTATTTGGTTGGTAAATATAGTTTAAGGCTTTTTCTAGTCAATTTATTTGAAAGTTTTTATTAATATATCATCAATCAATGTTAGAGGTTAACTTAGTGTCTTAATGTATGTTTTAAAATGTTGAGAAACAGCCGATATATTTCACTTATTAAAACTTAAATTCAAACAAAATATTTCGTTTCTAAATAAAAAAAACTGCCATATTGTTACATGTCCTTAGAACAGCTTTTAATATTTAGATGTACCGCAAACGAAATTTCCCCACCAATAAAACACAAAAATCTTTAGTAGGCCCTTAACAACAAAATTTATCAAATCTACAATATTTTTGTTTAAATCTACACAAATTTTTTTACATAAACATATTTTATCATTTCTAAACATATCAGGACCAAATTTTACCTCAATATTTAATCGTATTTAACTGATTTTCTGAATGGGCTTTTAAGAAAGCGATTCTAAGTCGATCGGTTTACTTAAATTTGAGATGCTACAAACATCAGCACAAATGCATTATACCCACTGCAATATTGTGGTGTGGGTATAATAATGTGGAGCCGAGATTAAACAAAAATTTTATGATCCAATAGCCCAAAAAAAAATTTTTTTTTCCTATTTTTTGATAATCACACAGAAATTGGCAACGCTGGCTTGAAAGTGTAGTGCTCCTTAGAGCAAATCTGGCCTAAATTAACATTTTTTAACTTTCCAACTTATCAATTTTTAGAAATTTTTGAGAAAAAAGAAAAATTGTACATGATTCCAATAATGAGAAAGTCAGATAAATTTGGAATGTTTTTATTTTGCTATTCAATTACACTGATTGACAAAAAGGAACTTTTAATTTGTCACATGAACCTTTTTTGGTATATTTTACTTTATTTTGACTTCCTAAGGTGGAAAACAGAAGTAGAAAAAATTTGACACCCATAGTTTTTTTTGACAGGAATTTTTTATTTCATAAAAAATACTGATAATTTACATACAATTATACTTGAAAATATTGTATTGTACGGAATGTAACGGTTGATGATATGGTTTCATCTTTAAAAAGCAAAATAATTCAAGCATATGTTAAGAATAATAACAAATGTCATTTTGTACCTAAACAAAAATGGTTCAACTGGAAATGTTTACGTTTCCGGAAAAATATGTTGATAGCCCTAAAAAAATATAGAAGAATGCACACATCTATAAATAAAGTAAAATATTTTTCTGCAAGAACGAAATATTTAGATATCTGTCGTAAACTAAAGCTGGAATTTTATAATGAAAATTTGGAAAAACTTAACTCAGTTGGCTGCAGCAAAGCATGGTGGAATTTGTCAAACAATATAAAAACGCGCACCCAAATGTCGAGAGGTGATCTCAACTCTGAAGACTTTCTTACGCATTTTAGTAAAATGTTGCAAAACACAGATAATATAAATTCAATACATTGGTGTATGCCTTGTTATACAGATGCTTTTCTAGATTCTCCTATAGAGATATTTGAACTGACTACGGTACTAAGATCACTTAAGCTAAATAAGACACCAGGTAATGATGGAATAAGCTATGAATTTTATAAAAAAGCGCCATTTTGTTTTGTAACTGAGATTCTCACCGTTTTAAACCAAATATTCTTACATGAAGAAATACCAACAAGCTTCAAAACATCTATACTTATACCTCTTTTAAAGAAAGGCGACCCCAATTGCCCTACCAACTATAGGGGATTGTCACTTATTGATACGTTATGCAAAATTTTCAACAACATCCTCTTAAACCGGATATCGGATTGGATAGAGACCAGTGATGCCAACAGTAGGGAATTTTCCCTTTTTGTAGGGATTTTTTCGGAAAATTTAAAGCGTAGGGAAAAAAGGACAGATTTGTTATTTAAAGGCAAATGTAGGGAATTTTCAAAATATCTGATTTTCAATATTTAATTGTCTAAAATACGTTATATTCGACTTATTTTCATCTAAATATTAAAATTTTTCTTATGTTACAATAGCATTTAAGTACTAATGTATTTTTTTTAAATGAAACCCTATACATGAGTCCTAACAGCCTGGCAATTTATGTATTAAAACCAGTTTTCGTCGAATATTCGTCGAACCCCCTAATATATACATATGTAATTATGGGGCGACATTATTCGCATTTATAAAAAAAAACAAAAAAAAACAATCACCTCATCTAAGCTAAGAATAGTGCAAATATACAATTTTGAATTTTTAATGAAAACTTTTAAGGACAACGAAGGATTTCATTTTATAAGAAAATTTTGTTTATATTTTTCTTCGGGGGAACTGAAGAAAATATTTTTTTTAAATTTTACAGAGCCTTCTGTTTTATTTGGTACCAAGTTTGCTAAAAATTATTAGGTACTTATACATATTAAAAACAAATATTTAAAATAAGTATTCTTGAAAATTATTAAGCTCTTTTAAAAGGACAAAAGATGAGAAAATTAAAAATCAAATACGAAGTTTGACTATGTTTTGTCTCTAGGCTAAAGGATATATAGAGGCGTTTCTGCCAAAAAGAATAAAAGTAAATTTGTCACACATTGTTATTTTTGAAAATAAATTTTTATAAGTGTGTAAATGGCATTTACATATTTATTTTGGTTTTTTTTTCTTGTTGTTAATAAATAATTTCATAACGCCATTCATTAACTGAGACACGTTGGTCTGAAATCACACCTGTTTCAATGATTGAATTTCAATATTTTATTATAATCAAAAAGTAATTTCAATTTTTGGGAATACAAAATTTAAATTTCAAAAGATTTTGTTATTCGTGCTAAATTCCCAGTTTTTATTATTAATAAAAACACTTGAAATTTATTGTTGATGGGATAAGCTATTCCTATGCGCATTTCACTGGTTGCTTAGGCCAGATCATCAGGAAACTTCATCCATAAAGATTTTAGAAAAACTAAAGATATTAAACCAAGTAAAAATGTTAAACGTATAAGACTTATAGCAACAGTTCTACTTGTATAGGAATAGCTTATCCCATCAACAATAAATTTCAAGTGTTTTTATCAATAATAAAAACTGGGAATTTAGCACGAATAACAAAATCTTTTGAAATTTAAATTTTGTATTCCCAAAAATTGAAATTACTTTTTGATAATAAACAGGCGGGTGCACGGCCTAAAAAACACTTAATTGACAACATCTTTTGTAAGTTGTTGTTGTTTTTTATTTTGTTTTTCTTAACCTACTTACAACTACAATTAATGTTGAGAGAATTTCAACTAATTGTAGCGGGGAATGTAAGACGAGATGAACGCACTGTTTATTGTTGATGTTGTTTTGTTTGAGCTTTGATATTATTACAAGTAGAACTGTTGCTATAAGTCTTATACGTTTAACATTTTTACTTGGTTTAATATCTTTAGTTTTTCTAAAATCTTTATGGATGAAGTTTCCTGATGATCTGGCCTAAGCAACCAGTGAAATGCGCATAGGAATAGCTTATCCCATCAACAATAAATTTCAAGTGTTTTTATCAATAATAAAAACTGGGAATTTAGCACGAATAACAAAATCTTTTGAAATTTTATTATAATATTTACAAAATGTTTACAAAATATATATTTGTTTGCCTGTTGCTAAAAACAATAGATTTTTAACGTAGGGAAAAGTGTAGGGAAATTTTTTTTGTTTGTAGGGAAAAAAGGGATTTTTTGTTTAGACACGTAGGGATTTTCTTAAATTTCTCCTGGCATCACTGATAGAGACAAACAATATTTTAAATTAATATCAGGCGGGATTCAGAAAAAAATATTCTACGGTTGACAACGTTTTCAACCTTGTCAATATTGTACACCTAAATAAACTAAATGGCAACAACACGTATGCATTTTTCGTCGACTTCTCATGTGCATTTGATATGATTCCAAGGAATTCTCTTTTTTATAAATTATCTAGTATGGGGTTATCATCAAAAACTGTTCGAATCTTACAACGTTCATATGAAAACACAACAAGTCGAATATTTTATAAAAACACTTTTTCTGAACCTCTCAATATAGATATTGGCGTCAAACAAGGCTATATATTAAGTCCAATTTTGTTTGCCTTGTACCTTAACGATTTAGTGTTACCGGGTAGAATTAACATTGGGCACGTTCATAAGTCGTAACAGTTGTGTAACCGTTTAGTGTTTGTCTTAGAAACGCATAGTTGAGCACTTCCGCTCAACACAACAGTTGGGTATTTGAAGCCATTTAATCCATCATAAAATTTTTTGGCTACCTAAAGTCAACATGTTGTGGTCAACCTCAACAGCTGAAAATCAGATATAAATTCTGTATTATCCATACTTTTTAGCTAAACTAATAAATTTTATTATCACTTTTATTTTTTTTCAATTGTTTATATTTATCAGCTGTTAATTTTTTATTATACATATAATGCCATTTCTAAGACGAAAGTGTTCGGCTCAACAGTTGTCAACAGTTTTGTAGCAGTTGAGCTCAACAGCTACGTCTTATGAACGTGCCCAATGACAACATTTCTGTAAAAATCCTACTTTATGCTGATGATATCGTCATTTTATCTGACTCCCCAAATGTATTACAAAATATGATGGATACATTTCATTCATACTGTAAAATGTGGTTATTAAAAGTCAATTTGGCTAAATCTAAAATATTAGTGTTTCGCAATGGTACCAGAATCTCAAAGAAACTTAAATGGAATTTTGGAGATGATAATATCGAAATTGTTAATAGCTACAGATACTTAGGAATTGACATTACAATTTATCGTTTAAAAAACATTTAGAAAATAAATTATCTTCGGCAAAAATGGCTATATCATCTACGTGGTCAAATTATATAAACCATTCTCAAATTTCAAACAACAACAAACTCAAAGTTTTTAACGCTGCTTCACGTTCTATTATGTTTTACGGTGCTCAGATCTGGGGTTTTAAAAAATACGATGAAGTGGAAAATTTGCTCAGGTTCTTTACTAAAAAGATGCTGTATCTGCCAAATAATACACCAAACTATATGCTGTACCTAGAAACTGGTCTAAACTCTATGTTTCTTGATACGTTGAAGCTACATTTCGCCTATATTAACAAAGTACTAATTTTAGCGGAAAATATTCTATCAAAAAACACATACTGGGCAGAGGAGTGGGTGAGCATATGTGCTAAAATTCATTTTACACCCGATAACCCCGACATCCCCCTTTGTGTAAACTGGAAATCAATCTTACATCTATTAAAAACAAACGACTTAGATGATAAGATTTCTGATGCAAGAAGCTCTCAATTTCACGATTTATATCCTCAGTTAAATTACGGTTTGTTTCTTCTTTCTTCTTTACAATTATCATCACGTTCCACCAGTTTACTAATAAGAGCGAGAGGAGGATTATTGGATATAAACGGAAGAGCGTTCAGAAACTCTTCAGCAGGCATGTGTACACTATGTAACTTAGATGAGTCGGAAAATACACTTCACTTCATTGGAGTATGCCCTATGTACAAAGAGTTCAGGCTTAAATATTTTGGGAAAACTAATTTTAATCTAAATGAAGTTTTAAACATACTAAATGGATGTGTTTTTGATTATAACAGATTATGTAAATACTTGGAAGTTTGTTTAAAATATAGAAGATTGTTACTCAATGAATTCAGTTAGTCTCATTCAAAATATAAATAGTATTATACACTTAATTTCTTTTTAATGAATGAATTTAAAATCAGTTATGTATGTATATTAACGGAATTTCATTCCTTAAGTTAGCCACCATTTTCGCTTTAGTTTTTTGATCTACATCATCGTCAAATAGAGACAACATACATACTTCATCTGTCAAGTACCATAAATGCTGGCAAAACTTTTGCAACGTTGCTTTTGAAAGGAATTTGTCAATTTTTTCATAAGCTTTCAAAGCCTTCAAAAAACACATATCTTGGTAAGGTGCTTTTACAGCTAAAATACATTTTACCCAAGGTTTGACGTATGTTGTTGCGATGAAAAGGCAGATGAAGTATGTATGTTGTCTCTATTTGACGATGATGTAGATAAAAAACTAAAGCGAAAATGGTGGCTAACTTAAGGAATGAAATTCCGTTAGCAACAGGTAAACGCTACATCCCATCGAAAGAAGAACTTTGCGGCTCACTTTACGGTTAGTCTTGCATATACTAATAATAGATTTCATTTCTTTCAATAAATTCTTCAATATACAATTGATAACAGTTTTCCCTTTTTTATTTTTAGACAAAAATATAGATGACTTTATTTCATTTAAAAGCAAATCCTTATTTAATCGGCTTAAAATCGACGACAGTTTTCTAAGCGAATGTCCCACTACGTGGCAAACTAATGCATCATTTCAACAAAGTAAAGAGAAAGTTAATGCACTGAGAGCGGTTAATGATACTGCTGAAAGAGCGGTTAAGTTAGTAAAGGATTTTCATGGCTTAATTACAGCTGAAGAGGAGCAAAAGCAATATTTACTACGTTGTGTACAAGAACACAGACAGATGTATCCGGACTGTAATAAACGAACTTTAAAAAGAAAATTTAATGAATAAAGATAATAAAATCTAAAACTTTAAAATTAATATATATATACATATATATATTTTTTTGTCTACATTATATCACTTACCATGTCCAGATGGTCTTAGGCAGGAACTTAGGACTTGTGGCAGGGCAACTGTACAGTACCAGCACGGGGGGGGGGTTGTAGTGGGCGTGGTGAGAGGATTCAGAAAACACTGAATATTAGCATATTTTTAATAAATAAATGTGTATTACACAAGTAAAATTAAAAGATGGTCTTAAATTCCAAGATTATTCTATGGCTTTCACACTGGCCTTTATCTCAAACTTTGACTTCAAGTCGACACTGGTAAACGATATCCGATCACAATAATATTTCATATTACGGTTATTCGGATCAAAAGGAAAAAATTTGGAGGGTACTTATATCTGAATTCGAAAAAAAAAAATTCCCCATACAAGCTTGGGACAGTCTAATGTATATATTCTGCCAATCTGGCTTACAACATAAAGTTATGCCAAACATACATAAATTTTAATCTTAAATATTAAATATTGTTAATATGTATATTTGTATCTAATATGTTTATGTTTATTTTTATCTATTAAATAAATAAAAAAAAAAAAAAAATACTTGAAAATATGTTTTTTAAAACTAAAAGCTTTGATTTTCTGGAGTATTTGACCTGAGGCTGGTCTCTTGCAAGTGTCTACCAATAATCTGCCAACATTCGAGGACTCCATTTGCCCTGGTATCGTTTTTCCATGCTGGAAATATACTGATGGAACCTTTCGCATGTAACACTTTTTTAAATGAAAACATGATGCAATTAAACCGTACGTACAGTAGTATTAACGGAAAATAAGGTAAAATCATAAGTGGGTGTCACAACAAATTTATGCGTAACAGAAACAAATTAGTTTGTGTTTTGCATTGAGGGTTTATAGTAAAGTAATAATGAGCATACAGAATCAATGTGGCAAAAACCTTGTTGATCAGTGTTATTAACAAATTAACAAAAAATTTAATTTTTCAACCATAAAAGTTGTCATTAATTTAACAAAATGCTGGATGGAAAATCAAAAAGTTAAGATATGACGGCGAATAGTACGTCAAGCACAGGTACACGAGTGAATTCGCTTGAATGACAAGCATTTTGACCGTATACAGACCCCTTTACTGTTTATAATTCTTATACGCTTAACAGTTTTATTTGGTTTAATTTCTTTAGTTTTTCCAAATCTTTGGATGAAGTTTCCTGATGATCTGGCCTAAGCAACCAGTGAAATGCGCATAGGAATAGCTTATCCCATCAAAAATAAATATTAGTGTTTTTATCAAGAGTAAAAATTCGAAATTAAGCACGACAAACAAAACCTTGCTAAATCTTAAGAAACTTAATGTTTTCCTTTTATAATAAATTCTAGTCAACTTCAACTTAAAAATGTTCCCTCCTCATTTTCTAATTAAATTATTAAAACATAAAAAAAATCTTAACAGCAGGTCATTTATTTTAAAGTCTAAAAAGTCAATAAATGTCAAAACGTTTATCAACAAATATGTCACAATAAATGTTGACATACACACAGCCACATGTACAAAAATGCAGACTTGCTCCCATTCGTAATTCAAACATGGGAAGAATACTCGAGCTTATGAATCCCTTAAACGAAAATGGAATGACAACCGAAGAAGGGTGCAAACAAATTTTTAAGTACTTTGTTTTTTTCTTTTTTTTTGTCAACATGCTTTTTATTACATATAAAACGCTTCTAATTTGTCTTTAACCAAATTACACAACAAACATGTAACACCCAACAGCAGGGCGAGCAGGAATAAACAAACAGTCAGACACAAAAGGGACGACAACTCTAACAGATGAACAAAGAGATAGACAAAAATGTATTTTATAATAAAACAAATGTTCTAACAACTGTATTAATAAGGATATTAAGAATGAATACAGCAACAACAACAGCAACACCATCATATAATAACGGGCTTATGAGTGGAAGTGATACCACGGAACCAACCCCTTTGATATGGATTCTTTTACGTACCGAGAGATGAATATTAAAAGTGAATTTGAATAAGGGATGATTTTGTGAGACTAAATGACACAGTGGGTTTCAGCGGAAAATAAGTGGACGGTAATTTTGAACTTCGCAACTGAAATTAGAAGATTAAAAAAAAAAAGTTTGATTCTTACACTTATCAATCTAGTTAGATAAATGTGTTTTTTTTCGATCACTTTTGATGATTTGAAACTGATTTATCACTAGAGCGATTGAAAAGGATTCACATATGATTCATTTATTTGATCAAAAAGGAAGAAAAAAACATATCACAAATGATTCCTTGAGGTGATTTATCGCTAGAGTACCATTCACAAGAGAGTATCATCTATGATGATTGAAGCTGATTTCTTTATTTGTATATGTGACACCAACAACCCAGCGGTAACCCCCCGTTTCCACATGCATGTACAAATTCGAAAAACTCAATACACTCATACTTGTTAACTAACACCATAACATTTTTCGTACTTGCGGCTCAACTTGCAAGAGAATTTGCTTGCAAGTAAATTTTTGACACTTGTCACAAGTAAACTGACAAATGGAAAAACAGTGTTACCGTGGATGAGTTTTGTATCAATTAACTGGTACTTAGTAAAATAAAAGTTATGTTTATAGCTAATTTCTGTGTATTTAAAAATTGAGGCATAATTTCAGGAATTTAGAAAAAAAAATTGAAATCAAAATAATCTTTTTAGTAATTTTATGATATCGGAAACACTGCAATACTGTATTCACATATTTTTTAAAAAAAAAATATACATAACTTTTTATAAAGATTTCATAAAAATTAAATAAAGAAAAAATTATAAAGTTAATTAATTTATATCGTAGCTATGAGGAGATGTTTAGTTGATGCCGACATTTTAAAAATGAATTTGAACCACTCAAAAAATTTGTGTTTTTGTTTTTGTATTTCTCCTGATTTTCGTAATTAATACGTATACACTACTTGCAAGAAATTACTTGCATGTGGTAAATATTGGAAGGACCGCAAGAGGCAGGCCTTTTTGAAGGCCTCTATACTCATTTCTAAAAGATTCGCTTCGTATGATATCCCGCCTTCAGAATTATGCCTTCTAGAAGGCCTTCTAAAATATTCGCTACTCCCTTCTTTTAGAACGGAGAAAGAGAGTTTTTCATTTTATTTATTTTTAGAGACCTTCCTTACTCTTTTCTTTGGGAAGTGATCGAAGTTGTTATTAAAGAGAGTGTGTAAGAGCTTGCTCCCAATGACAACCTGTGTAAAAAATATATAAGTATGGAAAGCGGCAACGAGGGCTTGTGTCTACTAAATTAGGCCTTTTTAGGCCTCTTTACTCATTCTAGTTACTGCTGGGAACGCTTGATGAAAATCAAACCAATAAGAGTAAGTATGCACGAGCTTAACGTCAGTTATTTTGATAGTGTATGGTGCTCTTAAGAGGGAGGTAATGTGACAAAGGCTCCAAAACGTCAGTTGCAAAGAAATTGTTATTTAAATGCATTATACAATACATTCGTGAAGAATGTTAGAATATTATCTGTCTTAAAGAGTACCAAAATTTTATCGATGCGCACACAATAAGCAAAACTGTGCATGATGTTTGGAACTTAAATATATTGTAGCTTAAAATGGAAGAGTATATTGTCTTATGCAAAAAAGTTAATGTGAACTTGAAGTGCTCGTTAAACAAAAATTTTGTATGGATCACTTCTAGTTCACAATATTTTTTTGCACGTTAGTGTTTTAAATAATATTAAAGAAATTACTTCGTTTAAATTTGCAGTCGCTCGCTTGCACCGATCGACTTGTCGTGCTGAGAATTTTAAGTGGGGCGGAAACCAGTTGTTTTTCGTGTAAAATACAAGCGAGCGATAGCGGCCGATATCTTTCATTCTTTCTTTATTGATTGAATTACTATCACAACAAGAATAAATTTTATAAATTACAGTGATAGCAAGTAACATTTGTAATATTTACGTTGAGTCAATTAAATTTTAGAGATTAATATAAAATTTAGTCATAAAAATCATAAATAATTTCATCATAAAAATTAACATAATAATAAACATAATACAATTGACATTTAACATAGATTGAAAACAATTTTAAGAGTTCCTTTTTGAAAAGTAGTGCGTTGCCTTGTACTTGGATATATGATGGCAAGTCGTTCCAAAGACACGTTGCGTAATTGAAAAATTGTCTTGTAGACATTTTGTGACCTCAAGTTTCTTCCACGTGGTGATTGTGCAAAAATAATTTAGTTAAAAACTGTAACTGGTAACAATATGATGATATATTGTTATAAGTGACCTCGAGGCGATTAAAGTCAATGGAGTCGCAGTTCACAAATATTTCACAACCGTACAGTAAAACTGGTATTAAATACGTTTATGCCAAAAGCAATCTTTTTTCAAACGGCGTCGAAGATTACACAGCCCACAGGTTTTTCTAGTGAACTTTACCAGCTGATATATTAATATGGTTGGTCCAAGAAAGTTCGGCATTAAATATGATTCCAAAATTCGATGATGATTGAACAAAGTCGATTTTTGAGTTGTTAATATGCAGAAAAATTTTATCATTCAGCTTTTTTTTTTAATTTTTTGATATAAAAATACATTTTAATTTGTCAGCGTTTATACACAAGCCATTAATTAGTACATGCCCGTTTATGTATTTTATCCAAATCACTGTTAATACAGTCAGTACAGTTTTGAACATTTTACAATCTGTTACTTAAGTACAACTGTACGTGATCAGCATACATTGGTACAGCACAGTAATTCAGAGTCTTGGGAAATGTACATAAAGAAAAGCAATGTACCATCAATAGACCCCTGTGGCATTCCTCTATCAATATCCCCGGCTTTAAAAGTCATACCATTCAAAGTAACCACTTGTTAACGATTAAAAAGGTAAGAGAAAATAAATTTTTTAGCCGAATTAGAGAAATTCAAAATTTTTTGTGTTAAGTAAGTGAAATCTAGAGATCAGCAGTATCGAAAGCCTAACTGTGATCCAAAAGCACAATAAAAGATACCATGTTTTTAACCAGTTTAGATCAGATTTTTTCTTCTACATCGATTAGAACTGTAATGCAGCTTCTGCTCTGTCTAAAGTCAGACTGTCTATCCATGAGAAGATGTTGATCCTCTAAATACTCATTCATTTGCCCATACATTAGATTTTCCATAACTTTGGATAAAAACGGTAGAATTGAATATTGTCGGAAGTCACTGTTGTTCTTTGGAATGGGAATGATTTATCTACACACAGAAAAAAATCAAGTTAAAAACGTCGAAAACAAGGTTGATTTAAAATTGTTCGGTGGTGATTTTGCTTCATACGTGTTTCATGTTAATTCAACCTTATTTTATAATTACTTGCGAACAACATTTTTTTCTTTTAAAATAACTATAATTCATGTTAATTTAACATTGCAGTAAAGTTAGAGCAAAATGTCATTTATATTGAAATAACAATTCGAATCACGTTGAATGAAAGTTATTTCATGTTGAAACAACGTGAATTTCATGTAGAAACTAATTGGTGTGTAGAAGCTTCAGAGACAACATATTTATTTAAGAATAATTCAAAACACTTACCCCTGTAACACATGTTTCACTTATTTTGTAGTCTCCTTTGTTAACAGATCAATCAGCAGAATGGCCCAATATGGTTTTCGTCATCATTCTACTTTGAAAACTTGATGAACTATTTAACAAAATAATTTTAATTAAAAGAATACGGGAATTGTCTTCTTTTATAACATATTTTAGGAATGAAAATAAAAAAATTTAAATACTTAACTATGTATGCATGTTAATTTAACAAGACAAACTTTTGATTTTAATATAAAACAGGTTTTTATGGATTCAATATTGAATCCATATTTATTTATATTTTAATATTTTTTGTTTATTTTTTTTAACAGTGAATAATATTTAATTAAAGTGATTAAAGATTATTTTAATATTTTTCATTTAAAATTAGTATGAAATAACGATATATTTAAATAAAGGGCATACGTTTGCAGAAATTTACTATGATTCGCAATCAACATTTTTCCATGTTAATTTTACATTGGTATTTTTTTCTGTGTGTAGGGCCAGGCAGTAAATATTGGCCGGTTACGTAAATTAAAGGTATTTGCGTGATCTTATTATTGTTAGAAACCTCGTTTGGTTACAGTTTTGTACAGCTATTGGGATTAATAAGAGTTGGAGTTTTATATTGGAGAGTTACACAGTTTTTTATTAAGCCGTTACGAAACTGCCCTTCTTAAACCACTGTGCTTGTAGTTTAAAAAGCCAAATCCATTTAATAGTTATGTACTCGAATTTGAAACAAATAAAGTCAAGAGGTTTTGAATATAAAGTAGAATAAACAAAAAAAAGTACTATTATTGATGAGGCATGCAACATAATTAGAACAAACAAGAAAGATGTAGCACACAAACATAAATGCAATGATGACAAATGTTAGAGTTTTACCCGAACACTGAGTTTAATAAACGTAACAAAATAGTGCTAAATATCCTTTATATTCTTTTATCCTGCTGTTAAATTTTGTACGCACACACAGAAAAGATGGAAAACAAAGAGAGAAAAACAAACATTTGTTTTTTAGAATGGGATTTTTATGTCATCATTATTGAGTGTGTTGTGTCTGTATATTTTTGTGCTAAAATTATGCAAATTAGTTTTTTGGGAACAGTGGGCCTAAGGGAGATACAATTGTTGATGAAGCACAACAAATATTGCACACTATAATAAGACTTGAAGTTATAATTAGGCATGATTTTCTTTAATTTGTTGCAGATTTCAAACTAGAATTTGCCATTAGAAAAGTACTATTTTCTAAAAGTACCCATCATATCTGGCGGAAACCTATTTCAACGGACACACCGAAGGGCGGACATCGTTCCATCAACTTCGCTACGCATAAGGGCCCAGAATATAAATACTTTATAGGGTCTGACATAAAATATTGCAGAGATTTCAAATGGAATAACAAACTTATAATACCCTTTCCATCTGTGGTGAGAAGTTTAAAAGATTATCTCAAAAGGCAAAAGTAATCCTTAAAAAAAGGGAACCATTTTAACAAAAGGGCATTTTTTAAGATATAGTAGCGAAATATAATTTTTACTTAAAAGTACTTTCTAAAAAAGAATTTTATATCAAAATCTATCATTTTAAAAAATAAACACCAAACAAATAAAGGACCATTTTATGAAAGTACCTGCTTTAAAATATTACATATCTAACATAAAGTACCTTTTTAAAGCATTTTTAGCATATTTGAACAATAAACTACAACAAGCACTTTGTCACAAAAAGTAGCATTTTAAAGAAAACTACTTAAAAAATTTAAAAAAATATTTTTTTATGTTTTAAGATAAATAACTTTCTAGCTAAAAGTTATATTCTAAAAAAATAGTAATTTTCGAACAGAAAGTAAATTTTTTTAAACCAATAGTATCATTTCAGCCGAAAATTCACTGAAAAAGTACCTTTTATAGTGATTTTCTCTAAACTACCCCCCGTAATCTATTCATTCAGATTGTACTCCTTTTATGTAAATGGTGTATTTTTTTTAAATTGTTGTTGTTACAAACTGCTCAGTAATAAAACAAAAATAATAAAATGTTGTCAGTTGTTGGTTACGTTGAAATGCTTTTAATTCATTAAATTGATGACAATTTGCTTAATTTGTTTTTATACATATTTTTTCTGCTCGTTCTTGAATCACTCGTCCAACTGACGATCTCAAAGTCTCAGTGGCACATGTTCAATTTGTTTTGTTGCTATTTTGTTTCTACCTTTAATAACTAGTTGTAAAGAGGGTATACTAAGTTTGTCTTGCCATGTGAAACTTTTTTAATATTCATCTCAGACTTTAGAAAGTATATATAATCTGGGTCCTTGAGTAATTTTAAGCCAAATTAGCCATGTCCGTCTGTCTGTCTGTTTGTGTTAAAAAGACGCTTACTTTTGAAAAACTCAAAAGAAAAGAACAATGTTGGTGTCAAATTCGTTCTAGTTCTCAAAAGCAGTTTCAATTTGCAATCCACCACAATCGGTTTAGTAATAGAAGAGTTACTAATCCAAATTTGCACCCAACACCCTAAAAAAGATATTTCTGTTGTTGGCGAAATGTACCATTGTGATTAAATTATGCAAAAACTCGTTCTATATGACTAGATATACATATATATACAGGGCTGCCAGATAAATTTGTGAGGAAATCGGCAATTTCCTGAGAAAAAATAAAAAAAGTCTTACATGTTTCAAAAATCGTCAAAAAAAATCGGACAACTTAATTTTGTTTTTTTAACCATTTTTGTTGGATTTTTATAAAAAAAAACATTCAAACAAAATATATGTAATTATTTCATACCCAGCCAGCATTTTCAATCGTGTAAGAGATACTGGGAGTCTCAAGATGAGCGTCTTTGACTGTCGATGGCCGCGTTTTTAATCGTAGAAAATTCTGCACACGGGAAAAACTGTAACACGACTGAGATTATTCCATAGTACATCTAATGATACTTCTTCAATCGTTGTGGGAATCGTTTAAGACTTGGGTAAAGATTATCTAAAGAGTCTTTCATGTCAAAAATCGTATCAGACTCATGTAGATATTATCTTGCAACTCGTGAAATGTTCGCCGTATAATTATTGAAAATATGATTTATACAGAGAGTCGTCAAAGGTTCATTCGATGATGGTTTGTCGAAAGATAACCAAAGTGTTAAATTGTTGTTTTTGAATTCTGCAAATAATCATTTAAAGATTTTCTTAAGACTTGCATATTACAACCGTACCTAAACACAAGCGGCACGCGTTTTTTAGTTTTTTTTGAATAGAGCGGTCTCAACGCTTTCCAATTGGAAAAACCGGCTGGTTTAATAATGAATTTTGCCACTATTGTTAATTTATAATGGCAATTTAGCTAGTTTTTGGTCAATTTACCGTTTGTATCTCTTTTTTTTATATATAATTTGTGGGTTTTATTAAACAAGAATGATATCACTACCGTTCGTGACACAACGCTAACACTCTTGCGTATTTAAAGCATTTCAGCGTCAAAGTTAAGCGAAAGATAACGTCCCCATTCCCATCTTGTTAAGGTACGGCTGTTAAACATTCTAAGATTAAAAAACGAACGTGTTAGAAAATGTTATGTTTTATTTCGACTTTGGAGACTAAAAAAAATCGTACATTTTTACAAAAAAAATCAGCAAATCGGAACTTTGCTAATTTCGGCAGCCCTGTATATATTTACCATAGAGCCCATATAAAGTCCACTCTCGGAGATCACTTTTGTAAGCCTTAACCCTTAATGAACTATACCATTTTAAAATCTTCGTATGTTATAATTCCATAATACTCGAAACTTCACTGCCAAATATAAAGCCCACTATCGGAAACCCGTTTAGTTCGCCTTAAACTGCAACGAATAATGTTATTGAAGTGAAACGTAACCGCAACGCCTAAAATTACATTGAAAGCAAAAATAAAATAAAAAATGTGTCATTATTTTGCTGTTGTTTTCCACAGAAATTCATATTGAATTTTTAAATTTCAAACGCTGCATATCTTGTGGCGTTGAATATTTTAAGACGCAGTATGAATTTCTATAGAAAGCAACAACAATATTATGACGAATTTTTGACATTGTTTTTGCTTTTAATGTAATTTTTGGCGTTGCGGTTGCGTTTTACAGAATTAGGGCCGTTGTCTGTTATAGTTTAAAAAGACAAGAAATCGCACAATTAAATTTTGTGCAAATTGGTCTATAAATTACTATTAGCTCCTTGAAATGCGCTCTCTTTAAATATTCTATATTAAGTCTTGGTGGAGGGTATAAAAGATTCGGCTTAGCCTAATATACCAATATTGGTTGTGGTTTTTTTTAACATTTGCGACATATAATTTTTTTTATATTCACATTTGTTTACTTATTTTGTTTTTTTTTTTTTGTTTTAGTTCAGTTAGATTCATCGTTTGACTAGAGTTTTTGCAGCGAAAAATATATTTTTGAATTATTTATGAGTTTTTAATTGTGAGGCGTCGTTTAACGCCTGCCGTTTTGTATGTGTCTTAGCTGTTAAGTGGCCCCTGTGTGTCATTTACACTTGATTTTTCTTTTTTCAAGTCTCAGAGTTTTATGCTGGCGAAATGAACTTGCATAGTACTTTGAATGGATTTGGGCAAGTGCACAGTTGAATTTAATGGCCAAGATGTGTATGAATTAATTGACATTATTTTTAAATTGTATTTATATTTATCAACGGGTTTGAGACAGGCTGCCTAATTTGTGTAAGTGTTTTGAATTTATCTTATTTATGTAAAATTTTTATTCGAAATTTAGTTTTAAAATTATTTAAGCGTTGTAAACGGCAATAAATACAATAAATAATTCAATGAAAATTGCCTGGAAATTAATTTAAATAAAGAAACCATTAAAAACATACCATTTTTATAAGAAATTCAAGTCAAACGATACTTTAAAAAACAATAAATTTTTTGTAAAAAAAGTAATTTTTTTTTTGTTAAAATCTACATTAAAAAAAACGAAATTATTTTGTTAAAAAAAAAAAAATTTTGTGACAAAAAAATATTGGTTAAATAATTTTTTTTTAAAAGGAACTAGTTGTTAAAACTGACCCTGCCAAGCAGAAAGAAAAACTTTAATGTAAGCCCTAACGTCAGTACCATATGCTTGGCAATTCTTAGCTTCTTAGCTGAAATGTACAATAATACGATTTCGTCACACCTTTTTTTCTCTCAATTCTCCGCCCGTAGTCCAAAAATCTTAGATCCGTTACTAGCATAATATCTCTAACTTTTCTCAAGTCTTTGGGAAAAGGTTTCCTAATTATCTGGCCTAAGCAACCAGTAAAATGCACATAGGAACTAGCTTATCCTCCAACAATAAATTTCAGTGTATTTATCAAGAATGAAAATTGGGAATTCAGCACAACAAAATTGGTGAAAATTATTATTTTTTGGGAAAATTTCAAATAACGATGAAGTCGTATGGGATGTAAAATTTTTGTTTCGTAATACTTGTCATTTTCACGCCATCAAACTTTTACACATTACTTTAGTTTTTGACATGTTTTAATACAAAGAATAGTAGTGTAAAAATTACTTTAAGCGGTGATTGTAATTAAATTCGAAGTGCGTGCCTTAATTAAGCACTTAAGATTTTTCGTGCGGGTAAATTTTTAAATATGTACATATTAATAAAAAAGTTTTCTATTGTGTCTTAATAGTTGTATTTGCTATAATTTTATGATTGTTATAAATTTTCAAAAGATTTTGTTATTCGTGCTTAATTCCCAGTTTTTATTATTGATAAAAACACTTGAAATTTATTGTTGATGGGATAAGCCATTCCTATGCGCATTTCACTGGTTGCTTAGGCCAGATCATCAGGAAACTTCATCCATAAAGATTTTAGAAAAACTAAAGATATTAAGCCAAATAAAACTGTTAAACGTATAAGAATTATACTTGTAGTAATATCAAAGTTTAAACAAAACAACATCAACAATAAACAGTGCGTTCATCTCATCTTACATTCCCCGCTAAAATTAGTTGAAATTCTCTCAACATTAATTGTAGTTGTAAGTAGGTTAAGAAAAACAAAATAAAAACAACAACAACTTACAAAAGATGTTGTCAATTAAGAATTAAGCACGAATAACAAAATCTTTTGAAAAAAAAGGAAAAAAAATACATTTTTTTAATGAAGTACTTTTTTTTGATAAAATTTACTTGTTGTCAAATGAATTTTTTTTGTGAATAAGGACTTTTGATAACAGCACTTTTTAGAACAAATCAAATTTTACTCTTAAAAATTATTCCAAAATTTTCAATTTTAGCAAAAAAAAACTATTTCTGCTCTCCATGTTGATGTCTATAATCAAAATCTATCAATTAAGTTGTCAATCTGCCGTTGTGAGTTGGCGGAAAAAAATTAACTTTTTAAAGTACCCAAATGACATTATGTTTACATTTGTCTTTCGATGTCAAATGATCTAAACAACAGCTACGACTAGTAATCAATTATTTGACGGCAATGGCAACAGCAACAACAACAACAACGACTTTAAAAGCAACTAAAGCACCATCTCAAGCGTCATCAACAATGGAAACCGAAAATAAAATAAAAAACCCAAATGTCCATACACTTAGTGCAACGCACGTGCAACAAAAATTTGTAACGGCATCAACATCAGCAACACAATCAACTGTTTTATTTATTTATTTTGTTTTTTTTTTGTTATTTGTCTGCAAACGAGGCAGCAACAATTGCAAAAATAAAAAACAACAACAAAAGAAAACATATGGCAACAGCAGTTGCAAATAAATGTCGTTGCACTCATTAGTTGTTTGTGCTTTTATTAATGTTTTTTTTTTATTTAATTCTTTTTTGTTTTTATAATATTAAAATAAAATGTGGAAATAAAAAACAAAATGCTTGATATGTTAAAAGAGCTTTGAACTGTTTCTTTATTTGCAGCAACATAAAAAGATAAATAAAAAATATAAGAAACTGTAAAAAAATACTAAATAAAACTAATTCTTTTATGCAAAGTGCATACAAATGTTGCTGTTATATATCACGAAATATCAACTGTAAATATATGTATGTATGTTGGTGGACCAATTGATAATGTGGTAGAAATAATAAGATACATATCATAGTACTATGGTACTATTTTCAGTACTTCTTCCTTTCAAAAGTACCACGGTACCCCACGTCCGTTTTAGTACTTTTTTGTTTGTTCTCTAGAAATTTAGCGTTAATTTTTTTTTAACATTGAGTCGTCAACTCCGACTCCAACCGCTGAAATTCCAATTCCCACTCCTAATTTAACCTTAATGCTAAATGTTTATGAAACTGGTCCTAATTTCACTTTAAAACCTTTTTTTAATGTAGTACCTTTTAAATGGTTAAATATAGCAAGAAAAGGATTCAGTAAAAATTACGAATCAATATTTTTAATAGTGCATTTCAAATTTCGAAATATTTTTATTTTAGAAATTATAAGAATATTTTTTTAAATTTTTTTATGTCGAAAAATTTTGGAGTTGGAGTCTCGAATTTTTTGTACTACGACTCCGGCCCCGCTACAAAAACCTTAACATTCACTCAACAGCCCTGTTTACAAAATTTCCTACACAAAATGTATTATAATCAAAAGGTAATGGCAACACTGCTTGTTGGTAAATTTAAGATATACTCAGCAGAATTTTGCTGTTGAAATTTAGCCAGCTCGGTCCATAAATGGCTGAGATATGAGCAAAAAAAATGTTTTAAAAAGTACCAAAATGTTGAAAAAACTACTCTTTTGCTTGGTGGTCAGTACCATCTAAATATTTAAATTTTCCATCACCGATACATATTCATTATACAGATCCAGCTCTAGTTTGGTCATTGTTACCGTTTTCCCTATGTATTTATAACAGCAAAACAATTTTAAGAAATCCTAAGAAAAAAATCTGATCATTGTTAGTCTATACTGGCGTGAAACAGCAGCAAAAAGGGGGGAAAATTAAAAAACTCCGAAAATAGTTTTTACACAAAATTTTGTTTATAATGAAATGCTTAACTACGCATAAGCTGGATCTAACTAAATTATTTTTTAATTTTTTTAAAAATTTAAGTACGTAAATGCAGCCAAGACCTTAAGATGTCTGAGACATCGGTTGACTAGAGCCCTACGAGACTGCAACTTGTATCCCACGGAGGACTTCTAGGGATCACGATGTGTATATATCGAATAGTAAAAAATAGCGGAGGGATGATCTTTAAAAAAGCACTGATGTAGGCTGATTTTTTTCCGGTAAGACATGCTAAAATTAAGCCGTGTGCTCTGTTGCTATTCAACAGAACATATTTTGCACTGAATTTAGGATATGTCCAGCTCTGGTTCTGTTAATTAAATACCATAATTAATGCCCATCATTTGATTGTGGCAGGCATCCGACTAAAAATTGCTGTCGCCAAGAAGAATATTGTGCAGTTCCAAAGAAGATTTAACATAAACCGACTTCAAAACCCTGTTGTATCGTCAAATTTTAAAAATGCATAATATGGTTGTCGGTGACAATAATATGGTTAAATTAAACATAATATGTTAAAAATTTCCTTTAAACATAGTTTTGTTGGAGGTGACCATATTTAAACATGTTCTCTCTGGGTGTAGCAAGGAGACACACAAAAGCATGTATTAATGCAGCTTAGGAATACCAAAGCAGTTCT
The DNA here is from genome assembly GCA_949318255.1 of Pollenia labialis. Classification (NCBI taxonomy): domain Eukaryota; kingdom Metazoa; phylum Arthropoda; class Insecta; order Diptera; family Polleniidae; genus Pollenia; species Pollenia labialis. The sequence continues at coordinate 68,836,596 of OX439140.1, read as the reverse complement.
GCAGTTGAAGTATATTTTGCAGACAAACTCGCTAGAGAAGTCCAAATTTTAGCTAAAATACAGCGTAATGGAGATCTCTACAAACTAAAAAAAAAGAAACTAATTAACTAAAAAATGATAATGGAGAACTTATAAAGGCAAAAGGTGGAGCTATCGGCAAATTACTACTCTAATTTGCAGGCACAGTATGACACCTTAAATCACATAAAGAGAGGTCCGACAGCGTCCTACCACGTACGAAATCAATCAGTGCTTTGAAGAGTTAAAATTCTCCTGGTTTTGCCAGCATAGCACCAGAGCTGCTGAAAGCAGACCCACCCACATAAGAGCGCAACTAATTATGCCGCTAATAACAAGAGTTTGGTCTAGTGAAGAGTTGCCTTCGGGTAATTTTGGAGCAGTTAGTTGAATAGCAGTCACCACTATACCCCGTATTTATCGATTTTAAGAAGGCATTTGATACACTCCCACATGAAGTTAGTTGGTCTTCCCTTGTATGCAAACAAGTTCCTAGGAAACTAAGATTGTAAATTCAAAACCAAGGTGTTGCGCATTAATTCGGCTATAGCACAAAAATTCAGAGTTTAGAAAAGAATCATTGAGGATGAGAGTACTTTTTGCTATTTAGGTAGTATTTTAACGGACTCTGGAGTTTCAAGTAGGGATAGAACAAATATAATTAAAGCTGCTAAGAAGGCCTTTGGTCGCCTTGGCAACGTGTGAAAACCAACAAAACTATCTCGACATGTTAAGATTAAACTATTAAATTCAAACATAAAGTCAGTTATGCTATATGGATGGGACCCCTGGAGTGCGGCCCCTCGCGCAATTGGCTCAATGGAAGGAAGTCTTTGTTAATAGATGTTTGAAGAATACTTAAAACTTTTGGCCGAATACCATCCCCAACTCCACACTACGGGCAATCTATCTTTAACATTTTTTCCCGATAAACAGAGTAACATTTATCTCAAAACATTTCGTTCTTAAATAAACATACGTAACTTCATTTAGGAAACAAATTTCTTAGTTAAATTTTGTTTAAAATTGCTTATCAAAAAACTTCTCAAACCACTCACTTTCGAAACCAATATGCTCATGTCGAGATGTGTGCACACATGTATGAATACAATCTGAACACACAAGATGGATAATGTCTGACATTTGTTGCTGTTGATCATGTTGATGCAGATGATGTTTGATGACGATGATGATGTCGATCATTCGCAAAACTATCAACTCGAATGTGTTTGTTCTTGCTGTAGACTGTAGTTGTTTAAGTATGCAAAAATTAAAAACTAAATAAAATTAACAAGTAAGAGTGCTATATTCGACTATACCGAATCTTGTATACCCTTCACCATGGTGCGATGAGAGCGGAAAGTTATATTAATTCTTTAGATACAAATAAATCTATTTTGTGCCACCCCCAGCCCCCACCCACATTTTGTCGGATATTGTGTATTGATAACCAAGATTCCTTTACGTAATTTAAAAGCTTTGGCTCCTGCCATTATCCAGAAATACGGAAATCTTTAATGACTTTGAACGGGAGGTGCCACACCCACTTCTCCAATCACGCCCAAATTTTTTAAAAGGTTGTGTATTTATAATCCTGCTATGTGTATCAAATTTGGACAATATTTTTCTTACCGTTCCTTAGATATAAGAAACCATTTAATGCCAAGCCCACTTTACTAATACCGCCCCAAATTGTGGGGTGCTGTATATTGATAACCAAGGTGTTTTTTTTTTGACTTGGAAACTTTGCATCTTTTCCTTCTTCAGATCTACAGATAAAAAGAAAAAAACACAACTCCAAGGGATTTAAAAGTAAAATTAGAGGCAGTCGTGGTTTTTTTCTCATAACTGAGTAATTTATGAACCGATTTGGCTGAATTTCAATACAAACATTTAAATGAGCATATCTGACATAAATATGTGCATAACAACCATGTCCCAATCATATCTGCGATCTTCGGAATTGAACTTCTCTTCTCATGTGGAAGTTACAAATTGAATAACAAACTTAAATCTACCCTTTTACCTTTGGGGAAGGGTATAAAAACAAAGAAACATGTGTTGTGTGAATAATATGAATAACGAGGCTGGTTGATAATTGTTGTTGTTGTTGATTTTCTGCTACTGATGATCACGCTTTTGCTTAGTTGTTGTCATGCTGCTGTTGCTTTTTAGTAATTTAAGTTATTGTTGTTGGGTTTGTTGTTGTTGATCACTATCTCTTTGAAACCAAGTTCATTTACTGCTGGTGCTCGCTTTGTCTGATTGCTGTCCGTCCGTCTTTCAAGACATTGTAATGTTATTATTAATAGACATTTTTGTGTCTCTTCGTCAATCTGTTTGCTCTGTAGTAGTTGAGTTTGATAGTTTAGTTTTTTCTTTTTTGTCCGACTGACATTTTCATATAAAACATCAGTCAGTCTGATTCATGCATGCCTGCATTCATGTAGAGATGTTGTTAATGCCAAATTGTGACAGCTGCGACAATCAGCAATTGTTGCTGTCGTTGTTAAACAACTTTTCCCCGTCTTCATATTTTTCTTTTTCATTTGCACTCTCAGTCTGACAACAATTGCAAATACCTCATCTATTTTTGCGATCTATTTCTGCGAATCTTAATTTGTTCTGCTTTCAATGAGCGCATGAGGTAGAAGTTTTGTTTTAAGATTTTTAGTTGAAATAATTAACAAAAAACTAAATGTTGCTGCATCATTAAAAGCCACCTAAAGTTGTTGTGCTGTCATTTAGTAGCAGTCAGTTTTAGTCAATTACTCAAGAGGTATTTGGATATTCAACGAAAAACAATTGTTGCGGTTGTAATTGCTCTCAAACAGAGCGAGACAATGGATTTAGGTTTAGCCTGCAGTCGTCACACGTCGATTGATGTTAGGTGATAATGTTGTAGAATATCATTTATCTTAGTCAAATTAAGATTAAATTATAACTTTGTTTTGATGATGGGTGCTGTGTATAATTAAAAAAGATCAGTATGCATCGAGAGTCTTACAAATGAAAATTGTATAATCAGATTTTCCAAAAAAGTCTTTAGAGAATTTGTCGCATATTTGTAATTCAAGGTGATTTTTTTTTTTGTAAAAACAAGCGTCTTATTGTGAAATAGTGACTTTTTGTGATTTTATTCTCTTCATAAAGCAGTCCCCTGTTGTACAAAAAGTGACTTTGTGTGAAAATAAGTAACTTTTTGTGATATAATTGACTTTATGAAAAAGCGATTTTTTTGTGAAAAAGAAATTTTTTGTGAACAAAGTGACATTTTGTGAAAAAAGTGACTTTTTCGAAAACCGGACTTTTTGTAAAAAAGTGATTTTTTGTGCAAAAGGTACCTTGCGAAAAAAGTTACTTTTTGTGAAAAAGGGACTTTTTGTAAAAAAAAAATTACTTGTTGTTAAAAAGCTACTTTTTTTTTTGCCTTTTTTTAGAAATAAAATTTACTTTTGTTTCTTTATTTATTTATGGGTTGTCCAATAGTCAAGGAGTGTTTCCTATTTGCTTTGCTTGTACACGGTTTTTTTCTTGTAACTCAGCCATGGAAACCAGCTTTATAGAGCGAACTGTATTCATACAAATATTATAACCAAACATTATGCTGAAAGCTTCAGTTATCTTTGAAACCAGTAATTTTTGATCTGTATTTTGATTTACCGAACTATAAGGCGTTTTTGGCCTTCAGATAATACTAGGGTATTCATTTAATTAACCGTTAATCGGTTAACCGATTAATTACTACCCGACTAACTGATCTGTTTATTAAAAATTGGCTATATTCGATTTACGATTAAACCGGTTAATTTCAATGGATTAACCGATGTAACAAAATTTTTAATTTTTTGTATTATTATAATATATTTTTTGTGTTTTTAATTATTTGTTTCGTCTCATATACCACATTTTTTATACAATAAATTTCCATCAAGCAATACATTCTTAAAGTACAGTACAAAAGCAGAAGCTAAAGCTGCGGTCACACTTGTCAAATATTTGATGGAAAAACGGGACCAACAAGCAAACTAAATAATCATTTCTTTGAATTCCAATATTTATTTTGATTTTAATACCACATCTTACAAAAATTAGTATTTTTGCTATGTCTAGTGGTATTAAGTTTAATTTGTGATATTAAGCCAATGTTAAATCTGTCTAACTATTAAGAAAAGTAGGGGTACGCTTATTTGGTCAAAGTGAAAGAATTTTTTCGAAGTCAAGTTTTATCAAAACTAGAGAAAAACGCCGCTTAAGTCCTAAACATTTAACCAAATAATTTTTCTATGAGATTATTTTTTAAGATCTCCACTTAAACTATTGAAATAATTTATTTTTTAATAAATACATTTTATATTTAAATTATAACATATCTTTAACATGAGTATGAATTACTTTTTGTTTGATCGTTTCAATTCAAGAATAATAATAAATAATTTTTGCATTTTTATTTATTGAAATTACTTAATTTATATCAATTACTTAATTTATAATTGAGCGATTAACCGAATAAAGCAAAAGCTCGATTAAATTAATACCCTAGATAGTTTTTTTTTGGAAGCATGTCCAGAATAATTCATTCAAAAAGTTAATTTTCAACACACAAATTTCAAACACACCAAAAACTGTGCTAGTTTAAAAACTGTCAAGTGGGGCACCCGGTTGATAAACGTTATTGGTTTCGTTTGTTTCACAGAAAAAAAACTTCTTCAACATTTTTTCAATTAAATCAAGTAATGCTGTTTCAAACAACTTGTTTTAATTGTTCCAATAAATTTGCCTTAATTGAAATTGAAAATTATAATGAGTGTGTGTATATACCTGTATACAAACATATTTGCAAAATATGAAAACGTCCACACAAACTTCGGAATATTTTAAATTTATAAACAACTTTTAAATTGTTTCAATTAACTATGTTGATTGAAAAAATAATTTGATTTGTGTTTACGTTTTATATAGCCTCTTTTGCTGGGGATCATATTTCAATTAAACCTTTTGACTGAGACTCAACAGCAAGAAGAGCTTAAACTAACAAATATCCCAGTAAAAAATGTGCTCCAAAAGGAGCAGGTTTTATGTATGAATGCATACCTCAAATCGCTTCAAACCTGCTGATAAGATGGCTGATTTTTGTATGGAGTGTTTTCTGCTAACAATAAGGGCTTCTTTTAAAATTCAAACAAAGCACTACTAAAGCGCTTTTTTAAATTAACTATATTAACATGTTCATTGATTTTTTGTTTTCAATTGCTTAAATGCATTGTTTCAATAATTTTCGTAAACGATTATATATTTGTATTTTTTTCGCTTTAAAACCTTTTTGTCAGCACTAAAATAGCAGCTTTTTTCTATATTTTATTCTTTATCGTTTACTGCTACATAAAAGCTCTCTTATTGAAGCGCTCGATTATGCGCTTTTTCTCTAAAGTGCTTCAAAAAACCCAAATTTGTTTTACTGGGATGTTAATTGATATGAATTTGTTTGCAGGCGGAAAATCAGTACGAAATTACATTAATAGTACAAATTTCTAACAAATATATTAATTGAAGTTGGGTTTACATTTTTTCTGTGTTTCGAGGTGTACCGTTATTTCGAAAATGGAGGAGGTTGCACAGCATATATAATTGCGTAATTAAAAAACGGTTTTGTTAATTGAATATACATACTAAGAAAATTAAAGTTGTGAGTGAGCACTCAGTTTTAGGAGCAACTGTAGCTTTCAATTGTAATTATGTGGCAACCGTTATATGTTATATGTAATAACCAAGGTAAGTTTTTATATGCACAAAAACTTTAAATAAAAATTAAGCTTAAAAATATTCAAAAGCCATAAACATTTTCGGAGACTCTTCTCAAGATTCAAAATTGATCGTTAATAGCAAAACATTAAATTTTGGTTAACAAAATGATTGCTAAATAATCTAACTTATGCAAAAACTTATTTTTGTAATAAGAGTCTTAAAAATTGCCTTGGTATAATAAATTACCAAAATCAAAAATGTAAAATTGAAAATTGTATAAAGAAATCGAAAAGATACTTACATAATGAAGCTGAAGTTGCTGTGAATTAGATACTTCATTTCAAAGCTAAAAAAAGAAACGAAACAAAATAAAAAATAAAGATAAATTCGATATTGTAAACTAAAAATTAAAAAATTGCAAAATAAACTCATTAACAGCTAAAAGGTGCTTCATATTTCAAAGATCTCAAGTCAGTTAAATCATCGCACCAACAACAATACAGTAAAAATACAATTGATCTGTTGTAAAATACACGTAAGACAAGTTGTTGAATTTTGTAATGGTTAATGATATTTGGGGGGCTTTTAATAAAAAATTATGTATTAGGGTGGCTTAAATCTAAAGATTTTAAATAAGGCTGAGCCAAAATTATCAAAAGTAATAAAAACCTAGTTAAACTAATAAAATTCAAGAGATTCTCAAAACTAGACAAATAGACTCCGTGATCGTATAAAAATTCTGTGAAATTTAATAAAACCGCTATAGAATGAATCCCTCCCGACCAAAAAATAAACACAACGAAATAATAAAAATTTTAATCATAAAATAACAGCCGCAAATTCTATTTTAACTTTTTGTTTTTTTTTTTCATTTGACACTTTACGAATACGCACGCCTTGTTCCAACGACAATCACAGAAATCTCACGAAAATGTTTGAAATTTTATGACTACAAGAAATTTTTCTTTCTTAAAAAAAAATCCATCAGAAATACGAAGCATTTTCTTCGTCAACAAGAAACAAACGCATAAAAATAATAGTTTCAGGGCATGTGTGTGAAGTGTTTGCCGATGGCATTTAAGATCAGTGTGACAGCCACAATCACATGATCAAACAAATGTTTCCAATATATCGGAAAAGAGAAGAAGAAAAAAGCTTAAAAATGCATCTATAAAAATTTTAAAAATTAATGCATCGACATGATTCTGTAAGTCGAATTGAAGTGAAGGGCGGCAAACGAGCTTCTCTTATTTAAGGTGTCTAAATTAATACCAACGAGAAAGCATTTGTCATAATAAATCATGATAAGCAAATATGTTGCCATTAATAAATTGAAAAAGTTTAAAAAAAAATGTTTCTATTTTAAAATCTTTTGAAAATATTAACTTAAATATAGACAAAAAGCAAAAAAAAAAACTTAAATATTTTTGAAAAAACTAGACAAGAGTAAAAATTAAGAGGTTTTGAGTACAGAAGGAAGGATAAATTAGAGTACAGTTTTGCATAGTTAAGAAAAGCAGGGAAGAGTCTATTCTACTCTTCAAAACCAAACAGAACAGAGTAAAGTGCACTAAATTAAAGTATAATAGAGAAGGATAGAGTGGGGGTAAATTAGAGAATTACAGAATGGAGTAAAGCAGAATAATAAGTGTAGAGTAGAGTAAATTGTAGTTGAGTAAAGTAGCGTTATCAAGACGGTGGAGTCGAAGCCTTAAAGATGCAGCCAATTGAAAAACATGCACGACTCGTTAAAGGCCACTACCAGTTGTAACACTTCGCGAGGGAGGTTTACCCTTTGTCTTTATTTACCTAGTCTATCATATTTGGTAACACGCTACTGTGAGCTATTTTACAGGCAGTTTCTGCTTCTCCTAACGCTTGGTTTATATTGATAATTAAGGTATTAACTGCATCCCAATTCGCTTTCGCTTGAGACTCCAAAATTATACTAATCTCGTTGTCAAGTATTATACTTTCCCATAGATAAGATTCCAGCAGTGCAGTTCGCTTTCTTAAGCATCGTAGGCATACAAATGTGACGTGTTCTGCCGTGTTATCATCTCCCTGGGGGTTTGTAGGAATCTCCCATTGAGGATAGTTTTTCTTTTGGTGTTACATCCTAGGGGGAAAGCAGTTTCAGTCAATACCTGGAATTCAGCGAAAATCCAAAATTGATAGAGCTTTGGCGATTTGCACGATCTCTTGCGATCGTGGCTTACCAGAAATCCTATCTGGTACCACGGGAGGCTGTAGTCGCTCGTGGCACGGCACCGAACTGACTATTTGTTGAAGCCTCTGTTAGTATGCTTTTTGCAGGAAGTTTTGGGGATTACGATGTTATGCTTTACTAACCAAAGTCGCGGGAAGAGACGCCCTGAACATCTCACTAAATTGCTGATGTTTCACCACTTTTGCGAGAATTTGGCCTGAAGAAGGATTATCCCTGGATGCTATTGCTACTCAACAGAAACAGCTTACTTTTTTCCAAATGGAGCGGAGGTTAGATTTCTTCAGCTTCTTAGCAAGTGGCGAGTGTATAATCTTGGATTAATCACTAAAATTCTTACCTGGGTATGTTGGCGGTTGGTAAACGCTTTATTTGTCATTCCCTGTATATGATTCACCATGGAGTAGAACCTTAGGCAGGTATCCATGTTAATCTTTTCAAAAGCAGCCGTTTCGTGACCGAACCGGTCCAATAAGCATCTATACATCACTTCGATGCGTCGTCAATTTAAGCACATGTAAATTTAAGGGTCCATCGACCTTAACGGAAGCTTTTCAATCTTCCTTGCCAATAATCACCAGTTTCTCTCTTTCGGTTTAACGAATTTGTTTTTAAGTATCTCCGCATTTTTAATTATCGTTTTATAACTAAAGCTTATTAAATATTTGACCAAATAAGCGTAACCACTACTTTTGTTAGTAGTTAGTGAGATTTAACAAACTCTTAATATCACAAAATAAAGCTTATTATACTGCTAGACATTGCAAAAAACTGTTTTTTGTAAGATGTGGAATTATAATCAAAATAAATATTGGAAATAAAGGAAAAAATTATTTATGTTGCTTGTTGGTTCCGTTTTTTTCGTCAAATATTTGACAAGTGTGACCGTAGCTTAAGTATTTGCTATTTATTTTACATTTACGCCATTGAAAATGATTACCGCAATAACATTTTTTTTTTTAAAGTCATAGAGATATTTTTTTTATTTTATTATTTTTTTTTAATTTCCTAAGCTTATCCCGCGAAGCTTTATGCTTGTCTGCAGGAAAGAAACCAGAGTCTCTGGCGGGAATCGAACCCGCAACCCCGGCGCTGATAGACTAGCTCGCTACCAGCTAGTCTACCGGGGCACTTTGTTTCCACCTTCCCCTGATATAGTATTAAAGCCTCTTTGAACACTTAGGCAACTTCTCCTCAATATTGAAATCATATCTCTTATATTAATTTATTGATCTCGTGCCCTCAGACTGGTGCCCAGACTAATAATATGTAATGTATTGCAATGTAACGTAATGTAATGTTAAGCAATGTAATGTAATGTAATGTAATGTAATGTGATGTAATGTAATGTAAAAGAGCGAATATACCTGCATTCAATTAAAAAAACAAGCAGTCCATCACTGTCTACATCTGTCACTTAACCTCGCATTGAAATTAAATTTTCTTCAGCTTTGGACAAGTAATCAGGTAGTCTAGGTTCACAATATGAAAGTTTTCTTTCAGAAAGTCTGTGTTTATTGATAAGAGGGGAGAGGATAATAACATGTTCTCTTCCCCTCTCACCTATAAACTCAGCCTTTCTGAAAGAAAACTTTCATAGTGTGAACCCAGACTTACATACATTGCGTTTCATAAAACAGAAACGATCAGCTGACGCGGTTACATTTACATTTCTACTGGCTAAAATTGAGTACAACAGGATAGAGAAGAGTAAAGCAGATTAAAAAAGAGAAGACAACTGATGAGTGCATGATGAAAAATTATGCAACTCTTTCAAATGTCGTGCAAAATCGTCCTGATATTTTATTGGCTTTTGAAAAATAAATCTAAATAAAAACATTCGTTTTAATGCTTAGCAAATATATCGCAACTTATAGTTTAAAGCCACATCAAATATTGATAAACATTTTTGTCTATTTTTGGTTTAGTCAAAGTCCACTTTTACATTCTTTATAACGAGTATGAAACCATGAAAATGATTTGATTGCTTCAAACAAAACGAGGAATTTTAAATGAAGTGGAGGCTTTAAATTTGAACATAAGGACAAATTAAAAGAACGAATTCCTTTTACGCCTTAGAACTTTGAACAAAACAGAATATTTTGAATAAAAAAAAAAACTCTAACATATGGAAATCGTGTAAACTAATGATGAGTACCACAGAAAAATCGAAAAAAATTCATTAAGTTAAAAAAAAAATATGTAGGCGAACCAAAATCCATAAAAGTGCAGTTTGTGGCATGTGTCGTTTAATACTCGCTCACTTTTTTTTTAACGAAAACTAAAAGCTAAAGTCGATATTTGATGTGCCTCATGGTGAAAACTGGTAGTTGGAAAACACAATAAAATAAAAAATACAAAAGATACATTACAAATAGATAAATGGTTCAAAAATTGCCATTGACACCCTCTTCAAAATGTGGCAAGAGGAAAACATGAAAGGTACAATTAGCAACCCAGCAAAAAGTTTAATGTTAAGACAAACTAAACAGAGAATAGACTTAGAGAACTAGACAGCACACCCAAAATAATTTTTATTATTTTGCTGGGATTTAAAAAAAAACACACACAAATTTATTCATATGTTTCTACAATTGTTCGAATACTCAAACACCAAAAACAAATTCTACAAATGATGAGGGGTAGAAAAACACCCTCTTGCATTTATTTGCTGCCATTCGATACTTTGTGTGTTTCACCGACAGAAGGAATAAAACGAGTACAACTCTTTGGGGATTTTCTAGCTATTAAAGTTGTTTGTAGACAAAATTTAAGGTGAGGTGGTGGTAACGACGAGGTTATCCTCCGTACAAGTTTGTAAAAAGAAGAACAACTGTTATAATGATGGACTGACTTATCAGCCATGCATACATGCGAACATTAACAAAAGGAATACATACATTTTCATTTACCTAAAAAGCTTAATGTCAGTAAGTCACTTCAAGTCTTAACTCAATGGATTTTTCGTTTTACCAGAACCCAACCAAAAAACAAAAAAAGGGGGAGTGGAGTGCAAATTTGTGTTTGTGTTTCAAACTTAATCAAAAAACCGTATGTCATTCTTTTTTCATGACTGTCTGTCTGTCTGTTTGTATCTTCCATGTTTTATAGCTGGATTATGGAATCATAACATGGTTAAGTAGAAGTGTCAGTTCGAGTAGCATGAGTAGATGAATTGTTTATTTAAGCATTTTTACTAATTATTTGGTATTTAGTTACACAAATTCCCAATTAAAACCAAATACGTTTTTAATGTCAAAAACACATAAAAATCTGGTTGAATTTTTGATATTTTGTTTGAGAGTTCTTGGTATTATAATTTTTATTACTTATTTGTATAAATAAAGGTTCAGTTTTTGTTTAATGTTTTATGAAAAAAAAAAGTATATTTTACTTTAAATATAAAGTCAGGCTGTAATTAGGAATACGTGTTTACGCTTTGACAGATACATTTTTTGACTGATTAACTAATATGTGTTGCAGAAGGACCCTTCGTTGGGGCTTTTTTCACAATATTAATTTATTGAATCTTCATATTAAATATATACTAAGATTAATAAATCAAATCTTATCCTTATATTTTATTTTATGTCCTGCCAGTGCCAGACAAACAATTTCGTCATCACGGTTTATGTTCACATATGTAGGTGTTTATCGCTCTTCTGATTGGGTGAATGCTGCAGTTTCTCTACCCCTTAAGCGAGTGGGTCCGCCATGATTTAGACTATTTCGAGCTACTGCATTTGGATGTTGTTCAAGGCTTCTTAAAAATTTTTCTACAAATTTTGTAATCGTAGTTTTCACTAACGGCACATTGACATTCTTAGGGATGTTTGAGTTTTTAAAATACCAGGGAGCGGCTGTGATTATTCGAAGCAGTTTATTTTGGCGCCTCTGAATTCGAATTTCGATTTAAGAGGCCGAGGTAGTGCCCCATAACTGACTACCACAGTACCAGATTGGCCTTAAGATGGAGTTTTTAAAGTAGAAGTTTGCAATCGAGACTAAGGACAGAGTTGCTTCCAATAAGCCAATAAATTTGGATGGCTTTTAGTTTCATTTGACTTAATTTTGCATTTATATGGCATTTCCACGTTAGTGTCCGATCTAGATGTACACCGAGATATTTTACATGCGAATGTTGAGGTATTATTTTATTATTGATTTTAATAGAGGGCATGATTCTCGGCGCAGGGTGAATGTTATTCGTACTTATTTTTGCTCCTTAACCATATTTCTAGTTGAAATAAATGATCCCGTTGGTAAAGAGATGCTTCATGACAGTTGTCGTGCACGCTTAAAAAAGCTGTATCGTTTGCGAATGTTAAAGTTTGGGTGTAGTTGTTTGTTGGCATGTCCGAAGTATAAATTAAGTATAATTAACGTCCCATAATGGTGCCCTGTGGGACTCCAGCGCCATTTGGCCAACGAGAACTTAAAGAATCGCCTTCTTTAATAATAATCTTTCGATTAAGTACCTTTTTAACTGCTTATGTCCCAATAAAAAATTGTGCTTCGAGCGAAGCAGGTTTGTAATGGAGAAATGCAAGAGTTGCGCTTACCATTGCGCTTACGGAAGACATGAATTTTATATGGCTAGTTCCCACTTTGAAGCAATACATTTTTGACACATAAAGCGCATTATTCAGCGCATATAAAAATTGTTGTATGTAACGATCGGCCTTAGACACTGAATGTTTTGAAACAGGTTTTTTTTAGTACTCTCCCTTACAAACCTGCTTCGCAGTAAGGGAATGCCGTAGCACTTGAAATGTTATGTTTTTTTTTATAAAAGTTTTTGAGAGTTCTTTCACTTACTTTACTGCATTTCTGTATGTCTTATTGCGAAGCGCATAATTGTGCGCTTATTTTTTTAAATGTACCATTAGTGCTTCGCAAAATGATAAAATTTTGTTTGGGATGTATCTACTGGTAGTTTAGTTTCAATTTGTATAATAAGCCTTCATGCCAGACCTAATCAGAAGCTTGATTAGGAGTGCTGAGCAATATTTTCTCTCTTCAAAAGCTTTTCTTATGTCAGTTACAATTTTATGAAATTGTTCATTTGTGCAGTGTTTTCTTCTAAAAACGAATTGATGTTTTGGAATACAACTATTTTCATTTAAAATCGGTGTTAAGTTTCACACTAACAGTTTCTTTAATAACTTTGATATATTTCATAATAAGCTAATAGGCCTACATATATGTCTCGAATTTTTTATGATGTTAAGACCTTCAAGGCATTTTTTTATAAAGAAAACTCTTTTAAATCTACAGATAAGATAATTTTCCTTTGATACAACTTTGATGAAAAAGACCAAGATAAAAGGTGCTGAAAGCTTGCACAAAATTCGTTTTCCGGGCCGACTTTTTCAAACGTATGGACAACGTATGTCCTCAATTCCACCTTCGATACTTCGATGATTTTCTTTAGATCGATTCAAAAATAAGAACTCTTAAATAGTTGTGCAAGATGGCGCAAACGTTGTCACCTGATGTTCTTTGACTGGGATTTTTTCTTGAATAAATGAAATATTTTACTTTTGTTTTTTTTTTTGGATTGTAATTATTTGATGTTTAAATTAATATTTCATTAAGTAGCTAAAATTTATAGGCCCAGTGGCCACCCGTAGCATTGATGACATTTCAGGCCCGATATTGGGAACTTTCCATCACTCTTGCAAAATCTTCCGGCGATAGGTCTTCAAATTTCTGACGGATAATCTTTTTAAGGACTTTAAGAGTCAGAGGCTCGTTGCCACAGATTCATAACTTTAAGAAACCCCACAAAAAGAAGCCTAATATGTTCAAAATGACCAAAATGAGAAGTTAGGATCATACAGTATGCGCTGTTGCTCTATTCGGTTGGAACCTCTTGTTCTCCAGACCAAATTCGTCCAATTAGGAGAAAATCGTTGAGCCTGCCTTTATAGCGCTCGCCGTTCACATTATCCGTTTGGCCGGAGGCGTTCTTGAAAAATAAGGCCAGATGGCGCCTTCAGCGTTAACAGCACACCATACGGGTGTAATGGCCATTCGTGTGATAGACTACGATTTGGTGCACCAGAAATAACAGTTCTGCTTATTCACGTATCCACAGAGATGAAAATGGGCCTCATGATAGTTTTCAGTGAAAAGTTGTCGAATAATCAAGCAAAAAAAAAATTCGAAGAAATTATTCCGTGTTCTGAGGAGTATAGCGATCCATTTATAATCTCAAAGCAGAACTGATATTTACCGCCTTTTGGAAAAACTAAAGCATCTTTCGAAAGGGTGATGATTTTTGCGCAACCTTGTAATTTAGCCTGTGTAGCCTTTTGAGTCGCTTATACGCCAAATTTTGAAAGATCTGAAGAAATGTGCAAGTCTTCTAGATCCAGGGCAAAAAATTTCTCCAATATTTCAACTAGCAAAAGAGCTGTGTCTCAAGGTCAAGGGCCCTAACAAGCTTATGTTCGCATACTACATGTTACTTTGCACTGGCACAGGAATGATATTGTTGATATTGTGATAAACAAGCGGAGTCTTTACTTCTGAAGGAAGGCTACGGACAAGAATATCATACGATATTTTCAAATAATATGAGTTCAACTAATTGTGTCTTAAATATTCTAACAATCTAATAAAACCTCTGATCATACAGATCGCACTGGTTGCCAAAATACTTAAACAACCAAGACATTTCCTTGTTCTTTTCCACTGCTTTTTTGAATGCAGATTTTCCTCATTCAGCCTGCCATAAAAATGTTCTTTTAACACTCAAAATACTCATGAAAATTTGTTGTTGTGTTAGATTCCATGTTGCATAGTCAACATTTTTATTACCCGCATATACATTTAAGCTGTTTTGTTTTTGCTGTTTCTGCTACATGAATAATTTTTCTTTAAGTCTTACAGACTACTGGTCTTAATATTAGAAATTCTAAACGTTTTGTAAGAAAGAAAAAAAAAATAACTTGATACCTGACTTTTAAGCTAAGAATTACATGACATTTAAGCTAAATAAAAGTCTTGTTAAAGTTGTTTTTTTTTCTTTTCAAAAATGTGTTAAAAGAATGAGCAGCTAAAACAAAAAGGAGTTTAAGAAAATCTAATTTAGAAATAATAATTTAAATGGAGACTACAGACTGCAGCAAACAGGCAGGTGTTAAACAAAAATTAACAAGAATATTATCTGGCTGTGTCGAATGTTTGATACTCTTCTCAGAAAAACTGTGCGGAATTTTGATCATAATACACAAAGTTATAGAGAGTTTTGGGTAAAATATCCCAATGTAGTGAATCGGGTGTGTATTTGTACGTTTTAAGAATTTTCTGATTTTTATCATTAATTTTGATTAAAGAAGAAATCGAGGAAATGGTGCAGAAATAATAAAGTTTCCAATTGATTTCTGTCGCATCTGAGAGAAAATGTTCCACTGTAGGTGTGGTTCAAACGGGTTTGCGCAGTCGCCCGTTTCCGCAAAAGTTGAGAATACTTTTTTTTAACAAAAATCTCATTTATATCAATTTTAAATATAAATAATCTCTCACGCTGTTTTTTTTATACAAAAAATCATTTATTTATTTTTTTAAATTTTACAATGAATTAAAATAAAATTCGTTGTTTTTGAAATCGTATTTTAATATCAATTAAAAATAATATCTTACAAGATATTTAAATTACAAAACTTGAGTTTTGTAACGTTAACTTAAATTGAAATTTAATATGCGTTACGGTATCGCCCTCCGTATCGCCGATATTTCCGTTTGACTACCGGCATCGTTTTTAGCAAACAAGCGTATCGTTGCATCCCTAATCATAATGCCAAACTACTCAGCGATCTCGTTTAGACATAAGCGAAAGTCAAGGACTGTTCTTGTTTTCAGGAATAAGAAATTCAAGGTCTAAACGTGCAAATATTTAGAGTAGTTGTTACGACAACAGTTCATCAGAGCTATTCTTTGCTCGCTAGTATTTTTTTTCTGAAAAACTCTGCAGTAATCTGGAAGTCTCTGCAATATGTTAAGGTGGTGACAAGAATATACACCGAAGCTCCGAACAACCATTTTTATAGAAATTTACGTTTCTCCATCTGCCTGGAATGTCGTTTCTCCAAGCAATCCGGCTTGATATTAGCGTTGTATAATAATGATTAAGGATTAAAATTGAAGAGCTGTGAACAATCCCCCAGTTCAAGATATTATAAATCTTAGATAAATCTTAGGGTAGTAGATTAAGGATGATCCAGCGCATCCGTCGGCGTATGCGCCGGGTTCCCGAAATGCACATCAAAGGTTTTTCTTTTTCGCTGAGTCGCTGAAATTTACCGTGATCTTTAAATTCACAAGTTCACAAGAACGCGGCTAATTTATTTTCTAAGGGCATAAATAACAAACTTGATATACCAATTAACACTACTATTGGCGGTGGAGGGTACGCAAAAGGTGCAATATGAAGACATAAAGTAAGAGACTTTTAATTCCGACTTTCACAGTTCAGAAAGTATTAATTGAAAAGACTGAAGCTTAAAATTTGATTGGGCTTAAGAGAAAACAAATTAGCAAAAGAAATAAATCACAGTGAAAATGTAAAAGAAAAACATTTAGACACCTGCCACCCATCTTTGCAAAACATCTATTCCATATATGTATATTAAGATGGTACTGAACATAAATTCCCTTAATACAATTGCAATCGATTCATTAACAGTGGGAGTTTTATTTTCAAACTTAAATCACACATTGTGGTCTCATTGCATCGAATCAACAAATTAAGTCATATGGCCCATACCATTTAACCAACTGTTAATTTTCGAAATGACTTTTAAAAAGACAAATATCTTTCAACCCTCTAAATCAAACTACAGATAAAAAGTCTAAAAGCCAACTCACACTAAAAATAAAATTTAGGAAACTCAGCAAAGAACAAACAAAAATTCCCATCTCTCCAAAATGATGTCAACTTTAGCCAACCGCCCATCCACCCACCATCCAGCACGGGGAGCTGAGATTACAAGACTTTTTATTGCAAAATCTAATAAAAATATCTACTGTAGAGAACAATAAAGCGTTACGGCATATAATTTTGTTATGCGCCATCAATCTTGATTAGACGTGATTTTTGGTGTTTTATTAACGAACAAAGAAACGAGAACAACAAGGAATATTTGGCCAGAATAAAATAAGGGTTGTTTTAGCCAAGCAAAATGGAACACGTGTACATTAGGGTCAAAATATTTGGCTTTTAGGAAAATTAAGAAATTCTTAAAGAATTCATTTGAAATGCGAAATAATCTAATGAATTTTTTTTAATCAAAAACATTTTGCCATTTGTTTAGATTTCGTTTGAATTGAAATTTATGAACAGTTTCGATTACTAAATGGCTTAAGGGCAATGTCAACTTTAGCTTACATGAGTAGTTTATGACTATTTTGTAATTTACAATCATTATTCAAAAAAAATATTACATGTGGCATAAACAAAAATATAAAACGAAAATGATTTCAAAATTGCGGTCTTAAATTTCCATTTGTCTTAGGAAAAGGGTTGCCAAGCGAAAAAAATAGTTTTGAATAGTATTGTGGTTATTTTGTTGAACTATTTATGGTTTTTAATCCAAATTTTAATATATTTATTATGCTAAAATTCATCAAATTTAATTTTCACTAAATTATTTTTATGAAGAAAAGAATTTTACAACATGAGAATTAATTAAAATTGTTATTGATAATTTTTCGTTCTTGACTGCAGCTGGGCTCGAACCAGAATAAACTGAGATTGAAGTAAAAAAGAACGATAAATATACTAGAACTGATCTAAAACTGAACTGGAGCTGAACTAGAACTGACCTAGAGCTGAACTAAATCTAAAATAGAACAGAACTGAACTAAAACGGAGCTAGAATTAGACAGGGCTTAAAAAACTGCAGTCGAAACGAAAAACTGTCGAACAAAAAAAGGAAGTTTGTGGACAACTTTATGCTTTTGAGTTGGTTTGATGGCGACTGTTTACATTTAGTAAGTCAGAAGTAAAAGCAACGGAAGTGGAAGAAATGGCAGTTTTTCTACTTTGACTGCAGTGTAACGCTGGAATTAGATTTGAACTAAACTAGATATAATTTCAGACCAAAACTGAACCGAATTTGAATTTAACTTGAACGAGAATTTAACTTTAGCTAGAACTAAACAGAAAGAAATGCCTGGAGAAACTTCTGTACAAGCGAGGAAGGCTTATCCGCGATGGACCTATTACGAAAACTTCTGGCTTCTTGCCCGGTTGTCCCTAGCTACATTCGGAAAGCTGATGGTAGTTGGACTACGTATAGAAGACGCTAGAGGTTTTAGTTTACACCCACTTCCCTGTAAACTCTCCCTCATCACCTCGCAAGATCAATTGCTTGTCAAGACATATACCCGTATCCATTCCTCTGGGCTATGACAAAATCCATTTGGCAACAAAGAGTCAGGATTTTTTTAAGTTGCATGGTTTGGACAGTATTTTCCCGCCTGGCCTTCAGAAAAATACTACCCAGTTAATTTCGTGGCTGTCACCTATTTACACGGAATGTATTAGATTTTCGAAGTGGTGGTTTTCGAGTTCCTCCAACCTTTTGTTTAGCCCCCATACGATCTCGCAGTTTCTCATCAGTGGAGATATCACACACCCTTGACGAACGCCAGTGCCAACTTCAATCTTTCGACTAAACATGCAGTCGTGTAGAATTCGGCAGCTTTCCCCAGTGTACATAGGGTTTATTAATTGGACGAGTTTAAGTGGAACCTTAACATTCAAGAGCATTCCAGATAACATTATGGGCCAGGGTGTCTCGAAATCAATAAAGAAATGGTACATAGGAGACCTCCATTTAACTGATTGCTCTTCGATTACTCTCCATGAGTTTATATGGTCCACGCACGACTTGTAAGTGATTCCCCACCAGTTGCTACCAATTGTTAAGTCACCTTTCTTAGGTATTTTAACAAAAATGCCTTCTTTGAGCTTCTTCTATAATAGGAAGGATCAGTTCTGCCGTCGTTCTCGAGTTTGCCTTTAGTATTTAGTTCTGAAGAAATCAAGTCGCTGCCTTGGCTTTTGTTGTCCGTACGCGATTAATTGGCGAGTATAATCTGAGACAATTCTGGAGGAGTAATGCTGATATATACAAGAGTATTATGATCAATACAATTGCATATAACCGGATTTATCGAAAGACGTGAGGAGAATATTTCAGGGAAGAGTGTAGCCCAGAGTTTAAGTTGTTCGTCTTTAGGGGTAACGAGTGTGCCAGAGCTATCCCTTATTGGTTTGGTGCTGTTATTCGTTAGCTTCTTAGTGAGCCGATATAAGTTACTAGTTCTTCAGCTTGAGCTTCTTATGCTATTGAATTTGTCCATGAACGTTTGTCTCTACGAGCACTGCGTTTTACCTCACGTAAGTTTTGAATTTACGTATTTCGTGGTAAAGGGTGATTAAATTAAAAGGGACGATGTTGAATGTGAACCACACCTTAACATAAAGTTTTTTCTGCGTTTCATTTGACATTTCTTAATTTCAGACTAACTCAATTTGAACCATGGAAAGATACACAGTCAAGCAAGGCGTTAAAGTTATTCAGGCTTATTATGAAAATGGGCGTTCAAAACAAAGTGCATAAAGAAGAAAATCATCTTCAGTGATGAGGCACGGTTTTACTCCACACAGAAAAAATTTTTGCAAAACATTATTCAATTAAATAATTAATTGGTGTACATTAAATATTCAATTAAATTTTTGTTTGCTGCAATTAATTTTTTTAATCAAAGCCCATAAAATTAAATGTTCGTGTATATGTGGTGTATTTTTTGTTTATGCAATTAATTTTTTAATTGACTAAATGTGTGTCCCATGACTCGAAAATACAAATCCGTTAATTGATATGATCAATTCCTTTGCAGGGGCAAAATTAGTTAAATATTTAACTGTCTGAACGAATTGTTTAATTGAAGTCGATTTTCTATTTTTTCTGTGCAGTAATAATAGTCCAAGAGGGATTGCCGAAAAGCCATTGCGCCCACAAAGAGGAACTGTTTGATGCGGTTTATGAGCTGACGGCATTATCGGGCCGCATTTTTTTCCAAAATGACACCATCGGATGGAGGTGTGCCGCCGAAGTGGCGGCGGCCATTTGGCCGATATTTTGTTCCATCCATAATTGAACCATACCAATTTTATCATTATAAAAAGAAATTAAAATAATTCCTAAATAATTTGCGTTCTATTCAAAATCAACCATCCTTTAGGAGAATTATGTGCAGTTTTAAGTTTTTTCTTTTGTTTATGATTCGCTTTGTTTCATAAGATATCCATTCTTTACGTCAAATTTATTGAGGGCCTACATAAATTCTCTGTACATACACTTGGGGCTGTCTGTTTACAGCTGCTAGCTTTATACGCACGCTTACAATGAGTAGATAATGATTACTGGCTATGTTGGCACCTCTTATGCTTCGAACATCCAGCAGTGAACAGCGGGATTTCTTGGAAAAATTATCTGGAGCTAAAGCTAAGTCGGGAATTCAGTCGCTGATTTTCTTGTTTAATATAACAAAGATTTCCCAGGGTGCACAGCTAGAATTATGCAAGTTGGCAACCATATCCTCCACGAACAACCTACAATGTATGTTATTTACAATAATAATAAAAAATAGACATGAAAGGAAACATACAAATATCCATGTAGCTGAACAACACCTTATTGCACCGCTTATATGGGATATAGTCATTGGCAATTTCAATAAACAATAAATCCATCTAAGTTTAGCCCCAAAAAATAAAAAACTATACTGAAGCATTTTCGTTTAGAATAAAGAACAAACAAATGAATTGTTTCAGTTTGAATAATAAATATGCCAAAAAAAAAAAACAAACAAACAAAGTATTGACAGGATTGGGAGGTACAACCACAAATGTTCTATGACAAAATTTAAAGTTTGGGCCTCAGCATATTGCAGCACCAGTTTTCACTCTTTAAATTCAATAAGTGACTTTTTCATATTAACGATTCTTAAACTTTCTGTTCAGAGGTTAAGGAGAGTAAACTCTTCGACAATAATTGTTGTTTTTCATGAGTATCAAATTTTAGCCAAAATTTGTTTTACAAAAAGATAATAAAAAAATAACAATACTTATTTATGACAATTTGCTTAGAAAATTGCAGCCTTGAGGTCTTTTGCAAAACTCAGCTAACATTTGCCACGTAAACAAAATCCATGCATTCGCCAAAACAGTGTTGAAATTATGAGTCTCCAAAGTGCCTCAAGTTGGAATAAACTGCATTTTAGCTTTAGTTTAAGTCGTAAATTTCACGCTCTCACTGACTGACTGTTTGTTTGACTGCAGAAAAGGAATCATTGGTTAAATCATTAAGTTGAATTTGTTTAACATTAGTTTTATGTTAGAGCGAATTAGATTTCTATTTGTTAGAGCATATGTATGTGAAAATGATTTTATGTATTTATTTTATGGTGTATTTGGGGCTAAAATTTCCTGTAATTTATTTTATGACTTGAGTGTTTAAAAAATTGTTTATTGCTTTTAAAATTGTTAGTGTTGATTAAAGTTATAAGACTTTTGGTTATAAAAAGTGTTACTGAAAAAATAAGTTTTGATCTTTAACTTGTCACTTGGCAGTTTTTAACATTCTTGTAGGAATGCAATAGAGTATACGACTACTAGTAAGTTGCTTACTTCTTGGACTCTTTTTATTTCCGCCAGTGCAGAATTTTTGTTCAATACCTGGAAATTCTCGGCAAAAAGTATACAGGATGTTTTACCTCCATTTTTATTAATTCAATCTTTAAAAATGAACTAACACTAATAAATCAAATGTTACTGCCTATTTCCAATGTGCAAAAGAATTCTTTCTTTCGTAGAAATACATTTAAATTTTTTGAATTTGTTTTAAATGTAATTGTTCGAAAGAACAAATTCTTTCGCACACAAGAAATAGGACATTATTCCAATGGTTTTTTCCCCCCAGCTAGTGCCGGACGAAAATTTCCCCTTTACGTTCTCTATTCACAAAAGTAGTTATTTAGCGCTCTTCCTTAGGCGGATGTGGTCTCCATCACTTAACACATTTTGAGCTAAGGATTTTGGTAGAATTCAAATCATTTTAAATATTAAATCAATTATTGATCAAAACAATGTAGAAAGTATAGTCGGTCGGTCAAGCGCGGTCATACCCAACACCACAGTATTTAAAAACAAATTTTCGAGAGTGTCTGGTTATATGAAAAGGGATCTATCTATGTTTTAAGTTTCGTTAAAATTGGTTTGAAAGTGTTCCCAAAGACCCTATTACGGAAAGCAGCCAATATGGGTGGGTGCTATATGAATGATGTGCCAACTTGAACCGATATACCAAATTTCATTAAATTATCTTTAAAACTGAGAGTGCACTTTGCGCAAAAGGTGGGTACAGGACCAATATTTTAAGGTGTTGCACACATCAGCGCAAATGCATAATACCCTAACCACTATTGTGGTGTGGGAGCTAATCTAACCAGCACTGCTTTTGGAAAAATCTAATAGCATCTGTTGCGTAGCCCTTGAGTGGGTTTTCCAATATCTCCAAGCTGGTGATATTGGGTTTAAGACACAAGCACCACGTAATCCACAAAATTATATTTTCAACGGAAAATAGGATAGGAAGAACAGTCCATACAAAGAAGTGTGTAAAGGTCTATGTGTACCTAAATAAGCCATAACTCCTTGTGTAGCGTAGGACCATCACTAGCATACCACAACTAAAAAATATTGAAGAGTCATGAAAAACGTCTTAAAAAAGCGCGGATATGAAAAGCAGGGATTTTACTAAACGTTATTGTTTGCTTCTCCATTAACTAAATGTCCCATTCATTTATATGGTGTAACCAGCGTTGCCGTTTTAGTTACTTTTAACCAAAATTTGTTACTTTTTTCTCAACGTGTGCTTGTGTACTTTTTTCGATTTTGGTTATTTTTTTTCATCACAAAAATAAATGCTCCGCTTTTTGACCCTTAAAAATTGTGTGGTATTTGTACATCTTAAATCAATACTTTTTTTATCTACTTAAAAATTATTTTTTTAGATGCTTAAGCTTTTACAGACTATCAAGTTAACCATATAAAGTTTATACTTTGAAGTGTAGATGGCCATTAGCAGCTACTCTTAATGCTGCATAGGTCTAACTGAAACACTTTTCTAGATAAACGATAAAGTCAAAGGTTTCGATGCAATCCCGTTTAATATGATTATATTCCACCGGGCAAAACGGATTTATATATAAAAGATATACCGCATAGTTCTGTGGTTTTCATGGGCAACCGCGTGTGTCTTAAAACAAATTTTTCAGGAGAGCCGAAAACCCATTCTAGATAAAACTATGGGCTTGGTATTGCAATTTTTTAACTTTGTCATTACGTTAAAAAATCGGAATTGATCCACCTTTTTTTTAAATTTTTTAGAAACATGTAAAGAGCGTTTAAAATTAGGCAATATGGCATCAACAATGTAAAAATGGACATACGCGGTTGCCCATGAAAACCACAGAATTAAGCATAACACACAGCAAGACTATACAAGTTTTACTTGTAAGAGCTCTTCATATAACTCATAAGGTTTTTAAAATTGACAAAAATAATTGTAAACTTTGTATCCACTAAAAATTTCGAAAAATTATAAACCCTATTGTTCTTTACAGAGCATCGGTAATTCACTATAAAATCGGTCCAGCGGTTTATGAGCCAACTAAATTCAAACAAACACAATTTCTTCTTTATACATATTTTTAACTGAAGTACGAATAAAAAAGTTCTTTTGTTACAAAATAATTTTGGTTACTTTTATCGCTTTTGGTTACTTTACTTTTACATATTGGTTACAAATTTCTTTTGGCGGTGGCAACGCTGGGTGTAACACAAAAAAATTTACAGCCGTATTCATAACGAAAATTTGACATTAAGTGAGCACAACGTTTATTCGTAATACCCTTACTAAACTCTGGCGAACGATTTGCTAAGCTCTTGTTAACGAGCTGCCAAACGTTTGCCAAGATGTTAAAAACAGCCGTTTAATGCCAAACAATTTTGTTGGTTTTTTTAAGTTACTGTCTGTTTTTTAATTTGCTGTCGTTTTTTAATTAATTTAATTTCAAAAACTTTTTAAACGTTTTTATGTGGAGCAAAAACAAAAATTTCATGTGTTGCATTATTTAGCAATATGTATTATGTGGCATCATTAAAACCATTTTAGAGTTAATTTATTAAAAGCTAGCAGATCGATAAAAGTTTGTTATGAATTAGCTCTGCAATTAGCAGTTCGATGTAAAAATAAGGGAACAAAAAAAAACGTTAAGAATCCCAGTTGAAAGGTTTTAAGGGATTTTAAAAGTTCGAAATTGCCGTCCTTTTGAAAGTTTTAATAGTATCTAATGTGAATATCCATAAGGCAGTTTAAAAAAATGTCTCTTTTTATCTTCTAGTTCGAAAGCATATTAACAGCCCGTACCCGAAAGAGCAGAATCAACGTTATAAGTAACAAGTAAGAGTGCTATATTCGGCTGTGCCGAATCTTATATACCCTTCACCATGGTACAATAAGAACAAAAAATTATGTGAAAACCATTCTTAAGATATAAATAATTATATTTTGTGCCACGCCCACTTATCCAAACCGTCCACATTATGTCGGATGTTGTGTTTTAACAACCAATTTTTTGGGAAATATGTTCTACTAAAAATTGCCGATGTTTTGATACATAAGTCGCTAAAATGTAGGATTGTATAAAAATGTTGATGTTTTTAGCCCATTTTTGGAGTATTTTGCTAATAAATTGCCCATTATCTAACCGATTTGATTGTTTTATATACCGGCGTGTTAAGGAATAATTTATATACACTTGTATATATTTTAACAAACTTAATTGTAAAAAAAAAAAATAAAAATTAGTAATTTTTGGGAATTCAGTATTTTGGTTATAACTCAGCCATTTTTTAACCGATTTGACAGAATTATATACCAACGTGTTTAAGAAGGAATTTACCATTTAGCTGAGTTATAAAGCTTGGACTCGGGGAGATCTATGGGAGGTACCACGCCCACTTCTCCAATCCCGCTCACATTTTGTAGGATGGTGTGTATTGGCTACCTAAATGTGTGTACCTAATTTGGAAACTTTGGCTTTTGCCGTTCCCCAGATATACAGCAAAAAGTAATAAAATTACAACAACCACAAGGGATTTTTGGAAAATATTAGAGGTGGTCGTGGTTTTTTTGCCCATATCTCAGCCATTTGTGGATCGATCTTGCTGAATTTCAATAGCAACCGATGGTAGACTATATGTGACATAAATGTAAAACAACCTAGACGCTATCATGTCTGGAGTCTCCGGAAAACACATATCAAACGTAAGACGGGCAGACGGACGGTTAAATCAACTTCTCTCCTCATAAGGACCCAGAATATATATACTTTATAGGGTCTAAGATCAATATTGTAGAAATTACAAATGGAATTACAAACTTATATATACCCTTTTCCACCTGAGGTGAAGGGTATAATAACGATGATTGATTATGCTCTTTTGATACGTTAATATGCTTTAGGAGTTAAAAACGGAAATGGTAATGATTACGGTAATCATGCTCCTTTTCGTAATACATATCAGCAATTTTTAGTACTTATAACGCATTTACATTAAATCTTCCTTAAAATCTAAGCCGTTAACACCACTGTTTTTTGACACTTAGCAAGAAATAAGCGAGCCGCTGTATCAGTACACCGAAGGTTTTTTTCTTTTTGTTGTTGTTGTAACAGCTTATTCTATATTCTTCTTATTCGCTCTGTTCATCCAATTCAGCTCGATCATGGCGTAGCACCAGAGTTACCTCACGCGGGCAGGTTTAAAAGGTCACAGGTTCTAGGGTTGGGTTTGCATTGCAGTTGAAAAGGTGTCGTTCGTCGTGTGGGCCTATTCCACATGCAGGGCAAAAGTCAGGGGTGGTGCTGTTTATTCTGGCCCAGTATGACTTTAGACGGGTTGTACCATACTGACTTCAATTGTGCCAATACATATGTGATCCGACGTGGTAGGTCCCGTTCTTTGTTTGCAACGTGTGGGGGACGACCTCATAAATCAATATTCTCCAGTGGTTATTTATTGCAATCTCCACCGACTTCATATAGCGCTGCCCTGTATGAGATGTGGTCTGCCAAAGATGCCAAAGAATCCAGATCATTTTGTAGGTGCGTTTAAATAAATTCACCTTTTTGAATTAATTATTTTTATTCATTTTAATAAAAATTTTCATAGTCCCGCACATTTATTTTTTTTTCCAAAGTTTCCAAATTTAACGTATGCAGTGCTGTATTTTTTAGTATTTTTAATGTACTAAAAAATACTGCACACAGTTTTATGTTTAGGCGCCAACTAGATTTTGCCAAAATCTAGTCACGATGAAGAGGCGATTAAGCATGTCCTGTGCCATTCTCCCAGAATACAGGGTCCCAGGCAGAAACGACTAGAAGATCGATTTCACGATGAACTGGGGTGTATCGCTGGATGTAATCCAATCGATCTATTGGGATTTGTCGGGGAAATAGGACGGTTATTTCTGATGAGGGGACTGTAGGTTTAGTTTTGTTCTTTCTATTGTCTACTAACTATCTTAAATTTATCTGCCAATTCTATTCTTCTTTCTGTTTTTTTTCTTCCTCTATATTGGAGGGATTCACAATGGACCACATGGTCTTCGAGTGGAGGTGTGCCCTTGGCCGCATTACCATTCCTTACCTAACCTAGTCACGAACCAGATTTAAATATGTACGGAAAATCTTGTCAAAGCCAACTAGATGTAGCTCAAAATCTCTGTGTTCCAAATTACGCGTTGGTGTAAATGTTCTATTAGACTTTGAATGATTTTATATTTATTCACCAAAATAATTGTTTCCTAGGAACCCCCTTAACAAGTGTATTCTTTTAAAACACAATTACAGGAAACAAATTCTACAACTGTCACATTTTTACTTCTGCCGTCTGCTGAAATTTAACTAAAACAAACAAAATTTATTCATTAAAACCAATCGCAATTCCACTAAATTGGCACAGTGCATTTCGAAAACAATAATCTGTGTAAATATTGACAATTGTGAAGGAGAATTTTTTTCTCAAGTGCAGTTAGATTCTCCCATAAGGCAAAGAACAACAAAAAAAAAGCTGAAACCTCAATATCGATAACTAAATGAATACACCAGATATTCACACACATACACAGCACGTTAGCGTATTGTATTGTTCTCTCGAATAAGTTTCATTAAGAAAAAAATTACAAGATGTGTGCGAAAGATTTTTGTTTTGAAATTTACACAGGGATTACAACGACAAATGTGCGAAATTTTTAATTCTACAACTGGCAGAAGAGGCAAACGCTTTGTGACAGGCAAATCTGAATTTGTGGATTACAAAATAAAACATAAACAATTTGTTGTATTTAGAAAGATATCATTCACTCGTATGTATCTAGATACCTTTATTTAGTTTCAAGATTTGTGTTTTATTTGCCAACGTTTTTGTTGAAAGTAAAAAAAAATATGTTCCAATTTCTAGCAACAAGGCTGATGAAGACGACGGGGATTGTATGCATCTACGTCCCATCGCATTTCATGTGATTGCGATTGTAAAATTCAAGGGATGATTGTGATTTGTTGGTTGGTTGTTTGATTGTGTTGTAAATGATTGAATGAACAAATGTTGAGTATTTTTTCTGTTCAATTCAGTTGTTCAGTTCAGTCTGGTGTGTAAAACAAACAAAATAATTATTGAATATATTTTTGCAATTCATTGGTTTTTTCCTTTTCTCTATTTAATTCCAAAAAGTACTTTGTTGAATATTGAACCTGCTACGACAAATATTTGAACACCTGTTCCAAAAAAAAAAAACACAAAACGGAATTTTTCTAATTAATGTAAGTTTTCAAAAAGTTACCAGGCTGCCTTTGAAATCCATTCAATTTGCTTAATTAAAAACGAATCTGATATAAAAAAAAATTTGAATTACAATAAACACTTTTATTTTACCAGCTTTTGTTTTAGGTATTTTTTGTGTCTTTAGGGAGTCTATTCATAGTGGGAAGGGGTTAAAACCCATACATTGTCATTGGATTGTAGTATTTGTTCATTCCTTGATTGCCCTGTCGTGGCACTGTGTTATTATTGTCCTTGTTAGTAAATATTGACACACACTTAATACAAGTTTGCTTTTTTTGTTTGTTTGTCATACAATCAATTTACAATAAAATAATAAATTCTAATTGCAGCCGTAAAAATGAAATTTCATTAAGCTGTTGAAAGTTTTGAAATGTTCGATACTTTTAATCGATAGCTTTAATACAGACTATCATAAATATCGAATTAGACGACTATCGATAGTTTTACCTTATCTGGGGCCTAGTCAGCATGTGGAAATATTTTAGCAAAAATTACCAAACTGAATATTTTAAGACAGCCTCTTAGATGATCAAACCCCGATTGAAGAGTTGTGTGCGTAAAACAAGACTCGAAAATTATTCCCACAAGTGCTTAGAAAGTGACTTGTAATCAAAATTAATTTTATTTTTGATTAATGCTTTAATTGGTGAAAAATGTTGGAGAACTTTTTCTGTGTACGTTTTTCTTTTTGTAGTGTCGTTGTTGTTTCTACAACATACAAATAAAATTGTTGTCTTATCTTAATTTGGAACAGCGCTACCAAATTATACCAGTTTACTTATTAAAATCAGAAATAGGATAAGTCCAAACATACGTGTAAAATGTAGCCCACAAAAGACTAGAACTAGTCCAAAAGTAAACCAAACATATGGAAAAAACATGGTCTATTTAACATGACGATGTCCAAAGGCAGGGCCATATAACCCAGCTTTGGATTACAAAGGAGTAGTCTTAAAACTACTCCATTGTAAACACAAGATGATTAGTTTTAACTTCGTTTAAAAACGAAAACATGTCGTTAAAAAACGAAGACATGTCGTCTCAAACACTTTTTAACAATGACATGGTCCATACTTGCATTCCATCGGACCAGTCCGTGGAGTAGTCCATTTAATCAAAATGTATCAGGTGGTCCAATACTATTTGCAGGGTAACTTGGAGGCAACATGGTGGAGTTTTGCCTTTCAATTCGCAATACTCTCTCACTTTTTTAATTAACACACTCACTCTTTTTAGTTTCACCACGAGATTGCTTTCAATTTAACCTTTCCATTTCTTTGGCAATTTTACGTTCAATTTAACAGCTGATAACAAGAAGCTAGCTTTCCCTCAACAATAAATTTCAGTGTATTTATCAAATATGAAAAACTGGGAATTTAGCACGTCATACGAAAATCGTATTAATAATAAAACAAGTTTGTCTTTATAAATTGTTTTCTTGAAAACATCTTGTAAGTGTTTAAGTGTTAAAGCTAAATGGCCACCGCAACCATGACCTGGGAGGACAAATGCCGTACATGAAAAATAAACAGTGTTGTGCTGTTTACCTGATGGGGGCCTAATCGAACCACATTTCTTTAAAAAAAAGTAAGAAAATTGCACGTCCAGAATGTGTGTTCTCAAGAACAGCCTCGGTACCCATTTGCCCGAAATAAGTTTTTAAGTGTTAATCCCACACGGCGACAAGTTGATTGTGAGAAAGTTACCTGTCAATTGGTTTTTAGCGTCGTGCGATTTAACACCTCTCGATAATTTCCTGGTAGGCTTCATTTAGTCACTATTTTATGCTAATAAGCCACAAACAATTAAAGCCTTGGAGGGTCACATTGTTGCTATTATTCGTACATAAAAAAATCTCCAAAATGTTTCACCAATTAAAGCCAAAATCAAAAATAAAATTTGTTTTAATTAAAAATTTAATCAAGCGAATTAAACTTTTAATCAAGTGAATTTAATGTTTAATTGATGTGTAAATTTTATGAATTTTTTAATAAATATCACAAATTTTTTAACTGAAATCAATTTTTATATTTTTCTGGGTTTGCTCGAAAAATTGGCCCAGATTTCGCTTCATCAGAAACAGCTGCGGTGCTCATATACCCGAAATAAGTTTCAAGGGTTAAATAAATCAAAATTTTTTTTCGATTAAAATTGAATTATCTCAGTCATTTCTGCAATTTTGAGTTTATCGGGCTTAAAAAATCCTCCTTTATTTTATAATTATCAATTTCAAACTAAAAATAAATATCACAGTTTTCTCTTTTTTTTAAATATTTAATAAATTAAAAAAAAAATACTTTAAAAATTATTATCACACACTAAGCAAAAAAAAAACATTCAACAACTTTTTATTGCACTTCGCTCCTGAGATCTATAAAATTGCATTTCCGTCTTGAAATCAAACGATTTTATAGCATCAATATAAATCGATTTAATTGTTGGCGCCAAAAAATAGTAATGAAATAATCCCGCGTATTTCGTGCTAATCGATGTAAATGTCACCAACGGTAGAGCCGTTAAAATCTCCTTTAAATTTTCGTAAGTCAAACCTTCACAGTGGTAGAACGACAAATCGCTTAAAGTTTGTAAATTTGAAAAATTTTCAATATTTTCGAAGGTTGCATAATGAAATGTCAATTCTTTAAGTTTCGGACAGGACTGGCTTAAGGCAATTATCTTCTCTTTGTTGACGGCTGAAAATACTGTAATAGACAGAGTTGTGAGTTGATCGAACAATTCCAAAAATCTTAAGTCTGAACTGGACATGTAGATAGTTAAGGTTTCCACTCGGCTTTTAATTTCAATGGGCAATTTTGACTTTTTGGCAGTAAAATTTCCCATGAATCCATATTTCATTTTATAATCCAGACCAGTTTTAAGTGAAAAACTTTTAAGCTTTCTTAGTGCCACAAATGAGTTCAGTTCTATGTCCAGGCCAAAGCGCAAGATTTCGTGTTTTTTATTACAACAGCCATTAAAGAAAAGATTTTCTAGTTGTGGACACAGAATGGCTAACAAATGTATTTGTTGTTTGGTTATCAGCAAATAACTGTAATTAATACTGGTTAGATTTTGTAAATGAATGGAGATATTTAAAGCACTGCCATGACTTTCACTTAAGTCCTCCACCTGAGGACCGAAAATATTTAAAAAATATTCATATTCCTCATAAGAGAAATCATAATCCAGCAGATTGTTGTCATTCTTTCTCAAGCGTATTGTATCGGAATATTTTTTTATTTTGATATTTTTATAATTCGCTCTTCGCGATATAAAATCACGGAATACAAATTTTAGTTGCTCGTTTACATTGGCGAATCGTAATTGATCTCCCAGCTCGAGAAATTGGAATATATTTTGTAGAGCATCTAAATTTGTGCTAACTTTTTCAAAGGCACTTTGATCTTTAGATTTCATTTTCTTAATTCTTTATACTTTCGCAGCTTATTGGAGACTGGATTTTTTTTTTATTAAAAATAATTTTATCTTTTGATGAGAAATCTAAAACCGCAATTTCTAAAATGGATTTGTTTCAATTGTATGACTAGTTAGAAATATATGCAGATTATTCTTAAATGTTCTTATTAGAACAGGTTTTTTTGCATTTCATATTGAATTTGGAAACGTAGTGATATAAAATTTTATAATTTTTTTCTCTACTTTAATTTTTTTTATAAGCACATCAAATTTCTGATTTATTAGCTCTGTTTCTTTACTTTTTGGGTAAAGTTCGTGCAAATGAGAGTAAGCAAAAATTTCTCTCATAAAAAGACAACATCCCAGCGGGAAAATGAGGAATTGATTACATAAATAATTAAAAAAATAATGCATTATTTTCGAAAGAATAATAATGCATTCATTGGAATCGAGAAGGTAATTTCATCAGACACAAAATTTTTGCATTGATTACCACGTATATTCCCACATTTGCAGAATAAGGAATGTATTGTTTCTGTTAGTAACAATTATTCGTGTTTTTGCTTTACATACATATTTCCTTAATAAAAATCCGTTATTTTTTTGCTGCCTTTATGTCGCCTACTTATAATTTTTATTTTAGTCGCAGTTTGTGTTTAAAAGCGTACGGTCATAGTTAAAAAGGTATAAATGTATTCCAAACGACATTGGAGAAGACTTTTAAAATTGTATATACCTATGTTTGTAATGTATATGAATAAAACCTTATAATATATGTATGTATATGTTTGTATTATTTTAATTGCAGAGGTTTCAAAACGTGAGGGGTACAACGAACAAATAATGAATTATAGAATTTATTCATCCTTATTATGAATAAAATTTATTAAAAAGAATGAATTATTTAATTCATTCGGTGGATACATTAAAATAATTTATTACAATCCTAGGACATGGTCTGTGTTAAGAATAATGTATTCTGGAATCAAATATTATACAAGATATGTATTACTTTCTCGATTCCTATTAATTCCATTTTCCCGCTGGGATTACACAAAAGTACGGGAACAGAAAAAACCAAATTTTAAGCACAAAATAAAAATTCAGTGTTTTGACAGTACATATTTACAACACCAAAAAAATTTGCGCCACTTTTGAAAAATTTTATATTGGCTCTTGAATTAAACTACTTTTATTAAAAATAAAACAAAACAAACACTTTTTCAATAACTATCATTATGTTTCCCTTAAATTTCAGTACAAAACTTTTTATTTAAGTACATTGTTTTATTCAACAATACTTTTTCCAGAATTCGGGTCATGAACTTTTTCCTTTTCCTTTTTTGTTTTGTTTATGTTTTACAGCTGTTTTACAATTTACACAATTTGCACGAAGAAAAAGTCTGGGCTGTTTCGTGCAAGAAGAAGAAGAAGAATTTTATTCTCTCAAATCCGCTCTCATTTACACAAATTAAAAGTACGGGAACGCTTTTCGTGCAAATTGGGATCCCGAGGGATCCCAAAGTAGAGTAAAGAAACAGAGCTATTATAACGTTTCTCTTTTTCCTATTTTTGTCTCTCTCTCTCTCTTTCTCTTCTTCTTCAACCAGCAATTTAGGCTAAGTTAAAGGGAACTTAAAGGTCAGCCACAAAAATGTCCCAAATATACAGATTTAGGAAATCGAAATTGATGGAGATGTTCATTTTGATTATTTTTTTTAAATACATGTATCCTTTCCTGATTTTAAGAGTAGTTCCGATAAAGATTAGTGGTCCCTAAAGTATGAGGTATGAAAAGGAAATAATTTTATGAACTTGAATTCGATTTGCAGAACATAACTGTGGTTATTTTATTATCAGCCTTCAGTATGTGCCCCACTGATTTCTTACTATAAAGACGGAGGACAATTAAATAAGCACAGTAAATGCTGTTCGATTTAAACTGAAGTACTACGTTAGCGCCTTGACAATGTAGACTCGTGGTATATATGAAGCCCAATGTGATGTTCGTTTTTCAAGAATCAAAAGAAGCATTCAAGTGTCTTGATATTTTACAACCGTGCGAGATATCACCGAAATGGGATTCAACTCCCATATATGGACAGTTGCTTCAAGCTCTATCTCGAAGCTTCTGATTCGGGTGCAATGGAGTACGTTGAAGTTCAGCAATGACAGAAGGGATCCAGCTCTATTATCTCATTGGATCAACGTCGGAATGTGTGCTGTGCGTCATTGTTCTATCGATATTATTACGGTAAGTATTCAGCTGCGATGGACGAACTTATCCCTGAGACGCAGGTGCATGCCCGTAGTACTTGCCTTTCGAGCAGATCACATCCGTTCGTTGTCGACTCTCCGCAAAACACATTACAGCGATAATTTGTTTCTTGACCAAACTAGCCGTATGTGGAATAGACTCCCGGCAGGAGTCGCCCAGTCGACTAGAATTTGGAAAAATTCAAATTAAATGTCCACAAACACTACTCCCTTTTTCCTTCTTCTCATAACCTTTTTTTCTAATACCATCACAATGCATTGCATTAGTAAAGGCAGTAATACACTATCCCACAAAGTCTTAAGTATTTTACGAAAATGCTTCCATTATCTGATTATTGTTTGAAAATTTTCAAAATAAACAAACTATCATGACAGGGTTACATTTTCCTAAGACTTTGTCGGATAGTGTTTAAAGGCCCTAAGGGGCATCACTTGATTTTTGGCTCAAAGTAAAAAAATAGCTTGAGCTAATCAGATCTCCTAAGAGAGTGGATTATTAGAGTCCTACCCGTTGCCACTAGAACCAATAGCCCAAAGCCTTTATAGATCCTTTTTGGTTTTTAGTGAGGCAACATCGTTGGATCAGATGGTGGCTGGGGTATAACCTTGTAATAACAGGTCCCTACTCAATCTAGAACACATCTATGCATCAGTTTTCCCCCCAAGGGTCATGAGGAATACCAACCTCTTGGCCTTTCAAACTGGCGAATTAAAAATATAGACAAGCTTATCTATTTATCTAGAGGTTAATATTGGTAGATCTTCACTAGATATCGGCCGAACAAAGTCCAACCCATAATCACAGAAGCCAATTGCCCGCAGACTACTTGGTAAGTGGACGGCCTTTTCGGGATTTGCGCTTTAGCTATAGTTTATATCCATATTACAGAGATTTGTTTCCCTTAACCTTAAGAGGGCTGCTTGCGGGGATTTCTATGTGATATTTTATTTGGAAAAGCTGAAACTTACCCAGTATTATACTTAGTTTAGATCTACATATGTATGTTAAATTAGTGGACAACTATCAGAAAATTGTATATTCTTATTTAGTCATATCGAGGCATAACCGCAAAAAAAGCTTAAGCGACATCATTATCAATTCTCGTCTTTTTGTAATTAAACGAAATTATTGGCACAGTGCATAGAAAAATATTCCTGGCAAATATTGAAGGAATAAGACTTTTAAAGTATAAAAGCTTTCAAAATTATAATTTAACCTGGAATACACAGTCGAATTAAAATTAATATTTATAAAAAAAATATTATGATTCGCAACAGTTGTAGCCGTTCAAAATTTTGCTCAAATAACACTTTTTGTAACAGTTTAAGGCATTTGTTTAAAACGGTGGAGAAACATAAACTAAAGGAAAATAGTTTGGAGTAAAGAGTAGATTGAACAAAAAGCTCTGGGGTCTAATCACCGCAAATTGATCGAAATTATTTATTTTGGTATCATGCTTCTCGATATCGAGTAACTCGACATTACATTTCTCGAGTTTTCATTCGATACGTCAGAGTCTATCGTATGCAAAAAATATTGATAGTTTATTCGATACGATAGTATCGAATGCGGTGATTAGACCCATGTTTGGGCAAACAATGCTGCTTAAAAATTTTGATTTTACGGCTTAAAATAATTCTGATTCTTTTAATAAATAAGTGCAAGTCGAATTCTACTTTCGGTGTGCTAAAACCAGCAAATCTATAAACCATTAAACATAAAAACCATCTTTAAACTTAAGCGTTTCAGCTACCAATACACTCAATAAAATTTGACAACATTTTTCATAGTGTTGCCACTATTTTTATTATTTTGAACTGTATAATATATGGGGCACTGATTTACAACTGTTCACTTTAAATTACATATACATAAATTTAAGCTAAGTTCAATAAATCAGCGTTTAAACATTCACTGATTTATATAGCCATAATTTTCCACTCTGTAAAGTTGTCAATGAAATTTGTGCAATTAGCACTAGACACCACAAAAAGTTTAACAAATTTCCAAATTGTTTGCCAGGCATTAAAATTTTTTATTATTTTTACAAACATGCTTCAAATGTTTGTCCAAACAGCAAAAACCGCAATAAACAACACAAAACATTTGTACAAGCGTAAAATTTTAACTTGTTTGCCAAGCTATTTGTTTGTTAAGTTTATTAAGTAAAACTCCAAAACAAAACAAGAAATATTAAAAAAAATTTTGTGAATAACAATGAGGCAAAATATCAATAAAATTTTGTCTGCAAATAAATTAAATCTTCAAGACTTCCCAGATT
This sequence comes from Pollenia labialis, assembly GCA_949318255.1. Lineage (NCBI taxonomy): Eukaryota > Metazoa > Arthropoda > Insecta > Diptera > Polleniidae > Pollenia > Pollenia labialis. The sequence continues at coordinate 68,800,640 of OX439140.1, read as the reverse complement.
TTAGAAAAATTGTGACAGAAATAAAGAGAGTTTATTTCGAGAAACATTTAAGACAATAACATCATCTACAATTTGCTAACTATTAGAATTATTTGTAAGTTTCTTTTAGCGAACTACTCGAAAATTCAACTCAAAAAAATATTAAGATTGAATCATGATTTTAAGCGGCCAAAAATATATCAGTGTAGAAATAAAAGTATATTCTTCCGTAATACTAAATATAGCTAAGCAACAAGGACCCCCTACTGATTAAAATAAACACATGATCACACCTCAATTTTTATTTTTTCTTGATCATTAGGAAATGATTGTTGCGCAAAGTATTCCAATGAAATATAAGTATTTAGTTTATTTTAAATAATAATCAAATTTCAATTAAAAATAAATATTAGTTTAATAAAAAAAATATATGTAAGCAAATAAAATATTTAAATAAAAAATCATTTAGAACAGACAGCAAATGACCACATATGAACATACAGACAGACACACCCAAAATTTAAAATAGATTTTAAGAGAACATTTATAAAATTTAAAAAAATTTGGTGGTTAATACCCTACAGTAAGTAAAAACACAAACTCGTCAGATTGAAGTTAAAAATTTAAGTGAGTCAAACTGTAAACTATAAAAAATTAAGAACTGGCCCAGTAAAAAATGTGCTCCAAAAGGAGCAGGTTTTATGTTTGAACTCATACCTAAAAGCGCTTCAAACCTGCTGATGGGATGCCTGATTTTTGTACGGGGTTTCTGCTAACAATAAGTGCTTCTTTTAAAATTCAAACAAAGCACTCCTAAAGCGCTTTTTTAAATTAACTATATTAACATGTTCATTTAAGTTTTGCTTTTACTTGTGTAAATGCCTTTTTTCAATAATTTTCGTAAGCCACATAATTTTTATTTTATTCGCTTTTTTGTATATTTTATTCTTTATCATTTGCTATATAAACCTCTCTAATTAATGCGCTTGGTTATGCGCTTTTTCTCATAAGTGCTCCAAAAAACTGAAATTAAAATCATGCAAATGACTTTCATACTACTAAATTTTCAAAAAAATGACTGATAATTTTTTATAAATCGGTGGAACCATTGATGCCTACTGCTTTTAAAATAGGACCGGAAAGTGTCGGAAGCAATGAAGAGCAACAGAGTCATTATAAAAATCTGTTTTCAAAGAGGAAAAACCATTTGGATTTTTTTTTCTACTCATATCACCATAAGTGGTGGGCTTTAAGCGTTTGTGCTGATGTTTGGAAGATATATTGGCCATAGCCCATTCTTTGGTATATAGATCGACAGGTCACAATTTTGAAGATAATTTGATGGAATTTGGAATATTCATAAGAAGCAATTTCATTGGAAATCGTAAAAATCGGTACATAATTTCACATAGACCCCATACAAAATTCTTTCCGGAATAGAGTCTTTCTGTCGTGCTTAATTCCAAATTATTATTCTTAATAAAAACATTTAAATTTATTGTTAGATGATAAGCTAGTTTCTATGCGCATTTCTTAAGTTGCTTAGACCAGATCATCAGGAAATATACTCCCAAAAAATGTTAGAAAAGCCAAAGATATTAGCAAATAAAACTGCGGAATGAATGAAAATTGCAAACACGCAGACTAACATTCCCCACTACAATTGGTTGGAATTCTTCCAATATTAATTGTAGTTGTCAGCAGGGTTTAAAAAGGCTGCATGAAATAACCCCCACGAAATAAGTCCCCAAAAAATTATGAAATAATTCCCCAATTTTTGGTTTCTTATTTCATATCAAATAAACCCTCAATTTTAAAATTAAATTAAACCCCAACGAAATGAAATAACTCCCCAAATCAGGTAAATCCCAAAAAACTGGGGAGTTATTTCATTTTTGGGCCATTGCTCCTCCACTTTCGCTTAACATAGCAAAATGCCTTCCTTTAAAAAATTCTTCGTTGCGAACTGATTTCATACATTTTAAAAAGTAACCATTTTTTCTGCGAATCGACCTAAAACTCCATTATTCATTAAAACAAGTTTTGTTTACATATTAAAAATGGACATCATTTGCATTTTTGACGATTTTGGTATAAATTTGAAAATAAAATAAGTCCCCAAAATATTTTTATTTTTTCTGAAATGAAATAAATCCCCAAAAAAACGTTGTTGTTTCCTCTCATTTATTTTTTTTTTGTGGAGTATTTCATTTCCGTTTTGGGGACTTATTTCGTGGGGAGTTATGTCATGGCGCCGTTCAAAAAACTGCAGTCGAAACCAAAAACTGTCTAACAAAAAATGAATCCAAATTAAAAGCAAAGGTTTTTTGTTTTTTGGCTAATGACAAATACAGAAGTGGAGGAAATTTCAGTTTTTTACTGCAGTTTAACTGCAGTTTTTTAAACGCTGGTTGTAAGTAGGTTAAGAAAAAACAAAATATAAATAAAAACAAATTGCTTTATTGCTTTCGCAAGAAAATCAAGAAAAATTAAGGTGCCGGTTCGGGGGTTTTAAGCCGTGCAGTTGCTAATTTTGTTTTCTCAAATATTATTTGAATATCATCATATTGGTATTAAGAATAAATTTGTTTCAAAAATATTTCACCTAAATCGAAAATCATCTTACAAAATGTTATTGGATCATTCCAAATGTTTCTGGAGTCGGTCTAATAACATTTGGTAAGGTAAAGTGAGCTTCTTATGCCATATTTTCTATGAAATTGTTTGTATTTACAAAAAAACAAAAATTTCTATAAATGCTAGCATGTGCCTGTGAAAATTTTCTACTTTTAAGGCTAGAATTGACCAAATGGCATATATAAAGCCCGTCCCTGAAATCACTTTAAGGCGAACAACACACATGTTGATATCTAGTCATAATTGGCACAAATAACTAATGTATTAAATAATCTTAACTTCATAATTGGCACAAATAACTCATTTATTAAATAATCTTAACTTTACATATTTTTGTTGTTCACGATTGCCCATTCGTTCGAAATGGGGCACGCTTTTGAAAATTTTTCTGACCGGGCTTGGCACATTTAAATTTTTTAATTGTTTTTATTTAAATTCTTTGCCCTAAAAGTGCTGATCAACTTTTAAACGAGTCAAGATAAAAGAGTAAATATGTTCGCAAATAAAAGGTTTTTCATTAAGTAATAAATTTTTCATTACTACCATATATAAATTTTGCCTTTAAAAGGCTATTTTGAATAAAAAAAAGCTAAAAAAAATAGCTAAGACCAATATGTAGGTGCTAAAAGTAAAATAAAGAGGATACCTGGCAACACGGGCTATCAGGTCTGCCACCGAAATCATTTCCGATCGAACTTGGAAGTGATTCCTTATTTTGCTTTTTAAAAAAACTAAAACTTAATAATAAAAAAGAAACGCTAAAACAAATTTGACCGGAATTACAACTACGAAATTAAAACAAATTCGATCGGAGTGTGTGACAGGCCTGTATAAATTGAAAACTTTTCGTACATTTATTTAAACATTCTGTTTACCAACTTGGTCATAATTTAAACCACATGATATTGAATATTGAAATGTATAAAAACACCTAAAATCCATTGAAATGGGCGATTAACGCCACTTAAATATTATGATGTCCAGGTAGGAGATCATTTATAATTCTTAAATTACGAGTAAACACAAACACATGTGAGCAGATCGCTACAGTGGTAAGAAATGAATATGAATTAAGAAAAAATTTGGTTGGGGAAAAAAAGAAAACTAATATTTTAAAAAATAGCAACTTGTCAAAATACCAGGTAAACTAAAGGAAGTTATGGTATCCTTAATGAAAAACTTGATTAAGATATACATATTTTTTTTTAAATTCGTTGGAAATACCAACGTATGATCCATTTTGCATTTCGGTAAGTCTTAATGGAAGCAAGAACTAACATAAATTTTATTAAGTCGCCATAGATATTAACATGTTACGGAAAAATAATGTTTGAAAACATAATGGTTTTGAATATATACCACGATACTACTTTCTCCCATACCCAATAAATTCATATATCTACAATATCCATCGAGGAAAGCACACATTTGGTTTATGTTCAATTACTATAATAACCAAATAACCCAAAGATTTTTTCGTATATTGAGCAAAAAGTTAACAAAGTATAAAAACAAAACTTAAGAAAATATATTATTAACGCGTATACGCCACAGGGGGTTGTGTCTTAAATAATATTAAAGTAATTGCAGTCAGTATTTTAACAACAAGCAACAAATATTATTATTCAGATAAATAAAAAAACACATAAACCTATTTTATTTATCATGAGAATTAGATCATGTTACAAAAGAAACATAAAAAATTATTTTAATTATAATTGATGTCTCGAAATTTTGAATAAAAAAAAATCATAAGAAAACTTTCCTAATAAATGGCTAAGAACAGAATTAAGTCGAAAGTACTACAAAAATATCTCGATCGATATCGACTCATAAGGAGAAGCTTATAAAAGAAATCTCATGAATAAGAAAACTAAGTCGTTTCAAAAAAAATTACTTATATCAGACTAAATTGGGCAAAATAAAACTAATCGAAAACAAGTAAGAAAGTACAGTCAGTCAACGCCACATTGTTTAAAACCCCATCTTGCTTATGTATCCATATAAATATGGATTTATCTATGTTTATAAATTTTATTAAAATCGGGTCGAAAGAAAGAGGCAGGAATTGCCGCCTTCCTTCCCTTGTAGTCCCACTTTTGAAGAACTGCTTAGGTGTCCATATAAATATGTTTCTATTTATCTATGATTTAAATTTCGTTAAAATCGGTTTGATAGTTTCGGAGAGGCAGAAATTGCCCCATATTTTCCCTCGTTATGCTACGATTCGACCCATTTTCTTGTGTCAATAAGAATCAATGTCCCATCGTTAGTTCGACTCAGAAAGTAGTTCTGACTCGATCGGTTTACTTTAAGGTGGGTCTGGGACCAATATTTTAAGGTTTTACACACATCAGCACAAATGCATAATACCCTCTCCACTATTGTGGTGTGGGTATAAAAAGGAGGAATCAACGATAATTTTATTACAACATTTTAATAAAACTGATGTTTGCCTAGAGGTCGAAATTCGAGCTTTGAGCAATTGTTTTTTCGTCTTAGTGGATCGATTTGTCGACGGACCAATCTCCGGTCCATATATTATCTTCCAATCCAGTTGAATTTTACCTTTCCATATTTAGTTATATTAAATATTCTTAAAGTACCCGGGAAATTTGTGCTAGAATTCCCGGGATTTTCTTATTTAATGATGGCAACTTTACTTCTGATATGCGTAATTGTTAATAAGTTGTGTCATGAAATAGATCTTAGCCTGTACCCTACGTCTATACGCGCAATTTGTATTTGTTAATATAAGCAATAACGCCTGCAGAATGACGTCACGTTAATAACGTAAGTCGGATTCTGTTTACATATGTAGGTGTTTAATGAGTAAGTGCTGCAGTGTCTCTTCTCCTTAAGCGAGAGTGGCCGATGTCATTTACAATATTTCGAGCTAGTGGATTTGGGTGCAACTCTAGCCTTTTTAAGTATTTTACCGCATACTTCGTAATAATAGTCCTTACCAGTGGCACATTGAGATCCTTGTGGATATTTGAGTTTTTAACATACCATGGGGCAGCTGTAATTATTCGAAGAAGTTTATTTTGGCGCCTTTGAATTTTTTTCGATATTTGAGGCCGAGGCAGTGCCCCATAGTTGAATACCGTAGCACCATATTGGCTTTAAAATAAAGTAGTAGTTTGCAATCGAGACTAAGAACAGAATTTCTTCCAATAAGCCAGTTAATTTGAATTGCTTTTAGTTTCATTTGGGTTAACTTTGCTTCTATATGGCATTTCCATGTTAAACGCCGATCTAGATGAATACCGAGATATTTGACATGCAATTGTTGAGGCACTAGTTGATTCTTGATTTTAATAGGGGAGCATGTTTCCCGACGCAAGGTGAATGTTATATGTACGCATTTTTGCTCATTGACCTTTATCCTCCATTGCATTAACCATAGTTCGAGCTGAAATATATGATCCTGCAGGTATCGAGATGCTTCACGACTGTTCTCGTGTACGATTAGAAAAGCTGTATCATCAGCAAAAGTTAAGGTTAGGATGTAATTGTTTGTTGGCATGTCCGAGGTATATATTAAGTAAAAAAGTGGGCCCAGGATGCTTCCCTGAGGGACTCCAGCTTCAATTGGCTGAGGAGAAGTTAAAAAATCACCTTCTTTAATAATGAATTTTCGACCGACCAGGTAGCTTTCTAACAGCTTGTGTGTATTAACCGGTAGGTTTAGCTTTAATTTACGTAACAAGCCTACATGCCAGACTTTGTCAAAAGCTTGAGAAACATCTATGAAGAGAGCGGAGCAATATTTTCTTTCTTCAAAGGCTTTTCTTATGGCGTTTACTATCCGATGGGTTTGTTCAATTGTGCTATGCTCTCTTCTGAAACCGAATTGATGATTAGGTATACACCCATTGTCATTTAAAATTGGGGTTAATTTTGACGCTAAGAGCTTCTCAAACAGCTTTGATATATTAAGTAATAAGCTAATAGGCCTATATGACTCAACTTTTGTGTGATCTTTTCCTGGCTTTGGTATCATCGTTATTAAGGAGACCTTCCAATCTTTAGGGTAGTATTCAAGGCGTAAAATAGCATTAAAAATATAAAGAAAAATTTTCTTTGCTATGCGAGGTAGCTCCAAAAGCATTTTGTTACTGATCTTATCAATACCAGGTGCCTTCTTGGTGTTTAATTCACAAATAGCCTTTTCTATTTCCTTTATCTCAAATCTTAGGGGGATGGCTGCTCTAACATAAACAGGCGGCAACTCGTCCGCTATATCGTCAGGTATATTTAGGGTAAATACATTTTTCAAATGATTTACAAACAGGTTTCCTTTTTCATTATCATTTCTTGCCAAACTTCCATTCAGGTTTCTTAATGGTGGTTTCGAGATAACTGGTCTTTTGAGTTTTCTAGCTGCACGCCATAATGAGTTGTCTGATTGTGGAGTTTCATCCAGGTCCTTAAGATATTTTTCCACGGAAGCCGTTTTCTGAGTCTGCAGTACTTTTCTTAGCCTTTTTGTACACTCTTTTAATTCATTTTTAAGTTGAGGGGACCTGTGAGAATAAAAATTAAAACTGTATTTCTAAAACAAAATATTCTATTAAAATTGTTAGTAAATTAGTAAATATAAAAATGTTGAAGGAATATGTTAACATAATAGCAATAAATAAAAAAAATATATAAAATAGATCTTTTGCTGCACATCAACATAAGATATGTAGATGTGATTTGCTTGATTCGGAAAAACTCCAGTTGAAAACTTTTAGTAACCTTAACACTTAAGATTAAAATTGGTGTCTGCCTTTGCAATACAGTTCTTCTGAGAGCATTTTCCGTAGAAAAGACCAAAACACTTCGGGAGTTGTTCATTGAGTAAAACTAAATTAAATTATTTCATATACGTATGTACATGCTTTTAAACCATAAAATTTCTATTTCTTGTTAATGTGTCCCCAATATAACTTCTTATGATTACAACTAACCATGAAGCTCTTAAAATTTCCTCAGGTTACATAAAAAATCCCCAGACATATAAAATACTAAACTTTATATTAAACACCTGCAAAAATTATTTAAGCAGATGCAAATTTATTCCAATTTGACTCCCACTCTACAACACGAATGAAAGCCACCACCATTCTTACGATTTTTTCTGACGAAATATTCGAACAGCTGACATGGTTGTTGTTGTTTGTACCTTAAAGAAATGCCATCACATTTGGATAATGAAGCGCCAGACCGAAGAAGGAAAGCATAAACAAACAAAAGTAGAAGCATAAGTATTAAAAATGCCCTTAAAAAACTGCTACAGTTTTAGCCATAGCGTGCAAATTTATATTAAAAGAAAAATTCTTTATACAAATTTCCATCAACTGACAAGGCAATAAGTCAGTTGTTGGATTTGGATGGTTATGTACTAAAAGCCGAGACATGCAAACCATTGAATAACCACCCACCGAAACATTAAAAGAGATTTTTTAATGAAAATGAACCCGGTAGGAAATTTGATATAAATATAAACGATTTTTTTAATGGCACGTCAGAAACTTTCTGTGAGCGTGAATTTATAAAAGATTCTTGATTTTGATTTTTAATTAATTAAATTATTTGAATTAATTGAATTTAATTTTCATTAAATTATTCTTTATGGAAAAAGGAATTTTTAAAGATTAAAATATCAAAATTTGGATAAAATAAACCATAAACAGTTCAATAAAATAACTACAATACTAAATATTGATAAAAAGATTAGGCACGAGGTCTATATTAACATTTGTCTTTCAAGTTTTGCTGAAAAAAGTCAGCAAGAAAAATGAAAGACAAAAACATGAAAAACAGAAAAATCTACTTTGGACTTCAAGAAGAGTTCTTGACAAAAAGTACGGAAAAACAGAAGTAAGAAAGACATGTTAATCAATTAAAATAGATAATCATTCAAAAGCAAATTTCGATCTACCAAAGGTTAAATACAGTTTTGTTTAAAGATTGATGTATTCAACGGCTGATGAGATTGAGTGGTTGCAATCGAAACATGTAAGGGAAACATGTCCGTAAGAGCCTGGGTTCGAGTCCCGCGGCAGTCAAGAATGAGAAATATCAATAAATTTTAATTAATTTCATGCTTTAAAAAAATCCTTTCTACTTTAAGAAAAATTTAATGAAAACTAAATTTAAAATCAGATAAATTAAAATATCAAAATTTGGATAAAAAAAAACCCATAAACAGTACAATAAAATAACCACAATACTATTTATGGATGCTCAATTTTTTTAAATGCTTTTTTTATATCTGAATTAATCGCGAAAAGCTCCTTCTGCACCCACTATACTCAAATTGTATATGTTGGAAAATGGAACCCTTAACCTTATTCTGGCGCTCTAACCACTAGCTCAGGGGCTCATGTTTCGTGTTACTTGAGGGAATCCTTAAGAAGTTTAATCTTTTTTATAACTCATCTGACTCAATTTCGAAACTTACGTTATTTGTTCAATGCAGACATGTCAAAAATAATTTCTTGCATTGTCTTTTGGATACTCCCAAAGGAAGCAGTTATCTATTTCCAAATAGGAAAATGTTGAACCCGCATTTAAGGCTTTCGATTAGATAATGTCTTTTTGGTACTAATTCCTTTTGAAAATGTTCTTACAAATATTTAGTTAAATACGTAAGGAGGTCGGGAGTGCTTGTGGCTACCTAATTAAATCTATTTTTTAAAAGCTCAACTGTAAAGCTCTTATTTTAATTAACTGTGTTATAAGTCTCTGAAAGTTTGTTGCCGCAATGTGTTGATTTAGGAGATATTGTTTTCCTAAGAAAATTCGGACAAACTGAAGGTTTACTGGGTCTTGTTTTCCCACTTATTATGTAAGGCTCGATCCCTTGGCTGTGGTTTCGCTAGCTAGTAGACAAGCCCACAACCAACTGGGGTACCAGCATTTTTTTTATACATTAACACTTCTAAGCGATGATGTTAAAAAAGCATTACGAACATTAATTTATTATTTTTGGGAGTCCCCAAGAGCACTATTATAACCATTTATTGGATAGTGTTAGGCTAGTTATCAAACCATAATCTTAAGTCCAATCTTTTAAACATAATATTCTTTTGGCAACCGTCTACGTTATTTTATCAAAACGAATTCGGGAGAACTTTATGTGTTCCGCTTGAGTAACACACCTAACCCGCAACACCAAACTGCCAACTAGCCTACCAAAACTCCTTAATTTTTAATATTTATTTGTAACTTTTAAGAAAAAACTTTTTAAAGTCATATAAAGAAATTTATAAGTTCTATTTTGGGAACCTTAAGAACGCTGTTACGGACCCCTTAAATAAGGCTTACTGAAAAAATTACCAGGATACTTCATTATAAATTAAGTTCTCTAATTTTTTTTAAAATGCAGTAGTTATTATTTAGGTTAATTTAAATTGAACCCCTATTTAAAACCAAAAGAAGTTCGGAAGTACCATATTGTATTTCCTGGGAATTTTTAGCAGAAGTCGAACAGCCCTAATAGCCTTCTGGCGTACCCACCTGATTTTAATATGTATACAAATTTAAAGAAAATGAACATTGAAGATCTTCCAAAAATGCTGTCGAACGTCATTTAAGAAGCAATTTAATTAGCCAATTTAAGTAAAAGTAAAATGGAGTCAATCTCAAAATGCACTTGATTTAAGTATTATAAAGTTGAGTTGAGCAAATCTTAGTTTTTTTCAAAAAAAACTTTGAAAAACACACGCGTATGCAAACGCATAAAAGAATGCAATGCTGAGAGATGAGGCTTATAAGTTATATGAGGTTAAAGCCCTCACTTTGTAATTTTGCTTCCAGAGTGGCACTACCAACGAAAAGTTCAATTTTTTTTTAGTTGATTTAAGAATTTTAGACTTGTTTTAATAAATTCCTGGATTGAATTTTAAAAGATACCCCATTTAGGATTGTCTTGAAAAGGTTTTAGTGTTCTTCGTACTTGAAATTTTGAGTACGACTCGTACTTAAATTAGGTATAAGAAACTTAATTTATCCCGAATGATTTTCTTTCTGTGTATATTTATGATTATTTCCTTTAGCTGCTATAAAGAGCAAAAAAAATCATTTCATGCGGGTTTGTCGGACGCCATAGCTTTTACTTCATTTCACAAATTTCCAAGTGTGTCAATTCAACTTTAATTTGCCGACGCTAGGTATAATGTTCTGCTTCTTCCGCGGGTACCTTGTGGATGCCATAGCACGTAGGAATGGGCAAAAAATATCGATATTTAAAAAAAAATAATCAATATATATCGCCGATATTTAAAACACCGATAAATATCAATATATCAATATTGAAATACGACTATACAATTCGATATTTTTTAAAGTCAGTCTTCATTAAAAACTCGAAATTTTAGCCTTTTTTTCAAACAATATGTTTTTTTAAGAATTGTCTTCATTGCATGCATCATATGTTTTTTTAAAATAATATGAAGATCTAAAATGATTGGCATTAATAAGAAGCAGTGCCGGATACAAGAAGCAGATTGACAGTAGAGCACATAAAACATACAGTGCTTCTGATATCCATACCTGATTATTACTGGTTTGACTAGTACCATGTTCACTCGGACACTAATATTCGTATTTCGCTCTCTTATTCCTGTTTCGCGCCCCAAACATGATTGAAACGACTTGTTTCCCCATACAAAATTTTGAAAGCGAAACACTTGTTTCCCCATACAAAATTTGGAAAGCGAAACAGGTCGTTTCATTTTGAAACAGGCTGCGAAACAGGAAAAAAGTACTATCATCTCTAATTTTGATAACAGTTATCGTTAGTTTATCTGAACTAGCTCTCAAAACAAAGAAAAAACAAAATTAAAATTGATATTTTATAAAATAAAGTGATATTAATAATAAAAGTATTAAATAATATATTTTTAAGTTTTAATTACTTTTTCATCGGTTTTACAATGAATCACACTAACAACACAAACATTTTTATGAGATGCCTTTCGGTAATTTACGAAAAGTATGCCCTATCCATCGCCATTTTCTTGTTCGTATTTTTGATTTGGGACCCTAGTATTTCGTTGGATATGGTGACTGGGATATTTTCATAATTCGGCGAAGAAGACACCGATTTAGAAAGACTTGCATCGCATTTATATCTTTCCAAGCTGTGTTCCAAGATCGGCCACCATAAAGAAGAAGACAATTTCATTGTAGTATCACTGGAGATCTCGGTAGATCGCCATATAGATTTAGACTGCCAAATGATTGTCTGCCAGCTGTTATGCGGTTTGTTACATTGTTAGAGGAGTTACCAGATGTGCTTTAGATGCTTCCGAGATAACAAAATGTTGAAACATCTTCCAGATCTTGTTGACTTATCGTTAGGGCAAAATTGTTTTTTCCGTGAATTCTATATCAAAGATAAAATGTGGAACCTGACGTTATAAAATAACTTGAATTTTAAAAATTTTCACATAAAACCTTTTTTAAATCGTAAGAATTTGGCCAGTTTTCTCTAGAGTCTTTTCTTTAAAGATTTTCCTAACATTAACACTCAGAACTCCAGTTATGTACTTTTAAACATTATATTTTCGTATTTGTATATAAATGCTTATGAAATTCGCCCCCCAAACTTTTGAAACATTTCAAAATCAACAACGTTGTTTTTTGTTTCATGGCTGGTTTTAGAAAAACAAACTCATGAATACATTTGCAGACACACCCCAACATTTGTGGGGTTGTTCGTGGAAATAGAGCACATTTATTCAGATGAATTTATCCATTCAATCGTTCATTTGTACACAACCACCAGAGTTGTATCTCTGCTGTCCCCTTTGAGTTATATAAAGCCCTAACGACGCAACAGACGCCACTGTTTTAACTTTGCACGTGCACAAAATTTTCCATACCATCAAGTGGAATCTCTTCTTTTTTTCATTTCATTTTATTATTGCCTGTGCTCCTCTTCTCTACTTATTCGTTCATTTGTTCCTTTGGGGGATTTACAATGAATTTGTATGGGTTTGTCAAAGTGTTTCGATGTGTGTTTGAATGAATGTTAGACATTTATTTGTTTGATTATCTGGTAGTTGGTTGAAAGAGGTGGAGAAGGAGGAAGGAATGAAGGATGTATGAAGGTTCTGGGTTGGGGGTTTTTGTTTTGGAGCTTCGTTTTTAGCTTTAGTTTATTGGAATTCTTTTGTAAATGTTTAATATTGTGTATTTTACAAGCAAATTGTTAATGTTGTTGTCGCAGGAGTCTTTAAAGAATTTAATGTATCAGAATTTAAAGGAGATTTAAAATTTTATGAAAGTTTGAAAATGTACTAAAAATTAAATTTTACTGATATTTGTTGTAACTTGAATATAAAATTTTGCTAAAAATATTAAAACTTAAAATATTTAATTTAAGTTCGAAAATAAACTAAAGTTTATGGGTTATTGCCCCTAAATGCAATTAATATTCGGGCATGTTCTAGAAATCGAAATGAAGTGAAATTGAAATCGAAAGAGATTTTAAGTTCAATTATTTACAAAATGCCCGTAGTTTTTCCTGGTTTTAAGAGTTGTTCTTGTAAATCTTATTGGGACTCACAAAAAGAAATTGATAAAATGGAATATTTGTATGAACTTTCAGTACAGGGTCGTTTTTTAAATTTGCTCGATTTCAAATCCACTTAATTTCAATTTCTAGAACTTAAATCGTGTTTAAATACAGATTGATTTTTTGAGTTTTATTTGAAAAGACTTATTTAAATAAGATAAGAGCATGGTAGCACTAGTGCTGGGAATCTATCGATAGTACTATCGATAGTCTTAAAATATCGAAAATATCGATAGGAAAAATATTGATATCGATATTATTATTATTTAAAATACAGCTATGAAGACATGTAACAGCAGATGTAAAGTGCGACTTTAATGTTTGTTGTTTGCAAACGAGCTTTGAAAATATTGGTATATTTTATAAAAAAGTTAAAAGTAAACGAATTAAACAATAAAAAATGTGCCAAAAACAAAATATTACTACATATTGTTATTATGTGTATTTTGCATTTTTAATTGTTTTTTAGTGTTAAAATTTTTTCTCGACCCACTTTTATTCGTGAGTTTGTTTGACAGTTTAAAGCGGGAACTTTTCTCACAAAATTGTTACAGACACACCTTTTCTGTAAATTGGCTAGTAATTTCCTTACGTGACAGCCAGAACTCGCCAATAAAATTACGGACACAGTTTAGTGAGAAAAACAGCTGTTTATTTCAATATATGGCATTTTTGTTTCATTTCACACATTTCAATCGAAAAGTTTCTCGACGCGAGAGTTCCAGAACACGGGCACAGTTTTAAGTTAAATGAAGAATAATTTTATATATTTTATTTTTTCTATTTTTTCTATTTTTTTACAAAAAACTTATTATTAAAATGAATGCTACATTATATTTTTTAAACAAGTATACCTTAACAAAGGTAAGGTACAAAATGTATTATGTAGTACATTCTGGTAAGGAAGTAGTGGTTACAAATTATAATTAATAACAGGAAATTTTTCTTAACTTTTGAAAACCCGAACCCGGGTCCAAGCAGCAGACATAGATAATTTGTTTTAAGGCCCAACTATAATATGCTTAATTTGGCCTAAGCAACTGTGCCAAACCAAACCATATTAAGCTTAAGGAAACTTTTTGTTAAGATTAATGAACCTGTCATTTGCTTAAGCAAAGTGCGAAACAGATCGCACTTTCCGTATGGAATCAAATGCATTTTAATTTTATTTTTGTTTTTTTTTTACATGGCCCAATTAGTAGGTCTGCGCGCCACTACAACAATCCAACAATAGAAAAAACAACACGCATATTGTTTGTGTAAAAAATGATAAGGATGTCAAGAACAAAAGCAATTGTTTGTATAAAAAATGGTTGAAATGTCAAAAGCAATTGCTAAACAATTGCACGTAAAAAACACAACTCTGCAAAAAATCAGCAGGCGTTTCAAGCAGACGTTCTAATTGGACCATGGGCCTTTAAAAAATTTTTCTGAAGCAACTCAAATTTGAAAAAATAAAATTGACTGATATTTTTAAAAATGACAAAAAAGATACAATAACAATATTATTACAGTATCGGACTGTAGTTTATTTAAGAAGTATTCCGTTCAGTAATTTTTAAATAAATAAACATTTAAAATTCAAAGCAAATTTAATTTTAACTGATTCTAACAGTTATTATTAGTTGATTAACCTAATTTCTTCTTTATGTTAAATTAAATTAAATGAAAATGTAATTTAATGTAACGGAAAGTTCATTTAATTTTTACTGTCAAAAATTTAAACGTGAATTCCGTAAAAACAAATGAATATTTAGTTATTTTATATAAATTAACAATCAAAAAGTTAACTGGATAATCCGTAAAAAAAGGAATATTCAGTTATTTTATTTTATTTAATTAAATTTAACCACCAAAAATTAATTTTTACTTATCTTAAAAAAACAATGTGCTTGTTTTGTGTAACAAATTCCCAGTTTCTATTTGTTAAAACAATTTAGTTAAATATGTACATTAAATTTTAAAAGTAAAATAATTGCGAAGTTGGTGTCTTATAATTGAGAGTTCTTCTGTAAACAAAACGGGGTCAGTACAACAAAAGTGTGTAACGGAGTAAGAAAATAATAATATTCTCTCTCTCATTAGAAAAACATGATTTTTTTAGAAATTCGGCTCTTTTGTGGAGTAAACGAAAATTACTGAATATAATAAAGCAACTGAGAATATTCATTTGTTTTTTCGGAATGTTCAGTTAATTTTTTGATTTATATATTATATAAAACTAGCTGACCCGGTCCACGTTGCTGACCCTAAGCAAACAGTAGTGTTGTATTACCACACGATTTAAATTAAACATTTAACGAAATTTACGGCCTTTAAAATAAAAATCCATGGAATACCTATCATTAAGTTTTTTTTACAAAATAACTTACATATGGTGTAGATATGGGCTCAATCAAAAAAGAAACGCATGTATTTAAGGCAAATTGTAAATTATATTTATTTATTACTTTATCTTAAGGCCAGCGCATAGACAATGGTGAAAGAGCCGTTTTCTGATTTTAGGTAAATCGGAAAAAGCGGGCGGGGCAAAATTTTCTTTCCGTAAAAACCTAAGTTAAGCCATGGCGATAATTTTGAAGAAAAAATCGTCCAAATCGGTCAAGTCGTTCTCCAGTTATGCGCTTAATAGAAAAAGTGGGCGTAAAAGTAGGCGTGGTAAATTTTTCTTTCGATGAAAACTTAAAGTTGATTAATACGAAGATTTGAAAGAAAAATTAGTCAACTCGATGGAGCCGTTTTCTGATTTTAGGTAAATCGAAAAAAGTGGGCGTAAATCCTATGTCCGTCTCCTATCTCTAAGCTACCTCCCTACCAATTTTCAGCCAAATCTGTTCTGCCGTTCTTGAGTTATAAGTGGTGTAACTGGTGATTAAGGACCCAACGCCTTCAGCGAAACACAGCATAGGCTTATCGCGCTAATCTCTATGGGGCAAAACACAAAAGAATTAAATATTGCGCCATCTGCCGGACAAATTATTTTTTTCAGTAAAAGATGTTAGGTTTGAGTTGGTATCGGGCTAATTAACGCCACTACACGCCGATTAAGGACCCAACGCCTTCAGCGAAATACAGCATAGGCTTATCGCGCTAATCTCTATCGGGCAAAACACAAAAAAACTAAATATTACGCCATCTGTTGGACGAATTCAAACTACACAGAAACACTC
Organism: Pollenia labialis; assembly: GCA_949318255.1. NCBI lineage: Eukaryota > Metazoa > Arthropoda > Insecta > Diptera > Polleniidae > Pollenia > Pollenia labialis. The sequence goes on along the minus strand of OX439140.1, from coordinate 68,784,278 downwards.
CTCACGTCCCATAGAGCATGTATATAAAGTTTGGTCAAAACTGGTGCAGTTATTCTTGAGTTACTGTGCAAAAACAAAAAGAAACTAAATATTGCGCCATCTGTCGGACGAACTTCAAACTACACAGAAACACTCCTCACGCCCCATAGAGCATGTACATAAAGTTTGGTCAAAATCGGTACAGTAGTTTTTGAGTTTAGCGATCACGAACATACACGTAATTTTTATATATATAGAGAAGAGATAACTGAAAATTTATTTGATTTTACGGAACATGGGGTTGAATTTTTGAGAGTAAAAATAAATTGAAATTTTCGTTAAAAACAAATGAAAAATAAGTAGACCGGTTTTTAACTGGATTTTCATTTATTTTATATTACAATTTCAGTTAATTTAGCGTACAGAATATTGTGAGTGTATCGAGAGAAAAAAAGCCTCCAAAAGTGATTATCAGCTTAATAAAATAATAATAAATTTAAGAAAAATATCTAATAAGCTGATTTTTAAAACCCTTAAATAATAATAATTGAATTTACAAGAAAAAACAAACTAGTGATTTCTACGTGAACAATTTATTATTCACTATCTCGAGTTTAAAATTTAATAATTTTTTTCTTTCTTTTTGTAAAAATTCGCACAAGTTCTTATGAAACATATTTAAAATTCTCCTTTCGAATTCATTTGCTTTAATATTTTTTATTTTGTCTCTAAAAATATTTATTTCTCATAAATTCGCATGTGACACGCGCTTTGCATAATTAATTTAAGTGCATTAAAATTCATTCAATAAATTATGTATAATTCGTACACCCTACTCACTAAACTTAGCAGTAGCAGGGTTAAGAGTTGTTATAAACCTTAAAAAAGTAATAAACGATCTGTGGGCGTCCCAAAAGGATTGTTCGAAAGAAGGATGACGATATTTCACATTTTATAACATCGAACGATGGAACAGATGCCCAACTTTTAAATAAATAAGTTGTTATATTAACCGAAAAAGTTAGATATAAATCTGATCAAAATAAAAAATTTGGAATAGTTAAAAATGAAATAAAACATAGACAATTTTAAAATTTAACTCCTCCTAAAATTAAAAAAAATATTAAAAACATGCAAGGCATACATATGTATATCTACAGGATGCCCGGTTGGATTAAAAAAACCCAGGCGAATTGCTTAGGGTTGCTTTTTTTGTTTTTGTTGGGCCTAAGCAAAATGAGGAATTCCACTTTTCGGGCTTGCATCTCGATTATAAAACTTGACAGGCAGATGTGTTCAAGATTATCGTAAATACCTGTTACTACACCTCAATTGCACGATATTTTAACACTATAAGAGCTACTTTTAGGGTATGAGATTAAAGTTAATTTAATCCTATTATTAGCTAATCTGAGAATTAAGTTAATCTATCATCAATTGAATTTGATATTTTTCGGTTGTGGCTTGAACCATGTAGTGCTACCATACTAAGCACAAATAAATGACAACATTTTTTTCAAATGTCAACTTTTTATCAAAGCAATATGGATGTTTTCAAAGAAGAAGAAGAAGAAAATATACGAATTTAATATTGTTTACAAGGTAGACATTTTTTACGTTTAAAGAAAAAATATATTAATGAAAAAACATAGAAAGGAAAAATTATAGAAAAGTGCTAAGACCCCTTTCACACTCGGTTACTTGCCGACAACAACGAAGTCCGTACAAATTTTTTTTTCCTTACACCGACCTTACCGCTGACATCTATAAACCAAGAGTTGCGCAAGAGACTTGCGCAAGTAACTTGCCGAGTGTGAAAGGGGTCTATGCAATATATTTTATTTTTTAAATATCTTTTGTTTATATTTTGCAACAATTGTTTATGTTAAACATGTGTATGTTGACAGTTTAAGTTAAAGTTTAAACCACCACCATTGGCCGCTTAAACTAGCAAAAAAAAAAGTTACAAAAAATACAAATCAAAAAGTAAATGCGGAGATTAAACCTAATTTAATCGCTAACCTCTAACCCAAAAAGTGTCTCCAAGACAATAATGCGTCTACTTAGCGTACTATTAATACCACTTGAGATTGATTTGAGTACGGATGGATTGAATTTTCTTTTAAGTGTACTTAACCCCTGGCTAAGAAGCCGAAGCTATCTAGCCTCCATTGTGAAAGTAGTTTCTAATGAAAAGCAATTTTCCACAAACGTCAGCAGGCTGTTCTCCTACCTAGATTACGAGCGACTAAATGACTTTTGTCTGAATATATACAAAAGTAAAATAAGCAAATGTTTTTCTAGGAAAGCGGAAATCAAAGACAAATGGTTTCGGGAAAAATCCAGGGACGAGAATCCCAGCGAAAAAACGCTTACAAATGATTAAAATTGTCAACAATCCGAATCTATCTGCCGTATAACTGAAATAGTCAATTCCATGTATATTTTTGGCACCTAAAGTGTACAATTAAAAAAGTGACCCAAGTGTCATCTCAGATAAAGATATTCCTGGGAGTTAAAAAATTTTCCCCACAGTCTTTAAAATGTAAAATAAATTTATTGAAAATCCAATTAATAATATGAAATTCTGTAGCGTCATGTTGTTGCCATTTCTTTTCTTAAATTTTATTATTTTTTTTTTTTTTCAAAAAACAAATTGTCCCTGATTTGTTGCATGTTCACATGTATGACACTGGCTGTGGCTGACGGCCTCAAAAGTTTTCTACGAATAGTTTTCTTCTTTCTCTATTCTGCAGTTTTCTCTCCATTTGCAAACGTTCTTCGGATTGTGTGAACCTTGTCGGCAACTTGATGTGGCATGGCATGCGTGAGTGTCGCTTTTATGTCTCCTTAAATTGCATTAAATGTTGCAAAGACTGTCTGCTAAAAAAAAAACAAAAGACAGCATAGACATGAAAAAATGCGTATGCAAATAGTTTCTAAATATTCGCAAACGTGATCAGCCAAAATAAATTGAAAAGTGAAAAATGAAAAAAAAGGAAAAGAGAAACGAGAATTAAAATTAAAACGCAAAATTGTGATGATTGTGACGATGCTGATTTCGAAATGATGACTTGTCGCTCATGTTCAAGTGCTGACACACAGCACAGTGATAATAAAACATTCATGCTGCATTCACTCAATAACTTTGCTGTTATAGAAATATATTTTTTTTTTTTCATTTTATTTTAATGCTAAATTTATGTCTGTTTTAATTTCTATAAACGATTTTTTTGGCAACATTTGTGGCCGTTTCTTATGAAAAAAATTAAACATTCACTTGCACATTTTCTTTATTGAAATTTTCTAAAAGTTTTGGATGTTTCTGTGGCAAATGCTTGTTGCCATATTGTAGTTTTTGTATTAGTTTTCATCAAAATCGTCACCGTAATAAGAACAAACATGCAACATGTGTTTAATGTGTCATTCTGTTGACATTTAAAGGGGTGACATTAAATGTTTGTTTTTCGTTTTTGGGCGCTCAGTTAATACTCGTATGACAATTATTTTGAATTAATGGAGACTTTTGTTACAGACATATAGATTAATGTTGGCGCGAATATGTCGAAATGACAGATATTTGAAAGTAGGAATAGAGTTTTTATGGAGTGAGATTTAAAATTTCTTAGCAAATGTTTTTCTCTAAATGATTTTTTTGGAATGCTTCAAGCAAAAACAAAAATTTTTTAAAAAGAAACATGTCGGTAGAAATATGGGTTCTTAATTTCCAACAAGTGCATACAGCTTTTCTTTAATTTTAAGGAATTTTATGGTTTTTTTTTTGCAATAATCAAAACTCGTAAAAATAATTTCAAATCTAAGAGTTTAATAGAAAAGCAAAGAAACCATATTTTTCCATATGGGCATTTCCATGTCATCGTACGTGACATTTGTACACCTTCAGAGAGATAGAAAATTTGCCAAAATAGTATTAACTGGACATTTTTTTTATCACTATGTTTCATTTAGAGGGTACTATATATGAAAAAAAAATTATTAAATTCGGAACCTTGTTGTCCAAAATATGGATAGTAAGAGCATATCGTACGTGACATAAAACGGAAGTGATTTTGGGGTGAATGTAAAAAAATACGAAAATCTGCGAATTGTGAGAGGTTTTTCTTCTTTTTTTTAATTTTTAACATTAAACCAGATATTTTACCTTTATAATCCGTAATTGGAAATTTTTTTTTTTTTGATGGTTTAGATAATAATGAACAAACTGTTATATCTTTCGTGACATACCGAACGTGACAGATATTTCTTTTATAGTATTTACAAGGCATGAAAAATATTTTTTGTAAATATATGTATGCATATAAAAACTTAAAACAAAGAAGTTAGAAAAGTCGGTCAAGCCCGACCATATGACACCCTACACTATACCTAATATTTAAAACAATTTTTTTTTTGGGACCCATGGCAAATCAAGATCGCCAGAATAGAATTATGCTATGAGGTTAAGAATTATATAAGAGTAATTTTATTATATTATTTATGTATCTCCATCTATATGAGATATGTGTGCCCCTAGCCGATTTAAGAAAGGGGGGTTATATGGGACCTATGGTTAATTTTTGCACCTACCCGCACAACATTTTATCATGATATAGTACCTATCGCAAAAGTCATTGTCACCAATTTTTATGTAAATGCCAACATTTCTAAGGAAGTTATGACATTAAAGCTATTTTCGGGAGTAGCACTTGTATGGGAGCTATGGTCAAATATGGACCGATTCCAAAAAAATTTTGTAAGAAAATTTTGATTGTAATAAAATAAGGTTTGACCACATTTAAACTTAATACTAACTTTTTAAGATGATGCATTTAGTTGCATTTTAGTACTTACAATATCGTACGTGACGAGCTTTAAAAGCTTATAAAATTTTGATTATACCAATTTAAAAAAAAATTCCGATCAATATTTTTTTGCAGCAAATATCTTGCTTTGAACTTTTATTTTGAAACACCTAATACTGGCCAAATAGAAATGACAAAGACAAATGTTGTTTTTGCACCACGTACGTGACGTTAGAATAGCATCCAAAACAAACCAAAAAATATACCGCTAATTGAACTATATACTTGGTCTTTCCTCATGGATCTTGTTCATTGTTGTTGTAACACTAATTTTAAAGCATAATTCCAGGGTTGCCAGTTTCTGTATTTAATCGGAAGAAAATTTAAAATTGTTAATTGCAGTTACTAAAAATGAATCAAAGAGAAAGTCAGTTTAAACTTTAATTTTTTGCTTTTTAAAAATTGTAATAAGCTATAAGTACGTCTGCATAGTAAAATTTGGGTGTTTTATTTCTCTTTACCATATTTGAAAAAAAGTTTCAAGCGTTTTAATTTTTTGAGTCGTGGTTGACATTCTCATGGAAATGCCCATATGGTTACGGCTAACGAAACTATTTTTAAAGACAATTTTCCAACATATTATGATTAAATCAATCACATTACTGTCGCTTGTGACCATAACAAGAATGGGACACAATAGTTGATAGTTTGGTTTTAATACGTTGAAAATTATAAAAAAAATTAAAAGCTACAAAGAAAACTTCAATAAATACTATACTATTTAATAAAACCCTTTAGTAAAGGGTGTTTTTTAAAGACCGATAACATTTTCGAAAGGGTTACCTGTCAAACAAACTGTCATACTGCGCTTACCTTTTGACATTTATGATCAGTATACTCTGGCAAACCCTCGTAAATAGATTGACGCTTGAACAGCGCAATCAGCTTATTTAATATGCATGAGCTAGATGAAACTACTATCAAAATGTGACGAAAAGCCTCTTAAATGCTTTAAAAAAAATAAAATAAAAAAACTATTCGCACTTTGCTTTAGCAAATGACAGTTTCATAAAACTGAACGAAAATTTCTCTTAAGTTCAAAATGGTTTAGCACATATATGTGGCTTAAGCCAGTTTATGCACATTATAGTTTGGCCTTTAGTTTGAAAATCATCTCTAGACCAGTCGAAAACTGATACGGCTTATAAGGCTTATTTTTAACTTGAACTTTTTGCTAATAAGGTTAATTGCCGCATTTGGAGTAAGACCAGTCTACAACAGACGCTGCAAACGCCATTACTTCCAGAGCCCTATTTCTTTAAAAATGAAGACGTGCTTTCTTTCAATGAAGATCGTAACCGCACCACATTAGTGGAGAGGGTATTGTGCATTTGTGTTGATGTGTGTAACACCTTAATATATTGGTCCTAGACCCCCCTTGAAGTATACCGATCGACTCAGGATCAGTATCTGTCCGTCCGTTCGTCTGGCTGGCTGTCCATGTAACCTTGTGCGCAAAGTACAGGTCGCAATTTTGAATTGGTTAAAATATAAAAAATATCTCAGTACCCATTGCACAGAAAAAGAGTTTCTCTGGAAAAATATCTTTGGGACGTTGATGCAACCCCACAATCAGACTACGCATTATGGCGTGCAGCTAGAAATCTAAAATGGCCAGTTATCCCTAAGCCACCATTAAGAAACTTTAATGGAAGTTGGGCAAGAAATGATATTGAAAAAGGAAATCTGTTTGTTAATCATTTGAAAAACGTTTTCACGCCAAATATATCTCACGATATAGGCAGCATCCTGGGGCCTCTATTATACTTAATTTATACCTTGGGCATGCCAACAAACAACTACAGCCAAACTTCAACATTTTCAGACGATACAGCTTTCACGAAAACTGTTATGAAGCATCTCGTTACTTACAGGATAATTTATTTCAACTAGAAATATGGCTAAGACATTGGAGGATAATGGTCAATGAGCAAAAATGCTTACATATAACATTCACCTTGCGCCTGGAATCATGCCCTTCTAATAAAATCAATAATCAAATAATTCCTCAACATTCGCATGTAAAATATCTCGGTATACATCTGGATCGGCGATTAACGTGGAAATGCCATAAAAATGCAAAATTAGCTGAAATGAAACTAAAAGTAATGGAAATTCATTGGGTTATTCTAAGAAATACTGTCCTTAGTCTTGATTGCAAGTTTCTACTTTGCAACTCTATCTTAAAGCCTTCCTGGTGCTACGGTATTCAGCTATGGGGCACTGTGTCGGCCTCTTATATCGAAACAATTCAAAGGCGCCAAAAGAAACCTCTTCGAATAATCACAGCCGCTCCCTGGTATATTAAAATCTCAAACAATCGTATGGATCTCAATGTGCCGTTAGTGAAAACTATGATTACAAAATATGCAGTAAAATATTTAAAAAGGCTTGAACAACACCCAAATCCACTAGCTCGGAATATTTTAAATCATGACGTCACACTCGCTTAAGAAGAAGAGACACTGCAGCACTCACCCAATCAGAAGAGCGATAAAAACCTACATATGCGAACATAAACCGTGATGACGAAATTTTGTTTGGCATAGGGTCGTTGTGTCTACTATCAAACTAATTTTAATGAAATTTAAAACATAGATCGATCTATATTTATATGGACGAGGGGAGATGGGGGGCAATTTCCGCCTCTCCAAAACTATTAAACAGATTTTAATGAAATTTAAATTATAGAAAGATCCTTCTCGAAAATTTATTTTGAGATACTGTGGTGTAGGGAATCATATGGTCGGCCTTGACCGACTATACTTTTTTACTTGTTTTGTTTCAAAATATGAAGACCACTGATTCGGGCGAAATGTGATCTCAATCGAATGAATCGAATAAATTGATTTCGCGATTTGACACCTCTCGATTATTTCCTGAGGGGCTACCTGAAGTCTGTGCTTAATGTTAATAAGGCAGCAATTGACGCCTTGAAGGCCAAGATTGTTCGTGGTATTTGTGATATGAAACTGGACTTTTAGAATACGTTCGTCCGGAACATCCGCGGTATGGTGCCCATATGCCTAAAATTGATCTTTCGAATAAAAAAATTGTTTTGATTAAAATTGATGATGTACAAATATTAAAAACTAAATCCTGGTAAATGGTAAAAACAAAAGCACAAAATAACTAAAAGAAAGAAAACTATAACGATATTTTTATATTGTCTTTTATGCATTTATTTAATTGCATGACACACGGACGAAGAACATACGCCAGATCTTGTGTCCTTATTTACACAAATACCCCAACACAACACCCAGGCGAAAATGATTGGACATTGAATGGGAGAATGGGAACTGAGTCAGCAAAAAGCACAAACAAAAACGCATTTAACGATTTATTTTGTAAGATAAAAAGCAACGACCCTACGTCTATTTATTTCTCTTGCGTTGAACACGTGCAAGCCTACGGGGCACATCCATTCGCGAGCGTGTGTGTGTATTTACTTGGCTTAATGTAGTCAAGACCACACCACAGTGTATAAAACAGCTAAAGCGGCGGCACTGTATGCCAATAGTGACGGCAGCCGCATTAAATTCCTTAACGACGCACAAATAAATATATTTTGTAAATTCATTTGAGTTGTTTTCAGTTTGCATTTTGAAGCCTTTAGACCAAACGTCAACATTAAAACGAATACACCACTTGCAAGTGTTTCATTTTCTACTCTCCCTCCTTCTGCATAAATATTGTGCGTAATGTTCATTTAATAACATTGTAGAATTTTTTAATTTCTACTTTATTTTGCATTCTAATACGATCTCTAGGGGGCAGGAGCATCAAACTAAACGCTATCAAATGCAAATTTCATACTTTGGTCAAGATCATTAGCGGAGTTCAATATCAGGATTGCAAAAAGCAATCACAAAATAACGTTGCACTTTAATGGAAGTTAACGGAAACTCAGTGTATTTTGCGGATGGATTTAACAAAAGAGCTACGATATTTTGCATATTACTGAACTCCGCTATTGAATTGTTTTTAGAAAGGGTTGAAAAAAACAAACTTATCCTGAACTAGAACTTAAGTGGAAGTGAACTAGACTCGAATTCCAATTAAACTAGAACTGAACTAAAACTGAAGTAGAACTGAAATAGATCTAAATAAGAACTTAACTAGAATTTAACTAGAGCTGACCTAAAACTAAACTAGAACCACACTGAACTAGAGCTTAACTAAACTAGAACAATAACTGGAAATTAACTAAAACTGGAGTTGAACTAGAACTGAATTTTAACAAGTACTGAGCAAGAACTATATCAAACTGAACTAGAACTAAAATAGAGTAAAACTGGAAGTGAGCTAAAACGTAATTCCTACTAAGCTTAAACTGAATTATTACTGTACTAGAATTGAACTAGAACTTCACCAGTACTGCACTAGACCTGGAGAGGGCTACTCTCAATTGCGATGCGACTACAATTTTGATGCGAAAGCTAAATGCCAACTTGGTATTCTCTATCACTTTCGCAAAATTTTTTGAAAACGAAGAAATACTGCCAATGAAAATTTAAGATGGCGCAGATTGACAGTAATGAAATATCAAAATATTAAAAAATTTTAAATTTAAAAATTTAAATAAAATAACTAGTGAAGATTTTCGAAAAGAAAAAAATGAAAGGATGCCATAGACAAATGCGCAAACTCATTAAAGAGTCCCAATAAAAAATTTAGCTTCAAACGAAGCAGGTTTGTAAGGGAGAAATGCAAGAGTTTTGCTTTATATGGTGAGTTCCCACTAGGGATGCCAGTCCCGAAATCCCGAATACCGAAATCCCGGGATTATTATAAAAATTTAAGTCTCGAATCCCGGGATTTTTTATGTAAAAATCCCGAGATTTTGGATTTAGTAATATGTGGTACTTTTTTTTTAAATATTTAAATAAACGTGAGTCACCCTGGGTTAAAAATAACTTTAAAAATTTAATATTAAATCATACTGGCAATGATTTTAATTTTTAACTGGTTACAAAAAGAAGTCACAAGTGAATAAATGTTACATGCAATGCATTTTGTACACCAGAAAATAAAATCATAAGATAAAGTTCGATGTGGTCTTTTTTCTACGTGAATGATAATAGAACTGCGTACGCACAATGCAAGTTGTGCAAAAAGGTGTTAAAAACTTTAAGAGATTCTACCAAAGGTCTTTTGACACATTTGCTTAAGTTTATTTTATTAGATTAATACTTGCATATGTATATATTTGATATACAATAAATTAAATATTGTCATGTAGCATATGCACATGTATCTAATTATTAACGATACCACCCAGAAGTGTTTATAGCGAACATTGCTTTCGTCGGCAGCATATGTTTTCAATAAAATAAGGTATCGATTATCAGACGTCATTAGTTTGTTTAAGAAGCTTTTTAAAATATAAGTTTTAAAACATAATTCTTCCATATTACTTTAAAAGAATACATTAAACTGTTTTATTTTGTAATGAGTTTAACATTCTTCATGAATTTATTTGTTTTAATACTTATAAATAAACATTTTATTATAACTATGTATGTATGTATGTATATGAATTTTAAAAATTGGTCTTTATATATGAAATCCCGAAAAATCCCGATCCGTCCCGGGATCCCGTTTTTTTGAATAAAAAATCCCGAATCCCGGGATTCAAAAAATCTGGTCCCATTTGGCATCCCTAGTTCCCACTTTGAAGCAATACATTTTTGATACAAAAAGTGCTTTATTCAACGCATATAAAACCTGGTGAACGTAGCGTTCAGCTTTGCCCACTGAATGTTTTTTGTAGTTTTTTTTTTGTATCCTCCCTTGCAAACCTGCTTCGTAGTAAGGGAATGTCGGAGCACATGAAATGTAATTGTTTTCTTTTACAAGACTTGTTAAGAGTTCATTCACTTACTTTACTTCATCTCTGTCTGTATTAATGCGTAGCGCAGAGTTGAGCGCTTATTTTTATAAATGTACCATTAGTGCTTCGCAAAATGATAAAAATTTGTATTGGGGTACCATCAATAGAGTAGAAAGAGTAAAAAAGAGAAATAGATCTAAACTTGAATTAAATTAGAATTGAACTAAAGTGCGCTGTACGTTTAGAAGTCTTGGGAAATGATATCTAGTGATAACGGGCTTTACATACGGTCACCATATTTTTGAAACCATAACATAGAACAGTGATTTCATAAAGGTTAAAGGTACACACACCTTTTATATAATACAAATAGAGCGACCAAGCAACACATCAAAATACTTTCACTTTAGCTATTTTTGTAAACTCTTCCTAAACTACTTAGGAACTTGAGGCTTGGGGACAGGCGATATAAGCATTGCTAGGATAATGCAGACTTCGAATAGCAGCATTAAATTGGCTGTGCACAAAATGACATAAGTATGTACATTGGCATTGCCGTTATGATGATACCACGTGTATTAAGCCCTTTTTATAACTAAGGTTAGTGTTAAGAACTTCCAGCAATGGTAATTAAACGACGATAAGAAGTGGAAATTAGTAGAGTATCAACGATAGATTTGTCGAATAAGAATATTAACAATCTTCGTTTGAGATATTTGAAAATTAATGCTCAGCAATAAATTTACAAATTGTTCAATACGAATTATTTCGAAAGTCCATCAGGAATTTTCTTAAAAAAAACGAAAATTTTTATATATTAAAAATAAAATAAATAAAAAAATTTGTTTTATTATTTTCTTTAATGTGAAAAGTAGGCCCACGAGCATGGATTTCTTTATTGAATAAATTTGGCATAAGGTGTGATTTTTTATGCTTTTTAAGAAATAAGCAAATTTAAATATGCCATTGTTTGTCCAGTGGTCGAAATTCGACCATAACTATTTATGCAAGTATGAAGAAAACAAACATATACCTAAGTATAACTACATACATATATGAATTTAAATGTTTTGAGCAAAAGTGGATCAATTTGGCGAATGAACAACCTCCGTTGTTATTTTCCACAAAAGTCCGTGAGTGCATAATTTAATTTTGTAAGTTTAATAACACAAAAAAAAACAGAAAGTACCAATTGAAAACAAAAAATTGCTTAAGTCACATTTTATAGTTTCTCAATCACTCTAGACTTTGCATATTGAATTTCATGTCGCTAGGTCCAATACTAACGGATATCAAAGAAGTACCAGTTGAAGAACAAAACAGTACCAAAAAGCTGCCTCGCAGATAATTATTCACTCAGGACCATTTGTGCTTAATTTTATGTTTCTAGATTCAATATTAACCAAAATGCAAAAATTACAGGTTGAAAAACAAAAAAGTACAAACATTTTTCATCTTATAGACTCTTATTTACTCAGGTTCCTGCAGCTACAAGTATATGCTTGTAAGCTCAATATTATAGAAAATTCACGGAATAGTAAAAGAAAGAATTAAAATTTTCGAATTTCCCTTTATGCTACTTTTTTCTACCCATTGAAGTATCAAAAATTTCAAAATTTTAGTGGAAGCCCTTAATTAAATGCGATTATATTAAATGGAGAATGTAGAAATTTTTTTTGGAAAAAAGTTCCAAAAATAGGTGAAATTTTCACCGCTTAAACGTTAAAATTTTGAAAAAGTACCAAATTTATATATTTTTTTTAGATAAGTTACGAATTTGATCTTATTATTTTTTCTATGTTTATTGATTTAAAATATAGATGAGATGGCAAATAAGTTCCAAGCTACAGGTTTACTGCCCAAAAGGGTCGAATTTAAAAATTGTAGCAGACAACTGCCCGCATATTTTTCTAATGAAAACGATAAGTCTTGAATTGTTTGTATCTCTTTTAGTTTTGGAGATATGATGTTACCGACTTTACCGGTTTTTACCCTTTAAGATTCGAATAAAATTTATATCATGCACTTCTGTAAGTAAATACCTTTAAAATTGTGTATTTTTTATTCAAGCTGTTTGACAAACAGAGGAGGAAAGTGTTCTTAACTGTTTTGTCTATGCCAATTAAATTTAAGATTTGGAATGTTACTGTTTTAGCTATTCAATTAATTACAGAGTAATTTAAGGTTTTTGGAAAAATAATTTACACAGAACCAAACTCTAAAATATTACCCATGTTCTGTAACTATAGTGAGAACTTCTCGCATCGTAAAGATGTAAAACAAAATATTCCATCGTTTCTCGAAAAGTGAGAAAAAAGTGTGTCTGTAACTCATGTCGAAAACTATCAAAAGAGATTACGTCGTTACGTTATAAATGTCATAATATTGCACTCGAAGCCGATGAGACATTGCAAACGTTCAGAACGCGAGTCAAACATATCGTTGACAGCGACCAAAATTTACTAAATTTTAAAATTTTTCAATCAAAAACATGTAAAATTAATTAAAATGAATAATCATTCGACAAAGCAAATTTCGATCTACCAAAGGTTAACATACAATTTGGTTTAAGGATTGATGTTTGACTATTAACGTCAGCAGTCGTCGATGGCTGCGAGTGTAAGACGGCAAATCCATCTAAGGAGATCGAGTGGTTGCGATCGAAACATGTCATGGTAACCAGCCGCCTGGGTTCGAATCTCAGGTCAGTCAAGAATGAATGATTATCGGTAACAATTTTAATTAATTTTCGTGTTGTAGAATTCCTTTCTTCATAAAAATAATTTAATGAAAATTAAAGTTGATGAACTTTAGCCTGATTAAGAATATTGAAAGTTTGGATTAAAGATCATAAATAGTTCAACAAAGTAACCACAATACTAATAGTTGTTAAAGCTAAGGCACGAGCTCTATGTTTACATTTGTCCTTCAAGTTGTGCTGCAAAAGGTCAGCAAGAAAAAGAAAGACAAAAAAATTAAAAAACAAACAAAAAAATTTACTTTGGACTTCAAAAAATATTCTTGACAAACAAGTACGAAAAAACAGAAGTAAGGAAGAACATGTTAAATCAATTAAATATAGACAATCATTCAAAGCAAAATTTGATCTACCAAAGGTTAAATACAATTTGGGTTAATTATTGATGTTTGGCTATTGGCTGCCAGCAGTCGTCGATGGCTGCGAGTGTTAAACGGCAAACCACTCTGAAGAGATTGAGTGGTTGCAATCGAAACATGTAATTATTTTAAAAATTGTTTTATATGATTTAAATGAATGCGTTCAGAGGCAAATGCAGATATTCTCTTTAATTATTTTTTAAATTATTGCAATTAGTTTTTTTTAGTGTTTTAAAGAACGAATTGTTATTCAAAAATATAAAAAAAAATAACGAAACTAAGCAATCAAAATTATAGTGATGTAAATAAAAAGTAAACAAACTATTCATTAGAATACTTTCTTATCGTATATTTACACAGAAAAAATTACGACAAATCAATTGTCATATTAAATACCATATTCGTCAATACAATTAATTTTTTAATTAAAAAGGCACCAACAACTAAATTTTGAAATACAAAAAATTATTTTGTTACTTAAAATTGATAAAACTCAACAAATATTTTTAACAATGAGTTTGTAATATTAAATGAAATATTTGTTAACAATTAAATATATTTTTTGATTAACAAAATATTTTGTTGCTAACTAATTTGAAAAAAAGTTACATCTTTTTGAAAGTTGTTTTTGTAATTTTTTTTTAGCAAAATTAAATAACATTATAATTTATTTAAGCCACAAATAAATAATTCAAAATCTATAATTTATAAAAGAATGGTTAAAATTGCTTTATAAATCATTAGATAATAACGTTACTTACCGTATAGATTGATTAAATTTCGCAATAATCATCATATCGTTTATTCTTTTAAAGATTTTAGATCGAAAATCCAGATTTTTTTATTTTATAATTTTAATTTTTTGACACAAAATTATTTTTTTATAAGATACTAGCTTAACCCGGTGCGCTTCGCTACACTACTTTAACCACTTCATCGGTTGAGAGATATTTAATATTACATCCTATGGAAGGTAGTTCCCCCCTGCGCCTACCCGCTTTATTTTTATTTTCAAAGTGAAGTATACCATAAGAGTGACTTCTACAAAGTTTGAACTTTCTCCCTTTAACAGTTTTTAAGATATCCGATATTAAACATTGGCGTCCTATGGGGGGTAACACTTCCCCCGCTGCTATTTTATTACAATTTTGGGGCTCAGAAGATCCTACTACCAAAACTTCAACAAAATGCATGCAGTGGCTCTTATTTATATATCTATCTATGAGGGGTACTGCTCCTCCCCTGTCTACCCCGCCCATTTGTATACTGAAATTTATAGTTAACCCTAATAGTAGCTTTAACCACGTTTGAAGACTCTCCCTTAAATAGTTCTACAGTTGAGCGATATTTAATATATGCATCCTATGGGAGGTTTTCCCCCCTGCGCCTACCCGCTTTATTTTTATTTTCAAAAGTGTAGTATACCAGAAGAGTGACTTCCACAAAGCTTGAACATTCTCACTATAACAGTTCATAAGATATGCGATATTAAGCATTGGCGACCTATGGGGGGAACCACTTCCCCCGCTGCTATTTTATTTCAATATTGGGGCTCAGAAGATCCTTCTACAAAATGTTCAGCAAAATGCGTCCAGCGGCTCTTAAGATATGCGATAATTAATATTAGCATCCTATGGGGGGTACCAATTCCCCTGCCCCTATCGAAAAAATAAGTAGCCTATTTTATTTTTAGGGCTCACGTGATGTTACTGTAAAAATTTCAGGAAAATCGGTTCAGTAGTTTCGGAGTCTATAAGCCAACAAACAAACAAACATACAAACATTTTTCATTTTTATATATATACTAGCTTAACCCGGTGCGCTTCGCTACACTGCTTTAACCACTTTATCGGTTGAGAGATATTAAATATATGCATCCTATGGAAGGTAGTTCCCCCCTGCGCCTACCCGCTTTATTTTTATTTTCAAAGTGAAGTATACCATAAGAGTGACTTCTACAAAGTTTGAACTTTCTCACTATAACAGTTTTTAAGATATCCGATATTAAACATTGGCGTCCTATGGTGGGTAACACTTCCCCCGCTGCTATTTTATTTCAATTTTGGGGCTCAGAAGATCCTACTACCAAAAGTTCAACAAATTGATTGCAGCGGCTCTTATTAATATTTCTATCTATGAGGGATACTGCTCATCCTCTGGCTACCCCGCCCATTTCTTTATTGAAATTTATAGTTTACCATAATAGTAGCTTTAACTACGTTTGAAGACTCTCCCTTTAATAGTTCTTCAGTTGAGCGATATTTAATGTATGCACCCTATGGGAGGTATTTCCCCCCCTGCGCCTATCCGCTTTATTTTTATTTTCAAAAGTGTAGTATACCATAAGAGTGACTTCTAGAAAGTTTGAACATTCCCACTATAACAGTTCTTAAGATATGCGATATTAAACATTGGCGTCCTATGATGGGCATCACTTCCTCCGCAGCTATTTTATTCCAATTTTGGGGCTCAGAAGATCCTACTACCAAAAGTTCAACAAAATGCGTGCAGTTGCTCTTATTTATATGTCTTCTATGAGGGGTACTGCTGCTCCCCTGTCTACCCCGCACATTTTTTATTGAAATTTATAGTTTACTATAATAGTGGCTTTAACCACGTTTGAAGACTCTCCCTTTAATAGTTCTTCAGTTGAGCGATATTTAATGTATGCATCCTATGGGAGGTATTTCCCCCCCTGCGCCTACCCGCTTTATTTTTATTTTCAAAAGTGAAGTATACCATAAGAGTGACTTTTAGAAAGTTTGAACATTTTCACTATTACAGTTCTTAAGATTTGCGATGGTAAACATTGGCGTCCTATGGGGAAAACCACTTCCCCCGCTGCTACTTTATTTCAATTTCGGGGCTCAGAAGATCCTACCACCAAAAAATCAACAAAATGCGTGCAGTGGCTCTTATTTATATTTCTATCTATGAGGGGTACTGCTCCTTCCCTCTTTACCCCGCCCATTTTTATACTGAAATTTATAGTTTGCCATAGTAGTAGCTTTAACCACGTTTGAAGACTCCCCCTTTAATAGTTCTTCAGTTAAGCGATATTTAATATATGCATCCTCTGGGAGGTTTCCCCCCCCCCTCCCCTACCCGCTTTATTTTTATTTTCAAAAGTGTAGTATACCATAAGAGTGACTTCCACAAAGTTTGAACATTCTCACTATAACAGTTCATAAGATATGCGATATTAAGCATTGGCGTCCTATGGGGGGAACCACTTCCCCCGCTGCTATTTTATTTCAATTTTGGGGCTCAGAAGATCCTACTACAAAAAGTTCAGCAAAATGCGTCCAGCGGCTCTTAAGATATGCGATAATAAATATTGGCATCCTATGGGGGGTACCAATTCCCCTGCCCCTATCGAAAAAATAAGTAGCCTATTTTATTTTTAGGGCTCACGTGATGTTACTGTAAAAATTTCAAGATAATCGGTTCAGTAGTTTCGGAGTCTATAAGCCAACAAACACACAAACCCACAAACCCACAAACCCACAAACATACAAACATTTTTCATTTTTATATATATAGATGTACATAGATAGATATAGATAAATTTTCTACAAATGAAAAAAATTGTTAATATGACAATCTACAAACATGTTAATTAAGAAAATTGTTAAAAATATAAGAAAAGTTTTAACAAATTTTCTTTATTACTAAAAAAAATATATCAATTATAGAATATCATGTGAACCGAATAGAAGCTTCATGCATTACTAGCAACAAGATGGCAACAAAACATAAACAAATTTGCCATACCTAAACGTAAAATCGCCACAAACAGTTATTAGTTAAAAAGCGATTATTGTACGTTTTTGAATACGCATTTTTATAAGAGGTTTATAAGACATAAAGCGTTTTATAGTTATAGCATACTTTAAACTTAAAATAAGAACCTTTTATGAATATGGCCGATAGTCTATTAACTTGTTTTGTTAATAATTAAAAATGTTTTTTTTTAAATCACCAGTTACTTTTCCCCTTCCATAAATTAAACTTTGCCTGCTCTCTAAATTTGCATAAAGTTTAGTTTCATTATAAATTCGTTTGCGGCCGACAAACACCACCAGCTAAATGCCACTATTTAGCGTTTTTATTTGTGCAGTTTATGTAAAAATTTATGACCAGGTTGTATTTTTTTCACTTAAATTTATGTTGATTAGATTTCACTGCGATATTTTTGTTTTTTTCAATTTGTATTTTAGAGGTTTTTATTTTTGGTAGCCTGTTAATGTTAAAGCATATAAATGTTTACATTTATTATGATCATAATTTAGTTTTTTTTATTTTGATTTCTTTAAGATGTATTTTACCGAAAGAAATTTGTTAACAAATGTTATTAACTGATAAATTACTTTTTTTGTGGGCTTCTTAAAGATGAACAGGATGCAATTAAATAATGGGGTTAATATAAAAATGTTAAGGCCCAAATTTACAGTCATTAGTAAGCTAATAACCACAGTTTAACAAATAAAATAGTATTTCTAGTTTTTTCTTAACCATTGGTTAAACCCTCAAATGTTATTGGCTAATTACTTTTTTTATTATTATTTATTATTTTAATAGAGTTGCCATTTTTTGGTCTGATTAAAATTTTTACTTAAACAATTATTGTTAATATGATACTTTAGTTAAGCAATAGTTGTAATTTTAGTTTACTAATAATTCCCTAATGACTGTAAATTGGAGCCTACAGAGTAGGGTTAGTCAAAGTCCAGACTTGCAATTTTTGTTGCTGCAGTTTTTTAAAATTCTGCTTTGAAATTGCATTAGTTTCCAGATTATGAAATTTTAATTTCACAATTTTGATTTTTTGATATTTTATTTAGGCTTTAGTTCATAATATTTAATTTTCATTAAATTATTTTAGCGAACTGCAATTTTTGAATTTTTATCTTGTCTTTGCTCTTCTGCTTTTTATATTTTAGTAGCTGTTTGGTCCCGGCGCTGCTCGGGATTTTCTAAATAAAAATAAAATACTTGAGGATTTTTGTTAATAACTTGACCCCAGCGCTATCTACCATCAATAAAAAAAATTTAATATAGCGACAATAGCGCCACCTATCGGGATTTTTTAAATCAACCATCACTGAAAGTACACTTTTTGAGTGGTTCCCGAGTTATAAGATTACGAACATAGGACAACTTATTTTTATATATATAGATATATAAAAATTGCTGCAACAAAAATTGCAAGTCTGGACGTTGAATAACTCTACTCTTTAGGCTCCAATTTACAGTCATTAGGGAATTATTAGTAAACTAAAATTACAACTATTGCTTAACTAAAGTATCATATTCGCAAGTCTGGACGATGATTTATTGGCAAAATGGGAAATAATGAATAAACCGATATGGCAGATAATACATAGAAAGAAAAAACTCGCCTACCAAATTTAACTTTCTTCTACCAAATTTTAGTACGAATCAAACATAAAAATTTAAGTTTCAAAATCGAATAAGCGTGCATTCGAGTGTGTTCGTAAAAGTTTGTTGTATAAGCAACAACAATGCAACAAAGAAAGGCAAAACATGATTTTCTTGTTTTGTGTAGAAACTGCAACAACACTACAAAAATAAAAACATGAATTGTTTTCATGTTTAGAAAGCAAAATAAAGGCCCAACCATAATGTGCTTAAGCTGACTTAAGCAAATGTGCAAATACATGTTAATTATATGAGGCAACCCATATTGAACTTAAGAAAACTTTTTGCTAAGTTTAATGAAACTGTAATTTGCTTAAGTAACGTTCGAATCTAATCGCAAATTCGGAACGGAATCAAATGTTTTTTATGTATTTTTTTTTTAAATACATTTGAGAGACTTTTTGACGGTAGGTTAAGCAAGGCTATGTATATTATAGTTAGGCCCCAAGAAGCATAAATTCCCAAAATCTATTTGTTTGTTTTATTAAGTTAAAAACATCAAATTTCTAAACTAGAATTATAAAGAAAACCATATCAGACATGCTACTGGTGTCTTTAAATTGAGAGTTCTTTTTTAAACAAAGATCGGAATACTACAAAAGTGAGAACAACATGTGTAACGAATTAGTAAGTAAAAATATTCTCTCCATCTCTTAAGTAGATGTTTAGGTTAGAATTATCTCACTTTCGTATTACTTGAAGTACGAATTTCTGAGTAAACCAACTTAGAAATTCTTGAATCAAGCCCAGTTCCGAAGTTCTTTATTATTATTAAAAAAGTAGCATTCAACTTTTTAGACAAATTCCTATTTAAAATGTTATTTTTGTTCGAAATACACCGAGTGCTTCAACAATTTACCCATTGTTTTGGCGTTTTCCCCAACGAGAGGATGCCTCTAATCGTTAGCGTGAGAAAAGGCCTCGTGCAGGTCGAAATTATATAAACCTTTCACGGGTGCAAACAAGTATTAACTTGCACCGGTCGACGTTTTCAGCTGTTGGTGATGTCTAGACGGTCTTTGCAAATAATTTTACACAAGTTACACCTTCTCCTATATAAGATTTTAATCGATCACAAGCTAAATCCAACCAGACCGTTATGCGCAAGATGTTTTGCCATTAGGGTGTACAGTCGATTAATTCTTGTTCGACTAATCGAACAATTTTAGGCAATTAATTGTTCGAATAATTTAAAATTGCTTATTTTGATTAAAGGCTTATTCGAAGAATTTATACAGATTAATCGAATAGGAGTAATACTTAGTATTTATGCTAAATCTATATTTTTTTTTTAAGTTTTAAGTCGAATTAACAAACCAAATGTATGTGGGCATTGGAATTAAAACAAAAAAACAGTCATGTCATGTTTTTCAACACAATTTAATAATTCATTTCACAAAAGAAAAAACGACAATGGTATGTTAACTAGGGATTCCAATACCGATATTACCGATACCGAAACACCGGTATTACCGGCTAAAATCGAATACCGAAATACCGAAATACCGCATGCAGAATACCGGCATTTTTTTAGTTTTTAAAATTCTTCTTTGAAATTGCATTAGTGTCACGATTTAGAAATTCTCGTTTGCACTAATTTATATTTTATATATACATAGCATATGTATATTGCTTATACATCTGTGAAGGGCACTTTTGCTCATATTTCGAATCTGAAAATATTTGCAAAATGTGTATAATTTCCTTATGCCCGTTCGTCCTACCAGTGTAGAATCTGAGCGAACGTTTTCAGCAACAGGATTAATCTGCACGAAAATAAGATCACGCCTTTCGGATGAAAGCATCGACGATTTATGTTTTCTTCGAGCATATTTTAATTCACGAAAAGGAAATAAAAAAACTTTGGGTACTTTGTATATGTAATGTATATATAATATTTAATTTTTAATTGTTTGCTTTATTTTTAATATCAACCTGTTTTGTCTTTTTTTAATAACTACATATGTATGTATGTATAAATGAATTTATTTTTTTTTTAATTTCTTGATATTCTTTAATTAGGCGTGAGTTCATCAAATTTAATTTTCATCAAATTATTTTCACTGAAGAAGGAATTTTTTACAACTTGGAATTTTTTATTAAAATTTATTGATAATTTTTCATGGCTGAGCTGAGATTTTCAATAAATATTTTAAATAAATAATAAATTGGATTGAATAATATAATATAATTGGAATATTGTGTTATTCTTGGTGCTTTGTATTTACATACATATAAATTTTTATTCCATAAATAATACCGAAAATACCGGTAACGAGACTTCCTCAATACCGAAAGGCCTTCGGTATTGGAATCCCTAATGTTAACTCAAAGATTTTTATTAATTTATCGGGTATGTTCTAGCAATCGAATGAAGAGAAATTGAAATCGTACGATAATTTTAATTCAATTATTTATAAACTAACCGTAATTTTTCCGTGGTTTTAAGTTTTGTTCTTGCAAAAATAATTGATACTTAAAGAATGACGTAGATAAAATTAAATATTTTTATGAATTTTCTAGAACTCGCCCGTATTTTTTTACAAAATAGTTTATGCGTGTCTCTCTTTAGAATGAGTTTGATTGACAAATATTGTACGAAGTATAAATCTAATAATGCTGTAAAGGTGTCCAAAAATGTATTAACGAAAATGTTCTTCAACAACTTCACTTATTTCCTACTTACACAGTGACTATAACATGGTACTTTAAAAAGCTGCTCCACCAACAAAATCAAAGGGGGCTACAAGTGGTACAAGTGAATAAATATTTTAAACAAGATACTTCGATCGATTCTCTAGGGGAAATTATTTGCAGAAGAATAGCGAAGGATGGAATGTTCATGAAAAGTTTTAAAAAATCCAAAGTCATATTGACAATTTGGAGTTACATTGACAAGTTTTATTTAAAAAATAATAATAATCAAGAACTTATTTTTTCTAAAATTATCGAAAAAAATCTTGTAATTTATAAAATTTCTGGACTTAGAATTATTCGATTAATCGATAAATTTTAAAATTTTGTTCGTTTAATCGAATAAGTTAAAAATGCCAAATATTGATTAATCGAACAAAAATAAAACCCGATTAATTGAACACCTTATTTGCCATGCAATAATATGGCCACTGTTATATAAAAAGCGAATGCTTATATCTAAAAACTTTTTAAAAGCTTTAGGCAAATATACGAAAAGAAGTGAGAGCGATGGGACCTTAAATGTTATCAAAGTTACGGGAAATGCTTATTGGATAGATTTTTGGGTGTAAAGGGCCAAATAAATCGCACAAACTGTTGCACAGGCATGTGAAAAAATTTAGAGCATTAGCAATTTCCAATATAAACACAAACATCTTGTTGTTCTTGTCAAACTGTTTGTATCGTTTAATTCGGCCTTAAGCAAACAATGTGTACTCTTTAAATAAACAAATTTTCCATATAAAATTAATAAAGTGATTTAGTTGTAATCATGTCAATTTAAAGAGATTAACAAATCACTTCAATCTATTGTAAATCATCTCGATTTTGATTTGATTAGAGCTTAATCATGTTCGAGTTGCTTAAACGCGTTTAAGAACCCAAGTGTGAACATAGTATAAGGAATAGCCACCAACATCTGTTGGACAACAACAGAATCTAGGTAGATCTGTCCGCAGAATGATTTCACAAGAAGTAAAACATCAAAACCTGAGCAGGCAGCACACCCACCACTTGATGACCGGAATTTGAACCATTATTTAACGTGTCACCGGTGGTCACGTACTCTCATGGTACCTGATAGTATCTCCTGTCACCCGCGATATTAAAAGATCAGTCTATTTTTAATTCTGTTGAACTCCAGATATTGGCTGCATCTGATTTCGCAAGAGAATGTAACACCAAAAGCTGGAATATCCCTCAAAAACTTTCCCACATACCCCTGGGGAGATTTCCAAACTACAATGGAATTTCTCATTACCGGACTCCGAAGAGACATGGAACGCTACCTTAGCCACGTAACGCTAAAGAAATTATATTATATAATCTAGATTTAAATAAATGCAAACCTTTAATAAAATCAGAAAGAAAAAAGTTTTTCATTAAAGAAATCATAACGTTACTTAGGTGCCTCCCTGTAGTTTTTTTAAAAATATAAAAATCGATAGATAGAAAAGAACCCCCAGAACAATTAAAGCTCCAAGCCACAAATTTCATTCCACACAAGGATTTAATGTTCAACATCAGCCATTATAATGCAATTAAATTAACTTCTTGATTCGCCTCCCCCCCCCCCCTCACAATAAATTTATCATCGGGCTCAATCTCCCTAAGAGTCTCCACGACAAATATAAAAAAATTTAATTCTCTTATAAAAGAGAGTGGCTGTAAATCCATAATCTTTACTGCGCAGCAATGGCTGCCACAACTTGGCACCTCCCTTTATTTTTCTTCCAAACAGTTTTCGAAAAATCGATTTTTCCCAAATGTATAAAGTTTCATTTCAGCCTTTCGAATTCCCTCTTTTCCGAACCAAACCCCTGTTCCATGAAATTTGAAACTCCCTCACTTTGCAAACAAAAACGAAATTTTTTTCAATGGCTTCCTTTTTGTATGTTTGTTTCCGGTTTGTGTTGGAAATTTATTTGAAAATCAAAATCTTGCACGTGCAATTTCTAAAACGCCAACTATGGTTTGTAAAGACGGTGGTATGTTGTTGTGTTGTTACAAGGATACAACAAAAAAAAAAAGGATAAAAAGTTGATTTAACATTTAAACACGTGACCGGAATCAAGTTAATGCACGTATAAAGGAAATAAGATCTTTCAATTCCTTTTAAGTTCTCAGACATCGAATATAAATACAAAAGGACTTAACAAAAGGATACGTTTCCAATTTTATAACAGCGTATGATTCTAACAAAAAGCACAATTTATATTTTATTATTTTTCTTTTATTTTCTTTATAAACAATATTGTGACATGATGCTGGGAATTAATGGAGTTTCTTTTGAAACATTTCGTTTTAGTAGCAACAAACAACAATACTTTATATTTATTCATTGTTTCATTATTCTTTTTTTTTTTTTTTGTTATTTAAAAAGGAACTTGTAGGAGTTCTTTTCTCAGTCATATTATGTCCTTGGCTTGTGGCTTGTTGTTTCATTAGTCGTGTCTGTATAATTTTGTGGGGATTTAATGTATATCCTTTTCCACCTCCTTCTCTTTGTGTAGACGTCATGTGTCAATTTAAATTATACAAATTCTTACTAACATGCTGTGTTTGTTATTAAAGTGTTAAATTTTTTTCAATATAAAAGTTTGTTCATCTTGTAGCTGTTGCTTCAGTTTCGTCACAGACATTTTAACTGTGAGGCAATTTTAAAAGCAGTTAAATATGACTTTAGGGATTCTATGCAGTGTGGTGTAGTCAGTGATATTTGTTTTTACTATATTTCAGAAGATGTTTGAGTGTGTGATGCAAGGCAACTAAATCATTCCTATTCCGGGTTTTACAGGAAAGTTCAATTGCTTTCAATTCCAGCTTTTTCGGAAATTTAATGTGGAATATTTACTACTAATTTTACTTTAAAAAAAAATTAAATACTGCTCCCAGAAATATTCTGTAGCAGTTGCTTAAAAATGTTTTCTAGTTACAGTCGAACTTGCTTATTCCGAACAATGAAGCTGTTCCTATTATGAATAAATTATTAATACTGCTTTTTAAATTAGATTTTAGTAAAATTTCGGCCCTACCCAACAAACACGGAGGTTTGATTTCAAATTGAAAATGATTTGAAATCAAATCATTTCTCAACCGACAGACGTTTCATAATGATTTGAAAATTATTTGAAAATCATAGCGTTCTCAACAAAAAGGGGAAATTATTTTCAAATTGAAAAATGTCTTTATTTTCAACTTGCTTTCAAACGTAATTCTCAAATGTTTTTCAAATGTGGATTATAATACAATGTGGAATATAAATAAAACTATTTAATTTTTTTATTTAAATTTATAATTTATTTAAATAAACTTTGAGATAAACATTCGGTACCATAGCTTAAAGATGAAATAGTGTTCTTTCCATCCTCTAATTCTTGGAAAGACAAAATACTTGGCTGCCTTTTATTTTGAGGATTGTAGCACCGCGATCGTTCAACAAACATTCTTCACTTTCCCGTTTTATTATTTTTCTTTTTTTTTCGTATTTTTAATCATTGTAATTTCTCACAAATTATTTTTTTTTTCACAAGAAATAAACTGTTCACTTTATATTAAAATTTATTTTTAATAGTAAAACACATGTAACCACAAAGTAAAAAAATGTAACTTTAATCGCCATTTTTAATGCTTACATTTATTTTTCGCTTATGTATTGCCAAGTTTATTTTTGATTTGATTTTAACATTTGACATCAAATTGATAAAACATTTGATATCAAATGTTTATTTTCATATCATTATCAATTTGAATTTAAATGTTAAATCAAACAATTGAAAAACGTTTGAGAATTGCGTTTGATGTCAAATGATAAAGTTATTTCATATCAAAGGTTTGACTTCGTGTTTGTTGGGTAATTGTGTAAAACGCAACGCAACGCCAAAAATAACATTAAATCCAATAAATTTGTTATAAGACAAAAGATATGCAACGTTTGAAATTCAAATATTCAATATGAATTTCTGTGGAAAACAACAACAAAATAATGAATTATTTTTTATTTTGTTTTTGCTTTCAATGTAATTTTTGGCGTTGCAGTTGCGTTTAACAGAATTAGGGCCTTAATCTTCTTATATTGAATTTCCATACCGTGAATTTTTCTTTAAAATTAAGAAATTTTTCAAATAAAACTTTGAACCTCCTGCATTTTTGTCTCCATATCGCACACTTCATCATAAACAGGCACAACTTAAAATTCAAAAATGTGTAGGAGAGGCAGAACACTGGCTTTAAAAACATGGTTGCAGTTGTTTTAATCCAATTGAGTTTCACTAAAGTCAAAGAAGAATGTGGTCACTATAATTTTGATTTGTGAACTGGTTAATGAAAAAACAGGTTATCACTATTACCTGTTTTGCTGTGCCGTATCGTTGACACCCACCACTGACAGTAAGAATATTTCCGGAGAGGGATTTATATGGAAACTATGGTAAATTATTGCCCGATCTTCACGAAATTTGATTTCAAGTCATATAAAACTGTGACAGAGAAAAATTTATTTCAATAGCCATATTCGTTACGGTTTTACGCGCACAAACTACATAAAGCCGACGAATCTGATCCCAGTATCACCGCCTACCTGCCTATCATGCAGTGTCCCTGGCGAATTTAATAATAATACTATTATTTATAGCGCACCCGAGTAGTAGAATTTTCCATGGCTCTGGCACATAAATCAGGCTATATTTGATTGATAGCATGGTTAATGTTGGCTTTGAGGGCCATTATGGTTACACTGTGACGAATTTGAACAGACCTGCGACTTAAGAACAAGTGTAAGGTGGTAAAATCGCGGGGTATTCGTGGTCACTTCACATTACCACCACGTTAGATAACCATGCTCTTAAATTACTCGCGCAGAATGCCTTTTATGGTCTTAGATGTGAGACACGCAGCGTCTCACGTGCTGTTATAACCACATGTCGCCACTGTCCATATTATCTAATCAACGCCAAAAGAATTTGAATATCATCGATCTATAGCGTTTGACGTTGACGGTTGTAGCCTTGCTATCGTCGTTCTCACAGAAATATGTACTAATCACGCCACACCTCCAGTTCATAATCAACTGTTTCGTAATGAATGAATCGGACGAGGGTCTCATGTGAAGTAGTATCGTCTTAAATTTTTCAATTTTGTTTATTTTCGTACCCGAAAACGACCAATGGGCCTTATTGCAAAAGATGATTTTTAAATAAAAAAAAACAATCATTTGGATGGAACAATTTTATCGTTGGCTTGTGTTGGCGAACACTATATCCCTCCCTGGTGATTTGGCAAAGTAGGCTGAATAAATGACATCTAATTCGACAGATGAAGCTTAAACAAGCCGTTATTAACTGTCAAAGAATTAGAATTAATAAAGAATGTAAAACATCGTTTTAATTCTTGCTCCCCATACGGTCTTAAGAAATTTCAAAATGTTCAATCTTTCCATCAGCATCTTCATCAAATTTTTTATTTACTGTTATTCCTCTTTTATATGTTTGTTCGGTTGTATGGCTGTATGGCTGTACTTTATGAATTCTGTGTTTGTATTTGCCCTTGTGAATGTGCCTTGTTCTTTCGTGTCAATATGAACACGTGCACAAGGACATTTATTGAATTTCCTCTGCATGAGTTCAGTTTTTTTATGTTTTATTTATTTCAATTTAGCGTCCATATTTCAATTTACGTTCTTCCTTCTTCGTTCTGCACATTTGCTTTCACATCATTGATGTTTAAATTTGCTTTTTATTGTTCGTTTGCGACGTATGCGAATTAAGGAGCAATGCAGAAGGGGATAAATATGAAAAAGGACGAGAGTTCTTGCAAGTGTTCAATTAGTTTCAATCAAATTTAAATGTGTATTAAAATATTAAATAATTTTTTTTTTCATTGATGTTGGTTATTGGAAATACTTGTGCATTGTTTAAAAGAATGCCAGTGCAAGTTTTGGATAAAAATTTTACTTTAAATTTATTTTTCTTAAGTTGGTTTTTAGCAAAGAACTAAATATTAAATAAATATTAAAACAATGCGGCCGGATTTCATGTATTTTGCTTAAATTGCCACCATAATATTATTCTAGTCCATATATCACCTTCTTAATCGATTGCTTTCCAGTAGATAAATTTTTAAATCTGAAAAAATTCAATTCAAATTTATTCTATCACAGGGTGGGCTAAAAAAGAAAGGGTTTTAATAACCCATAATAAATTTATTTTGAAGTCAACCCTTTATGTTAACTACGCTTAATGAATGAATTGGGAATTTAATTAATTAAGACATAAATATAACATCGTGAACCGGTCGTCCTATCGCATGGTCGTGAGGCTTTTTTTCAAATGTGTGAAGCTATCGCTCGATTTTATTCTTAAAGAACTAAAGATGTATGCCTGTATTCACAAAAATGTTTCAAATTGAATAAAGGTTTAAAGAACAAATTTACTATGAAAATTATCCTTAATAATCGTTTGTTAAATTTAATAATCGTTTGTGAATACGGGGGGTAAACTTTAACTTTTGCAGTTTTCTTAAATCATATTTTAAGTGCAGTTTCATTAAAAGGGTATTTAGAGTTGGTCACACAAGCTAACGGGACTGACGGTTTTTAGCTTTTAATAAAATTCAGAACGATTTAAGATCTGTTGAACACTAGTCAATATTATAACAGCCATTTTGATATTGTGTGAGCAACAACACATTTACTTTTTAACAGTTTAAAGTCGGTTTTAAAGTAAATTTTTATTATTTTAATTCACTGTTTAGAGTTTCTATTTTATTATTTCAAAAGTCTTTTTAAAAACAACCTCGACCATTTCGTATCTTTGGTGTCACCCTGTATCATTCCTTATTGAAAACTAACTATCTCTTCCCATCAATCTCCCACTATACATAAATATTTCCCACATAAGGAAAATTCTTTCCTTCACTTCACCTTTTTCTGATCTATAAAACAACCTTAAACCTTAAAAACTGACAATAAGAGAAAATATGTACAAAGAAATAGTCATACCATAAAGAATGACGAGTCACAACAACATCATTATTGCAGTCATAAGGAAGCCAGATCACCAACTAAAAAAAAAAGAAGAAAATAAAAAGGAAAACTGACAACTGAAACAGTGTTACCGTCGGATATTTTCAATAAGTACCAAGAAAAGGGGATATCTAAAAAAAAAGTGGCACCGAAAAGGGGATTTTTATAAAAAAAGTGGCACAACTTTTAAAATTAAAATAAGTACACCACATTATGTATTTTTTACGTTTTTTTTTCTGTTGATTATAATTTTAAATAACATTTTATAAATGGTATAAAAACATAACAAAAAAACATATGTGTAGTAATTATATGCACTAAATAACAGTTGATCGTATTACAATAGACATACATACTTATTAAAATAAATATTTCTCTCGAGAAGTTATTTTTATAAAATATTTTCTTTAATAAATAGAAACTGGGAATTATTTCATTCCGAAGGTTACTTTATATTACATTCAATATTTTTTATTTTTCGAATTATTAGACACCAGCAGAATGTAATGCATTTTCTGGCCCGCTACGGCCTTCGTCAGCATTCTTTGTGAATATAATATAAAGTAACCTTCGGAAGGAAATAATTCCCAGTTTCTATTTGTTAAAATTGTTGAGTTAAATACAATCAATTTATAAAGTATCACTATCCAGTTTGACACAAAGAATGCTGACGAAGGCCGTAGCAGGCCAGAAAATGCATTACATTCTGCTGATGTCTAATAATTGTAAATTTTTCTTTACATACAATATACCTCATTGCTTTCCAAAGGAAAGCTAAGGTAAAATGTAACAAGAAAATACAATATAACTAATAGTCTGGTAGTTTATAAAGTCATTTCTGAAAAATTAAGGGAATATGACTATTACAAAAAAGCTTTAAAAAATACATAACTGAAATTTAGCTCATAGAATAAATTCGAAAAATAAAAAATATTGAATATTTTCTTTAATGTTTTGGTAAATCAAAAACGTTAAACTCGTTTTCTGCCAAACATGTTTTTTGAATTCTGACATTGTTGCAGCAATTAGAAGATATTTATGTAATTTGTTTTATTAAGTAATATATTTCTTGTACTTTTCTTTCTGAATAAATTTTCTTTGATTTATTTAAGACATTGTATTGCACAGGTTTTAAAATTTTTTTAGAAGTTTATTTGCCTATTCCACCAGATTCTTATGTTTTTTAGAATGCTATGGCCAAATATGAGTACAGTTTTCTCCCATCACGTCACATTTATCAGAAATCCTAAACAAAAAAACGAAAATATCACTTTTTAAAATTCGTTATATTTAATCAGTTTCGCACTTTAATACAAATAAATACACGGCATTCATACATGCTACTAAATTTAAGTGCAAGTGTTTTAATTTCTTTAGTATAGGATATTTAGTTGTTATCCAAATTCGTCTATTATTGCTTCAAATTATTGTAATCAGCTTTACAAATAGAACAAAACTATACCACTCGATTTTGTTATTAATTGTGGTACAAAACATCTTCCGAAATTACAATAATTGGTGTATCTGATAAATGTGACGTGATGGGAGAAAACTGTGCTCATTTTGTCTTAAGCATTCCAAAAAATATAAGAATCAGTTAGAATGGTTAAACAAACTAGTATGGGAGTTAAAACAAAACAGAATGAAAAAAAGTATCTTTTCCTAACGTAAAAAGTATCAAAAAAGTGGCAAGAATTACAAAAAGTATCACATTTGGGTGCATTTTGTAAAAGTGGCCAAATAGTATCCAAGCAGTCGAAAAAGTGGCAAATTGCTACTTTAGTGGCACCAACGGTAACGCTGAACTGAAAACAACTTTAATGCCTTGACTCTCATCTCATGCACTGAATGACACTCAATGAAGAGTTCATAAGATCAAATCAACCAATCAGCCAGCCAACTTAAATGCATGGAATTCAGTTTTCTGGGAATTTTAAATTTGAATAAAAGCGAGCGAAGAAGTATGAGTTTCCAATAAATACAAAAACAAGTCACTTGCGGTTGAATGATGACGACGATGACTGTTCGTTAATGCAGTTGCGAACTAAACAACAACAAGTTGCAATATGAAATGATTCCATAAGAAAAATGTTTTAACAACAAAGTCCACAATTTAGTTTTCATTCTTTTCATTTTGTTTAACTGACAGTATGAGTATTAACGACAACGCTCTAAAGTGCTGGAGATTTATAAAGAAACAAAATTTCAGTTGATTTTGAAGTTTTTTTTTAATTTAAAAAAAATATTTTTAGTGGGGAGTGGATGGGTTTATGTGATTGTTTAGTTTGTGTTTTTTTTTTTTTTTTTTTGGTTCGGTTCTTCAAAATGTTGTTCGTTAAATCTGTCAGCTGTGGTTAAAGGTTGTTGTATGTTGTAAGCTGCCATGAAAAAACAAGGTAAACAAAAAAAGTGGAAGCAGAACAAGCATAAGTTGGGGATGAAGTATGACCAACTGCAACGTGGAAGCTATAGCAATTGATGAAGAGACCTTGCCTAAGGACAAGCTCGGCAGATCATAGGTTGTGTAATACCATGGAATGTGAAAAGCCCCATACGCGCATGTGGATCTGATGTAATTTTGATGTCACCACACAATGGCCGTTGTGGGTTGGTATTGATGCCAGACCAGTGTTGCCAAAACTTGGAGACCAAAAATGGCTAAATTTACGGGGAACAATGGCTAAAAATGGGCTAAAAGCTTTTTTAAATATAAAACACATTAAAATTTAATAACAAAACATAAATAATTCATTTAAAGTTGTTTACGATGAAATTGTAATTTTTTTTTTTTTTAAATTTCCTAAGCTAATCCCGCAAAGCTCTACGCTTGTCTGCAGGCACCAGAGTCTCTGGCGGGAATCGAACCCGCAACCCCGGCGCTGCTAGACTAGTTCACTACCGCTAGCCTATCAATTTCTTAAATAAGAATAAACGTTATTTATTATTTTGAAAGATATTTAAAAAATTAAATCATAGATAAATTCTGTGTCGCTTTTGTTCATCTCATAGGAATCACTCGTACGTATTAGTTTTAAATAATTTTAAGGTAAATCATAATCACGACAACATTTACTCAACTTTTTGATTCCAGATCTACAATCAAAAACAAGTAAGAAAATAAAGTCAGTCAACCCCAACTATATGATACCCTGCACCTCATTAGAACCTGTGTACGAAATTGTATAAAATTACCTGCAAATTTGCGATCTGTACTTTACGCACAAGCCAGACAGACAAACATCGTTGATTCGACTCAGAAAGTGGTTCTGAGTCAATCGGCATACGAAAAGGTGGGCTTAGGACCAATATTTTAAGGTGTTACAAACATCAGCACAAACGCATAGTACCCTCTCCACTATTGTGGTGTTGGTATAAATATTTCATTGATAAAATCGAATTAACGGTTGCTAAATGTAACTTATTTCTCAAATTACTTTCAACGATGTTTACTAGGCGAAATACCTTCTCTACTTCAGCATTAGACTATGAAAGTGGGAACAACTTTACAGTAAATTCTGAAATTTCTAAAAAAAAAAAAATTGTTGCCGCTGCATCTCTTTCTAAATCAAGCCACTAAATGGCTAAATTGGCAACACTGTGCCAGACCCACATGCGCATGTGGCTTTTCAGATTCCGTTTACTCTAGGATTTATTTATATAAATTGTGCGGCACATATTTTAAGATAATAAATTTGAGGGATAACCTCATGAATACTTTTGTAGTATTTAATTACACTTTGCGAAATCATTGAAAGCCACTTTCGTAGCAATTTTAATACTTTTGTAAGTCTGGTATCACACTCTGAAAGTTTTCTTTCAGAAAGTCTGAGCTTATGGGTGAGAGAGGAGAGAAAAAAGCATATGCTCTTCCCCTCTCACCAATAAACTCACATTTTCTGAAAGAAAACTTTCATAATGTGAACCCAGACTAAGCAGCAGGTTTCATTTAAAAATAAGTAAACATGGCACTACACGAGTTGAAGGCGATAAACGTTAAAAGACGATTTTTTATATCTAAAATGCTTTTTGAACTCTAGAAAAAGAAAGCATTTCTGCATCGAATCATTCCTAACGAAGAAAAATTGATCCATTACGAATCGTATATGAAGACTTGCCAAGAAATCGAAATAACGCTAAAGTCAAATATCCATGGCGAAAACGAAATTCTTAGTATTTGGTGGGACAAAGAGGATCTCATTTAATATGAGCTGCTTAAATTAGATGAAACTATCGCTGGATATCTCTACCGAACACACTTGATTTGTTTGATTCGAGCATTGGCCGAAAAACGCCAAGATGCAGAACTCCATCTGCGGGACTACTTCAGCTCAGGGCTTTCAAAATTGGCTTGTGTTTATTTGGCGCGAAATATATATATTTCAATGAGTGCTGTATAATATGGCTGCAGATCATAAGGACAATATTAAGTCCTCGACCCGGGGACAGACTTCGTGGTTAAGCAAATCTTTACTCCGAATCACATCCGAAAATGGTGGAAAGTATCAAAAAGGTGTTGGCTTAACAGTGAAAGTGCGAAAGATTTTAAATGCAAAACACAAAAAGAAAAAACTCGTCCTCAATCCCAAATTGGAAAACTTTCGATAACCAATGTGCTTGCAAACGCTTGTGTTTATAAAAGTTTGTTGTAGATACAACAACAACACTACAGGAAGAAAGATATAGATTACACTGTGTCACAAGTTTTCAATAAAGTCGTGACCAAATAAATCTGACACCTTATCAATCTTTATGTGAAATTGTCCGCTGAATGTGAAGTCAGCATGGTCAAAAGTAGAACAGTTTTCGAGAGATTCCAAAATAACCGTTATTGGCGGTTTTAAAAAGATGATGGAAATTTAGTCGTATTGAATTTATTCATCAGACCTCAAGCCGACCAAATAATTTTTAATAAGTGAATTTTTATTGTTATCCCTCTGTAACACATACTACAGACAACATACTGGTCATCTCTCAATAATTTCCATGGTAATAGTTATTGTGACCTATCAAGTAATTTAACCTGTAGTATACACTCTGTTCTTAACCTCAAGTGCAAAAAAGCATAAATCTGGTTGTGTCTTATGCACTCTTCGCACGGTGTTTGGGATTACTTCGCTCTCTGTTTTTCTTACTTATTTGAATTACCATGTTCGCACGGCATGTTCATAATCGGTTGTGACAGTTATTCGTCTTCTTTTTTTTATTAATTTTGTTTATTACTAAATTTAATTGTTTGTTTGCGGTTACTTGTATTAAGAATGGAAAGAAAAAGTAAGTTAATAATATTATTTCAAAGAATATATATATACATATGTATACATATAAAAACATTTTTTTCTTTTTTGGATTCCATTAAATTTTATAATATAAAATTACTTCATGTAATACAACTAAATTTTCAAGCTTGAGGTCTTTTTTTATTTTATATAAAAAACTTTAACGTTTATTTTTAACAAATATTTCGGCACTTCTTTGAGTGCCTTCTTCAGGGTTCTTTTTTAACAAAAAATTAACAATTTTTTTAAAATAAAACAAATTTAACAAAAATTGACAAACTTATGAAAATTTTTTGGAATTGAATACATATAATATAAATAAAATTACTTCCTTTACTTTTGCTTATGCTATATTTTGTTTGTTTTTTTAGTGCTTTGACAGCTGGTGATGAAAAAAACCCGATAAAAATTAGAGATCACATTGATTTTAAAGTAATCCACAGGGTAATACAAATTGAATTACGTACAAATGAGATAATCCGCTCCCAATATTTTGTATGACGAATTATGTAATTTGGATCATAATTCGGCTGTGGATTACGAATGAGAGAGTGAATTACGAAAAAACGCTGTCTTGCGAATATGGTATTATTGTTGTAAATATTGCAATCCCATAATTTTAAAAAGTGAAAATGTGTTATAATAAATAATTAATAAAAAATATGCTTCGTTTTTTTTTTTTTTGTGAGAATCTGTAAGGTTAGTGCCCAGATATGAGTCATTACTCTCTAGTACTCTTAATATTTTAGAAGTTAAGTGTTTGTGTCTTGTGGGCTACATTGAGCGAAAAGGGAATCTATTTTTAACAGTCTCCAGCAAATTTATTATTGTGCTATTTTATATTTTTTGGTTGAGAAATACTATTTCTAGGTAGGATGAGAACTTAACCCACCCTTACACGTCGACTTTTATAAGATTAAATCCAAGTAAAAATGAATAGAAAACCTCCTCAACCCTTGCATTCGCAATTAGTCCGCCAGAATCGAGTCGATCACTGGCCTCAATGGGCGAAAAAAGCTCGACGCAACTATCCAAAATATGTAAAATTTCATCATTCTGTGTGAGATATGCGTCGTAGATTTATGCTACTCGAAAACAAAAAACTAATTCAAGAGTTTTCACTCGTCTTATCTGATCTAATTAGCACAAATATGAAATGCTTTACCTTTTTTTTGTTAAGCTTTTTCATTACTTTTTTACTTTTCCTATTAATCAGAATATTTGCAAATAAAATATTTAGTAGTCAAAAATGCAAGTACGAATAACACTAAAACGTACTAAAAACAATCCTAAATGGGATTACTTTCAAAAATACATCCCGGAATTTCTTAAAATAGGTACACAATTTTTCAACCAAGTAAAAAAAATAATCTTTACGGTGCTAGTGCCACTCTGAGAGAATAAAACAATAACACATAATTTTCATGTTTAAAAAGTTAAATTGAGAACTCCTGCTTCTCATTAAGTTGATATTTTCATTTATTTATGTACATTCAGGTTTTAAAGTAAAAACCTAAAAACTGTGTTTAATATGGTGTAAAACGGGTAAGTAAATGCATCATAATAAAATTGTCCTTCTAATTTCACTTTTGGTTTATTTCAAGTACGAATTCGGATTGAATAAATTTTACAATTCTTGAATCAAGCGATTTTTGAGATTGATTCAATCCTAGTTTTAGTAAAATCAATCTCATTTTCGGACTATTTCAAGATTGAATAGGAATAAGTTAAGTATTTCGCGATTGAAAATCCTTACTTGAATCAATCTTTCTGTACTAGTTCAAGAAAGTCCGTATTTACCGTACTATTAACACCGCTTCGGATTGATTTGTGTACGGATGGATTGATATTTTTTTGAGTGAACTAACAATAGGATGCATTGGCAGCGTATATGACGCCAACTATTTTTAAACTCTCCTACCACACCACCCTAAACTATTTTTATCGCCACCTCAATGGATCGCTGGAGATATTACTTATCCACTTAAATTATTTTTATTGGCGCTTTTAGCCTCGGATATACTGAAGTTGAACGGGATCTCTACAATAAACACTTTTGTTAATATCATTTCGGTATTGAGAATTGCTTTGGTGCTTTAAAGCAGAAATTTAATAGTTTTAAGTTATAATTTCGAATGCATTAAAATGCCAAAACAATAAATGCTGCATTTAAACTATTGTAAAAATTTCGATACTCCGACAATATAACTTGTGAGCATACCTTGTGAATCCCCCAAATGTGTTACAAAATCTCTTGAAAACTCATTTGATATTAACTTGAAAGGTTCATAACATTGAATAAAAAAATTTGAAGATTTCCTTATTCTTCATTAACTTCTATACGAAGCTCCACTTTCGTATCTCAATTCGATCGTTCAAGATGCCTTTGCACGACGTTGTTTTATTTTGCGATTGTATTCGATGGGGGGGTTCTTTAGAGTCTTGACATTTTCTGGATTATGTTTGCTGTTTTGAAGACAATTCCTCTGGAAGTCTGAAGCACTTAAATAAAGTTTTTTGAATTCTTCTATTTATTGCTCCATTAAAAATGGCCAAAATACTAACAAACCCAATTTAGTTGGTTACATTATCCATCAAGTTTGCAACGCCGCCATTAAAAAACTAGGAGTAGTAGTTGAAGTTTATATGATACAACAATTGTTTTGTTGTTAAAAATAAGTGTAGAGCTGTTTTTTTTAAGGATTTTGGCAGTTGGTGGGTTCAATCCGCTGTTGCATTTGCTTGTTTGGGCTGTGCTGTGGTAGTCAGTCCTCGTCGTCGTCCACTACTAAAGAAGATGAGATAGTTGGCAACTGATTAGCACAGACAACAATATACATGTCTTAACCATTCAACAGAAAAGCAAACAATAACTGCAAATAGCAAAAGCTGCAACAATTTTTTGCAATAGTTTCAGCAGAAATCAAGAAAATGAGTTAAAAAAAACAAACTCGAGAAACATAAAGAAGGAAGGCTGGGAAGTTAATGTTTTGTTAAAATGAGTGTTACAATCTCTGGTAGTTGGTGGAGTCAACATCAAATCGTGTTGCTGGATGTTCCGTAAAACATAAAAAATATATATAAACAGAAACATTACTACGATTTCTTTGATTTGAGGAGTTTTTTTTCTTTTTGAAACCATTCCTTTGTAAGGTTTTCTTACGGTGGCTGGCCATTGCCAGGAAATATTGCAGCTGCATTTTCTCTATATTTTTTTTTATAGCAAACAAAAGCAATCTTTGACTGCTTGTAATTCCAACTCCTGCTGGTGGATTTTTTTTTAAATTAAATTTACTCCTTTTTTGCGTTATCATTTCAGTTTAGGGAAACGATTTGACTTAATTTTCTTTAACATTAGACAACTACCAAAAATAAGAAAACTAAGAAAAACGTATCTCTACATAAACTTTCTTTGTTGAGGCACACTCTACGACTCCACAAGTCTTCTTATATTGAACTGGCTTCAGCAGTTGCTCTATGGAGTCAACTGTTTGTCTGGGGAGTTTTTCGTTTGCGTTTCTTTTGGTTTTCGAACGTGATTTGCGATCTTATCAATATGAATTGAAATGAAATAATTTACCAAGTTATGATGAAGTTAATTGTAAGCATTAGTTACTCAGTTAGTTAGTTAGTTGGTTGTTTAGTTTTGATTTGTTTTTTCTTTTTTTTTGTTATTGCAAATTTGGAATTGCTGTTGCTTGTTGTCTGTTACATTTACAATTCCTTTTTTTTCTCTGGCAATTTCATTCCGTGCAGCTGGTGTTTCTTTGGTGTGATTGGTGTAAAAGAAATGTTGCAAGAGAGTGTTTGTAATTTTATTAACAAAACTATAACGAATTTTAAGTGGCCTACATTTCGGAATAGATATTAAAGTTGAGATACCACAAAGGCATATTAAGCTTATCAACTGGTTAAATAGTATTCCACTTCAACAACACTTTATGTTACCCTACGATTTAAACAAAATCAGTTCACAACTTCAAACTATCTACACATATTGCTACGTTTGATACACGTTTTAAGGTGAATATCTGCCTAAAAAGATGATAAATGCATACAATATCATATTTTCGTTATGTTGTATGATTTATTATCTGCATGTGGGATGCGTCATAGGGTGCGGATTTCAAGAGGAGAGTCTCAGAAGGGTTCCGATTTTCACCGGTCCCCACCTAAATTCTGAATGTCGAGGATCCCCGAAGCAACATGGCGAGTCATTGGCGTCATCTAAAACCCCAAAGCAATCGGGCGTCTGTTCCTACATAAAGCGCTAAACAAATGTTTTATTCCTCATGCCTGTCTGGTAGTCTTCGCTAGCCTTGCACCAGACTCTGATGCATTAGCCTTATCCGCTACTCACCAAAAAAAACCGAAAGATTAATGAAATCGTAAATGAAATAAACCAACCGGATGTTTTAACTATCTTTGGCATGGAGGTAACGATACGAATTGGAATATGGAACGTGAGGACACTTTCGGAACATAGGAACAATAGGAACAACATAGCTTTGCTAGGTATCAGTAAGTTGCATTGGTCAGCGCTTCAACCGATACCTTCGACAGATCGATAATGAAGGTGCTTTATACTCATTTGCATAGAGTGCTCGCACCCATAAATCGCAGAGATATACTAATGGTAAAGGCGAGTTAAAAGCGTATAGAAAGCGCAATTGGCAAACACGGATTGGGTAAAATGAGAGAGAATGGAGAAATATGCAGCACAGTCCTGCGATCGGCAAAATCAGGGCACCGCGTTTTCTCTTTTCTAGTTTATTCTCTTTTATACTCTTTTATTACGTACGTGTGCAAACACATTGAAGAGAATTTAAAAATATTAACAACAACATATTATGTAAAATTCATACAACGCATACAATCGCAAAATGTAATAGTATATTTTGCCGAACGCAGCTCTAGTCATTGATTGAAAACAGTTTTCCCAAAAGAGGATTCAGAAAGTAACCAAACACAATTGATCAGCCGGAATATGCGACCGTTGGATTTATACGTCCGAAACTTAAAATTTCGAACACCAATTTTTGAAAAGACAAATTCCAAAATTCGGAATTTCAAAACCCAGAATTTAAAAATCCTGAATTTCACATTCACGAATTTTGAATAATAACACTGTGCTCGAAATGGAAAATTTTTTTAGACAAGCCGGGCAAAATTTCGAAAGTTTGTAAAAAAAAATTTAAAAAAAGTTTTACTTTTCTTAAAGTAAATTTTATTGCGAAATTTCGGTATTTTTAATAATTTTAACAAACTAAGCCGTTTTTGAGTTACGCGAATACATGTTGTGCAACCTCCTCCATTTTCGAAATAACGCAATATCTTGAAAACAAGAGCTAACCTAAAAAAAAACGGTTAGCACCCGAATTATGTTAAAACACCATGTGCCCGGCTTGTCCAATTTTGCAACTAGCACAGTGTAATTAAAGATTGGGCCTTCGGACGGGCTCAGAGATTTTCTCCGCTATGGTATAGCAAGCCCCGGCTTCGCTAACTAAAGTTATTTATTTGAAATTTAATATGGGGACTTCTAAACTTAGGATTTCAAGATTGGGAATTATAAAGTTCGAAATTTTGAGATGCAGAATTCTGAGATTCGGGGCTTGAAAAAATTTCGGGATTTTGCCATTTCGTGATTTTGATTCTATCCCACGACCGTAATATTCCATCATGACAACTACAGTGGACTCCCGATAATTCGTAATCGCAAGGGACCAGCCATTTCTTATGAATTATAGGGGTTTTCGAATTAGCGGGGTTTCGATTTAACGGGGTTAAAATTAAATAAATACAAATTAACGGGGTTTTCCAATTTATTTGCTAAATCATAAAAAACATCTTAAGATCTTAAGAAAATAAACACACACACAATCAAAAGCAAATACCCACGAAAAAAATAGCGTTAAACAAAAAAACATTCTTTTCACGTTTCTGTTGATTTTATTACGAATTATAAGTGGTAGTTAGCAAACAATTACGATTTATAAGAGGCAAAGAAGATTTTATTTGCAAAAAAATAAATACGAATTAGCGAGGGGACCAAAATGTATGGAAATTTTACGAATTAACGAGATTTTTATTATCGGGGTACGAATTATCGGGATTTTAATAAATTTCGATATGAATATTTAGATAATAGTATTAGGGAGATTTTTCCGTATCCTCCTCATAGTCCAGATTTGCCCCGTTCCGACTACCATTGTTTTTGATTAATGCAAAAAGATCTCTCTGGAATACGCTTCACTTCAGAATAAGGTATGCAAAATTGGTTTAATTTGTTCTTTCAAAACATAAGCTGTTTATATTGCCAGAAATATGGGAAATTTATATTGTACCAAAATAATGTACCAGTTACATTTGTGGCTACAAGTAACCGCTTTAGTATTGTTTTCAGTCGTTTTGAATAGTTTCTTTATATTAAACAACGAATATTTGTTGATAATAATTAATTTTCTCCATGGATCTTTAAACACTCATCATAAGAATACTTCTTATCTTAACGGTGGAGTAACTCACAATGCCACCCTTATGCAGTAAAGTACTTTCAAAATATGAGTGATGGCTTCTGTGAACTTAAGCTTGTTTAATATTTTTTCTTTATGAAAACATTTTTCTTTTAAAGTTACGATATGTTTAGAAAAAAAATTATTTATATTTGTATGATTTGGCTAATGGTCCATTAGGTGCCATTAAACAAATATCAGTATATCATTGTAACTCCACATAAGTAAATATTAATTTAATAAATTAGAAAATATTTATTGAACATAGATAAAAATTGAAAAATTGTTTATTCAGAAAAGTACTCGGAAGAATGTTTATTAAACAATTGAATAATGAAGACATGGAAAATTTTAAAAACGTTAAGCATATGAAAATTCCTATTGAAAAGTATTTAAATTCAACCCATTCAAACTTATTGATGTAAAGTCTTCGCATGTTAAATAAGGTGACCATGTTTCCGGGCTTTATAATTTGCATTTCTTTTGATGAGTTTATATCCAGCTTCTGAATTTGCCAACTTCCAGTCTAATAAAGCAAAAGGAGGTAAAAGGACCAATGTGACGTCTACCTTCGCCAAGTATTCCCCTCTAATGCATGAAGTGCACTTTCATCTTGAATCCTGCCTATAGATTAATCTGTTGCAAAGGTCCGGAATTAGTTATTATTAAGGGCTTCTGAAGAATCACGTAGGGGTTTAGTGTATACTCAAATCGCAATGAAGAATAAATACTAAAGAGTCTTTAAGAAAAGTTGCCTGATGATCTGGCCTAAGCAATCAGTCAAATGCGCAAAGGAACTTGCTTATACCCCAACAATAAAATATCGAAAATAACAAAAAATCAGCACAACAAAATCCCTTTAATGAAAATATTTGAACTCCAACGAATAACTTTGAGAGCGAAAATAGTTGTCGTTTATAAGAGGTATTCGTATCCACCATGTTTCAACAAATCTATCGTTCACAAAAATTTCTCGCCGATAAGAAAATCAGTTTAAGTAAAAAAGCACCATTTTTGGAGAAAATTTTGTTAATACCAAAAAATACTTAATTGATACTATCAACCCTTAAGTGTATACCTGGGCCTGGCCGCGCATTTTCTGACTTTTTTCAGTTTTTTTCAAAATGAAACTTTATGTATTCCTCAATCAAAGTGCTTTTTTACAATAAAATGAGAAAAAAAGTGTACATTTAAACACATTGGGCGTGTCAATTGACCAAATGAAAATTTTGTGCATATTGTATCCACCTGGGCCTGTAGTACTGGTACTGTAGTAAATAAAAACAAAACGAAACGTATCAAAAAGCATACACAACACATAAGAATCCTTTCTTTACTTTTGTTTTGAAGAATTATTCTATTTGACAACAAAAGTTCCTATTATAGCCATAAAACTCCATACATAGTCTGAGTTTTGTCTAAAGCCGCAAAAAACTCCATATAAAATACAAGTGGTCCCAGCCAGGCCCAGGTGGCAGTTTGTGCCACACAAATTAGGTGTATACTTGAGAGTTAATTGGTTTACTGGTGCAAATTTAATTCATTTTCATACCCTCCACCACAATTATAACATTTTTACACTGATCAACATCTAACATCTACCATCAATTTGCCACAATTTGCGAAGATGTTTACATCTTTCCATAAGAAATATAAAGAGCTAAAAACCAACATCTTCAAAAGATGTTCCTATCTCATTTTATTCCATTCTACATCTTTCGGTTATTTTAGTGGCATAACTAGAAAAGTGGCAATAAGTTCTATTATTATTGTGGCATCACTGACAAAAACCAATTTTTTTTTGAAAGCAGCGTTACCATTTGTCAAGTTTTCTCTTTTATGACAATGTTTTTTTGTTAAGAATTTTTAAATTTTTAAAAAAAATTAACTTCAAATACATTTTTGTGTTTTCTTTTTAAATTTTGGCACTTTCGTAAAAAAAAAGCATTTTTTTAAACATTTTTTTTTTCAAAAAATGGTGACATTTTTGTTTTATGGTAGATGTTAGATGTGAGCAATGTAAACGAGTGTTTCACATTTTCTACATCTTTAATTATAGATGTCAGATGGTGATCAGTGTAAAAAGCCTATTAGTTGTGAAGAGAGTATACTAAGTTTGTCATTCCGTGTGAAACTTTTTTATTATTTATCTCAGACCCCATGAGGTTTATATTTATATTCTGGCTCCTTGAGTAATTCTAAGTCGATTTAGCTATGTTCGTCTGTTGAACGCTCACTTTCAAAAAAAAACTCAAAAATGCTTGTAATTATCCTAAGCAGTTTGGGATTGAAATCCAGCAAAATAGGTTCAATAGGATCAGAGTTATGAATCAAAATGAGGAACCACCACCTTAAAAAATTGATAATTTTGTTACAAAAACTAACACAATGCACGGCATGATATTAACTTCGTTTTATTAGAGTGGAAATCACGTTGTAAAATTTCGTGAAGATCCGTCCATAATTTACCCTAGGCCCCATTTAAACCCTACTCCCGGAAAAATGTTTACAAGGCCGTAATAAATAATGCTATCATAATAAAATTTTGTACGTCGCAGTTTAATAGGACTAGAAATGACACTGTGACATTTCGTGAAGATCGGTCCATGATTTACCCCAGGCCCCATATAAACCCTACTCCCGGAAAAATGTTTACAAGGCCGTAATAAATAATGCTATCATAATAAAATTTTGTACGTCGCAGTTTCATAGGACTAGAAATGACACTGTGAAATTTCGTGAAGATCGGTCCATGATTTACCCCAGGCCCCATATAAACCCTACTCCCGGAAAAATGTTTACAAGGCCGTAATAAATAATGCTATCATAATAAAATTTTGTACGTCGCAGTTTAATAGGACTAGAAATGACACTGTGAAATTTCGTGAAGATCGGTTCATGATTTACCCCAGGCCCCATATAAACCCTGCTCCCGGAAAACAGTTTAGTACGCCTAAGCCCGTATTTAATGCTGCTACCAAAATAAAATTTAATAT
Organism: Pollenia labialis; assembly: GCA_949318255.1. Lineage (NCBI taxonomy): Eukaryota > Metazoa > Arthropoda > Insecta > Diptera > Polleniidae > Pollenia > Pollenia labialis. Next base: position 68,740,540 of record OX439140.1, on the reverse strand, counting down.
TTCACAGTTTAATAGGATTATAAATCACACTAATAAATTCCGTGATGATCGGTCCATAATTTAGTTAAGGCCCCATATAAAGCCCTCTCCGGTAAATTAATTAAATACGCCTAAAATTTATCTTTGATTCCATATTTAGCAGCCTTCTGAAATTCACTGTTAACGCTAAAACTTATTTCACCGCTGTATGGAAATTTATGTTTTTTAATAGCAGATATCACTCTGCAGAATTTGGGTTCATAACTTACCATGGCTCCAATATAAATTCCCCTCCTGAAAATCATTTAAGTTCGGCTCAAGGTATTTAAAATTGCTATAAATAGCATTAAACACTCTGATGGTCGGTCAATAATTTAATATGGGTCTAAACCGCAACCAATTTTATTGCTGACGTCTGTTTTTATAAAGAATAACTAATAATAAAAAGGTATCATATAGATATCACTCCTAAAATATTAGAACTTTCGGTGGAGGGTTTCAAAGATTCGGCACAGCCGAGTATAGCACTCTAACTTGTTTTTAATTACAATCAGGAAAATCGTAAAGAGCTCATTTCAAGAACTCATTCGTGACCGACTGTTCAGTGCGTGGATATAAATTTCCTTTAACGATTTTTACTTTTTGTAAAACATCCCCAATAAAGAATATACGACTGTTATTAAAAACCCCACTTCAAATATAATCTTTATAAAATACAGATACAAAAATACAAATACTACATTTTTGTTCCGACCATTTTTGTATGTTAACAAAAAAAAAAAAAGAGTGTAAAATATTTCACCAACTACAGCTCTTGCACCTGCTGCCAAAAACTGTAAGACTCTGTTACGAAAAAGTCGAAATTCGGAAAGAGACAGGAGATTTTGTTGTTTACTATCTCTTTTTTTTAATCAACCTTATTTTTCTCTATAATAACTGTTTTTTGGCACCAGGTGTAAGAGATACTGTTGGTGGAATATTTTAGGTTGGGCCTGGGAAATAATTTAATATTTAGTATAAAATGGAAGGGAAAAAACTTTCCTATCAAAACGTAAATGGTCAAAGATTCAAGCAACATTTTTATTAATTTTGATCTTAAAAAGCTATTGATAAAATAAAAAACCCAAAACATCATTTTAAATTTAAAATTCACTTCAAATTTTCCCCAACCCATAGCTTAAGTGTCAATATTAAAGCCACCGCAGTAAATTTAATAAAACATGTACAAGAATTTAAAAACCTACCCGGTATTTAATTCTTGAAATTCCTCATATGTGTGTTTTTATATTAAAAATATTCAAAATGGCTGCCATGACTACCAATACATGCAGACAAAAGAGATACATAATTGGTTCAAGGACCCTTAAAACCACAAACTAAACGATGTGCAGGTAAAAAGATACACACAAAATAAAGTATACCTTTAAAACTTTGCTCCAAAATTAAATTTTTTTTCTCCCAATCTATTAACTAAAAGACCCCTCCCCGGATACAGCACTCCCAAAAAAGCAACTGCGCAAAGAGAACATTTCAATTCAAAACATCTCTTATGTCATAAGCAAAAATATGCGCTGAATTTCCTACAAAAAAATCCCTGGGAAATTTTTGCAATTTTAATCTTTTGACACCAGGTGCAATTACTGTCGTTGGTCGAAACAGCAGGGTGGTTCCAATAGAATTGTTTTGGCGCAATTTAAATGAAACCCTTAACAAAATAATGAAACTACTAACTCGGCAAAATTTAAAGATTCTTACACAGACAAACAAGGATAACATCAATGATTTGTGTATTTCTCTGTCAGTTGCCGCGTTATTTTTTATTTTTCTTTTCTGTAATCCTCTTTTTTCCATTTGTTTTTTAAACGTTTAATGAACTATACACCACTTGACACATGTAAGCGTTAAAATTATGAAACAAAAAATGTATATGCGCACACGTTCGTGACATGAAGGACACGTGACCAGCATCCAAGTTGCTGGCATACGGCTCATTAAAATCATGACAAGCATTAAAATTATTGATAAAAATCACGGATTACATTTGTTTAAAGTTTATGCTTTTTTGTTCGAAACAACAAAAATCAAATTTCCTTTCAAATAATGATGTAAAATTCAAAATTTCTTGATATTCTTGTGCACGGGGGAAAAAGTTGTTGGTATTAGAATAAAAGGCGCATTATGTACAAAACACCCCTGTCTTCCTTATCTTGATTGTCTTAAATAAATGCTAAAGTGTCAAGTAAAACTAAATAATCTGATTTTAGTTGGGATGAGAATAAAATAGACGTGAAAATGGTACCTTAAAATAAACAAGCGTTCTGAGAATCTCAGTGTTCCCTACAAAAGCCTATTTTCTATCGAAAATATATTTTCTCCTTTTTCTTTTCTTTCAAAAAATCGTTAATTTCGACTTTTTTCTACTTTTAGATTACAAAATTGGTAAATGTGTGATTATTCATTTGCTTCGGCTAAAGGTCTTGGATCATAAAATTAAAATAAAAACAACTTTTTATTTTAGTTTTAACAATTTATTTTCTCCGATATTTCGGTTAACTTCGTCAACCATTTTCAAGGAATATAATTAGTTAAATTATTTTACCGCGTCTTTTTTCACAAACCTATAACATCAAACAAGACTTATCAACTATATATAAAAAATATTTTTGTTAATTTAAATTGTAAAAATTCAACAAAAACTTTTAACACTGAATAAGATATTTGTTGACAATTATATAAAATTTTTATTACAAATTTGGAATATTAACAAAATATTTTGTTGATATTTACATGGAAGAATAAGTAAAAGGTATAGTCGTTAGAAATTTAAAGAAATTAATTTGACACTACATAATGTCAACTCTCCCTAATGCACCTACCTACTTAGTACTTATTCTACCATTAGTTTTTGAAAGAATGAATGCATTAAAAACACTTTTGCTATTAATTTTATATTAAAATATGTTAAGAATTCCATTGAAAACACCAAAAATAGTGCCGGTTCACACAATTCTAGTTTGATACGTCAAGTCTTGGGCTTTTAGGAGAGAAGGGTAAAGAGAAAGCCATTACTTTTCCTCTCTCTTCTAAAAACTCAAGACTTGACGAGTCAAACTTGACGTGTGTGAACCGGCACATATTTACTTTAGAAACAGTCTTATATCCTTTGTACACTTGCATACATCTGTGGTTTCATGGGCAACCGCGTATGTCTGAAAATTAAATTTTTTAGGAGAGCCTAAAAACCATTCTATATGGGCCAGGTATTGCACCTTTTGAACTTTCTAATTGAGTTAAAAAATCGGAATGGGTCTATAATAACCAAAATGACATCAACATTTCAAAATCGAAAAAATACACATACGTGGTTGCCCATGAAAACACCAAAATGTATTTGGAATCAAATTTGTTTAATAATATAAAAAAAAATTACACAAAAAAAAACTTGCAAAAAAGTGAAAACTTGACAAATGGTAATGCTGCCCTCAAAAATAATGGCATTTTTTCAGTGCTGCTGCAATAACAATAGAATTTGTTGCCACTTTTCGTGTGACGACACTAAAAAAATCGAAACAAGTAAAAGGGGAAAAAATAAGATTGGATTATATTGTAGAGATGTTGAAAAATTTTGATTTTTAGCAACATCGTTGCAAATTGATGGTAGATGTTGACAACTGTGAAAAGCCAATTAGTCCTGAATGCACAAGAATGTCTAACATCTGCATAAAACGAAATCTTGACACCGTAATCAACTAGAATTCGAAAACTAGAATAAACGAAAGACACGTTGAATCTCAACAACTTTAGTTAACAAAAATATATGTAGATTCAGCTGTGTTTAAGTCGACTTAAGCCAAACTTTAGTTTATGGCAACTTTGAAATCTCCATGTTTGAAAGTACTCATTGACAAAATTTCAATTATTTTGTACGATTTTTTGAAGAAAGTCATGGCAACATTACTTTTTGCTTATTTTTTTCAATGTGCAATTACATTTGGAATAACAACTTAAGTTAACATCTAAACAGACACGTTAGAAGTATTTTGGAATAAAAACTTAAAAAACTATAACCGAAGTTTTTCATACAATATATTTCCTTCTGGAAATACATTCTAAAAATTCAATAAAAAAAAACAGAAATTAAGGTATTCAGAGTTGAACTTTTTTGCAGAATGTTCGGTGCTGAGCTTTGCCAGGATAAGTTAGATGATGACCTGACAACAGAAGAAACTCTCGATAGTAACACAACGACAGTATTAACCGAAACAATTAGAAGTGTTAAACATTTAAAAAAATTAACACAGGACTCTTATGGCATAATGGAATTTTTATATCTTTAGAGAAATCTAGGAAAAGGACTAAATTTACGTTCAGACTAATGAAATATTTGACAAAAATATTTGTTCTGATATTTGCTTCAATTTGTGTGAAACAAAAAAATGTTTTGTTTGATGTTCAAACTAAGCTCAAATATTTGACAATTTTTGTTTGTTGAAACAGTTGGCAAATAGTGTCAAATAAAATAAATTAATTCATGTTTGCCATGCGTTCAGACTAAAACAAATATTTGCATCAAATAATTATTTAATGAAAGTGTTTAAAAATGAAAATATACATATTTCACAAATAGTAAAAATTAGCGCAGAAGCCTAATTATTTGTTTTATTCTGTGGAGCAGCATCTATTATCAGGCATGTTCTGAAAATCACAAAATTTCAAATCACTTGTGATTTTAAAATCACAAATATTATTTAAGGGTGTTTTGAAAACCACAAAAGTTTTAACTTGGTTTAAAATGGTGGAAAAAATAAGCATGTAATTTTAAATCGGTGACCACTTAGCTGAACGGTTTAAAATCACAATAATGGAAAAAGTTTTTTGGCCAGAACACCTTTCTTGTGATTTCAAATCACTTTCACAAAAAATGATTTTCAGAACATGCCTGTATATTGTTAGAACAGGAGTATGTAAAAGAAAAACAAAACTGGAAGACAATGGTTAACGGAAACATGGCTAAAATTTGCAAAAAATTGTAAACAACCCCTAAAATATATAATTCGGTTAAAACAAAATGTCGGGAAAAGAACAAAAAAAAATGTTGCAAAACAGCGAAAATTCGCGAAAATTTTTGATATTTCAAACAAGCCATAAAATTGATTAAAACTCCCTAAAAGTATAAGGAATGGCAAAAATTTGGTAAAAATTGCTAAATTAGCGGAAATTCGCAAAAATTTGCTAATAGCAAACCCCAAAATTTATTTGAAATCGCTAAATCGGTTAAAAAACCAAAAAAAAAAGTTGCAAAAATAGCGAAAATTCGCGAACAATTTTAATATTTCATACACGCCATAAAATTGATTAAAAGTCCCTAAAAGTATAAGGAATGGCAAAAATTCGGTGAAAATTGCTAAATTAGCAAAAATTCGAGAAAATTGGCTAATAGCGGCATAATAGCAAAGTCCAATAATTATTAAAAATCTTTAAAACTGTAAAAAAACCCAAAAACAGGAAAAACTGCTTCTATCGGGTACATGGCTAAAATTATTTGTCGTTGTTTGCTTTTACAATTTTTTTGTAATATCAAATAAATGTTTGCTCAAAAATTACTAAAATATTTGATTTTTTGTGTTCACACTATGTTCACATTGGACAAATATTTGTTTGCCGGCAAATACTTTTATTTGCTCAAAATCAGCTGTTATTTTATTTGACACTCAAAAATAATTTGTGTTCAGACTACGTTAATGAAATATTTGATGTTTGTTATCAAATATTCCATCAGTCTGAACGTACCTTAAGAAATTTAATAATCTGTATGATGTCTTATTTTCGATTTCTCCAACATCTTCGATAAGTGAAAGAATTGTTTCCAAGTAAAGTTTTATCAAACCTAAAAAAAGAATCGCTTAAATCCTAAACATTTAAAAAAAATTATTTTCTAATGGATTATTTTTTAAGATCTCCTTAAACTATTGAAATAACTAATAACATTTTAATAAAAACATAATTTATATTAATTAAAAAATATGAATATGAATTATTTTTTGCTTATGTTATTGTTTTTTTTACTATAAACTCAAAATAATAAATACATTTTAAGTTTTATTTATTAAAATTGCTTAATTTATAAAAAACGTTATTAATCGGTTAATCAATCAATAATAAAATTAACCGATTATTAACCGATTAAACCAAACCCTCGATTAATTAATCGAGCGATTAACCGATTAAATTTATTTATTTATTTAATTTAAGTCTATGGACAAATTCCTTACAGACTATCTAAGTGTATTAACATAATAATTTATTTCAATTTTTTGAGTGTTTTCCATATAAATTTTACTACACGTTCAGTCACTTGTGTTGTGAAAACAGCACATAAGCAAAGAAATAACGAGTAGAATAAACATTATTGATTTATATATAATATGATATTGCTTTTTATGATATTAATGTTCAGAGAACAGTCGATAAAGTTATACATTTCATTGAAACAGCTGCATAATAATCTTATTGGATCTGACATCGCAAAGTTTGTTTTGCATGTCCTGACATATAGAGGATTGAAAAAGCGAAGTGAACGTTGAGGAATATTGAAAGTAACGTTACTCAATAAAAATTTAACATCATTCGCCGTCTTTTTAACGTTGGTAAATTTATTTCAGCTAGTCTTGTTGAATATGAAGAAATTGTTTTTGAACTGATTCGATACGATCATTATGAATATTGTAGATCGGGTCCCAAATAATGCTGCCGTATTCCAATTAAAGCAAAATACTGATTAAATGGATACCCTAATATATACTTGATGGGAACTTGGATGAATATTAAAAAAGTTAGTATTCCTTTTACACCACTGCTGATTAAGCAAACTTTCTTGTTGTTTTTTAAATTCTGATTGATAATCTGTTTTAGTGGGTGGTAGCAGAAGGGTATTTAACATTCGACACAGCCGAATATAGGACTCTTACTTGTTTTTTAATCAACACCAAATTTCTTTTTCATTTGGTATCAATAACTTAAGTCTAGCACAACTGCTTATAATCGTAATCATTTCTGTGGCATTTTGACAAAACATCTTAAGTCGAGATAAGATAGCAAAAAAGCTTTAAAAAAAAACTCGCTGAAAAAATCATTTTTATCAAATGATAAAAAAAACCAAAATTAAAGAAAAATTTCTTTTATAATACAAAATTTTAAAAATGTGAACAAAAATGTTTTTTGAATGAAAATTCATATGATTAACAACATTTTTTTCAACTTTTTGAATTCGACTTAAGATGTTTTGTCAAAATGCCACAGATTTGCTTTTTAGTAAATAAATCAATTAAATAAGGCACTTGAAAAATTTTCATTTTAACATTTCGAGAAACTAAAGTGTCTGACTTAAGACCCTTTTGCCTAACTTCATACCATATTCATAAAAAGGTATCATAAACACTTTTGTTTGAACCTTTTTTAAAAATAAGATAAGAAAGTATTCGAATAAAAAGTTTGTTTACTTTTTATTAACATCACTATTTGTGATTTGTTTATTCTATATTTTTTATTATTTTTGAACAATAATTCGTTAGTTTTAACAAAAAAAAACAACTAGTTTCAGTAATTTAATAAGTTATTAAAGATAATATCTGCATTTGCCCCTGAACATATTCTTTTAAATCATATAAAAATGTTTTTAATAATTAACCATATAACTTTAAATTGGTTGTCTTAAATAAAAAAAAATTAGTTATATTTATTTAACATGTCCATATTAATAAATAAAACATTTTTTTCATTATTTTTTAACATATTTCACAAAAATAATACCATAAAATGCAGGCACTTATCAATATGTCATTTTATTTTTGGTTTAAAAAAGGGTAAATCGAACAATAATTTTGTTTACTTTATGATTGTTTATTAAAGGTTTAATAGACTATTTTTCGTTTATGAATACAACTTTAGCAAGTTTGCCTTATATATGGTTAATTAACCATTAATAAAGTTTTATAAATACGGCTGTAATCATCCATTGGAACATTAAATATTTTGTTTGAAAATTTTATATTCTGTTATAAAATTCTGTCTAATTTTCAAATAACCAGCTTCTTTGAAATTTAAATTTGTTCTTCAAATATTTTTTTATCGCTTACACATAAAAAAAAATCGGTATTTTATTTAAAAAAAATTAGAATTAAAATTATTTTAGAAAATCCACTCGCTTTTTTCCATTCCATTTTCCTTTCTAAAACTGACTTTATACTTTATATTATTTAAAAATCAACGTTCTGTTTAAAAACTAATATGTATTTGTTAATTAAAACCCCCTCCTTCACCTCGAAAATCAACTTACTATACCAAAATCATATTGCTCGAAATCTCTTTTTGGATTTTTAAAAATTATCTTTTGATTAAAAAAATTAAGGTTTTTTCGAAGTTCTACATAAAAAATAGACAATTACATGCACAAAAATCGACGGTCTATTTGAAAGAGGACTTTTTATTCGAAATTACACTTTTCATTCGATAATCGTGTTTGTTATCGCAAGTCAACGCTCTTTTTGAAAATCGAAATTGTTTTTTATTAGAAGCGAAAAACTTTTTATTCGAAAATGGAATTTGAAAAATGATTTTTATTATATGCGAAATCAGATTTCCTACTCGAAAATTGACCTTGTCTCGATGTTCTATACTAATAACGACTTGATATCCAAAACTCAACGTTCTAATTAAAAATCTAGTTTCGCATAGAAACTCCTGTTCTCAAATCGACTTTCTGTAAAAAAAATCGTCATTCTATTCAAATGCGATATTGTACCCGAAAATAGATTAACTCTTCGAAAATAATTTTTTTTTATTTGAAAGGCGAATTTCTATTCTAAAATCAACTTTATATTCAAAATGAGTCATTCTATGCAAAAAATCTACATTCAATTCGCAATTGGCTTTTTTCGAAAATCGATTTTTCTATTTAAATTTCGGCTGACATGCTTTATGAAAATCGAATTTCTATTCCAAAGTGATATTCCACCCAAACAATTTTTTTTCAAATCGGAAAATCGAAATATTTACATGTATTTTTATCCAAAATTTAACAATTCATGAGAAAATCTTCTTTAAATTTGAAAATCGATTTTCTCTTAGGAAAATTTTTTTGTTAATGAAACCATTAAACCTAAATCTGCGATTTTTCTATTTTCACCCACACAGAGATTTGTTTAAAAAATATGTTTTTCTTGTTTGTGCATACAATAACCTAAATTTGCGATTATTAAAAAAATAAGGCACAGAGTAAGAAAATCTGTGTAAAAAAAAACTATTGTCAGAGATCTTTTTACTTCAAACCAACCACTTGTCACAGCCGATGAAATGGTGTTTTCATGAATCAGACTTAAACTATAAATTTAAAAAATTGCACCACTCATAAGAATAAACTCTTGAAAGTTGAATGTTATTAATATTAATGAAAATATCAAATGATCTCGCATACTTCGTATATGCCAGCCGTTAAATATTTCAAGATTAAATCATTTTTATTTAGCAGCAAACTTTCCCAACACCACCAAACAATCCAACTCCAGCAGTTGAATACGAATAATTTATTAACAAGAAAATTTCATTAGTTTTTGTGTTAAACTAAAGATATAAAATTTCATAAAAATCATATTACGACATTTATTGACATGACATTTTCAACATTTAAAACTCGATTAATATCTCATTGTACTTAAAGCAGCGTTACGTAGTATTGCTACGAATACGTACCGTACAACAATGTATGAGAGACATTGTCTTTAAACAACTGTCATAAATAGAGTTCACAATTAGGGTGGCAGGTTACTTAATAGAACTTAACACGAAGACGAAAATCGTGTTTCTATTCGAAAGTCGACTTTTTATATGAAAATCGATTTTTTGTATAAAACATGACTTTCTTGTTTTTTTAACGAAAAATAACTTTTTTGTCAAACGAAAATCGACTTTTTTTTTTGAACGAAAATTAATTTTCTCTTTAAACGAAAATAGACTAATTTATATTCAAACGAATATCGACATTTTTGGAACGAAAACTAACTATCTATTCGTACGAAACCCGAATATATCTTCAAACGAAACTCGACTCTGAATGAAAATTTACTTTTTCTTAAAGCGAAACACGGATATTAATTAAAAGGAAAAAATACTTTTTATTCAGCAAAAATCGACTTACTATAGGAAAATTTATTTGCTATTCGAATAAAAATTTATGTTTAACACGAAAATCGACTTTCTGTACAATATTCGACTATCTATTTGAAAGTTGACTTTTCATCCAAGCGAAAATCGACTTTCTATTTGAACGGAAAACGGCTTTCTATTTCAACGTAAAACGAATTTCTATTTAAACGAAAAACTACATTTTATCAAGCAAGAGCAGACTTTTAATACGAAAACCGTCTTTTTCGAATTGAATGTATGAATTTGTCTCTCCTTTATTTAATTTTAATTATTTTATCTAATTTTAATGCAAAAATTACTTTTTGTTCAACCGAAAATAGACTTTGTATCAAGTGAAAATCGACTTTCTATCCGAAAATCGATTGTATATTTTATCAAAAATCGGCTTTTATATGAATATCGGCTTTGTATAACAAAATAGCCGCTTTATAATAAAAGTTATTTTTTTTAAAGGATTAGGGGCCGATGTTGAATGTGAACCACACATAAACACCAAGTTTTGTTCTGCATTTCATTTGGCATTTCTTAATTTCAGGGTAACTCGTTAAAGTTATTCAGGCTTATTATGAAAATGGGCGTTCGTGCACTTCGTGATGAGGCACATGGGCGAATGATAGTCCAAGAGTGATTGACGAAAAACTAATGCACCCACAAAGAGTGACTGCTTGGTGCGGTTTATGGGCTGCCGGCATCATCGGGCTGTTAATGTTAATGATGTTACAAACTTTGTATGGCTCAAATTAGAGGATATGGATGTGGACGATATGTGGTTTCAACAGGACGGTGGCACTTGCCACACAGCTAATGAAACAATGGCTCTTTTGCGCGACAAATTCAATGGCCGTGATGTCCCACGTGGTGGCGATGTCAATTGACCGCCAAGATCATGTGATTTGACACCGTTGGACTTCTTTCTTTGCTGTTATTTGAAAGAAAAGGTGTACGTCGATAAGCCAGCAACAATTCAAGACAATTCGGCACATTAACAGCATAGAACCTCAATTATGCCTCAGCTCCATTGAAAATTTGGACCATCGGATGGAGGTGTGCCGATATTTTGTTCCATACATAATTGAACCACACCAATATTATCATTATAAAAAGAAATGACAATAATTTCCTACATAATTTGTATGTTATTTAAAATTAGCATCGGCCCTTAAAATTTAACCACCCTTTAATTAGTATTGTGGTTAATTTATTGAACTGTTTTTTGGTTTTTAATCCAAATTTTGATATGTGATATTTGATATTTTATTCAGGCTAAAGTCAATTAATTTTCATTAAATCATTTTAATGAAGAAAGGAATTTCACAACATGAAATCAATTATAATTCTATTGATAATTTTTCATTCTTGACTGCGCTGGGAACCGAACCCAGGTTTCACTGACAGGTTGCCCTTATATGTTTCGTTTAACACTCACCGCCATTGACAACGGCTGACAGTCAATAGTCAAACATCAATCATTAAACCAAATGGTATTTAATCTTTTGGTAGATCGAAATTTGTTTTGAATGATTATTTACTTTTAATTGATTTACATGTTCTTCCTTTCTTCTGTTTTTCGTATTTCGAATTTCTAAGAACTTGAGGACGGAAAGAACACCATTTCATCATTTAACTATAGTGCCGAATGTTTAGCTGACAGTTTATTTAAAAAAAAAATGAATTTAAATAAGTCTGTTTCAGGGCGAATTCATAACGGTGACATTTTCGAGTCATCTGTTTAATGTTTATTTCCTTGAGTGTATACTAAATATGAAAAAAATTTGTTAAAATTTAAAATTGAATAAAAATAAAAATTCTTAAAAAAAAACTATTTAAATGTTATAAAACAAAAAAGTGAACATAAAATTTAAACACAAGGATTTAAACAGGCGTTAGGAATAAGTGGAGCCACAATAAATTTGCAATACAGGAAAAAAATTTACCTTCTAAAGCAATTGAGTATATTTTAGAAACAATTATTTTTTATTTATGTTCCACATTGTATTAAAATCCACCTTTAAGAATAACGTTTGAAAGCAAGTTGAAAATAAATGTATTTCTCTATTTAAAAAAATAATAATTTCTCCTTTTGTTGGAAATGCTATGATTTTTAAATATTTTTCAAATCGTTATCAATTGTTTTTCGTTTGAGAAAAGATTTGATTTCCAATTTTGTTACAATAATTCAGAAAAACAAGCTTTACATTTCTATTAAGCTGTGGAAATTGGGAACTCCTAATCTTTCAAATCCCTTCTAGTTCTGCCCTTTTTTTATACCAAAATATTGCCTTTTCCTTTTTGAAATCTCAGACGACGGACGTTGTTTTAGATCTATCTGAGGACTTCAAGTACAAACGCATAGAAATTTCTGTTCTGTAAAATTATCCCATTTAAGTGGACATCTACAATCTTTTTAATAATTTTATTTTCAGAAGGTCCAGCCGTTTAGAAATGACATATTTTTTCCAAAAATTTGGATTCTACCCCTCTCACAGAATCTTGAAGGACTAAAACAAAAAATTAGTTATAATATTTTGTCTTTCTTTTAAATTTGGTCCCACCCTAATATTTAAAGACATTTTATGTCTAGTTTAAAAAGTACACTCCTGTAAATCTCTGTCTCAGTTACTGTCGTTATTACCTGCCGCCACACTAGTCACTCCATACGAGTCCATATGCGCTCGTAGTTTCTGTTATTTGTTAAGACATGAAATTTGACTTTCATTGGCCTGTTTGTTGCAAAAAAAAAATTCAACTTAATAAATGAAACAAAATAAAAATGAAATGACTTAATGGCGCGTTATTCATAAATTTAAATATTTACATAAAATTGTTTTTTTTTCATATATTTTTTCTTATAACTTATTTTCATTGATATGCATAATGCATTAATATTGTTATTATAAAAGGTATTTAATTTGTTTTTTCTTATTTTATGGCGGGATTTTAATTTAATATTTTCTTGAGTTTAGCCTAAAGTAAAATGTGAGTCAGAATCAAAAACTGATTTGAACTTATAGAAAAAAAAGTTTTAAGAAAATTAAAATAAAAGTTTTTTCGATCTTATAAGTGAATTTAAGAAGAACATTTTTTCAATGTTCAATAATTAATGACTCAAAACTGATAAACAAAACATTTCTTTTAAACATCAATATAAAATAATAATAATAATTAATACATTAAATTGTAACCTCAATTTCACAACCCAACACAATGAAATTCTCATCAATTAGTATAAACGTCATATGGAAGAGAACCTTAATTTAATGTTTCAATGCTGGCACGCGCCCATTAAACAAATGAAACACATTCCCATCACAAGAAACTACCACCATCAACCATTTCGCCGTACTGCAGCGTCACCATTATAAATGGGAGCAATTTAATAAAAACATATCAAAGAAGACACGTGACACGTGTCCGCCATAATTTCAGGGCGTTTTGTCTTGGGAAAATATAAAACGGCGCTTTAAATACAATAAGAATGGAATATTTTTAATGAAAATAATAATTAACAACAATCTTTTTGCTTTGGCGAAAATAGATGACGCAAACCTGGTTTTTCCTAGAAGTGTTTCCAATTTGTTTATCATCCTAATGAAGGGTTGTCCAACAAAAACACACGATGTTAATTGTAAATATAACAAAAAGTTTTCAATGTATTCTCATGATATTTTTTATTATGATAGAAGCAGTGTGGCCATATCCAAAAATATTTTACAGCTAAATCGGCTTAAAAATAATGCTAAAAAATGCTAACAAAAATCCTAAACTGCCAAAAAATAATGCTAAAGATTAAATTGTTTTATTTTTTTGTTATTTTAGTTAAAATACCTATAATATAATCTCACATCGTATCAATACTTATTTAAATACTTATTAAAGAATAACAATATAATATTTATGAAACATAAAAAGTCTTAAAACTATAAAAGAAATATACATATTTCAGTCTTTATATACGTACAAAAAAAGTTTTTAAACAAAAGGTACCATCCCATAACAAAAAATCAAAGGAACTTGACCCATAAATGGGAATTATTTAGTATTTTAATAAAATTTATATAACATGTTTAATAAAATATTTCATTTTATAAATTAAATACGTCATCAAATGAATAATCTTCTTCAGCTTCTGAAGAATCGATCAAGATATCATTATAATATATTAACGTCATTCTGTTTCGAATTTTCGTTTTTTAGATATTTATACCACTAAAACCCAATTTTAACTTCCGCGTTGCTAACTGGCAAAACCAAGAACTGCATAGCAAAAAAATCTAATTCACTGAATGGATTTTCATGTAATAAATGTGTATATCCATATACATTTATCCAGAAATCAAATGTCATATGAATTTGGTTTCAGCCACTGATGTTCCAAAGTTGTAATTTCTTCTACAGTGAAATCAATAATTCGTTCGCTTAATTTGCATTTATTAGTTTTTAAACGGTTTTCTAAGATGACATATAAATTGAGCTATAAAATCTGGGCATGTAATTCATATTTGTTTTGTTCTATTTCAAAAGTTATGCTATCTCCAAGTCGAATTTATTATGGGTGGTCTTAAAAGCCCTGATGTCAAAATTTTTTTTTTATTATCTTTGTTTCTGTGAAATAAAACAATTTCTGTTTATGGCATTGTACAATGATCTTACAAAAACAAATTGCTTGTTGTTTTTGTACGAGTTGTACTTGTTGTAGTACCGAGATTACCTGGAATAAATTCGCCTTGGGTATTTCTTTTCGATTCCAAAAAATTCAAAATCGTAATTGAATAAAAAAATCGTCTTAACATGAATTTAATGGATCAAACTGATTAAATTTTAAAACCATTTGATATGAAAGGTCCTTTAAAAGATTGTACAGTTTCTATGGCAAAAAGTAGGGGTTGGTATTTGCATTCAACAAAAGTGTGTGGTAGTTTTAAAAAAAAAGATTACTTTAATATTCTTAAATTAAATAATGCTTAAAAATGCTAAATATGTAGTTGAAAAATGCTAAACAAAATGCTAACTGCTAAATGAAAAATTTGCAGCTAAATCAGCTGCAAAAATGCCAAAATGGCCACGCTGGATAGAAGGATCTATGACAATTATTTATGAAACAAAATCTCGGACAAATGCATGTTACAGCTTTGGTGGTACACCTCTAACGATGGTCCTTATTTTCAAAGACTCTGAGACATAATTCAATTCAATGTCGTTAATGTGTCGAATTATCTCATCGTTTAGCTATTAAATTGTTCTTGGATTATTGACGCACACTTTTCCTTAAAATATCCACAAAAAAGAAGTCCAACGGTGTCAAACCGCACGATAGTGGCGGCCAATTAACATCGCCACGACGCAAGATAACACGGCCATTGAATTTCTCGCGCAAAAGAGCCATTGTTTCGTTGGCTGTGTGGCAATCTTAACGCGCTGCTCAATTATGTACCTCTCCATGGTTAAATTTGTCAAGCACTAAAACAAAGAAATTTTTAATTAAGTTTGACAAAAAAACTTGACCTTAAGGTGTGAATTACATTTAAAATCGTGTATTATGGTTGGACCACCCTTTACAAGCAGTTTAAATTGCTAATCTGTGACCACTATTTAAACTTATCCTCCAGCTGTGAAAGGCCTACCTACTAGGGCCGGCTATTATTGCAACTATTAAAAATATTTTTCGTTTTGAAAATAAATTCGTTAACTATTGCAAAATATCTTAAAAACTTAATTGTACTATTTAACGGTTTTAGGTTACTGTCATTGTCGTTTGAAAACATTTCCACATGGTAAATATTTTGATAACTCTTCCTACAAGAGCTATAAATCAAATGCAAATTTTATTATAAGCAAAATATTTTTCAAGTCATAAAAAACCTTCTAAAACAAAACAAACAAAAAAGACATAAAAAATATCAGAAACAAAGTTGATAGACCAACAGGAACTTTGCATACAACATTGTTGTCATTTATCATGCTTATAATGCATTGATTTAAGTCCACATACCATGTTCATATGTCCAACATATTTGCAACAATTTGCATTTAAGTAAATAACCCTTTATCTATGATTAACATGCATTCACACAGTTGCTTAAGCCAACTTAAGCATATTATAGTTATGCCTTAATTCAAGGTATTAACATTTCAAAATTATAACGAGCATACGATCACCGCGGCTGTTCTTGACGAAGCGCATTCTGGACGTCCTGCATTCTTCGTTTTTAAAAAAAATAAGGTGAACTGCACCAAACGGAGCATATTTTCTGGATAAAATGGCGTCTGTAAGGTCTGTTGTGGATTGATCTTATTTAATTGTCGGCAATTTTGTTTATTAACAAATCCGTTAAGCCAAAAATGAGTCATGCGCGCTAAAAATCATGAAGTTTTCTTTAAGTTCTGTTAATTTATGACGTAGTTTTTAATGATGTATTTGGAAAATGATGATTTTCCAGAGTGAACCGATTATATATGTCAAAAATTAAGCGCAGTATGACAGTTCGTTTAACAGTTCACTCTTTTTGTAAGTTCTATCGGCTTTAAAAAAAAATGCCTTTACATGCATTTATTTGAAGGTAACCAAAAACGATTAGTCATTTAATTCAACAGTAAAATTTCCCAAGTATTCCCTGAAGCTAAAACTAAATTGTTTCAATTGTACAGAAACAGTGTTAGGAACTTTTCTGATTTACTGAAGAAGTTCATTTGAACTCTAAAGACAGTACAAAAATGTTGATTAAAAATTTAAAAAAAAATTTTGGAACTTTACTTTACCCTTTAAAGATCACCTGGGACTGTACGGATGGATATTGAAGAGCATCTACCTCTTGCGGTTTCACTCTCGTTGCACCTTGAACTTTTCTGAACTTCAACAGATTATGACTAACGAAAATTGTGTATGTATGTGTTTTTGGCATGACGGGAACTAGTAAGCCCTAAACACTTTTTAGGCTTTGGAAAGACTGTTGGTGAGGTTTCTTGAGGGTCACATAATGGTTGGGACGACCAAATTGCAGTGGATATATTAAAAATGTCTTTTTGATCATAAACGCCCAAATCGCGGTGGAAATTTTAAAAATGTCTTTTTGATTAAGTCCGCTTACAAGGATAGACGACTCAGTATGCCGTTGCTATTTTAACTGAAGCTGACTTTGCTGTTAAGGTTCGATAGCACCAGCTCCTAAGCAATGACAATCATGTACTAAAATTGAACCAGTGTAAACCATAGAAGTTGCATTGCTGCGATCACAGTCGTAATGGCTGGTTTCCACGTTTATTTTAAACACATCTTCCGCCTTTAACCCTTTTGTGTGTACCATGGTACCCGGGTAACTTCGGCGTTAGAAGAACTCCTAAGTTTTAAAAAACTTAGTAATTTTGCAGCCGAACAGTTAAAATATTTTTCTAATTTACGTGCGAGACCAATTTATTCTTTCCACCCAAGAACTAAGGAAAACTAAGAATAGTCTACATATGGGCATTTCCATTTTGAAGTGTCGTAATATTTGTACAACAATATGTAAAAAAATTTAATGAAGAAGTTAAATTTTTAAAAAATGTTTTTATACATACAAAGTAATGAAGTAGCACCATATTCAGAAAAAAAATTACAGCAATCGACGCTTACGATTTGCAGATATAAGCAAAAATATGCGCTGGCGTGACGTTAAAAAAGCTTGCTTTACAAAACTGATTGAGACTGCGAATTGAGCAAGACGTTTTGTATAAAATCTTTTTTTTAGTAAACTTTGAACTTATATACTTAGATCTATTTTTCAAGCTATCAAATTTAAAAAGCTTTGCTCGTTTTAAGGTAAATATGGGAATTTTCAGCTAAAAGTCTACTTTTTTTAATGTCACGCCAGAATGCAAATAAGGTTGTATTTTAGGGCCATTTTGTTCAACCGTTATCCCATTTGTTACTTAATGTTGAGAAAGTTGCGCTTTACACCAAAATATAAAAAAGTAAACGTTACATATCAAATTATTTGGGAAACAATTTAAATTACGTCTGGCGTTACGTCACAAAAAGTAGACTTTTCGCTGGAACTGCCCATATACAAAATATATACGTTAAAAATTTACTTCATAAAATAGAGAAACAGAAACATAAAAAACCAGAATTCAATAAATGAAAAAAAAATCAAAAGAAAGAAAATGTTAGTGCATATCGTTCGAGCAGTTTGTACACATTAAAGGATTAGTGGAATGCTTAAATATATAAAATATGAACATATCTATTGCCTGATCAAGGTATTTTTGTGAAATAAGTGCGCCGTTATAAGACGTAGTAATAATTATAACTGTCATGTCCGAGCCATATACTCCACAAGAGGTCTCAGACACAGGACAACTTATCGTGTATTTTTTCATCCCATTACTGAAAAAAGTTTGGAATAAAAGGGCAACGCTGAAGACCAAAGTCATATGCTCCGCGATAACGCAGATGATATTGACATAATTGATGTTTGGTGCTTTGAGGCAAAACTTGAATGATACGTTATGTCGAGACCTTGATAAAATCTCAAAATGGGGTCGATTTTAATTCCCGAAGGACCCAATGTTGAATGCTGACGCATAAACGCGCGACAAATCAAAGTGACTCATCTTTATATAGTAGTGGTATAATTATGGGGGATTAAAAACAATGTGATGTCTTATGGACAAAAGAAAAAAGTCGAAAGAAGCATTCAAGTGCATCGGTTTTTACTTTTAACGATCCGACAATCGTTAAATTTGTCGACATAAATATTCGCTTGCAGTAATGATAGTGTGATTCAGTAACTTATTTTTAACAGCTGTTTTTTTTTTGTAACATCTCTGTCTACAAAATGTTAAAAAAAACCAAAAAGCACAAAAGAATATAAAATAAAAACAAATGATACCTATTATTCTTAACCCCCCATGTTACACATGTGTTTTCATTCAAAATACATTGAAAAAGGTCTGGCCAGACTCATGAGTAAGACGAAGGGTTAATTTGTGGTTTTATATTTTTTTTGTGAATTTTACATTTAGAATTTTGTTTTTGTTCTTAATTTGTTTTTTTTGTAAATTTTAAATTTAGGATTTTATTTTTGTTCATACATATACATATGAACATGGTGAAATAAACAGGTGGCAGCACTACGCCAGATGACGATTTTTTGCTCCTGCATTGTTTGTCTACTTGTATGTCAAAGTTTTGTTTATGTTTACAAAAAGTCCACGTTTTATTGTATTTTAATAAAGTTTTTGATAATTTTAAATTAAAATAAATAAGATATTGCTATAATAATATAAAAATTGGCTAAAAATTTATTTATTTCATCACGTTCAGCGGCACGCTTTGATTTTTGTAAAAAGTATTTTTTGACGTAAACGGTGATGTAATTTCCAATTTTGTTGTAATGTTGTATTTGTTGCCGTAACGATGCCACCTGTTTATTCCACCATGCATATGAATATATCTTAGTATGTATGTAAGTTATTTTAAACATGAAATACATGTTATCGATTATATAAACAAAACCTAAATTATTGTCGCTAAAATATCGACAAAAATTTGCTTAAGATAACAGCTGACTTTTATCGACAGTGAATATCGTTAAAAACTTTACTGTATACCATATTCGATAAAATTTCGTTATATTTATTTTATCGATACGATGATCGTTATAAAAGTTAGTAAATCGCACCACTGATCTCCTTAGTGCCGGTTCACACAAGTCAAGTTTGACTCGTCAAGTCTTCAGTTTTTAGGAATGCCATTTCTTTTCCCTTCTCTCATAAAAGCTCAAGACTTGACGAGTCAAACTTGACGTGTGTGAACCGGCACTTACTTTTTATACACGCAGAAAAAAAGTATGTTTGGAGGTAACCATATTCTAAGAACAACATACTATGATTGGTTTTTAACAATGTTTATGCTTGCAGGATAATATATTACATAAAGTACATTAGCGGTTGCCCACCTTGTGAATCCCACAATTATTTAAATTTTAAAGTGAGCATATTGTATGTTTTAAAATATTATAATTTCAAACATATTAATGCTATTACAATTAACCATAACATTGCCTTGACAATAATATGGTTAAGGTCGCCATAATATGTTTAAGGGAATGGTTGTAGCTTTATTTTATATAAACATTATATTGTTCAGTTCAACCATATTTGAAGTTCCAAGGGAAGTAAGCACTTTATTGTTAAATAGAAACAAAATATTATTAATCGTGAAAAAGTAATGTTAAAAATAACAATAGTTTGTTTGTTGCCATTGCGGCGACCATACTATGTTAATTTTTAACCAAACTTCAACCATGTTTTTTATTTGCGTTTACCATCATGTGTGAGCCGGTAAAGGTTCTCATTGATGGCAGAAGGGTATCCAATTCATTGAACTCCATTGAGCACTGACGCAATGTGGGTTGTATGTGCCTGTTTTAACGTTACTACAATGGAAATTATTCTTATGAAATTAGGGATCTGGTTCCCGAAACTAGTACGCTTGCTCGTAATACACGTTTTTCCTTAAGATCCCATCCATTTATGGTCGTTTGGATGGTGCATCGTACATCGCATAACAGGGAAATATCGTTTTTTAGCCGGACCGTTCGTTTATGGGATAACATTTCTGCTGAAGTCTTCACTTTCTTAATGATTAAGCTCATGTCGAATGTCTTCAGGCATTACTCTCTCTACCCGCCTTCCATTTTCCTAGTTCCAGGGGTCACCCCCTGACTGCTGGTCCTAACAAAACAAAAAAATTAAATATTTCAAAGTTTCTTTAAGAACCAGATAAACATTATCAGGCCTTTTTTGTACAGTTTACCTTTAAATACATTATAACTGTCTTTATATTACGACTTATGACAGCAAGTTGTAACATTTGTAAGAAATCAATTATTTTAATCATGAAAAACCAACCAGCTAAAAGTCCTTAGTTTCCTGCCACAACCGTTCCGGTCACTCAATTTACATAAATGCCAAATCAGAAAAAGAAAAGTGTGTTGCACTATAGTGTGGCCTGGTATGCATATTTGTTGTTATACATCGAATAAAGTAAATATGTACGTATGTCGTGATCATAAGCCACGTGTCATTCGTCGCCTAGATTGTCGCTTTGGTAAATGTCAAACATTTGCTTTATAACTCTTTCAATAATGTAACAAAGTTTGAGTGAACTACACAATTGCCATAAAAAAGGCCACCCGTGCTATTTATTCGTGTACCTTTTGTTGTTGTTGTTCCTAACATTGTTCCTAAGCTTTTTAATTTAGGGACCCATTGGTTGGTTGTTTTTTTTTTTTTTTTTTTTTTTTTGTTTATTTATTTGTAACTTTTTGGTTGCCTGCGCTTTGCAGATGGTGACGCGGCATGACTTATTGTGTTTTTGATTGTTGTTATTGTCATTTGGGGTCAGAACGCCAAAGACAAAATTAGAAATAAAATGTTTTCATTCTTAGTTTAAGTTTTTTTTTATTAAAACATTTTTTTTCTCTTTTTGTTTCGTTTCTACCTTTTAGACAGCTGCAATTCAATATGAAAGACTATAATTTAAATATCGTCATACAAACGTCATGGATTTCAATTTAACAGTGGTGCTGTTGTTGTTTTCGCTTGAACTGCTTAAATATTTATAAGCTTTTTCATAGACTTTTAAATAATGCATTGGGAGAAAAATTGTATAGTTATAATTTCTTAAGACTTTTATCGAAGACAATACGAAGAACACCTTAAATCCTTAACCATTCTGTCAGCAACAGCATCGATCCCAAACAAAATTGTAGATCATGATAATTTTTTATTTCAAACCTTAAAAAAATGAAAACAGAGGGCCCCTGTAGACTAGTTGGCGGTGAGCTAGACTTTAAGTGCGAGGGTTGCGGATTGCCAGATACTCTGGTCTGGTTCACTACAACGGGCTGAAGGTCTTATTTACTTTTGCTCGGTTTGTTAAGTTAGAATAAAATTTGTATCTCTTAACAAAATAAAAAATGAAATTTAGGATTCACTCAGTTGATAATTTTGGAAGTTGTCTTTCTATCCCACTTATTTAACCCCTAATTTTCAGAACCACCAAATAGCAACAGCATAAAGAAAGATCCGCCATTATCAAAGGCCGAAAATCAGCCCCACAAAAACTTTTACACAGTAATTTAGATATAAGCCCTTAACCTGGTGGAGTTCAAAAACTATCTTCAATTTGAAAACAGCCAAGGATTTGTAGCTCCTTGGAGATAAATGGTTTTCGTGGGAAATCTTTGGTCTTTTCAAGATATGCCAACTTGAGGCCCTAGGCAAGCTTACGGAATTTGCTAAGCCCCTTCCAACAAGTACAATTCGGAAGATTCCCGGAAAAAAAGATTAGTTCAGATTCTAAATTCAAACTTCAGAACAATTTTTTCTCTTTGTGTTTAATTTCCTTCTAAAGCTACTTCTAAGTATGAATCTATTGACTTAAAGAGTGTGTGTTGTGTTTGAGTATTTGTAGGTACATACCCAGCGGGAAAACTTAGAAGAACTTTTTACTTTAGGCCTTTTTAAAGGCCTTCTTAAAAATTTGTTTGATTCAATTACTATTCTTATCTAACTATTTTTTTTTAAATATTGCCTTATAGAAGTCCTCGGCTCTGTCGTATTAAAGATTAGATACATATTCCACATTCGCTTCTATGAGAAGGGAGAAGAGAAGGTTTACCATTATTGGTTTTGTTTTTTTTGCCAAAGCAAAAAAGGTTTTTATTATGTAACTGCTAAGGAAGCGAGAGCGGAAGGCCTTACCCACAATGACAATGTGTGTAAAAAAGATATGAGTATGGAATGGAACGAGCAGGCCTTGTATATCCAAAAGAAGGAGTACAGAGGCTCATCTAGAAGGCCTCTAACCCCTTCTTTTTGATATACAAGGCCTTCTAGAAGGCGTCCTTATTCCTTCTTTTTCCCGCTGGGTAATAGAATGTCTCTATGTGATCTTGTCGTATTCTATTTAAAATTAAATTTTCAATTTCTCGGTAGCTTTTTGTTATTATTGTTGTTGTTGTTGTTTTTTTGTTGATCATATGTCTTTCAATAATGTTGTTTACGGTTTTTTTATTATTTTAAATTTTATTTCTTTTGTTTTTTAAAGTTTTGAGATCAATCGTGAGTTCAATTTGCACGTGGGGTTGTTTTAAACAAATCGGTTAAAAGTTGTTGTATGTAGATTGGGTCTCAAATGTTTTCTTAATATTCCTCTTTTTCCTGACGCTTTTGTTGTTGTCGTTATTTGTGTGTTGAAATTTCAATTTCATTATTATTTGGACGTTTAAAAATTTGGTGAGATAGATGTCTATTATTATTGTTTGAGTACGAGGAGTATTTATGTGGCGCCAAAAAGTCAAAGAAAATATAACCTTTTTCCTCTTTTAAGGTGAAGCAATTCACCGAGTCCGTTGTTCATTCGTCTATCATCATTGTTTGGTTATTTTAATAAATTTTCATCAGAATTTTTTTTTTTTTGTTTGTTTTTGTTGATCATAAATTTTATTTTTTGTAAATTATTTGCATACACATATAAATCATGGAATATCAAATTAAGCAAACTAAACTTTAACGTTTATGGGTGAAATTTATTTAAATGTTTAAATGGGTTTATTTATTGGTTGGCGAATGTTAATAATATTGGGAAATAATAAATGATCATGATCATAGACTGATCAATTCTTTTGCGCAACTATTAAGAAGTATTTGTTGAAAATATATATTTGTTTATAAAAACCTACACAAAAAAGTTAATGTTGCCTTGTTTTTTAACTCCCCATATGTTTCTTAAAAGAAGGCCCAACAAGAATTCAAGGAAATCCTTTATTTCAGTGCCAATCTAACCAGTGCCCATGTTCTGTAACTCTCGCGTCGAGAAACTTTTCGATTGAAATGTGTGAAATGAAACAAAAATGCCATATATTGAAACAAACATCTGTTTTTCTCACTAAACTGTTTCTGTAACTTTTTTGGCGAGTACTAGCTGTCACGTAAGGAAATTACTCGCCAATTTAAAGAAAAAGTGTGTCTGTAACATTTTTGTGAGAAAAGTTCCCGCTTTGAACTGTCAAAAGACTCACGAATAAAAATGGGGCGAAAAAACATTTTAAAACTAAAAAACAATTAAAAATTGAAATGCAAAGAATAATAATAATAACATTTTGTTCTTGGCACATTTTTCCATTGTTTAATTATTTTGCTTTTAACATTTTTACAAAATAAACGAATTTGTTCAAAGCTCATTTGCAAACAACAAACATTAAAGCCGCACTTTACTTTATTTGGTATAGCCGACGGTTGTATTTTCGCAGCCGTCGTTGAAAAATTTTCAATTTTAGTAAATTTTTGTCGCCGTCAACGATATGTGTTACTGACGTTGTCAACGTCTGCAATGCCATAGCGGCTTCGGATGCATTAATATGACAGTTATAACGTAACGACGTAATCTATTTTGATAGTTTTCGACATGAGTTACAGACACAGTTTTTTCTCACTTTTCGAGAAACGATGGAATATTTTGTTTCACATCTTTTCGATGCGAGAAGTTTACAATAAAGTTACAGAACATGGGTACAGAGCTACTAATAAACGTATTTCTTCTACTTTCTTTAACAACTGACAAATCGTTGTACTTTTAATGTATACCATTAAGATACAATAAACTGATAAAAATAAATGATTTCGTTAAATTTTGCTCAAAAATTTTCATGTTTTAATCCTATTCTGTGTACGGTTGAGCCTTCTACAATATTCTTATCCTTATAAGAACATCAAGCAAAGATTTCGTCAAAAGGGTTCCAAAGTTAATCCTACATTTCGCAACAAATGAAAATTGATGACAGCAAAATTATTTTTGGCTATGGGCTGCTGTGCAGGAGGTAAACAAAATAAATTTTTTACCAAAGTTTTATTTCTAACTCCATAAATTTCTTCTATTTTTTTATTCACAGGCTGGCCCACGAAGTCAATCGATAACCTTAAGCGTTCGAAAACAAGACTGATAGCAGTCTACATCGTCGGCCAGTCTGATAGACTCTATTTATTTTAGACATTTTATCTCTTTTTATTTTAAGCAACACTACCGCTTCGGATTGATTTGAGTACGGATGGATTGATTTTTCTTTTGAATGTGTTTATTATCTTCTTTCTTAGTTGGCCGTTTAAACTGTGCTAAATTCAAACTTCTCTATAGAGAGTGGATTTCAAAAACAAAGCTTTGTCGTTTCAACTTATGTAAGTGTATTTTGATCTTTATATCAGGGCTGTGGAGTCGTCCGAAAAAAGTACTAACTCCGACTCCGACTCCAAATGCTGAAATTTTTTAAGTGCGACTCCGACTCCGACTCCTACTATAATCTTGATGCTAAATGTATATAAGACTCAGTGATGTTAACTTTTATTTTTTCATTACCGTACGGCCTTCTAAAAATTAGAGTTTTTGAGAAGCAATTACCGTACGCAAGCATTAATGTGCTGTTTCCAATTGACAGGCGATTGATTATGTAGCAAAATTTATCAGGGGTGTGCTGGAAATCGCAAACGCAAGAATTTGGAAGTTGTTTTTAATAAACTTTAAACCTAATTCTTACAATTTTTGGTTTAAAATCCTGTTTAATAGGGAAATATTTGTCATAAAATTCTTTTATTACAAAAATCTTATTTAAAACCGACTTTTAAAATTCTTGCGTTTTACGTTTGCGATTTCCAGCACACCCCTGTATATGAAAAGCACTCAGTCCATCGCCTGTCATTTGGAAACAGCACATAAGAGCAGTATTCATAAACCATTTATTTAAATTACAAATGTGTTTTAAGAAGATAATTTTTTTTTTAGAAATTTTTTTTAAATTTTGTATGTCGCTAGTTTTTGTGGGTACTACGACTCCGACTCCAGCACAAAAACATCAACTCCGACTCTTCAACTCCGACTCCACAGCCCTGCTTTATATAGCGAATTTTCAATAAAGTGAAAAGCATTTAAAGTTTTATTTCTCTTAAGGATTCTCTATAATGTAAATTCATTATAGAAAAGTTCGACTGTACTTAAAATGTGAAACTAAATAGTTTCCAATTTCTTCTGGAATAAATTTCCAAATGTTTCTTGCTTTAATTTTTAACTACACCACATTCATCCCATTGAATTTCTAACAATATAATCACATATCTACAAACAACATGACTCAGTCATCAAGCTCATTTGCCACAAAATACCCCAAGTTGACATTTTTCTCAGTTTTTTTTTTTTTTTTGCATTTAATTTCTAGATGCAGCTGCACTTAAGCTGTCAAAATAGTGACAAAATATGCTAAACGCCCACCAAATAAAGTTGTGTTTTTTTTTAACAAAAATATTTAGTGCTAATAATAATAATATTTTGGACCACCATCATACATACCACCACCAACAAAAAGCCAAGCCATTAAAAAAAATTTGCAGAAGGTGCAGCAGTCAACCAACCAAAACAAAAAAATAAAATAAAGAAGATGATGTTGACGAAGATGAAGAAATCACTCCAAAGAGTTTAAAAAGTGCATTAACATTTGAACATTTCACTTGTCAAAATGTCAGTCAAATACTTTGTCACTTTTGCAGTAGTTTGTTGATGGCAGCTCGATCTGCAACTTGAAAATTCTTTCAGTCAAATAAAGATGACATTTTAAAGGATTTATTCGTATTAACGAAATTAACAGTTGATTTTTTTTTCTGGCAAGAAATTTTAATTTTATATTTAATATTTGTTATTTTTTTTTCTTTCAAAGTAGTGGTAAACACCTCTGCACAAGCTGTCATTTACAATTAAGACAAGTAACAATGACAATGTCAACAGCAAAGAAACAAGCTTATTAAAAGAGAAGGAGAAAAAAAGAGTACAAGTAAATATCAGAATCATGTGGCATGTACGAGTGTAAGTATGTCTGCCTTTGTATCATTGAAATTTATATGCAATTTTTTTTTGTCTTGGTTTCTTGAGTCTTTCCGACTGTCTGTCTGTCTCTCGTTTAGCATGTTACACAGATGCAACATGTTTTCCTAGTGTTGCACATTGCTAAATTACAGCAATAATATGCCACATGTTTCTACATTTAATTCAAAATTCAAATTTAATTAGTCTTTCAAATGCTGCATCTATTCGCATTTGATTTTATGAAAGGAGAGCAAGGAAGTATATTTTTTTTTTAGAATGGTTAAAGACGAATTTTAAAGTCAGTACTTTTTTGAGCAGCTAAATAAGATTTCCCCTAATAAAGAATTTCGAGCCTAATCTCTTTTGGATTGTTGCAAACTTTTTTTTAAAAGAAATCTTGTATTAGATACATGGCCAAGACTGTTTTTTACAAATGAAACATCAACAGTGACAAAAACTAAACCCCTAATCTACGCACACTAACGTACGCAAATGCAGCAAAACATAGTGAAATGTTCTCTCTCATTGCTAAATTTTGTTTGTTTTGGTAAACTTTTAGATTTTTCTGCTAATTTTTTTTCATTTAAGTTTGTGAGAATAAAAATCATTTTGCTGAAAATTTTGGGTAACTTTGAAGACGCTGCAAAATCCATTAGCAAAGCCACTGCTACATTGACCGATGCTTTTCCGCAAGTAAATAGTATTCGAACATTATTAGAAAATATGATAAATAAAATAGCAAAGATGGAGAAAAATGGGGTCGGCCAAGCAGTTACCGTGAATGGTGTTCACTATCGCAAGATGATAACGGACTTCTTGTGGCAAGAACTTAAGGATTTGGACCTGGACGATATGTGGTTCCAACAGAATGGTACAACTTGCCACACAGCCAACGAAACAATGGCTCTTTTGCGCGAAAAATTCAATGGCCGTGTTATCTCACATGGTGGCGATGTTAATTGGCTGTCACGATTATGTGAGTTGACACCGTTGGACTTCTTTCTTTAAAGATATTTAGAAGAAAAAGTGTACGCCAGCTAAGAACAATTCAAGAGCTAAAAGATGAGATAATTCGGCACATGTACAACCTCGAACCTCAATTATGTGTCAAAGTCATTGAAAATCTGGACCATCGGACTGAGGTATGTCACCGAAGCCATAGTGAGCGTTTGGCCGATATATTGTTTACACATAATTGTCAAAGATCCTTCTATCATAATAAAAAAAATACTAAGATAATTTTTTGAAAACTGTTTGTTTTATTTACAATTAACATCGTGTGTTTTGGTTGGACTAACAAAAAAAAATCCTGTTCTTTTACCAAATACCAAAATTGTGAAAAATTCCTTTTAAAATAATTATAATTTGTAACTACACATAACTATTCCAAATTTGCTTTTTAATACTGACAAGTCCCTTTAAATCATTGTAAAAGGTTCTAAAATTTCTCCGAAAATATAAATAAAAACAGATCAATAACAGGGATATTTTTTAGCCGAACCGTCTCTACTTTCTAATAACATTTGCAATATTAAATTGCGGTTAATTGTTTCCCAGAGCTTATGCGAGTGCAGACCACTTCTTGTATTTTATAAAGTCTAAAATTCGGGATTGTGCGGAAAAAGGTCAACGTGAAAAAGAAAGATGAAAAACAGGACAAACAGAAAAAGGTCTTTGGTCTTCAAGAAGAATTCTTGACAAAAAGTATAAAGAACGAAAGTAAGGAAGAACATGTAAATCAGTTAAAATAGATACTCGTAATCATTCAAAGCAAATATCGATCAACCAAAGTAAGATCAGCATTAGGTTTAAAGATTGATGTATTTCACCCCTATCGCGAATGTTATGGGAATATGTTATATGGGAGGGAGCATACCTATATTCCCATCCCCAACAAATCGGTATCGCAAATATTTTGGGAGTAAAAATATCAATTGTGCATTATTTGCAGTGCTTTGTAAACAAAAGTCTCTATTGTAAATAACTTGTGAGTGCTTGTATTGTGAAAGAAAAATATACAAAATAAAATACTAATAAAATAAATAATGAATAGTGTTTATCTTCGTTTTCTTAATTAACACTCCTTCAATAAAAGAAAAAATAAATTTAATTGAGTCCTACCTTAGAATACAAATTAAAATGTACGTGTTCCCTTCTCGTTCACATTAGCACTTGTTGGGAATTTATTTAGCAAAAAATTGGCGATGGGAAATTTTTTAAGTTTGGGAATTCATTCCCAACCAATTTGTTATGGGAATCATTCACATGGAAGTAGTTGTTTGCGATCGGGGAGATTGTGGTTACTATCGAAACATGTCAAAGCAACATGGGTTCGATTCCTCGGTCAGTCTAGAATTAACCCATTAAGCCTTAAACATTTTGTGAATTTATTGCCGGCTACTTATTTATAAATAATTTGTTCTAAGATCGTTAAAATTCATTGGCAATTTTAGTTAACAAAGTCTAGTCGCAAATACAATATATTTCGTTGTTTATTTGCCTTAATTGAAATTAAGGTAAATCCAAATTCGACGCAAATACTCTAAAGGCTTTATTGTGATTACTCTCGCCACCGCAAAGTCAATATATATACTGACACTGAAAATCTACAAACTTTCTCACTTATCTTAATTTAGGGTATCCCAGCTGCATAGAAAAACGCATCTTCAAATTGATGATGCCCTAACAACAGAGTTGTGACATGAGTGTGATAACAAATGGCATCAAAGAGGCAAAAAGTTACATCAATTTAATGACGAACGTCATCATAAAGTTTTGTTATATTTTATGCGTCATCAATGCCATGACTACAGTGATATCAATTCTGGTATAGTACGAATATATATATAAACGAAATAATGTTAACCCTTCTTAGCATGATTTTTTTTCTGAAATTAATCACAGAGCTGTAATTCAGCCTCTAGATTGAGGAAAAAATATTAAAAATAAAATAAATTAATATGAGGCATTCACAAGGTGTCATAAAGTCATATGTCTTAAAATAATAACATGAAATAATACGACTGTTGTGAACAAACCCTCATAACTCAGTGTGCTATTTAGAATTTAAAGCAGCTAATTTAAAAGAACTATAAAAAATTAATATTTACCTAAAATAAAAACAATTTTTATTTTAATCCACGAATTAATAAATTAAATTAGATCTTACCTGACTATTTTTCATTTTTCAGACGCAAATCAATAATAAATTTAATTTTGTTTGCTTACCAAACAGCAGAGTCCAATTTAACGCGGCAAGTGATTTGTTGCAAAAATTGCTAGTCGCAGGTTAATTTCGGATGTTAGCCGGATAAAATTATACCATTAACGGCGACGGCTTACAAAAACGAATGCGGCTCGGCTCAGCAGATTAGCGCCAAATCCAAATACACAAAAAAAATTTTTTTGGAAAAAGATTTTCAAAATTTATTTTTAACCGATGCATTACATGTTTAAGGCTACCAATGTTTTATCCAAAACGGTTCAGATGTTACTTACTTGTCATATGGGTGGTACTGAGGTGTAGAGGAAATTAGAAGCCAATTCGATAGTACTGATTTATTAGTTTCATACGTGAAAAATATATTTTTAAAAGCTCTTTTATGAGTTTGAAATTTTAATGAAATGTATCCCTGGGTACTCTTACCACCGCGATCAGTATTAACTTGGCCAGATGCTGTAGAATAGTATTAAGAAAATGTTGAGCAATTTAAAAATGTTATTAAAGAACTTGTTGCTACCGGGTCTTATGCAATTAAAAAGGTAAAAGAAACATTAAATTTAAATAACAAATTAAAAGTCAATTAGCATTTGTATTTTCCAACTACGGATATTATTTTTTATTTATTTTTTATTTTATCTATATAAATAAAAATCAATGTTGTTCGTTGGTAATTGCATCAGTTGAGAACGGCTGGACCGATTTGGACAGTTTTTTTTTTCTAATGATCGTCATGGTCCAACTTAGGTTTTTACGGAAAGAAAATTTTGCCACGCCCACTTTCACGCCCACTTTGTCCGATTTTTCTAAAATCAGAAAACGGCTCCATCGATTTGACTAATTTTTCTTTCAAATGTTCGTATCAATGCATTTTAAGTTTCCATCGAAAGAAAAATTTACCACGCCTACTTTTACACCCACTTTTTCTATTAAGCACATAACTTGAGGATGGCTTGACCGATTTGGACGATTTTTTCTTTAACGTGATCGCCATGGTCCAACTTAGGTTTTTACGGAAAGAAAATTTTGCCACGCCCACTTTCACGCCCACTTTGTCCGATTTTTCTAAAATCAGAAAACGGCTCCATCGATTTGACTAATTTTTCTTTCAAATGTTCGTATCAATGCATTTTGAGTTTCCATCGAAAGAAAAATTTACCACGCCTACTTTTACGCCCACTTTTTCTATTAAGCACATAACTTGAGGATGGCTTGACCGATTTGGACGATTTTTTTCTTTAACGTGATCGCCATGGTCCAACTTAGGTTTTTACGGAAATAAAATTTTGCTACGCCACCTTTGTCCGATTTTTCTAAAATCAGAAAACGGCTTCAACGGTTGCAACGCGAAAAACAGTACGATTTCGATGCCTTAAGGGAATCAGTTCGAACAAACGTTCCACTGTTGAATCGACAACAAAAATATGCATACGACACTCTCATGAAAGCTGTAAAAGATGAAGCTGGAGGGATTTTTTTTCTAGACGCTCCCGGTGGAACTGGCAAAACTTTTTTAATCGCGTTAATTTTGGCAACGATACGCTCGCAGAATGATATTGCACTTGCACTCGCATCGTCAGGAATTGCATCTACGTTCTTAGAAGGCGGTCGAACTGCTCATTCAGCACTCAAGTTGCCATTAAATATGCAAACCAATGAAAATCCAACATGCAACATATCGAAGAAGAGTTCGATGGCCAAAGTTTTGCAGCAAAGCAAACTGATCGTTTGGGATGAATGTACAATGGCGCATAAAAAATCTTTGGAGGCATTAGACAAAACGTTGCAAGATTTACGAAACAATCAAAGCCGATTTCGAGGTGCGATGATTCTGTTGGCAGGTGATTTTCGGCAAACGCTGTCAGTGATACCACGATCAACGCCAGCCGATGAACTTAATGCATGTTTGAAGTCGTCTGCTTTGTGGAAATACGTCAGGAAACTCAAACTGACTCTGAACATGCGTGTCGTGCTGCAGAACGATCAATCTCGAGACGTATTTTCCAAACAATTGCTGGACATAGGAAACGGCAAAATCCCGGTGGATATTTCGACCGGCTGTATTCAATTTCCCGTCGATTTCTGCCAGCTCACCGAATCAAAATCCGAACTCATCCGAAAGGTGTTTCCAAACATTACACAAAATTAGAGAAATCATGATTGGTTGAGCGAACGTGCTATATTGGCTGCGAAAAACGTTGATGTCGACGAATTGAATTTTAAGATTCAAAGTAAAATCGCTGGCGAATTGAAGATGTACAAATCGGTGGATTCCGTTTCTTCTCAGAACGATGTCGTCAACTATCCAATCGAATTTTTAAACTCCCTATAATTACCCGGATTACCGCCTCATATTCTCCGACTAAAAGTTGGATCGGTAATCATAATGTTACGAAATATAAACCAACCACGTCTTTGTAATGGCACCCGACTTACGATAAAAAAAATTGATGAATAACGTCATCGAAGCAACAATACTTAAAGGAAAGTACAAAGGAGAAAATGTTTTGATACCTCGGATCCCAATGATTCCAACCAAATCTCAAGGGCAGTCATTGCGTGTTTGCGGCATTAATCTTGAGAATCCATGCTTCTCGCATGGTCAATTATATGTCGCCTGTTCCCGCGTCGGAAGTCCATTAGCATTATTTGTTTACGCACCAGACAACCAAACAAAAAATGTCGTATATCACAAAGCATTGCAATGAACATATCCTTGCAAAGCAATCGAATAAGTTTTATTTTTTTTACTGGTTACCTGAATATTGATCTATCAATTAAAGTGTAAAAAGAATACTATAAGATTCACAGCACAAACATATGTATTTTCAAATCAAATGTAAATCAAACATACCCCAAATCTACACAGAAAAAACTGAAAATCGATTTCAGTAAATAAATTCGCACAATCAAACAACTTTTGGTTTAATTTAGGTCCTATGAAGAAATTCGTAAATTCAGTAAAACATTTTCCAATATTTTATCCAAAAAATTTTTTGTAAATTTAAATATTTAACAAAACAAATATATTTAATTTTTACGAATTATAATGCACAAGCAGCAAGCATATTTTAATTTCCAACAATGATGCGTTGAAAATGATCAATTACTGCTAAAAACAAAATATTTATTGATAGTAAAGAACAATTTAAAACAACAGTTTATTTGAAAATATTTTGTGGATAATTTTTTCTGTGTATATGAATAAAATTTTAATTTAAAAATACTTTTTTCCTTTTTTTAACGGATTTTAAAAATCGAACACAAAAATTTTTTCTAATTGGGACAGAACAACGTCTGTCGGGTCAGCTAGTTAATAGATAAATGTAAATATAATATGTACATAAATATTTTGTTTTTTTATCATAATTCAATTGTTTTTTAATACATATCTATATTAGGCTGAACATTTTGTTGTAAGCCTGATTGGCATAGTTATTATAATAATTCATTGTTGTTAAAAAGTTCAAACTTAGGAATCAAATTCGTTTACAATTAGTTTTCTATAGTTTAAGCAAACTTTTATGTATTTGTATAGGTTGTTGTAATTGAGCCCATTCAGCATATTTAGCACCTCGCTTATATTAAATTGTTGTTTCCCAAGGAAGCTAATCCTGAAGTGATTTAAAATTGGGCACACTCCAATAAAGTGAAAAGTGTTCTCAGGTTCACCAAGATTACATAAAGTACATAAAGTAGTAGAGTTGTTACAAAAGCTTCTAGCATTTAAGTTTAGTAGTCCACCCCTTGCTTTAATTATAACACTTGAGATACTTGAGGATAAATTTGCGGAGAGAGAAGCCGGACCATTAAAATTAAGTTGTGAGTAGAGAGTAGAGAGTTTGTTGCATTTAAAATGTAATTTTCGCGTTCTTTACTTCTAAGTAGGTTTAAAATAGATTTCCAATAGGCACATAAAGGCTGGCCAGAGTCAGGAGGGGAGAATTCCAGATAAACACAGAGATCAGACCACTCCTTTGCCCAGCATACATTTTGTGCTATGATACTTTTGGCCAAGATTCGAGGTAAGCGATTGTGATTTAAACTCAATATAGTATTGATGTAATTAAAATGTAGTTTCAAAGTAGTTAGATATAGTGAATCGTGATCAGTTTCCAAGTGCAACATGTAATTGGGAGTATTGGCGGGCAAGTAAAGCATTTTTTTAATAAAAAATCGATATAGTTTTTCGACTTCGTCATATTTTTCGTATCCCCATATTTGTGCAGCGTAAAACATTATAGATCTGGAAGCAGCATGAAAGACTTTTATTTTATTATTTTGCGATATTTGTGGATTTAATATATATTTAGACCATGCCGAGTTTATTGCTAACTTCGAGTCAGAAAGCTTGCCAGTCAGATGTTTCTTGAAAGATAAATTATATGCAATTATAATTCCAAGATATTTGTAGTTATTAACGATTTCTATATCTTGAGCTCCATAATGCCATTTCAAGGTAGAGGGTAATCGTGTTGCTGTTCGAAATATGAGAATTTTAGACTTATCTAAATTTACTTTTAGGCTCCAAATTGAGCAGTAAGCATATAAAGCATCAATCATTTGCTGCAAATCCTCTGGTGAATCCGAAAGTAGAACTATATCATCTGCATAAAGTAAAATTTTGACCTTTGTTCCTGCTACATTTACACCACCAGGTAGCTCATCGGGAAGGTCATTTACATACAAAGAAAATAGTAAAGGGCTTAAAATACAACCTTGTTTTACACCAAGTTCAACCGCAAAAGTATTTGAGAGGGTATTGCCATCCCAGATTTGGCTTACTGTGCTTTCATATGTAAGAATTAATATTCTTACTATTTTAGACGACAATCCAAGCCTAGATAATTTGTAAAACAAGCTGTTTCTCGGTATCATGTCAAAAGCGCAAGAAAAATCAACAAAAAAGGCATATGTTTTTTTTCCGATCAATTTATTCAAGTTGACTATGTTTACCAAATTAAAAATATTGTCGACAGTAGAGTATTGTTTTCTAAAGCCGTTGTTGTCAATCCATTCAGTTATTCTATTTAGTAGTATAGTATTAAAAATTTTGCACGATGTATTAATCAATGACAGTCCACGATAGTTACTAGGTATCTTTGGATCTCCTTTCTTAAATAGTGGTTTTATTAAAGATTTTTTGAAGCTGGTTGGGATTTGCTCATGCAAAAATATCTTGTTGTAAACTGTTAGAATTTCATAAAGAAAGAATTCTGGGGCATTTTTATAAAATTCGTAGGAAATACCATCCTGTCCTGGAGCTTTATTTTTTTTGAGCTTACTAATTACCGAGCGTAGTTCACAGAATTCAAAAGGGGAATCTAACATAGGATCCGTAAAGTATGGCATGCACCAGCTCATAGTATGAATGTTTTCATCTATTCTCAACATGGTACTGAAATGAGAGTAAAAATCCTCAGCATTTAATACCCCCTTAACACTATATGTAGTGGCTCTCAATGATTTTGATAGTTTCCACCATTCGCTAGAACTTTTAACTGTATTCAATTGTTGCAAGTTTCTATTATAAATTTCTAGTTTTTTGTTTCTGCAAATCAGCAAGTATTTGTTTCGAGATGCAAAATATCTTGATTTATTAAACGGCGTGTGATACTTTCTGTATATTCTAAGCCTTGTTATCATATTTCTTCTGTATCCAACTACGGATATATTGTTGTAACAATAACTAAATTTGAGGAATATTGTTCACTTAAGACAACTAAAGCAAAATAGCCTGATATGCAGATAGTACAATTAACAATGTGGAAGGAAGAATCACCCCACCAATTAAAAAAATTCCAAATGTTTTGAGAGATCGGCTGTTTTCCGTGTTGATGCATTGTGTACTTAAATTTTTACCTACGTTGTATTGTTTGCATATGAATACGGTTTGCATCTACATTATTTGACCTGCTTTTTTTGCTTTTCTCTTCGCAGTGACAAATACAAACTTTTAGAATTTAGAGCATATTTTTCAAGGCATATTTTGGAGTTTTTGGTGCATTTTTAATGCGCATATTTTCGATTTTTCAGAGCATAAAAATCTCATCCCTTCATAATTGATGACATTTAATCTTCACATTTGCCATCAACGTCAAAACGAATGAGAGCGAAAAGAGTAAGTTGTAAAATAAAGCAAAATAAAAAAGTGTTTGCTTGTAAGTTTGTTATAGTTAGAAAAAACAACAACACTACAAAAGAAGGCAAAAACGATTTCCTGATGACTAACGTATGCGCACAATTTTGTAATTTTTTACGTGTCATCTTTTTTATGATTATAGTGACATCAATTCGATGCCACATTTTGTATATTATTAACATTATTTTCATGATTACAATGTATTATAAGAAGCAAAAATGTCTATATTCCTTTTTTTAAATTATTTAGATAAATACATCAACTTTTTAAAGTAGAATGATTACGAAACCCATATGGGGCATGATGCTGGTGTCTTATTATTGAGAGTTCTGCTGTAAACAAAGGTCGTAATTCAACAAACGTGAAACGAACATCTGTAACGAGTAAGTAAATAATAATATTCTCACACTTTGACTTAAGTCAATTTCAGTGACTTTGACTTTATGACAAACTGTCATTAAATTGAAGCTAATGTGTCCTTTCTCCGATGTTACTGCGTCATCGCACTGAAGACATGTTCGTCATTTCTGTGATACCGATATGTCATCCCATTGATGACATCATTTAATTTTGACCCTGATGACACTTTGGCCAAGTGCTGTTAAGGTTGATATCACAATGATGAAAAGTGTCATGGGGCCAAAAACGAAGACACTTGTCATAGTTAGCAAGAGAAGAGACTCACTCGAAGTCGGCTCCAAACCCCTCAAGAAACAAGTGTTATGGACTTTATAGAGACGTTGGAACACGATTATAATATTCAATAGATTGGATTTATTCAAAAAGGATTAGAAATATTTGAAACATATTGTCATGTGTGACTTTTGTCGCTGGGCTACTAAACGATCCATTTGCACAACTTTGTATATTTTTTCAGCCTTGAAATAATATTGAAACTCCTGCTTTATAATTTAGTTCAAAATTTGTTAACCATATTTATATTCTAGGAGCGTAAGATCCCCGCTCTATGGATAAAAGAATAGATAACATTCCTTTCACTTACTTTTAGAAACAGGATGCATGAGTGACTTTCGATCCAAAAACATCTATTTGCCAGTGATTTCAAATACGATTTTTACTAACGACGTTTGCTTTAAAAATTATCAGTATGGCAGACTTTCCAGGCTTTCCATTACAATCTACTGTAGGGTACCCCCATCATACAAACTAATATTATGTGGTATTTAAAGTCTAAATGCAGGCAGCTGCAAATTTTGTTGTTTACATACAAGTATTTATTTGATAGTGAGATGTTAAGGAAATTATTGCCATCAAGTGGGCCACATGTGTATGAATTATGGCGAAACAGCAAAAAAAAATTAACAAAACAAATCCACAGCTTAAGCAACTCATCACTGTTGAAGAATAGCAACATTCCAGAAGATGTTTTCTCTTCTTCTTACTTCTAAAAGCTGCATATTCTGCGCCTCAAATACAATCAGCAGAATTAATATAGAAAATGACAAAACTCTTTCTATGAGTAGGCCGTATCAAATGTATACCAATAAGTGAGTAAGTGTATGTACGTATGTGGGCATATGACGAGTCTTAAGCCCATACAAGCGATTGGATGGAAGCATCATGATTGTGCTGTTGCCTTATTTGCTCAGTTTGGGGTAAACATGTGGTCACATATTGTTTGCAAAAGATTTCTCAGTCACTAATTCATTCATTCGCTCATTCACTTACCGATTTACATTCATGTGCGCCAGCGCACCCCACACTTGTCTAGGCTGTTTATTCTTGTCTGGTATAGCGAATGCTGCTGACTGATGCTGTTCTGATCTGATGTGGTCTGGTGAATGTGTCTGCTTTTTTAAGTGCATTAAATGTGTATTATTGTCTTTTGTCCTCTTTTTTTCTTTTTCTTCTAAGCAGATGCAATTATAAGTGACACTAAGATTAGCTACTTGCAGTTACCACCACATCTAACTAAATCGCATACATTAAGATCTTGAATATCTAACATTATTCTAGATGTAGCTATAATTACAAAACGAAAGAATGTTTGGTTGTGTTTTAATTTGTATTCCTTGATGATTTCTTAACAACCTCTTGGTGTCTGGTCATAGATTATTTTTATGCTTATTCTTTGTATAATTGCACTCCCAGCTTGACGCCTTGACGTAGTTCATAAATGTAGTATTTATCATTTTCTTTCTTTGTTTATGGATTTGTTCGTTTTATTTTTGCATGCATGATGGATTTCCGTTGAGTTGCCTTCACACATTAGTTGGCAATGCAAAAGATAGACAAACATTTTGTAGGCAAATTGCAATTATGAATCTGCCCGCCAAAACAAACATGTGCGATAGCCTATCAACGCAATAGCATTTCAATTTACGGTATTTAGTATATTTGAATGACACTTATTTTAAAGTTTGTCATTTTACTTCAATGTATTATGGAGAGGGTGGCTCAATAGGAACGAAGGAGTTCTACGATGATAAGTAAATGGAAAATTTAGTGATTTAAAACGTGAAAAATAAAAAATCGCGTATGTGTAGTTCATTATCAGCTATGCAAAGGCTCGCTCTTTTTTAAACGTTTTCCAGGACTTTTTGAAGATTTCCAGAACTATCGTTCAAATTTCTTCTTTGACTTTTTCTCTTGGAGTAGTCAAGATTAATATATAACATATACTGGCTCCTTTTTTAAGTAGTGAAGTTGATTAAACGATGTCTGTCTGTCCGTTGAAATGGGTTTTCCGAAGACCCCAGATGTGATGCGGACTTGATATTTATATATGTATGTCACATCCTCGATCCACAATTGGCTGAGATATGAGCAAAAAACCATGACTGCCTCTAATTTTACCCAAAAATTCTTTGTTGTTGTTGTTGTTGTTGTTTTTTAAATTTTTTTTGGCCGGAGCCAAAGTTTCCAAATTAGGTACAAACAGCTTGATTTCCAAAACACAACTTCGGACAAAATGTGGGCGGGATCAGCAAGTGGACTTGGCACTCCCCATACAACCCCATTAAATATTTCTGTATGTTTGGAGAACGGCAAGGGCCAAGCAT
The DNA here is from genome assembly GCA_949318255.1 of Pollenia labialis. Taxonomy (NCBI): domain Eukaryota; kingdom Metazoa; phylum Arthropoda; class Insecta; order Diptera; family Polleniidae; genus Pollenia; species Pollenia labialis. The sequence goes on along the minus strand of OX439140.1, from coordinate 68,701,085 downwards.
CTTGGTTATAAGTTCACAGCATTCGACAAAATGTGAGGGGGATTGAACAAGTGGGCGTGGCACAAAGTTGAATTATTTATATTAAAAGAACGGTATTTATATAACTTTATGTTATTTTTGCACCATATTGAAGGGTACATAAGACTCGGTATAGCGCAATATAACACTCTTACTTGTTTTTCTTCAATTTAAGTGTTGAAGTGTATAAAACCAACTGCATTTTGGGGTTTCCTCTAAAGCTGCAAATATCAAATATAGAAAGTTTTTTGTCTCCCCTGTAATAATTAAATGCTGAAAGGAAGTTAGCTGGTTTGCATATTAAGCCGACGATATATTTTCTAGTGAAAAACACCCACAGATTCCATAACTTCTAATATGACCGCACCGAGGTGGCTACTAATGTAACTAAATGCTCAGTTAGCCGAGAGTAACAGTAACCTTACCGTAAAAAAGTAAGATCAATCTATTTCTTACAGATTGAGACGTAACATCTTACTGCTAACTAGAATCGTTCTAATTGCTTTGCATACAACAAAACGAATCAGCTGTTTTGCAACGTAACTGTTACTCCTGGCTAACTGAGCCTTAAGAATAAGGGATGTTACGATACGCCTTTTTGCCGATACGATACCGATACCCAAAAGGAAATATCGGCGATTCCGATACGAGTTTAAATTAAAATTTAAGGTAAAATTAACAAAACTGAAATAAAGTTATTTTTATTAATAAAATGGAAATTCATGGTAAAATTACCAAAACTTAAAAAGTTAAATTACTTCTTAATAAAATTTTTGTTTTCGAATTTTGCAAATCCGTTTAAAGCAGACCTGCAGTAGGGATGGGCAAATTAAAAAAATATATCGATATATATCAAATCGATATTTTTTTAGAGTATCGATATTTATTTTTTTAAAAATATCGATATATCGAACGTATTTTGCTGAAACTATTTCCAAATTAAATAATTCAATATACCTTTGTACATACATATTTATGTAATAACATTGTTACTTTTTATTGTTTCATTATACATATTTAAAAAAATGAATAAAAACAAAAAATTCAATTATAACAAAAACAAAAGGGAAGAATACAAAAAAACCATATAAAATCCAAAATAAAATAAATTACGAAAAATTTAAATGGTAGTTAATAAGTCATGGAAGTAACAACTTTCCTTAAAGTATGAATTGCACCCCAAAAGTACCAAGAACCAACTGGTTTTAGTCAAACCAGTAATCATCAGATACGGTCATCAGGAGAACTCTCTGTTTTATGTGCTCTCCAGTCAATCTGCTTCTTGTATCCGGCACTGCTTCTTACAAATGCCAATCAGTTTAGATCTTCATATGTAGTTTAAAAAAATATATGGTGCATGCAATGATGCCAATTCTTTAAAAACATATTGTTTAAAAAACGCCTAAATTTTGAGTTCTTAATGAAGACTGACTTTAAAAAATATCGAATTCGATAGTCGTTTTTCAATATCGATACATCGATATGTCAGTATTTTAAATATTGGCGATAATTATCGATTTTTTTTTTTTAAATATCGATATTTTGATATATCGATATTTTTGCCCATTCCTAACCTGCAGTGCAATATAGTCTCTCAGATGCGAAAGCACTCATTTCTGCGCCATGTTCTTAAATTTTAAGTATGTAACTTTAACAAATTTATTCCATCACTAAGCAAGCGGAAATGGCTCTCTAGAAAAATAAGAAAATCGAAGGTATCTTTAGACTTCTTCTTTAACTGAACCTCAGCGTAGGATGGATGGATCATAATCCTTTTCGAACTATTCTTATAACATTTCCACTATTCTACATCTTAGTTATTTCATATATTTCATATATTTCATCTTAGTTTATTCATTTATTGTATTTTCTGATAACGTTCAAAGCCTGTTAACTTGCGGATAAGCGTCAGACAATCACCCTTATCGTGGTTGGCGAATTTAAAATACTCCTGTGACTGTTTGGTAATAGATTAAATAAAATAAGTTTACGTCCTCTTTAATCTATTACCAAACAGTCGCAGGCGTATTTTAAATTTGCCAACCACGATAAGGATGATTGTAGCAGTGTCTTTGCTTATGGATTATGTGGTCTCTTTGAAGTAACCCAAACTTTTTTTTTTCTATAATTTTAACAACTTTTTTAATTTCTTCAATCACACCTGTTTGCTGAAAAATTATTTTAATTCTTACAAAAATTAATAAAAGTAACCAAAAAAATATAAAACGTGCAAATGCAACAAACCCAATAAAAAATGGAGCTTCCAACGAAGCAGGTGTGTAAGGGAGAAATGTAAAAGTTTCGCTTACCATCTCGCTTACGGAAGACCTGAATTTTATATGGTGAGTTCCCAATTTGAAGCAATACATTTTTGACACAAAAAGTGCTTAATTCAACGCATATAAAAACTTGTGAGAGTACCTATCAGCTTTATACACTGAATGTTTTTTTAGTTATTTTTTAGTTTTATACCTGACCAACCTGGGGCCAAATCACCGCATTCGAAATCGAGTTCATGTTCGTGTAGAGACAAATTTCGATGGCAATTCTTTGGATCACCGTATGCGATCGAAATTTATATTTCCTACTACTATTTTTTGCATTGCTGTAAGGATATGACAATAAGAAAAAGAAAACAAAAAAGGAAAACAAAATAAGTAAATTTGTGATAAATTTTAAAAAAAAAATTCAGAAAATTTAAAAAAATGAATGAATCTAATCGGAGGACGAGTCAAATATTGCCAATCTACGGTATGACAACGCTGTCTATACTAAAAGAAAACAAACAAACAAACACACATACTTGGTACAAACCATTATCGTGAATATAGGCCCCTATTACGGTTCACAACTCAAATCAGTTGATTTGTAATTTTTGTATTATGGTTTACAACTTTGCTGCATTGCGGCGAACAAAAACATCAAACTCATCGCAACTAAATGTTTTAATTAACTCAGTTGAGTTGTGAACCGTGAAACGGGCCATATTTCATTTTAATGATATTTAAACAACGTTCCATTATGGTTCAGTTGTCTAGGGGGCTTGTTAGAGTTAGAAACTGTGAGTTCCCTGGTTCGAATTTTGGCTTTCCAAAAAGAAAATATTTAGTATCGCCGTATCGACAGTTAAATATCGTCGACACCGATATATTGGCAATTCCGAAGTAACGTCGATAAATCGGTATCGGTATTCGTTGCATCTCTACTGAGAACGTCCCAATCAAAGCTAGTGCTTTTCAGCCTTAGTTGAGAAATAACAGCAAGTAAAGCGATCCGTCAGCAGGAAAACTTCACCCTAAGTAACGGCCGGAAATTGTCATTTCACAATGTAAGACATTTTCCGGTGACAATGAAACATTATTTACTCAACCATGAACATTTGGCACATCTTCGCCTGAAATAATTTTTCCAGAGAAAACGCTATTACGGTTAAGCTTTAGAATTATGAAATAAGATGGAATAGCTGATTTCTTGAAAAGAATATTGCCGAAAACAATCTTTAAATAGAGATATTTCATCTCCTTATGGCCGTTTTAAACTACAAATCCATGTTGATTGTTTCCAATTAATCCAGATCTCTAAGTCGCAATATTCATTAAGGCAGGGTAGAAAACTGTTCGCCACTGTCATTAATAAATATCTGATAAGGGCCATGAATATCTTGGAAAATCAGCTAACATGATGAGCTTGTGCGAATCTAAGAGTAGCGAATCATGTCAATTCAAGGTGATAATTTTTGTTATCCACATATTCGACTTCCATTAAGACTCTTTCCAAAAAATCATTGTATTCGAGTAATACAAATTATTTACAAGAAAACATAACTGAGCTACCTAAATAAACGTTTTTGTTTTATGTCAAAGCTTCTCATTTTTATACAGTTTATACGAAACACGCCTTTAGAAAGCGAATTCAATACCACCCAGTTGTAATATCTTATATGACAGATCAAACAGGTCGGATTGTTTAATTGAAAATATAAAGGAATAGAAATTAAAATAAAAGTTCAAAATTAGTTTGTTAAAATGTAAGTTAGTCGAACGAATTTTGCGATCGTGTTCTAAAAACAACCAGTAAAACTAAATAACCACCAGCTTTAAGCATTATTGCTTCGTGTAGGTGTTTTACACCATAATAAACGAAACTAAACACATTTAATTCTCAAATAGAAAATAGATTTTATTTAACAAATTAATTAATCAATATTGCATGCATTTAATACGCCCAGTAGCTGACATGTGAACACTATCAGTAAACACCGCCACCACCACCACCGCCACTACCGGCAAATACGAATATGCAGCCTCCAATTGAACAACAAAGTAATAAACACTTTGGTCGCTCAAAATAAATAATCAAATGCGTTTCTTTGTGCTGAAGACCAGACAAACCAGACTTTTCAAACAAAGTACCAACCAACGGACGAACGGACATTTTCACAGGTAACCAAAATACTAACACACATTTAAAGCATCGCCAACATCTTGGAGCATTGGCAACTATGTATGCACTTACCAGAGTGTTCGTCATGATGTATGTTTATAATTTGTTAAAAACATTGTCAAAGTGGCTGGAGAAGTTTGAAGGAAAAAATACTGGCAAATTAGGTGGCACATGTGCACATTAGACGACAATACCAACCGCAGCAGCACATTTAACATTTCCAGCATGGATAACATGGGCGACAACTTTAAAATCACTTGGCAACATGAAGAAGGTGTTGGTTGGTTGTTTTGGAGAAGGCATCAAATTAAACAACTTCTTGTTTACTCAGTTTTATCAGTGTTTTTTAATTTGTTTGCTTTAGGGTTTGTCAAATAACTTTTGTCTAGATTTGTAGAGTTTAAAGACGCTTAGATAAAATACATTAACGCTTATTATATTTGGACAAAGAGGAAAATGGAAGGCATTGAAGAACTATTGGGTGGGAAAAATTGATTTTTTGCAAGAGTTTTCCTTAGTATAATCAGAAAGAGAGCTGTTTATTTGGAGCACTAGAACTGATATCGCCTTTAAATACTTGCTTCGCCTTTAAATCCACCGCATTGCTCGGAAGTCTTAGTTTAATCTCCAAGATAACACGTAAAGCAAAGGTTCCCAAATAGGGATACCCGGACCACAGTTCGTAAGAGTATTCAAGGGGGTCCGCAAAAGAGAATATTTTTGCTAAATTTAAAGAAAAAATTTGAAAACCACTGAAATAAAGTATAGTCTTCTCCGAGGGTATATTCTGCTTACTTTTTACCATACTCTATAAGCACCAAAGTTTGATCTCTAAAGAGCTTTAAGCGGTTAAAAGAAAAATTCCTCCCTCAGAATATGCCAACATTTAAAAATCTGTACGCTAAATCTCATTTTCCTTTTCATCTTTTATAGTTGATAAGCTGTTCGATAACACGCGACCTCTGGAACCGGTCGTAAGGGTCTTCACTGATGGTTCCAAGACGGGCAGTAGAGTAGGTGGAGGTTTCCTTATCGAGGAATTTGGCATTAGGGTCTCTTTAACGCTGCCGAATGGCAGTAGCGTACTGCAGCCAGAAATCTCTGTCATAAGGCGGGCGGAAAATTCCAGGGTAACGCATAGGTACCAGGGAACAGGGGATGCAAGGGCAATCAAACTACAGACGGTCTGGCTAAACAGGACTGTCGCTTAGAAGACATGTACGACGCCGGCCTGATCGACATTTCAATGGCTCGCTGCTATACTCTCATCAGACGTAAGTCGTACAGAAGAGCTCAGGAGAGATGTCAGAAAGAGCATACCTGCTTGATGGCCAGGCTACAACGCGCCGAGAACGCGCTTGCTTGTAAGAATCTGCAGGGAGAAAATAAGGACAGTGATATCGGTCATTACGGGTCACTGGGAGATAGGGACTCATGCGGGGAGAATGGGTCTTGGTTGTAATCACTAATGCAGAAGTTGTCATGATGAGAAGGAGATGGTGTTTCACTTTCTCTGCCAATGCCCGGTCTCGGGGATATAAGGTTTAGGCATTTTGGAAGACCTGAATTTCCAGGTCTTCGGTGGTTCGAGGCTGCAGTGACCTGTAGGGAATACTCTGGTGAATACTGCCTGACTTGTGACTGGCTCAGGGCATGACAAAGTGACCGATATAAGGATCCAAGTGAGCCGTCCTCGTGTCGAATGCATATTCAACCAAACCTATCCTTTATAATTTCCTTAGTTCAGATCTGTTAAAGGTATATTTAGTAGGAAAATAATTTTCTTCTAACATTTTACAATTAACAAGGTCCTCTATGACCTCTGAATCAAAACTAATACAATTCCACTACACGCCTTCAAAAGCTTAGCACTTTTAGTCTAACTTCAAAAAGGCCACTTTTATTTCAAGAACTTCAAAAATGTCAACGTTTTGACTTCGATCCAGCTAGTCCATGGATCCAGTTTTCATCGTTAGTAACGATTGAATGCTAAACGATCTTCTTTTTATGGCGTTTCGGACATGAAAAATTGCTGTGCAACGTCTTTGGACTTCAACTCATATGCTACCCAGTTTCCATGTTTCTAGGACGATCATGCTGCTGGCATAAGTATTAAAATTGCTGCTTATGTGGCGCTTAATGTTTTATCAAGATAGTTTTCGATCCAACAACAAACTTTATGGCGTAATACCAACAACTCAATTCTTTTGGCTGACCTGTGCTGTTTTTGCCTTCAGTGTCAAAAACACCACATCTATCCTACTTTAAGCATCTCGTTGAAATCCATACACTTTTTTTGAATTAAAGAAGTAAAAAATTCAACATTTGCGAAGCAAAAAAATACTTTGTTGTTTGCATTAATTATATTGTTCACTGACTAATGAAAGATTTTTATCCGCCAAAATTCTCTATAAGTTTTAAAGAAACAAGCCATTCGTAAAATATTCGCCACCTGCTGAAAACCTCGAATTTTTTTTATTATACACCCAATATTATATCATATAAGCCATATTTTGGAAACTACGAAATCCTCTAAGTCATTCCTTGAATCAATCAAAGAATGCACCTTTCCCCTACCCATTAGCTTGCAATTGCTAGACATTCAGCAGTAAGTGTCACCCAAAAGTCATGCTATAAATAATCTTTTTCTGTTTCTGCTTTACCATTTCAAACAGCAATTGCAGTAAATAATTTTAAAACACTTGTTGTTGTATTTTCTTTGATTTAGTATAGCTACTGTTGTTATTCCTATTTTGATATTTAAATCGTTGATTAAGTTTTGTTGGGACGCACCTTAGAAATGGAACTCTTTTGGGTTGGCGTCTTTAACATTGTCATCGTAGTTGTAGGCATTTTCTTTTTCAAAGACTAAATTGAAACCTTTTTAAACATGCTGTAGTTGTTAACGTGCTCGCAGTTAAGTTTGATTGTATCTTACACATGTTCGCGTTGCGGTTGTTAGAATTTGTTGTGACTTGTTGTGTTTGAAAATACAACTATGTATGTGTGTGGCCAATTGTTGGCTAATTATAGCAACATTGATGCTACTTAAACCTCAGTTTGACATGTTCAAAGAGTTAAATGCGTTTGCTAAAAACTCTATTCTGTACATGTTGGCTTTAGGTTGTGTTAGAGGGCAGGTGCGGCATATCTTAAGTGCCACGAATTTAAGTTTAAGAAACAGAAGGGTAACTAAAAATGTTTAAGAAGGATGAAGTGGAAACTATAGAATAGGATGTATTTGTTTAGTGCACAATTTGCCTCTCTAAAGGAAAATTCAGCCAAACTTTTGAAATAGAAAAGCAGTTTAAGTTAGCGAGAACTTTTCTTTGTTTGGTAAATTCAATGGTCTACACCTTTTCCAGTTGTAATTCAGAAGGCGTCAATTGTACTTTAGAACACGTAAATTGTAATTCAGAATGCGTCAATTGTAAAACCGGTAATTAAGCGAAGCCCTATTGTTTGGATCGTTTATTTAGATCTAAGTGGTTAAGCTTCCTTTGATTTGTAATTTTTTTCGGTTGTAAAGCAATAAAAATTTTCCGTTTTAAATAATTTCTTTTATATAAATTTCACAATTTGTGATTCTAATCTGCAAATTATTTTGCATTGATGCAGATGGTTGGACAGACTTTACACCTTTCTGGTTTTCGGAATAGCTCGATTTAATCTTATTTAATTTTAATAAATTCAGTTAGTTGCATGAACATAGCATAAAAGCATATTTACACAGGTAAACAATAAAATTTAATTAATGTAAAAAAAATTATATTTATTATTTCCTATTTTGAGGTTTATAAATGCAAAGTCGAACAAGTGCAACTTTTCTTATTTATATAGATAAATTTGCTCGTTTTGTTTGTATAAAAGTTCTTTAAGAGAGACATTATGCATTGACTTTTTCTCTCTAAACTCTTTTGGAGGGTACAAAGTGTCAAAAAAAAATGCATAATAAACTATGCAATTGCAATAGAAAGCTTACTGAAAAATAAGAAGATTTTTCATCATGGTACTTATACAAAGTTCGTCACGTGCGACATCGTAAGTGGGTAATTTAAAAATTGGAAAATTAATATATAAACGTGAATGATTTATTTATGTAAATACATACATACTCTTACTTATAAACGCACTGGCTTAATCGAAATATATTGTGTTGCTTTATTTATTTGTCAAGTGGTCGCAATTTGGTCACCTGACGAACCTACTACATTGAATACTTCTGTGCATCTAAAAACTAAGATTGTTTATACCTATATAATTTCGTAAAAAGGGAAACAGAAACAACATAAATATAATGATGGCAATAAATGGCACGTGCGAAAGGTCACATGCGACATAGAGTATAAATATTTTTTGGGTAAAAGCAAAACCATTTTTAAGAGACATTAATGCATAACATTTAAAAAAAGGTTTCGCCGAAATCGACGTTTGAATTGTTGGCCACGAACACCACTTTTGTTTTTTGACGTGCGAATGCATGGTTTTGTGCAATTGCCTTGAAAAGGAAAAATTATTCAAATGCTGAACAATAGCCCTTTTTATGGGTCTAGTTAAGTTAAGTTAACTCTATTATCAAACCAAAGAACCGTTTTCTTTTGAGTTTTTGTTATTTTAAATCTGTACGACGGTCACGTTCGACATGATGGAAATGTCAACATGGGTAAAGTATAATTGAGACATGTTAATATTTTAATAAAATATTTATTTATATAAAAAAATTTCCTTTTTTTTCATCGTCAGTAAATATTGGATGCAAAAAGAACTTCCTTTTTTGGCGTTCAAAAAGCATTTCGAACATGCAAAGCCATCTTTCGACTTCAAATCGTGTGGTACCCAATTTAAGTACTACGATTTTTTTCTTTGATTTTCTGTTGCAAAAGGTAAACAGTAGATTTAGTTAAAAGTTAAGAGAAAATTTGGTAGAATAGGCTAAGCGGCGCCGCTCATTGCGTGGTCGCTTCAGTAATATTTCATCTGTTTTAATTGTTTGTCGCTCGCCGCTCTGCCGCTCAATACGTGGTCCTGGCCTTAGGTATGCCCTTATAAAGTTGTAAGGTTTAGCAAAATCATTCACTTGACCACCCAACACAAAAAGGTTGTAAACGCCTGTGAACGGGAACACCAACAAACACTCAATACCTCGAACCTGAACACATGTTGGACGACATGTATGGCAACATAATAATTTTTTATAACAAATAACATAGAAACACAATACAATACAATTAAAGCACCACAAACAACTTGATAAAATAACAACAATATAGAAATATTTAATTTTCATGTTCTTCATTGTTTGTAATCAATTTGTTTCGGAATATTTTTGCATTTTACCACATTAAAATAAACCAAACAAGACAAAAACACATTCGATAATCAGTCAAGCCAATGGCCAGCCAACCAGGAGAAATTCCTCCTCTAGTTTCGCTGTTGCTGGTGTCGTTGGAGCCATTAAAGTGACTCGTACGAGCGAGCGAGTGAATATCTTTTAGTTGTTGTAATTAACATGCGTATGTTGTCAGCGGATATGTTGTTGGCCATTGTTGCTTTTATTTGAATCTATTGTCGTTGTAAATTTAAACACCAATAAATTGTTTTTCTATGTTTTTTATTTAAAAAAAAAAACAGAAATTGTTTGGCACCGGTGTTCGTTCATTCGTACGTTCCAGTACGAATTTTTCTATTGTTTAAATCATGGGGCCACATTAAACAAAAAAAAAATGCTTGATTGCACATTCCATTTGGTCGAAAGTAATTTTATAAATAGATTTTTTTTCTATTTATTTTTAGTTAATATTAAAACGTTTTTCCACTGCCAGCGATTTATTTTTAACAATCGCGGACAGCCAACAATCAATTTATTTGTAGACAAAGCAAAAAAACATGATTAAAAATAAAAATTACATGCCACACACCGGAAACGGTGTATGTAGCGGTAATTTGCATTCAAACTGTAGATTTTTTTTGAACACCGAGCGAGCACACATGTCAATAGAATTTGATTTGATTATAGAAACTAGACATAACAATTTGTTTGGAAGCAAAAGTTGTAATTAAATTTAGAATTGTAAATGTTTCTACTCGCTTTTATGGAATAAAATTATGTTTTCTATCGTAAAAAATTGGTTGGTTGTCAATTAATTGTTTGCTTATTTATTATAAGTATCTTTGCCTATTTTAGGTTAAGCCGGGTGTACAATTTTGATTATTGATAATTTGCTTTTTGGATGGCAAAATGATTAAATGGAAATTTCCTATTTTTTCCAAGAATAATGAACCTAGTAAAACCAAGCTTTAAAGCTAGCTACTATAATAGGGCAGTGTTGCCAACTCCTCACGACCAAAATAGTCTGATGAGATTCAATTTCAAAAACACGACAGTACAGGGAATTCATAGTGGGTTAGTAATGAAAATTATGCTTATTTCAATTGATAGTCGGATCGATGCCATTCTTTTTAAAATATGTACGTCATCGTTTGATTCAATTATTATTAAAATAGGGCATTTAAAATGTTGGAAACACTGGCACGAGTGAAAACGCTTGCCCAAATTTTCCATGACAAGCGCTCGCGACTTGGTTCAAATACCTCGAATTTTGCCTGTTACGCCAAAAACACCTTTCGGATTTAATCGCACGAACAAGTCAACCATTTGCGAGCACCGATGGGGTTTGTGTTGCGATTGTACAATCGAAACGTTATTGGAACAATTCCTCCTTTTTTGGTATAATTTAAAAAATAAACAAATACCCGCGAAGTTCATACATTTTTTAAAGTGGATAAACTCATATTTTTCCTGTGATCAAAACCACAAAAAATTGCATAATTGTTAAGTATATAATGTTATACTAACATATTAAGTACATGCACACAAATGTATATGCTCTCTTATCCCTGTACAAGCATGGGATCAAGTGCCTCCAAATCACCACTTTTGTCGATTGTTTTGGTGACACTGTCAAAGAAGCGCCTAAAAATAAAAAATCTTTTCTTATTCTTTATTTCTTATACCCACACCATAATAGTGGAGAGAGGTATTGTGCGTTTGTGCTTATGTGTGTAACACTTGAAAATATGGGTCTAAGACCCAACTCAATGTCGCTCTCTTAGTCGATTTAACGATGTCCCTCCGTCCGGCTGACTGGCTGTCTGTCCATGTAAGCTTGTGCGCAAAGTACAGGTCGTAATTTTTAAGGTAATTTGATAGTATTTTGTAAATAGGTTTCAATTCATAAGCTAGAAGCCTATTGAAAATGGTCAATATAGCGGTCCATAATTTCAAATCACCCCCATACAAGATTCTTTGTGCCCATTCAATTGAAATTGGTCTATATTTGGCGATAGCTCCCATACAAATACTACTACCGAATACAACTTTTAATGCCTTAAGTTTCTTGTTAATGTTCACCAAAGCTCCCATATAAGCCCCATCCTAAAATATCTTAAGAACCTGTTACATGAATCCCTACCTCATAACATAATTTTGCTCTGGCGGGTCCATGATTGTCCATGGGTCCCGAATAGGGTACACACTGGGGGTCAACGCTTTATCGTTGCAAACGTAGCTGTCAAAAAAGTAGAATGTGTGTTATTTTGCATAGAAAGTTACATGCGTAAAAGCGTTGGCTTCCTGGAGGCGTTAAATGTGAAAAGTAGTAAAAAGCGTTGCATGTAACTTAAAACGTAGAACGCACCAGTTGTTCTGAAGCAAGTGTGTGTTACTTGCGATCTGCCATAGTTCCTTTAACATATTCTAGTTCTCTTGAGCATAAATTTGCAATTTGAAGTCGTCAAACTTCTTGCGATTGCATTAAACAGAACACCTTTTATGCGATTTCACGTCGAAATAACAAATGTTAATCGTGCCCGAATTAAAGGAACAAAACAAAAAACACGTAGCGTTGTTGACATTATCCGGTTCAATAAAAAGATTATTTGATTAAATTTTATGGGATTTATTTTGTAAACACGTTCCCTTTACGTGGAAAACGATGAATTTTTTTTGCTTTGAATGTTATTAGGACGATACCAAACTTGATCTTTGTTGTTTATTTTGACGATTTTTCTTATTTTTTTCAAGGTGAAAAGTTCATCACAAAATGAAAACGGTCGCAAAATAAGATAAAAGAGTCGCAGACTGCCAAAAAGAAGTCAAATTACGTTGTTAGTAGACAAGCGGTAGCCCTGTATGCAGGTCTTTATTTATACCGTATTCAGTATTCAGATATACCTTTTTGATTGAGTCAGTATGGCTTTTGCGCAGACCTAATGGATGGGCTTTTGTTTTGTTGTAGTTTCAGTTGCAAAATGTCAAAACACTTTGTTTAGTAAGTTGTGTTTTGCTCACTAAACACACTTGTGACAGGGTCGCATTTTAGTTTTACTCAATATTTATCACAATTTCGTATTAACTGAGCAATAACTAAATTGCAATTTTATATGGATAATTGAACTCAATAATGTCATTTATTGCTTAAAACTCAATTAAGTTGTATATCTGAACAAGGTTTTAGAGTAAACTCAGTTTGTCATGAATTAAGACATACTGAGTCCGCACGTATGAGAAGACTAAATGATTTAAGATAAAATGTGTATAAGAAATTTTGGTTAATTTACTTACGAAACGCCATTTATCTTAAACATTGATTCATATGCACTTGGATCTTTTATCTCAGTTAATAAATGTCTATTAAACACAAAAGCAATTTTTATTTAAATTTAATGTATTCCATTTTTCACTAGACTAAAAATAAAATTTGTTTTAAAATAAAAATTCGCAAAAGAATCTACGAATTATTATTCTTAATATCTTACAGATGATTTTTATTAACTTAAATGTATTAATTGCACTTAATAAAATTCGAAATAATTTATGATTGAAAACAAATTACAAATGAACGGAAAACAGCAGAAAACCATTTAAGTAAATAATAAAAAGCGGAAGAAATTGGAAAAAACAAATAAGTGAAAATATTCTTTTCGGCTGTGCCGAATCCTTGTTACCCTATACCAAAAATAAAAAAAAAAAATCTGGGGGTGGACCAGAGCTGCAAAACAATCGATAGTATCAATGTTCGATAGCAATACTATAGAAAAAGAACATCACTACGAAACAAACGTGACGCTCTAATTTATTGTAATTAAACAGACATTTTAACAACTTTAAAAGATTTTAATAAATTCCCTTTTTTCGATCAGGCGATAGATATTGTTTGCTGTTGACGGTTCTGAAATTATTAACAGTAAATGTTTCATTCAAAAGAGCACGTAAAGGCACTTCTGAAGTTTGGAATTTTTTTGAAAACCCAAAAGATAAAAAGCATGCTAATTTCCGTGCGTGTGGTAAAATTTACAAAACTAGCGGTATCGCATCGTATCTCTTTGACCATCTAAAACGAGCCCATCCATCTTACAAAAATATGCCGACGACATCAAATACAATAGGCTCTTTTTCAAAAAGTCTGAAACCTTCAATTCTAATTTAGAACGTAAAAGAACTATTGACAGAGCTCATATGACTTTTTTTGCCACCGTCGCACAACCATTTAGTATTGTAGAAGATAAGGGTTTTCGTGTGTTTGTAAAATGTTTGGAACCTCGTTATGTCCTAACGTCTAGAACCACACTACAAAATGTGATGACAGTCAATTTATACAACAGCATCAAAACTTATTTTCAAATGATTCTTAATGAAACACAAGAATGTGCAATTACAATGGATGGCTAGACATCGCGCGAAAACGAAGGGTACCTTACTGTTACGTGTCACTTAATAACAAAGGAATTTGTTTTGCGCTCCGCTGTTTTGTCAATAAAAAAACTTCTTGTGTAATGACCAGGGAAACCAAAAATACGCAATTGCACTTTTTTCCATGTGCGACCAATGCAGGCAGAAACATTACATTTATCCATTTTAGAGCTTTTTATGAATTTTGGCATCGATTTGTTACTGCATATTTTTGCATATTTTACCGTTCAGAGCATATTTTCGCATAATTTGGTAAAAATAGCCTTTTTGCAGCATTTTTAAGTTTTTAGTGCATATTTTGCCTTTTTAAGGCATATTTTGATAAATGTTAAATTTTTTTAGACGTCTACAAGAGCTTTCGCAACAGATTATATTTTTTTTTACGATGTTTCGGCTTTTCTATTTTAAATATCTATCTGTATACCCAAGGTGATGCTTCTATTTCACCATCTACATTTAATTTTTACTCGAAAATTGTGAGCCAATTCAGGTTGTCATTAAAGATTAATGTTATTTTAAACTTTAAAATTTTATATAAGAATAAGGAAAAATTTAGGGAAAAGGAATCTGGATAAATTTTTTGGTATACCGATCAATTAAGTATCACTTTCAAAGTGATCTAAATATCTAGATAATATTCGGCACAAATAACTCACAAATGAATTTGAACCTCTTAACGTGACTTTGTTTTTGTGAGCCGATGACTGCCCATCGTTTCCAAATAGCGTAAATTTCTCGAAAATTTGTCTGTAAATACTATGGCGTTTGGGATTTACCGATAATAATTTTGAGGTTATGTTTATCAAATGGAACTGTTATTAAATTGTTGAATAAGGACATCCCAAGTAGATGCAATAATTTCCATTAGGCAATATTTGGAAAATGAAAATTCAATCATAGAAAGTGACCCATTACACTGCTGGTTTTCTTTTATACAGCATAATTCTAATTACAAGCCTGTTATGGAATCATGTGCCTAACGTTATTTGTGCATACCTGCAACTGCCACAGAATCTGAAAGAATGTTCAGCAGAGCTGGATCCATTGTGTCTGAACGAAGAACTTGTTTAAAACCAAAAAATGTCGACATGCTTTTATTTATTAACAAAAATTATTGGATTGCCCAATAATCAACATGTGCTTTTATGTATTTTTATAATTAAAATAAAAAGTGATGATCTGCGAAAAGAAAATATAAAAAAATGCGAAAACGCATTAAACAGTACCAAACACAAGATTTGGATCCATCGCATCGCAATAGAGAGGTTCATTTTAGAATAGTGGTTTTAACAATATGGTGCCACAAACCGTTTTTGGCGCTTCCAGAACGCCAAACATTATGGCGACGTCAATTGGCCACTATGATAATGCAAAGTATTACGGTGTCAATACTTTTCCTGATGGCTACGTCTCTTAGAGCCGGCGCACATACCTCAAATTTGACTATTCAAGTCTTGAACTTTAAGGGAAAATAGAATGACATATATTTTCCTCTCTCTCCTAAAAAATTGAAGACTTGACGAGTCAAACTTGACGTGTACAAACCGGCACTTAACGTTGGAGCATTTAAAAATCCACCGTTCGTCAATTTATCGACGTTATACCGCCCAAAATATGCGAAAAATTGGTCAAAACTAGGATCGACTTCAGCAACCAGTCCTGAGACGGTAATTTAAATGACATTGTGTTTCGTGCGTAGTGGTGCAAGGCCAAAGCATTATAATAAAATAAAAGTTTCATCGAAATCATTGCTTAACCTGTGTTTTCTATTTGACTTAACTTCTGAAACCGAAAAATGGATAACCCGTTATAACGTGTTGCTCTGGCAAAAAACGGATAATGTTTTTCATAAACATCCATACAACTATTTGTGCAAACATATTAGTGTCAGAACACGGTCAAAGGCAACTATAATGTTACCATAATATATTTATCCGTTACAAAAATATGGTTAAAATAACTTTAATATGCAACATTGTTTTATTTTTCGAATTTATTCTATGAGCTAAATTTGTTATGTATTTTAAAAAGCTTTTTTGTAATAGTCCTATTCCTTCAATTTTTCAGAAATGACTTTATAAAATACATAACTGAAATTTAGCTCATAGAATAAATTCGAAAAATAAAAAATGTTGAATATAATATAAAGTAACCTTCTATAATAGCTCTGTTTCTTTACTCTACTTTGGGATCCCAATTTGCACGAAAAGCGTTCCCGTACTTTTAATTTGTGTAAATGAGAGCAGATTTGAGAAAATAAAATTCTTCTTCTTCTTGCACGAAACAGCCCAAACTTTTTCTTCGTGTGCAAATTGTGTAAATTGTCTAACAGCTGTAAAACATAAACAAAACCAACAAAAAAGGAAAAAAGTTCATGATCCAAATTCTGAAAAAAGTGTTGTGGAATAAAACAATGTACTTAAATAAAAAGTTTTGTACTGAAGTATTAGGGAAACATAATGTTAGTTATTGTAAAAGTGTTTGTTTTGTTTTATTTTTAGTAAAAATAGTTTAATTCTAGAGCCAATATAAAATTTTTCAAAAATGGCGCAAATTTGTTTGGTGTTGTAAAGACTGTCAAAACACTTAATTTTTATTTTGTGCTTAAAATTTTGTTTTTTCTGTTCCCGTACTTTTGTGTAATGTTGTCTTTTTATGAGAGAAATTTATGCTTGCTCTCATTTGCACGAACTTTACCCAAAAAGTAAAGAAACAGAGCTAATATGTTTAAAACTAGTTTTGAAAATAAAACGTTTTCTTTGTCTGCATAAACTTTATGGGATTTTAGATAAATATTTTTTGGTGTTACAAGCGGACTGACAAACTTAATATACTAAAGTTCACAACTTTTGTTTGCGGAGGGTATAACATATACAAAACATACAAAATCACCCGCTACAAAATAAAAATAAACCAAATAAAATATGAAAATTTTCCAAAAAAAAAAAAAAGAAATCATTTGCATTGCAATATGGTCGGCAGATGGAACATGTTAATAATTTTTTCAAAAGAAAAACTAAAACAGATTTTAAAAAACAAACTTTTTGTATACAAAACTGTGAAGTAACATATTGACTTGTACTGACTTGTTTAAAAATGATAAAGTCTCTGAAATAATAATAAAAATGAATTAATAACGTGATGTGGAGTTCATGTTGAGATACATATAAAGCATTTGTTTGTGTGTAAAATGAAAAAAAATCATTATGTTTCTTTCTTTTTCAGGAAATCTAATCGATATGACAGGCATCAACATTCGGAAATATGCTCCAATTTTAATTGCAATACAATCTACTAGAAATGTTTACATTTGGATTCTTATAATACTTTAGCGTTTGACTTGTAAACGTATCAAAATTACTAACCCAGACTCATCTAAAGTATTCCTTTCTCTTTCGGAAACGATCTCTGTCCGCCTTGTAGGGTGCCGGCGCAGGTCTCATTGTAAAAAGTACTCGTTATCTAAGAAATGTTAGCAATTTTTTACCATTCCCTAAAGGTGAAGGGGTTGATATATCCAATCGTTTCTTCCTTAACCACGTAAGCACCATTTTTTATTAAATACAAAAAAAAAAATAATTCAAATTCGACTAATTTTATGCATTTTCCCATACATTTTACGGTTTGTAGGAGCAGAGGTAGGAGCAGAGATAGAGCTTTAAATCATTTTAAATAATTTTTGTTTATATAAAAATAGTTGGTGCCGGTCTTAGAAATAAACTTCTACGGGCACGCGTTAACCCTTAGAGTTAGAAAACGAATTTCGGGAGTCAACTTTATATATCGATATAGAGCATTGGCATAGAGGAAAAAGTTGAATTTTATTAAAATATTGTGAGTCTGAGGAACACTTGTGCTGTATAGGAAATAAAGATTGTGAGTTACTTGATGAAAAGTGTTGTTTTTACCGAAGTAACTGACTTTGAAGGCCTGGCGCCGCATCAAAAATTTGCCTGAAGTTTTCCACATTTTATACCCTCCACCACAATTAGTTGTGAAGAAGAGTGTACTAAGTTTGTCATTCCGTGTAAAACTTTTTTATTATACATCTAAGACCCCATAAAGTATATATGTATGTATACAAAAGCTCCTTGAGGAATTCTAAGTCGATTTAGCCCTGTCCGTCTGTTGAAAACACGCCTACTTTCGAAAAACTCAAAAGAAATGAACAAACTTGGTGTCAAATTGCTTGTTGTTATCCCAAGTAGTTTGGGATTGAAATCCAGCAAAATCGGTTCAGTGAGATCAGAGCTATGAATCAAAATGTGGAACCACCACCCTAAAAAATTGATAAATTTGTTACAAAAACTAACATAAATGGTGTAATTATTCACGGTATGGTATAAGTTTTGCGCTTTATTCTGTTAATACACTGTTAAATTTCGTGAAGATCGGTCCATAATTTACCCTAGGCGCCATATAAAGTCTACACTAGGAAATTCGTTAAGTACGCTTTAAACTGTAATAAACAATGCTATTTTAATAAAATTTGTTACATCATAGTTTTAAGTACGAGTCGTACTCAAAAATTCCAGTACGAATAACAATAAAACGTATTCAAAACAATCCTTAATAGGATTACTTTTGAAAACCAACCTTAAATCAAGTAAAGAAAAGATTAAACTTAAACTTAACCCTCCGGCTTACGCAAGTTTTGATTTTCTATACACATTGAAAAAAGGTCTGGCCATACTCATATGTACCACGAAGGGTTAAAAAGCATAATTGAACTCTTGCTTCTCATATAGTTTATAAAGTTGGTTAAATATGTACATTAGATTTCTAATGTTTAAACCATATCGGGCATGATGTTGGTGTTTTATCATTCTGCATGGCGTAATACGGGTAAGTAAATCAATCATAATAATTTTTTCATTCTAATTTCTTTTTTGGTTTATTTCAAGCATGAATTCGGGATAAAATCAACCTTATAATACTTGAATCAAGCGCATTTTGAGATTGCTCAATCTTAGTTTTACTTAAATCAATCTCATTTTCGGATTATTTCAAGTACGAAATCGGGATTGAATATGGATAATTTAAGTATTTTGCGATTGAAACCCTGTACTTGAATCAATCGTTCTGTACTTGATTCAAGAAAATCCGTACTCGCCTTACTATTAATACAGCTTCGGGTTGATTGGAGTAATGATGGATTGATTTTTCTTTTGAATGTAGAAATCACGCAAAAAAATTACCCTAGGCCCCAAATAAACCCTACACTCGAAAAACCCATAGAAAGCCCACTCTGGTAAATTAATTAAATACGCCTAAAACCGTAGCAGATATAGATATTGCGGTAAAATTTCTTCCAAGTTAGCTTCATATCGCCAGAAAAAATGTCATGCAATTTTGTGATACACGGTCCATAATTTACTTAAGATCCCATATTAAGCAGCCATCTAAAATGTACTGTAAACGCTAAAACTAATTTCACCGCTGTATGGAAATTTATTTAAATTTATGTTTTTTAATACCAGAAATCAACATACAGAATTTTGGGATGATTGGGCCATAATGGAAATAAATTCCCCTCCTGAAAATCATTTTAGTTCGGCTGAAACTTTTACCAAACATGATATTTCACTCAAGCTAGTTAAAATTGCTAAAAAAAAAAGCGTAAAACTTTCTGATTGAAGGTCAATAATTTAATATAGAAGGTCTAAACCGCAACCAATTTTAATGCTGATATCTTTTTTTATAAACATAAATTAATAATATAAAAATATCTTATTGATTCCACTCCTGAAATATTCGATCTGTTGTTGGAGGGTATCAAAGATTCGGCACTGCCAAATATAGTTCTCTAACTTGTTTTATATAAAATTGTCAGGATGAAAATGCAATCAGGTGGCAAATGTTATTTTCCACCATAAATTAGGGTTGCCAAGTACTTTTTCCTTGTCCCCAAAAAATTAGAAATTAATCCCCAAAAATGTCCAAATTAAAAAACAAAACCATAAAAAGTTTATATTTTTTTCTGCCGAAATTTTAAATTTTTTTTAAAATATTAAGAAAAATTTCAATAAGAAATCCCCAAATAAAATTTTTAGTAAAAAATTTGTTTTATTTGGTTTGTAGCGGCGACTGATTGGTTTCGGCGTGTTTTTTTAAATCCGTTTTATGCGATTCCAGTGTGGAATTATAAGCAATATGCTGTTTTTGAAAACGAAAGAGCCAATTTATAAGAATTAGGAGCTTGTTCAATCGGTTTTACCCATCCATAAAATCAACAATCAAAAGAACTTATATCCGTCATTTATTTAATACTTCAATGCATCATAAGAACCTACCAATAGACCTGCATTTTTTTCCCAAGCTTTATTATATTCACCCCTATCGTGAATAAGTTTTCCCTCGTAAATCCCCTTTCACATATTTGCGATCAAGAAAAACTCCCATGAAAAAAGGTAATTCAAAGGAGAATAAAAACGTGAAAAAATGTTCAGGGAAAAAATTTCCCTAATCGTGAAAAGTTTTTTCACTCGTAATTTTTTCACATTTCCCTTAGATTTTCTCACTTTATTTTTCCTAGGGAGCAGAACATGTATGTAATAAGTAGTTCCTCCTATAAATCGAATATTAAGAGCTAGATCCGTTAATAAGACACAAACCGATGTATTTATTGGTCAATAAAATGCATAACAACAGGTCGTTTGCCTGCGCATTTGTTAAGTTTTCGAAAGACGTGGTGGCAGAATTTTGGAAAATATTTCACTACATAAAATTTTAAAAGTGCAAAAATTAACGTTGTAATCAAACTATCCCTCCAATACTAAATATGTTGCTTTATTATTTTAAGTTTTCTTTTTATTTTTATTTTTGAACAAAAATTTCATTGATTTTAAATTTTTTTTTAATCTTTCTTCGTTTTTTACATTCACTGGAACTGTTAGCGTGATAAATTTTTCACATGAGATTCACGATTGTTTTTCCCCCTTCAAGGGGAATGAAAATTGCATGGGAACAAAAATTCCACTTATTATTCACGATAGGTGTGATTTACTTATTTTTGGAGAAGACATATTTGCTTGAAAATTGACTTTAAACAATTTAAAATTGTATGTGTTATCAACGGTTTTAGATTCTCTTTTTAAATTTTTTTTTAAAACACCCACTCAAGAATAATAATATCAGTTTATTAAGTACCTTTTACACACTTAACAAAAATGGTAATCTTAATTAGGACCCTTTACACAATATTAGTTGTTGATTAGAGTAAAATAAAAGTTTAGCTCCTGTTTTCATATTTTATATACGAAACAAATAAAAATGAGCTCTAATAATAAAAGGGAAAATATTAAAAATGTGTAAAATCCCCAAATGACTTTCTTTGTCCTTTCTGCTCGCCTGAAATCCTCAAGTCTGGCAGCCCTGCCATAAATCAATGTCGAAAAAATTGTGCTTACGTGGTTTAAGAAGAAACGCTATGGTTGGGGCTCCTTGATGGAGGAGTAATCAGTCATTATATGGTTGCCGGTGACAATAATATGGCTAAAGTATCCAATGGTTAAAGTATCCAAAATATCTTTAAAAAATATTTTGCTTAGACTAGTGATGTTGGAAGTGACAATATGGAAAAATGTGTTTTCTTTACGTGTGGTTTTTTACATCCTACAAAATTGAAGTCATGCCTATTCCATTTCGCAAAAAAGTCCAAATGCTTTTTAATCTGGTGTAATTGTAAGAAGAGCATGCAATATTTGCCCACAATATTCCCCTCCGGTTGTTCCATAACATTTTAAAATCTAAATAATATTTTTAACATTTTTCTAGAGAAATTAAAGAAAAAAGTAAAATATTTATTTTTTCAAATTTCAAGTCAACAAA
This sequence comes from Pollenia labialis, assembly GCA_949318255.1. NCBI lineage: Eukaryota > Metazoa > Arthropoda > Insecta > Diptera > Polleniidae > Pollenia > Pollenia labialis. The sequence goes on along the minus strand of OX439140.1, from coordinate 68,679,043 downwards.
TTTATGAGCTTTAAGTAGAAAGACATTTGTTTGCATGTGTTAAAAAGTGTTCTTCATATGTTTGACATTTTATTTAAAAATGTCTTCTAAGGCATCGTTCCTATCACATATTTTGTGCTCATCCATTTTGATGTCTGATCTATTAACGGGTGATTGTGTTGTGTGAGAGCTGACGTGCAGGGCCCAGCAGCCGCGTGTGCGGCCTACTAAAGAATGTCAAAGTGTTAGAAGAAATAGTTTTTTTTTTTTTTTTTTTTTTTTGATATGAAAAGTATAGAAAACATATGCAAACGATCAGAAATACATAATTTTCAGAAATTGAATGTAATAAAAAACAACTCAACTCATTTTAACGAAAACAATATTGAAAGGGGGGATTTTCCTTATAAAAATAAAAATGAGGAACAAGGTGGAGAATGTCATTTGATTTTTCTTCATTATTTTTTATGACTATGCACACGTGTGGTGTATGCAGCATAATGATGATTAACACATGATTCGTGTCGCCTCATTATGATTCGGAAAAAGTTCATATGTTGTTTGTAAAAAAACAATAACACATTGAAAAGCTTAAGGCAGGAATGGCCTGCATGACAGGCAGTTGTATTCTTAAGCCAGGGCAGGGCTGTGGAATCGTCAAAAATAGTTCTAACTCCGACTCTAACAACTGAAATATTTTAAGTCCGACTTCGTTGATAAATGCATATGCTGTGGGTAATTTATGTACTATACATTAACTCCATTATCCCGACAAAAAAGTTCGACTTACAGAAACTTTAAGTTAGAGAATTTTGTAATAAATGCATTGCAAAAAATTAAATTCGCTACTGTTACTATTTGTTCTATGCAATCCTTCTTTTCAGGTTGTAGTTGGGCCTAAATACAGATCTGTTATTGCTTTCTTACAGAAATTTTTTATATTAAAATTGTTGCCAGGTAACTTAACTATGGAGGATACCTCTCAGGGTAGAAGTGAGTAAATTGCTCAGTTGTTCTACGACTTCTGCTGTTTAGTCTATTCGGGTTGCAATTAAGTTTCAAAAAACAGATCGTCCATTATATTTTAAGCAAAATAATAACAAAATATTGCTCGTGGCGCTCCTATCAATAGTAGGAGTCAAATAGGTACCAACAGGGGACCAACATTTCTTTTAAATTTTGAATGGAAAGTACTTCTAAAGTAAGAAAACATTTCTTAGATAATCTACTGGTAGGAATTCCCTTGAAAATTAAAGAGAGAAAATTGTCCAGTTTCGCTATTACATAAATTTTTATACACAAATGCTTGCTTGTGGTGGTTTACCTTCTTCTAACCAATATCCACCCGGGTGACCATTTCCGGTTTACTTCTTTAAATTTGCTTGAGTAAAAAGGAATTTTAAGTATTTATGCTCTTATCACAATAAAAGCTGCAACCACAGCATTTTATGCACTAAAAATATATTTTTAATTATCACTCCCAGACCTTAAGACTTTGGATGGTCATTAGCACATAGTGATACAAACTCTACCGTTAAGAGAATCTGTTTTGGCAAACTGAAAGGAAGAAGAGCAGTTCGACGACCAAAACCCCGTTGGATAGATGGTGTCAATGTTGATGTGCAAAGGCTAAATGTACAAGACTGGAAAAATGTCGAGAGAGAAATGGAAAAGTGTTGTTTGAAAGGCCAAGGCTGAACTTTAGCTGTGGCGAAAAGGATGTATCTGTGTAAAGGGAACTTTTACTGACTGAACAAATTATTAAGTTCTTTAAAAAAACTTAAAAAATAAAATTTTTTTTATCGCATAAAAACATATGTGCAGTACCGCCCGGATGGGTTAGTCGAAGGTTACACTGTGAATTTTTGACTATAATTTCTTCTCGAGTTTGGACCATATGCACTCTTTATTAATAAAATAAAAATTCCAATGTAATTTACTTAAGATACCTCTGTGGATAAAAACGAATAAAATGTTCATGGAATTTTCAGGAAATTTTTTTTTTTCAAATTTCTGTCAGATTTTGGATTGAAGGCCCCCTATTGGGGAAAATTTTTATTTCAAAAAACTTATTGAAGACACTTCTAAGGAAAGAAGCAAGTAGATTTCCAAGTTCTGCTTTGACCTTTGCTATCTGAACTGTTCTAGTCTCTCAAATATGCATAGCCTTGCTTAGAGTTGTAACCATTGAAAGGTTAGATAAAGTTTCTCTGGCAACTTTTTGATGTTACCTGAAGGTAAGGAAAATTGACCTGCGTATTTCGATTCGAAAAAAATAGTTTGTATTTTTTAAAACATGGGAAATTAGATGAAAACATATTGTTCGTAATAGAGAGTGGCTGTTAAGAAAAGGATTTTTTTGATTTCAATAAACTATAAAAAAACGTCCGTTTATTCGAAACAAATATTACGAAAATCGTAATACACAGTACAAATTGCTCGAATCCGTAAATGATTTCTTTCGAATCAAAATACGCGATAACCCCCCTGGAAATCTTTTAAAAAAAATAATTTATCCAGTTTTTTAAATCACATCTTATTAAATTTAAACATGTTTAGAGACCAGACCCCCCACCGTGCTCTAAATATTGATGCATCCATAACCTATCAAATGAAATTGTAACTACATTTATTAACCGAATGCGTTAAAAATTGGTACAAGTCTCTGAAATAATGTTCGAAACCAATTTACCTAGTTTTATTTCAATCGCTGCAAAAACTTGTATAGCTTACATACATCTGTTCTTATAAATCACTAAGTAGCAAGAAATTTTATTTTATTATAAATCAAGAAATTAATTGCCAGTTTAAAGATTTCGAACGTCTACAAATAAATTTTTGAATTTTGTTTTTGTTTTCAATATAATTTTCGATGAGAACGTTAACGCATTTCCGCTTCCTTGGCAATTTTAACCGAATTTTTGTCATTCCTTATTGTTTTAGAGAATTTAAATCAATATAATAACTTGTTTCAAATGTTAAAAATTTTCGCTTTTTTGGAATTTTTAAGCCCATTTAGCGATTTCAAATAATTTGTTCCTTTTATTTTGCCATTTCTTATTGTTTTAGGGACTTTTAATCAATTTTATGGGTTGTTTGAAATATTAAAATTTTTTGCGAAATTTCGCTACTTTTGAAATTTTTTTAACCCATTTAGTGTTTGTTTAAAAGTTTGCAAAAATCAGCGATTCGTTCCTTTTATCCTTTACAGCTTTTACGATTTTTAATAAATATAAGACGATAGCAAAGTCTGCTGCGGTTTGCAAGTTAGCGATCTTTAGTTAAACTAAAGTTTTTTTGAACAAAAAATTCGAATACACAAAAACATGTGTTTGAGAACATCAATTTATGAATTATGATGATTTAAAAAATGTTTTGTTATCAATTCGAGTCGAAACCTAGAATATAACTCATTTTCATTTACAACGTTTTCTTTAAAATAATCATTAAATATGAAATTAAAATGCTTTGTTAAACGTTAAAAATGCATTATTAATACGATTTCCGTGACGTGCTAAATTCCCAGTTTTTCATATTTGATAAATACACTGAAATTTATTGTTGAGGGAAAGCTAGCTTCTATGCGCATTTCACTGGTTGCTTAGGCCAGCTCATCAGGAAACCTTTTCCAAAGATTTTAGAAAAGTCAAAAATATTATACAAATAAAACCCTAAAGCGAATAAGAATTATAAACACTCAAAGTCTTACTTGTAACAATATCCAAACTTAAACAAAACACCAACAATAAACAGTGAGTTTCAATCTTTTTTTCAAAATGTACCTTTTTGGGAAAAAGTGTATCTTTTTGGAAACTAAAATGTATCTTTCTCGAAATTTCACTGGCAACAATGGTTCCGGTATTACGTTGAAACACAGTGGGATTTATAGTGCAGAAAACTTCAAAGAAAGTTCTAAATTTCAACAATTTTAAGATTACATTTTTTTCAGGGTTGTGGTAAAGTATTTTCTTTAATCTTTCAACTTAAACGTTGTGCGGCCCCCTGCCTCCTAACACATTTCCCTTATCAGATCGCTCGAAATAATGATGTCATGGGTTAAAATTTATTTTAATAATTTCAGTGCACTACGGGAAAAACGAAACAAATGTTACATTTTGGCTAAATTTAAACCTTTAAAATGAAATTAAAAATAAAAAAAAAACTTGATATTTATAGAATTCAATTTAGTCAAAATCATTGGCGTAAAAACTTTTCTCAGGTTATTTTTTTTTAATTCTGAATGAACTTAAATTTACATTTCATGTAAATGAAATTTATTTAAAAATAAAAAATTTTATTTTAGGGTTAAAGCATATTTTTTTTTTCTAAGAAAGCATTTGAAAAATAAAACGATTTTAAATCGAGTGGATTTAATAATTTAAAAAATGTTGTAAAATATGAAGCGTTTTATTTCTATTTGAATTCAAATGTTGTAAAGGAAATGCTGTTGTATGGATTTTGAAAGAAATAATTTGATTTATGTTAGTTATACAATTTAAAGTTCATTAATTTCAATTTGCATTTTCCTCTAAAAGAGTGAACGTGGAAAAAACAATAGAAATCTTTCTCTTCAGAGATTTGTATTTAAATATGCGAGGCTAGTCAAGGTATGGAGGATACTCTTAAGTAAAGGTTTTTCTAATGACATTAATTATTCTCAATAATGGCTTCAACTTCGAAATAAATCTAAATTTGCACAACATTTGTACATTGGCATTCAAGTAAACTTATATAAATCTCGTAGATTACATTTGAAGTGTTCTTCAAAGTTGCTATAAACAAGAGCGGAAAGCGTTTTCTAGCTGTCGAAAATTATCATGCTTACACAATTTGTATGTAGAATACCGAAATAGAGCGGCAGCAACACTTGGCAATTGGAAAATCCGATTTTGACACCGCGCTTAACAGGGAAGTTGACCGCTATTGTTAATAAATAATGGCAATGAAGCTAGTTTAAGGTCAATCTAGCACTGTTATCATATTTTTTTATTTCTTATCACCCCTACTGCGAATGTTATTGGAGCAAAAATTTTTATTATGCATTTATTGTGAATAACTTGTCAGTGCTTGTATTTCGAAAGAAAAATATGCAAAATAAAATACTAATAAAAATATAATAAAATAAATAATGAATAGTGTTTATCTTCATTTTCTTTATTAACACTCCTTCGTTGAAAGGAAAAAGTAATTTAATTGGGTCTTAACTTAGAATAAAAATTAAAATGAACATATTCCCCTCTCGATCAAATTAACACTTGCTGGGAATTTATTTAGTAAAAAAAACATTGGCGATGCCAAATTTGTTTAGTATTATGGGAATCATTCACAATGCGAAATAAAATACTATGGGAATATTTTCATGGGAGTAGTTGTTTGCGATAGGGTAATCACCCCTGGCTTGTATTAAACAAAAAAGTAAGAACTACTATTCGTATCAAAACGTAGACGCTCTTAAGGCCCACGCAATTTCGCCTATGCTTTTTATGCGGCATCACACCAAGTAAAAATAAAATTTAATTTGCCAAAATGATTTGATTTGTTCGACGTTGCTTGTGACGCTTACAAAAGAAGTAGTAAGTAAGTCCCCTATTACGGTTTACAACTCAACTCAATTGAGTTACCTTAATTTAATTCTTACACTCATTAACAAGTAGACCCTTAACATAAAACATTTTTTAGAAAAAAACACATAAGACATCTTCAATCAGTATCGGTCACACTCTCAAATACCCACTCCCATAAAAACACTCATACCAAAATATAAATACACATTTAAATTTTTAGAAAAATACTCATTTAAATATATGTACTCAGTTAGTGTGGATTATGTTATAACTGAATTATTTCACATTCATACGTAACGTAGTCCACACAACATCCACAATCACAGATTAAATATTTGCATTAAATAAAACAGTGGTATAAAAATGAGCAATCGCCACCCATGACAGGCGAAATAGTTAGCACTTTTATTCAATTTGTACTAGGGACTATTGGTGTGCCATTCAAATCATACCTTTATCTTTCTCTAGACAACAATATCTAGTGTCAACATGTTAAAATAGGTACAAACTTTTCGCTTGCTAATTCTATAGCCCCAAGTAATGCAAAAAACAATTTTTTTTTTTCAACGACAACACAAAAAAATGTGTATCCGAAATAGATTCCGTTACTAAAACAACAAAATCGCTTTTGGCTAGCACACTTTATAGATAGAAGTAGCTAACCCTTATGGTAGGTGAAGGTTCTGCAGAGAGGGGTCAATCGCAACCTCGTAGGACATGCTCGTGTTAAATACGCCACTTAAAAGCATGTGAGGTAGATTGTGTGGGACGGGCTGTAGTTTTTAATGAGCTATCGAATATACACGTACAGAGCAAGTGCCAGTGGTATAGCAAAGAACCATCGCCAATAGTTTATTTAAATAATCAACGAATATAACCTACCGTCTATGGGCGCCTACTGACATCGGTGGATTAAAATCAAGTAAGTGGGCCAAATACATTTGTCAAATGCTTGTCCAGCCGGCGTAGGGTTGCCATACGTACTGTTTTTAACAGTACATGTACTGATTTTTTGCAATTGTACTGTTTTATGCATAATGTCCAAAACAGTACGCAAATGTACTGTTTTTTACACTTTGTACTGTTTTTTTTGTTCAGTCTCCAAAAAACCAAGATATCAAGAAAAACCCTGTTAAAGTCATATTTTGAAAATATCTTAATATGTAACAGTACCTACATAGCTTTAAAAAAAATGTTGTGTTCCAAACAAAAATGCTGTAATATAATAAGACTTTTTACTTAATTATTATTTTAAAGACATATGATTTAATGGCTACCTCTTCCAATAGTATTTGCCTTTAAACACCTGAGAAAGACAACAACAAAATCGAAATTTTATTAAAAATATTATATATTTTAAATACTAAATAAATACTTATACCAACGCAATTATCTTTAATTCCTAGAATTTTTTTTTTAATATTCGGGCAAGTTCTGAAAATCGAAATCACGTGAAATTGAAAACTACAAATTTAAAAAATTCTCCAGGCTCAATATTTATAAAAATACCTAATTCCTTTCAGAACCACTGTTCTCTACCTAAACTTTTTTTGAAATAAAGAAAAGCTACGTTAATTTTTACAAACATTTTATTGAAAATCTTCAGCGTATAAATTTTATTGAAATTGGTTTTTTACAATTTTAATATTTTCAGATTTTGTTGAATAAAAATACACCAAACTATGTTTTTTGGATTTTATAGATTATAGCTGAACTTGGTAAAATTGGCCGCAAATAATTTATAAATTGTTTGAAATTGGAAAATTAACTTAGGACACATATAATCAACGAGTTAATTGTTTTAAGTTAAGTTAGGCTTTTCTCCTTTCTTATATGGTTTACAGGAATGTTATGGTTTTCCTGTCTTCAAATTAAAAAAAAAACATTTAGGCCAAATGCTTCGTTTTAGTGTTTTTTTCAAACGCAAATGGAATAATTTCGCATACGTTTAAAATGCAATAAAACGGAAATTATTCCTTTGACGTTACACATTTTAAGTGTTTTTCGTTATATAATTGTTGCATATTAGATCAAAAGTTTTAAATATATAATAATTTAAGTAAATAATTGTGTTTTCGCAACAAAAAAAAATGTACTGTTTTTTTCTTGATTGTACTGTTTTTTTGTGTTCAATGTACTGTTTTTCCGAATTGAAAATCTGGCTACCCTAAGCCGGCGAATTCAACGTGTACGTGTGTTGGACGTAATATTCGCTGTCATATCTAAATTTTTTGATTTTTTATCAAGCGTTGTCGGTGTCACACACACAAACACATTTTCACTAATACTACCACAACTCTTGATGAGTATTTTGATCAGTGTATTTGGGCCTTTATGCATTCACTTTCATAAGCAACACATTTATTTATTTAATTTTTTTTTTTTAATTATTTTTTATTAATATTTATACTAAATTTTCGGGAATAGCAGTTATTTTAATACATATGTATGGGGTTTTATTTGTTGTAAAATGAATTTTTATGTTTTGTTCGCGTATTTTAAAACTTTAATATTTTAAATAAATTTTGATAATTGTAATGTTTACAAACATGAAATTTTGAATATTTTTAGATTTACTAATTTTTTATGTTTGGGCTGAAAACAAACGTTATATTCTTGTCAGCATGGTGGGTGGGCCAGGATTTAATGTAGCAAATTCCAGCTTAAGCTACAAGCCAACTATCAATTACCTTCTTTTACTATCCTTGTTTTTATTTTGTTTATTTTCTGTGTTGGTCATTGATATTTTTGGCTACCTAAGTTAAAATCTTTTGTAGCGGGTTCTTTTGATTTTTGAAGTAGCCCCGTTCCCAAATAGGATTATTTAAACCTGAAGAATCGTTACAACTGTTCAAAGGTCTTCTCGTATTGGAAACACAATTTAGGGGCTTTGAACAAATACATACTACATAATGACTGTATCCCTAGACAATGTTCATATGCTTGCTAGAAAATTACAGTTTCCTCATGCATATATATATTAACTAAGCGTACTGACTGCATACATATACAAGCAATTTTTCAGGAATGAAAAAACTTTTATCTTATAAAATAATTAAAAAGGTCTTGCAAAATGAACTGCATTTAAATATGTATAGCAGAAATGAAAATTTTATTTAAATGTAAGAAAATATAAACTCACTGCTTATTGTTTGTGCTTTGTCTAAGCTTTGATATCATGGCAAGTAAAACTTGAGTGTTTGTAATTCTCATTCGCTTGGTAGTTTTATTTGTACAACATCTTTAGCTTTTCCAAAAACTGCGGAAAATGGTTTTCTAATGATCTGACCTAAGCTGCCAGTAAAATGCGCATAGGATCTCGCTTATCCTCCTACAATGAATTTCAGTGCATTTATCAAGAATTAGAATTGGGAATTAAGCACATTTTGATTAATAAATAATTAATCAATAAAATAAAAAGTCATTTATTGAAGATTACCGCAGCTTGCAAGGTGACCTTTCGTCTTCTCTGTGAATATCCGTGATTATATCTACCACTCTGTACGTTAAGCGTCTAGACAAATGCATTCTGGTTTACTTGTCTGAATAATCAAAGAGTCTCCATATCGCGTAAGAGTATTATTTGGCACGTACATTTTGGCTTTGAAATCTAGAAGCAAAAAGACACAGCCAAAAAGTATCGAAAGCTTCTCTAGGAGTTCAATACGGCAGATCACCCACAATCACGGCTGAGAAATGTCCTGTTTGCTTGCGTAAAGGAACAGGTGGCCCTTGGCCTATAATGTTCCTGGAATAACTGTGGTTTAATATTAAATTTTCAAGGAAGGATATCTTAAGAATGCGGGATTTTCACCTCAATGGATACATGTATAAACAAAATTCCAGAATCTAGAGCAACCAAAATCTAAGTATGTACATCAATTTAGATACACAGTGGAAAGAGTAAAAAGGGATTATTTAATCAGAAACGACAAACAATTTGCGGTTAATTTAGATGACACAATAATCAGGCAATGATAAAAATTGTTTTAAGGTCAGAAATAGGAAACTATCGAGATTTGTAGTTTTAACAAGATGAAGGCCCTCCATATCCAAATACGACTCTTCTTCTGCACGAAATTTTTGGCAATAAAATAATATTGCTTTGTTTTTGCTTTAACCGCGTTCGCCCGGTTTAACGACCCAAAGGGTAAAGTGTATGCAGATATGCCAAGAACCATTCAATCAACCAATGGGCACCATTTTAAATATATCAACTTCGAATCATAACGCGACCATATTTCCATTATAATCTAAATTTAAAAAAAAATGCCAAACACAAATAAAATAAAAAAGAAAAACAAACAGATACTATTTCCAAGTGCTTAAACTTATTGCACACTCCTCGTTTGCATAGCGATATTTCAACACAACGATAAATATGACAATAAATATGAATGTAACAAAGCGTTGCCGCAAAAGTAACGTTTTCCAGCAATGACATACGTTATGATAAACGGCCGTTTATTGCAACAATTGACAACATTTGGTTGCAAACAACCAGGTAACAAAGATGTTACACAAAATCATGTTCGACATTGCAACAGCAGGAACATTAACAACATTGTACTCTTTAGAAGAAGATAAGATGAAATGAGGGAAAAATTTTTAAACGAAACTAAATGAGCCTATACATACATCTACTGTGGCCTATAAAGAAATCAACGATAAATCTGGGAACTTCAAAATGGAATGAGGCTTTAACGGTACCTTGGAGCCAACGAAGACTTTTAAAAGACCAGCAATTGGTAAGAAGATCAGGTAAGGGATTATGTTTAATCCCCAATTGCTTGAAAATTCGAATACAGATGTATTGGGTACTCCGCCAAGCATCCAGAAAAAGTAACATATTTATGATTTACATCATCAGTAACAAACAAAGTAACAGCAACATGCTACAACAATCGCCTTAACAATTGATAATAAATATTGCTTTTTTCTTTTGGTTTGGCCAATGAAATCTTAACATCTTGTAAGCAAACATTTCGCCCGTGATAGAAAAAAGGACAAAGTAAAAGAAGGTGACAAATCTTGTACAACACCTGCAACTTTAAAGAAGCAGTAACAACACTTAAGAGTTACAATCACTTCACAGTCGTGGCAACATTCAAACCACTCCCCCCCCCCCCAAAGAAAAAACTACACTTTAAATTCATGTACAAAGTAACAGTTTGTATGTTTCGAGGAGTATAATATTTAGTACTTGGAGCTGTTGTTGCACACAGTGTTTGATTTTGACTGAATATATATGCTACGAGTGGCTACAAGTTTCTATAGTACTTTTTGCTGTTTGTTTTTTTTTTTTTTTTTTTTTTTGTTAATTTTGGTTTGTATTTTTAACTTGAGTACTCAATATGGTGTCACCATTAAACAGCATCCTAAATAGAATACACATACATACAATGGTTCAGACTTTCAAAGCAGTGACGGAAAATAATTAATTCATTCTTTTATTTTAAATTGAGAAAAAAAACTTCTTTGTCCGTGGATTTTAGACGACAATTAACGTGACATGAATTAAAAAGGTGCAACATGATATCCCTTTACATCTGATTGGGGTTTTCAAAAATTAAATTGAATTTTTTTCAGCAACTACAAAATTCAAAATCAAATCGGTAGGGAAATTATAATAACGCTGCTCACACAGGAGGGATTTGTTCGAGCTCGACGTCTTGTTGCTCGTTAATTCGGGTGTGCGCGCACAAATCAGAAGTAATTGAAAATTGGGCTTGTGCGCGAACATTTTAAAAATTTCTTCATTTTAGTCATACACGTCATATGGTATCTATTACGGAGATGTAATTTTCATATTTTTTAATAAAGTTACATGTGAACGCATATTTCTTCTTAAAAGCCAGTCATTCGTCTTTTTTTAATTTTTTTTTTTTCAAAAGTGCAATTTCATCATCCGCATCACAAGTCATGTTTTCTTTTTAACGTTTAAGGTTATTGCGATGTGTTCGTCATATGTGGAGAAATGGTATGCGAACAAATCACTCGTGTGGGGGCAGCTTAAGCATATCATGTACGGCTGCCAGATTTGGCAATTTTTCGTGATTTTGACGATTTTTGGGTACTGACGATTGTACGATATTAACCCCAAATTTTATGATTTTTTATATGAAAAATTTTGTACAAATTTACAAATGTTGTTATTATAATTTCATTTTTTATTTTAGCTTCTTGGATATTTTCATTTATTTGATTGGCAGTAATTTTGTATTTTCTCAGTTGGTACCGTTTTATTCGATCCAGTTTACAGCCATTCTTTTTAAACACTTCAGCAGGATTTTCGACGTGTAAAATAGGAGTTCGATTCTATCGGCTGTAGTTCATAAATAAATACCAATATTTATTGGTAAGAGACTTTTAGCTTCGGATTTTTTTTTTAATTTCAATTTCATTAAAAACTGAAACTAAAAATAACAATAAATTTTCAAAACTTATTAAAAGTCAGTGGTTTTTTACAATGAGGATATTGTGACGATTTAGATGAGTTAAATTGACGATATTGACCAATTTGCAGCTAATGGAAAACGTTCAGCCTTTTTTCATCCATTTTCATTTGGTTAGCCATGAAAAGATTAAATTATTTTTTATACAAATTTTTTTTTATTCATTTTTTTAATTTTTTTTAATTTTTAGACAAAAGTTTCAAAGAAGATGTAATTTGTGCACCGAATCATTAAGCCAAGAGTACACGAAATGTGAAAATGCATATATGAAGGTGTTTTTCAAATTTTGAACCGAGTTTTTCAATTCTTAGACGCCTTTAACAATTGGGGCTATCCACAACGACTACATGCCGAATTTTTCATAAAGCCTTACAAGATACAACTGCTGCGCACTGTTGCCAACATTTTTTGAACACTAGCCGCCAAATCGAAATTTAAAACCGCTAAATATTTAATTTAGCGGGAATTTTCATAAAAATACCGCTAAAATCTAAACATTTTTAAAAGTTTTATATAACTCTAGATATAGGTTGCTTTTTCAAATGTATATGACTCTTAAATACGTCACATACTAAGGATTTCAACTTCCCTAGCTATTTTATTCCAAAAAAAATTTATAGTGATGTATTCGGCTTGGCCGAATCTTTTATACCGTACACCTAAATTTAGAAAATTTCCGGAGTGATCTTTATATGGGTCCTATGGTAAATTATGCGCCAAGCTTCACAAAATTTAAAAAATTAATTTATAGACTTATAAAACTATGGCTGACCAAATTGCTTTATAATAGAACACAGATTGAAGGCGTTACGGTTTTACGCTTATTAAAGTTTTTTCCGAGAGAAGGCGTTATATGGGTCCTATGGTAAGTTATGGACCAATCGACACGATGGTTGACAGTATAATTTATTGTCATATAAAACTGTGACAGACCAAAATTTATTAAAATAGAAATATTTGTTACCGTTTTAGGCGAACTAAAGTATTTTTCGACAGAGAACTTTATATGGGGCATATTGTAAATTACGGACACATCTTCACGAAATTTTGTGGTATCATTTCTAGTCATATAGAACGATTTTGTGCAAATCTCATATCAATATGTGCATTCCGCCACTAATAATATATGTTCTTGTAACAAAATGATCAATTTTGTATGGTGGTTGTTTCATATTTATTTTTCTTTTGAACCGATTTTGATGGATTTTAATCCCAAACTGATTAGGAGAACTAGAAACAATTTTATATCAGTATTTATCTTTTCATTTGAGTCGTTCGAAATCGACTTAGAATTACTGAAGGACCCAGAATAAGTAGACTGTATGTTGTCTTAGATAAATATTAAAACAGTTTTCTCCGAAATGACAAACTTGGTATACCCTAACCACAACTAGTTGTGGCGGAGGGTATAACAATTTCTTCATAAAAAGTTAGTTAATTATATTGCCTTGGATCTATCGAGACAATATAGATCAATACCTTAACTTTAGTTTTAACATTTTTAGAAAACTAAAAAATTCAGTTCACTAAAACTACAAAAGTAAGTAAAACTGTGATTATAAACAAGTAGTTTCTAGCCAGAAAACAAACAAAAAAATTTAATAAGAAAAAGCATAAAATCCCGTTAAAACGTATTTTTCCCCGCTATTGACATTTCAAAAACGCTAGATTTACTGGGAAAATCTTTAAATTGGCAACAGTGCTGGTGCGTGAATAAAAGCCTGTCGTAAATTCGCTGAATTCATTTAAGAAGGCTTTGCATGCTAAACGTGTAAATGTATAGGGGCTGCGCTATGTGCTCTAGAGGCGTGATTTGGTCAAAGTGATTTAAAATATGATTAAAAAATAAACATTTGTACACCATGAAAGCCGTCTATCTTTCCAACATTTTTTTTTCTTTAATGATTTTTAATAAAATAAAAATTTTGTTTTAAGAAACGTAAAGTTCTTTTTTAAAACCCTGTATCATGAACAAGAACTGTTTGTCGTTGACACGGATTTTAATCGACCAGTGCTTAAATTCTTAATATTTTGCAACGTCTTTCGTTTGACCTCAAAATTTTAAACTAATGAATTCACCCTTTTACATCTTCTACCAACTGAAGTAAATCACTAAGCTTTATAAAAACATTTTTATCTACATAATAAACTTAAAATAACTAAAACATGGCGATGACAACAAATGCAACAGCAACTGCAACATGTGCATTTAAGCATCTGGCATGACGTTTATGATTTTGGCACATGTGCGTAGTAATTGTTCGTATGTAACTTGTCTACACAAATAAATGTTCAAATGTTGTTGTTGGTGTCGCTGTAGCTGTGTTAAACAAAAACACATCAGCAAATCAAACAACAAATAGTTGTTGTTACCTTTTTCAGTTTTTTTTTTAAGTTTTTAACTTGAGTAGATGTTGTTTTAATGTTAAACATACAAATCACTGCGTTTATAGTTTCTTTCATATTTTTTTAACCTCAAATGCGTTTAAATATCGGTTACAATTAATGTCTGTTGGTTTGGTTTTTGTTGCCCATATGGCTGGCTGGTTGTTTGCCACAAATGTGGCAATATCGACTGCGTAATGACACCCGCCCATATAAGGTCGTCAAGACCTACTAAAAACATTTAATCGTTCGTCGTACAACAATAAAGCCGTACATGTAACATGACGAACATGACGGACTTACCAAAAAACGACAAACAACTGACATACTCACAAAATTGTACATAATTCATTCCTCACCGCCAAAAATAGTCAACACTGCAATAACAACATTATGAACGCAAAAAAATAAAATAAAAACCCGACGCGTTTTACAAATACAAGCCGTCAATGCAATAACAACAAATGTTTAATTTGGCCTTTAAGGGGGAGAAGGTAGAGCAATGGATGTAAGTGGTGATACATACATGTAGAATTTTCAAAGTAAAAGTGGAGTTTTATTTTGGAAAACAAGAATTTATGTTAGAGCGCCAAATAAAGGACAAAGTGTTTAATTGAACTAATTGTTGCAATGATCGTCTTAAAACTTCTTTCTGATCATTTGGTTTACTTGAAAACTTTTTTAAATTCACAAGAATTCGTTACTATTGAGTGGGCAACTTAAATATGCGGGATTTTAGGGAAACGTTGTTACAATATAAATATAAATTGCACCGTAAGTATAAATCTTTTCCCGTCATCTGGCAACATATGGATTCCTCGAACGTAATAAACTGCTAGGGTTTTTTTTAAGATGGCAACAATTAAAGCTCATTTTGAATACCCTGTTCTAATCTAAAACATATTCCACAGAGAGCATTTTGTATCGATCGAAACAGGGCTTTACATATAATCTCTTGCACTTCGGTATGTCGTAATATATCCTTTTTTCATTGTCAGTAATAGTTTGGTTCAAAATGACTTGTTTTTTTTTTGCGTTTAAGCAGTATTTAGAACGTGCAAAATCACCTTTTTACGTCTTTTGGGGTAACCAGTTTTCTTGAGTACTTATTATAAAATTTGTACGCACTTTCGTTTAGAAAAAGTGACGTGAAGAATATTTAATGCTATGTTCATACGACGATATAAACCAGTCGTTTCGCTCTGTGAAACTAGATTGCCAAACATGCTGTTTAAACCAGGCTTGCCAGTTTAGCACTTCTAGTGCTAATTTTAGCAATTTTTTTCTGATTTAGCACAAAGAATTTCGAAAAAAAGGCTAAGTGCTAGTTTAGCACATTTTAATAATTATTTAGCATTTTTAGCCCTTTTTTAGATCCCAAAACTACTAAAAAACTCACATAATCAATTCAAGTTAAGTATTAATTCCTTAAGTGTATCTAGAAAAATGCATGCATATTAGGCATATAACTTTTTACAAAATTTTGGAAATAGGAAAAATTGCATAGCATAGTCGAAGAGGGCATATTTTTTTTAAATCACATAAAAGTTTTCGCATCAAACGGAATTACTTTTTTTATAAGAATTTGGAGAAATAATCTGTCAGACATCGTTCCTGCTTCTTAGAGAATTTAGAACTTCTTTTCAAAGAATTATAAACAAATAGGGAAGACTGGTTCAGCTGCGGCATTGGGCTTTCTTTGGCAATAAAGTTTTCGATATGATGCATACATTGCTTATCACTAACTATTTTTGTAAATGAGTGGTAAATCAAAATAAAAAACCTAAGCCAAGTTGGTTTTCTCTTGTTTATCAACTGAAGTAGTTACACGTGTTTTAGTATTTTTGGTTCTATTTTCTAAATATGTATGTATTTCGTATTTGAAAATCATTGATATTTAAAAAAGATATTAAAAAACCACATTGAGAATTTTGCTATTTTCCTAAAAAAAAAATAAGTGAAATCTAAGTCTTTGTTGATGATGGACAATCATCTAACTATTTTAACAGGCTGTCATCTATAAAATATGTGTCCTCTTTCTGTTATTTTTATTTCTAAAAGCATGGTCAATATTTTTTGTTGTGAAGAGGGTATACTAAGTTCGTCATTCCGTGTGAAACTTTTTTATTATTCATGTCCGTCTGTTGAAAACACGCTCTCTTTCGAAAATTCCAAAAGAAATAAACAAATTGCTTGTAGTTATCCTAAGCAGTTTGGGATTGAAATCCAGCAAAATCGGTTCAGTAGGATCAGAGCTATGATTCAAAATGTGGAACCTCCACCTTAAAAAATTGATAAATTTGTTACAAAAACCAACATTAATTGGGGGAAAATGCACGGAATGATATAAGATTTTGCAAAAATTACATTGTAAAAATTTCATGAAGATCGGTCCATGATTTACCCCAGGCCACATATAAACCCTACTACCGTAAAACAGTTTAGTACGCCTATAACGGTAATTAATAATGTTATCAATATAAAATTTAATATTTCACCGTTTTATAGGACTAGAAATCGCACTAATAAATATCGTGATGATCAGTCCATTAATTAACATATAAAGCCCACTCTGGCAAATTAATTAAATACGCCTAAAACCGTAGCAGATATATTTATTGTGGTAACATTTCTTTCAACTACACAGAAAAAATAGAAAATCGACTTTAATTAAACAATTCGTTCGGAGAATTAAATATTTTACTAATTTTGCCCCTGCAAAGGAATTGATCATATCAATTAACGGATTTGTATTTTCAAATCATGGGACACAAATTTAGTAAATTAAAAAATTAATTGCATGAACTAAAAATTACGCCACACATACACAAAAATTTAATTTTAGCAAACAAAAATTTAATTAAATAATTAATGTACACCAATTAATTATTTAATCGAATAATTTTTGCAAAAATTTTTTCTGTGTAAGTTTCATATGCCCAAAAAAAATGTCATGTAATTTTGTCCATAATTTACCTTTGATTCCATATTTAGCAGCCTTCTGAAATTCACTGTAAACGCTTAAACTTATTTCACCGCTGTATTGAAATTTATGTTTTTTAATAGCAGATATCACTCTGCAGAATTTGGGTTCATAACTTACCATGGCTCCAATATAAATTCCCCTCCTGAAAATCATTTAAGTTCGGCTCAAGCTATTTAAAATTGCTATAAATAGCATTAAACACTCTGATGGTCGGTCAATAATTTAATATGGGTCTAAAACCGCAACCAATTTTAACAATAAAACAATAAAAAGGTATCATAAAGATATCACTCCTGAAATATTCGAACTGTCGGTGGAGGGTTTCAAAGATTCGGCACAGCCGAATATAGCACTCTAACTTTTTTTTTTTCGTTATTAAAATAAATTTTATTTCACGGCTGTCATCGGTTTTTTCTTGAAAATGTTGTGCCGTGCTTGTTCTGTTCATACTCCTACTGAACTCTCATACACTTGCAGTGTGAAATTATGAATAAGTCAGTGCAATGTATTATTAAGTTTCGTTATTTTTTTAACTACATAGGGGAGAGGGGGGCACCTTTGAACGCGGGGCACCTTTGAACAATGTTAATAAAATCTCTGTTGCAAATTTTTTCCGACCACTAACTGAGTTTTTCACATGGCAACATTGTTTTCTAGCAACGTCAACAACTTTCGCTAGTTTTTTCAGTCGTCGACGAAATGTAGTTGGGTGAACACATTTTTATAGTGCCATTGTAAATTTTTCAATTTTTTTTTGTAAGAGTGTGAGAAGCATTTGGTAATCGCTTTCTTTCGTGAAATAAATTTATTGCAATCTAAAATACGTTTTTCGCCGAATTAATGAAAGTTCTTTAATAATTATGTAAACAAAAAAAAAATATTATAAATTTTCCGTGAAATAGCACGCGGGTTCAGCTTTGAACAAAAAGAAGGGGGCACCTTTGAACATGGTCAAATTCCAATTAGAATTAGCAATTGATGCAATTAGTTTATATTCTCTAATTGATCAAACAATTAGAATTAGTTCAACTAATTCCCATTAGCTAATTGAAATTTTTATTCCAATGGTAAAACTAATTGCAATTAGCTGCCATTAGCAAAAAAAATTGGTTAACCTTTACAATTAGAAATCTAATTGACTTCTGCTAATGCAATTAGATATTCAATTAGCTCGAATTACAATAAATTAAATTTCCTAATTGAATATCTAATTGCATTAGCAGAAGTCAATTAGATTTCTAATTGTAAAGGTAAACCAATTTTTTTGCTAATGGCAACTAATTGCAATTAGTTTTACCATTGGAATAAAAATTTCAATTAGCTAATGGGAATTAGTTGAACTAATTCTAATTGTTTGATCAATTAGAGAATTTCACAAAAGAATGTTAATTAGCAATCATTAGCATTAGCTAATCATTACTTAACATGTATGTATAAAACTCATTTGTGAACTGAATTTTTTTATTTTTAAATGTTAATGGGTATTATATATTATATATTTTAACTTTATTTCTTAATAAATAAATCTAATTTATTTTATAAAAAAAATAGAACTATTTATGGTATTTTTGTACATAAACGCTATAAGAAAAAATTGCCGTTCAAAGCTGCCCCAGCCTAGTTCAAAGCTGCCCCGTATCGGGGGCACATTTGAACACAATGACTTCATCCATTAAAAAATAAATAAAAATTTAAGCCGAACTAAAAATAAGTTACTTGTATACATAAACTAAAGATTATATCCATACACATTAGTTGAGTTATGTAAAAAGTTAATAATTAAACAAAATTAATTTTTATGGAGCTTAAAAGCAAAAAGTGTTCAAAGGTGCCCCCCTCTCCCCTACA
Organism: Pollenia labialis; assembly: GCA_949318255.1. Taxonomy (NCBI): domain Eukaryota; kingdom Metazoa; phylum Arthropoda; class Insecta; order Diptera; family Polleniidae; genus Pollenia; species Pollenia labialis. Next base: position 68,659,826 of record OX439140.1, on the reverse strand, counting down.
TATTTTTTTATTAAAGCCGAACCAAGTTTTATTATTCGTAATAGGTGCGGAGAATAATATTATTTTAAATAGTCACAGAAAATAGTGTTATTAAATTATAGGCACAGAAAATAAATAAATATCAACAAAAAGGGGGGCTCTAGCAATTTCGTGAATGAGCCTCACAAATACTCCCAACAAAGAGAGCAGGCCCAGCTCAACCAATAGAAATGCGTACATAGTTATTAACTCTCCAATCGTCAGCAATGAAAACACTCGTGACCCAGAGTATAATAGGAACTATCTAAGTGCAAAAATAACTGACAGAGCATCTGATCTCCTAAACACAAAGTTAAGCCCAAGTGTGCCCAACCTGAACAAGTGTGCTGAACAAGCCGCAAATACAGTTCAGAGCATGAAATCGTTTGATAAGAAAAAAACCAACGAAGAACCTTCTACACCCCGTTTGGCATTAATAAACACTGGAGCTGTGCCAAAAAATACAAAAGTCCAAATAGGTATGGATAGATATATCACTATAACCAAGATAAAGGCTAGTCCTAGGTCCACGCAACAGGATCGCATGCCTCAACAATACAAAAGTTCTAACGTAGGCTCCTTGCCAACAAGCCAAAATAGATTTGCTGCACTCTCCATTCCTGACGACGAAGAAGCAGAATCAGTAATTAAAGAAGCCAAACCTCCACCCATCTACCTGCGAGAGCAAACATCTAATACTATAGTAAACATGTTGTCCGAACTTGTGGGCAAAAATAATTTTTATGTCGTTTCAATACGACGAGGACAAATCCAAGAGACCAAGATCCAAACCCATACTGAAATGAACTTTCGTATTATCTCAAAACACCTCGATGCAGCAAAGAAAAGTTACTATACGTATCAACTAAAAAGTGCTAAGGGTTTGACTGTCGTCATAAAAGGTATAGATAGTTCCGTTCCCACCGAGGAAATAAGATCTGCCTTAGAGTTGGAAGGGTACGAGGTGAGAACTGTTCACAATATTTTGAACAGGAACAAAGTTCCTCAACCAATGCACCGTATCGAGATAGCTTTCGATTCATCGCTCCTAAAATCAAAAAATTCGGTTCATCCTATTTACAACTTGAGATACCTCCTAAGTAGGAGAATAACAGTAGAGGAGCCATTAAAACGCAAGGGTCCCACTCAGTGCACCAATTGTCAGGAATATGGGCATACAAAATCGTATTGCAAGCTACCTCACGTATGTGTGGTTTGTGGTGACGCTCATAAAACTTCGGAATGCAATCACTCCAAAGTTGACCCAAAGGTAAGGAAATGCAGTAACTGTGGCGAAAATCACACAGCTAACTATAGGGGTTGTAGAGTATTCTTGCACTTAAAAGAACCTCAGCAAATCCAGAAATATGCGCACTCCCAATATCGTCCACCTTATGCGTCCAGCTTTCCCGCGGGCTCTTATGCTAACTCTATACAAACCAACAAACAAAACTACTCATATGCCCAAGTTCTGAAAGAAAACTCCCACGGACATAATCCTGCGAAAGAAGCTAACGCAAACCAACCTTCATACGCTAATGTTCTTAAGGAATCTCCACAAATACCTTCTGCAGACATATCGGGCTCAATTGAAAATCTAGTTCAAATTATGAATAACTTCATGGCCACCATGCAGAACATGTTTCAGGAAATGATGCGAAACCAAAACATGCTCCTGCAAGTTCTACTAAATAAAAAATGAACCAGTTAAAAATATGTTTCTGGAACGCAAACGGGCTCTCCCAACATAAACACGAAGTAGCACATTTTCTTCAAATGCACGAAATCGACGTGCTTCTCGTCTCTGAAACCCACTTTACCCTAAAAAACTGCTTTAGGGTAAATGGGTACCTCACTTACGACACAAAATATCCGAGCGGACGGGCTTGTGGTGGCACAGCCATAATTGTGCACAAACAAGTCAGACACTTTCCAATGCCGGAGTACAAGGAAGATTGTATCCAGGCTACATCTATAAATCTTACAGATTTTAAAATCACGTTATCATCCGTATATTGTCCCCCTAGACATAAAATTGAACAGGATAAATTTCTAAACTTCTTCTCCACATTGGGACAAAAATTCATTGCAGCAGGCGACTACAACGCTAAGCATACGTATTGGGGCTCCAGACTTATAAGTCCTAGAGGTAACCAGCTATATAACACCGTCACTGCAAAAAATCTTGATGTCGTATCGAGTGGAGAACCTACCTATTGGCCCACTGACTTCAACAAGCTACCAGACCTTATCGACTTTGCCGTAATTAAAAACATCAAGCGCGATCAATTACTAATTAGTCCCTCATACGATTTATCGTCTGATCATTCACCTTCAATCCTTATTCTAAAAGGCAACTTTGATAACGCAGTTGAAAATTTTATTTCCTATCCAAACAAAAACACAAATTGGTTGAAGTATAAAATGTATGTGAGCTCTCATCTATCTCAGAGCATTTCCCTAAAAAATTCATCTGACATCCAAACAGCTGTCGACCGACTTACGGATGTCTTGGATTCTGCTGCAAGAAATGCAACCCCAATCAAGCGTACAATAAAGCGTGGTCCGCAATTCACATCTGTGGATATAGAGACCCTTGTCAGGGAAAAAAGGAAGTTGAGAAGACAATGGCAAAATAATCGTTCCCCAACCATCAAGGCCCAACTGCGGTTATGCCAGGCAACTCTACGCAACAAACTGAGACAGAAACACGACTCTGCAGTAGAAGGCTATCTTAACAGCCTAGATGCCACAAAAAACTCCAATTACAGCTTATGGAAGGCTGTAAGACATATGCAATGTCCTATAAGCCACGAATCTCCACTGAGACTGGAAAACTGTACCTGGGCCTTAAAACACAAATGAAAAAATAAATGCCTTTGCAAGCCACTTGGAGAAAGTTTTCAAGCCCCATGATGCTGATACTTGTTCCTGTCGTCCAATTATTCCTGATACAGTTAACGATCCAATAAAATTTAAATTACCCCAAGTAAAATCAGCGATAGAAAATGTCAACATTAAAAAATCTCCCGGTCCTGACCGCATCACAGGCTCAATGATAAGAAACTTACCTACGTCTGCTTCAAGAATCTTGCTGCTCATCTTCAATGCGATATTACGAGTTGGCTACTTCCCCTCCTCTTGGAAGAACTCTACAATTGTTATGATTCCTAGGCCAGGAAAAGACGCCAGTCAAATGACGTCGTACAGACCAATCAGCCTACTATCAATATTATCAAAGCTATTCGAAAAAATATTCCTTTTAAGTATAACTCCCTATCTTAATGAACACTCAATCATTCCGGATCATCAGTTCGGATTCCGAGCAAGGCATGGTACAATCGAACAAGTGCATAGAATTGTTACCCAAATTAGGTCAGCGTTTGAGAGAAAAGAATATTGCTCAGCACTGTTTATAGACATTTCCCAAGCATTCGACAAAGTTTGGCATGATGGGCTGATCATTAAAATAACACGAATGCTTCCACAAAACACTCACAAACTCCTTGAGAGCTATTTAACTGGCAGAACTTTCATGGTTAGATCAAAAAACCAATACTCCCCCACCAAGAAAATATCTGCTGGTGTCCCTCAAGGCAGCATATTAGGGCCGTTACTGTATATAATATATACAGCTGATATGCCAACTAGCCCGAGCACACACACTTCTACGTTTGCAGACGACACAGCATTTATTAGTGTTAATCAGGACCCAAAAGTTGCATCGCAGCATTTACAGTCCCACATCAATGAACTAGAAGCCTGGCTAGAAAAATGGAAAATAAAGTTTAACCCGGCTAAATGTGCCCACTTAACTTTCACGCTCAGAAGACAAACGTGCCCTGCTGTAAAAATAAATAACATCACTGTTCCGGTAGAAAGCCATGTTAAATACTTGGGAATTCATATAGATAGACGCCTGACCTGGTCTCGTCATATTGAAGCGAAAATAACGGCTATGAAACTTAAAGCAGCTCAACTACATTGGCTAATCGGTCGAAACTCAAACTTGTCCTTAGACAACAAAGTTCTCTTATACAAGTCTATCATAAAGCCAATATGGACATATGGCATCCAATTATGGGGTACTGCATGCGCATCAAACATCCAAAAGCTACAAAGAAGACAGTCTAGGATATTACGGCAAATTGTCTGCGCCCCATGGTATATACGTAATGACATGATCCACAGAGATCTTAACATCGCTACCATCCAGGAAGAAATTAAAAAGTATTCAGACAAATACATTGATAAACTAATGGTCCATCCCAACTACCTCGCTCGGGATCTAATAAAGTTCGAAGGTCACCGGAGGCTGAAAAGATCCGACACTTTGAGCCTTGCAGGCTTTTTTGGCACTTGAATGCTATTAATTAGCGGTTACATTGGTAACGGCTAACAAATACAAATAAGAATTAGGATTAAGCTTTGAATACATATTGTAAATTTCGACAAGAAAGATTCAATAAAACAAAAAAAAAAAAAAATAAGTGAAATCTAAGTCTTTGTTGAAAATGGAGAATCATCTAACTATTTGAACAGGCTGTCATCTATAAAATATGTGTCCTCTTTCTGTTATTTTTATTTCTAAAAGCATGATCAATATTTTTTTTATACCCTCCACCACAGTTAGTTGTGCAAAGGGTATACTAAGTTCGTCATTCCGTGGAAACTTGTTTATTATTCATGTCCGTCTGTCTGTCCGTCTGTTGAAAACACGCTCTCTTTCGAAAAACTCAACTCAACAGAAATAAACAAATTTGGTGTCAAATTGCTTGTAGTTATCCTAAACAGTTTGGGATTGAAATCCAGCAAAATCGGTTCAGTAGGATCAGAGCTATGATTCAAAATGTGGAACCTCCACCTTAAAAAATTGATAAATTTGTTACAAAAACCAACATAAATTGGGTAAAAAAGGAACGGAATGATATAAGATTTTGCAAAAATTACACTGTAAAAATTTCATGAAGATCGGTCCATGATTTACCCCAGGCCACATATAAACCCTACTACCGTAAAACAGTTTAGTACGCCTATAACGGTAATTAATAATGTTATCAATATAAAATTTAATATTTCACCGTTTTATAGGACTAGAAATCGCACTAATAAATATCGTGATGATCAGTCCATTATTTATTTTAGGCACCATATAAAGCCCACTCTGGCAAATTAATTAAATACGCCTAAAACCGTAGCAGATATATTTATTGTGGTAACATTTCTTTCAACTACACAGAAAAAATAGAAAATCGACTTTAATTAAACAATTCGTTCGGAGAATTAAATATTTTACTAATTTTGCCCCTGCAAAGGAATTGATCATATCAATTAACGGATTTGTATTTTCAAATCATGGGACACAAATTTAGTCAATTAAAAAATTAATTGCATGAACTAAAAATTACGCCACACATACACAAAAATTTAATTTTAGCAAACAAAAATTTAATTAAATAATTAATGTACACCAATTAATTATTTAATCGAATAATTTTTGCAAAAATTTTTTCTGTGTAAGTTTCATATGACCAAAAAAAATGTCATGTAATTTTGTCCATAATTTACCTTTGATTCCATATTTAGCAGCCTTCTGAAATTCACTGTAAACGCTTAAACTTATTTCACCGCTGTATTGAAATTTATGTTTTTTAATAGCAGATATCACTCTGCAGAATTTGGGTTCATAACTTACCATGGCTCCAATATAATTTCCCCTCCTGAAAATCATTTAAGTTCGGCTCAAGCTATTTAAAATTGCTATAAATAGCATTAAACACTCTGATGGTCGGTCAATAATTTAATATGGGTCTAAAACCGCAACCAATTTTAACAATAAAACAATAAAAAGGTATCATATAGATATCACTCCTGAAATATTCGAACTGTCGGTGGAGGGTTTCAAAGATTCGGCACAGCCGAATATAGCACTCTAACTTGTTTTTTTTCGTTATTAAAATAAATTTTATTTCACGGCTGTCATCGGTTTTTTCTTGAAAATGTCGTGCCGTGCTTGTTCTGTTCATACTCCTACTGAACTCTCATACACTTGCAGTGTGAAATTATGAATAAGTCAGTGCAATGTATTATTAAGTTTCGTTATTTTTTTAACTACATATTTTTTTATTTATAAGTATGTATATATGTAAATGTAAATTTGTCTGTAAAATATGTAAAAATGTTGAAGTCAAATAATTTTTTTTTTCTCTGTCTTCTATTTTTATTTTCAAAATCTGGGCGCCTTACCAAAGGGCTAGTTTTTCGGTGCTGATCGGCTAATTTCTAATTTTCGTCGCCAATTTCTGTAACGAACTTGTTTTCGGTTCGAATGTATGGAATTCGACGCCGATTACGATGTATGCGGAAGCACATCTTAAGTCGAACGGGGTATAAAAAGCTGGCTCTGGGACCGATATTTTAAGGTAGTACAAACATTAGCACAAGCGCATAATACCCTCTCCCCTTTTATGATCTGGGTATAATTACTTTTCTGCAGAAAGTTAAAATGCGCACAGCTTTCCACGTATTTTCAGTTAATTCTAAAAATGTTTTTAAGCAAATAAAACAAATGTTGACATGTCATGTAGGTAGTCATCACAATTTCCTACCAGATGTTTTTTATGGTTGTCATGTTTCTAATAATTTGCGAATAAAAAAACTTTCTGGGATTTTCCCACTCTTAAAAGAATGAGCAACAAACAGCAAAAGAAAAAGAAATGTTAATTATTACATTTGTTATGTAATTTCTTAAAAATGTTGTTCAAGTTATTCATATTAAATCTATCGACGTTGTTGCAGTTGTAGTTAGTTGTATTAACTTAAAACTACTCACTTATTTCTAGTGGTGGTATTTGTGGTATGTTAAAGACACACACTTGTTGTTTAACAAAATGTATGTGTAAAAAAAAGACTTCAATCTGCAACATACAACAACATCCAGCAACCAAATGAATTTAGTAAAATAAAAAAAATAAAACTGTTAAATATTTCGGTTTAAACAACATGGTAGTTTAGTATGTTAAATGTCAATTTTATGTCAAATGTTGAAAAATTTAGTTATACCTTTATTTGGTGGACACAAAAAAAAGCAAGCATATTTAAAGAAAAGAGAAAAAAATAACAGAAACTTACAAACTTGTAGTTGTTAAAATTAAATAAATGGAAAATTAAAACAACCAACAACTTGGTCAACTGCAGCGAAGTAAAAAAGAGATAAACAAAGCGAAACAAACAACACTTTTTAGCGAAAATGTAGTTGTTAAAAATAAATGACATTTTTCAGGCATTTAACACGCTGTTGGTTGAGAAGGCGAAACAAAATTGTTACGCCAAATACTAAATTTTGTTTTAAAGACAAAATCCAAGCCAAGTCCCCCCCTTCTGCCACCAGGATATGAGTTGAGTTATAAACGGCAATTAAAAGTTTGTTTAAACAAAAAGCAGCACAAGAAACAGATGAGGGCAATAAAGAAATTTAATAAGAAAGCATTGTTTTATTTGGAGCATGTTTTTATTTTCGACGAAAAAGTAATTAAGGTTTCATTGACAGCTACGTTTCCTATTCAGTGCCCATGTTCTGTAACTTTAGTGAAAGCTTCTTACATCGTTTCTCGAAAAGTGAGAAAAAAAATGAGTCTGTTACTCATGTCGCAGACTTTCAAATGAGATTACGTCGTTAAGTTATCAATGTCATAACAGTTCACTCGAAGCCGATGTGATATTGCAGACATTGAGAACGCCTATCACACATATCGTTGACGGCGACAAAAAATTTACTAAAATTGAAAATGATTCAACGAAGGCGCCGAAAATACAATTTGCTGTTTACAAAAAAGCTTTGACAACATTCCTATATTTTTCAAAAATGTTTAAAGCAAAATATTTAATTAAACAATGAAAAAATCAGCCAAGCAAAAAAGCACTTACATACATATGTACCTCTTCCTTATTATTGTTTATTTCATTTTGCATTTTTAATATATTTTTTAGTGTTTAAAATGGTACAGACGCAGTTTAGTGAGAAAAAAAGTTGTTTGTTTTAATTTATGACATTTTTGTTCCATTTCTCACATTTCAATTAAACATTTTCTCGACGCGGGAGTTACAGAACATGGGCACAGGAAAACAAATTCCCGGTGGTACAACATAAAATTAATTAATGTACGTTTTCTGAGGTAACCGAAATTGCTTAGATTTTGAGGCCTAGAAGGAAACCAAACTAATTCGGATACCCTGGGTATTCTGGTAATAGCATTCTGCATAGATTGAGGGCAAGGTACAAACTATAAGGCGGATGAGACAAAAAATTTCAAAACTTTATTCTAAATATTGTTAAACTGATCATGTGGCCGATCGTTGTGATGTTGGCATATCATAGAGTTATTTCTCGTCGCCTATTCCGGTCGTTTTTCTGTCAATGATCGCTTTAAATGAATCAATCGATCGTTTGTTACACTCTTCTTTGATCGTCTGGGACAATTTAAGTAGCCATTATAGATGGGACCCTTCTGGTCCTACCAATGTAAGCATAGTTTTGTTTGGGCCATGGATATTCGGCTTGGGCGCAGATTCGTCTGGTTGGTTGGGACTCACGTACATTCGATTTCTTGCGCTTCGGGTTGTCGTTAAACATCCATTTCTTAAGGCATCTTAACATGGTAATACGACATTTAAAAAAATTATGGAGAATCTTACTATGTAAAAGCAAAATGTATTAAGTAGGAGAGAATACGGAGAGTGGCATTGACAAGCGGTCGGTAAATGTTTATTTTCTAAACCATTTTAGAAGGTGGCAGCACTAACAGTATAAATTGAAGCTGTCAACATTTTTATGCAATTACAAGGTTAGGTTCCACTGGTAGCCGCAATTAAGCACAGCTCACGTGCTAACACCGTCTCCCAATGTTCCTGCGTTATTAGGCTGTTGATATTCTCACCCAGCCATCCGGTTGATTTAATGAATGAATAGATCCTGTTCAAATCAATGTCAGAGAGACATATTTTGACCCTGATTATTTTTTGACCAAACAGCTCGTGTCTCAGGTCTCCGAATGCCGAGCAGCGGCAGAGATGTTCCGTTGACTTCTCCTTTTCCACGTCGCCGCAACTCCTGCATAGGCCCTTGTAAGGGAGCCCTAACCTTTGGGCGTGTTTCCCATAGGCCCAGTGGCCAGTTATAACCGCAATTAGAATTCTTAGGCGATGTCTGGACTACCTTAATGCACGCCGTGTCCTCTTTTCATCGATGATGGGTCAGATTTTTCTGGATTCCTCACATGTAGTTTCATCAAACCACCTCTGTCTGATTGGCAATGAGATAAAATATGTTTGCAATAAGTTGCTTACTCCTTGGGAGCGAAACAGCTATATTATGGGTCGAACCGCTATGACTCAAGGTGGTTCCTGCATGTGCCAGCGAATCAGCCATACAGTTTCCATTTATGCCCCTGTGTCCAGGGACCCACTTTAGGGTAACCACTGAATGTCTCGCTATCTCCTCCAGAGACATCCGGCATTGTCGGAAAATTTTAGATGTGATGAACATACTCTCTAGGGATCTTATGGCCGCTTTACTATCGGTTTACAAAAACAGCCAAAATCAACTTAGCAAATGTTCATGTTGTTTTTGTAAATATTGTAACGGGTCCGCCATCTAACGTTTTTTTTCAACTAGTGCTTAGTGCCGGTTCACACAAGTCAAGTTTGACTCGTCAAGTCTTGAGTTTTTAGGAGAGAGGGGAAAAGAAATGGCATTCTCTTTTCCCTTCTCTCCTAAAAACTCAAGACTTGACTTGACTTGTGTGAACCGGCACTTATTTCGTGAATGGTAACACTTACCTCATGTCTGATTTGATAGAAATTTAGTTCTATCCTTCCGCTGAACGAATATGGTTGTGTAAACGCTTGAACAACGCTGGGAAATATGCGTTTTCGCTTCGTTAAGGGGGCCTGCGATCGACTTACAGAAGATGCCGATTTTGTCAAAAAAATCATCTTTTCAGATGAAGCTCATTTTGATATTGGCGGATATGTAAACAAGCAAATTTGTCGCATTTGGGGAACAGAAAACCCGCACTCATACATTGAAAAGCCGTTGCACCCAAAACGAGTCACTGTTGGACTATTATTTGTGGGGTGCCGTCAAAGATAAGTGTTACGCCGACAAGCCAGAGACAATTGACGCTTTAAAGGACAATATTCGTGAAGCCATTGGTGAAATACAGCTGCGCACAATCGATAATGTGCTTAAACATTGGACAGATCGTGTAGGCTTATGCATGGCCAGTCGAGGCATCCATTTGATTGAAATTATTTTCCAATTTTAACCGGAAGGATTGTACTTTCAAATAAAAAAAGAAATTTGAGAAAATATTTAGTAGTTTTTTTTATAGCATTTTCAAAAAAAAGTTATTTGACGGACCCTGTACAACTGTAACATCAGTTATTTAATTCGTACCGCAAAACCAAACAAACAATCATAAACTCCTTTTGCTTTTTGTTTAATATTAATTTGTTTTTAATTTAATTTGTTCACCAATATTGGGGTGAGAAGTAAAAAGATTGGGCAGGGGTTCCCAGTTTCATGTACTCCCAACAAACACGGAGGTTTGATTTCAAATTGAAAGTGATTTGAAATCAAACGTTTTCTCAAACGACAAACGTTTGATAATGATTTGAAAATCATTTGTAAATCATAGCGTTCTCAACAAAAAGGGGAAATTATTTTCAAATTGAAAAATGCCTTTATTTTCAACTTGCTTTCAAACGTAATTCTCAAATGTTTATCAAATGTGGATTATAATACAATGTGGAATATAAATAAAACTATTTAATTTTTTTAATTTAAATTTATTATTTATTTAAATAAACTTTGAAATAAACATTCGGTACCATAGCAAAAAAGATGAAATAGTGTTCTTTCCGTCTTCTAATTCTTGGAAAGACAAAATACTTGGCACCCTTTTATTTTGAGGATTGTAGCACCGTTCAACAATCTTTCTTCACTTTCCTGTTTTATTATATTTCTTTTTTTTCGTATTTTTAAACATTGTAATTCCTCACAAATAATTTTTATTTTTCACTAGAAATATACTGTTCACTTTATATTAAAATTTATTTTTAATAGTAAAACACATGTAACCACAAGGAAAAATAATTTAACTTTAATCGCCATTTTTAATGCTTACATTTATTTTTCGCTTTAGTACTGCCAAGTTTATTTTTGATTTGATTTTAACTTTGACAAACATTTGACATCAAATTGAAAAAACATTTGACATCAAATTGAAAAAACATTTGATATCAAATGTTTATTTTCAAATCATTATCAATTTGAATTTAAATGTTAAATCAAACAATTGAAAAACGTTTGAGAATTGCGTTTGATGTCAAATGATAAAGTCATTTCATATCAAAGGTTTGACTTCGTGTTTGTTGGGCTCTGCAATTTTAAGTTGGCTGTAGGTGTATTTGTTTTTATATATGTATGTATATGAACTTAAAAGGAGAAGAGGAAAGACAATATGAAAATAGAAAAATCTTAAGACTGGAATTTATAATCTGCAGAATTTTAAAAAATTGCAACAATAAAAGTTTCATTTGTATTCTTCTTTTAAATAACAATTTGCGCATTTTTTTGTTATTAACTGAGCTGCTTAATATCTTTGCTTAGGGTGATCGATTATTCGACTTTTTTCAATAACCGGTTTTCGAATAGTGCGAATAGTTGCTATTTAAATAAACCGGTTTTCGAATAGGCATTTTTAAAATAACCGGTTAACCGGTTTTATTTCGAATACATAAATAACACAATAATAAAATTAGTAATTGAAACAAAAAGTTTATTTGAACAAAAACAATACACACGGAAAGGAACAAACAAAATACTTATTTATGACTTAGGGGTGTTTTTGCAATTTTATTTGAAAAAAGTTTTTATTTGTTGGTGGTTAAGCATGTCTATGTTCACAAAATCATATAATTTTTCGTTCATTTGCTGCAAGACCGGCATAAGTCAAAAAATCCATTTCGAGATAAACGCGTTTAAAGTTTTTGATTTGCTTTAATCACTTAGAAAAAATAACGATTAATTCTCTTCAAATGGGAAAATTATAAAAGATATAAAGATGAATTTTATACACAATATAAAGAAAAACATAGCGAACAATTCTGCTTCACTAACTCCAAAATTGTATTTTTTGATTTATACCGGTCTTGCAGCAAATGAGCGATATGTATTTACTTTGATTTGTTAAATAATATGTATGTATGTATGTAATAAAAAACTTAATATATTTACATATAATTATGAGACGTTATTATTCAGGTAAAAACTTTAAAAAAATTTTTTCTTAGTGGCTTCTTTTAAAATAATCTTTTAAAAATAAGATGCAGTTCAAGTGTTTTGAGGTAAATTAATTGTTTTCTTTTGTTTTTATAAAACTTGACATTAAAAATTACCTTTCACCTAGGGTACTTGTTGGACTTATAGACTACAAAGCATTGTGTAATCTTTTTAGCCTCTCAGATCTCTTATGACACTTATCTAAATAAAAAAAATCTTCAAAAATGTGTTCTTTATGTTTGGTTTTTGTAGGGCATTTTGGTGTGTGCATAAATTTAATAGTATTGTTCAGCTCATTTTCTAAATCTTGCTCATAATCGTCGCTTTCTATGTCTTCATTTGAATCCCACAAAGAAAAATTAACTGTTAATTTGTTTTAGAATTCTCAAACTTTGATTACTACTAATTAAGAATCCAAAGCTGTTTCAAATGTTCCAACACTTTTCTATCGTTAAACATTTTTTAAATGAATTCATATTTATTTTGGTTCTTAAATAGTTCCTTAAATAAAACGCTTTAAATTTTGTAAGCAAATAAATGAAATTTATTTTTTGAACATCTGTACAGCATGAAGTAACTGTAGGAGTATAACAATCATTTCATTCCCAACTATTTATAAAACTGCAAATTTATCTAATTCTATCAATTTATTTAAAAAAATTTCCCTTGAATTTGATTGTCACACTTGCACAATTATATGGGCGTTACTGGTTCCGTATGGGGAATTGTTGTTGTTTTTTTCATCACTTTGTATGCAAATATTTTTAAAGATGCGCCTTTTTAATGAAAAATTATACATATGATTTAAAAAAAATTCAAAATAAAACAGGAAGGTTTAAACGAATTTTAAGAACTCTACAGTAATAATTATTTTGAGAAACTTTTTTAGTTTTTTTTCTTGAGTTTTGTTTATGAGAAACATAAAAATAAAACAAACAAAAAATCGGTAAATCGCTGAAATTGCCCATAAACCGCAGATTCAGCAACACTTTTAATATTTAAAGGCCAAAATACACTGATCGAAGTACTCATCAAGCATTGTGGTAGTATTAGTGAAAATGTGTTGGTATGTGTGACACCGACAATGCTTGATGAAAAAGCAATAAATTCAGATATGAAGGCGAATATTACGTCCAGCACATGTACACGTTGAATTCCCCGGCTTGACAAGCATTTGTCAAGTGTATTTGGCCCTTAAAACATAAGAAAGGCAAGAAACAAGGCGAATTCAAACAGGTAAGCTCATCTCGTCAGCCGTTCATCAGTTGTTTCAACGGCGAATTAAAAAAAATTATGAAACGTCAAAATATGATTTTGTTTTTGTGCTAAAAATATTATTTTTACAATAAAAAAATTTCAAAACTGCGAACGATTGACGTGAATTTAATAATTTCTTTTATAAAAAAGTGATAATTTTAATTTGCAATAAAAAAATTTTGACAGCTAACCATTAAATTGCAAAAACAAAATACATGGGGCTTTTTGTAGTTGTAGAGTTGCACTTACCTGTTATGAAAAAACAATAAAAACAACAACCATTTGGCTACTAAATACATTTGTGCAGACCTCTACTAGATATTAGGGCCGATGGGCTTGCTAGACTCAGCACCACCTCCAGCCAAATCGAACTTTCGATACTGTTATCGATACATGGGCCGCGAACATTGATTATAATTATAGTACTATCTAAAAATTGTACATCCGTATGGATGACAAACGTACCTGTCTATGACCAGATCGGATGTGTCACTTTGGTATTTGCAATTAAGGGACATTGTTAAAATGCCATTGTCGATGGAGGTTTGTTTAATGTTAAAACGCGAAAATAGTATTCATGTTTATAAAAATTCAATGCGTTTAAAAAAAAAGAAGATTTGGTGTTCATTCTATAAATCAAGTATGAGAATTCATTTGATTTGCTGTTCCAAAAAGTTCACTAACTTTTGCCATGTTTATTCTTTGCTGCTTTGAAATCAACTAAAAATAAGAACATGTTTTATTCCTGAGAGGCGCCGGTTAGAAATGCCACTCATTGCGTGGCCACTTCAGTAGTATTTCATGTTTTAATTTTTTGACGTTGACCGCTCTTCCAATCGCCGCTTTGTCGTCCATTGCGTGACCTCGGTCTATCTATGAAAACTGCCGCAGCTGCGATGATAAAATGATGACCTTTGCTGTTGTAGGAGTGCTGGGTTACCGCTTGTTGATTGCATTTATTGTTGCCATTCTCATGAATTTATATTTTTTTATAAAAAGACTACCAGGGGTGTGCTGGAAATCGCAAACGTAAAACGCAAGAATTTTAAAAGTCGTTTTTAAATAAGATTTTTGTAATAAAAGAATTTTATGACAAATATTTAACAAATATTTTCCTATTAAAAAGGATTTTAAACCAAAAATTATAAGAATTAAGTTTAAAGTTTATTAAAAACAACTTCCAAATTTTTGCGTTTGCGATTTCCAGCACATCCCTGAATATCTGTCACGGGCCCCAAGAGTTCTGCAGACCCCTATTTGGGGACCGTTATTTAAACGATTTTATTTTCATTTTAACCGATTTTTAAAGAATTTTCTACCAATTTAGTTATACAAGTCTCTATTACTAAAATATTTCAATGATTGAGACTGGCAACTCTTGGTCACACTTGTCAAATATTTGACGAAAAAACATGACACCAACAAGCAAATTAAATAATAATTTTCTTAAATTCCAATATTTATTTTGATTATAAATCCAGATCTTACCAAAAACAGTTTTTTATTAAGTTATTAAGACAATCGGCCTTATTGTGGTTGTCGTTGTCGTATACGACTGTGTAATAGATTAAAGTAATACACAACATGTGTTCTTTAATCTACTACAAAAAACGACACGTTTGTTTACGAAAACGACAACCACAATAAGGCTGAATATTAAATCTCACTAACTATTAACAAAAGTAGGGGTTACGCTTATTTGGTCAAATATTTAATAAGTGTGACCGCAGCTTAAGTTCTTAAACGAAATTTAAAAAACCCGAAGCAAAGTAGGGCAAAAAAATAATTAATTAAAAATTGTTGGTAAACATTTTTTGCAGATTCAGTAACAAAAATAAATTGTACGAACTCACAAATGGTAATAGTTAAGGGAGTAAGAAAAGACGATCGTTATAATTTTCACTGATACTCCAGGACCCAACTCTGACACTTACTAAAGCATTAATGCCCAATTTTTAGTATTGAAATCAAAACACATTTATGTTTAAAATCCTTTTCTTCATTGAACACTTAAATGTAACTTAATACACCGATGTGATACATTTAAACTCATTTTAAGTTTCCATTGAAAAAAGTTAGCACGGTTCTCTCAATATTTAACCAATACAACAACAACAACAGTCAAAGCAATAGCAGACAACTGTTTTTTATAGCAGACAACTGTTTTACCATACTTTTATTTTAATTAACTAAGACTTTTTAAACAAAACTCAAAAATTCAATCTGTATTTAAATACGATTTAAGGTTATATGAAAATTAACTTAATATTGATTTAAATATTATCCTAAAAATTGGACATAAAAGGTTCTTAATTAAAAACAAAATAACGACTTTATCGGACTGTTTATTTCCAAACCTGTTTTTTCTAAACTAAATTTATCAGGTATGTTCTAGGTTTCAATTCGAATTGAAAACGAAATTTTTTTTGCATAATCTGCATAATTCATAAGTTGGTGTTTTCAAATCCGTATCTTTTTGTGTATATTGCAGTGTTGCCACTTTGTGGGTAATTACCCGAATTTGGTATAATTTTTACTGTCGTGGGTAGAGCGTGGGTAATTTCTCTTAGGTATAATTCAGGTGTAATTTAAAATTCTTACTTCAGATACACAAATAAAATTAGATTCGGTTTTGGTTAAAAATGCACAGTCTTCTGAACCAAAGTCTCTGTGTCTTTTAAAGAAAAGTCTTCAATCATTTAATATATGTATATTTTCAAAAGTTCAATAATGAATGTCGCAAGATAGACTCTTAGATTTGAATAAGGATGACTATCATAGTAATTAAGAACTTATTTTATTGCAAAAAGTTATTCAAACTAAAACCTAGCCTAGCGGGTGAAATGTTTGCAATATTCCAACATACATATAATTAATTTTATTTTTATCAGGCAGCTTTCAAATGCTTTAGTTCAAAGAATATTTAACGCCCTTAACAGTTGTAAAACTGAATTACGAAAGGGACAGCTGTATAAAACCCTGCAGACATATTTTTTTACTAAATAAGGTATAAAAGGTTTTTTTTTTAAACCATGAAATTTAAAATGGTAGACAACAAAAAATTAATTTTAATCGTAGATTAATGCACGGCATAACCAATTGAAACTCATTTCGAACAAATATGCACTAAGCCAGTTCTTGACAACATGTATTGCAGAAGTCCCATTTTGTTCTTCTTTCTCGACCATTGCTGGCTGCATGTCACGAATAAAATGAACAATATTGACCTCCAGTACGTCAATTGTTGCTGGCTTATCAGCACAAACCAGTGACTTCACAGTCCTACGGAAAACAATCAAGAGGTGTCACATCGCACGGCCTTGAAGTCAAATTGAAAGTTTATTTTCTCTTAATCAACCCATCGCCTTCATTTGTGGAATCATAAGTTGCGTCATTTAAATCATGAAGTCGCCTAAAGTTGCAAAAATCGATGGCTGATTTTCAAAGTCAATGTGGATAATTTGGTGGCGTTTTTCAAGCATGAATCTACTCATGATGATGTGCCTGAGCAAAAAGTGAGAGCAGTATGACAGTTCGATTGACAGCTAACCTTTCGTAAGCTCTATCGGGTTTAAAAAACACCTATTCTAAAGGAATGACAATGAGCATTTTGAGCCTTCCCTAGATATATGCAATCAAATGTGCAAGTTAAACTCATTTGGGGGATTCACAAGGTTGCCATAAAGTTGTAAAGTCATATGTCTTGAAATAATTACAAGATATATATATGACTGCTGTAAGCAACCGCTTATAATTTAGATTTTTTTTTGAACAATTGTTAATTATTATTTAGGACATTATGACGATATGACTTGATGGCACACCTTGTGAATCCCACAATTATTTTATAGTTTTATTTTATGTTTTATTAATTGTTTTAAGCTTTAACAGTTAGACTAATATTGATCTTTTTCCAATGAGTTAGTTGTGTTTCTGCTTCTTTGTAAATGTCTTGTTATTAAATAAGACTTCAAATTTATATCAGGTGTAATTTCATTTAAATCGGGTAATTTTGCTTAATCCCAAGTGTAATTTTGAATTTTTCTGGTGGTAACACTGGTATTTTGTGTTTTTGTTCGAAAAAACTTTAGTTGAACAAAAGATCGCTAATTTGCTAGCCGCAGCATGAAAAAAGTCCAATATTTATTAAAAATCGTGAAAGCTGTAAAGAATCACAGGAAAGAAATCGCTTCTATCGCGAACATGGCTAAAATTCGCGAAAAATTGCATTCTTTTACCCAAACCCTAAAATTTATTTGAAACCTCTTAATGGCCTAAAAAAAACAAAATGTCGGAATATACAAAAAAAAACATTGCAAAAATAGCGAAAATTCGCGAAAAATTTTTAATATTTCAAACAAGCCACATAAATTAAAAAAAAGTCCCTAAAACTATAAGGAATACCAAAAATTCGGTAAAAATCGCCAAATTAGCGGAAATTTGCAAAAATTTGCTAACAGCGGCATGATAGCAAAGGGTACTTTTTATTATTAAGCTGTAAAGAATCAGAAAAATTCCAAAATTTTAAACAAACGCAAAAACTAATTTCAGATCTTTAAATCGATTTGAAGAACCAATTTAAAATTTAAACTAAACATAATTTTTTTTTTTGTTAAATATTTTATCACATATTTGAACAAAAGTTGATTCGTTTTACTTTCACTACTTTAATCAGGGTTGCCGAACATGGTCTTTTCCGGCCAAATTTGGTCGTATATTTTTAGTTTGGTCGGATGGTAGGTCAAACCTAATTTTGGTCGGTTTTAGAAAATGTGCAACACATACTTATTTTAAAAAAAATTAAGAACATTGGACGGAAAGCAAAAAATTGCAAATTTCATAGCTTTTTTACCAAACATAAATTTTTTTTTATTCACCCTTATTGTGTTTGGCGTATTTAAAATACGCCTACGACTGTTTGGTAATAGATTAAAGGAAATAATTTCACGTTCTCTTTAATCTATTACAAAACAGTCGTTGGCGTATTTTAAATACGCCAAACACAATAAGGGTGAATATTCCTAAAAAAAATTTGATCGGATTGGCAACAAACGGCGCGCACGCCATGACTGGAACTGTTGGTAAGCTTGTAGCCAGTTCATCGATTCGATCGAAGACTTCGTTCGCTTAAATTACATGTAAAACAAAAACAATATTGTAAAATTTGTTTTCGTTTTAAATGCAAGTTAAGCGAACGAAGTTTTCGTTCTGAAATAGATGAACAGGCAGTTAATCTTACTTATGGCTAGTTTACACTACATGTTATACTTTGTATTAATACATGTCAAAAACTCAAGTATTATGTAAAAGTCTGATAGTATGAATGCATGTGTGATGAAAATGACAAGTATTAAAGAAAAAATTTTGACATCCCATACGACTTTATCTTTTTTTGAAAAATGTCAAAACAAGAATACTTTTCATTGGATCAGGGTTGCATTGTATTTTATGTGTGAGTGTTTATACTTTTTGTGTGATGGTGTGATTACAAACTGTAATGTTAAATTAGATTTTTTGACAGTCGCAACAAAACTCTTTAGATTTCTATCTCACAAAGTATTATGGAATACGTAAGGTTTGTGAGATAGTGTAATCTAGCCTTTAGCAATGCAAAAAATATAAAAGTTCTTTTTGGTAATATGTAAAGTCTTTTCACGTAGCCCTAAAAGAATAACATAAATAAAAGAATTTCAGGAATTCCGTTCTGTATTAGGTGTTTCCTATACAAGATGGACTTCTTAAAGGAAGATGTTGTAAGAATCATAGAACAGATAAGATAATTGGATAAGAGCCGCAGAACTTGCAGAAAGTACGGGTGAAAGTGATCAACGCGTAACCAATAAGCCAACTTTGCATTGTTTAACTCTTTGATAAATTGTTTACGTACCTGCCAAGTATGAGGATGAATTGGAGCTCAGCCTATAGGCTCAGTTAGCCGGGAGTAACAGTAACCTTACCGTAAAAAAGTAAGACCAATAATATATTTCTTACAGATTGAGATGTAACATCTTACTGCTAACTGGAATCGTTCCTAATTGCTTTGCATACAACAAAACGAATCAGCTGTTTTGCAACGTAACTGTTACTCCCGGCTAACTGAGCCTTAAGTCTTATAAAGTTTAATACTTCTTATTTTTAAATTGAACAAACTTAAGTTATTAAATTTTGATTCATATTTTATTAGTGGTCTATATGTGTTATTACATACGTTCAATGAATTATTCTAGTTTATAAGCGTTATTAAATGAATTTTGATATACATTTTGTTAAAGTTAAACGTGACCAGCAAATAAACGTTTAATAGAACTAGGGGTTACGTGTAGGACGTGTAGGTGTAGGACGTGTAGGTGTGAACATAGCCTTACTTTTTTGTTTTTACTTTAATTGCATATCACAAAAAAAAATTATATGTACATATGTAGATTTATAGCTCAAAATACATATCATACAAAATTTATAAAAATTTTTTTGAGGAAAGAATAAAACTTAATAAAAAGGCAGCTACGTTATTATAACAACGGGGGTTTCTGGTTAACACATTACGCATGATCGACACTATCCTAAAAAAACAGTTTTTGTCATCTCAAAAGTTTGCTTTTTATTAAGCTTCGTATCGTTAATGAAAATTTTTTAAAAATTATGATCGGCCCTTTTGCATTTTTATGACGATATAATTGTTTTTAAATATTTGCAAAATTTGGTCGGTTTCAAAGGATTTTGGTAAGTTTTGCAGACAATTTTGGTCGGATACAAATTTTTTCAACCGGCAACCCTGACTCTAACTGAAATGATGTGAAATGTAGAACAGCAAAAATGCTGCAGTAACCCACTTTGGAGTGGATTCGGATTCTAGAACACACCCGAATAACATATTTTTAGCGATTGGATAATTTTCATGATTCTGCTTCTTATTATCGTGCAAAATATGTTACAAATTAGATTCATAACTTACAATATTTTCTCGTAAACATAAGTGCAGTTTACTAATATTACAAATATCAAATGACTTGTATAATACTATTGTAAATTACTAGTATTCAATGTTTAACAACGAAATTTCACCTGCTATTTTATACAAATGTGTTGAAATTTATTACAAAACATACAATCTTTTTTACAGTAATTTTAAGGAATAAATTCTTTAATAGCAGACTTAACAATTTGAATAAAAAAATGTAAAATATACACTTATTAAAATGAACTATAATTCTTCAGTTGCGGTTACCGTGAGGAATTTTAGAAAGGTCGCACAATATAAAATTAAAGTCGGATAAGAAATTTGCTTGAAAAAATAAAAGTCGCACATCTTTTTTTAACTTTTTTTATTAATAAAAAGCAAAGCAAAACAGTCAGTTGCAATTTTTTTACTTTGCAGAAGTTTATACCATTTATACTTCAGTTCCCTGTCTTTCGAATAATATAACCATATATTACGTTTCTTGGAAGGACCTGCATCTATCTTCTTTAATTAACTCGGCGGCTAAAAATAATTTTGTAAAATTTGCACTGCAAACACCACAATTTTTTTATTTTAAAAAGCTTTATTGTTAAAACTATTCTCTGAATCTTTGCGAAAATTTTCTTAAATGCATAGTATACATGACAAGGTTGCAAAAAGTAATAAAATTGTTTCCAAAGAAACAATAATCTATCTGTGTACATATTGCTTTTAAATTTTGACGACGATGTTTTGACGATTTTTTTTTGATATAAATAATATGTAATTCAATGCAAATTAAATGTTTTTTGTGAGGAACTTTACAAAAAAAACTGGTAAAATTTAAAAAAGTCAGTGATAAAAAAGTCACGAAAAGGCCCAAGCCCCCAAATAAGAGCCAACATATATGTATGTATATTGTATTTTTTGAGGTACCAAACAAACTCGGAGGTTTGATTTCAAATTGAAAATGATTTGTCTAACGGCTAAAAGTTGCCATAATTAAATTAAGAAAAGTCCTGGGAATTCCCTCACAAATTTCCCGAAAATGTGCGGGAGCCCGGGATTTTTTCCCCGAGAATTCCCTTATGAAAAACCCTATTTTAGAGAGAATATGTAAAATTTCGTCACAATTTTTCCATAATTAAATAATTCGTTATAATACAAATCAAAAAACGTTAGATGAATATTCAATTATTACGAGAATGTAATTATTGCTTTTGTTTACCAGTATTTACGAATGTAACAAATAATTTACATGTAAATATTTGTTTGTTTTTTCAAAATTTTTTTTTATTATTTAATTAAATGATGAAATAATTTACAACCGCTATTAATAAACTGACTACATTTTAATCAGTCTCCAGATTAGACAATAGAAAAATAAACATACGTAAAGGAATTTCTTAAAAATTTGTAATTAAAAAAGATAAACAAAATTTTAAAAAATAAATCATTTATATTCCTACAAATCTATGAAGTTATTAAAATAGAAAAATAAGCTAAATAATTTAACAAAAATCTAAAACACTGATAGAAAAGGCGTCATAACGTTGATGTATTTTGACATCAGTACTATGACCAGCGTTACCGTTGTGATACTAAAGTATCAATTTGACCCCTTGTTGAAGGTCTTGATACATTTTGACCCTTTTTTTTATTATCCTTTTGTATTGTTTTCACCAATTTTATGTCACTTTTTGACCATTTTTGGAAATAGCACTCACATTTTGTTTTTTTTTGTCAACACTGCTGATCAACTGATCAACTGCTAAACAAATGTTTTCGAAATAAGCGGAGATGAAGGAATGGACTTTAAGGGAAGATTTAATACTGAGAAGATTTAATAGTTAGTATTCGTAAAAAGTTTGTGTTAAAAGATTTTTTACGACTTCTAAACAGGGCTGTGGAGTCGGAGTTGAGGTTTTTGTGCCGGAGTACCCACAAAAACTCGCGACTCCGACTCCAAAGTTCTTAATCTTCTTAAAACACATTTAATATTTAAATAAATGGTTTATGAATACAGCTCTTATGTGCTGTTTCCAAATGACAGGCGATGGAATTTTACTACATTATCAATCACCTGTCATTAGGAAACAGCACATTAATGTTTGCGTACGGCAATTTCTTTTCAAAAACTCTAATTTTTAGAAGGCCGTACGGAAATGAAAAAAGAAAAGTTAACATCACTGAGTCTCATATGTATACATTTAGCATCAAGATTATAGTAGGAGTCGCACTTTAAATATTACAGAGTTTGACGTCGGAGCCGGAGTAGTACTTTTTTCGGACGACTCCACCACAGCGCTGCTTCTAAATTAGATTTTCGATAATAAAGTACAAATTAAAATACTCCTTCCCTTATAACAAAAATTACTCATATACATATTTGTTATTTTTTAATTATTAAAAAACTTATGGTGGTTTCTTTTCAAAAAAAATGTGACATTTTATTTAAAAAATGCAATAAGCTGTTCGTTTCTTAAAAATGTTTTGCTCTCTTAGAGAGTAGCAAGTTTTATACTAAATAATTCACCTTCTTGACCCTTTGTTTTATTAAAATATCCTTTTTTGACCCCTTTTTTGGAAAATCCACTTTTTGTGACACTTTTCGAAAATTTTCAACGGTAACCATGACTGTGACAAGTGACTTCGTTTTGGACCCCACGAAACTTTTCAGAATTGTGATGTCAGCCTTAGCATCACTTGGCCAAACTGTCATCAGGTGCAAAAATTGAAATTATTTAATCAATTTGATGACACATCGTCATCACAGAAATTACGAAATTGGAGTAAGTTTAATAGAACATGTCATCAGTGCGATGACTCAGTAACATCGGAGAAATTGGGCTGTTTGGGATTGACTTAAGTCAAATTGAGATGCTGTTGCAATTAATTTACCCCTTACACATGTTTGTTTCACATTTGTTGTATTCCGGACTTTGTTTACAAAGGAACTCTCAGCTATAAAACACCAGCAGCAAGCCCGAAATGGTTTTGGTAATCATTCTAATTTAAAAATTTTATGTATTTAACTAAATAAATTAAAAAATAGAAAATGGGAATTTTTGCTTCATATTTTACATTCTAAACATGAAAATATTGTTAATAATACACAAAATTTTGCATCGAATTGATGTCACTGTAGTCATATCATAGATGACCGCTAAAATATGACAAAATTTTATGATCACGTTCGTCTTTGAAATGATGTCACTTTTTGCTTTATGTATATAATATTGATGTTACAATTCTGATTGAACGGCATCATCAATATGATGATGCCTTTTTCTATCAGTGTATGCATTACTTCGGTTTAACGGACTATATTATAAACTTAAAGCCTTAATTAAATCACCTTATTAGTTTTAGCAGCTTGGACACAAATGTAAAATAAAAACCGATATAAAATTTATATGTCCCGCCTAATAAACTTAATGCGTGTATTAAATTAAGGCTTTAAGATCATAATGTAGTCCGTTAAACCGAAGTAGTGTTAACTTTGTTTATAGTTTACATTAATTTCGATTCCCCAATCTTGTTTCGGTATTTTTCTGACACTCACCTAAATGTCAAATCATATGTGAGCCTAACTTGTTTTTGCATGTTCTGCAAATCACGCATTTTGTTTGCGATTTGCCCTTTTTCAAAGTTGCATTCGAAGAGCAAAAATGTGTGTTTAGGAAAAATAAGCAGGTAGAAATTGCCAGCGCATATGAAAACTATATGGACAGACAAGACATCCCAAAACCTGTATGTTCTGTTAAAGCGCAAACATAACACTGTTAACCATATAGAATTATAATATATGTATTCAAATTGAAATTATAAATACATTTTTGGATCAAATCTACTGGAAAAAGGGAGGAGAAGCGATATTTAATGTTTATTTTTTAGAACACTGGTTTAAATCAAGCAATTATACTTTACAACACTGAAAATCAAATGCATCTTCATTTCCCACTTTGCAAAAGCATTGCCATACTTTGTCAAAGTGATTCGTTTCAAGCTAGAGTTGCCCGAGAAATGTCACGAATATGTGACCAGACATTATTCCCTATTGTTCTATTAGGACAACGCCATGTTAACAATTGTTTAAAAAATGTAGCTGGAAAGCTTTGCTTTTCCGCCTTATAGTGCAGATCTTGCTTCCTTCGACTTACATTTGTTAAATTCGATGCAGAACGCGGAATCCATTTGATGCTAAGGAATTGAAAGAGGTCATAGCTAACGATGAGTAATGTTTAACAAAAAACTTGAAAAACTTGCCAAAAGTTATACACGCAATAGCAAATTAAAACTAATTAGCTGATATTGTGGGGGGTACACGCTCAACACACATCTGGTGTTAGTCTCTCTCGTAACTGCCTGACATCAAAGAGAAATATTTTGTATCTGCTGCGTTCAATCATGGGATGAGTATAAAAATTAAAATGAATTATAGTTTTTAATTTCGACAAATTTCAAAGAGTAGTTAAAGGCATCAGCCAAAATGAAGGAACGCCATTGCAAGCAGAAGAAGATTCTTTTGAAATACTCGCACGCATATGCAAGTTTTTTTGGAATACATTATCTAGGCAAATGTTCTTGTAATGTAAATGTGAATGTTGAATAATTTAAATGCAGACAAATAAATAAATGCGATTACAAACAAACAAAAACAAAATTAAATAAATGAATGAATAAATAATAAAATGGGCATACACATAGAAAAAAAGAGTTCTCTGACTTATGAAACATAAATAAATTCAAGCAACAACAAACCGGACGCACGTGTTCAATTTGAATTCTAAAGTTTTTTTTTGGCGCAAAACAACAACGAACGATAAAAAGCCAACAATCAAAAAATCAACATCAGCAACAGCTACAGAAGCAACAAATATTGCTACTTAGCACCAACATATATTTACGTACAAGTACACACATAAATGGATGTTGATCACAATGCTGATGATGATGTCTGTGGCAGGCACCTCTAGTCAGCTTTGATCCGCTACAGCTACAAAACCAACGCCACAACCACCACCGCCAACCACGACCAACAACATCAACACCACACATGTTTGCCTGAGAACTGCGGAAATCATTTATAGTATTTTTACATTCGAACAACATATTTCTTTTATATTTTTGGGAAGTGATCAAGCAGTTGTACTCAACCAACCAAACAAACGATAAGATTGCATTGAAATCCAAAAGGAAGAATATTTAAATGGAACGCCATAAACCAGCCATAATGAATATGCAATCGTTAGTTAACTGCCGCAAATTGGCAGGGCCCACCGACAAAATAACAAAATGCATACAAACACTCTCGTTAATGTTTAGCAAGCCACCCATATTGTTGGCGGCATACTGCAATGAAGTCATAATGACAAGATCGTCTTTAGCTTAAGGTTTGGAAAAATGAGAAGCAGTCAAGCGAAAACTACAAAAAGTTGAAGATATTTTTAGTGAAAAGTCATTTAAAAAGGTGTCTTTAATTTGCGAATTATATTCAAAATCCTTTTGATCAATTTTCTTCATACATATGTATGTATATTAGGGCAATAACCAAATTTCGGCCCCAGGACCACACGATTGTGAATGTTGTGCTTTTTAGGAAAAAAAAAAATTTTCGGGTAATTTTGAAATAAAAACCTGACCCACAAAAACTATTTTGTAATATCTCCCAAAAAAAAGTATGTACATTAATTTCAAATAAAAACTTTTATTTATAACTAAAGCGGCCCATACACTTGCAATATAATTGTATATGATATTTGTCATATTATTTCCATTTTGTTCTATATTATGCAATAAGTCGCACAATGTCTTCATTCATTCAATAAAAAGATGATCATAACCTATAGGAAAAACATAAACAGCATTGTACAATGTTGCCAACACATTTAACATTCTTTTCGTTGTTCAATAAAAATCAAGTCTTTTGATTGTTGCCAATATATTCCTTACCCCGACCTTACCGCTGACATCTACAAACCAAGAGTTGCGCAAGTAACTTGCCGAGTGTGAAAGCGGTCATAGTAAAGCGAAAAATGTTGTTTAATTATAACTAGACCAACAAAAAAAAGCAAATGCTTCTTTTTGGTTTACAAGATGTTTTAAATTGATTGCAATATCGGCTTTTTTATTTTTTGCCATTTTAAGATAATTTTTCATTTTTTCTTACAAAAAAAACTTATTTAATGCATTTTTGCAAAATTCGTTATTATTATTTTCGATGTAAAACTTTTTTATAAACGCTAAAAAATCAACCATTTTGGAGCTGTAACAACTCTGGTTAAAATAAATGGCTCAACGTTATGGTAAAATTTTTTGTTTCCCTTGTTCCTCTCTCAAAATATTTTTTTTTAAGGTTATCGGAATTAATGGAAATTAGTTTTCTTGTAAACATTAAAAAAGCGTTGCCACGTATAAAAAAATACAATAAATTTCTTTTGGAAATTATTAGTTATAATGTGTAATTTGTATTACAAATCATCCGTTTTTAATTAGATTTTGGTTTAATTGTGTTAAACTATTGCTAAATAAATTTAAGACAAGTAATACTATGTTCACACTTGGCAGTGTTGCCAATTTAGCCATTTAGTGACTAGATTTAGCCATTTTTCACCCTCTTTAGCCATTAAAAAATGCGTTTAGCCATTTTTTTAGCCATTTTTCAACTTGTTTAGCCATAAAATTTTTCTTGCCGTTTTGCTTTTAAAAGAATAATTTTTATTTTATTATAAAAATTTATAAAACCAAAATAAACATTTTTAACAATTAAAACGCCTTTAATTTAAATCACAACTTTTACAAATAAAGGAACAGTAGTCCAATATTAAATTTAAAAAATGGATCAACACAAACATCGGTGTTTCTTTCTGGTTGCAAGTATTTCACCCTCTTTAGCCATTAAAAAATGCGTTTAGCCATTTTTTTAGCCATTTTTCAACTTGTTTAGCCATAAAATTTTTCTTGCCGTTTTGCTTTTATAAGAATAATTTTTATTTTATTATAAAAATTTATAAAACCAAAATAAACATTTTTAACAATTAAAACGCCTTTAATTTAAATCACAACTTTTACAAATAAAGGAACAGTAGTCCAATATTAAATTTAAAAAATGGATCAACACAAACATCGGTGTTTCTTTCTGGTTGCAAGTATTTCAATAAAGAGATGTAGGCGGCAACAATTTTTTTTAGAAATTTCAGAATTTACAGAATTTACCATGTTCGCACGGCATTTTCCTAATCGGTTTTGACAGTTCGTCTTCTTCTTTTTTTTTTAAATTAATTTTGTTTATTGCTGAATTTAGTTGTTGGTTTGCTGTTACTTGTATTAAGAATGGAAAGAAAAAGTATGTAAAAAAATATTATTTTAAAGAAATACATACATACATATAAAATATTTATTTTCTTTTTTGGATTCCATTAAATTTTATATTATAAAATTACTTCCTTTACATTTGTTTACTTTCTTTATGTTATATTTTGTATGTTTTTTAGTGCTTTGACAGCTGGCGATGGAAAAAACCGATAAAAATTAGAGATCACATTGATTTTAAAGTAATCCACAGGGTAATAAAAATTGAATTACGTACAAATGATATAATCCGCTCTCAAAATTTTGTATGACGAATTATGTAATTTGGATCATAATTCGGCTGTGGATTATGAATTTATTTTTTTCCTTAAATAATTCAAAAATTTTCACAATTTCATAATTAATATGTTTAAAATAATCTTCTGATAACTTTATAAAAGTATTTTTTTTATCAATTTTTAATACTTTAAAGAAATATTAATTTGTTTGTTTTGTTTTTTTCTTAATCATCTGTCATCTTAATCATCTCAAACGTAATGTTAACGGCTTTGATTAACTTAATCAACATTTTGCTTAAACGCGTTTAAAAACTCAAGTGTAAACATAGTATAATGCCGAATTTTTAGGATAGTATTTAAATCTATATTAAGTTAATTTTCATAACAAACTTAAATCGCATTTAAAACAGATCGGTTTCTTGAGTTTTATTTGAAAAGTCTTATTTAATTAAGATAAAAGTATGGTAGCACTACTAAATACAAAAAAAAAATATAAAAAATGTCATTATTTACAAGGTGGTCTGAAAAAACAGCTGACTGTTAATGCTTTGCCTATTGTTGTTGTATTGTTGTGATATTGAGGCCACCTTGCTAAAATATTACAATGGAAACTTAAGTTGAAATTAGGTGTGTTCCACAAGATCTCGGGCAAGTTCGGACTAATGAGAGTAAAATGAAAATTACTCTCTAAATTTGCCGAAACTACCCAAAATTGCTGGAACGCAAAAAACCATTTTTGAACATCTTCAACTACTAATGCTGCTTACTTTTCAAATTAAGATCTATTTAAGTGATTTAAGACGCTTAAAAGTCATAACATTATAAAACTAAGACATTTGCATCATTGTAATTTTTTATATTTTGTTTTTTTTTTATATTAAAGATTAAATGCAATACCGTTTTAACCACTTTCACTTTTCACAAAAACCTTACATTTTGCTTTTTAATATGTTTTTTAATTAAAACTTAACTTTTCCTTTTGCTTGTAAATTTCCTGAATTATTTATCAGTTTCATATGTAAACAAAAACAGC
Source organism: Pollenia labialis (assembly GCA_949318255.1). Taxonomy (NCBI): domain Eukaryota; kingdom Metazoa; phylum Arthropoda; class Insecta; order Diptera; family Polleniidae; genus Pollenia; species Pollenia labialis. The sequence continues at coordinate 68,630,646 of OX439140.1, read as the reverse complement.
TGATTGTTTTTTCCTGTCCGAACTTACCCAAAGAAAAAGTTCGTGCAAATTTGACCAGGAAATGAAAAAAATTACTCTCTCAATTACTCTCTTTATTGCACAAAAATTGTCATGTGGAACGCTTTTGGGTAACTTTGTGCAAGTTCGGACTGTTTCGTTATGCATGTGGAACAGAGCTATTAAGTGTACCACATCGGTGACTTAAGTTTCACTTAAGTTTTAAGTGAAGAAGAGAATTTTGTATTTAAAACGAATTTAAAAATAAATGTGTTTTAATATCAATCCTGAAAATTGGCCATAAGTGTGTATACTTGGCCACATAATACCAAGGCGAATTCTTCTACACATGGCAGAAAAAAGCCTGCTGACTTTGACAGTTCGAACCAATTTGTTTTGGTTTTACAATGTTGTATATGTAGTAATGCGCCTTGTGTGATACTATATGGCACCAAAGGTTCCAAAAAACAAAATTATGTACGATTCATATAAGCACCCTTATAATAATTGGCGAATTTAAAATACGCATGCGACAGATTGGTAATAGATTAAAGAGAATGTTAACTTATTTCTATTACCAAACCGTCGCAGGCGTATTTTAAATTCGCCAACAATGATAAGGGTAATGAGATTTTTTCGCCTAAAAGTGGTTTTATGAAGCGGGTTTGTTTTTGAAAACTTATGGCTAATTCTAAACCTACCACCATTAAATTTTGCCATGGCATTGTAGCTTTTACAAAAGTACCTACAAATGTCCAATACCAATACATTTATAAGGAGGCTATTCACTTAAAAGCTGTGTATTTTTGGAAGTGGTTTTTTGTGAAACCTATAACTAAAAAAATATAATATAAAAAAAAAATTGGTAGGATGATTTGTATTAAAATTATAAACCGATTTGTCAGTAAAAATGTATAAAGCAAATTAAATAATCAGCCTTATTGTGGTTGTCGTTTTCGTAAACAAACGTGTCATATACGACAGTGTAATAGATTAAAGTAATACCCAACATGTGTTATTTAATCTTCTACAAAAAACGACACATTTGTTTACGAAAACGACAACCAAGGCTGAATCAGCAATCATTGTTGTCACCTCGAGCAGTTGGCTGTTGTGCTCTCGTCGGTGTAAAAGCACTAAAGCACATTGTGAATATGAACTGGACAAAACTGGTCTAGACTCTAGACCCTACAGCCAATATTTTTATGTATTACAGACATTAGCACAAAGGGTGCGTTCGTAAATGCATCACTGCGCTGCATCAGTGATATCAAATGGTTATATATTTATCAGTGAAGTAAATGTGGACCAAAAAACTGTGAAATACTCCACAAAAATAATAGTCACACAATAAAAAAAATTATAATTGTTATTTTATCGCTTCTTTATTGCTTCTCTGATGCAGCGCAGTGATGCATTTACGAACGCACCCAAACTTGTTCGCATTAAAACGGACATACTTATATTTGTACACACATACATACATACATATGTAAATAGGTATTTAGCTGCACTTGCGAAATTTCGAGCTTCGCAATACTTTTAAATAAATTTATCGATGGCTGATATTTTTTATCTTATTGGAATATACATATGTTTTTTAGTTTAAGTTTTATAAAAAATAAAACATATTAATAAAGGGTTTATGAAACAGATTTTGTATGAAAATCCAATTTATAAACTCTTTATTAACCTGTTTTATTTTTTATAAATTAGGCCGTTAGTCTTTTAATATAAATTTTCTTCAATTTTTGTATATTATTATCAAATTTGTTTAAAAAATTAGTAAAACAAAAACAGAAAAATTGGATTAATAAATGAAATATGGTAGGACAAATTTCGATAATTCCCATAAACGTCAGAACGTTAATATGGCGATAAAAAGAGAGAGTGGAACTACTAACTTCTGTGTTTGTATCATGATATCATCCTAACAACATGCATAAGTATATTGCCTCCGTATGTTATTATACCCACACCTAGTTTTGCCAGACAGCCTGGATTGTCCAGTTTTTTTGGGTCTTGTTCAATCACCAGCTCAAAAACAATTTGTCCAGTTAAAATAGAATTTCTTTAATATTAAAGAAATACAATACAAATTTGCAAGGCTTTTTCGAAAGTACTTTAAGTATTTGAAATAATCTATACTCACAAGAAAGGAAAATGATGTCGTTTGGAAATTTTAATAAGATTAAATTTTTATGAAAGTTTTAAAAATGCTCAATTATATTTGCTAACAACTAAAACAAGAGTTAGTAAATTCTGAAAATCGTAAGCGACAAACAGTAGGAGATTACAGAACAAAAAAGGGAATTTTTCTGGACTTTGTAAACGGTTAGTCCGATAGAAATAAACTTACTTGTATTCATTTAGTTGAAGTAAAAGCTAAGGGATACATATACGTATACACACTAGGAGGCCCACCAGAGGTTCCTCAACTAGGGCACCTCAAGTATTACAAAAATGAAAAAAAATCCAGGGCCCAGATCGTCGCAGTCGTGATCGAGTGACTTTGATCGAAATTTTACTCTTTGGAATCGTCCCATTCGTTGCGAGTAGTCGATCGAATGCTTTTACTCGAAATGTCATTCGATAGGTTAAGAGCTTTCGTAAAAACATTTAATTGTTTTTTTACAAACAATTTACACACTTTTTGAGAAAAATTATTAGACTTCTTCAACAAATAGCTAAAAATGTTAGTATTAAACTTTTTTCAGCAATAAGAAAAAAAATAATAACATTTAGTTTTGCAATTTTTAGTCATGTTTGCGATAGAAGCGATTTTTGTATTGTAAGTTTTTTTATTCCTTACAGTTCTAACGACTTTTAATATTTAGTATAGTAGACTTTGCTATTATGCAATAGCAATTTTTTGCGAATTTTCGTAATTAAGCAATTTTTACAGAATTTTTTCCATTCCGTATACATACTTTTACGGACTTAATCAATTTTATGGCTTATTCGAATTATTGAAAATTTTCGCTATTTTTGTAAATTTTTTTTTTGTTAATTTTTGAAATTTTGATTTAGCGATTTCAAATAAATTTTAGGGTTTGTTACCAAGTTTGTAATTATTCGCGAATTTTAGCCATGTTCGCAACATCAGCGACTTGTTCTATAAGTTATCTAATCCATTACAGCTTTAACAATTTTTATAAATACTAGACTTTGCTTTAATGCAGCTGTTTGAAAATGTTTGTGAATTTCCGCTAATTTCAAATATTTTATCGAATTTTTGCCATTCCTTGTACTTTAAGGGACTTTTAATCAATTTAATGGCTTGTTTGATAAATATATCAAAATTTTTAAAAATTTCGAGAATTTTCGCTATTTTTACATATTTTCTGAATTTGTAAAATTTTTGCGAATTTCTATAGTTTTCCGAATTTTTTAAAATTTTGCGTTGCTCTTTTTGACAAGCGCCGAAAACCGAAAAGCCTAAGTCACTATTAGCACTGTTGATTTATATACAAGCATAAAATCTAACACATTTTTTTAACAAATTTCGATTCGAAAGCTTTCGAATGCCACAATTAGGGTAGCCAGATTTTAAATTCGGAAAAACAGTACATTGAACACACAAAAACAGTACAATCAAGAAAAAAACAGTACATTTTTTTTTGTTGCGAAAAGACAACTATTTACTTAAATTATTATACATATATTTAAAACTCTTGATCTAATATGCAACAAATATATAATGAAAAACACTTAAAATGTGTAACGTCAAAGGAATAATTTCCGTTTTATTGCATTTTAAACGTATGCGAAATTATTCCATTTGCGTTTAAAAAAAACACTAAAACGAAGCATAAGGCCTAAATTTTTTTTTTTAATTTGAAGACAGGAAAACCATAACATTCCTGTAAGCCATATAAGAAAGGAGAAAAGCCTAACTTAACTTAAAAAAATTAACTCGTTGATTGTGTAATTAGGACTTTCTTTAAGCATATTGGTATTTAAAGCAATTTTCACCACACAAATAGTTGCACAAATTATATTATATTCCAATTTCAAACAATTTTTAAATTATTTGCGGCCAATTTTACCAAGTTCAGCTATAATCTATAAAATCCAAAAAACATAGTTTGGTGTATTTTTATTCAACAAAATCTGAAAATATTAAAATTGTAAAAAACAAGTTTCAATAAAATTTATACGCTGAAGATTTTCAATAAAATGTTTGTAAAAATTAACGTAGCTTTTCTTTATTTCAAAAAAAGTTTAGGTAGAGAAAAGTGGTTCTGAAAGGAATTAGGTATTTTTATAAATATTGAGCCTGGAGAATTTTTTAAATTTGTAGTTTTCAATTTCACGTGATTTCGATTTTCAGAACTTGCCCGAATATTAAAAAAAAAAAATTCTAGGAATTAAAGATAATTGCGTTGGAGTAAGTATTTATTTATGCCTGTATTCACAAAAATTTTTCAAATTTAATAAAGGTTTAAAGAACAAATTTACTATGAAAATTATCCTTAATAATCGTTTGTTAAATTTAATAATCGTTTGTGAATACGGGGGTTAGTATTTAAAAAATATAATATTTTTAACAAAATTTCGATCTTGTTGTTGTCTTTCTCAGGTGTTTAAAGGCAAATACTATTGGAAGAGGTAGCCATAAAATCATATGTCTTTAAAATAATAAATTAGATTTCTACTGCGTATTTATGAGAAAACAATGACCACAGCGTAAAAATTCTTATTATTTTACAGCATTTTTGTTTGGAACACAACATTTTTTTTACATATTAAGATATTTTCAAAATATGACTTTAACAGGGTTTTTCTTGATATCTTGGTTTTTTGGAGACTGACCAAAAAAAAAACAGTACAAAAAACAGTACAAAGTGTAAAAAACAGTACATTTGCGTACTGTTTTGGACATTATGCATAAAACAGTACAATTACAAAAAATCAGTACATGTACTGTTTAAAACAGTACGTATGGCAACCCTAGCCACAATCCCGTTTTTTATTCGATACGAAAGTTCATTCGAACACGTGTGCGACGATTTGGGCCCAGAATTCTTAATTTTATCCCGATTTCAGAAATCTTATCAGTGAAATGCACTGGTCCATTTCTACACGTATTGGACAAATATCTAAAATCGTGCACAAATACAGCCCAATTATGAATAAAAATTCCCCGGAAGTTTTCTCCCTTTCCCCATTTTTCCTATGTAGATTCAATTGTAAAAATGGGAAAAGGAAAAAACACCCGGGGAATTTTTATTCAGAATTGGTCTGATAATTTTGGATTTTCGGATAGATGTTAAGATAATTAGAAAAAATCTTCTTCAGTAAAATTCGTGTTTTCGCAAAAAAGTAGATTTTGAACTGTTTGTTTTTATATAGCACAGCGAAAGAAGCTTCTTCCGAAAATAATCAAACATTTTCTTACGACTTGCATATCTAGCGTTTTTATCTCTATTTTTATCTATAATTTGTGGGTTTTATTAAACAAGAAAGCTATTACCATAAATTCAATGAAATAAAAAAAATCTTGATATGTTTTCGAACCCGTTTTCAATGTACAAGCAAGCAAGCTGACAGAAATGGGTTTTGTGACGCGCGTTCTGTAACTTTCAATTTTTTATGCGCTAAATTTTTTAAACGCACGACACACGTCGACGAACTAACGCGTGTTGTGTACTTCTAATTTGAAAATATTGGTCCTAAAGTATACTGATCGACTCAGAATCACTTTCTGAGTCGATCTAGCGATGGCCGTCCGGCTGGCTGGCTGACTGACTGTCCATGTAACCTTGTGCGCAAAGTACAGGTCGCAATTTTGAAGAAAACTTAATGAAATTTGGTACAAGGGCGAATCAGCCATAATTTCATATTTCCCCCATACAAACTGCTGGGTCTTTGTTCCCACTATCAAACCAATTTTAATTGCAGTTAAGGCATATGTAAATAGATCCACATCAAAATGCATTTATCAGATTACTAGGGAAGACGTAATTGCTATGTTAGGAAATAATAAAAGGAGCATAAATAAAGGGCGTGGGTAAAAAGTGAGTATTTAAAAAACTTGACTTACAAAGAATCAGATGGGTTTCTTTTCTATTTATAAAAAATTTAACATAAGAACGGAATGATCTCAGACATCAAAATTATCATAAAAAATCACTAAATACAAAAATGAAGCCATATTCTAGCCATTAACAATGATATACGATACGATGAGATTCGACTTCGATTGGCTATTCTATGTATGTGTGTTTAAAACGGAAATGGCTGCATTTGAGGGCCCGTTAACAATTTTTGTAAGCTCTTGAAACTTAATAAATAAAACTGTTGTTCTATGAAGTCGCTGGTGGATTTTTTTTGGGTTCTACCTGGTTTAATGTAACATGTATGTATGTGAAGAAGAAAAAAGGGGCTAAATTTTGAGGCGTGGCATAAAAGTGAGTATAAAAAAGCTAGACATACTTAGTTTTACAAGGACTTTCTAGGCACGTTTCGAATATTTTACTTTTGGGGGGATGATCCGAGATGGCAAAGGTGGCGAACAGAATAATTTGAGGTCGGATTGAAAAGTTACCAAAGGCATGAAGCCACTTTTAAGCCATAAACAACGATATGCGATATGATAAGATCGGACTTTAAATGGCAGCGCTACATACAAAAAACCAAAAGTGCAGTATTTTGGGGCGCAGAAAAAAAAAATTTTTTACTGTTTTAGAAACTTCATTGACATATCTTTCATTCTAGGGTGTGGCTATCACAACTTTTTTCGACCCACCCTAATATACATACTTTGAATATCCAAGAAATAAATACTCAATACTTGAGGTTCTATAAAGAAAAGGTCAAATAAAATAAAGCAACTTTTATTATACATACTTTGTTTAAAAGTTATCATAAATATGGAAGGTGGAATTTTCAAACTAAAAGCTTCTTAAGTTCCATTAGTTTTACCTTTTCGTACTAAATACCTGATTTTTTTGTCCTTTAATATATGAAACTTTATACATAATATGTATGTAATACGGTTTTTCTTTTCTAAGATGTTTTTTTTAATAGTTTGTATGCACAGAAATAATGATGAAATTTTGTGTATTCTTGGCACTGGGTGGAAAAGTGTGCAAAAGCAATAAACAAACAGCTGATTCCAAACTTCATTGTTTTAATTGTGTACTTTGTACAAAATCTTTAAATGGTATTTTGTCAAAAAAATAATGAAAAACATGATAAAATCATCATTCTGGCAACGCTGTTTACATAATATATTTAAACAAAAGTACATCCGATGATAGAAACTACAACAACATAGGAGAACTTCGAGAAGCAGCGTCTAGAAGAGAAAGATGGAAGATATTTATAGACAGCCTATGCCCAGTATAGAATCAGTTCCTTCATCATCAAGAACAAGGCTTGTTAATTAATTATTCAAACAAAAGAAAACAAAACTTTGTCAAATTAAACTTTGTGTGTCTTAACAACTAACAAAGTTTAAAAGAAAATTAAACAAACTTTGCCTGTTTAAAAGGGGACTTTCATATCTTCCAACATTTTCATCTGAATACAGATTTCCTCTGCAATGATGTCAGTAGAGGAAATCTGTGCGGACAGTTGAACGGAAGCCTTTGTTGATTTTTTCGCCGGTGGCTGAGATGGAGAGTCTTTAAAGCTTTCATACAAAAAAAATATATCGCCAGCCACTAAAATCTTCGGCAATACAGCTACAATGTTCTCTTCCGTTTGTGTGTTGCTATTAGTAGAAGAACAGTTTAATCCAAACGTGTTGGCTACCCCTTCAACGGACTTCTGCTCCATATTCGGGATTTTGCTAGTTTCCTTACTAAATTTAAAGTTTTGGGCGGCTTTCTGTCGAAAATACTTTTTTGATCGGATCATACCTGAAAAATGTTTTTTAATTTAAAATTCATGCATAACGTCAAGGCCAAATTTCCACAAACAACTCGGCCTTCAAATTGCGCCAAATCTTGCTTAACTCCTTCATAGATCCTTTGTACATTCCACGAGCAATACCTGGGTGGCTTTGCATTTTGTTCAAAAGAATCTCTAAGTGTTTTGGACCTGAAAATAAAAAATACATTGATGATAATTATTTTTTATAAAAAAAAATTTACAATACTTACATCTTTAAGCACAAACTCCCTTGCAACTTTTTGGCGGAATGAAGTATTTACAAAATTTCCTAACACAATCTTTCCAATTTTCGAAGTTTTTTAGAATAAGGGAAAGAAAAATATTTCCCCGTAAGTTTCGGCTTTCAGAGTGATCTCCACAGAATTTACAATATGTATGTATGTACTTAGAATACAATAATAAAAATAGACAAACTGTAGAAGTATTCAATTCGAATGAATCCAACTTTAAGAGACACGCTTAAATCAATCTAAACATTTTACATCAGTTGACCAACAGTCGAAGTGTTGATGACGTTCACAAACAATTAAACTTAAAAATTATAAGTTAACAAAAATGGTGTTTCAGTGCCATCAGTTTGAATGGAGATACAAATTAAAACAAACATCTGACTTATGAAGCCTACATTTTTTTTTATAACTCAACAATGATGACCAGTATAACGAGTAAGAATTTAAAAAAAATACAAACACTTGTTAATAAGGATGAAAATTATGTATATAAAATGAGAAAAATAAAATTATTTTTTAATTAATTTAAAACGAAAAATATTTAACGCCCGCTGCTAAAAGCTCTTTTCAAGTATTTTCTTTAAATCTTACAGCGACGTCACGGTTTTCCCAAATGTTAATTAAGATGATGATAATGATGATCGCATCTTTACAATTTGAATTATTGATGATCGATGAAAACGACACGACACTGACAACAATAGACTAGACACGGGCAGACAGTAGATATTTGCAGGTGTTCGTTTGTCGATTGTTTATTTGATCATCATTACGAAAAAAAAACAAAAAAATTAATTAATTAACACAACAATGCGTGAATGCTACAAGTGCACAACGAACGAAAGATTGTTTAACTAAAAAAGGGAAAATATTTAGATTATTTAATTTTATGTTTTTTTTTTTGCTAAAAAAATCTTAAAAATGCTGTTTTTATTTGCTTAAACAAATTTTTTATTATTTATACCCTTCAACGAAGGTAAAGGGGTACTTAATAAAACGTGTTTTTTTTTTAGAGTGTCACAACTTTGAGTTGGCATAACTGCTTTATTTGAGCACCAATTTAACAGCTAATCGCTGTTTTTTGTTGCTTTAGAAAAATTTTTATTCAAGAAAGTTGTTCTATTCGTCAAACGTATCGTGCACTTCTTCCATTTTATGGCATACATAATCGTCCTTCAGAGCGGCTAATTCGAAGAACAATATATCGTTTTCTGACCGCATTTACTGTTACTGATAATGTGCAGCCCGTGAGACGCTGAACAGTGCGCACTGAAGAAGCTGTAGCCGCTGTACAGGAAAGCATTGAAGATGATCCTAATCATTCAATTCGTTGCCGTTCTCAGCAACTGGGGTTGTGTCTTTCACTTTATGGAAGATTTTACGAAAGGCTCTTCACCTAAAAGCTTTCAAGATTCAACTTGTGCACGAATTAAATGGGCTGAAGCACATATTGATATTGAATTTCCATTAAAAATTTTATTTTTCGATAAAGCCCATTTCTGATTAAATAAGCAGAATTGTCGCATTTTGAGTGAGGAGAATCCACAATCCACATTATAAATTATTTAAATAAAATATATCAATTATAGAATATCATGTGAACCGAATAGAAGCTTCATGCATCACTAGAAATAAAATGCCAACAAAACGTAAAAAAAGTTGCCATACTTAAACATAAAATCGCTACAAACAGTTAATAGTTAAAAAGCGGTTTTATAAGAGGTTTATAAGACATAAAACGTTTTATAGTTTAACTCAAACTAAGAACTGAAAGGGGGTTAAGACGGCAAATCCATCTGAGGAGATCGAGTGGTTGCGAGCGAAACATGTCATGGTAACCTGCCGACCAGGGTTCGAGCCCCGGCCACGGTCAAGAATGAAAGATTATCAATAACAATTTTAATTAATTTTCATGTTGTAAAATTCCTTTCTTCATAAAAATAATTTAATGAAAATTAAATTTGATGAACTTGAGCCAAATTAAAATATTAAAAATTTGGATTAAAAACCATAAATAGTTTAACAAAATAACCACAATTCTAATTAGTATTCATTTCAGTTATTTATTTGTTGGAAAAATGGTAAAGTGGAAAAATTTAATTTTTGTTACAAAAACCACAAGAAAAAAATTCCACCAAAAGTTAAATTTTTGTCAAACCATAACCAAGTTTAAAAAAATCAGGATAAAAAGATGTAATTTTCCGCTATGAACGTCAAACGAAATGATGTTGCCATTCCTAAAAAATTGTTCATTTTTAATACAAAGTACGAAAAATTACATCTTTTTTTATTATTATTATTTCAAGAGTTTGAAATGTTTATTTTTGTTAGATTTTAGGATTGACAAAGTTTGAGCACGATTGAAAGATGTTAACACGTGCAACTGGGGCCTCAAAGTTTTGAAAATCGCGATTTTTTGGCAGAACGGTTTAATATATTTGCCCGTGTCATACATCAAATTGAAGGCGATACTGTTTACAATATTTTGTAGGCAATAAAAAATAAGTAAGTAGTACTGAAATCGAAAAAATAGAGCCAATGTCCCTAAAAACGTGACTAGGTACCCCTTAGAACAAAGATGGAACCTATTGCGAAAAAACCCCATTTTCCTTCCTATATTATCAATTTTTGGAATGAAAACAATTATATGTTTAAAAAATCAAGTATAATAAATGTAAATAGTAAAACTGTACTGATTCACTATTGACTTCGTCACCAGTACTACTGACCACTTATATCCCAGGCAATGCTTTATACTGTAGACATTTACATGTTCTTGTCATTGAGAATCCACTAGTGCCTTTAGTACTATTGACTAGATGGTTCTTATGGTACATTTTAATAATTCTGGTCTACACTTTTGTAACTTTTAATAATAATTTCACACTAGTACTTAATAGTGCCCTTAGAACTATTGACTATATAGTTCGTATGGTGTCATATGGACATTGTCACCAAAAATTCACCCAACACATACTACGTTTATACGTAGACTATAACTAACTTCCTGTTTATCAGGCCTGTTCTGAAAATCACATTTTATGAAAGTGATTTCAAATCACAAGAAAAGTTTTCTGGGCATATTATTTTGTGATTTCAAAACGTTCAGCTACGTAAACAACTTTTTGAAATAACTTTGTTATTTTTGCGACTATTGTAAGTTGACCGTTATAATACATTTCTTAAATAAAATATTTCATGTGTTGTTTATTAATTTTTAATGCAATAAGTTATTTTATTAACAACAAATCATTTAAAATTAAGAAAATTCGACGATACTACCAAATGATATTTGCTTTTGTGACTTCTGTTGTGATTTCAGGTTTGTTTTTTTTAGATTAATAAAAGTTCGCTTTTTTTGCCGGATGGAAAATTTATGCATTTGGTAGTACTGTATGTATAAAAACTTTTTATTTTTTAATGAATAATAAAAAAATTAAAAATTGTTGTGTATTTGTGAATTTTATTTTCACAATTTTGAATTAATTTTACTTTTGTTGTCGTAAGAATGTGCCACTTCAAAATAAAAACGTAAAACGGTTAAAAGTGTGGCAATGCTTTAAATCTTATTTGCAAATAGTGTCGTTAATCAGGAATTGTTTTCGTGAGTTAGCTATTCGCAAATAAAATTTTAATTCACTGTTTATGCGGCAATTTTCTTTACTTGTAATATTTTTATTTGCGAATAAATGGTACGTATAAACGTAGTAACAGTCGACAAAATTTGTGACTTGGAGAGACTTTACCCCAGACTTCCTTCAGGGAATATACACATTCGAAAAAAACAAGAAGCCAGCAAAATAATTTTACACAAACAATAAACAAAACGCAATACACACACAAGCTGTTCGTGCTACGGTCGTTGCTAACATTTTTTGTTTGTTCATTTCTTTATTTAATATAATGTTTCTCTACAGTGTCACTACAATTGTTCTGTTTTTTTTAACGAAGAACAGAACACTATTTTATTTCCAGCTCTTTCTTGGAAATAGCTACGAACGGTATTAAGTAGGGATGCCAATCCCGAAATTGTTAACTTAATTTTTTTGTTTTACCTTTTTTATAAAAAGAAATTCATTATGGCATTCCCCATGAGAGGATAGGTAACACAATATTGATCTTTAATATTTATTTTATTAATTCTGTTAATGCTGTCATTGAAAACATAAGAAAATAGTTACACTTTGTTATTATTTTGAAGCGTGTAAAATAATTATAAAGAACTTTTAACGTGAGAAGTGCTGAAAATTATTAAACAAGGAAATTTATTTAAGAAAAAAATGTTTTTGAAATGCACAAAACAATTCACTGGAGCACCACATACAAAATTTAAACTCAGAGCTGTAAATGAATCATTCATTTTTGATTTTAATTCATTAATGAATTAGCAAATTTTGAATTAATTCTTTTCACACAAATAAATGAATTGAATTAAATTTGAATCAATTCAAACGAATTAGGCAGAAATGAATTAAAAATCGTTTCTAATTCAAATGAATCTGAAAAATGAATTGCAATTCATTTTGACAAATTCAAATGAATCTGTAAAATGAATTGCAATTCGTTTCTAATTCAAATGAATCTTAAAAATGAATTGCAATTCATTTTTCAGATTCATTTGAATTGAATTGATTTTGAATTAATTCAAATGAGTTAGAAAAAAATTTTTAACAATTCATTTCCAACTCATTGGAATGAAATTGAATGAAATTTGAATTGAGTTTGTAAGTAAATCTAAAGTAAGCATCACTGTCGTTTTGTTATTCAAGAATTTTTTTTTGTAAAAGACAGCAAACTCGTTTTGTAAATCACCTAGCAAAGTCCAAAGACAACAAATTCTTAGATTTAAAATTCCTATGATATACTGGAATTGTCAGTAGCGGCAGAATAGGAATTGATTTATTAGGTATCGGCGAAAATCCTATCAAAATGTGAAAATTTTGTTTTTTTTGCTAAAAGAAACTTACATTTTTATTTTTATCAAATAGTGTGAAAGTTGTGCTTAAGAATCAATTTTGGTTTAAATAATCTCTTATTTGTATATTGTGGAAAATTCCTTTTTTTTATTTTTAATCGAAATTTAAAGATCCTAGCAACTTTGAATCTCAACATAACATATTTTGCTGTCAAAGCTGTATTCGTTTACTCCATGGTATAATAAGTATAAGGTATGCTCATTAGGGAGAGTTTTCATTATTTTCCCATGTAATGTCAAAGTAATTTATTGGATTTTTTTAAGTTATTTCCTTTTTTTCTTTTGTATGACGTTATTTGTATGGGTTTTAAAATTGAGAACAAAATTTCTAATGACCATACCTTGTATTTATTCTAACATGGTTTACTCGAAATTCAATTGTGTTTTGAACTACATACATTGTAATTTTTCTGATTTTTGTTTAGTTGTGAAAGATAGTTTTATTTTTGTGAAATAAATACCTATAACATTACCAAAAATTTTTTCGGTGGGTTTTTTATTTTATTTTTTAAATTATTTATTGCCTTTTGAAAATTAAATGTGTTTTGTCGTTCAGAATAAAAATAATTTCTTCTTGAAGAAATAAACTCCAAACACTGAAAAAATAAATTTTAATTTTTTATTCCCTCTAGATCTGCTCTTGAATTTGATTGATTGCAACTCATTTTAGATTTCATTCATTTGAATTGTTAAATATTTTTTCTAACTCATTTGAATTAATTCAAAATCAATTCAATTCAAATGAATCTGAAAAATGAATTGCAATTCATTTTTGAGATTCATTTGAATTAGAAACGAATTTCAATTCATTTTACAGATTCATTTGAATTTGTCAAAATGAATTGCAATTCATTTTTCAGATTCATTTAAATTAGAAACGAATTTAAATTCATTTCTGCCTAATTCGTTTGAATTGATTCAAATTTAATTCAATTCATTGATTTGTGTGAAAAGAATTAATTCAAAATTTGTTAATTCAATGCATGAATGATTCACGAATTCAAAAATGAATGATTCATTTACAGCTCTGTTTAAACTTTACTCTTTACAGGGTTAATATTATTAAAGTGTTTTCCGGGAGTTGACATCGAACCTACGATAATTAATGGAGCGATTTCACAATATTAAGTAATGAATTTTATACACTACATAATTCCTACCGCAAGTAGTGGTGGTTATAAAAATGCGTTTTTGTTAAAATAAGATTTTAATGGTTAACTAAATAAATTGATTTTTTTAGTTAATTTCGAATTCAAATTTCAATTATTTATTTTAATTCATTTAATCAAATTTTAATAGAATCTTACAAATAAATCAACTTCGATGTTGCGTTGTTCAATTAGAATATTAATTATTTTTTTTTTTATTTAGCTTGAATGAACTGAGGTAATTGAATCAAATATAGCTTTTATGGTAATTATTTTTTTATTGAATCAAGTAACACATTGTTTAAAATCGTATGTTGTTTTTTTTTATCATATTTTTTATTAAATTAGTCATTAAATAAGAAAAGTCACAATTTAAAATTTTTAAAAATTTTAGTAATATTAGTATTAATACAACTTAAGAAAAGTAATATTTAACTTTAAAATAATAAATTAATTATAAAACCTTCGTTTGTAAACTTATTTTAAAGACGTTTTTTTAAAATAAATATCTATAAAAAGCATTTATCTCTTAATTTTCAAAAATCCCGAATCCCGGGATTTGCGAAAACCAGTCCCGATTGGCATCCCTATTATCAAGGGCTGTGCTCGTCTACACAATCACTTAAAAAAATAGATATCGTTCTTGGGCGTGTGAGCCGAGCGGTAAATAATGTACTGTTTATTTTCGAACACTGCTTTGAACGTAAGTGGTGTTAAATCAAAGAAGCAGTTCTTAAAAAATGTAATCATATGCAATTTTTAAATTGTACTAAACATGTCATTGGAGTACTTCAGTACTTTTGCAATGCTAATAGTAGTGAAAAAAGTACAATTGTACTAACTTTATCATCCCTGATATAGAAAACTGTTGTTGTAAAGTCGAAAAAAAATTTTCGAACACACCAAATGTGTGTTTTGGTTCACGTCAAATTATGCACTGCGTTGATTTGTTAAAATCGAACAACTGCCTAACACTGATTTGTTTGAAACCAACTGCTGTTTTAACACTGATTTAGTCTTTCAAAATGTATCATTCGAACTGATTAAAGAAATAAATGTACCTATTTGTTGTTGACACAACAATAACTTGGTGTGAAAAACTGTGTACAAGAAACAAATGCATTCGTGCCGGGCTTCACTACCAAGTCCCCACCATATCTGGGGTTTTCGGAAAACCCAGTTCATCGAACAAACAGACGGACGTCTTTTAATTAACTTCGCTACTTATTTATAACGACCAAGAATATATTCATATATACATATATACACACACATATATACTTTATAGGGTCTAAAATCAAAATTGTAGAAATTACAAACGGAAAAACAACCTTAAAGGTACGTGCATATATACCCTTTTACCTTCGGTGAAGGGTATAAACACATATGTGCTGTGTTCTGACTTCTACATACACTATCGAAAAAAGCTGCTGGATTAGTTAGTTAAAAGGACGCTGTTTCAAAACATTTCGAATTCATATTTTTCACATTGCACATAAAATACACTAATTAAATCATTTTATAGCTTTGAAGGCTGCATGAAGTAAATACAAGCATAACCTAAAAAATCCTTCTGAAAGATGATTATTTAACTTAGCTGTCAATATACTAGCGATTACAATATTTATCGATGGATCAGATCAGAAGTTAATATTTGAATAATAAAAAAATTAATTTTATAGTTTTCATAACATAAAAAAATTTATTTAGAATTTAATTTATAACCACAGAACACCAAACAGGTAGCATTATAAAAACTTTCTTTAAAGAGTCTTCAGACTTGTTGCGCAATTCACTTACAGCTGAAAAAAACGAGTTATAGACATACAATAAAGAACCTGCTTTATAGGGATATTGTTGGGAGCTACGAACTATGTTCGTAATACAGAATATCCCGAAAACCAAAATGTACTATTTTCCTGAAATTATGGAACAATCATGGATTTAAATCACAATTTTTAAATAAACTTTATTCCGAAAAATTTAAAAAAAAATTGCAAACTCCCAAGAGTCGTTGTTGTTATTCTCTTCAAAATTACGACTTAAGGCTCAGTTAGTTCTTAAGCTGAAGGTCCACACCATGCGTTCATGCGTAGATGCGTATGATACTTTCTATGCATTTTATGCGTTTCTAAATTCAAGTTACATGCCATGCGTTTTATGCGCCAAATTTTTTTTTTTTTATCAGCTGTTGTGCTAATATGTTTATCAATTAAAAGCAATTTTGCCAAAAATGGAAAGTGTAATTGATATTTTAATAGAATTTATTTAAAAGAATTCATAGAAAAGAAAGCTTTTATTATAAAAATATTCAAGATTTTTTACGGTATTAATAAGTTTCCAGTTCATGGCATTTGTTAAAAAAAAAAAAAAATATAATAAACACAACAAAGATGACACTCAGAACATAAAAGTAATCGATAACTAGAATGGCAAAATTTTTTCGTGATAAAATTGTGCTTAAAATTAATTTTAATGTATTTTATTATTTAAAGTTTATACAATCTTAATAACGAAAGCTTTTTCTCTTATTAAAAACCTTTTTTAATGCAAAAAAATAGTAAAAAGTAATCCACCACACAAACATATTTATCGATAACATTGAAAATAAAATATGATTTGTCATCCATGGCCATCAATAACAGCTGACTTTTATTCACCACACATGCGACGGATACAAAAGTAGAAAGTAAACCTACTTTGATGCGTTCATACGTCTATGCATTCTATGCATTTTGGTGTGTAACTTGTCATATGCAATTACACTGATTCAACTTTTTTGTCAAATGCATAAAAAGGACAGACGCATAAACGCATGGTGTGGACCTTAAGCTTTAAGCTTTAAGCTGAAGGTCCACACCATGCGTTTATGCGTCTGTCCTTTTTATGCATTTGACAAAAAAGTTGAATCAGTGTAATTGCATATGACAAGTTACACACCAAAATGCATAGAATGCATAGACGTATGAACGCATCAAAGTAGGTTTACTTTCTACTTTTGTATCCGTCTTATGTGTGGTGAATAAAAGTCAGCTGTTATTGATGGCCATGGATGACAAATCATATTTTATTTTCAATGTTATCGATAAATATGTTTGTGTGGTGGATTACTTTTTACTATTTTTTTGCATTAAAAAAGGTTTTTAATAAGAGAAAAAGCTTTCGTTATTAAGATTGTATAAACTTTAAATAATAAAATACATTAAAATTAATTTTAAGCACAATTTTATCACGAAAAAATTTTGCCATTCTAGTTATCGATTACTTTTATGTTCTGAGTGTCATCTTTGTTGTGTTTATTATATTTTTTTTTTTTTTTAACAAATGCCATGAACTGGAAACTTATTAATACCGTAAAAAATCTTGAATATTTTTATAATAAAAGCTTTCTTTTCTATGAATTCTTTTAAATAAATTCTATTAAAATATCAATTACACTTTCCATTTTTGGCAAAATTGCTTTTAATTGATAAACATATTAGCACAACAGCTGATAAAAAAAAAAAAATTTGGCGCATAAAACGCATGGCATGTAACTTGAATTTAGAAACGCATAAAATGCATAGAAAGTATCATACGCATCTACGCATGAACGCATGGTGTGGACCTTCAGCTTTACTTTCACGTGCGCCAAGAGAGCGTCGATAGTTATCCACGAAAACGCAAAATTGAATTGGTGCTTTTGGGGGATGGATAAAAAAATGGGAATTTAATTCTTTTGGGAGTTTTACTTTTGGGAATTAAAGAATTAGGGTGTTCGAATAAAAATGAGAAATTGAAATTTAAAGCAAATAATTACGCAAAAATAGAGTAAAAATTTAATAAACAATACTTAATATATAATAAATATTTATATAAAAGTATTAAAATAATTAAATGAAGAGCATTTAAATTTAAAAACAAAAATTTTTACAATAATTAGTATTGTGGTTATTTTTACTTAAAAAAAAGACTTCTTTATCATAAAAAGACAAATCATAAATATTTAAAAAAAAATAGAAAGTATGTATTAATAAAACTGGTGTTTCATTTTTTTTTTTGGGGAAAGAGGTAACGTCAAGTAAGAAACTCTAGATTTCCAGAAATCTGGGTTCCTCCAAAATGGCCAGTAAAAACTGGGATTCTATTTTTAAGGGGTTTAGAGGCAACGTCAAGGAAAAAACGGCATAGATTATGAAAGAAGGTCTACTAAATATAAAATATTAAAGCGATTGCTAAAAATTGGCCGGGCCAGATTTCCAGAAATTTTGAATTCCAAAAAGCAAAACTCCCATTATCATTTTAATTCCTAAAAGCATAAAATTCCCATTTTCAATTCAACCCCAAAAGCACCAATTCAATTATGCGTTTTCGACGATAACTATCGACGCTATCTTGGCGCACGTTAAAAAAAACCTGTGAAATCGATTAGTTTTTCTGTTCTGTTGCGGTCCAATTTGTTTAAATCAAAAACTTGTTAAGTAATAAATTGTAAGTGAAAGCAAAATAAATAATATAAAATAAATAAGTATGTATGTATTTTTATTGAAATAAACTGTTTTAAGATTTTAAGAATTAATAAAATTGAATTTCTTCAAATTTATGTGCATTAAAGTCATTGAAATAAAACAATGGACGGTGCAAAACTAATAAATTTTTCATAAATGGCTACAGAAAAAGTAAAGGCCTCGTTACTGATAAAATTAAAATTTGTATCCGTTTTCAGCTGTTAAGAATTTTATTGAAGCAGTGTTGTCAACAAAACTTATTAACCATCGGTTTACTTTTAAATTTTAGCAATGAGATTCTCATCAAAACATTAATTTAAATTTGGTGTAATGAAATCCAATGTTATGGGTTTTTGGTTCGAACTGAAATAAGTGTTGGCTTTATGTGTCAGAGAAACCAATGTTGTCGGGTTTTTATTGAAAATTAAAGAAGCAGCTTACAGCTCTTGTTTATTTGTTGGAAATAAATATTGTTGTTAAAAGCTTAATTATTTATTTTATTTTATTCAACAGTTAGATTATTTCAATAGATGGAACTAAATAAACGCTGCGCGCATCATATAACCTGGCGGGACTGTACTGTCTCTTGGACGACATGTTCGTCGACGGACTGATCGGCCTCGCTGCTAGACTCTTGTCAGACGTGTGTCGTACAGCAGGGCTCAGGGGGAGCATACCTGCTTGATGGCCTGGCTACGATGCGGCGAGAACGCGCTTGCTACTTGGTCTCGGTAGGGACCAGATAAGGAGAGTGTTATCGGTCATTACATGCCACTGGGTGGTATGGACTCATGCGGTGAGAATGGATCTTGATTATAATGACTACTGTAGAAGTTGTGAAGATGAGGAGGAGTAGACGGGTTTTCACTTTCTCTGCCAATTGCCCCGGTTTAGCGGATATTAGGTTTAGGCATTTTTGGAAAGCGGAATTTTCGTGCCCCGGTAGGCTAGCTGGTAGCGAGCTAGTGTATCAGCGCCGGGGTTGCGGGTTCGATTCCCGCCAGAGACTCTGGTTTCTTTCCTGCAGACAAGCATAAAGCTTCGCGGGATTAGCTTAAAAAAATGTCTTATGTAGGACTGAAATCGATATCTCTGTTTTGCAGGGAGCCGGGGTGGTTCGAGGCTGCAGTGACCTCTGGGGAATAGTGAATAGAGGCTGACTCTTGTCGCTGGCTAAGGGTATCACAAAGGGACCGCTATAAGGACCCAAGTGAGCCGATCTCGTGTAGGCTGCCCATTTAACCTAAACTAATCTAACTTACTTATAAAAAGACAAACATCATCTTGTACATATTTCGTGCTATATTCTTTACACCGCAAGCGTCTCTATACCCATCGTCGGTAATCTTCTATTTAATTAAATATTTTTATGCGGAATGTCGCAAACTGTGAAACAGATAATAGTGCATTGCGGACTTAGTTCGTAGCGCCGAATTTTTTACATAAATAATTTTTTTTTTCTCAACTTACCAATTTTAAAGCCATCTATATATATTGTCTTTATGAAGGAGGGAAATTTCGGATTATATACCAGATTTTTGACAAACCCAGGATTTAATATGCAGTAACATACAAGTTTCACATGCGTGTTTTTTCCGATCAAATCAAGCCAGAAATTATCAAAAATTTTAAAATCTAAAACCGAAATTTGAATACTTTTCACATTCTCTGCACAGCTAAAGGCCTCTTTAGGTGTTGGCTCTCGAGTAAAGAAAGGTACAATTTCAAGTTCAAGCTTCTGGAGGGAAACATGATCTCTTAGAAGTTGAGTAACGTAGGTCCAATATAATTCTCCTGTACATGCTAGTTTTAAAGTTTGCAGCGACTGTAATTGTAAGAGCATTTCAATTGGCATAGAACCCGATATAACTTCTAATTTTTCCAATCGAGGACATTTAAAGGATACCGGAGGAACTTTATAGCCGTAATCATACCAGACTAAAGACCGTAAATTTTCATTCATTTCATACGCTCCTTTAAATTGATAAGTTGGGAAATCATCTACATTCAAACTTTGAATTTGGCTAGAAATCACAAAATTTGTAAATATTCCTTCAAAATTTGTTTTGTAAGAAGAGAAGTGTTTTAAATTCATTTCCGTTAAAAACTGCCGTAGGTTTGCTTGGCTTAACCCTGCGCAGAACATCAAATTTAAGTCCTCAATACTGTTTAATAAAGGAAAATTTGTGACAGTTTTAAATATTGTTTTGTCAGTTTTTAACTTTTTAAGTTTTTTACAAGCATCCGCTAAAGCTTTTATTGCGTCATCATCTACAGTCGCTTTGTTAAGGGTAAGCGTTACTAGATTTTCAAAATTACTCAAATAATAGCAGGTACGATCCATCCCTTCTTTATTAAGAAAAGCACAAATTTCCAATTCTTCCAAGTAATTCGCTGAATCTTTATTATATTTAATCGGCATTGTATCAAAACACATTTTGTTATTAAAAGACAAATGTTTGATTTGGGACTTAGTAACAAATTCTAGGAAATCATTCAAGCTCATCGTAGTAGTCTCCCTTGAATAGTTACTTTTCCAAGATAAATATTTCAATTGCTTCATTTCCAAAATAGTTTTAATAGCAAATGCGAACTGAAATGCCGAAATAAATGTTAATTTCTGCAATTTTTTGCAATATTTAGCCACCGATTGTAATGGGGATTCTTTAACATAAAGTGGACAGCTGTAGGTGAGTGCTATTAAATTTGGATGTTTTCTTATATCCGGTACAAGATCACGTGCTACTTCCAGTTCTTTTATATCTTCGCCATATACATTTAAAAATTCCTCCAATTCAGAGCAGGATAATTTCTTTCTATCCAAACCAATTTCATTTCCTACATAAAAATGTGGTGAATATCTGTTGTTAACAAAAAGTGTGGTGTAGTCAGCTTTCCAGATGAAATTGCGGAAAATATATTTTAAGTGTTGAGAAACTTGTGCCAATTTCAATTGCTCTTCAAAATTAAGATAATGAGAAATTATTTGCATTATATCAACATTTGTTGAGATTTTATCGAAACCTTGCAGATTCAACGACGCCATATTTATTTATTTATTTATCTAAATTATAAATTTATTTATTATTAGTTTGTTGTGTTGCAGTGTGACCACATCTTAAAATTATTTACAGCTAAATCTAACATTAAAAAAGAACAAGAAATGCTAAATATGGAAAAAAATGCTAAAAATTTATTTAAATTTTTCTTAAAAATGTCTTAACAATGTAAACTTTTTTTTAACTATTAATTTTGACAAAAATAATTGCACCCAAAGAGAAATTTCGTATGAAAATGAATAATTGCCTATTTCCGATTTGCGAAAGAACAATTTCATTTAAAACATAACGAAATTCTAAAAATTTGGTTTGTCTTTCGCACAGCGAAAATATGCAGTTATTCGTATCTTAAGAAACTTCTTACCGGTTTTGTAAAAAATAGAATATTTTATATTGGTAGACTTGTAGTACGTAAGATTCCACATTTATACTACGTACATTTTCGTAGTTTATAAACTAGAAATATACCACTTTGTTTCATGGTTTAGTTGTAATTTAGGTTGACACACATGTTGTATGCCATGCTAGTATAGTATACAAATCTTATGTCTGTCAGGGGTTTAAGGTATTCAAAAAACTGGATTAAAATATTGGTAATTGTGGGTGTGACAAGCTCTGTTGGAAACAAATATTTTTTATGTTATTTTGGGAAAAATTAATTTTTGTAAATTTTATCTGAATTAAATTATGATTTCTCGCAAACTGTTTACCAAAATGGGTCGGAATTTTTTTTTTGTTATATAAGTCGGAGAGTAGGCTTTAAGGAATGGGGCGTTACATCACTTTATCATTTAAACCTGGTGCATTATTAAAAGTTTCCCCAGGTTCTATATTTTAGTTAAAGCCAAATTTCAGAAGAATATAACTTTTTAGGGTCAAAAGGGATTAAATAGATTTTAGTATCATTAGAAAGCTGAAAGTGTCCTCTGTGACCCCATATATACTTTTGCAACCGTTTGGAACTGTCTGTTGAGCACTTTACATTTAAATGCAGTTACTCGCAACAATTTTTTGCTCTTTTTATACCCTTCACCACAGGTGGAAAAGGGTATATATAAGTTTGTCATTCCGTTTGTAATTTCTACAATATTGATCTTAGACCCAATAAAGTATATATATTCTGGGTCCTTATGGGGAGAGAAGTTGATTTAACGATATCCGTCCGTCTGTCCGTCTTACGTTTGATATGTGTTTTCCGGAGACTCCAGACATGATAGCGGCTAGGTTGTTTTACATTAATGTCACATATAGTCTACCATCGGTTGCTATTGAAATTCAGCAAGATCGATCCACAAATGGCTGAGATATGAGCAAAAAACCACGACCACCTCTAATATTTTCCAAAAATCCCTTGTGGTTGTTGTAATTTTATTACTTTTTGCTGTATATCTGGGGAACGGCAAAAGCCAAAGTTTCCAAATTAGGTACACACATTTAGGTAGCCAATACACACCATCCTACAAAATGTGAGCGGGATTGGAGAAGTGGGCGTGGTACCTCCCATAGATCTCCCCGAGTCCAAGCTTTATAACTCAGCTAAATGGTAAATTCCTTCTTAAACACGTTGGTATATAATTCTGTCAAATCGGTTAAAAAATGGCTGAGTTATAACCAAAATACTGAATTCCCAAAAATTACTTATTTTTAATTTTTTTTTTTGCAATTAAGTTTGTTAAAATATATGCAAGTGTATATAAATTATTGCTTAACACGCCGGTATATAAAACAATCAAATCGGTTAGATAATGGGCAATTTATTAGCAAAATACTCCAAAAATGGCCTAAAAAACATCAAAATTTTTATACAATCCTACATCTTAGGGCTGCCATATGGCCTATGGAAACGACTTATGTATCAAAACATCGGCAATTTTTAGTAGAAAATATTTCCCAAAAAATTGGTTGTTAAAACACAACATCCGACATAATTTGGACGGTTTGGATAAGTGGGCGTGGCACAAAATATAATTATTTATATCTTAGGAATGGTGCTCACATAATTTTTTGTTCTTATAGCACCATGGTGAAGGGTATATAAGATTCGGCCGAATATAGCACTCTTACTTGTTTTTATTCAAATAATACACAATGGCTTACGAAAAAAAAATTTTGCAACTGATGCAATTCTTGAAACTGTCATAGCCGGGCGCTCTTGAGTTGATTTGAAAGAACACGGGTCGGCCTTTTGCTTTAATCGGTTAATGGCTCGATTAATTAATCGAGGTTTTGGTTTAATCGGGTAATAATCGGTTATTTTTGTTTTTGATCGTTTAACCGGTTAATAAGGTTTTTTTTATAAATTAAGTAATTTCAATATATAAAAATTATTTACTATTTGGAGTTTATTGGTAAAAAAAAACCAATAACATAATAATTCTTGAACTAAAACGAGCAAAAAAAAAAATAATTAATAAAATATGTACATATTTTTTAATCAATACATATGTGACCTTCTCTGAGAAAAGAGAGAAACTATTCTTCTAAAAATAGAGCTAAGAAATCAAATCCCAAATGATACTTTTGTATCTTACTCAAAATTTTAAATTCGTAATTTAGCTGAAAAAATTGCCAAAATGGTCACACTGTTGTGGTGCTTGTAACTTTTCCGGATATTGGCTTACTTACATATGTGTTAGTGTTCGTTGATATAAATTGTTTCTGTTGAAAGGCTCGTATTGGCACGAACAAGCGCTTCACTTGCCGCTAGATGTTTTCCCGTTGAGAATTTTAGAAAGTCTGACCGTATTGGCAGCAGTGTCGCCAACTCTTGGAACAGCAAAAGCACTGAAAGTATACAAAAAAAAAAAGTAAAAATAAATAAAAACTGATCTTTTTCAAAAAAATTTTTTTTGCCTTTCCTTCTTCGAGAAAGCCAAGGTTAGTTTAGTTACGCTTACAAAGAAAGAATTGAATTATTAAAAAAAAAACAGGTTAGAGTTCAATATTGGTCTATGCCGAATCTTAAATACCCCTCACAATGGTCCGATATAAGCAAATATATGGAAACCGTCCGTTATGTATAATGCAAATCAGTACTGTATTTCATACTTTTAACAGTGATAAACTTAAAATTGTTCTGTATTTTATTTAATTTTCTCCATTAAACTAGAATAGCATTTCTAATGTATTTGAATTTTCTCATTACTGGAAACTTGTAAAATTGTTCTTTTTAGTTCAAACTTATAAAAAAAATTTTACTTTCTGCAGATGTGCAATTATAAAAGATGGTCCAGCCATAATGCACGATGTTAATTATGAATGACACCTTAACGTAAAATTCTTTGCCCAACTTAATTTCTTTTGTTTCCGAGTTTGACAAATTCAACCATGGAGAGGAACACAATTGAGCAGCACGTTAAGATTTTTGAAGCCTTTTACGAAAATGAGCGTTCAAATCAAAATGCATTTCGTACACTTCTCGATTTTTTTTTTGCCAGCATTATCGACTAAATGTGTCCTACCGGGTCTGTAGGAAATGTGAAAACCCCTGTTTGGTGCGATTTATGGGCTGACGGGGCCCGATGACGCCGTACTTCTTCGATATTGAGGTCGGCCAAGTAGTTAGCGTGAATAGTGTTCGCTATTGCGAGATGAGAACGAACTTAATGTGTCCACAAATTGAGGATATGGACCTGGATGACATGTGGTTTAAACAGGATGGTGCCACTTGCCACAGAGCCAACGAAACAATTGGCCGGCACGATCATGTGATTTGACACCGTTGGACTTCTTTCTTTGGGGATATTTAAAAGAAAACGTGTACGTCAATAAGCCAAGAACAATTCAATAGCTTAAGGATGATATAATTCGGCACATTAAAGGCATAGAACCTCAATTATGCCTCAGGGTCATTGAACATATGAACCATCGGACAGGTGCATGCCCCTGAAGCCGTGGCGAGCATTTAACCGATATTTTGTTTCACACATACATAATTGTCAAAAATCCTTTTATAACAATAAAAAATATTAAGATAACTCTCTGAAAACTTTTTGTTTTATTTACAAATAAGATCGTGCGTTTTGTTTGGACCACCCTTTCCTTTAACATGCGTCTTAAAAAAGTTCAGAAAAGTAACATACGCGTAGAACGCGTCGTGTGGACCACCAGTTTAAGAATTAAAACAAAATTATTATTGTGTTTGATTTTATGCTCGGCTTTGAATGTGTTACTGCACTTAGTTGTTATGCAAAAAATAAGCACTGCAAATTTAATTGTTTGTTCAAAAAAAGTATAAGTATCGTCGTATCGCCAGTAAAACCCGAAGTATTGCCGATATATCTGTATTCGGTACATCACTAGTTAAAATGTTTAACACATTCCTGCCAAATGGGTATCTAAATACCCCCAAAAAATTAGGCCAGTAAAAATATTACAGCCGAAGGCCAGATAAAAGATGGTTGCTGCAGC
Organism: Pollenia labialis; assembly: GCA_949318255.1. Lineage (NCBI taxonomy): Eukaryota > Metazoa > Arthropoda > Insecta > Diptera > Polleniidae > Pollenia > Pollenia labialis. The sequence continues at coordinate 68,604,438 of OX439140.1, read as the reverse complement.
TTTCATTTTTATTCAAAAGTTTAAAAACCTTGAAAAAAATTAAGGGCCAATTTCACCAATTCTATTTAAATATCAATTTATGTTTAAAACTCGTTTTTGATGTCAAATTAAAAATGAAATTATGTATATGAAAAACTGTACACTAATAAAATTATTACAGTAACTGATTGTAGGTTATTAAATTCGTTTTTCGCACTGTTAAAATTTAATAAAAATATAGTTATTGTACGAATAATTTTATTTTTTAACAAAGTTCTTTTTGGAAATACAAAATTTATTTCTGTATGACGTGCTAAATTCCCAATTTTTCATATATGAATCACTAAAATTTATTGTTGATGGAAAAGCTAGCTTCTATGCACCTTTTTCCAAAGATATTAGAAAAGCCAAAAACATTATACATACAAATAAAACTGCAAAGCGAATAGGAATTATAAACTTTAACTTTAAACAACTTTAAACTGAACCAGCGCTCCAATGTTGCGAATTTTGCTATTTTCTAGCTATTTTTTCATTCTGTTTAAGCGATATTCTTTGGGAAAAGTTGTCAACAGTGGCCAGTTCTTATTCGGAGAAGAAGTCAGAATCTCTAGTAATATTTTCGAAACTAAATGCAGACGAGCTGAGCTCTAGCTAAGAATGTTTCGCCATCTTATTTAGAACTACGAGGCATATCCAAATGCACTTTGATATCAAATAGACACCTGTAGATTTACATTCGAATATTCCGACCGCACATCACATTATGCTGCTCTTAAGCTTAACCGTTTCTTAAAAATTCAGGAAAACTAATACCATGTTCACATGGACAGCAATATTAGTGTTTCGCTCTCTTATTCCTGTTTCGCGCCCCAAACATGATTGAAACGACTTGTTTTCCCATACAAAATTTTGAGAGCGAAACAGGACGTTTCATTTTGAAGCAGGCTGCGAAACAGGAAAAATGTACTATCATCTCCAATTTTGATAACAGTTATCGTTAGTTTATCTGAACTACCTCTCAAAAAAAATCAAAACAATGAAAAAACAAAATAAAAATTGATTTTTAATAAAATAAAGTGATAATTATAATATAATAATATTAATAAAAGTATTAAATAATATATTTTTAAGTTTTAATTACTTTATTTATCGGTTTTACAATGAATCACACTAACAACACAATCCTGAGAAAGGCAAGACAAGAAAGACAACATTAACGTCAATAATGAGCGAGTAACAACCATTTATAAGCATATGCTTGTTACGTCGTTGGACGAATGATCTTTTTATGGGGCCTTCTCACTTGGGTGCTACTTTAAGTTGGTGTTCTTAAATTGTTGTTTTTACTTTTCTTGCAAGTTTTTGTAAGCTACGCTTTCGTTTAAATGGTTAATTCTTTTTTGGCTTTCGTATATGGGTGATCTCACTTTTTGATTGATTGTGAACACCTGTGTGTAATTTAGGTCTTGAAATCGTTATGAAGTGCTTTTTATTTTTGTTAATCTGCCGTGATTTTTTTATATCTTGAATGTCTTTTATCTAATAAAGCTGATATAACCCGTTGTTTTTTATTTTTATTTTAGTTCCTCTTAATTTTTGGAAAACAAACGATTTCTTCAAACTTTTTGGTGGGGTGTAAAATATTGGTTATTTTTTTGAAGCGAGAATTATCACTTTTGTTAGTCGGTAAAGTTTAAAAAGAATTTTATTTCAAGTTTATTTTGAGAAAGCTTAAGAAATTTAATGTTGATAAGTGATTATTTTTGTTGTACCAAAAATCCTGTTCGAAATTATGGAATCTTTTAATATTTATCGGTCACAAAGCTTTTTCTGAGAAAAAAGACTAAATTTTTTCATTTCTGTTTAAAATCAGTCAAGTTTTAAGTTCCACATCCATGTTCTTTAGATTCTAGAGATCAGGTATTGTCTAAATACCGTTTAGCATTAGGAAAAAATGTAGTCTCCTTTATTATTTTTACCAGATCAACCAGTCGCAACATGACAGATAGCCAAATTTGCTTTTACTCAAATCCACTATATACTTATTTATGCCTCTATTGTGAGTTGCATTCGACAAACGCTGGCTATCGATCATCGACAATCGAATGTAAAATTTTGATTATGAGTTGACAGTTCCGTTGAAAATTTTGTTGCGCTTCGTATTTTTTAACGAAAATTATTTTTCTTTTGACGATGCAAATAAATTTAAGCCCAAAATAGTTAACGGACAGTTTATTGGTCTAATAAATTTATGTTGACATTAAGTAACAGGCAGTTTGTCGGTACATTGAGAAAATGGCCATAAGGCTATTAAAGTATAAAAGCTTTTGAGGATTGTAATTTGACTTAGAATACACATTCGAATAATATGCAAATTTATATAATCAAATAAATAAATTAAAAAAAAAAATAATATGCAAATTTATATAATCAAATAAATAAATTAAAAAAAAAAAAATTTAATTTTAATAGAAAATAAATTTTAAAAAAAACTTAAAATGCGGCAATGGCCTCCGAAGATCTTTCAATTAATTCTGCACACAGTCACAGCAAAGCTTTTTGGGCGAACGGTTGTTTTGAAACCCACATCAATTTCTCGGCAGTAAATGATCTATAAGCTTTTATAAAATTTTCGGACTTCTTTAAGGGATTAGGAGCTATTTTTTTTTTGTTAAATCCCTAAGCTGATCCCGCGAAGCTCTACGCTTGTCTGCAGGGACTGCCAATTTCCATTGCTTATGTTCGGAGTCATGTTTTAAACACTGATGACCCATAACAGTCATAACTTTCTTTAGTAAACGTTCTTCGGATTAACTGTTAGCATCCGGTTTAACCTCTGCTATGGCTTTAATGGTAATGCATAACACTTTTAAGTTAGTGTAATTGCATTTCAGTGACTGCTTGAACTTTATGGGCCCTTTTTAATGAGGCCTTGGCTAAGTTATCCAAGGCTCAAATCCCTACTGCAAACGTTTCCACAAAATTTTGCGCATTTGCAGCATGTATATTATTTATTATTCATTTTAATCAATAAATTCGCCTTGGTTTAACTTAATATTTTATGTTTTCGCCTTACGTCATTTGCTTTTGACATTCTGCAATGATTTTGCAAAAATAAATTGCTTGTGGTTATTGTAGAGTTGTACTTGTTCAAGTACCGAGGTCACCTGTAATGAATTCGCCTTGAATTGTACCAACAAATTTGTTTGTTTTAAAGCTTCGTTCACGATAAGAAGCAACATTTTCACTGGTGTTTAAAATACAGCAACAATTTTTTTCACAAACTCACACATTTTGCATAAAGAAACCATTTGCAAATTTTTTATTTATTTATTTTATTTATTTATTATTTTCTAAGACATTTTGTTAAAATGTTCATTCAAAACTAAATAAAACAAGTAACAGCCGTACCTTAAAAAGAGCGGAAGGCGGAACGTTTTCTTCCGCAAAGCTTTTACGCTGATATGCCATACCTAAACAAGATCGTCAACGTTGTGCCACAAACAGTAGTGTTAACTTTATTGTTTAGTAAAACCCATATAATAGAAATAAAAAGAAGAGAAAAACCCGCTAGATTAACAAAAAATAGCTAAATTGTCATTATTTATTATTAATAGCGGCCAACTTCACTAATAAACGCGCTGTCAAAACCGGATTTTCCAATTGTAAAGCTTTGACGCCGCGCTATTTAGGGATGCTTCATACAAATTGTATGGGCATGAGAATTTTTGACAGCTAGAAAACGCTTTCCGCTCTTGTTTAGGTATGGAAAGTATAGTCGGTCAAGCCCGACCATATGATACCCTACACCACAGTATTTAAAAACACATCATGCTTATGTGTCCATAATAATATGGATTTATGTTAATAAACTTTATTAAAATCGGTTTAAAAGTTTGTGATAGGCAGAAATTGCCCCCTACCTCCCCTTGTGGTCCTATTTTTGAAAAACTGTATAGCTTATGTGTCCATATAGATATGGATCTATCTATGGTTTAAATTTCAATAAAACGGTTTGATAGTTTCCCTCGTGGTCCCACGATTCGTCCCATTGTCAATTGGATTGGTCCTTATGCCAATAAGAACCTATGTCCCAAATTTTTATCAAATTTTCTCTAAAATTGCGACCTGTATTGCACAAGGTTACATGGACAGCCTGCCAGCCAGCTGGACGGACATTGTTAGTTCGACTCAGAAAGTGATTCTGAATCGATCGGTATACTTTAAGATGGGTCTAGGACCAATATTTTAAGGTGTTAAACACATCAGCACAAATGCAAAATACCCTCTGCACTATTGTCGTGTGGGTATAATTATTATAAACGTAATTTTCAATTTCATACAAATTGTTGCTGAAGTAGAAGAAGACTCAACTTTTTTAAAAAGGAAAATATATGAAATATTTTGAGAAGAGATAAGATAGAAGAAACAACGAAATTGTTGCTCTCATTAGGTGCGTTTGAGTACTTTTACAGTAAAATGCAGCAAATGAGAAAATTGTAAAATTTTCTCTCTCAAAAGGCTGTTGTCCAAAAAAGTACGCGAACGCAAAATTTGTAAAAATTCGTAAAATAAAGGCAACAGTTGATGGCAAATAATTGAAGTGTTGAACAATTTTTACACTTTTGACTACTTAACTCGTTTTCTTATCGGTAATCGATTAGATACTTTTTATAACACGAACATTTCTGGAAAATACAAACAAATTATTTCATGCAATCTTTCATATTTGTTTGTTTTTTATTTTATTTGATGTAACTAATATGTGGCGGGTTAATTTGTTCATAAGAACATGAATAAATTTTTGCTATTGATTACTTAAGTACCCAAGTACTTCATACTTTTACAACTCTAAAAAAGCAACATAACAAAAAAAAGTTTCAAATGTTGGTATTTAGATAAATAAATGCTTCACAAACAAGTACAATTAATTAATATTTTGTTTGTTTACCTTTTGAAACATATGTTTTTTTTGATTTACTAAATTTTACTGCAAACATTTCTGCAGTAAAAATTTGTGAATACTCCGACAAGAACTGTCATTTTTCGCTCTCAATTTGTGTTCTCATTTACTGTATTTTGTGTACGCGAACGCAATTTAGTAAAATGAAGTAAAGTTCAGTAAAAAATAGTAAAAACTTTTGTATTGTCGAACGCAGCTATTGTGAACAAAGCTTTAATGAAAGCATTCTTTCGCACATCGTAAATAGGCTATAAGTGTTTATTTATGAAATGTTTCACTAAAACGTATAAAAAGACAAGAATCATTAAGGCAAATATTCAAAATCAATTGTTAGTAAAATATTGACTTTTATAATTTGGCCGAAATCCTGGAAAGACGGGAATCAGAAATTGTTGCAATTCTGACACGCTTATCCCGGGAAAAAGCTCTATTAGGGAGATGCAGCGATAGTCAGTGAGGCAGTCAAAGTTTCTCTATCCTGTAGTTTTGTAAGAGTCCAAATTATTTTTCGTCTGCACTTCTTTTAATGAAAAAGAGTGTAAAACCTTCAATTCAATTCGGTCAGTAATATTTTTAAGCCCTTCAATATATCTATATATAAAAATGAAAAATGTTTGTATGTTTGTTTGTTTGTTTGTATGTTGGCTTATAGACTCCTAAACTACTGAGCCGATTTTCCTGAAAATTTTACTGTAGCATCACGTGAGCACTAATAGGCTACTTATTTTTTCGATAGGGGCAGGGGAATCGGTACCCCCATTGGATGCCAATATTAAATATCGCATATCTTAAGAGCCGTTGCACGCATTTTGTTGAACTTTTGGTAGTAGGATCTTCTGAGCCCCAAAATTTAAATAAAGTAGCAGCGAGGGAAATGGATTTCCCCGTAGGACGCCAATGTTTAATATCGTATATCTTAAGAACTGTTATAGTGAGAATGTTCAAACTTTGTAGAAGTCACTCTTATGGTATACTACACTTTTAAAAATAGAAATAAAGCGGGAAGGCGAATGAGGGGAAATACCTCCAATAGAATCCATATATTAAATATCGCTCAACTGAAGAACAATTAAAGGGATAGTCTTCAAACGTGGTTAAAGCTACTTTTATGGTAAACTATAAATTTCAACATAGAAATGGGCGGGGTATCCAGAGGAGGAGCAGTACCCCTCATAGATAGAAATATTAATAAGAGCCGCTGCAAGCAATTTGTTGAACTTTTGGTAGTAGGATCTTCTGAGCCCCAAAATTGAAATAAAATAGCAGCGGGGGAAGTGTTACCCCCCATAGGGGGTATCCATATCGGATATCTTAAAAACTGTTATAGTATACTTGACTTTGAAACTAAAAATAAAGCGGGTAGGCGCAGGGGGAACTACCTTCCATAGGATGCATATATTAAATATCTCTCAACCGATAAAGTGGTTAAAGCGGTGTAGCGAAGCGCACCGGGTTAAGCTAGTTTAATATAAATACAAAAGCCTTTTCATATTTATACAAAGTTTCAAACTATTGCATCATTTCTAAATTTTATTTTATGAAAAAAACCACACACATTGTAATTTAATGAAATCCAATATAAATTCAAAACAAAATTTCGAGTAATTTACAAGATGCCAGCCAAGTTTCTTGTTTTTCCATAATTTACGATTTCATTCATAAGGGTACCACCAGCGGTGTGTAAATGGTACAAGCAAATACATAATAATTGTAAAATAATTTTAATATGGTCTCATCATCAGGCAATGGAAAATGCTTTTAATTTGGAGTAGAAACCAACACAACAACAACTAAAGAAACCACAAAAAAATACCAGCAAACATTAAATTTAAGACGTTGCGGATAGTGATTTCAAAACAAAAATAAAAACAAGAGCAGATCACTTTTTTCAAGTTAATGAAATTCAGTGTAGTATTTTATGCTCGTGATGATCCCATGCGAGGGAGTCAGTCTTGTGTAGAATTTCGTTTTCTTACAATTGTGAAAACCACTTGTGTTCATTTATAACTTAAAACAAATCGTGCAACAAAAACCCTTACAAGCAATTGTTTTGTTACAGTTGAAATCAGAAATGTGTTTAATAAACTAGAGCTTGGAGTGCGTTTTTAAGTTCAAAAAAATAAATAAATATTGGGAGTATAATTTAAAAATGCGGAACGAGTTTTGCTTCAATCCATATGGGATCGAACTCGTTTTGCAACACACTATAGCCCACCAGGAAAATTAATCATCGAACTTTAGTATATTTTGAAAGTTATATTAATTCATTTAAATTATACAAACAGCGCTAAATATTTAACAACAGTTCTGTAGGTGGGATAAACTACACCAATTCACAAAATACGTTTTTTGTACTATTGGAATCAGAATTTTTCCTCAATCGGTGTGGATTCCCATTAGTCCCATCTAATGTAGTTTTAGAGATAGAAAAGTTGAAAAAACACTATATAAATCCATCTTGATTAGAAGAAAAGGGCATCACGTCTATTTGGTGGGGTTTACCACTGAATTTGTAGATAATTTTTTTTAAAACATGCATATGCGCCTTCTGTTGTTACATATTTGAATAATTTTAATAGCACATTTCTAAGAGAAAAATAAGCCTAAAAAAGTTGTTGTAAGCCTTGTATTATTTTTGGACTTGGTGCTGTTTGTCTCAAGGGATTGAACATTACCAATACCATCATGGGAGGTGAAGAACACAAAGTCTAATTTAATAAATAAAGGTAGGTTTCCTTATATGACGTAATTTTAGGATATCATCGACATGAAAAAACATATTAGATTAGAGTCATATAAAATATTCGAACAAAGACAGATTTTTAATACAGAAATAAAACATTTGTAATTTTCAACATGTTTTTGACGTCTGCTGTAAAGTTTTTAAAATGGCGGTTTGGTGTAGTTTATCTCCCACTTGCAGAGTTAAAAAATATGAATTTTTAAACAAATTAATTGATAAACTTTTTCTTCAGTGTACTCGCCATAGTTTTTATTGTCCAAGACCAAAACATAATATTGCAAGTCTTTATTTTCTCTCGAATTTTCCCCAAAGTGAGTAGATAAAATATTCTCAAATCATTTTTCGGGTTAACCCCCACATTATGGAAGTATATCTGGCACTATGGCATGCAATTTTCCGAGTTCATTTTCCTTTTTTTCTATTTGCATTCGCTTAGTTTAGGTTAGGTTAGGAAGGGTTATACTCGGAGACCCATATGGTTCATTGTGAATCCTTTCTATATAGAGGAAGAAGGAAAAAATAAAGAAGAAAGGAGTAGACAGAGTGGACAGAGTTCGCATGCGCTTTGAAGGTTGGAATTTAAAATGTAGGTCACTTAGGGCTTAGTGCGACTCTATATCTTCAATAATACCTTGGCGCACTTCACACAGAAAAGTTTAAACAGTTAACCAACGAGTTTTGTTACAAAATATACAAAGAGATAACTTTGTGAGTGCATCGAACGAGTTTAGTTACCAACTACGCACATAAAAACATAGAAAAGGACATGCTTCGATACAATCTATATATTTATTCTCATAAAGTGCAAAAAGATTTGTCAAAATCAATTATTATCTCCATTTTTGTAACGTAGAGTGGTCGTTATTGCCTTACTTTAACATTTTTGAAGCAGAATCTCTTCAAATTTTTTTATTTTGAAAAATATTAGAAAAGTTTTTATGTTGAAAAATTTTGGAGTCGGAGTCGCGAGTTTTGGTGGATACTTCGACTCCGGTACAAAAACCTCAACTCCGACTCCAATTCCCCAGACCTGTATTTAACAAGACATCATTTGTCCCAAATACCACAGTTTCAGAGTAGTCTATTTTCTTTTGAAGTCTAGTGGAAAAATTTAATTTCACGGTTTCCGAAAGTACAGTAGGATGAATACATGGAAGACAAATGTTCTTCAAAATTAGACAAAGATTAAACTTTTGTCATCATCTTATCGTTTTGCATCCGAAAACCATCGGATTTCTCGGGTCTAATATTTAAAATCAGGAATATTAAAGGACTTTTCAATTATTTGTGGACATAGTGCCCATTTATCAGTTCGCCTTTTATTCAATTTGAAAATTAAGAGAAATCTTCGATTAGCTTCTAAATTGATCCAAGGATTCTAGAGTCTATTTGCATTTTGCCCTAGAAAGCTAGCTGGGGATCTAATAGAAATTTTTGTGTCCAAACAGCTATTTTCGTTGGACAACATTTTTTTGTGGTTGACCTAAACCTTTAAGACATCTCCGATTAGCAAACTTTGCTGCGTTATCTGTCTGTGTCGACCGACGTGCTAAGAGGATAAATTCATCTTAAGCATTCGAATTATGTAAAAGCTCTTTTTTTACTATAGAAACTTCTGGAATAGCTATTTAAAAGAAGAATTAGGAGTTCTTCTCTCCGAAAAGACAGATGGCAGCTTTGGGAAAGGACCGTCTTCGGACTGTGAAGTCGGAAAGTCAATTTCGTTTACCAAAAAGTAAAGTTAATAGTCCCGTAAAGATGTTATAAGTTCTTTAGAAACGTTATTATTTCTGTCTTTTTGCTTGTTCATGTTGTAAAAACTTAATTAATATCCACTACTGAGGATATTTAGGAGTCCATCCCTGCAAAAGAATAATTAAGTAAATAACTTGCCACTCTTGCCATTCCTTCCCCTTTCACTCTGGGATTTAATTGGCAAATTAAACAAAATTGAATTCTTTATTATTCGAGCCATCAAGGTGAATATTTGCCAAAGTATACCAACACAAATTTTCTTTTACACCAACAAGTAAAAGCAGTAGTATGCGCCTCAATGTGCATTCAAGCTGCAAGTTTATGAATATCTTCATGTATTTTCTTATTGCTTTTTTGTTTTAGTATTTCGTTTCTACTTGAAGTTTAGTGGCATGATTCGTTGAAGTTTCTTTTACTATTGTTATTTAGTTATTTTGTGTGTTAAAGTGTCAGATTTCAGTGGATTTCTTCATAATCTTATTTAAGTATTGGGTGTTTAAATTAAAAATTAAAATTTCGAGTGTTACACAACGAACATAAATTTTTTAATTTATTCGAAGTATTAACCATCGTAAGATTTGACTTTATCCGATCTTTCTGGAATTATCTGGATTCCGCGCCAATTCAAATCTCCAATTTTAAATTTTTTTTTTAGCGGAATATATCTCAGATATCGGGCGGAATCTTGATATAGAACTTAAAGCCATGGAATCAACTTGCACTACTAGACTTCTTCATACAACATACATACTTGAAAAAAAAAAACTATTTTTTTTTACAAATTTCAGTTTGTTTTTTTATTAAAGAAATATATCGTCACCTAAAATGCAAAAGGCCGTAACTACACTTTATGGTTTTTTACAGGAGATGGAATAAACGTTATAAATTAAAGACTACTTAAAACTTAATATCCAAATTTTAGATTCAAGCTAAGAAAACAAAGACGGATTTGTTTCTAAAAAAGAAATTAATGGAAAAAAGTACTTTTTAAGAAATGTTAGTTACGGCCTTTTATGCTCTATTTTTCTGAAACCAAAAAGCCGTAACTACAAGAATAAAATTGTGCATAAAATAAAACAAATGGTTAAGATAAGAAAATAGTGCTTTAAGGACGTAAGTAAAAAAGTTTTTAGGCAAGTGATGTCTTTTTGAATCTATTTATTGTAAGTATTTTAAATCAAAACACAAAATTCCTCATAACTATTAATATAATTTATTTAATTTATAAATTTAATTCGAGAAAATAAAATAAAATTAAAGTGGTTAAGAAAAATAATAACGCAATAACACACATTGAAAGAGAATCAAAGGCAACTTTGTTTTGATTATTTTCTTGTTTTTTTTTTTTTTGGAAAACTGTAGTTACGGCTTTTTGGTTTATGAAATTGTAAACGTTGCAGTTACGGCCTTTTGTTTTTCGGAAATAAAGTCGTTATTTTTGGACGTATACATGTAAGATTTTCTGTGTAGATGTGTTTCGGTTAAGTACGTCATAATCAATCAAAAAGTCAAATTTGAATTTTTGAGTAGTTACGGCCTTTTAAATTTAATAAAGCTTTGTTCATAATAGGCAGCAACATTTTCACTGGTGTTCACAACAGAGCAACAATTTTTTTTCGCGACCACACACATCTATATATCGCTCATTTGCTGCAAGACCGGCATAAATCAAAAAATACAATTTTGGAGTTAGTGATGCAGAATTGTTCGCTATGTTTTTCTTTATATTGTGTAAAAAATTCAGCTTTATATCTTTTATACTTTTCCCATTTGAAGAGAATGTATCGTTATTTTTTCTAAGTGATTAGAGCAAATCAAAAACTTTAAACGCGTTTATCTCGAAATGGATTTTTTTGACTTATGCCGGTCTTGCAGCAAATGAGCGATATATAAAAATGAAAAATGTTTGTATGTTTGTGTGTTTGTGTGTTTGTTTGTTTGTTGGCTTATAGACTCCGAAACTACTGAACCGATTTTCTTGAAATTTTTACAGTAACATCACGTGAGCCCTAAAAATAAAATAGGCTACTTATTTTTTCGATAGGGGCAGGGGAATTGGTACCCCCCATAGGATGCCAATATTTATTATCGCATATCTTAAGAGCCGCTGGACGCATTTTGCTGAACTTTTTGTAGTAGGATCTTCTGAGCCCCAAAATTGAAATAAAATAGCAGCGGGGGAAGTGGTTCCCCCATAGGACGCCAATGCTTAATATCGCATATCTTATGAACTGTTATAGTGAGAATGTTCAAACTGGAAGTCACTCTTATGGTATACTACACTTTTGAAAATAAAAATAAAGCGGGTAGGGGAGGGGGGGAAAAACCTCCCAGAGGATGCATATATTAAATATCGCTTAACTGAAGAACTATTAAAGGGGGAGTCTTCAAACGTGGTTAAAGCTACTACTATGGCAAACTATAAATTTCAGTATAAAAATGGGCGGGGTAAACAGGGAAGGAGCAGTACCCCTCATAGATAGAAATATAAATAAGAGCCACTGCACGCATTTTGTTGAACTTTTGGTGGTAGGATCTTCTGAGCCCCGAAATTGAAATAAAGTAGCAGCGGGGGAAGTGGTTTTCCCCATAGGACGCCAATGTTTACCATCGCAAATCTTAAGAACTGTAATAGTGAGAATGTTCAAACTTTCTAGAAGTCACTCTTATGGTATACTTCACTTTTGAAACTAAAAATAAAGCGGGTAGGCGCAGGGGGGGAAATACCTCCCATAGGATGCATACATTAAATATCGCTCAACTGAAGAACTATTAAAGGGAGAGTCTTCAAACGTGGTTAAAGCCACTATTATAGTAAACTATAAATTTCAATATAGAAATGGGCGGGGTAGCCAGAGGATGAGCAGTACCCCTCATAGATAGAAATATTAATAAGAGCCGCTGCAATCAATTTGTTGAACTTTTGGTAGTAGGATCTTCTGAGCCCCAAAATTGAAATAAAATAGCAGCGGGGGAAGTGTTACCCACCATAGGACGCCAATGTTTAATATCGGATATCTTAAAAACTGTTATAGTGAGAAAGTTCAAACTTTGTAGAAGTCACTCTTATGGTATACTTCACTTTGAAAATAAAAATAAAGCGGGTAGGCGCAGGGGGGAACTACCTTCCATAGGATGCATATATTAAATATCTCTCAACCGATAAAGTGGTTAAAGCAGTGTAGCGAAGCGCACCGGGTTAAGCTAGTTTTATATAAAGAAACCGTTTGCAATTTTCGCCCAGAACAATATTACAATATTAGGCCTGCTTACAATTTTTTTTGATTCAATTACTGTTCTTATCTAACTGCAAAAGAATACCTCATAGAAGGCCTTGGCTCTTTGGTATAAAAAATAAGATACACCTTCCACACTCGCTTCTATGAGAAGGGAGTAGAGAAGGAGTAACATTTCTCGTACACACAGAAAAAAATACCAATGTAAAATTAACATGGAAAAATGTTGATTGAGAATCATAGTAAATTTCTGCAAATGTATGCCCTTTATTTAAATTTATCATTATTTCATACTAATTTTAAATGAAAAATAATAAAATAATCTTAAATCACGCTTATTTAATATTATTAACTGTTAAAATAAACAAAAAAAAAATATTAAAATATAAATAAATATGGATTCAATATTGAATCCATTAAAAAACCTGTTTTATATTAAAATCAAAAGTCTATCTTGTTAAATTAACATGCATACATAGTTAAGTATGTTAATTTTTTTATTTTCATTCTTAAAATATGTTATAAAAAGAAGACAATTCCCGTATTCTTTTAATTAAAATTATTTAGATAAATAGTACATCAAGTTTTCAAAGTAGAATGACGACGAAAACCATATCGGGCGATTCTGCTGATGTTTCTGTTGGCAAAGGAGAATACAAAATAAGTGAAGCATGTGTTAAAGGGGTTAAGGTACGTTCAGACTAATGAAATATTTGACAAAAATATTTGTTCTGATATTTGCTTCAAACTGTGTGAAACAAAAAAATATTTTGTTTGATGTTCAAACTAAGCTCAAATATTTGACAATTTCTGTTTGTTGAAACAGTTGGCAAATAGTGTCAAATAAAATAAATTAATTCATGTTTGCCATGCGTTCAGACTAAAACAAATATTTGCATCAAATAATTATTTAATGAAAGTGTTCAAAAATAAAAATATATTTCACAAATAGTAAAAATTCGCGCAGAAGCCTAATTATTTGTTTTATTCTGTGGAGCAGCATCTATTATATTGTAAGAACAGGAGTATGCACAAGAAAAACAAAACTGGAAGACAAATGGTTAACGGAAACATGGCTAAAATTTGCGAAAAATTGGTAACAACCCCTAAAATATATAATTCGGTTAAAACAAAATGTCGGGAAAAGAACAAAAAAAAATGTTGCAAAAACAGCGAAAATTCGCGAAAAATTTTGATATTTCAAACAAGCCATAAAAAAATTTATTAAAAGTCCCTAAAAGTATAAGAAATGGCAAAAATTTGGTAAAAATTGCTAAATTAGCAAAAATTGGCTAATAGCAAACCCTTAAATTTATTTGAAATTGCTAAATCGGTTAAAAAACAAAATGTCGGGGAAAACCCAAATAAAAAAATGTTGCAAAAATAGCGAAAATTCACGAACAATTTTAATATTTCATACAAGCCATAAAATTGACTAAAAGCCCCCAAAAGTATAAGGAATGGTAAAAATTCGGTGAAAATTGCTAAATTAGCAAAAATTGGCTAATAGCGGCATGATAGCAAAGTCTAATAATTATTAAAAATCTTTAAAACTGTAAAAAATCCGAAAACTTACAGGAAAAATTGCTTCTATCTGGTACATGGCTAAAATTATTTGTCGTTGTTTGCTCTTACAATTTTTTTGTAATATCAAATAAATGTTTCCTCAAAAATTACTAAAATATTCGATTTTTTGTGTTCACACTATGTTTACATTGGACAAATATTTGTTTGCCGGCAAATACTTTTATTTGCTCAAAATCAGCTGTTATTTTATTTGACACTCAAAAATATTTTGTGTTCAGACTACGTTAATGAAATATTTGATGTTTGCTATCAAATATTTCATCAGTCTGAACGTACCTTAAGTATATTGAATTATTCTTAAATAAATGCATATGTTGTCTCTGAATCTTCTTCACACTCAAACCAATTTGATTCTACATGAAACTCACGTTGTTTCAACTTGAAATGACTTTTATTTGACGTGATTCGGATTGTTATTTCAATATAAATCACATTTTGCTCTAACTTTACTGCAATGTTAAATTAGCATGAATAATAGTTATTTTAAAAGAAAAAAATGTTGTTTGCAAGTAATTGTAAAATCAGGTTGAATTAACATAAAAAACGTACGAAGCAAAATCAACACTGAAAAATTTAAAAAAAAACCTTGTTTTCTACGTTTTTAACTTGGTTTTTTTCTGTGTGTATTGTTTTTTTTCACAAGAAAAAGCTAAATAATTATTTTTTTTGATACCGTTACCATTCTTATGTACCTGCTACAGAAGCGGAACGGAATGCCTACTTCGCAATGACAACGTGTGTAAAAAAAAATATGAGTATGGAATGGAGCGAGCAGGCCTTGTACACCCAAAAGAAGAGGTACAGAGGCCTTCTAGAAGGCATCCGTACTCCTTCTTTTTCCCGTTGGGGAAATACACTTTTTTCATTTTTAAATAAAGGCTTTAATTGAAAAAATAAAAGTTAAAAATTGTAAATATATTAAAAAAAAAAATTTTAATATATGAAAATATTAAATGGACGATGTCGATGTTTTTTAGTTTTGACTCCGATGTATCGCCCATCAAAACATGTATCGTTTGCATCCCTAGTTACATGTGTCGCAAGTCTGAGACTTAAACTTAACAAATGTCAAGAGACCCCGAATTACCAGAGTGGCAGTAGTGGTACCACGAGAATAAATATCCCTCACGACGTTTGTTCTTCACATCGGGTTTAGTTACAAGAGAGATGAGATATTACGGGCTGATAGTTGTCCACATTAAAGATGGCGATGTGACAGGTATGGTTCCTATGAAAAGGGTTGGTACATACGGCTGAAATTAGTTACATTGCGCAAAATTTTACGAAATTAGGCATTTATAGATGCACCGGAGCTGGGTACCCACGATAACCATTAACTAATCTGCCCGTCTTTTCAAAAATCTACACAAAGAAAAAATCGATGAAAATCCTCGAAAACAAGGTTTTTTCGGTAGTGATTTTGCTCTAACATGATTTAACAATAATTTCCGAACAACATTATTTTCTTGAAATATGACTATAATTCATGTTAATTTAACACTCCCGTAAAGTTAGAGCAAAATGACATTCATATTGAAATAACACTTCGAATCACTTTGAATGAAAGTTATTTCAAGTTGAAACAACGTGAGTTCCATGTAGAATCGAATTGGCTTGAGCTTGAAATAACAGTGGGCAGAAACTTCAGAGACAACTTATGCGTTAATTTAAGAAACATTCTAAACACTTACATACATATGATTAAATTTTTTGTTTTCCCCTTTGTTAACAGAAGCACACAATTAAAAGACAACAGCCAGAATTGCCCGATATCATTCTGCATTGAAAATTTGATGTACTTTTTAACTAAACAATTTTAACAAAAAGAATACGCGAATTTTTTCTTTTTATAAATAATTTTAAACATGAAAATAAAAAAAAATTTTGTATTTCTTTTTATAGTGTTGTTATTGTTTCTATACAAAACAAATAAAACAGGAATTTTTGGATTCAATATTAAACATTGTTATTTTTACAATTTTCGTTTAAAATTAATATGAAAGAATTTTAAATGATGGAATCTGACCATTCCTAAATTGTACCGTCTCAATGGCAAAATTGTACCAAATTAACATAAATTGTACCAAAATTTCGCTATTAAATAAAAAAGCGTAATACATAGTAAGAATTCATAACACTGTTTAATTCAATAAAAACAAAATAACAGAAAGAAAACTTAAAACAGTTTTTAAATAAGTAAACATACATATACTTATGTATGTACATTAGCGTGGCCGTTAGTTGTATGGAGAACTTTTTTTTTTTGATTTCTTATATTCTCCCCCCCCCAAATCGGTTCAGTTTTATGTAAAAAAAAATACAAAAAAATTTCGTAGCGAGAAGTTGTGTTTTAGGGGGGCGTCCGCCCCTCAAAGTTTGCCATCAAGCCATTTATTCAAATGTAATTTGTTTGCATATTACTATCTCCTAAAAACAACATTTTACAAGAATATGATATATGGCAATATTTTAGCTCTTCTAGTCCACAACATTAGCTTCGAAGAAAGTTTTTTGCTAAAATTAATATTTTAGAAAATAATTAAGAAAATAACAACAAAATACCAAACTTTTTATATACGTTTTAAATATATAAAAGCCGGATTTAATGTCAAGTGACCCAATTTTGAAATCGATGTCTTCCGATTAGGATGAAATTTGCACCAAGGTTAGTCCTATTGGATAGTAGTTTAGACACAAATTTTCAACAAGATCGGTCAAAAAGTTTCAGAGTTAGAGGGGAGCTAAAATATTGCCATATATCATATTCTTGTAAAATGTTGTTTTTAAGAGATAGTAATATGCAAACAAATTACATTTGAATAAATGGCTTGATGGCAAACTTTAAGGAGCGGACGCCCCCCCTAAAACACAATTTCTCGCTACGAAATTTTTTTGTATTTTTTTTTACATAAAACTGAACCGATTTGGGGGGCGAGAATCTAAGAAATAAAAAAAAAGTAAATAACGGCCACCCTAATGTACATATATGTATATACATTAGACTGCCATTAGCGCATATGGGATTTTTTGTTTTTGTGAATTTGCCTGAAGGCACTCCACAGATCGGTTCCTTTTTCCAAAAAAGTAATCGTTGCAAAATTTTATTCAATTCGGTTGGGGGGAAATGACGCCTCGAAGCCCCCAAAGTTAACTAAAATCAGCATTTTTACACAAAAGTTGACTTTGGGCTTAAATAACTCAGCTATTACCAATTACTTATAAAAATGACATATTACTGAAATGAAGGAAATTTAACGCTGAATAATTTTGCCAAAGGAAGTTTTTGATTATTTCCAACCGTTTTCGATTTATACCCCCCAAACAAGATTTGTGCCTTCAATAAATTAATTTGCAAAACGTTAAATTTTGTGTTATTTATTGTATTACGTATGTATGTAGGTAGGCTAATAAGCAGATATCCCCTTAAAATTTACAAAAGTGTTTTGATGTTTGAACTTACATACGCTGCCGATTACGGTACTTTGTTTTTGTAACTTTGTTTTTTGCAAAAGTATGTTGTGCTTTACTTGATAACGGAACTTTATTTTTGCGACAATAAATGAATTTGAGTATTTCATATTTATAAAGCTGGGATCACACGATTGCCGCAATGCACCAATTTTCACACTTTTTAATATCCCAATCGTGTGACCGCATAACCAAATGGCTCATGTACCAATCGAGGACAATATTGTGCTTACTTTTACCAACCAAATGCAACCCTGGTACGGCAATCGTGTGACTGTTTGCTATGCAACCGCGCGTCAATAAAAATGACAAAAATGCACCAATATTTATTGTGTTCTTGTGCGGCAATCAAACAACACAATACGCGCCAATATTTGCTTTTTTTATTAGATTTACTTTTTTGTGTTTCTTTTATTAGGTAATGAAAATAAATATGTATGTACATACATATATATTTATTTTGCATTTAAATTTTTTTTAATTAATTATTTTAAGTATGTATGTTCACAAGCATATTTAGCTGTTCTGTGCGAATATTTTTATTAAAGATATTTCTATTCGAACCTAAACATACGAAATTGTAGAACAGACTGTTAATTTTTGGAATATCTTAAAAAATTAAATAAAACTTTTCAACAATAATTTGTTTAAGTATATGATTTGTATCATTTATCATTTAATTTTTTTCAATGAACAATCCAACAAGAACTTTCAAACAAATAAAACAGCTACCACAACAGCTGTTTTCGCAGATAATATACATAAGTAAGAACAATCGTGTGACTGTTCTGCGGCAATAGTTGTAACCATTTCGCTTTGTACCAACTAGCGGCAATTAAATTTGTATAAAACAGGGCAATCGTGTGATTTCAGAAAATTTGGTTGGGGCAATTTCATTATTGTGCGTCAATAAAGCACAATAATAATTGTGTCATATTGGTGCATTTGCGGCAATCGTGTGATCCCAGCTTAAGTAGTTATTATTTTGCAAGAGATATTTGTGCTAACATGTCTATGTGTTTACGTGAGCGAATATATTTGATTGGAAATTATTCCAATAGTTTGGTTGGTTCTAAATTGCCATCTGTTAAAGAAGTCATGAAAGTGATTTTTTTCAATACGCGTGTTGTTAAGCTGAGCTTGAGAGAAAGTGCCCGTTTAACAATAAAAGAAGTGCAAATAATTTGGAAAAAGGCAAGAATTCCTACAAGAGAAGAAATGCACTGTATTAGAAAATTAAAAAACCTCTATAATGAGTGGCGAAATCTGCAAAAGAACTCAGCTAGAAAGACAAAACAACAAGACAAAAAAGAAACTGTGTTTACCCATAAAATGGAATGTGTGTGAAGTTAAATTTTAAAATTTATAACCCTAGACACATTCTGTTATGTTTACAGAGCAATGTTAACCACTTAACAGAACTTATGTTAACGCTGTTATGATGCATGATTCCAGATTTCTGGAAAAGGAGTCAACGTGGGCGATAAAAAATGATTAGGATTTGTGGACAATACTATTCTCCATCGTTCTCTATCCCCAGAATTTTTAACAGAGCGAGTTGGAGTTACTTATGGCCAATTTACTCTTTTGAAGTCTCGTGGGGATGAGTCCAGATTTCTGGAAAAGGAGTCAACGTGGGCGATAAAAAATGACTAGGATTTGTGGACAATACTATTCTCCATCGTTCTCCATCCCCAGAATTTGTAACAGAGCGAGTTGGAGTGACTTATGGCCAATTTACTCTTTTGAAGTCTCTAGGGGATGAGTCCAGATTTCTGGAAAAGGAGTCAACGTGGGCGATAAAAAATGATTAGGATTTGTGGACAATACTATTCTCCATCGTTCTCTATCCCCAGAATTTTTAACAGAGCGAGTTGGAGTTACTTATGGCCAATTTACTCTTTTGAAGTCTCTAGGGGATGAGTCCAGATTTCTGGAAGAGGAGTCAACGTGGGCGATAAAAAATGATTAGGACTTGTGGACAATACTATTCTCCATCGTTCTCTATCCCCAGAATTTGTAACAGAGCGAGTTGGAGTGACTTATGGCCAATTTACTCTTTTGAAGTCTCTAGGGGATGAGTCCAGATTTCTGGAAAAGGAGTCAACGTGGGCGATAAAAAATGATTAGGATTTGTGGGCAATACTATTCTCCATCGTTCTCTATCCCCAGAATTTTTAACAGAGCGAGTTGGAGTTACTTATGGCCAATTTACTCTTTTGAAGTCTCTAGGGGATGAGTCCAGATTTCTGGAAAAGGAGTCAACGTGGGCGATAAAAAATGACTAGGATTTGTGGACAATACTATTCTCCATCGTTCTCCATCCCCAGAATTTGTAACAGAGCGAGTTGGAGTGACTTATGGCCAATTTACTCTTTTGAAGTATCTAGGGGATGAGTCCAGATTTCTGGAAAAGGAGGCAACGTGGGCGATAAAAATGATTAGGATTTGTGGACAATACTATTCTCCATCGTTCTCCATCCCCAGAATTTGTAACAGAGCGAGTTGGAGTGACTTATGGCCAATTTACTCTTTTGAAGTCTCTAGGGGATGAGTCCAGATTTCTGGAAAAGGAGTCAACGTGGGCGATAAAAAATGATTAGGATTTGTGGACAATACTATTCTCCATCGTTCTCCATCCCCAGAATTTGTAACAGAGCGAGTTGGAGTGACTTATGGCCAATTTACTCTTTTGAAGTCTCTAGGGGATGAGTCCAGATTTCTGGAAAAGGAGTCAACGTGGGCGATAAAAAATGATTAGAATTTGTGGACAATACTATTCGCCATCGTTCTCTATCCCCAGAATTTTTAACAGAGCGAGTTGGAGTTACTTATGGCCAATTTACTCTTTTGAAGTCTCTAGGGGATGAGTCCAGATTTCTGGAAAAGGAGTCAACGTGGGCGATAAAAAATGATTAGGATTTGTGGACAATACTGTTCTCCATCGTTCTCTATCCCCAGAATTTTTAACAGAGCGAGTTGGAGTTACTTATGGCCAATTTACTCTTTTGAAGTCTCTAGGGGATGAGTCCAGATTTCTGGAAAAGGAGTCAACGTGGGCGATAAAAAATGATTAGAATTTGTGGACAATACTATTCGCCATCGTTCTCTATCCCCAGAATTTTTAACAGAGCGAGTTGGAGTTACTTATGGCCAATTTACTCTTTTGAAGTCTCTAGGGGATGAGTCCAGATTTCTGGAAAAGGAGTCAACGTGGGCGATAAAAAATGATTAGGATTTGTGGACAATACTATTCTCCATCGTTCTCCATCCCCAGAATTTTTAACAGAGCGAGTTGGAATGACTTATGGCCAATTTACTCTTTTGAAGTCTCTAGGGGATGAGTCCAGATTTCTGGAAAAGGAGTCAACGTGGGCGATAAAAAATGATTAGGATTTGTGGACAATACTATTCTCCATACTTTATCCATGAGTGATAAAATCCTCTCTTAGCAGTCATAAAAAAACCAGTCTTACCACCAGAAATTGAAAATTACACTTGAGATGAAGCAGCGATTTGAAATTAATTTCAAATTAACGTTTTATTTTATGGAATAGTAAATAAGTAAATAAAGCAGAGATTTAAATGAAATTAAGCCACAAGTCACTCCAACTCGCTCTGTTAAAAATTCTGGGGATAGAGAACGATGGAGAATAGTATTGTCCACAAATCCTAATCATTTTTTATCGCCCACGTTGACTCCTTTTCCAGAAATCTGGACTCATCCCCTAGAGACTTCAAAAGAGTAAATTGGCCATAAGTAACTTCAACTCGCTCTGTTGAAAATTCTGGGGATGGAGAACGATGGAGAATAGTATTGTCCACAAATCCTAATCATTTTTTATCGCCCACGTTGACTCCTTTTCCAGAAATCTGGACTCATCCCCTAGAGACTTCAAAAGAGTAAATTGGCCATAAGTAACTCCAACTCGCTCTGTTAAAAATTCTGGGGATAGAGAACGATGGAGAATAGTATTGTCCACAAATCCTAATCATTTTTTATCGCCCACGTTGACTCCTTTTCCAGAAATCTGGACTCATCCCCTAGAGACTTCAAAAGAGTAAATTGGCCATAAGTAACTCCAACTCGCTCTGTTAAAAATTCTGGGGATAGAGAACGATGGAGAATAGTATTGTCCACAAATCCTAATCATTTTTTATCGCCCACGTTGACTCCTTTTCCAGAAATCTGGACTCATCCCCTAGAGACTTCAAACGAGTAAATTGGCCATAAGTCACTACAACTCGCTCTGTTACAAATTCTGGGGATGGAGAACGATGGAGAATAGTATTGTCCACAAATCCTAATCATTTTTTATCGCCCACGTTGACTCCTTTTCCAGAAATCTGGATTCATCCCCTAGAGACTTCAAAAGAGTAAATTGGCCATAAGTAACTTCAACTCGCTCTGTTAAAAATTCTGGGGATGGAGAACGATGGAGAATAGTATTGTCCACAAATCCTAATCATTTTTTATCGCCCACGTTGACTCCTTTTCCAGAAATCTGGACTCATCCCCTAGAGACTTCAAAAGAGTAAATTGGCCATAAGTAACTTCAACTCGCTCTGTTAAAAATTCTGGGGATGGAGAACGATGGAGAATAGTATTGTCCACAAATCCTAATCATTTTTTATCGCCCACGTTGACTCATTTTCCAGAAATCTGGAATCATGCATCATAACAGCGTTAACATAAGTTCTGTTAAGTGGTTAACATTGCTCTGTAAACATAACAGAATGTGTCTAGGGTTATAAATTTTAAAATTTAACTTCACACACATAAAAATGGAAAACTTAATTGATATAGCTCATGCAAATGCATTGAATATTATGAAATTTGAAGAAGATAAAATATTTTTATTGAATCAAAGAAAAGAGGGAAGACCAGGATATATGCATGACATCGATAGCGAACAACAAACTGAAGAGAGGCAAAGAAAATTGTTGCAAAGGAGAGAAAAAAGTACACAAGAAGTTAACGATTTATTCAGAACTGTTCCAATAAACGATATTTCGTTATCTGACCCGGAAAATTCAAATTGTGAAGAAAGTCCTTCTGACATGGAAAATTCAAATTATGAAGAAAGTGCTTCTGACATGGATATTGCACAAGAGCCACGTTTAAAGAAAGCTAGGGGAAATACTAATTTAGTAACTCCAAAACTCGCTGCTGTTCTTGATTCTTGCAAAATAAGTGACAGAAATGCTGTTAAAATTATCGTTGCTACTGCAGAAGCGTTTGGTCAGAGCATAAATAATTTCATTCTAAACAAAAATTCTGTTCGTACTGCTAGACAACAATTGCGGCAAGAACGTGTTGATGAAATCAAAGCCAAGATGAAAAATACTGATTTGGAAACTGTTTGTTTGCATTGGGACGGGAAACTTCATCCAGGATTAAAAGGAAATCAAATTTATTTATTGAAGGCACAAATCTTGTTTGGGGGGGTATAAATCGAAAACGGTTGGAGATAATCAAAAACTTCCTTTGGCAAAATTATTCAGCGTTAAATTTCCTTCATTTCAGTAATATGTCATTTTTATGAGTAATTGGTAATAGCTGAGTTATTTAAGCCCAAAGTCAACTTTTTTGTAAAAATGCTGATTTTAGTAAACTTTGGGGGCTTTAAGGCGCCATTTCCCCCCAACCGAATTGATTAAAATTTTGCAACAATTACTTTCTTGGAAAAAGAAACCGATCTGTGGAGTGCCGCAAGATTTTTTTTTTAAGGGGCAGTCTAATATACATACATATGTTCATAATATGTTAGTATTACATTAAACATATACATATGTATAAAATAAAAACATACTTTCAATGTAAAATAGAATGTACATATATTTTTAAAACAACAATTCTGTGGTTTTCATGGGCAACCGCGTATGTCTTAAAACAAATTTTTCAGGAGTGCCGAAAAACCATTCTAGATCAAACTATGGGCTACGTATTGCACTTTTTAAACTTTGCAAAATTTGAAATTACTTTTTGATAACACTTTGTCATTAACATTAAAAAATCGGAATTAATCCATCTTTTTTCAAAAATTGTAAGAAACATGTAAAGACCGTTTAAAATTAGGCAATATGACATCAACATCTTAAAATCGGAAAAATAGACATACGCGGTTGCCCATTGTATCGATATCGTAGCAATATCTGGAATTTGATTTTTATAAACTTGAAGTTTATTTCGAAATTTAGTTTTGATTAAATTTTGGGCAGAAAACACCCTCTCTACACTTATTGATGAGTGAGGAATACAAAAAAATACCATGAATTATTCGAAATATATTTGAGAACTGTGCTTCGTTCAAAGTATTCTTAAGATTTGAAATTTCTTTCCAAAATGCACACATATTTAAATCTTTAAACTTTTTTAGGCTGAAGTGCACTTTACGGGGCGTACGAAAATAAAATAAAAAAATTATGCCACCCGATTCAGAATAAAAAAAACTATAATTAAAATTTAAGGGGGCTGAGGCCCGTGGGGCCTCCTGTGCCCAAAAAACTGCCCCGCACACTTAGTGATATGTGTGGGTACTCAAATTAAAGGTAATTTGCTCACGATTGCAAATATGTTTTTGTATTCGCATATTATTTTCCTCTCTTTGTTAATTTAAGATCTTTTAGGTGCAGAAAAGCTTTAGATAGCGAATCTGGTGTTTGTTATACCTTAGAGGAGAAAATCCTTGAACCCGGCCGCAGGCCGGCTACGCAGAAAATAATTCGTTAGCACGTCAAAAAAAGGCTATTAGTTACAAAAAAATTATATATTTTTTTTTTTAATCGAGCATAAAACATTAAACAATACACGGGCCTCAGCCCCCTTTAATTTTAATTTTGATTTTTTTTTGTTTTTAATTTCAGAGGGGGTTCAAATTTTTTTTTATTTTTTTTTCGTACCTCGTAAACTGCACTTTTGCCTTTTTTATATCTTCCAATTCCTAAATTGCTCGATATTCACTATTTATTAGTTCGACTTTTTTAAATTTGTTCGGAAACAATTGTATAACAAAAGGTGCAATACTGTTAAGCCTATAATACACGGAATGTAAAAAGCCACATGTGCATGTGGTTCTGACGTAATTTTGACGACACTACAAAGCCACAATAGCAAGTTTGTGTTGTGTGATGACGACAAAATTAGGTCAGAACCACACACGCATGTGACTTCTTACATTCCGTGTACTATAGGCTTTAGTTTCGCCAACCAACACATGTTCAGTGGAAAATTTTGGAAACCAATTAAGAAAATAATCTTGAAAGTCATATTTCTTTTTTATATACAGTAGTTTTGACTTAACTGCCTTTTGTTTACGTGCACTTTTGACTTAACTGCACAAAATTGATAATTTTTGGAATTATTCTCTCTAATTCCATACAAATATCTTTTTTAAGTGCACTTTCTATACCTGCACATTTAAGATAAATGCACAAATTTTTGGCATTTTAAAATTATTTTCATACAAAAAATCAAAGTTAGCTGCACTTTGACTTAACTGCCCAAAATAAATATTTTCTGGAATTATTCTTCAAAATCCTTGTTTACGTGCATTTTGTATACCTGCACATTTTTCATATTTTTGGGCAGCTTTTAAATATTTTTATACAAAATATCAAAGTTAGCTGCACACATAAAATTATATGGTGGCCACTTTTTCACATAAATATCCAATTTAAGCTGTTTATAAAAATATAAATCGCAATTATTTTGTTTTTTTTATGTTAGAATAGGCTGTTTGTTAGACGATTATGTTGAATGTACAACTCCTAAAAGAATCTTCTGGTGATTATCTGACGAGTAACAAAAACATCTAAATCTTTTTTTAATTTATTTTTTTTTTGTTTATTTTTTGACACGCTCTCTGTAAGAGTCGTATAACAATTACTGAGCTACCTAAATAAGACAGTTTTTGAAGTATGAAAATGCTACTGCCAATACAATTTTAATAAAACAAACCGGCCTAAGGATCTGCAAAAAAGGATTTTCCGACAGGATGGTGGTGATTTCGCGACCTTAAGGTTTGTTTTATAGAAATTGTATGAAAATTAGAAGTTTTGGCATGAAAAATACGCCTGATGCCCTTATTAAGGTAGCTTAGTCATACGGCTGAGTATTTCTCATACGAATCAGCACGTGTAACAGTTTCTCCCGTGCTAGGAATCGTCTACAATTAAAAAATGAGCTCATCGACGATCAAAAAGACTCTGTGAGATTCCCAGTAAGCTCCTGGGTTGAAATAAAATTTTAATGAAATATAAATTTATGTATTAAAAAAATAATTTTTTTATTCTACTTTTAAATCAAACACTTTACTTTAGCTGCACTTTTGTGCAGGTAACCACAATTGTGTACCTGGACATTTAGGCAGGTAAATGCATTTAAGATAACTGCATTTTTGATTTACCTGCACAAAAAATCGTGCAAAGGAGATTGTGCAGCTTAGTCAAAACTACTGTATTCTAAAAAAGATACATAACAACTTTTTACGTTACTTTTAAATTGTTCAATTTCATTATCAGAAATGGTTTTTAATTGATAAACAATTCAACAGCTGCTCCACAATAAATTTATTCGGGTGGAATTTGGTGGCTATCAAGATTAATATCATTAATGCTTATATGTACATATTTTCTATAAATCGTTTGTTTATGAAATTTCATGCGAACTGACAGAATATAAAAGACAACCTTTTTACTATTACGTGAACTCTTATGTCTTCGCTTTGCATTTCTAAATTTACATCATTAAAATTTTTAAAAACATATGATAAAAATAAAAAGTATAGCTTCATGGCAGCTTTGTTGTTATCGCTAGATTCAAAAGCTTTAAGTGTAGAAAAGTAACTAAGTGGTTCCCACTGTTCTATTCTTTTATCGATAGCACCTTGACGGAATAACCATCTTGCTGGGGCACATTTCAGTATTGCTACTACTGTTCCAGAAAAAACGGGAGTTTTCTCCCTTCTCCCAATTTTCCTATGTTAATTAAATTGTAAAAAATGGGAAAAGAGAAAAACTCCCGGGGAATTTTTATTCATAATTAGGCTGATAATGAATTGATTAACAAAATACACATCAACGGCCACACACATATTTTTCTAATTGCACTGGCCCTGTATGAATGTGAAATTTTAAGAAAAAAAAAAGATACGTTCGTTTACAATTTTATGTAGAGCAATTTGTGGTTGTTTAATGAAGTGACGACCATCTTAATGTCGAACACTAAGGAAAGGAAGAGAGAATTGATGGCAGAAAAAAGTGAAACACTTTTTATGAAATAATAAAATCCCAACAAGTTAAATCCAAACACGTAATTCAAGATTTAAGTATTCTGACTAGGGTATTTCCTCAAACCTAATTACTGTTTGTGGTTTCGTTAGAGAACACACATACTTTTAAAGATTACATACAGCTGATGTGACTGGCAATTTCATTCATGCGATGCATACGATTATTAGCTGCATCAAGATGTTTTTCTGAATTTTTTCTACATATACATACATACTTATAATAAAGTATTACACACTGGTAGCGGAAGTTCCATATGTTTTTGAAGCGATGTTGCACAAAGAAAAAAAAATTAAATTATAAAGTTCCGTTTTATGAGTAAATAAATCAAACAATCACACCGCTTATCATCATCATCATATCCAAGATCAGTCAAGATCACCAGCAGGGAAAGTAAACACATAAATAGATAAAATGTGATTGAAATTATGGCTTTTACTACAAAACAAAAAGAAAAAAATTAATCGAAAGCATAAACATTAGAAAACAACACCTGAAACTAATTTAAGATGAAGAGAGTAATAAAGTAAAAAAAAATATAAGAATAAAGATGTTGGATTTATTTCAAGATTGATGAACAGGAAGCTGGTAGTGTAAAATGTTCAATAAAACTGTTAACAAATTCTTAGCGGCTGAGAAATACGTACTAGATAGGGAGATCGATCGAATAGTATTTGACCGGTTTTAACCGGTTATATTAGTTTTGCCCTAGTCGAATATGTTAAAATGTCTATTTTTCGAATATCGAATAAACCGCTTATTTTAAGGTGCTATCAGACGGGATGTATTTTACATATCGGGCCTTTGGTGCAATACCGTAGTAATTCAAAAAATCGTGAACTGAGAAAAATGCATTTGAAGTTTTCAGCCGTATTTTTGATAGTATTTTTGTTTACTAAAGTTATGTTTTTACAAGTTTTTAAATAAAGAGGAATGTTTTGTAATTAAAAAAAGGTGAACAAATATTAATAATATTAAATATTTTTTTTATATCAAAAAGTAATTTCAATTTTTGGGAATACAAAATTTTTAATTTCAAAAGTTTTTGTTATTCGTGCTCAATTCCCAGTTTTTATTCTTGATAAAAACACTTGAAATTTATTGTTGATGGGATAAGCTATTCCTATGCGCATTTCACTGGTTGCTTAGGCCAGATCATCAGGAAACTTCATCCATAAAGATTTTAGAAAAACTAAAGATATTAAACCAAATAAAAATGTTAAACGTATAAGACTTATAGCAACAGTTCTACTTGTAATAATATCAAAGCTTAAACAAAACAACATCAACAATAAACAGTGGCTTTATCTCATCTTACATTCCCCGCTACAATTAGTTGAAATTCTCTCAACATTAATTGTAGTTGTAAGTAGGTTAAGAAAAACAAAATAAAAACAACAACAACTTACAAAAGATGTTGTCAATTAAGTGTTTTTTAGGCCGTGCACCTGCCTGTTTATTATCAAAAAGTAATTTCAATTTTTGGGAATACAAAATTTTTAATTTCAAAAGTTTTTGTTATTCGTGCTGGCCTAAGCAACCAGTGAAATGCGCATAGGAATAGCTTATCCCATCAACAATAAATTTCAAGTGTTTTTATCAAGAATAAAAACTGGGAATTGAGCACGAATAACAAAAACTTTTGAAATTAAAAATTTTGTATTCCCAAAAATTGAAATTACTTTTTGATAATAAACAGGCAGGTGCACGGCCTAAAAAACACTTAATTGACAACATCTTTTGTAAGTTGTTGTTGTTTTTATTTTGTTTTTCTTAACCTACTTACAACTACAATTAATGTTGAGAGAATTTCAACTAATTGTAGCGGGGAATGTAAGATGAGATAAAGCCACTGTTTATTGTTGATGTTGTTTTGTTTAAGCTTTGATATTATTACAAGTAGAACTGTTGCTATAAGTCTTATACGTTTAACATTTTTATTTGGTTTAATATCTTTAGTTTTTCTAAAATCTTTATGGATGAAGTTTCCTGATGATCTGGCCTAAGCAACCAGTGAAATGCGCATAGGAATAGCTTATCCCATCAACAATAAATTTCAAGTGTTTTTATCAAGAATAAAAACTGGGAATTGAGCACGAATAACAAAAACTTTTGAAATTAAATATTTTTTTTATATTAATATCAATATGGTTGGAAATAGCTAGAGGCAATAAAGACATTTTTAGCTGTAAAATCTGAACAGTTAGAGATGGTATCATAATCTTTGTTTCTTTAGATAGATATTTCCCCAAAGATCATTTCTGCATACCCAGCTCAAAAAATTCAAATTTTGAGTTACTACGATATTGCACCAAAGGCTCGATATGTACTGTCACTTTTCTTACCCATATGTAATTCCGTATGTATGTATGTATGTCAAAATTTCCATTTTACATACGATTTATAATTTTTGCTATCACACCTGCTTATGTTTTTCCTTATGACATAACCTATAAATGTAAACAAAAGCTGACTTTTTAATAGACTTGCCAACTGGCCAGTTTTCGCCGGGACAGTCCAGTTTTACAGTGGAATGTCCCGTCGATACTATGAACTTGACGCCATTTATCCCGTTTTTTTTTTAAATTAAATTTTTTAAATGCTGCTTAAAATTATCTTTTTATTTTGCTTAAAAGTAATTTTATTTCGGAATTTTGGTTTTTTTGGTAATTAAAATATTCTAGCCTCCTCCATTTTCGAAATAACATTGTATGTATCTCGAAAACAAGGGCTAACCTAAACGAATTTTTTTGAATTTTTCAATGAGTTTTTATTGGTGTCCCGTTTTGGTAATTTTAAAAGTTGGCAAGCCTACTTTTTAACGTGTAGAAATTGTTTTAATTATAAAGCTGCTGAATTTTTAAAGTTCTTAAAAGTGAAATGGATGTAACAACTGCTAATAAAATAATTGTAGCGTCCAGCATTATTGCAGTAATATCTGAAATAAAAAAAAATAAACAAAAACCATCTGTTTTGTTTATGTACATATGAAAATACATCCCGTCTGATAGCGCCTTTAGTAATGTGTAATTGATGTACGTTTTCCTTACTTATTAATAAATGTACCCGTAATTTAAGTATTTTTCTAATTGAATATTTGGAAAACTTAAACTTTTTATAAAAAATGTCAAAACAAAATCTAACAAAAATCAAAAAAAAAACATTATGAGCAATGTAACAAAAACCAACAACAATTCAAAATGTGTACTACAAAAAAAAGTTCAGCTTAAAAAGTAATTAGCAATTTGACAGTATTCTAAATATCGTATATATTTTTATAAAGATGTCATCATTGGTTATAATCAGTGTTGCCAAAACTTTGTGACCAAAAATGGCTAAATTTACGGGAAAAAATATCTAAAAATGGGCTAAAAAATGGCTAAAAGCTTTTTTAAATAAAAACATATTAAAATTTAATAACAAACAGAAATAATTCATTTAAATTTGTTTGCAATGAAATTGTAAGTTAAGTTTGTTAAATAAGAATAAACGTTAATTAATATTTTGATAGATATTTAAAAAATTAAATCATCAATAAATTCGATGTCGTTATTGATCATCTCATAGGAATCACTCGTGTCTATTAGTTCTAAAAAATTTGAGGTAAATCATAATAACGACAATATTTACCCAACGTTTTGAATCCAGATCTACAATAAAAAACAAGTAAGAAAGTATAGTCGGTCAAACCTGACCACATTAGCACCTA
Organism: Pollenia labialis; assembly: GCA_949318255.1. Taxonomy (NCBI): domain Eukaryota; kingdom Metazoa; phylum Arthropoda; class Insecta; order Diptera; family Polleniidae; genus Pollenia; species Pollenia labialis. The sequence continues at coordinate 68,573,704 of OX439140.1, read as the reverse complement.
CGTACCAAATTTCCAAAACTGCAACCTGGGGCCTAATTCTGGCAGTCGTGATCGAGTACTTCCTCGATTCGAAAGCCCCTGTACTTTGCGCACAAGGTTTACATGTACAGCCAGTCAGACAGCCGGACAAACATAGTTAATTCGACTCAGAAAGTGATTCTTAGTCAATCGGTATACTTAAAGGTGGGTCTAAAACCAATATTTGAAGGTGTTACAAACATCAGCACTAACGTATAGTACCCTCTCCACTATTGTGGTGGAGGTATAAATATTTTATTGTAATGGTAAAAATATTTACCTAATTTATAAAACCGAATTAATGGTTGCTAAATGTAACCTATTTCTCAAATTACTTTAAAGTTTAAACGATGTTTACTTGTGTAAATACACTCTCTACTTTAGCATTAGTCCATGGAAGTAAGATCAACTTTAGTCAATTCTGAAATTTCTAAAAAAAGAAACACCGATGTTTGTGTTGTACCATTTTATAAATTTAATATTGGAATACTGTTCCTTTATTTTGAAAGATGTTTCATCAACATCGTTTATAGCGATTTTCAACATTTATAAAAGTTCTGATTTAATTTAAAGGCGTTTTAATTGTTAAAAATGTTTAATTTACTTTTATAAATTTTTATAATAAAATAAAAATTATTCTTTTAAAAGAAAAACGGCAAAAAAAATTTATGGCTAAACAAGTTGATAAATGGCTAAAAAAATGGCTAATGGCTACTCATTTTTTAATGGCTAAACAGGGTGAAAAATGGCTAAATCTAGCCACTAAATGGCTAAATTGGCAACACTGACCTATTGCGATGCGGAAGAAAATTATAGCAAATCTTGCGATTGGTACTCTTTAATACGTTTGCGCATGTGTCTTTCGCATCTTTTAATTTTTTTTCTTTTCTAAATCATCACTTTATTTTATTTAAATTTTTCAATTTCAAATATTTTTACACACTTTGGCATTTCATTACTGTAAATCCGCGCCTTCTTTAATTTTTATTGTCACTATTGCTTAATTTTTAGAACATTTTGCGAAAGTGATAGAGAGCAGTGTTACCGTTCAAAATTTTCAAAAAGGGGCACAAAAAGGGGATTTTCAAAAAAAAGTGTCACAAAAAGGGGAATTCTGAGAAAAAAAAGGGGCAACTTTAAAAACAGGAAAATTTAAAAAAAAACGTATGTACTTATTAAATTATTTTCATCGAAAACTAAACATAACAAAAAATAAACTTCATATTTATAAAAAAATACATTATAGGTATATAATACAAATTGTTTGGGAAAAACACACATATATATACATACATATATATAAATATATACATATATCGTGAAAATACATGTCTTGTTTGCAAGTAAACGATAATGAACTGTTGCATAAAATTTTTATTTCAATTATTTATACAAAAACAGTTACTAATTGCTTGTAAATAAAACGAGCTTAAAATAGTGTAATAACCAAGGCCCGGATTTTTATGCAAATGCATATTTGTTGTCGTCAGTCTCAGATCAACATAAACTTAATATCTTTTCGAATCAAGAAATTTTAAATAAAATGGCATCAATTTGTTAGTGCATATTTTTGCATATTATGCATTAAATGCATATTTTTGCATATATAGCTGACATTGCATATTTTTGGGAAAAAATTGGGGAAAAATATTTTGCAAAGCACATCGCGTTTTGTCGCATATTAGGAGAAGTATCCTATAGCAACAATGCGGGGAAAGTGGTTGAAATCAGTTGTGTATTACGCTGAAAATTTTGAAAAATTCAAGGATGTGATGGAACGATGGTAATGCATTACCAAATATAAAATTTCGGATAATTTTTAAGTCTTCAAATTACGGATTTATCTGTGAGACTATTGTAAAATTAGAGAAATCCATTGAGAATGCAAATTATATTAATTGATAATGTCATAAATATAATCTATGCAGTTAAGGGCAACTTAAGTAAACAAATTCGTATCAAACTTGTTAAAGTTTTTAGAAATATGAAGGACACAAAACAATAACACAAACTGCTGGCATATTTAATTAAATTTTTACGAAAACAGCGTAGTGGAAAATGAATGTATATGAAAATGAGTATTGCTCTTAATTAATATTATATGAAGGTTCACATATCTATCTAACAAGTGACTTAATTTACAATATTGTTTTACTTAAAATTTTGTGTTTTACTATATTTTTACTTCTGCTTTTTTGGTGTACCTTATTTTCGTTAACGAGACTGAATTTTTAGGGGTTTTATGTGATTTTTATGTTTTGTTAATGATTAAAAAATGTGTTAAGAAAAATTTAAAGTGCATATTTTTTCAATTAATAGCGCATATTTTTCTATTTTTAGTGTATGTTTTATGCGCATAAAAACTCGATTTTAACTGCATAAAAATCCGGTCCCTAGTAATAACAATACTTACAAAAACAAAAAATAGTTCATAATATGATTTGATACAAAAAAACTTTACATTTAAATAGATAGAGATATGTATGTATGTAAGTATATGTACATAAATATTTGGCACTTGGATTATTTTACTTTTTTACCAAAAAAAAATAAGTTACGAAAAAACCTCGAGGAAAAAGCATATAAAAGTATTGATAGGAAGATAGTTAATATCAGGTACAGATCCATTTTTTTATAAATTGCAGTGTTATGTTGTTTCTTCAACTATTAAATATCTATTTTTTTGAAAACGTAAATCTATATTTATTAATCAATTCATCACTTGGAATCCAATCTTCCAAGTCATTTTGATACAAATTTAAAGCGGATAACATAGACAGACAGGTATCTACTTTCAGTCTATTTGTCACTTTATTTTTTAAATATGCTAACTTAGAAAAAATCCGCTCAGCGGATGCACTACTATGTGGTAAAGTAAAAACATACGAAGCAAATTTATACAAGTTTGGATATAAATTGTCACCCAAACAGTTTTTTAAATTGCCAATTTCGTACTAAAATGTTTCAGGCTTAGATATTTTAAAAATTGCTTCATAGCTTTGATCGTTTGATCTGGTTTCTAAGAGTTTGAACTCTTTTACAAAATCATCTGGGTTAGAAATTATATCAATAAAAACGTTAACAATTTCAAAGTAATTTATGTCTTCAGCTGACTTAATAAATACTGGATCTAAAACCTTTAATGAACTCAGCCTCTTATCGCTAATATTAATTCTTGATAAAATTTCTTTGCACAGCTTTTGGTAAAAAAGTAAAATGTTGTTTTTAATTTCTACAATTTCACTACTTAAGATGTTGTTAGTACATATTTCTAGCTCGGCTTCGTGGCCGATATATATATTAAAATTTTTAAAAATTTCTAATACAATATCTTTCGTGGATGAAACTAAATATATAATTTGTGATGATTCGTTTTGAAAATTAAGGTTTAATTTATTCATAATATTTAATACATATAGTAGAAATTTGAGGTAAATAGATAGCCCTTCCTGAATTATTTTAATTTTTTCCAAATTAGATGCTATTTTCTCTTCAAATTGAGCTCGGATTCATTGATTGACAGTATAAAAAAAATTTGGTTCAAAAAGGGGCAAAAGGGGCACAAAAAACTACAAAATGATACAAAAGGGGATTAAAAACAAAGGGGTCAAAAAAGTGGCACGGCAGTCAAAAAGGGGCAAAAATGCGACTTTAGTCGCATAACGGTAACACTGATAGAGAGTACCAAGTTGGCATTTCGCTTTCGCATCGAAATTGTTTTCGCATCACATTAGAGAGTAGATCCCAGAAATATGGATTAAAAAACGCGTTTTATGCGCATTAAATATGCAGTCAATACTTGAAAATATGCCCTAAAAATTGTTAAAAATATACCCCAAAAAATCAAAAATTGCTAATTTGAAAGCAAAATATTCCACAATTTAATAACAGTTCCAATTAATAAAAATAATCCTAAAAATACAATCGGTAAATCCCAAACACAATAGTATTTAAAGAAGAATTTTCGAGATTTTACCCTATTTGGAACCGAATATTATCTAGATATTAACATCCATATAAGATATTTTGTCTTCAAGAGATTTTAGGGACGGTAAATAAATTATAAATTATTTATTTATGTAAACATTTTTAAGGAAGTTAAAGCTATTTGTAGATGAGAGCTTTTGGCAAATGTGAACCGATTCAAAAAGAATTTAATTTACAGTAAAATATTTTTGGGACGAATTTAATCTGAATACCAAATAAATTAAATAGTTTATGGACACAAAGAGTCTAATTTGGAAGTTTTTATTTATATAGACTTCGTCCTTGATCAAATTGTCTGAAAGATTGCAAATTGTGCTTTGCGCACAACATTAACATGGACAGACATCTAGCCAGTGGACGGATGGACATCGTTATATCACTTTAAAAAGTGATTCTGAGTCGATATACTAAAATATTGGTCCAGATTTCTTTTTTTAAAGTTGCTCCTTTTTTTTCTCAGAATTCCCTTCATTGTGACACTTTTTTTTAAATCCCCTTTTTGTGCCCCTTTTTGAAAATTTTGAACGGTAACGCTGGTCAGAACCACGTTATTTTGAGTTGCACAGTGTTATGTTATATCAGGGCATGGTTTTTTTTATGCACAAGAACAATTTAAATATATTTAGAAGCAAAAGAATTAAAACACGTTAGAGTGCTATATTCAGCTGTGCCGAATCTTTGATACCCTCCACCGACAGTTCGAATGTTTTAGGAGTGGGATCAATATGATGTCAATTTATTATTGATTTATATTTAAAAAAGCAGACATCAACATTAAAATTGGTTGCGATTTATGCCCGTAATTTTAACAAATATATATCTAGCTGTGTATAGGTATCTATGATTTTCATAATTTTAAAACGTATTTCTTACCTACCCGCTAAAGTGTAATGTATTTTACACCACCGATTTTCGTTAGTTAATGCACGTAGGTAGCTTTAACGGTGAAATTACCAAAAAAATAGTTCCGGGTAGGTAGAGATAACTGTTAGGTACGAACACGACTAGATATCTGTATGTAGAAATTACGGGCATTAGACCTACATTAAATTATCGACCGACAATCAGAAAGTGTTATACTGTGTTCAGATACGCACCTCAATTGAGTTTTACGCAATAAATGCCATTATTGAGCTCAATTATTCATATAAAATTTCAATTTAGTTACTGTTCAATTAATACGAAATTGTTAAAAATATTGAGTGAAATTAATATGCGACAATGTCACAAGTGTGTTTAGCGAATAAAACACAAATTACTAAACAAAGTGTTTTGATGTTTGGCAACTGAAATTACAACAAAACAATGGTCGGCGCAAAAGCCAGATGTTTATTCCATAAAGATGTCAAAGTTGTTTACATTTTGCTTATACATGTGCATTTTTGCTTACGTTGAATATTGTAGTAATGCAAACAATGTTTTTTTTAACTGTCAAACGCTAATTGAGTTAGCTAAATTGTGTATATGTGAACAGAAAAATAATTATGTCAATAAACCGAATATTAACTCAATAAAAAAGGTATATCTGAACACGGTATTATGCTTTTTTTTTAGCAATTTTAACTAGCTTGAGTAAAATTGCATGAAGAGGGGAATTTTTTTATATTATGGCCCAATCATCCCAAATTCTGTAGAGTGATTTCTGGTATTAAAAAGCATAAATTTAAATAAATTTCAATACAGCGGTGAAATTAGTTTTTGCGTTTACGAACATTTTACATTGCTGCTTAATATGGGATCTAAGGTAAATTATGGACCGTATATCACAAAATTGCATGTAGGGATGCAAACGATACATCGATGTATCGCTCATAATCATCGATGTTAACATCGATGTTTTGATGGACGATATATCGGCGATACATCGACGTCAAAATAAAAAAACATCGACATCGTCCATTTATTATTTTCATTAAATAAATTGTTTTTTTATAACATTTTTAAAATTAAATTTTCAAAAGATTTTGTTATTCGTGCTTAATTCCCAGTTTTTATTATTGATAAAAACACTTGAAATTTATTGTTGATGGGATAAGCTATTCCTATGCGCATTTCACTGGTTGCTTAGGCCAGATCATCAGGAAACTTCATCCATAAAGATTTTAGAAAAACTAAAGATATTAAACCAAATAAAACTGTTAAAAGTATAAGAATTATAGCAAAAGTTCTACTTGTAATAATATCAAAGTTTAAACAAAACACATCAACAATAAACAGTGGGCTTTTCTCATCTTACATTCCCCACTACAATTAGTTGAAATTCTCTCTCAACATTAATTGTAGTTGTAAGTAGGTTAAGAAACACAAAATAAAAACAACAACAACTTACAAAAAATGTTGTCAATTAAGTGTTTTTTTAGGCCACCTTGAAAATTTAAATTTTGTATTCCAAAAAATTGAAATTACTTTTTGACATTTTTAAAATTTTTAGTTTTTTTTTAATTATAGCCTTCATTTTAAACTATTAAAAGTGTATTTTAAAGTATCTACATATGTGTGTCTCTACATGCATACTATGCATTGCATAACTAAGTATAAGTATGTAATATTTGAGGGAAACCCTTTTTATAAACTAAAGAAATGTTAAACAAATTTTGGAGACTGTGGGCACAAGTGTGCTTAAGTTGGGTAAAGCAGCACACTTGTGCTGCTGCTTGTTTTATTCAGAATTTGGAGACCGAAAAAATCGTCACTTTTTAGAAAAACATCAGCAAATCGGCACTTTGCTAATTTCGGAACTAAAAATCATCAAATCTGGCAGCTCTGTTCATGATGAGTTTAATGATCCGTTTACGTTGTCAAATGTCGTCACTAATGTCGCACACGCAATCCACTGCCTGTTTTGGTGATCGTGTTAAGAAATAAAAATAAAATACATTCTCCTTTTATTTCACAAACAGTGGGTAACATAAATGTTAAACTATAAAACCCTAATAAATAAATCAATTAAGTTCAAAGCCTGAAAATCTCATTAGGGCTAAAAAATCAGAGCAAGTTAAACTCTCTTTTTGGTTTAAAATGTATTTAAACACAGAAATCACTAAACATACAAACCATCTTTAAACGCATAAAATTGGCCTTTTAAACTACCAATACAGACCATCAGCCCTATTATGAATTAAAATTCCCCGGGAGTTTTTTCCCCTTTCCCATTTTTACAATTGAATTAACATAGGAAAAATGGGAGAAGGGAGAAAATTCCCGGGGAATTTTTATTCATAATTGGGCTGCATATGAGTTTGATAAGATTTATCGTAGTGCTGCCACATGTTAATTTTTTAACAACATATAATTCATGATTTATAGTTGTTGAGTTTAAACTACATATAAATTCAAGTTTAGTTCAACTAAACCAGCATTTAAACCATCAGTGATTTATTAGCAATTAAGTTCACTAAAAATAATTTAGACATATTAAGTGAGCGAAGAAGATCTTTAAATTTTATATTAACACTTTCCCTATTCACTGTATTTTACACTAAACTTAATCGTCATAATAACATTTACATCCCGTACGTATGTATATGTGCATGATGACATGGCCTAGAGACGAACCACTCAAACACACAGATACACGTAATAATGTTGGCATTATTTTGTAATGGGAGCGGCTTTTTTTAAGGCAACCAACAATAGCGAAAACAATGTGGTAATTTAAAGCTAAGAAAAAGGTATTTATTTTCAACATTAAATCGTGAAAAGCTATCAAAAGTAACTGATCTACTATGAATATACTTGTGCATACGAGTACAAAAACCAACTGCCAAGAAATCTTAACCCTTTACCACGGCTAAAAAATAACTAAAATAAAATAAAAAAAACGACCTGGAAAGATAAAGATCATGGCACACGCATTGTGTATAAAAAAGTTTTTTTTTATTGTTAATATTGCTTTTTCTACTTGTACTCTCGCTTTAAACGTAAGTATATTGAATGCAGCCAAGCAACCCTTTATTTTAAACCAAAAACATTTGGCCAAAAACAAAGTAACTAAAATTAAAAGAGATCGTGTAGTTGAGATTATGATCTCACTCGTAAAGTTTGCGTGATAAGTTTTTATAGGAGTTACTTTTTTTGGTTTTATTTATTTTACTTTAACTGGCCACAATCAATTCAGTCAATATCGATTTTTTGTTGTTAGTGTCGCTAAGAGAATGGAGACAAAGATTTTCAATCGCTCTGATTTTACACAGAGAGAAAGAAATAGTGCTGGTTAATAATGAACATGACACTGTTATGATTATAATTTTATATATGAAATCGCTTGAGTGTGGCCGAGTACCAATCCGTTCGGCATAACACTAACAGCCAAACCTAAACAAGAGCGGAAAGCGTTTTCTAGCTGTCAAAAATTCTCATGCCCATACAATTTGTATGAAGCAATTGGAAAATCCGATTTTGACAGCGTGTTTAATAGTGAAGTTGGCCGCTATTAATAATAAATAATGACAATTTAGCTATTTTTTGTCAATCTAGCGGGGTTTTCTCTTCTTTTTATTTCTATTGTATGGGTTTTATTAAACAAGAAAGTTAACACTACTGTTTGGGCACAACGTTGACGCTCTTGTTTAGGTATGGCATATCAGCGTAAAAGCTTAGCGGAAGAAAACGTTCCGCCTTTCGCTCTTGTTTAGGTACGGCTGTAAGAAATATGTACTTCATGCGGCCTCCTCCGAAAGAAGCAATGTAATTATGTATAAGAAAAAACTCTTCAACTAAGATCCTACTATCGGCTCAATTATTTTTTAATGAATAATGAAAAATCAAAAATTGTTGTGTATTTTTGAATTTTATTTACACAATTTTGAGTTAATTTTACTTTTGTTGTCATATGAATGTGCCACATCGAAATAAAAACGTTAAACGGTTAAAAGTATGGCAATGCTTTAAATATAATTTGCTAAGAGTGTCGTTAATCAGGGGGTCTACTCTTTATTGCGATGCGAAAACAATTTTGATGCGAAAGCTTAATGCCAACTTGGTGCTCTCTATCACTTTCGCAAAATTTTCTGAAAATAAAGCTGAATAGCGGCAATAAAAATTAAAGATGGCGCGGATTTACAGTAATGAAATGCCAAAGTGTGTAAAAATTTTTGAAATTCTAAAATTTAAATAAAATAAAGTGATGATTTACGAAAAGAAAAAAATTAAAAGATGCCAAAGACATATGCGCAAGCGTATTTAAGAGTACCAATCGTTAGATTTGCTACAATTTTCTTTCGCATCGCAATAGAGAGTAGACCCCCAGGAATTGTTTTCGTGAGTTGGCTATTCGCAAATAAAAATTTAATTCACTGTTTATGGGGCCATTTTTCTCTACTTTCAATATGTATTTATTTGCGAATAAGCGGTGCGTATAAACGTATACTGTATCACTTTATTTCTTTAAGTGTATTTAAGATAAGCGATTTATATTGACTAAATACTTTTGATGCTGGTTGGTGTTGGTGGTGCTGGTGGCAGAACTTACCATTATTTTTCCTTTTATTTGCAAAAAAAAAAATAAGATTTCAGTATAAAATCGCAAAATTTTTTGAAATGCTGTTTAAGCTTGCGTGTAAGAATTTTTCTGCGAATTTCCGATATAGATCTTTCAGTAGAATAAACAAAGTCAAACGCTAAAATTTCAAATTTAATTTTTTCTTTGATTTTATTTAGAATACAAAAGACATTCACATTCTCCCAACGACTGAATGGGAGTGTGTACTATAATGTATAAAAGGCTTCTACTTGCTTTGAACTTCTTAGTCTGTCCATAAAACATATTAGTGTTCATGTTATAAAATCAAATCAAAATATCTCTGATACAGATCACAATCGAATGAAAAAGCAGGCCATAAAATCAAGGTGTTTTTAAAATGTACGATAAGTTCGAAAAGTTTGCAGCAGTGTTCAGCACTTGCATACAGCCTTTTGATTAAGTATAACATGTTACTTGACGGTTGATTACGATTTAGCAGTATTTTGCTGCTGGTGGTTGTTAAGCTGTAGCAGTTTTCTTTTCATTTTAATATTAATTAGATAAAATGAAAGTGTTGCCATTAAATGTTATGGTGGTTGTTAAGCTTAAAAAAGTTTTTAGCGTAAAATTTCTCTTTACAAAAAAAAAAAACACTAAATGTTTCATATGCAAAGCTTGTTAATTATTTTATGTTGTATTTCTGCGGCTGGTTTTCTTTGAAAATTTTACGTTGTTGGCGACTTTTCTGGGTAATGATGTTTTTGATTTTAAAACTTAGATTTAACAAATAATGTGACCTCATTCAATGTCATTAACGCAATGAAGGTTCTTATCAATGGTTGTGGCTTTTGCGGTTTTATTCGATTTATTGTATTCTGGTATATTTTTGTCTAAAGGTTAAATTTGTTTACTTTCTGGTGAAGTTTTAAAGTTTTATATTATAAGTATGCGGAACGTGTGAAAAATCAGTAAATGAAAAACTTAATTATACTTTATACATTGTATTATAGATTAGGAAATGTTAAAAACTAAAATTAAATCTCTTCCTAAAGTCTTAACTTGAAGCATCTTGTGCTGCCTTTCTTTAATACTTTTACATAGTTCAGGGGGGTGTTATTAGATATGTATGTAATTCGATTCGAACCAGTAAAAAAAGATTCGTAAATTTTGCATTACAAAGTACGATTTTTGGAAAATTATTTCCGAACGTTGCGCACACTCAAAAGAAAAATCAATCCATCCGTACTCAAATCTTGATCAAGTACTGAAGGACTTATTATTAATTTATCTTTATAAAAACAGACATCAGCATTAAAATTGGTTGGTTTGAGGTTTAGATCTATATTAAATTATTTAGCAATTTAAACTAGCTTGAGTAACAGTTTCAATTCAAATTTTGTTATGATAGCATTATTTTTATTGGTTTTAGGCGTACTAAACTGTTTTCCGGGAGTAATTTTACAGCGTGATTTCCAGTCGAATAAAACAAATTTTTGCAAAATCGTATCTCATTCCGTGCCTTGTTCCACCATTTATGTTATTTTTTGTAACAAAATTATAATTTTTTTAGGTGGTGGATCCACATTTTGATTCATAGCTCTGGTCCTACTGCACCGATATTGCTAAATTTCAATCCCAAACTGCTTAGGATAACTACAAGCAATTTGGCACCAAGTTTGTTCATTTCTTTTCAGTTGTTCGAAAGTGAGCGTGTTTTCAACAGACGGACAGACAGACGGACATGGCTAAATCGACTAAGAATCACTCAAGCACCCAGAATATCGCACTAGTTCAACAATAGTGTATTAACTCAAAATGTGTCTCCTTTCTTTTTTTGGAATAAAAACCGAAACGTTTTATATGTATTCATATCTAACCGCTGTGAAAATATCATGCTATTTGGTTTACTTTTTGGTAATGAAACTGTTGGTTTAAGAATTCTTTCGCAAATATGCGTTTTATGTAAAATTAAAAATTGGTTTGCTTCTACAGAATTTTTTAATTTTGAGTTAATACACTATTGTTGAACAAGTGCGATATATATACTTTATGCAGGGCTGTGGAGTCGGAGTTGATGTTTTTGTGCCGGAGTCGGAGTCGTAGTACCCACAAAAACTCGCGACTATGTGCTGTTTCCAAATGACAGGCGATGGACTGAGTGCTTTTGATATACAGGGATGTGCTGGAAATCGCAAATGAAAAACGCAAGAATTTTAAAAGTCGTTTTTAAATAAGATTTTTGTAATAAAATAATTTTATGACAAATATTTAACAAACATTTTCCTATTAATCACGATTTTAAACCAAAAATTATAAGAATTAGGTTTAAAGTTTATTAAAAACAACTTCCAAATTCTTGCGTTTTGCGTTTTCCAGCACACCCCTGAAAAATTTTGCTACATAATCAATCGCCTGTCATTTGGAAACAGCACATTAATGTGTGCGTACGGTAATTGCTTCTCAAAAACTCTAATTTTTAGAAGGCCGTACGGTAATGAAAAATAAAAGTTAACATCACTGAGTCTCATATACATTTACTTTAGAAATCTTTTGTACATATTTACCAAAAAATATAAACTAAATGAAAAGCAATAGTTTAATTTTATTTTTTAACCCTTCGTGGTACACATGGCCAGACCTTTTTTCAGTGTGTATATAAAATCAAAACATGCGTAAGCAGGAGGGATAAGTTTAAGCTTAATCTTTTCTTTACTTGATTTAAGATTGGTTTTCGAAAGTAATCCCATTATGGATTGTTTTGAGTACGTTTTAGTGTTATTCGTACTTGAATTTTTGAGTACGACTCGTAAAAAACTTGTTTTATCCCGAGTATTTTTCATTCTGTGCAAGAATTCGTTGCGTAAGTTCGCCAAATTAGACACAATAAGTGCGTGAATTAAAGGTATTAATGTGACTAAACATTTTTTTTTTTTTTTAATTTTTAAAAATAAATACCTTAGACGCTAGATTCTTTAATTATTTTACTGCATCCATTTTTATTTTATTTAAATTTCTTTGTAATTTATTTGCCTATTAACATTAATCAAATCATAGGTTGACCATATTTCACCAAAAAACAAACATAAAAAACTATAAATCGGGTATGTTCTAGAATCCGAATCGAATCAAAAGTAGATCCCAAATTAGTTTTTGTCAGCCATGTTCGCAATTTGTTCCTGTAAGTTTTCTGATTATTTACAGCTTTAACGATTTATAATAAATTTGTAGTAGGCTTTGATATAATGCCGCTGTTAGCAAATTTTTGCGAATATCCGCTAATTAAGCAATTTTTACCGAATTTTTGCCATTCCCTATAGTTTTCGGGACTTTTAATATATTTTATGGCTTGTTTGAAATATGCAAGGAATTCACAAGATTATAAAGAAATTTGAAAGACACTCGCCCCTATCGGGAATGTTATGGGAATATGTTATATGGAAGCAAACATACATTCCCATCCCCAACAAATCGGTTGTGAATTATTTGTCAATTCTTTATAAACAAAAGGCTCTATTGTGAATAACATGTGAAAGAATATACAAAATATAACCCGGTTAATTACCCCACGCTTAAATGCCTTTCACGCTTTTTTGCCTTGAGTTTTAAATCCCCGTTTTTTTCTTCCTTTTTTCAAACAAAAATCCAGGTTTAATTGCCATACGCTTAATTACCCAATTCGGGTAATTGCCTTAAAAATTAAACCCCTAAAATAAAATTACACCTTATTTGCATTCGTTTAATTTCCTCAGTACTATTTGGCAACAACACAGTAAGTAATGCAGGCAAGTTTACATTTGAAAATATGCAGTAAACATTTTAAAAAAATATGGCCAAAAAATATTCCACAAATTAATATTTGCATTAAAATAAACTTTCTGCAGGGCTCACCAGAATAAAGCTATGTTATAAGGGTAAGATTCATATAATAGTTGTATGTGCTGAATATTATCTAAATACACCAAATATATGAGATATTTTTTCTTAAAGGGATGAAAGGAAAGGTCGCTAAATTTTAAATTATATTAACATTTGAAGAGATGAAATAGCTTGAATATTTTAGGGATTGATATTTGAAAGAAAACAGTATGTTTAAATCTGAACCGACTCAACGATATTAAAGTTGCAGTAAGATATTTTGGGCCAAATTTAATTTTAATATGAACATAACAAAATGGTTTATGGACATAAAGAAAGAAGTTTGCATTGGGACTATGTGATATCATAGAGCGATTCTTACAATTAACATAGGTTTCGTTAGTATGACAATTAAAACGTATTTACCAAATTTTATCAAATTATCTAAAAACAGCTACTTTTCTTTCCGCACAAGGTTTACATGGACAGACAACCAGCCAGATTAACGAACGGACACGAAGAGATCACTTTAAAAAGTGTTTCTGATCGGTTTACTAAACGATGCGTCTATATTTCTATGTATCAGAACAAATTAATATAATTGGTTTTTTCCTAATTCTTGCATACATATATATAAAACTTTACAGTTTGGAATAACATGAGATTTTTAAACGTATTCGCTTAATTACCTCAATGAGGTACTTAACATGATTTTATAATTACCCCAACGAGGTAATTAAGCGTATTCGTTTAAATGCTTACCCCGTATAAATTACCCAAAAAGTTTGGAATTTTTGTCGAGGTAATTATCCGTGGAATACTGTAAAATAAATAATGAATAGTGTTTATCTTTATTTTCTGTATTTACACTCCTTCAATTAAAGGACAAAGAAATTTAATTAAGTCCTACCTTAGAATACAAAATAAAATTGACGTGTTCCCTTCTCGTTCACATTAGCACTTGTTGGGAATTTAATTAGTAAACGAATTTGCGGGAGTAAACATTTGGCGATGGCAAATTTTTTAAGTTTGAGAATTCATTCTCAAAAATTTGTTATGGGAATCATTCACAACACTAATGGGATTTGTGTACAATTGTACCAAATTTGGTACAAATGAAACTTAATTGGTACACTGGTACAATTCATTTTTTTTTTGTACAATTAAAGAAATTTCTTTTGGATGGATTAACTCACTTTTCTTTTCAATAATTAAATTTTTACTAACATACCTCTAACCCTGACCAGAACTACCAAAAATTGCATTATTGTCAATTTGCGCTTATGATGTTATACTAACATATTAAGCCCATACATACATAAGTAAATCCCTGTAAGAAGCTTGGGACCAAGTCTCCAAATTGTTGTTGTTTTTATTTTGTTTTTCTTAACCTACTTACAACTACAATTAATGTTGAGAGAATTTCAACTAATTGTAGTGGGGAATAATGTAAGATGAGATGAAGCCACTGTTTATTGTTGATGTTGTTTTGTTTAAGCTTTGATATTATTACAAGTAGAACTGTTGCTATAAGTCTTATACGTTTAACATTTTTATTTGGTTTAATATCTTTAGTTTTTCTAAAATCTTTATGGATGAAGTTTCCTGATGATCTGGCATAAGCAACCAGTGAAATGCGCATAGGAATAGCTTATCCCATCAACAATAAATTTCAAGTGTTTTTATCAAGAATAAAAACTGGGAATTAAGCACGAATAATAAAATCTTTTAAAAATTTAAATTTTGTATTCCCAAAAATTGAAATTACTTGTTGGTATTAACATAAAAATTGGCAACAATAACTTTTAAGATAGCTACTATGTCATGAAAAATATTGTGCTGGTAGGTTCAGTATTAACCATAGATCCCATATAAGAGCACTAAAATACGTAAGGGAAAACACATCTCACATAGATGAGGATATCTAAATAATATTCAAACAAAGAACTTTCACATGAATCTTAACCTCTTCTGGCTGGTCCATACTTGCCCATGGGTCCGAAATAGAGTCTTTAAAAACAGAGCTTTGGGGTATCAAATGGTCGGACTTGACCGATTATTGTTTTTTACTTGTTTTGTTTTAATTAAATAAAATAAATAGTGTTATGAATTACTTTGTATGCTTTTTTGTTTTACAGCGAAGTGTTGGACAGATCCCAACAGTGATTCACAATACAAAATAAGAAAATATGGGAATATTTACATGGGAGTAGTTGTTTGCGATAGTGGTGACTGTAAGCGTTACTGATGTGATCAAGCATATGAATCTTCGCTATGTGCTCACTGGCGAAAATATCGCCTCTGTAAGCGATAAAGCTCATTTACCATTCAATGGCTTCGCCAATAAACAAAATTGCGAAATATTAGCAACGAACAATCCGTGGGAGATTTTTTACCGGCAACTATAACCTCTCAGTGTACAACTTATTGTGGAATATCACATGGTGCAGTTAACATCGTTGCCGTTTAATAACGCTGCATGTTGATCTATTTTTTGAGGTTATCCACCAAGAAATGTAGTTCAGCAAAAAGGAGTCACAGTGAGCTAAACAATAGAGCTATTACGGGACATTTTCGGTTAGCGAATTATTTCACGGGGCTGTGATTTCTCTACTTGCTCCTTTTACCGGATTTAATTGCTCCTTACACAGTACAACACATGATTTCGGGACTCAATTCTGATAATTGCTTATGAAAGTAGACCCAAAAATATGAACTTCTGCATAATTAGTTTGGTCATGGTACCTCAATAAATAATTTAAAAATTAATTTAAAGTTAGTAAGTATCGTATAGGGGCATTTTTCACGTTTTAGGCTCTTTTGTTTGTCATAACTCGAGAACCACTAGTCCGAATAAGCTGAAACAAATTTAAAAAAATAAGAATTACAATTCCTTTAATCTGTTAATACAACAAATCGCTACATAAGCAACAGTTTCGTTATAAATAAATGTATGAAGAAAAAAAATATTTTTTGCCCAAAAAATTTAAATTTTTTATTTTTAATTCATAAAAAATCCAAAACGGTAAAAAAGTGTCAAGTCCTATTACTTTCACGTAAAGTCGCATAACCTATGAACAAAAATGATCGTGTTTCGCTTTTATTCACAATTAATTAAAGGTATGAATTTCAAAATGAAGATCAGGGAATGGGTTTTGAGCGAGACATATCGGGTCTGGCGGAACCGAAGGGACTGCAGGGTATTGTGCACACTGTGGTCGGTGCATAGTAGGTCAAATTCGAATGCGCTGCTGGGCAAGAGTAGGGATTGCGTAAGAGGCATTATAGATATCACCAACGGCCACTGTATGATAGGCAGGATGGCGGTGAGGTTGAAGTCTAACCTGTTGAATATGTGCGGGTTGTGTGAAGACTCGGAGTAGCTGGAGAGCACATTTTGTGCCTCTGTCCCAGGCTGCAGAGCGGTTGGCTGAGGTGGGGGATGTCTCGGGTCTCGGGCTCGAGAATTTTACGGGATTCGTAATCGGAATGACCTGTCTGCTCAACAAAAGGCTGGGTGTGGCATATACATACATAGGGCATTTTCTGTTTGGTTAAGTAGGGTGTTTCTCTTTTTTATTTCGATATTTGCCTCTCTCTCTCTACTTTCTTCTTTAATCTTTATTTCACTCCACTTCGCTGTCCATTCTATCGAACTAAGACGTCACAATGGACCATAAAGGTCTCTAGCTGAGGGTTTTAAGTTGACTACACTGGGAAATGTTGGTACCAGACTAAGTAGATTTTGTGAGGTTAATGATAAATCGTTTGAAGATCTGCAATGCTACTGTCCCGTCTTGAGGACTGCTAAGCAGAAATTTTTCGGAGCCAACTGATGGACTCAACTGAGATCTTTGATCTTTCACCAGGCTGGATAATTGGCTTCATACATAACCCGAACCTGACATGGTGAAATATACAGGCTGCACAAGAGACCCTCTGGGTCACGGTCCTTATTGCCTCCCGCATATCTATTTATTTACGCGATGTTACTTTTTACGAAATAAGTTATACCTTTTTATTATTAATTACACACAGAAAACAAATTGGTTGGGAAACGGTTGCAGTAATAAAATATTGATCAAGTAACACAATTTATTATTGCAACTATTAAAAATGTATAGTTCTAACTGATTTTTAATTCTCTTGATTATTAAAACGTTATTCTAACTGAAATATGATTCCTTCAATTCTTTTATTAGTTATGATAACTTATTTAATTTAGTTCTAAAAATTAGTACAAATGGTTAGAATCACAACCGAATTTAATACGGGGCAATACTGAATATTGGTCTTTGCAATTAATAATATGCTTTCGTCAATAAATTTTGTAATATAAATGTTAATTCATTTATTGCAGCCAATTATCGATTGCTAGTATAGTTTCAATTCGAGTACAACAAACGAAAATATAATTATTTGGTATTCACAACCAAAAAAAAGCTATATGTCCCAATTGTTTACTAAATTTTCTGTCAAAACATTAAATATAAAAAAATAATTTTAAATTTATATTAAAATAAATAATTTTGCGTTCAAAAACTCAAAAAAGTGCAAAAACTTAATAAATAGGGGTAAGTAATTTACGTATTTTTATAATTATGGTATACACGTACATATGTTTGTATGTATGTATTATATTTCTTATAAATACATACATACATTAAGTAGCCAGCTGACTTTTCAAAACCCTATGGCAGATTTGCTCTACCAATATTCTAGTTTCATTTCGCGTTGCAAGTATTAAGAGTGTTTTTTTTTGTTGCACAGTGTATTGATCGTAGACGAATTCGTTTGAGATTTCTGTAAAAATTTTCTAATGAGGCTTTCAGAAAGCACATCAAGAATCTTATGAGACTCTTGTAGGAATTCACTTACAACTTGTGGAATGTTTACACATATAACTGAGCCAACTAAACAAGAGCATCAAGCTTCTTTTTTATACAATTTATAGGAAACAAACCTTTAGATCAGGAATTCAACAACAATCCTGTTGGAAAATCTTATTTGACAGATCCTTACGTCGGTTGGTTTAAATAAAATTGTATGAACTAGTGAATTTTCATGTTTTAAAAACGCTCTTATTTAGGTAGCTCAGTAATTGTTATATGACTCATAATGAGAGCCGCAAAAGGTTCATTCCAAGATTAAAAGGCAAGCGTGTCAGAAAATGTATACAAAACTAATAAATAAAAAATTTAGATGTGTTATTATTGCTACTCATCAGAAGATTCTTTGAGGAGTTAGACAATCGACTATATCTTAGACATACATACACAGAAAAAATTTTAGCAAAAAATTATTCAATTAAATAATTAATTGGTGTACATTAATTTTTCAATTAATTTTTTGTTTGCTGCAATTAATTTTTTTAATCAAAACCCATACAATTAAATGTTTGTGTATATGTGGTGTATTTTTTGTTTATACAATTAATTTTTTAATTGACTAAATTTGTGTCCCATGACTCGAAAATACAAATCCGTTAATTGATATGATCAATTCCTTTGCAGGGGCAAAATTAGTTAAATATTTAATTGTCTGAACGAATTGTTTAATTGAAGTCGATTTTCTATTTTTTCTGTGTACATATGTACAATACATATACATGTACATATTGTTTATATTTTCCTCCGCGTGTACATTGGTCAAACAAATATGTTATAAATACATTAAATGAAAATTGCTCAGTTTTTTAGTGATTTTTTACAGCTCAATCACTGTTCGATTTGTAAAATCCACATGTTAATTATTCTGTTTTACTTCAGACACTAGATTGCGTTGAATTGAAGCCAAAGATTGTTTTTGTTGGTACTTTAGGGGATAAGCTGTACACCTTTGGAAATCCGTTGGATGATGTGGAAAGCTGCATGTATGTGTTTGTATAAAATTAAATAAGTTGTAAACTGTACATAAAAATATTAATAAATAAATATACTAACAAAAAATTGAGTTTATTGGAATTATTTTGATTTCCTTTCTAATAAATCGTGAAAATGGTTTATGTAACCGGTTAAAAAAAAATATTGATAAAGACAATCAAATCTTTTGTTATGAACACCAAATTTGTGTTTATTCAGTTGCATCTATCATATTTTCGGCTGTAAGCATATTTTTGATTTCTTATAATCATACTTACAACTAACAATATCTGTTGTTATAACTGATTGTGTACTAAAATTCAAATGTAGCTATCAAAAATATTATGCTTAGCAACGAAATTTTCAGTATTTGTAACCGAATTGTGTGATAGTACATGCAACCGATGAAATTCGATTGGCGCCAAATTCGGTTGTGATCACGAATCTGTTTTCTCTGTGTAAGGTTAATTAAATCGTTTCTTTTAAGCCACCCTGTATTAGGCAGATTCCAAGTGAATTAAACAAATAACATTACCCCTTCCAAATACCTAACATGACAAACTCAACCAATCCAAATTTGACTTTCCAATTAACTATGTGGATCAAAACTTAAGCAAACCTCGCAATCTCAAGCTTTTGGAACGAGTATTTAACATGCATCCATTGAAAATGCAAAATACATTTTTTTCTTTTGAAATAAATTAAGTTACAATCACAGTAAAATTAACATTAAATACAATTTTCATAAACAACAAACTGATGACAGACAGTTATGCATATAAAATAAATTAACTCAAACTAAAGCAGCTGAACCACTTGCATAGTTTTAGTATGTATGTACTTTACATTCGTTAGCTTTACATCTATCTGGCTGTCTATTCAAATGTCCATTTAAATAGCTACTCTCTTTTTCTTATTTTTTTGTATTTAGTCAAGACACGCAAGTTCAGTATGCAGCAACTTTGCAGATTTAATATACTAGATCATCATTCCTTTCATTCATTCGCATGAGTTCGTTAATTCATTGAAGGAACATCAACACATCAGCACAACTTTCCATAAGATTAATACAACAAAAACAACAGCTGCCGCAACACTATAATGTGCAACATAAATAATATGCACATACATATATTCATATACTTATGTATATATATATATATAGTTTTGGAGCATACGTTACAATATTATGTATTTTAAATATATAATTTAAGACAATAAATGACTGACATGTGCCGGTCATTTTTTTGATCATACGGTTGGATGATTGTTTGCTAGACGTTTAACACAATATGTGAGAAAAAGGAACCAGTAATGGCAGTTTAGAAATAGTTTAACAATGTAACCAACTACACATTTGTTTTGAAAAAGTTGGAGGCTTTTGAAAAATTTTCTATTTAGTAACTGTGCCCCGGTAGGCTAGCTGGTAGTGAGTCTAGTCTATCAGCGGCTGGGTTGCGGGTTCAATTCCCGCCAGAGACTCTGGTTTCTTTCCTGCAGACAAGCGAAGAGCTTCGCGGGGATTAGCTTAGAAAAAAAAAAGATCGATAATTGAGGAGCACCTACTACTACGACGTTATTGGTGCAACTTGTGTAGGTGTAATAATTAGCAGGTCTTCCACAGATCGCCCATGTTCTGAAAAACGCATATCGTTATGAAAACGCCAGAGAGGTGTTCTAACAAGAAAACGCGCGATTTTATGAGCTTGCCGAAATGCGTTTTCCAAACCGTAAGGGATTAGAATGCTATCTAACGGATAGGAGTTTTTTGGTTATTACAAGTTATCATTAACCTAACTTAGCATTTACACATGGCATTGCTCGATACATTCACAATTTTATTTACTAGTCATTGTTCGCAATGGCAGCAAATTTTGCATGCGAATAGAAATTTTGCATGCCTTTAAATGTTGCCCTGTAGAAAAATGTATGCAAATTTACTGGATTTTTTGTTAATCTGTAACAAAAGTTTTAGCTTGTAAATGTATGTATGTATTTTTATGATTAATTTTTTGACATGCGCATTAAAAAAAACGCACAGTTTGTTAATAATGGATCTTTAATATTGATAAATAATGCTTATATATATAAATGTATAAATTCGGTAGCTCTATTTTGCTTTCTGGTACTTTTGAAGCTTCGACGACATTTTGATAATGAACTCGCAGTGGCATTTGTAAACAGAAAGGCAAATGGCATGAGATTTAATTATTTCAAACAATTTTTCGTTGGTAATCGGGCATGTCCTAGAAACTGAAATGAAGTGGATTTGAAATCGAGTTAATTTTAAAAGCAACCCTGTACTAAAATTTTATAAAAATATGTATTCCGTTTTATTAATTTAATTTTTTTAATTATTAATTAGCTTTACAAGAATAACCCTTAGGGTAGAAGTACATAACACGCGTTATGTACTTCAATGATTCACAAATTTGTTTAATTATTTTTTTTAATGTCAGCTGGTTACTTGTCAAAAATACTTAACGCGTTAAAAAAACTCAAGTTAACAAACTTTCTGCCGCGTACGCGTCAAAATGTTTTTTGTGTAACGCCGTATACAAACGCCTGTTATGTACTTCTACCTTTAAAACCAGTAAAATTTCCGGTCATGTTGTAAATAATTGAACTTAAAATCTCATTCGTTTTTAATTTCACTTCATTTCGATTTCTAGAACATGCCCGAATATGTATACAACAGTGGCATGCCACTACTTGCATGTCACTGCTAAGCTGAATTGTTTATCCTCATCAGTGATGGAAAATTCAGTATTATGGTACTTTTTTCAGTACTTTTTCATTTCAAAAATATGAAAAAACGTAAAACGCAAGAATTTTAAAAGTCGTTTTTTAACAAGATTTCTCCATTAAACAGAATTTTATAACAAAAATTATAAAAATTGGATTGAAAGTGTATTGAAAACAATTGCCAAATTCATGCGTTTTACGTTTTTCCGATTTCCAGCACACCCCTGTTAGTACTCTTTTGTTGTTATGTTATGGAATTACAGACAAAATGTAGACGTTTTGAGGAAAAACAATATTCCTCTGGAAAAAATTATCGTGCTGACGGCTGATAATTGCAATGTAATGATGGGGCAATTTAGTGGTGGTCAGACTAGGTTAAAGGAATTGTTACCAAATTTGTTCGTAAATGGCTGTGTATGTCATAATTAAAACTTAGCTTCGTCTGCAGCTTATTTATGTCTACCCAAAGAAATTGACAAATTTATGAAGGAAATAAGTTTTTACTTTTGTACTACGCAAGACGAAAAGAAGACCTTAAAAAAAAGACTATTTTGGAACAGAAGTTGACGTAATTCGAAGGTATGCCCCAACTAGATGACTTTCGGGACAGGCTGTGATTGAATGATTTTTGGAGCAATGGGAACCGCTAAACTATTTTTTTAATTTAAATAACTTTAAAAGCGGATATAAAAATTAACGCATTTAATTTATTGGAACTAAAATTTTAAACGTTGAAACGAAAATGTACTTTTTATTTTTGTCATAAATTTTAAAAAGCAATTTCCAATTTCCTTCGTTGGCGCATTTCCCAGAAATAAAACATTAAAAAATGAAGATATTTCGTTTTTTGGTAAAATGTAAGCCAAATTAAGAACGAAATGGACGAACTTATGTTTCCTGATATTTCCTGTATACATTTATGTAGAGATTATCTTACGAGTCTTTCAAAAAGCATGCCAAGAGTCGTATGAGAATCATGAAGGCATAATTTTGCAACTCGTGAAATGCTTAGCCGTATAACTGAGCTACCTAAAGAAGGGCATCAAGCGTATTTTTCATGTAAAAACTTCTAATTTTCATACAATTTATATAAAGCAAACCTTAATGTCGCGAAATCAACACAATCCTGTATTTTTGTTTATTATTTTTAAGTTTGTTTTTCGAAAAAAATACTCATTTGCTTGGTTGTCAGTACCATCTCGATTTTTCAATTTCCCATCACTGATCCTCAAGGTTATTTTCCAAGTGTACTTAAGAATTTGAAGCTGCCATATTTTTTGCTGAAGATATGGTAACTTCAATGATAGTTTTATGTAAAATTAACTTATTCAGACTTTTTTAAAGAACATAATACATATAACAAAAAACAATTTACCATTAAAAACAAAATAATGAATAAAAAAATTTTCTTCTGCTTTCAATTAAAGAAAAAACAAAAGTAAAGGCCCAGTTAGGCGAACGTTGATGTACCCGTAATGTACCGCACCGTACTGTAAGCACGTTGGTGCACTTATAGCACATTTAAAAACGTGTCATATGTTTTTCCCATACATAAACAAAAAGCAATAGTATACATAAAACAATACACACAGTGATGGGAATCAAAAATGTTTAAATGGTGACCGCTGTGCAGAAAAAGTACCAAGTGATTTAAATGGTATTAAAACAGTATTTTACTAATATTTAAATTATTGATTTACCATAAACAAATTTGTATTTTAGCATAACATATAATGCCTTTTATACGTTTCACATTTCCATTGTATGTGTACATACATATCTTAACATATGTATATTTGTATATACATGTAAAAAAAAGTTGTACTGTAAGTTGTTTTGTCACAATTCCATAGCTTTACTGAAAAAAGTACCAAAAAAAAAGAGCAAAAATACCCGCATTCCAAGAAACATACAAGCTGCCCATCACTGTTTTACAAATGTCACGTAACAACGGTATGAAATTCTATTTTATACAGAATGGTGCGTTGCAACTACGGTACATTACATTTCGGTAAGCTTTTGTATTGCGTTTCATATAACAAAAAGCGAACAGCTGATTGATACAGTACAGATACGGTACAGCAACGTTCGCCTAACTGAGCCTTAAGTCGTTGCCACTACGTATTTTACACAGCTAAAATTAGTCGTTATCTACAGTAATGTTGCCACAGTATTAAATTAAATTTTTCATTTTATTGGACAGTTGTAATAATGTGGAAATCTTAATGCTCACTTTATCGTTCACGATAGCTATTGTTCACGTTAACTGTCAGGTTGTACTAATGGCACTTAGAACACCATGATATTATGTCATAATGTAAGGTTCTCATGTTTACATTAAACACATCATTATTAGTGTACGGGAAGAACCATTAAAACAAAGGTTTATAGTTGTATTTATGGATTTCTACCAAATATATTTCACTTATTTAAAGGATATAAGTAGATTTTAAACTTTAGTTCAGATTAAGCGTAAAACCCGAACGAATGTCGAAATTAAAACGTCTATTTCAAAGCAAGCAATATTTCTGTGATACGACAATAGTTTTTGAAAAGGTCAAAAGTTTAACAAGTGCCTTCAAATTATCGGGGATATAAACGGGCAAAAACGAGAATTCAGAATTGATACAGGAGTTTGGTGTTAAAAGTTGGAACCTTCGCGTAAAGATCCTCTAAGTTATCACTAGGTACTAAGGAAAGCTTTATATGTATGTTGTTTTTTTAGTGAGAACTCATATCCGGTGTAGTATTTCTAGAAAAAAATTGCTGTCAATAGAGCAAATGGAATTTAGAAAGTTTCCAACACCTGAACTAAAATTAGTTTAGGTAGCCTTTAACTAAAATTGCATTTGGAATTCAATTTATATATTTTCTAGCTGTTAAGGATATCCCGTTACGCAACTTCTTTAGATGTTAGATTTATCATTAACTCAAATAGTTGGTCCCATTTAAAAAAATTAAATAACTTCATTGTCCAAACATTTATTGTAAAACATTTTCCAAAAAGGCCTTCATCATTTCTACCGTCAACACTCAGGTATCTGTTCAATCAAAATATAATCGTTATTTTCATAATTTTACATTTTGTAGCTTTCTTTGTAAGTTAAATCAAATATTAACAACAATTCCACAAATGATTCGTACCTTTCTGGAATACCAACCAACCAGTAAACTAAGCAATCAAACGCTTTACATACATAAGACGAATACAAACAACATCCGTCTGGTCGGTCAGCCGCTCCAATTGTTCATCTTGTTGAGGGTACAATTGTTTGTTTGTTTGTTTGGTCATTCATTTACTTGACAAGCCGCCGCCAAAACTGATCACCAATGTAGTTGTTGTTTTAAATGCTTGGCAGCGAAGATCATTGCAGTTGTTTTAAGTTTTAGTCTACTTGGACGATTTATTAACTTCATTTCTAGATCATTAGATCGTATAACACAGCCATTCATCACTTGTTTATCTGTGTGGCTTTCGGTGTGCAGTATGCTGGGTATGTGAAAATGTACATACAAGTATGCATGTAACAACTTCTTAAGAGAGATTCAAATCATTTCAACATGGAAAGTAGTTTCTGGATTGTAGTTGGTAAGTATGGATTTTCATTTGAAAAGTAACCACAATAAATGTGCTAAGAAAAAGCCTATTAACTCTATATTGCACCATTAATGTCGACTAAGAGGAAGATGAAATAGATTTGGAATGTTGATGTTTATAATTGCAGCAGGTATCAACAACATTTTTACTTGTGAAGAATTTTGTTACAAAGTGTAGTTTTACCTGTTCCAGAGTCTAAATGGAATTTAAAGTAATTAAAAACGAATTTGTTTATTTAAATCTCATTATTAAAAGTTTTACTGAATAGTTGAAAATACTGCAGACGTTAAATAGTAGATGCCTTTTCTCAATGGTATCGGCAATAAGAAGAAGGGCTCCATTTAATGCGTTCACTTAAAAAAATCCGAGGAGTTTGTACAAAAATCAAATATAATTGATGGGATACGATTGTAGATGTTGCAAGCACAAACGAAAATTGGCCCGCATCAGAAGAAACTTTCTACCAGGTCGTGAAGAGGAATGAACAATTTCAAATACATTCTTTACCATAAATACCTGGAATCGGTATAGGGTCCACTACTTGTTAGTAAGGTTTTGCAGCAAAAAATGTAACGGCTCTTATTTAGACCGACATTAAAGTGAAAGCGGTGTTTCCACTTCGTGGGTAGTTACCAGAATTTGGTGTAATTTTTACATTTGTGGGTTGACATTGGAAATTTCTTTGAGGTGTAGATCAGTTGGAATTGCAAAGTCTTTCGTTTTAAAACCAATAATTTTATTTGATTGCAGTGGTAAAATTTTTACCAATTAAGATATTGTTGATCCAAAAAACTTATAGTATTCTCAACCAACCGTAGGCCATGCATCTGAATGCCAATTTTTTGTTTTTAGCATACGTCTCTGAATTCAAACCCCAAGTCATATCCAAAACATAAGCAACGCAATAAATTTTAAGAAAATGCTAACTGAGTTTTTAACGTAAATTTTCTTTTATTATAATTTAAATCATGGTTTTAATTTCAACTCGTTAAATATATTTGTGTAAATTGTTACTACACACATACATATACTTATCCACATAAATTGATCCTTGTTATACCCTCCACCACAATTAGTTGTGAAGATTAAGTATGTTGTATGTTGACCCACAGACGGGCCGTGGGACCAACTATGTCATCTGTATTAATGTGTGGCATTGATATTGAGGAATCGGATACTCTTGATGTTCTGGGCATGAGAATACAGTGCGATGTCCGCTGGAATAAACACGTTTTTAAAGTGTCGAAAGAAGCATTCAAGTGTTTAGGTTTTTTAAAACGGTGCAAGACTTACTTCACTTCATCCGATCTCCTTACTATCTACACCACCTATATCCGACCGAAGATGGAATACAACTCCCATATATGGGCAGGGGCTTCAAAGTCTATTTTGAACCTTCTGGACCGTGTACAAAGGAGGGCGGTGAAGCTCATCAATGACAGAAGGGTATCCAACTCTATTGACTCATTGGAGCATCGTCGGAATGTGGGTTGTGTGGCACTTTTCTATCGATATTACCATGGGAGGTGTTCCACTGAGATAAGTGAACTTATTCCACCCGCCCGAGTATTTCTTCGTAATACTCGCTCATCCAGTGGATCACATCCGTTTGTAGTCGATTGTCCTGTGTTTCGCACAACGCATTATAGAGAAAATTCGTTTTTCAGTCGAACTAGCCGTATGTGGAATAAACTTCCCGCAGAGGTCTTCCCCGGTACTTATAATTTATTAAGATTCAAGTCAAATGTCCACAAACACTATTCCCTCTTTCCTCCTTCCCAAACCTTATTTTCCTGATCAACACAATGCACTGCATATATAGGGGGCATCCCCTGAGTGTTGGTTTATCGCTAAAAAAAAAAAAAAAAATACATATTCTGGGTCCTTGAGTGATTCTAAGTCGATTTTGCCATGTCCGTCTGTCTGTCCGTCTGTTTAAAACACGCTCACTTTCGAACAACTCAAAAGAAATTAACAAACTTGGTGCCAAATTGCTTGTAGTTATCCTAAGCAGTTTGGGATTGAAATTCAGCAAAATCGGACCAGAGCTATGAATCAAAATGTGGAACCACCACCTAAAAAAAATGATAATTTGTTAAATTTGTTTTATTCGACTGGAAATCACGCTGTAAAATTTCGTGAAGATCCGTCCATAATTTACCTTAGGCCCCATATAAACCCTACTACCGGAAAACAGTTTAGTACGCCTAAAACCGTAAAAAATAATGCTATCATAACAAAATTTGAATTGAAACTGTTACTCAAGCTAGTTTAAATTGCTACACAGAAAGAAAAACACTCGGGATAAATCAAGTTTTTTGGGATTACTTTAAGTACGAGTCGTACTCAAAAATTCAAGTACGAATAACACTTAAACGTACTCAAAACAATCCTATATGGGATTACTTTTGAAAATTAATTTCTTTTCAAATTTTTTTTTTTTAAATTTGAACTCATGCTACTCATTTAGTTTATATTTTTGGTTAAATATGTACATAAGATTTCTAAAATAAAAACCATATCGGGCATGATATTGGTGTTATATCATTCTGTAATGTGTAATACGGGTAAGTAAATCAATCATTATCATTTTTTCTTTGTAATTCCTTTTTTTTTTGTTTTTTTCAATCATGAATTCGGGATAAAATCAACTTTATATTACTTGAATCAAGCTCATTTTGAGATTGATTCAATCTTAGTTTTACTTAAATCAATCTCATTTTCGGATTATTTCAAGTACGAAAACGGGATTGAATATTGATAATTTAAGTATTTTGGGATTAAAAATCCGTACTTGAATCAATCTTTCTGTACTTGATTCAAGAAAATCCGTACTCACCGTACTATTAATACCGCTTCGGATTGATTTGAGTACGGATGGATTGATTTTTTTTTGAGTGTACATAATTTAATATAGATCTAAACCTCAAACTAAAATGCTGATGTCTGTTTTTGTTAAGATAAATTAATAATAAATAGACATCATATAGATATCCCTCCTGAAATATTCGAACAGTCGGTGGAGGGTATTAAAGATTCGGCATAGCCGAATGTAGCACTCTAACTTGTTATTTATGTATTTTTTCTTTTTTTTTCAAAAATATTGTACAACTATTGTCATTTTATATTATTCTTTAACAGTTCTGATTCTAATACTGTAATTTATAAGATATTCTACCTTGTTGTATTATAAAATCGATATTAATAAATAAATAAAATAAAGTCACTGTTTCTTTAAAAAAAATAAAAGATTTCCATAGTTTATCTAGCAAAATTAAGAATGGCGCCAGATAAACAATTAGATTTCTATAAATATGAGCTTCGTAGTGATTAGAAACGCGAAGTTTTTTGGAAAAAGTATTCATACTAAAAAATAACCTGTACCCATGTTCTGTTACTTTAGTGAGAACTTCTCGCATCGAAAAGTTGTGAAAGAAAATATTCCATCGTTTCTTGAAAGTGAGAAAAAACTGTGTCTGTAACTCATGTCGAAAACTATTAAGAGAGATTCGATCGTTACGTGTTAAATGTCATAACATTGCATTCGAAGCCGATGTGACATTGCAGACGTTGAGAACGCCAGTAACACATATCGTTGGCGGCGACAAACAATTTACTAAAATTTGAAAATTTTCAACGACTGCGGCGAAAATACAACCGTCGGCTAAAGATGTTGATGAAATAGAGTCGAATTAGGGAATTTGAAAACAAGTTCGCTTGGACATATTTGTTTTTTATAAACCGTATATTGAAAAATATTTTTGTAGCGATGCTCATATATATGACTGGAAATCTGCTGTAGCTCCTGTGGAGAAAGCACTAAGTGAACTACACTTTAAATTTCAACCTTTAAAGGGAATGATTATAGAAAAAAAGGAAAAGGAACTCGGAAAAATACATGGAATTGTTATAAGTATAATTCCCATAAATATGGGCGTTAACCCGAACAATGATTTGATAATACTTTTATCTACTCATTGGGGGAAAATTGGAGGAAAAATTAAGCCTTTCAATTTTATATTTTGGACAATAACAATATCGATTGTGGGACGAAAGAAACTTTGGCGAGTTCGCTGAAGGCAAAGATTTCAATTTATTTGTTTAACTCTGCAGGCGGGAGATAAACAACAACATGCCACATTTTGAAAACTTAACAGCAGACCGCAAAAACATGTTGAAAATCACAAATGCTTTTATTTCTGTATAAAAAATTTGCCTTTGTTCGAATATTTTATATGACTCCAATGTTTTTTTTTATGTCGAAGCATAACATACGGCGGGGTGTCATAAAGCCATAATGGCTTTATGTCTCAATTCAAAGTACATAAAGCCATATTTTTGATATGGCCTTAAGTCTCATATCAATTTTAGTGGAATGAGACATGAAACCATAATGGCTTTATGTCCCATTTGATGTTTTGCGTTACAAATTGCTTTATTTCACTGATTAAAAAAAAAATCCTAAATTTCTAGGCTCTAGGAATTATAGGAATTAAAGCTGCAAAGCAGAAATTAAAGCTGCAAGCAGAAATTGCCCCTTCCCATCCCTCGTGGTCCTATTTTTTATAAAAATGTATAGCTTATGTGTAGTTTTACAAAGGTACTGCTGATTTTACGGACAA
The DNA here is from genome assembly GCA_949318255.1 of Pollenia labialis. Lineage (NCBI taxonomy): Eukaryota > Metazoa > Arthropoda > Insecta > Diptera > Polleniidae > Pollenia > Pollenia labialis. Next base: position 68,543,557 of record OX439140.1, on the reverse strand, counting down.
ATTTATTTTATGTATCGTAAAAAATATGTACATAGTCCCATACCTGCCTAGTGATCAAAGCACATTTTTGTTAAAATTTTTTTTTTCATTTTTACACAGAAGTGCCAAAAATACTTTTTTTTTTTTTTTCCATTTCTTTATTTGCGATCTATTTTACAATAATAAAATATAAATATTAACATAATTTATTGATTCCCATCGGTGTAGATGGTCGAGTTGTAATTGCAATAATCTTGAAGCTTCAGTTGGTGATTGATGTGAGGATATAAACGCGGTGTCATCTGCGTATGTTGCAACAGTTAGGTCTTCTGTAGTTGGCATATCGTAAGTGAATATAGTGTACAGCACTGGTCCTAGAACGCTGCCTTGAGGTATACCGGCTTCTATTTGATAAATGTTCGAAACATCACTGTTGATTTTTACATAAAAGTATCTGTTACTTAGATATGACAGGAAAAACATATAAAATGGTGCTGGTAGAATATTTTTTAGTTTATATAGCAATCCAGTATGCCAAACTTTATCAAACGCCTGTTGTATATCTAAAAATACAGCAGAGCAATATTTTTTATTTTCGAAGGAGTCAATTATAACTTTACATATTCGGTGGCATTGTTCAGGCGTTCCATGTTTATGGCGAAAGCCAAATTGGTGATCAGGAATGATACTGTTTTTTTCTAAAATAGGTATTAAGCGCTTTAGGAGAAGCCTTTCAAAAATTTTTGAGAAAATGGGCAGTAAACTAATTGGCCTATAGGAAGATACTACATTTTTAGGTTTACTTGGTTTTAAAACCATAATTATCTCTGCACACTTCCATTGGGAGGGGAAGTGTTGGAGTCGTAAAATAGAATTAAATATAAGTGTTCAAAAGACAATTCCTTTATACGGTAATGATTTTATAACTTTCGCATCTATTTTATCATATCCTGGTGACTTGTTGTTGTTTAAGGAAGTTATTTCCGCTTTTGTCTCATTCGGAGTGACATGTTTTATTGGCAGATCCATTTGACACGCTACATCTAAGAAATGCAGAATATCGCTGTCGTTATCATTAATGCGTTGAGGCTTAAAAGTTTTCTCTAAGTGCTCTGCAAAGGCGGTAGATTTTTGTATATCAGTTCGGCACCATAAACCATTATCAGTTTTAATAGGAACGTTTGTTTTTGCTGGGCGTTTGAGATACTTAGTGGCATTGTAAAGATCATGTTCCTTGTTTTTGTTTTGTGGCTTTAATTTTCTGAGATACTGAGCAGTATTTTCGTTTCTCTCTTTTGCCAAGAATTCTGAGCATAATTTAATAGCAAGATTCCAGTTGGTTTTGTCAGTTGGATTTCTTGTACGGTGCCATACTTTTCTTAGCCGCCTAGATTGTCTGATCATTTCAATGTAGAGATAAACCCTAAAAATGTCAAATTAATTAAACGAAACACGAATCTGAAAGTCTTCAGAGAACGGATAGAAGGCAGTTTGAACCTCAATATGGTAATTAAATCAGGGAATGACTTGGACGATGCTGTTGAAATATTGACTTCATCAATTCACGAGTCGGCTGTTTTATCAACCCCAGACATAGGGCCTTCTAGAAACTTAGGTCTTAAAGTTCAAGCTTCAGCAAAAATACTTAAGGTATTTTTTTTAAGCATGGATATTTTATGTGTATGGCAGATATCCAAAACACATTCATGGGTATTGAATAACATCTGCATAATATTCATGTATTGTTGTCTACTGAATGTGGTTGCGTGAAGATATTACCGTGCATAAGTACAAGTAATAACCATACTTTTTGCAACGCACAACCATAGCTGTTCTTATTATTTGTGTTATAAATATGTGTAAACACAATAACGAAAAGCGTGGGTAAATACCTCTGTATATTTTTCTTATGGGTACTTGTTGCCATTCTCTGGTATGTATATGTCAATGAATTAAAAAAAAATTGTTTTGTAAAAAAGTACCAAAAATAGGTACCTCATTCGCTCGAATTTTAAAAAGTTAATCGGGCATGTTCTACAAATCGAAATAAAGTGGAATTGAAATCGAACGAGATTTTGATCTCAATTATTTACAAAATGGCTGAAGTTTACCCGGTTTTCAGCAGAGGTTCATGTTAAGATAATTGGTACTCAAAGTATGAAGTATATAAAAAGAAATATTTTCATGAACTTTCTTAACAGGATCGTTTTCAAAATTTGTGCGATTTTAAATTTCGATTTACAGAACATGCACGTATATTTGTATTTTTTCGAACTTCGAAAAGAATATATTTGTATTGTTTAGATTAGTAACAAATTTTATATAATCTTTATTTCTATGTTTAAAGACAGATGGGGTGACAAAAAAAAGTTCCGAAATACTGTTTATACCCGTTTACTCCGTAAAAGGTCCGTATTTAAAAAAAGTACCAGTCACTGCCTCAGATTTTAATAACATAGAATTGAGCACTTCTGTTAGTTAATTCTTTTCAAATGGTGTATTTTTTGTCAAAATCGGTTGACAAACAGAAAGGAAAGTGTTCTGAACTGTTTTGCCTTTGCCGATTTATGTATGAATTTACAAACAAAAATGTTTGTAAATTAAAAATTTTATTTTTATATTTTTTGATACAGCATGGATAATAAAATGAAAAAAGTTAGTAGATCCTAGATGAGTGCCTAATAAGAGGTGGTGAGTTTGGTAGTGCTTTTGGGATAGTTATTAAAGAGGTAGCGAATATACACGTACACTGCTAGTACGCAGAACCACAGGGTAGATTGTGCTAATGGTTATGAAACTTTAGTTGGGGTACTTAATAGGTCTAAGACTAACAACACCTTTACCTAAGTTGACCTTTATCCCTTTTAAGAAAAAAAAAGACAATCTGGGTTAATCAATTCTTCCTAACACTGTTACCTAAAGGCAAATTTGTTGAGTTTCTTTAAACTTTAACTACGCCCACGTAAAAACACTTTTCAACACAAACACATAGTTCGTTAAGGTTGAACCTGACTGACTTTTGATACTTTAGTTTTTGCATTTATTTCCACTAAAATTTTTGTTCCTCAAGTTGTAAAAAATCTTTTTAATGTTCATGCTCGGAGTGTAGGAAAGTTTAATGTAGTGATGGTTTACTTGAGCTGTTGTAGTTGTAGTTACTTTAGCAATGGACACATGAATTAGATTTCATTTCATGTTGTGCAGAAGTCATGCACTCATTCTGCTCTAGTTTAAATTGTTATCGAACACAGCAAACAAAAACCCCTTCACTGTACAACTTCCATACGAGTAATGTATGGTGTAAATGCTATAAACGCAGCATGAAACACAATCTCCTCCACTTTTTTATGTCTACGTATGAATGTTGTGTCGTCATCAACGGCATAATGATGATAATGATCATCATGATTGTCTTGTGCGTGCCAACTTGTTTCAATTGTTTTTTTGCCTATCGGCGTTGATCACAATTGCTGAATTTAACGAGAGGATGAACGATGCGATACTTTATGTTTTGCCTTTATCATCCATGCCACACACACGCATTTGGCTGGGGCAAGTAGTCGGTATGTGGCTTAGAAACCCAGCAAATAATATATTTTATTACGTAATTTCAATTTGCCAATTATTTTCAATCTGGTAAAGAAACTGGATAAAATTCTAATAGGAATTTTGATATTTTCCTTCGAACCTACAATAACTTCTTGGAAAATTTCTAAAATGCAAATGGACAAAGAAACTTCAAGAATTAAAATGTATGTATATTACACATAGAAGGTTTCTGTTTGCCCAAGCCTGGACGACCAAAGTCTTTTATTACTAACACATACATATCTTTTTTCTTGACCTAAACTTTTTCAGGGATGTGTCACGTCTTGCCGGGCTTCCAAATGTTCTGCCTACACAATCTTTAAAACTATTAAAAAGTTACGAGTGAAAATGCTTTCAGCTAAACCTTAAGACCAATCCTCGTTCGCTAAGCGATATTCCAACATTAATCTTTATTATTCAAGTTTCTTGCCATTCTTTTCGCTGGGTTGCAATTTTGTTCATAGTTTCTAGCCAGTTTGTGTGGAGGATTCATTTTAATATTGTATGCCTCATAAAGCACATGAAACACTTGTCTTTAGTACTCTTTAAGTATGAGTGCAATATTTACAACAATTTTTTTTTTTAGTTTTTCGCTTTAACGCTCTTTATTTTCGCAAGTTTGCATTGCGGCATGTTTTCTTAATGATTGAAATATTTTAAATATGTAGTTGCATCATGTTTTTTTTTTAATTTGTTCTTCTGTCTTTCCTTTCGATTTAAACTGGTGCAATTTCATGCAAAAATTATTGCAAATTTACTAAATGATTGTGGGAATAACGTGGATTTTGAGAATGTAAACGGATGTGCGAATGATAATCTAGCAAATGTAGAAAATTGGAGATAAACATTGTGGAAATATATGATATTAGAGAAATATTTATTGTATAAAATTTTGAAAGATTAGAAATTACGGAGTTGAGGAGATTATTTGCTTTCACAATGCGACACATGATCGCGTGATTATTTTAGGCTGAGTTCCAAAACGTCGGTTGGTATACTACAGTGTATCCGTGTATAATTTTACAAAGTGCACACAAAATTGTATCTATGCGTACACAAGAAGCAAACTTTGCAAAGTTAAACTTGATGATGCATTTTTGCTTTCGACTGTAAAGTATTATGTATGATGTTTTGGAACTCAGTCATAATGTTGGTTTTAAAATTGGTTGGATTTTTTTGCCCGTATTCATAAAAAAAAAATTTTGAATTTAATAAAGGTTTTCAAAACAAAATTTTCTGTGTAAATTGTCCTTAATAAACATTTGTTAAATTTAATATTTTTAAAAAAAATATCATATAAAATATAAAAAAATAAGAACAGGAACAAGAACAAAAAGTACACTTACCTAGATTTAACGACAAAGTTTTAACGAATTGGCCTAAAAAAGATAAAAGATTATTTTAGTCAAAGAACAAGTTTAACTAATTGAAAAATATTTTGACTGGAGTAAAATATAGCATGAAAACATCAAATACTAGCCGTGCCCCGGCGTTTCCCGTCGGACGAACTTTAAAAGTAAAATTAAAAATCAGTACACATAAATTTTTTAGGGATGACAGATTAACTTATTTTATTCATTGGTGCAAGGTTTGAAAATAATATAAAGCCTGTGTATTTTGTCGTATTTAGATCGATCTACTGTTATGTTTCATCAAAATCTGTAAGAAAGTTCCGGATAAGCAGAAATTGCCCATCTGACTCTTCATATTCCTAGCTTTAAATATAATATAAACGCTGTGTGTTTTATTTACGCTGGTCTATCTTTGATTCAAATTTCACCAAAATTTGTTAAATATTTTCGGACAGGCAGTAATTCCCCCTACAACCACCCTCTTTGAAAAAATAAAAAGCTTATGTTTCCAATTTCAATAAAATTGGTTTAGCTATTTAGCTAATAAAGAGTAGCAAACACAAAAGTAACTTTCGCGTTCTGTCAGGGGAGAGTCGAGTGGACTGAAGGTGGGGTGAGGGAGAATAGCGTACTTTCTTTAAAATAGCTTTGTTTTCCTTTGGAGTACGGAAACTATTGTTTTAATAATTCTTTTCTAAAACGATAATTTTTTTTTTGAGTATAGGAGGTTTAGCGCCCCTGAACCCTATCCTAAGCTGGTACCAGTTAGAGAACGACTAAGTACCAAAGAGGTCCATCTTACAGATTCTCAGTCACTCAGGACCTTGCACGTTTAATTTTATGTTTCTAAATAAATAAAATCGCCACTTGTAAAAAATTGATATGCTTAGTACACAAGAGTGGCTTCCCGTAAAAAGTGTGATCGAGATAGAAAGTACCCGGATCCAAACTTGGATCCAGAGAAAGCCGCAGCGGAACAAATTTCCTGCAATTAAGGCTTTTACTGCTACCGTGTTTTCAATTCTGGGTCGGTATTGGAAAATCTGTATTAGGGCCTCATAATAGTAAACAAATTTTGTAATTCAAGTATTCATTTTAAACTTTTTATAGAAAATACCATCCGAGTGTAGTTTTCACACCGAAATTAAGGTATGTTCCCACCCAACAAATATTTGACGAAAAAAATATAAAAAAAGCCAACTTAATTTTTAACAATTTTTATTGATTTACTTAACTTTATTTGTGAGATGATAATTGTACAATACAATTTGGAAACTGTTAAATTATGTTTTTTTTAGCAAATGTTTTTCAAAAGCAAATGTTTTTTTTATAAAACTAGTGGTTACGTGTAGGACTTACAATATTTAATAGTTGCTCAATTCTTTCATTGAGCTCAGCTTTACAGGGTTGCGTATAAGTAACGTTATAAATTAATTAATTAATACATTTTTGTTTACGTGTTTGGTTTCAATTATATTTGGTAAGCTTGAGCCTGATTTAAAATAAAATCAAATTTGGGTTAGAAAACCTTAAACAGTTTGATAAACCACAAAAAACAGCAACTGAAGTAAAAGAACCTGTGAACTAAATGAACTGAACTAAATGAACTGACAAAAAAGACTAACTGACGCAAAAGACCATGTGACTAAAAACGAACTATTGAACTAAAAGGAACTATCAGACTGAAAGACGGTTCATCGTTCATCTGACTGACTAGTTCAATTGAACTAGTTCGTTCATAAACTACGCAACTCTAACGTCCTTTAACAACACACATTTATTATGGCGGTCATTATAAAATAGTCTTAAAAATAACGAAGGGTACGTTCGTAAATGCATCCAAACTGTGCATCACTGCTGCAGCGATGCAAAATTTTGTTGCTGATGCGTGATCACCAGTTGCTCTTGTGATGCGTTTTTACTGCACAACACCTGTGCAAAATTTGAATTTTTGAACACGAGCTAAATTTAAAAAGTTTTATACGCGAACATAAAACAATACTAAAAATGTTATCAACAATAGCGATGTTAAATTTTATTGAAAATATTAAACCAAAAAGAAATAGTTTTCTTATAAATAACAAGAAAAAGCATCATGCAGAGCTACTGCATAAAAAAAACTTTTGACATATGAGAGTAATGCCAAGTTTCTTACAACAGATGTATTTACGAACATGCAACTTTACTAATGCGCAACAACTGCGTTTACGAACGCACCCAAAGTTACTGCAAAAAGTTGGTTACGTAGGAAAAACTGCGTCATTTTAAAAAAAAACTTCAAGTGATTGCGATTTCCAGAATACGGCTGTATATCGTTTTTTTATTGAACTCCCCAAGTTTTGTTCTTTCCATTTCTAAAGTACTTTAATTGTTTACTCATATTTTTACTATCACTTCGTAAATAACCTAATTCCAGCAGTAATAGGAACTAAAATAAAGAATCAAATCTAATGAAAAAAAAATGGTTAACAACTATTTCATCAGCTACAGAAGTAAGCATACAGTTAAAGGTTAATACGAGAGTCACCCCAATGCCAAGATTAGCATGCTACTTTAAATGACTTTGCCAAGATCACAACACAATTAAGTTCATAAAAACGATATATTTTTCCTCCAATTGAAGCTTTCTTCAACGTTTTGGTATGACTTCCATATTGAACTTGCATCTATTCATCCATCTACAAGCAGACACTTTACCAAGCGAGTGGCCAACTTTTCAAAAGTAGATTGGTAAGAGTGCAATGGATAAGGAGTACAAAGCCATATTACAAAATAAATGAACATTTGGTAGAAAACGACTAGGAAGTTCTGTAGAAATTTTAAATATTGAAAAGTTTGAAAACATTGTTGAATTTAGTATAAGCAACTAAAATTTCACAATTTTATTCCTGTAGAAATTACCTTGTACATACTGAGAAGTCATTCACTTTTATTGTGGCGGAAGTTAGGCGCGTACTTAAAATATGGTATCGTGGTTAGCAAAAACCACAACAAATACGACACTGTTTACAAATCTATTACAAAAAAGGGTTATCGTGGTTGGCGTATTTGTTGCAAAAACTGTAGTTAAGTTTTTTAATCACGACAACGTATATGTACAATTATTCGTCTAAATAGGACCACGCCAACCTCGATAAGGCGTGGGCCTATGATAAGAAGAATATAATGAGTTCTTCCATGAAACACTTGAGAGGTATTATAAGAGAGGTATTATATAAACTAAGAACTAAAATGATTATTTTCAATAAACTTTTAATTAGGAATACGTACACACAGAAAAAAATATCAATGTTAAATTAACATGGCGCAATGTTGATTAAAAATCATAGTAAATTTCTGCAAAAGTATGGACTTTATTTAAAATTATCTTGGTTGCATGTTAATTTTAAATGAAAAATGTTAAATTAAAATTGTTCAATATTGAAATCATAAAAATCTGTTTTATAAACATGTGTAGATAAAAATAAAAAACAAAAACATGACTTTCTTGCCGCAAAATATTTTTTTTTTACGTTTGTGGAGCAAAAACACATAAAAACGGATACAATTAACCGAAACATTTGTTCTTGTTTTTCGCAATGCGGTCTTATTTTGCGAAATAATTAAGCGGGCGACGCAATAAAACGGAACTCAACTAAACGGGTATTTTTACATAAGCAGTTATACTGAATGATTTCGTTCCATGAGTTTAGGTGCAATAAAACGGGAAACTCAATTAAGGAGGGCTCAGTTAACCGAAAACAGCTGTACTTGTTTTGTATAGAAATAATAACAACACAATAAAAAGAAAAACATAATTTTTTTATTTTCATATTTAAAATAATGTAATAAGTGAAGAAAAATTCCCATATTCTTTTTGTTAAAATTATTTAGGTAAAAAGTGCAGAAAATTTTCAAAGTTGAATGATGACGAAACCCATATCGAGACATTCTGCTAACAAAGGGGAATAGGAAAAAAGTGAAACGTGTATAACGGGAAAATAAATAATTATATCCTCTCTGGCTCCGCGGTTAAGTGTCTTAAATTATTCTCTAATAAATGTATATGTTTTCTCTAAGGATTCTTCTCACTGCTATTTCACACTCAAACCAGCTTGATTCTACATGAAATTCACGTTGTTTCAACTTGAAATAACTTTTATTCAACGTGATTCGGATTGTTATTTCAGTATAAATGACATTTTGCTCTAACTTTAAGTTAAGTTATTTAAAAAAAAAAATTTGTTTGCAAGTTATTGTAAAATCATATTAAATTAATATGAAGTTACTATTAAGCAAAAAAAGTTTTTTAAATTTTCTGCAAACAACACAGGGTCAGCCAAATAACTTTTTTTTTTTGAAAATGCTATAAAAAAAACTTCTGAATATTTTCTCAAATTTTTTATTTGAAAGTACAATCCTTTCGGTTAATAATGGAAAATAATTTTATTCAAATGCCTAGGCTGGCCATGCAGTAGCCTACACGATCGGTCCAATTTTTTTGAGCACATTATCGATTGTGTGCAGCTGTATTTCACCAATGGCTTCACGAATATTGTCCTTTATAGCGTCAATTGTCACTGCCCTAACACTTATCTTTGACGGCACCCCACAAATAATAGTCCAACGGTGTCAAATCGCAGCTCCGAGGTGGCCAAACGTCATCAGCTCTGCGGCTGATAATGCGATCTTCAAAAACAGGGCGCAAAACATCGAGTGTAGCTTCGGCACTGTGGCACGTAGCGCCGTCCTGCTGAAACCAAATGTTACAAATATCCTCCTCTTCAACTTTTGTGAACAAAAATTCGTTCAACATGGCCCGATAACGATCGCCATTGACTGTAACGGCTACTCCTTGTCCATTTTCGAAGAAAAATGGCCCAATTATGCCACTGGACCAAAATCCGCACCAAACAGTGACTCGTTTTGGGTGCAACGGCTTTTCAATGTATGCGTGCGGGTTTTCTGTGCCCCAAATGCGACAATTTTGCTTGTTTACTTATCCGCCAAGATCAAAATGAGCTTCATCTGAAAATATGTTTATTTTTTGCAAAATCGGCATCTTCTGTAAGTCGATCGCAGGCCCACTTAGCTTCAATAAAAATAAATTAAACATAAACAAATTGCTGGTTTAAAAAAAAATAGGCAACATTTCGTACATCAGACATGAGAGTTTTTAAAATAAGCAATGTATCAAATTTGTTGTATAATCGTTTTGCTTGATTATAGCGCACACTAAAAATATAACCAACTACATAATGGAAGGCCAAGAAAAACTAAGCTGCACGTGTTTCAATTTTCTATGCTTTCATCGTTCATTCATAGATACGAAAAGAGCGACAAAAGCAAAAAAAAAAGAGTTCAGCGTTTGAATGCTTAAATAATAAAAGCGCAAAACAAAGTCTGAATATTGCGCGTACATTGACTTTCTCGTTGAATGTTTTCAAATACTCAGATGCCTTAAACGTTATGGTTTACGCGTTAAGTAGAGCGATCATTGAAGTGCTTTATTGCTAAAGACACTCAATAGAGTTAAAAAGTTAAACAAAAACTTATAGTAACAAAAACAACGCAAGAACCAAAGGAAAGTGGCAACAGAATCACAGCAGTTTAAAAAAGTTTTACTGTTACGCTGTATTGTTCAAGTATTGACGCGGCGGTTTGGCACAAATTAAAAAAAATAAAATATTTCTTGCTTCATTGCCTTCGCTCAGCTGGGGAAAAGTCTCATTTTAGTAAGTTTGGAAAAAAGATAATATTAGGCAGCTCCAACGTTTTTTTACCCCAAAAATATCAAAAATTAAATTTAACTTTATTAATAAGCTGAAGGGTCTCAATTGCGTAAATCGTTTTTTTATATATTCACACAGATGTAAAATTTAAGTTAATTTCGAATATTCGCATTAAAGGAGATGACTGAAAAACGGACGTGGAGGCATCATAAAAGTACTCTTTGGCGATCTTCCCTACATGAAATTGCTGATGTAAACTAACACATACAAACCTTATATATAAACTAACACACTCGCTATTTTAAGGAGTGAGATCGAAAAAATCTTAACATACATGAATGTAAATAAAAAAAAAACTACTAAACTAACAGTTTTGATTTTTTTTTAATAGTTTGAAATTATTATTAAAATTACAAAAAAAAAATTATTTTTATAGTTCTAATCACTAGTGATACATTTTTTGGTTTCTGTCACTTTGTTGGAACTGTTAGTCCACCTCCGTTTGAAATCTATCACGCTTTTGGACACCTTTTTTGTGCTCTTCAATTCTCTTTTCACAAGAGCCCAATATCTCTCCACTGGCCTTAGCTCCGGGCAGTTTGGAGGATTTGCCTCTATTGGTACAAATACCACATTATTGTTCTTGTACCACTCAAGGGCTTTCTTACCATAGTGACAAGATGCCAAATCAGGCCAAAAATAAGTGGACACATTGTGATTTCTTATGAATGGAAGAAGTCTTTTTTGTAAACATTCCTTGATGTAAATTTCGGTATTTATAGAGCCCGTTGTAACAAATGTTTGGCTCCTTTTGCCGCAACTGCATATTGCTTGCCATACCAAGAACTTTTTGGGAAATTTTGTCTGCTTTTGGGTCCTAAACTTTTCTTCAACATTCCCTCGAGCATTAGCAACATAAAAATTTTGACCTGGAAGTTGCGAAAATTTTCCAGAACATACGTTTCGTCGTCCATTATGCAGCAGGAATATTTTTTTTTTCTGACAAGGTGGTAGCAAGATTCGAGCCGTAAACACTAACAATGCAATACAAAAAACATCTGTTTTTTCTGTTGGCTTTGGATTGTTGTAGTCTTGCCGACACCTGTCATTGAAATTACCTTGCGCTAACTGTACTTTATTGTTTAATGCCGAAATTTGTGTTCTTTTGTAAACGTAAAATATGAAACACTTCTTAAAAATTAGGGCAGCATTTAAAAATGTTGCCAAGTCACATGTTACACTTATGCAACACTTTTTTTTAGAAAAGAAAACGCCGTTAATGTATGCAAATAAAAGAACAAAAATTTTGGGTATCAATAAAAGCGCTTATTAAGCGCTCTTTAAAAAAAAGAACAAAATATGCGTCTGTTCGACAATTAAAGAGCGCAAAATCCAGCGCCAAAGGTGCTTAATTGGCAACTCTATAAAAATGTATGTAAGAGACTTTGCAATAAAGATTGAAAGTAAACCAAGGTATAAATAGGCATTTGGTTATCCCGTTCAAAAATAATCAATACCACCAATATCTTGTTTAACTAACAATATCCTAACATCACGATTTGGCTTTTGTATTGACCGTGATTCAGTCACTTTAGTTTTGTTTAAACGATCGTGTTGGCGCATACGGTGACTGAAATTTCACCTCACAGCCACTACACTTCTACTTCTTCTACGAATTATCACTGACTGCCAGGCTGAATGAATGAACGAATGACTGACTGGGTAAATGAGTGCAGTGCCTGTTTGCTTGCCTGGCTCTGCATGTATACAACACTCTTTTCTCCAGCAAATAGAAACAACAATTTTTGACTTGATTGGTGTTTTAGGTGGAGGAGAAGATATGAAGTGACGGTTTTAAATGTGCATGTCTTAAATGGTGCTGTTTTCGTTGGAGAGTATCATTGCTGTTTTTGTAGTTGTAGGAATTCCTTTTGGAAAATTAAAACAAGTGTTCGGCGAGTGTTCGCTAGAGATCGATCGTTCATTTGCTTATTCGTAAGGCATTTGTTTTGTATTCGGTAATCAAAATGAAATTTCTTAAATCTATGAAATTTATGTATGTGTGTGTGGCTATTGTGCCGGTGACGGCAGCATACAATCATTATTATAAAGTATATTTTTAACTGTGCAGTTTTAAACAATCTGACAAAGAAATAAACGCCAGAAAAAAAACCACCATCAGCTCAGCTGTGCTTATCCAATGCAGCATGAGTAACCGATGAGAAGAAAAAACAAACATATTCAAACATCTGATTTGTTTTTAATGGATCAACAAGTCGTACTCTGGCTGACGATTTTGTAAACGAATAAAACAATTGCACCGGTGGTGGCGAATTTGTAGAAGTAGAAGAGTAACAAGCACCAGAAAACCCCATAACAGTGGCAACTGATTTCGTTTCGGTCGATATTTGTATTTTTTGGCTGGCTGTCTGTCTGTAAATCAGCCTGTAAGTCTGAATGGGTGCAAAACTGAGAAGGTCCAAAACTAATCATTGTTGTAAAGCATTTAGCATTGAAAGGTGTGCAACATTTATTTGATCGTGTATGTGATTTGCAAAATTTTCTTTAAAAGGTTTGCTTTTAAACTTTATTTTTTTTTTCTTTAAATAGGAAATTGTTGTAATCATACAAAGTGATCAAAACATGTTAAATGTAATTTTATGTTTATTCAATGATTAGTGGAAATTTATGTAATTGAGGTTTGGTTTTGTGCAAATGAGTACCATGTGAGTATTTATGTATGTGGCAAATTTGATTGTTATAATTCCCGATGGGAAGCAAGTGCTGGACTTGCTTTAGACAATGGAATTACTTAATGTTTCGTTAACTATACATATTTGAAAAATGATTTTTGTGCAATGAATCTGTTTAAAGGGTAAATTAGGATTTTGTTTTATGTATTTTTAAAGGCACATTCAAATTTAATTTTTTATCTATTTTTTTGGAAAAAAATAATCGAAAATTTCGTTTAAATATTGGCCTCTTTTATCAGTTTTAAACGATTTTCGCTGGTTATGGAATATCGAATGTAAATTGTGTATTGCGAGTTTAAACGCACCGTCGAAAATTTCGTTGTGCGTCGAATTTTTTAACGAAACAATTTTGCTTTCGACGCTGCAAATTGTTTTAAAAAACTTTTTTTTATATTTAAGTATTTGTTAAACGCTCTGGTGACTCTCAAACAGCGTTTCCAGAATCTTCATTTACCTTATTTTTGAAGATTTTTTTCAAATTAAGATTTTTTTAATTTTAGAAATAAAGAATTTTGTTACAATTTTTTTAACAGTCAATTTTTAAAACAATAAGTTTTTGCATCAGCTTGATGTCTATTGGTTTTGCACACATAAGTGCTTAAGTCCTTATGACACTACATTTTTTATTCATTCATTAATAGCTGCGTTCGAGAACACAAAAGTTTTTACTATTTTTTACTGAACTTTACTCAATTGCGTTCGCGTACACAAAATACAGTAAATGAGAACACAAATTGAGAGCGTAAAGTGACAGTTCTTGTCTGAGTATTTACAAATTTTTACTGCAGAAATTTTTGCAACAAGAAAACATATGTTTCAAAAGGTAAACAAACAAAAGTAACAAACAAAAAGCTTACAAATTGTGAAAAAATTGTTAAATAAAAGAAAAGTGGAAACAAAAATTAAACTAAAACAAAAAGTGAATAAATATTAATTAAACTTTTTTGTGAAGCATCAGGCCCCTATTACGGTTTACAACTGTAATCAAGACAACTGGTTGTGATCAGTTGAAATTTTTGTTATGTTTTTGTTTACAGTAATTTAGCAAAGTTGTAAACCATATTACAAAAATTAAGAAATTTTTTGGAAAATATAACTAAAAACACAATTTAAACCAAGGCAAATTCATACAAGGTGGTCTTATTTTGTAAACGTTTACAACACTGTGAAATATTTTAACGTTGCGTCAAAAATACTACAACAGATTAAAGTATGAGTGTATTGAGTTTTTCGAACTTGCACTTGCATGTTGAATAGGGTTTTTTCTACTTTTCCCATTCACGATACGGTGGATCAACCGCATCTTAATCTTTTGACAGTCTTTGCCACAAATCCTTGGACTTGATTTTAGCATTTGCAAAATTGAGGTGGCCCTTTGCTAAATCTGCATGTGCAACCATAAAATAAACCATCACCTCATACTGTTTTGGTTTTGTAAACATTGCTATGCCTGAGCTTTTCCCAAAGCAACCCAAATTTAAAAAAATGCTATCTATCAAAATTTTCAGACGAAAAACAAAGAGTTTTGACGCCAAACATAGGATATTAATTGTGATATTAAGCCACTATCAGTAATGAATATAGAAGATATTTTATGTTTTTAATTGTATTTTATAGTTTTTGTAAAAAGTTTTTTTTTATTTCTTTCATTTTCAAATTTTTCATTGTTTCCGCAAGCACAGCCACTTGCGAATAATGTATAAACAATTTAAATGAAATGACATTTGCTCACGTATTACATAGTTGCAATTGTAAAAGGGTAATTTATTATTTACAAAAAGGGGTAAAAAAAATCCCGCAAAAGAAAATATTTCCGAACGTTCGAAAATAAATTTTCGAAAAACGTAGTACATAATACAATTTGTACGAATTCGTAAATCTTTTCTTTCGAATCGTATTACATAATAACCCCCAGCTAATTGAAGTACGAAAAAACTTCGAATCATGTTCCTATACCGTTCACCATTGACATTCTGGCCATCAGTGTTTTTGAAGACATATTAGCCAATGACCCCGCCAGCCCATAAATCGCATCAAACAGTAATTTTCTGTGGATGTAATGCTGCTTCGACAAAAGCTTGTAGAATCTCCGTACCCATTCAAACCAAAATGGGCTTCATCGGAAAATAAAATTTTGAATTGAAATTCAAAATCAACAATTTGTGCCGAATTATTTTGATTAAAAATTTCAACAATTCGCACGCGTTGCTCTGGTGTAAGTCGATCCATAAGTCTGAATTTACACGTTTCATCTTTTGATGCTCAACTTCTTTTCAATTCCCTTTTAAATATGCCAATATATTCACACGCAGCAATCGGTTTCAACTTTTTCGGTACAAAACAACAACAATTTTTTTTAATAGCGAATCAAAGAGAAAAAGAAAAGAAAAAAAATTATATGAGCCATCGTTGTGGATATACCAACGAATCAAAACACAAAGCGTACTGACCGAGTACAGGCATCTCCGTACTAACCCCCTTTCCTCTTTCTTCCCTCACCTAAAAACATAAGAGTTGAGCATTAAAAGATGAAACGTGTGAAAGCAGACTAATGAAATGTCAAAGCAAACTAAACAAAGAGCAACTATCAGCTTTTAAATGCGTGGTCAATAAAGCATTAATGCCAACTCAAAGTTGTGATAAAAAATTTAAAGATTTTTATCTTTTTGAGAGCTCCAAAGTTGTTTACATTTTGCTTACATGTGCATGTATATGTTTGTTTACGTTTATTGTTTTTCCCCACACAAATTTAAGCGCCATACACGTTTTTCCTTTTTGCTTTGTATATGATGTAGTAAGTTTTTGACAGCTTAATTCTGGGTTCACACTATAAAAGTTTTCTTTCAGAAAGTCTGAGTTTATGGGTGAGAGAGGAGAAAAGAAAAGCATGTTCTCTTCCTCTCTCACCAATAAACTCAGACTTTCTGAAAGAAGTCTTTCAGTGTGATCCCAGACTAAAAGAAATTTTACACAAACAAAATACATGTCGTTTTTTGATAGACAGATAGATGGGCCACGTGCGCCAAGATAGCGTCGATAGTTATACACGAAAACGCAAAATTGAATTGGTGCTTTTGGGGATTGAATTGAAAATGGGAATTTAATGCTTTTAGGAATTAAAAAGATAATGGGAGTTTTGCTTTTGGGAATTCAAACTTTAGAAATTTAAACATTAGGGTGTTCGAATAAAAATGAGAAATTTAAATTTAAAGCAAATAATTACGCAAAAATGGAGTAAAAAATTAATAAACAATAATAAAAATATAATATACGTATATGTATATATAAAAGCATTCAAATAATTAAATGAAGTGTATTATTTAAAAACAACATCGCCTGTCATTTGGAAACAGCACATAAGAGCAGTATTCATAAACCATTTATTTAAATTTTAAATGTGTTTTAAGAAGATAATTTTTATTTTGGAAATTTTTTTTTAATTTTTCATGCCGAAAAACTTTGGAGTCGGAGTCGTGGGTACTACGACTCCGACTCCGGCACAAAAACATCAACTCCGACTCTTCAACTCCGACTCCACAGCCCTGATTTTTATCAAAAACAGTTGTATATTAAACACAATCGTCTACCAAACAGCCTATGCTAGCTGTGATGCGATTGTGCTGATGTTTGTAACACTTTTAAATATTGGTCCTAGACCATCTTTAAGTATACCGATCGACTTAGAAACACTTTCTGAGCCGATGTAACGAAGTTGGTGCAGCTGGCAGTACTCCACTTCCTTCTTCTTTCTATGTTTTTAGGAACACCGAACAAAGTGTGTGCTGCATTTTTAATTTATAAAAGAAAAATTGATCTTGAAATTTAATTGGAATTTAAAAAAAATATTTAAATAGAAACGTCAAAAAAATTAACGGTATATCATTTTGGCATATAGTTAGTTATCAGCTGTTGCTTACGTAGCAAGCCAAAGTCACCTTGTATGAATTCGCCTTGTTTGATAGTCTCCTGTTGTGATTAATACTAGCTCTTCTACTTTTCCAGATAAGCATTTAAAGTTTTTCATATAACAATCCTAAGAAAATCCAATTTTTACCAGTGATCACAGATTTCTAGTTTTCCAGAAAAACGCATTAAAAGTTTTTCATATAAAAATTCTAAGAAAATCCAATTTTTAGCAGTGATCACAGATTTCCGTTATTTTGGCTCTCTTATAGTTTTATTTAAATTTATAAATTGAAAAAATATTTAAATTTGTTTTTTTAAGTTTTTGATAAACATAAAAAAATTAAAATTTTATTTGTTGGACCAAATTCCACTTTCTTTATTTTTTCATAAATTTGATGCAGGACGTACATAAGTAGTAAACAACAATTGGAAAAGCTCATGTTTGTTATGGAACAAAGTATTTTACGACCCCTAACTACTATTACTATTAATTCATACACCATTTTAGAAAATAGTATATTAATTCATACACCATTTTAGAAAATAGTATAAAAGAAGTTAACTCGATAGGTTATTTTGTTGTTTTTAAATTTAGAAAAAACATTTTTGCATATTTTAGAATAAACATTTTAAAAACACAAACTAATAGGTCAATTACGGTGGCCAACACAACTTCAGTTGCCTTTTCATAAAGCAACACAGCTGACGTTTTAATTGGTATTAGGTACATTGCTTAGTTGCCAAAAAGTAATCGATAATTACGGTGACCATATTATTCAAACGAAAAAAGGACATTTCGAAATGTATTCAAAATGATAAATAGTATCAAGGTTATTGGATAGGTACTAAGATAATTCAAAGAATATGATTTAAGCAAGTAGAACTACTATTAATACATGTACATAAGGGTGGGTAAAAAAAATGTTTTTTCTCTTATCGACTTCTAAATATGTTGTATTTTTGTTTGAATTTGATCCCTGTAAAATATTATAAATTTATTTTTAGTGTAAGAGCCCGCGCTTTGACCTTAAATTTTGTTAAATTTTGAATATAGCAACAATAGCATTGTATTGCAGAAAAGCATATCACTGTATTTTAACGACTTTTAGGTTTGCGAAAATAGTGTCAGTAGCATTAGTGACTTTTTGCGCTAAAAAAAGTCAAGATATGGTTTAATATAGACGAAACTTGAATCAAGACGAGGGATGCCCGGATTTGACAGTAAACAAGATGATGTGACCATAAATGATTTTATTGTTTTATGTTGTATAAGAACCAAATTTTTATTTTTTTTTTTAAGTTTAATTAAAAATGTTTTTAGTTTTAATTAATTATAATTGATAGTAAATAAATTATTAAAATTTAAAAAATTGACTTTTTTCAAATATACTTAATTCTTAGGAGCTCCTGCGCGGACTCAAGATGAGACTTTTTTAACATTTTTTTTGTTGCAATTTTTATTTGTTTTTACGTAAGACAAAAAAATATTGGTATTAGAATATGATTCGAGAACTTTTGTTTTTTCTCATACATCAGTGACCCACCCTAATTAATGTACATACTTATTTTATTGTATATGAAAAATTTAATAAAAATATACCTAGAAATTCATATAAAAAGGCAATTTTAAATTTAAAACAGAAAAAAATAAAATAATTAAAAATAATTTAAATATTTTTGTAGAAGTAATTTTTTTTAAATATGGGGACATTTACAAGGAGTCTTTTCAGACATGTCTGTTTTCGTATCTAATTGTCTAATATACATACATATTCATACAGATTAAAAAACATGAAAATTCATAAAAACAAACATGAAAACTCATTTCATGGCTGTTTGTCAACCCCCCTTTCTTCTCTACCCCGATCGTCTACATGCAAAGCAAACGTGTTTGTTAGACATGTCAAAAATTACAACGTGTAAACTCCCTCTAAGAATATTTTTATATACAACTAATTTAAATTCTGCACAGTCCAATTGAAATTTGCACTTTGTTATTAAAAGTGATTCTTAAGTAACTATTTTTAATTGGGACTTTTTAATAATCCAAAAATTATTAGCAATTGAAAGTAATCTTTTCGTTGGCTTCATTTTATTTTTACCGTCAATATTTTTTTTCACTGAAATAGCCAAAATGTTCCATCTATATTTGATCCACTGATGTATCATCTTTTCTCCAATTCTCAGCCAATCAAATTAAACACTGCATGCAGCCAATTGATTTAAATCGTCAATACAGAATACTACCTGCCAACTTAGTATGCAAAATGGTTTTAATAAACACACATTTTCCTTGTGTGCAAATCATTTAAATTTATTGAAAGATGTTGTGAGACTAGACGACATACATGCTAAAATCTAGCACATGGATCATAAATGTTTCGCTCCTTTGTTGAGAGAAAAAATATTCTTTCAATGGAACAATCCATTTTTTTTTAACGTTTCTATTTAGAAATCAGATATGACGTTTTTAAAAAACAATTTTTTTCCAATATATTGTTTGTAGCGCCAAGTATTCGCTTTAAAATTACATTAAAATCATCTTTGTATGTAAAGTAGTTTTCGAGATATTAAAGAAATAATCTAAACAAAATTCGGCTAATTCGGCGATATTATGACATTTTGAATGCATATGACATAACTTTTGAAAAAAAAATTAAATTTTTTTGCTTCAAGTCTTGGTTTTCGTTTGAAATTGCCCTTGCTCTTATTTCGTAACGGTACTTCCCAGAGATATGAGATTTTTAGAGATGTACAAATGATCAAAAATGATCGATTTTCATCAAAAAACAAAAATCTAAAATGTTGTTGGTTACATCATTTTCGCTATTACGGCTCGATATTTCTTTTTATTTCATTAAATTTAAATATTCTCATAAGTTGTCCTACCTAATACCTATATATTTTTATTTCATTTGCAAGTCACGTCAGCGCATATTTTTGATTAAATGAACTGCATATCTTCAAATCCTTAGGTTCGATTGTTTTATTTTTATTACGGAATATAGTGCTACTTAATTGCTTCGCAAATTTTAACACCTTTTAACAAATTTCACATTTCATTTTTTTTTACTTTTTGTCGTACAAATGCCATCATAATTGAAATGCCCATATGTGTTCGTTTTGATATTACATATTCAGGTATGTGATGAAAAACGATCGTTTTGAAAATTATCGTTTTTAGCAGGTGTGATGAATTTCGACCGATTTTAAACTCCATTTCTGGAGTAGTCTTAACTTTTTGTTCAAAATACAGTTCAATTAACATAAGTAATAAGAAATTTAAAAATTATTCGTAATAAAAAACATTTCAAATATAACGAATAAAAAAGTGACATCTAACGTTAGAAATTAAAAGCAAATGTTACTTTGCTCTTGTTTTAAGCCACTCGCTGCTAGATGTCGCCAATTATATAAATTTCGAAATATAAATTGGCTTGCAAAAGCAATTTATGAAACTTTAGAAATTATAAATAAAAGGAACCATTTTTTTCGGCCAATAAATTTAAAACTTTTCTGCATCTCAAAAAATTTGCTGGCAACAGGCAACAAATTAATATGATTTTTTTTAAATTAAGTGCATATATTGATGAAGCTGTTTTTTTTCTTGGAATCAATTGCAATAAAATTACAAAAATTGTTTAAAAAATTTTTAATTAAGCCAAGTTAAAAATTTTACCTGGTTTGTTATGATTTAAATGCTTTTAATTCTGCTGCAAAAAGTTGCAAGAAGATATTCTTAAATCCAAAAACAAACTTCAACGCTTTCGGAACGGCAACTTGTTTTACGATTAGGAGGAAAAGTGATACAAAAGTGACACATTACGCAGGTTGACAGCAGTTTTTAACAAAATAATTGCGTTGTTTACCGAGATTATTCGGTAAACTATAACTTTGACTTATAGTTAACAATATGTTTTTGAAAGTTATAGCTGATAGTCATGGTAGAATAAGTACAAGGTATAGTCATGAACGTACCTGGTACTTATTATACTATGGCTGATAGTAAAATTGTCCGTTAGTATTAAGAAGCATGATTTCGGCCGAAGAGCAGAACTATTTTTTGAAACTGCTCAAAAATTTTCCGGCCGACAGATTCATTTTCTATGCAATCAGAATTGCATTTTCTTGTAAAGTAGCTGAGACATTTGAGTTTGCATCTTTTTGAAGATATATTTTTTGTCGGATAGAATTCCATCAGATTTTCGTGTGAATGAATCGTACGATTGTGTAGGATAGTGAATCCTGGACTTTAACAGTATCGTTGACACCATAAATACATTATAAATAATATAATTTAGTGCAAAGATACATTTAAATTTAAGCTATACACAAATTTTGTTTCGGTTGTAATTTTGGTTGACTTGTCACTCTTAAAGTGGCGGCATATTTACAAAAGTTTGATGCCTTAACAAATATTTTAACAAAAAAAATTTTTAATAAACATGTAATAAAGTATAATCCTTCAATCCCGACAATATGACACCCTACACCACATTATGTAACAACACATGTTTGCAAGAAAACCACATTTGGGACTCATTGGCAATAATTGACCCGGCAGAACAAAATTATGTAATTGAGTTAAAAAAGATTAATATAAAGTTCCGAATTTTATTTATGTAGATAGTTTCTTCTATATGAAATTTGTTAGCCTTTAAGTGATTTTAGGAAGGTGAGGATTTATGTATGTGGGACATTTGGGTTATTTTTGACCCACCAGCACAACATATTGTCATGACATAGTAGCTATCGTAAGTAATTGTCGCCAATTTTTATGTAAATTCAACATTTATAAGGAAGTTATGGCATTAAAAGCTATTTTCGAGAGTAGTATTTGTATGAGAACCATGATCAAGTATGGACCGATTCCAATAAAATTTGGTAAGATGATTTTGAAAGCAATAAAATTAGTTGTGACCAAATTTATTCTAAATACCAACATAATAAGATGATTTATGAGCACAAAGACCCTATTCCAAAAAAAAAACTTGTATGGGGGCTAAGTTAAATTATGGACCGATTCGCCCCTTTTTTAATAGGCTTGGTTGGCCCTTGTTCCAATTTGAAATTACATTCGAATGTACTAAATCTCAATAATACTATTGTGATGTGGGTAAGTGTATACATACATATATAAATCTAAATCTTGCTTACCTTGCAAATTTTTTTAAAGCCTGAAAATTTTGCTGTGTTTTTTCTTACTTACTTTTTTCCACTTTTACAAAATAACTTTACACACTATCACACTCTTTACACTCTGTGCACACTATTTCACTGTGAAACAATTTGCAAAAAACGCTCGTTGCTGGTAATATTTTTTTTAAAAATCAGAGATGAATTTTTTGACGAAATTATACCAGATTTTTGGTAAAATTTTAAGGTTGCCATCAACTATGTTTATTTACACTGCAGTTACACATACAAGTTTTAGTCCCCATTTACAATGTGGCAAGTGAAATGGTGACAGACGAAGTTTGTCGGTGAGGGATTGTAGAGTAAGAGTGTGTAGTACATGACTATCTGTACTAGACATTTTTTGTTTCTCTTTTCCACTGTTTGCAGTTTTCTTCTTGTTGCTTCATATCAGTTTTCTCACATCAATGTCGGTTTATACCACAGAATATAGTTTATATATAGTTTATTATAGTTTAGTATCATTACCTGTTTTTCCTTTCAAATATATACAACTTACTTGGTGGCCACACGATCAAGTTTTGCCTTTCAATTCCTTTCAATTTGCTATACACTCTCACTTTTTTACTAACCCACTCACACTTTTTAAATTCACCACGAGATTGCATTCAATTTCACCTCTCCATTTGTTTGGCAATTTTACTTTTAATTTAACAGCTGATTACATGTTTGTCTTTATAACTTGTTTTCTTGATGATATCTTGAAAGTAAATTGAGTGCCGCCTACGTCACAGCTTTCAATTTATGTAAATTTTGACAAGCAGTATATGTAAAAGACCGTGTGGCCGCAGGTTTAAAAAATAAATGAGCTTAACTTAAAAAAAAATGGGCAAAAGTGCAGTTTACGGGGGCGTACGAAAAAATAATAAAAAAAATTTCAAATTAAAAACAAAAAAAAAACAAAATTTAAGGGGGCTGAAGCTCGTGGGCCCCGCCCACTTAGTGGAATGTGTGGGTACTCAAATTAAAGGTAATTGTACAAGAAAAACGAAAATAATTAAATTTAGGGCGGGCGGGACTTTCGGAGCCCTCGGGGTAAAAAAAAGTGCCCCCATCCACTCACATCTACACATATTTTGTTTTATTTTGTATTTTTTAATGTTTTATGTTCGAAAATTTTTTTAATATTTTTTGTAACTAATAGCCTATTTCCGATGAGCTAAAGAATTCTCTTCTGTGTAGCTGGCCTTCGGCCGGGCGCAAGAAATTTCTCCTCTATGGGATAACAAAAACTGGCTTCGCCAACTTAAGCTTCTCTGCATAGCCGGTCTTCGGCCGGGCGCAAAGATTTTCTCCTCTATTTTCTGCACCTAAAAGATACTTAAATTAACCTAGAGAGAAGAAAACAGTATGGGAACACAAAAACAAAATACATATTTGCAATCGTGAGCAAATTACCTTTAATTTGAGTATCCACACATATCACTAAGTGGGTGGGGCAGTTTTTTGGGTCCATGGGGCCCCACGGGCTTCAGCCCCCTTCAATTTTAATTATGGTTTTTTATTCTGAATCGGGTGGCATATTTGTTTCCGTACGCCCCGTAAAGTGCACTTCAGCCAAAAAATTTTGTTTTTAAAAATTCTTTTAATTTTTAAAAAAAAACATGAAAAAAGCTACCATTTTGATTTTTTTTCACCGGGGGCATTTTTAAATATAAAACAAGCAGTTTGTGCGACAAACTTAATAGTCAGTGTTCATAACACAGGGTCTCCACCTAAGATAAGATATAAGATTTTTTATATCAGCAAACGTCAAATTCAATCGCAGAGAGTATTATCTAACACTCAGAAACTAAATAAAACTGGTAAATATTTTTTTTTTAAATAAGAGACAACCGGTTTTGAACTTCGCTTTTCGTAAGGGCCCAGAATATATATACTTTATAGGGTGTAGGATCAATATTGTAGAAATTACAGTTATACATATATACCCTTTTTACCTTCGGTGAAGGGCATAAAAAGAGTAATTTTCGGGAAGTTAGGGGTCTAATCACCCCTGCATACGATAGACACTGGCGTATCGAATGAAAACTCGATAAATGTAATGTCGAGTTACTCGATGTCGAATGGTATTATTTCAAATTCAATACATTTCATTCGATGTCTGAACCGATATTTCCGAGTTTTTTATAAAATATGTTCTACTAGAAATTTCCGAGATTTCGGTATATAAGTCATATCCATATGACGTACAGCAGCCCTAAACTTTAAATTTAACAATTTTGATGTTTTTTAGCCCATTTTTGGAGTATTTTGCTCATAAATTACCCATTGTCTAACCGATTTGATATTTTTAAATACCGACGTGTTAAGGAAGAATTTTACCATTTACTTAAGTTATATTTATATATAAACATTTATATATACTTGTATACATATATTTTAACAAAGTTAATTATAAAAAGAGTAATTTTTGGGGATTCAGTATTTCGGTTATAACTCAGCCATTTTTTAACCGATTTGGCAGATTTATATACCGACGTGTTGAAGAAGAAATTTACCATTTACTTGAGTTATAAAGCTTGGACTCGGGGAAATCTATGGTTCCCGAAAGTGGGTATTTAAAAAAAAAAATTAATTTTGGTCATAACTTTTTTGTATCTGAACCGATTTTTCTGAATTTTTTATAAAATATGTTCTACTAAAAATTTTCGATATTTTGGTATATAATATATATATCCATAGGACATATGGCAGCCCTAAAATTTAGGTTTTTATACAATTTTTAATTTTTTTTGTACGGGAGGTACCACGCCCACTTCTCCAATCCCGCCCACATTTTGTAGGATGGTGTGTATTGGCTACCTTAATGTGTGTACCTAATTTGGAAACTTTGGCTTTTGCCGTTCCCCAGATATACAGCAAAAAGTAATAAAATTACAACAACCACAAGGGATTTTTGGAAAATATTAGAGGTAGTCGTGATTTTTTGCTCATATCTCAGCCATTTGTGGATCGATCTTTCTGAATTTCAATAGCAACCGATGGTAGACTATATGTGACATAAATGTAAAACAACCTAGCCGCTATCATGTCTGGAGTCTCCGCAAAACACATATCAAACGTAAGACGGACAGACGGACGGATATCGATAAATCAACTTCTCTCCCCATAAGGACCCAGAATATATATACTTTATAGGGTCTAAGATCAATATTGTAGAAATTACAAACGGAATGACAAACTTATATATACCCTTTTCCACCTGTGGTGAAGGGTATAAAAAGAATAAAAACGACATAAGTTTACTGTACGAGAATCATTCGATTATGAAATCTTATAAGATACATGGCCCCCTTGTTCCAAATTAAGATTAACATGAAAAAATTTGTTCTCCCATTCTGCCGACGTTCTCTCACATATTATATCTGATATTATCTCAGGTGAAGACTCAGTGTAAAGGCCCATCCACAATGTGCTTAAGTTGGCTTAAGCAAATGTGCGAATACATGTGAATTATATGCGGCAAACCATATTGAACTTAAGGAAACTTTTTGCTATGTTTAATGAAACTGTCATACGCTTAAGCAAGGTGCGAATCTAATCGCACATTCCGTACGGAATCAAATGTTTTTTATTTGGTTTTTTTAAATACGTTTGAGAGAATTTTTGTTAATTTTTGACAGTATATTAAGCAAGGCTATGCATATTATGGTTAGGCCCGTGGTGGAATAAGTAGGTGGCATCGTTACGGCAACAAATACAACATTACAACAAAAATGGAAATTACATCACCGTTTACGTAAAAAAATACTTTAAGCAAAACACAAATCGTGCCGCTGAACGTGATAAAATAAATAAATTTTTAGCCAATTTTTATTTAATTATGGTCAATATCTTGTTTATTTCAATTTAATATTATCAAAAACTTTAATAAAATACAATAATTCCAGCTAGGCTTGCCAGCTTTTTAAATTGGCAAAACGGGACACCAATACAAACCCATAGACAAAATAAAAAAATTCGTTTAGGTTAGCTTTTTTTCGAGATATACTGTTATTGAAATTACAAAAAAAAACCAAAATTCCGAAATAAAATTACTTTTAAGCAAAATAAAAAGATAATTTTTAGCAACATTTAAAAAATTTAATTAAAAAAAAACGGGACATATGGCGTCAAGTTCATAGTATCGACGGGACATTCCACTCTAAAACTGGACTGTACCGGCGAAAACTGGCCAGTTAGCCAGTCTAATTTCAGCACAAAACGTGGTCTTTTTGTAAACATAACCCTAGGTCTACACTAAAGATAATTATCTCAGCAAGTTGGCAATAACGTCGGCAGAATAACAGAGTAATATTTCTTATTGCTCAGCTTATGTTAAAGTCATGTGAAAACGTATTTATGTTAACTCATAATTTGAAAAAAATCAAGGAAGAAGGTGCAGTGTAAAAAATGGCGGTACCTTAAAATTATAATATTTGCAATTTTATTTTAGTGTTTATTTAATTATTTTACTACAATTATAATTTGCTACAATCTCAAAAAACTTAATTTCTTTCCCACACAATTTGCTTCTATTTTTTTTTCTTTTTTGCTTCTTTATTTCAACTGACAACCAACTTGACGTTTTTTGTAAGCAATAATTGGCAACGAAAATCGACTAACAATTATTGCAACATAAATTGTTAGCAATAAATATGTACCAAGAATTGCTGTCTACATTAAAGATAACAAAATTTTGACAATTACTGCAATATATGTCGCAATAATTATCTCTGGTATAGACGGGCGAGAAAAATAAAAAGAAGCAAATTGTGTGAGAAAGAAATTAAGTTTTTGAAATTGTAGTAAAATAATTAAATTAAAAAATTAAATAAATTTTATTTAATTATTGTTAAAATGAATATTAATTTGTGTAAGTTCGAGTTCTTTTTTATAAGAAAATAATAATTTTACATTAACAAAAATAAAAAAATTAATAAAATTATTATTTTTAAACAAATTAATATAAATTTAAATAATAAAGTCGAAAAAGAAAGAATTTATATTAATAATAATAATTCTTGTAAGATACCGCCATTTTTTACACTGCACCTTCTTTCTTGATTTTTTCAAACTATGAGTTAACATAAATACGTTTTCCCATGTCTGAATTTACACGTTTCATCTTTTGATGCTCAACTTCCATTCAATTCCCTTTTAAAGATGCCAATATATTCACACGCAGCAATCGGTTTCAACTTTTTTCGGTACAAAACAACAACAATTTTATTAATAGCGAATCAAAGAGAAAGCGAAAAGAAAAAAATTACATGCAGCCATCGTTGTGCATATACCAACGAATAAAAATACAAAGCGTACTGACCGAGTACAGGCATCTCCGTACTAACCCCCTTTCTTCTTTCTTCTCTCACCTAAAAACACAAGAGTTGAGCATCAAAAGATGAAACGTGTAAAAGCAGACCATGCCTTTAACATAAGCTGAGCAATAAGAAATATTGCTCTGTTATTTTGCCGACGTTATTGCCAGGGGTGCCAGGTGATTTTGGTATGAAATCGGCATTATCGGCACTTTAATTTAAAGAAATCGGCAAACCAAAAATACCTTTTTTTTAATACAGTAAAACACTTTTTTTTGTGGAAAAAAATATCAAAAACGAACAATTTTGCATTACCTTATGCTAATAGCAAAAAATTCAACAAAAAATAAACGTTTTACAAATTAATTGTTAGTAATTAGAAACAACAAAATATACTTATTCTGTACTTTAGAGCAAATTATTTTAAATTTGTGAACTCTTTGTTATTTTAGATTCATATGAGCTTAACATTTTTATTAAATCCTTAATTTTAATATCAGCATGAAAATAGTTTAAAATTTTAAATAATTTTTGGAATGATGAATTCTATGCAAAGATTAATTTTGCATGGTACATTAAAATTTCGTTTTATTAAGGTTGACTTGGCTTAACATTTTTCCACATTGTCGGAAGAATGTGAATTTGTTGGAAATGAACCAGGAGAATTCTCACTTTTAGTTCTAAATTTTGTTGCCAAAAAGTTTGTTAATTCACTTGATTTTCTTACAAAAGATTGGTTATCGGATGTACTTGCATCATCCTCAAAAGCGCTTATAAAAGGTGAATTTTGAATTTAGCTTGCCTCAACTTTTTTGTAAGTAAAAATCTATTTCCAAATTCAAATAAAAAGTACTTTATATTTTTTAATTTAACTTTTTTTCTTCTTTTAGCTTTTGTCAAAAAAATTGCTGATATTTTTTTATGATTTTGATCAAGTTCTTTTATTCTTTACAATTGCAACATTTTCAAAAAAAATGTGTGTGTTGGGTAAACATACATTACAAACACTGCATATAAGGAAATATATAGGAAAAATCTAACCTTTTTTTCTTAGCAAAAAGTAATTTCAATTTTTGGGAATACAAAATTTTTTTAATTTCAAAAGTTATTGTTATTCGTGCTCAATTCCCAGTTTTTATTCTTGATAAAAACACTTGAATTTTCTTAGCAAAAGCGCTAAATTAATAACAGTTCTCTCTTTTTAATGAAACAAGTATTTCAATGTTACCCAAAATTAATAAATTGTACTAAACCCAACAAAAAGTTACTTTGGTTAAGATGTTTATCAAAAAATCGGCATTTTTTTTTATCAAAAAATCGGCAAATCGGCACTTTAATAATTTAGATGCAAAATGCCGATAAATCGGCAAATATGGCAGCCAACTTGCTGAGATAATTACCTTTAGTGTAGACCTACGGTTAAGCCTTCTTGACATAATTCTTATACCATTTTCACACGGACAGCTTTATTCATGTTTCGCTCTCCCATTCCTGTTTATTTTGATGTACCACTCATTTACAAAAATAGTAAAAATAGTAAATAGAAAAATTCATTGCCAAAGGAACGCCAATGCCGAAGCTGAACCAGTCTTCCCTATTTGTGTATAATTCTTTGAAACGAGTTCTAAATTCCCTAAGAAGCCGAAACAATGTCTGTTGAAGCGACTTCAGTAATTTTTTAGTTATTTTTCTAATTTTCTTTAATTTTCAATTTTCTTTGTTATTTATTATTTTTTTTCATTTAAAATTGTATTATTTATATTTATTGAATTTTAAGTTTGAATTTGGTTTAGATTTTGATTTTATTAAATTTAATTTTATTAAAGTTGAATATTTTTTCTCTGAGTGTAGAGCACTCGTTAGGAATTTCTCTTAAATTTCCTTTTTTTTTTTGTTAAACATATACAGATGTATGTATATACATACGTATATACTCTGCTTTGAGTTTGTAGTTTTCCTTTGAGTTTGTTGGCTTACTACAAACCTTTTTGTTATTTAGTTTTTAAGTATAATTTTTAACTTCAGCAAGGCAAGAAGCCTAATAAATTTGTTTTATTAATTAAAAGTAGAAACCTTCCGCGTTTCAATTTCGATTTTCTAGCCCCAACATATGGTCCTTCGATAAATCCTAGAGGAGCTAGGATTGGAATAACCAGTGGCAAACCTGACCACTGAATGCCAACAACAGTTGTTCTACCGTAACAACTGCGGCAAATTTCTTCAAAGTGTCGTCAATAGTTGTTTCATCGCAACAACTACGACATCAACAGCAGTCAAGAGGGCTACTGGCAGAATATCTTGGGTGGATCCCGTTCAACAAGGAATAAAAAGAAGTTCCCAATTGTGCTTATCATTTCCAAGAAGGAAGAAAGGTCTACCAGACGATTGATTTTCGAGAGGAAAAATCAACAAGGTAACCATTTAGTATCATAAAAAGGATTAGATTGGGTGAGTACAGTGTTTTAATTATATTTAATGCGATTGTGTGATTTTATTAGAAAAAGTGCAAAAAATTAGTTAAAATTACGGCATAATCATATCCAACAAGTAATCGAACATAACCTTAAAATTTAATAAAAAACCCATCATTAATATAAAAAAATCCCCAACGTGCCAACACTGTTAAAAAGTACCAACACTGGTAAATAAGAAGAAAAACAACGGATTTTTTGTATTATATACATGCGTACTGCTGTAAATTATAATTGCCATACTCGTCACACTCATTACTAAGTGTTTCGATTCCTGTACGTTCCCCAACTTTGTTATTTACAATTGAATTTGACCGGCAACTTCACACACAAAAGTAAAAAAAAATCAAAAGGTAAACGTGCTCGGTAAAAAAGGTTTTAATGGAAGTGTTAAAATAATAAATTAAAATTTAAATAAAGAATTGTTTATTGAAAAAAAAAGAAAAAAAGACAGTAATTGGAAAACAAAAATAAAAGAAAACCACTGAAGTACGTCTTGACAAAAATTAATAAAATAAAACAATTTAAAGTGGCTACAAAAAAAAACATAAACCAGCAAAAATAACAACACAAGCAACAGCAACACAAAAGACAGGCTGTTTTCAAAGAAAAGAGGGTGAGTGTGTGAAGTTTTTTAAATGGTCAAGGTATATTTATAGCAGGTAGCCGCGAGATTACAACAATTGTACAATAAAACAAACAACAGGGCTTTTTATTGTTGTTATGTTGTACGAACTGTCAAACTGCAAAGTGGTTAAAAAGAGACAAATGAAAAACAAACAAGACAAAACGTCAATAAACGAAAATAGATTCATTTTGTATGTTAAAAGAAAAATTTGTGATTTGTTTAATTTTAATAAATATACCTTGGTATAAATAAATAATTTGCTGTTGTTTTTTAATTTTTGTCTCATATTTAATTGTTTTCTCTTTCTAAAACTGCCTGTAGAACACAATACAACCCAGTTCTTTTATATGTTTATCGTGCTGGCGTGAGGTAGACGATTTTCATAAATTCTATTTGCGCATTAATGAGGCTCACAAGAATTTTGGCAAAATAAAACTTGAAGATGAAGAGCCGGCAGCAGCAATATGTAAAGAGGAATTGCCTTCGGATAAGGATAACATGACATTTTGTTTTATGGAACCAGAAATACTAATTGATCAAACTCAACCACAAGATTTGGCAGAACCAGAAATACTGATGGATCAGCCATTCACTGCTGAATTAGGGGCGAATAACGAAACTCCAATATCAGAGCCTTTAGATGAAACAGATTTTGATGATATGCCTTTCAAGGAAGCCGGCAAACGTTTAAGATTACAAAATGATATGACAAAAAAAGATCCTTTAGAAAAATCGATAAAATCCATTGCCAATAAATCTAAGAAAAGAAAATATTTTAAAGCAATAGCAAGTGAAGAAGAAAATATGGAAGATTCAAAGGTAAAAGATGAACCCGTGGAACTAAACTATAATAACGATTCAGATGGTGTTACTGATAATGACAATGATGTAACTGATGCCAACTATCACCCAGATAAAGATTCCTCCTTAGAAACTGTGGAAAGTAAAAGGCGCAAGGCTTATAGTAAACATCGCACTAATCGCAAAGAAAATGATAAATTTATAGCGGAGCACTTTAAACAAATGTTTTGCGATCTTTGCCAAGTGCCATTTGATGACTTTCCTACCATGCAAAAACACTTTGTCAAGAATCACCAACAACGTGGCTATGTTGTTTGCTGTAAAAGAAAATTTTTCGATCGCACACGTTTGGTGGATCATCTCCACTGCCATTTGAATCCCGATCATTTCAAATGCAACGAATGTGGCAAAGCCATGTCCGACCGCAATAATTTCGACAGTCATATGATCCGTGTACATAGAGCGAATGAGGTTGTAAAAAAACATTGTTGTGATGTGTGTGGCAAGTCCTTTACGGAAGCCTATATGTTAAGAATTCATAAATTAACACATTTGCCTGAAGAGGAGAAAAAGTTTCCTTGTAGCGAGTGTGGTAAAAAGTAAGTTTTGTAAAATTTTAATTAAAAGCAAAATAATTAAGTCCCGAATTAAACCTTTGTTTTAGTTACGGCAGTCCTTACTTACTTAACCGACACCGGCAAGCCGTACACCTTAAACGATTTGTCAAAATCTGCTACATATGCGGAAAAGCCATAAATTCTAGTGCGGAATTTAAATTACACATGAATAAGCACGAAGGTATTCCGTTGCCCGTTGTCAATTGTGATGTCTGTGGTTTACGTTTGACGAGTGAACGAGGTCTTAAACTTCATAAAGAATCACAACATCCGGTGGGTGGAAAACAAGAACATCACTGCCCCATCTGTCCTAAAATATCACCAACTCTAAAGGCTCTTAGGAAACATATCGATACAATGCATAAAAAGGGTTACGATCGCAAGTGCAGCTTTTGTGAAATGTGAATTTTTTTATGCCAAAGATCCTGTGCATGGCGTAAAGGAAGGATAGCTTTCAAAATACTATTTAACATGTCGCCAATTACTCGATTTACTTACCATGGAAGAATGGGCCACCTTTTTGCGTGATTATGGCACTAAAAAATATCATTTGGTACATCCTCAATATATCATTTTTATATTGGAAAAGATAAGAAGACTGTTTTCTGTTTTATTTTATTAAATTTTATTTGTTATTGTTAAATAATTAAATAAGAATTATTTATTGAATGATACAAACATGACTGCAATCGAATCAAATGACAAATTTCTGTTTCGACTTTGTATTTAAAGAGTTTTCTTGACACACTACTACAAATATAATTTAATGATTTAAGTTTTATTTACTAAAACACGGGGGAGTGTTTTGTTAAATATAATATGTTTTTAGATAGATATAAATTTGTGTTTTGATGTTTTATAATATACATAAGTGTTATTGTTTTCAATACAAAGAATAAAATTAAAAAAATTTTAAATAGCAAAAACAGAAATATTAATTAAGTTTTTTTTTTGTATTTTTAGAAAAATAAAAGTTAACAAAAACATTTAAAAAAATAAGATTATGGTTTATTTTTGTTTTGTATTTTGTTTGTATTTTGTTTTTTTTTTTAAACCTTTTCTTTAGCTTCACTTCGGAAAATCAAATCTTGTAACGTAAATTTAACCGCCTTATACTCAATGTAAATGGATGAAACTTTGCAGGCATACATATTCCCGATGACAGTACACGAATACATGGGTTTAGCCAGGATAAAATCTAGTGGAGGGGGGTTAAAACCTTTTCTTTAGCTTCACTTCGGAAAATCTTGTAACGTTAATTTAACCGCCTTTTACTCAATGCAGATGGATGAAACTTTGCAGGCATACATATTCCCGATGACAATACATGAATCCATGGGCGTAGCCAGGATAAAATCTAGTGGAGGGGGGTTAAAACCTTTTCTTTAGCTTCACTTCGGAAAATCAAATCTTGTAACGTTAATTTAACCGCCTTTTACTCAATGCAGATGGATGAAACTTAACGCTTAAGCAACTAAGACATTAATTTGTCGTCAGACCAATTGTGTGTAGGCAGATTATGTAGCAATAGTAAAATACCCTAAATAAGAAGAAAAATGATAACAAAATATTATGTTGTGACCTTTTTTTATATTGTAGCTTTACGAAAATCACCTACCTGAAAATCATTTTGTTGCATTAATTCCTCCTTCTTATTAAACAGGAAAGCAGCACAAACATATAAACGAAATAAAGCAAAACCATCGGATTCAGCTAAATAAGTGTCCCATAAACGTATGGTGCAATGAAGAGGCAATTCACGAGTTAATAAATTATTCATCCAACGAAATGAAAATTGCAAATAGTCCTCAATTACATTTTTTTTTAACAAAAGGTCCAAGGACAAGTTTCTAAGTGCGAAAATAAATTTTAGTTAATTAATAATATTTAATTAATACTTACATAAAACATACTTACATATATAACAATAAAAAAGGATATGAACCTTAATGTGGGTTTTAAAGGTTTATTTTAATAAACTTTTTATTCCCCATTATTCTTTGCTTTGCCTTTTGTATTTTAAGGCGCTGGTTTAAGTGCCGGATACGAAAATGAATCCTACATTTAAAAAAAAAGGCTATAACATTTTGTGGCAATTCTACAGCTTTACTTTTTTCCATAAGGCGCTCATGAAGTTTCTGGCATGTTGATATTTCTAGGCCATTTAGTTTGTGGAAAATTGCCTCTAAAATTTTAATTCGTTCCACAAAAGAGTTTGATGGTTTTTTTAAAAAACCTTTGGATACCTGGTCGACCCATGTTAGTGAGTTTTCATGGCATTCGTGCTCCTCAAGATTAAGCTTCCGAATGATATAACCGGATATATACTCCAAAGCATCCTCTTGAAGAGCACCAATGTCACTAAAATCCGATATATTGAGGTCTTCCAGAATATCATTTTGATTTTCTTGATCTTCTAATTCATTGTTTGGTACACTTTGCTCTGTATGGCCATATTCACCGAAGCTGTCGTTGCAATTTGATTTGCTTAACCACTCAGTTTGGTCAAGAGCCACGTTGCCGGTTCCACTTAACTGCTCAGTGTTTCTTGCTAACATTTATAAAAGAGCAATAGGTTTTATACATAATTGTTAGTTTGGAATGTATGTTTTTTAAGAATTACAAACCTAAATGATATGAAAACTCACCTAAAATGTACTTACGAAGCCTATACTTAAAATCCCTTGGGGAAGGGTGATCATTCAAACCGCCTTTGCTCCTTATAGCGCCAAAAAAGTTCTCTAAAATATCTTGATTTAGGCGGTTGGTACATACGTAGGACATTTTGAACTTTTTTTCCACATACTCTGACAGCATTAGCAGTGCATTGTTGGATATCAAAATACCCTTCTGGAAATGCTCCAGAGACTTCTTTGCTGGTATTATTGGGGAACTCATTATAGCGTTCATGCGCAATAAAATTTCTTTTTGTTGCTCTGGCACCAGTCCAAATGGTTCCTTAGCAAAATGCTTTATTAGTGTCGTTAAATATAATAAAAAATCATTACTTACCTTGCCGGGATACGCAAACGTACTAAGCGAAGAGTTGTGGATATCAAACCAGTTATTAACCAGTTGCACAAAATCTGCAGTGGCCACTGGATTGTGCAACTCTAACCCTATAGAAAAACAACGACGGATAGCGTTAGCAGTTGTATTCGAAAACAACTGTGCTGCCATTTTCACATTTTGTCTGGCCGATCCTTTTACGGTTAAATGTTCATCTGTTAGCTTAAACGTTATTGACGCATCACTAGTGGAGGTATACCTCAGTAGTTCCGCAAACGTTTTTGACGTTAAGTGGTGTTTGTTGACCATCAACCCCGTGTCCAAAAAATGGTTTCTTATAAGCTTTAGCATGTGTGGTGCGTCAGCAAATGCGAATACCTTTTCTATTGGCTTGCAGGGATTGGGGAACCATGGCCTGTCTGAAATAATATACAGTTAGTGGAAATGTCGTACAATAAATGTAATTCTTAAGAGTAATTCTTAAGTAAAAATCTTAACATACAGTTGATTCAGAAAGTGAGTGCTCATACCCATATAAAATAAAACAATACATTTTTTAAACTAATTTAAATGTACTAAAGAGAAATTGTTATCACATTTTGACATTTTCTTAAGTAATAATTAATACTATTATAAACATAAATACGAAAATTAAAAACTTCAGAATTATAAGGCGTAAATAAAAATAAGTTAATTTTTTTGTACTTCAAAAAGTGAGTGCTCATATCGAACTTTCGCAAGAAAGTCACGCTGAACATCAATTTTAATATTTGGTATGGGAACCTTTGTTTTTAGCAATGGCTTCTAGTCTTCTGGGAATGGAATCGACCAAGTTTTGGGTAACCTGGTGTGGAATTTTTTCCCATTCTTCCTGCAGAGCATTGGCAAGTGCAGCCTTGTTTCTAATCTCCCTCTCTCTAATTTTTCTCTCTAAATGGTCCCACAAATTTTCAATAGGGTTGATATCCGGTGATTGGGGAGGAGTTTTCATCCAATTTGGAGTATTGTATAATAACCATAACTTGGTATTGTGAGCCGTGTGTTTGGGGTCGTTGTCTTGGGTAAATATAAAGTTTTCAGCAATACCCATTTTTTGCACACTAGGCTGGAGATGGGTTTTTAAAATGTCAATGTATTTCTTGTGGTCCATTATCCCATCAATAATCTGCAAATTTCCAACTCCAGCAGCGCTCATACATCCCCAAACTAACACTGATCCTCCCCCATGTTTAAATGTGGGACACACATTTTTTTCTTTAAATTCTTCATTGGGCTTTCTCCACACTCTACATCTGCCATCGTTTCCATATATATTAAATTTGCTTTCATCTGTAAAAACCACTCTGTTCCAAAAGTCGCTGGACTTATTTCGGTGTTCTTGGGCGTATTTAAGTCGCTTTGCTTTGTTCACTTTACTTATAAAGGGTTTCTTACGTGCAACACAGCTACTGTACCCTCCCTCATGAAGTACTTTACGTACTGTGTTTGGACAAACGCTCTTTTTAGAGTTGGTATTGATGGTTTTCGTTAATTCTGTTGCCGGTAGCTTGGGATTTTTCTTTATTTCCCGCACAATATACCTCTTTTCACTATCAGAAAGTGCCTGAGGGCGTCCGCATCTTGGATCATTAGCAATTTTTTTCGTCTTGTTATACTTATCAATGATTTTTTTGATAGTAGAATAAGGTCTTTTAACTATCTCACCAATTTTGCGTAGCGTGTTGTTAGATTTTCGCAAATTTATTATTATTTTCCGCTCCTCTTCCGTAGTTTCTTTTCGTTTTGGTGCCATTTTAAAGTTTTTACAAAATATTAACTAATTTTCGCTAGAACTTTTCTTTAAATGATTTTATTTTCGTTTTCTGTTTTTTTCTACTTTTTTTGTTTGCACAATGTACCGTTATTTGTTTTGAAATCGAAGCTGATCAGTGATGAGCACTCACTTTTTGAACTATAAAATTGGTACTTAATTTGTTTTTGTGTTGTTATTTTGTCGGTAAAGGCATTTGAAATTTCCAACTTAAGGATTTGAATAAGAGCAATAAAGGTATTATCTTAATACTTATTTTGAATAAAACCGTGAAGGCTTTTAATGAAAACATAGTGCATTTTAAAAAATTTTATGGATGATCACTCACTTTCTGAGTCAACTGTATGTATTTAGATACATATTTACTTATTATTAAATTTGCTTTGTGTTTATTAAATTTACATTTTATTTAATCTAAACTTAAAGTCGGACTAGACCAATCTGACGCCGTATAAATATATATATATATATATATATATATATATATATATATATATATATATATATATATATATATATTCTTAACTCAAAATTAAATCTAGAAACCGCTCCTAAAAACGAACATTTTTTTTTTAACTTAAAATTACTTTTTTAATTAAAAACGACCTTTAATTTTTTTTAACTTAAAATTAGTTTCTTTAAATTAAAATCGAACTTAAAAGCGATAATTATCTTAGCTTACAACCGAATTTGTTTAACTTAAAATTAGTTTCTTTAAATTAAAAGCGATAATTATCTTAGCTTATAACCGAATTTTAATTTATTTACCAAATATACGTATAAAGGCACAAAATCTGATTTCCATTTGTGCATTTATATTGGAATGAAGTAGAAAACGCGATGACATTCTGAAGAATCGTTGGTCCTTGCCATAAGCAAATGATACAAAAAATTAGTTTTGGTTAATATTTTGATTAACATAAAAACTTACCTGGTGAAACCGACAGTTCTTTCCATAACTTACGATTTGTAGGGCCCATGTCGCATACTATTGCAACGACAGGGAACTCTACCTTGTGCAGCTCAATTATAATTTTATGTAATATGTCTGTTGTCATACTACAGTCATAATCATAAAACACTGGCTGCTTCCACGACTTCCGAAGGCCCCGCGCCATAACCACTTGTACAAATTTGACCGGAGCTCTGACGGCATCACCAGCAACGTCGTATTCAAAGGTTTCCATTACCTTCATCTCGTCAAAAGATAGCACGCAAAGTTTATCGTCAGGTTCCAAGTCGCTTAGATGTTTCATAAAATCTATGGCAGTTGTCAAAATGCCTTCACTTAAATGAACTTTGGCGCACCATCGTTGTAACGTAGAAACATGAGGTAATGGAAACCCTTTTTTATACAGATGATTATAAGCCCTAGGGCCAGAAGCATGCAAACATATAGCGTTTGAAATATCAGGCCATTTCCAATTGACGAGGCCAGAAGGACTCATCATTTTTCGGATCTGTCCCTCTGTAAATATGGCACGCATCGCATTAAGAGCAATGTTAGATTTGTCCAGGCTGGTTTTGAGCTCTTTGATTTGATTTTCCAAACATCTTACTTTGTGTAGAAAAATACTACGGTCTAACGAATAGTCTAGAGCTACGGGGCTGAAATATAACAATTCTTAATTAAAGCACAACAACTTTTATTAAGAAATTGTATCGAAAACTACCTTTGCAAGTATGTGGAGGCAAAAAATAATTTCTAATATTATAAAATAAAGCAATAAACTTACTCTGTTTGTGTTTCTTTTTCACAAGACTGGCTTACTTTAACTGCAACCGACGACTCGTCAACAAAGTTTAGCTCGTCTGCGATTAACCTAGCCATTGGAACAACAGAAATCGTTTGTGTGGCACAGCAATTTACTGCTTGTGTTTCTTTTTCACAAGACTGGCTTACGTTAACTGCAACCGACGACTCGTCCACAAAGTTTAGCTCGTCTGCGATTAACCTAGCCATTGGATCAACAAAAATCGTTTGTGTGGCACAGCAATTTACTGTATCAATTCTCTGGCTGCTTTGACATTGCTGTTGCAATGTATATAACTCTGCAGTTGCAGGCATTTGGTGCATAATAGGCATTCTAATATACATTTATATGTATGTACAGTTAATATTGTATTATATATTGATAACATACATAAATATGTTAAACTACAAACTATACAATTAAATATTAACTTACATTGGGACCGCATTTGGCAACAGCATATAGTTTCGGCCGGTGTGTACAAAACTTGATGCCGCAAAGTGGTCCATACAAACCAAAGCATCCCGAGAGAAATTTAGTCCACAAATATTGCTCCACTTTACCCTGCGGTCACCTTGTGGAACAGAAAAAAAAGTTCCATTTCCATTTTTTTGTTTTTTTTGGCACACACTACACTTTTTCATTTTTCTTTTTTTTAATTAGTCTTTTTTCTAATTATTTAAGTCTTTCTTTTTTTCAATTAGTCTTTTTTCTAATTAT
The DNA here is from genome assembly GCA_949318255.1 of Pollenia labialis. Classification (NCBI taxonomy): domain Eukaryota; kingdom Metazoa; phylum Arthropoda; class Insecta; order Diptera; family Polleniidae; genus Pollenia; species Pollenia labialis. Next base: position 68,503,959 of record OX439140.1, on the reverse strand, counting down.
CTTTATTCAAAATTTTGATTTATTATATAGGTACATAAAACACTTTGATTATTATTTAATTTTATAAATTTCACTTTTTACTTGTTTGCTTTTGCTAAGATAGAAAATTTACACGTGTTCAGAAAAACGTAAACAACATTTGACAGTTCGTACCACAAAACAAGCATATAAAAAATAAACAGCTGGCTTTCCGAGACTACCTGCTATAAATATACCTTGTAAATGGTTTTATATTTTGTGAAGAATTTGGAAGACAGTGTTGTGGCATAATTATTAAGAAAAAATAAGAATAATAAAGAAGCAGTTTGTTTTGGTTATAAAAGAATATAAAGGGTGTCCCTTCAAGTGGTGCACAAGGTCAACAAAAATATATAGCATTAATATTGAATGCAAAACTACAGCAAGTAGTCACATTTTAAATAAAAAGGGTGAACTGAAAAGAGGTGTTAAAAAATTTTGTTTTACAAGGTGACCCTACGAGTGGTACATATTTGAAGCATTATTTGATTAGAAAACAGAATGCTTATGAACAACCCGTTCTAAATTTTTTATGAAGTGTGTTCGATTATTTTTGAAAAATTGTTTGGAGAAAAGAGTGCGTAATTTTTGAAAAATATAATTTATAGCACAATTATAATAATTATATTGGAATTTTGATGAGTAGATTTTTTAAAAAAAATTTTACAGAATCTGAGTAAAATTGATTTGTGGATAAATATTGAAAATGATTTTATGGTGGTAGAGAAAAAATTTAATAAAGAGAAGTTTTAATAAAATTAATTTAATTTTACATTGAAATATAAACAACTTGGGAAAATTTTTTGGCAATTTTGAGGCGAATATTTTTGAAATTTTTTTGGTGAAATTTAAAGCTGTTTTAAAACATTCTACATCGCTTTCATTCGTCGCGAATAATTTTAATAAACCTTCGTATAAGGTTGAATTTCTTTACGATTGTTTTTTGTAAATTTTTTAATTTCTGCTGGAGAAATTGTTGAGGTATAAAATATTTAAGGTTTTTGAGCAAAAATTTTAAAAATGGTTTCGGAAAGAGCATGTAAATACGATATTCGACAATTAGTGAATTTTTGTTCTACTTTTGAGAAGATTTCTTCAGAAGATTTGACGATTTCACTTTTAGAGGTAAAGCAGGCTGAACTTGAAAGAAGAGGGCTGAAGATGATAGGAACGTTTGAAGAGTTCATCAAAGGCGATGAAAAGGTGAAAGAAGAAGAAGAAGATTTTTCAGATGAAATTACTCTGAAATACGAAGATGCCTGTGAAAAGTACCAGATGCTAAAGGCTAGAATAATGGACTTGTTGAAGGCTAAGGCCCCACAACAAAAAGCGGCAGATACGACAGTACGTCAGTCATCTCTTAAGTTACCTGCGGTTGAAATTCAAACGTTTGAAGGAGGTTTCGACAAATGGCCAGCATTTTGGGATATGTTTAGGGCAGTGGTTGGAAACGAGTCTTCAGTGGCGCCAGCGCACAAATTATATTATTTACTTGGCAAGACGAGGGGGGAGGCCTACCAACTCATAAAAGATTATGATTTGGTAGATGCTAATTTTGAGCTGGCTTGGCAGGCTTTGAAAAATCGCTACGAAAACAAGCGAATTTTAATCAATAATCAAATTAGGAAAATTTATGGCATCCAGGCCCCTCAGAATGAAACTTTGAAATTTTTAAGGCAACTTCAAAATACGGTCAGCGATGGTTTGTCGATTATTAGTTCGTTTCAAGTTGAGGTGGCTGATAATGACCCCTTTCTTATGCACATTTGCACTTCAAAGCTCCCAGAAGAAACTTCGCGTGCGTGGGAAGATTCTCTGACGAACCATAAGGAACTGCCTACCTGGCAACAACTTAACAAATTTCTGTCTGAGAGAATTGAAACATTAGAAACTTTTACAAATTTGAGGAAACCGCCCAGCCGAGACAATAATACCTCTAGATCTCAAGTTTTCTATTCTGATGCTGAAACTGATAAAGGTAAATTTAGCTGCAAGAAATGCCAACAGAATCATCCATTACGATTCTGCAAATATTTTAAGGGTTTGTCCGTCCATGATAGAATCAAATATGTTTATGCGAACAAATTTTGTGCGAATTGTTTTTCACCCACGCATTTCAAAACGAAATGTCAGAGCTCCAGTAGTTGCAACAGATGCAATCAGAGGCTTCACACCATGTTGCATATTGAAGAAGATAAGGCGAAAAAGGGTCCCATTCAGAGGGCGTCAACTCATCAGCAGTCTCGAGACAACGAAAGGCCATCAGGGTCGGGTACTCAGAGTAACACGAGGCCATCCAGTTCTCAATTGGGACGATCTGCCACTTCAGGTGCAAATGGCATGGAGTCAGTTCAGGTGAATCTGTCTCAACACAGTGGTACTACAATTTTACCTACAGCTTTGGTTCAGGTAGAGCATTTAGGCGAAAAATTCACTGTTCGCGCATTAATTGATACAGGGTCGACTAGAAGTTTTATCCTAAGGCGTGTTCAACAAAATTTAGCGATCCCCCTAGAACGCCATCATAGCGAAATATCAGGGTTTGGTGATACGGTGGTAGGTAGTTCGAAGGGAAGGTGCTATGTCACAGTTAAATCTCGAGTATCCGATTTTAAAATTAAAATCCGAGCGATTGTGGTACCAACATTGGCACATTTTATGCCTTCACGGCCGATCCCAATTCAAACGGTAAAGGATATAAAAGGTTTGAAACTAGCAGATCCCTATTTCTACAAACCTGCGGCAATTGAAATGATTATCGGTAGTGATTATCTGCCTTTTATAAATTTGAGCGGCGTAAAAATGAATATCGGAAGCAATCTTGAAGCCCGAGAGTCCCACTTTGGCTGGTATTTGCTAGGCCCTGAACCAGAAACCAGAGTTCAATCATTCCATACTTTTGTTTCGCCTGGCAGCGATCTAGCTCTTTATGAGCAATTAAAAAAGTTTTGGGAAATAGAAGAGGCTGAAAAAACAGATTTCCAAGCTGAAAGTGATATTTATTGTGAAAATTATTTCAAACGTACCACAATTCGACAGTCTGATGGACGTTACGTAGTTAGACTACCGTTCAAAGAACAATTTCCGAAAGAGATTTATTTAGGCCCCTCCCGAAATATGGCTCTTGCGCAGTACCATCGAATGGAGAAAATGCTCGATAAAACCCCAGATTTGAAGGCGCAGTACGCTGAAGTTCTCCAAGAATATCTGGACTTGGATCACATGGAACCAGTTGTACATTTTGAACCCAAAGCAGAAAAAGTTTCTTCATTTTTTCTACCCCACCACGCGGTAATCAAGCCCGAAAGTAAAACCACAAAAGTGCGAGTGGTATTTAACGCATCAAAGAAAACAGGAAGCGGGTTTTCATTAAATGATGTACTATACCAGGGCCCAACGCTTCAAACGGATTTGATGCAGCTTGTTTTACGTTGGCGAAATTATAAGTACGTATTCACTGGAGACATCCAGAAGATGTATAGGCAGATTTTGATGCATGAAGCAGATCGCCCTTATCAACAAATTTTATTTCGCAACAACACTGAGGGATACGTGAATTCGTTTCAACTTAAGACCGTTACGTTTGGCGTAAATTGCGCCCCCTTTTTGGAGATTAGGACTCTACTTGAGCTAGGCCATGATTGCAGAAACCTGTATCCCAAAGCATCTATTGTTCTGAAGAACGAGGTCTACGTTGATGACATATTGTCCGGGGGACACACGCTTGAAGAGGCCAAGCAGAAGCAAGGGGAGCTTATCATAGCTTTGAAATCTGGCGGCTTTCCCCTTAAAAAGATGACAGCAAATCATCAGTTTCTACTCGAAAGTTTGATCCGGGAGGATCTTCTAGACGAAGATTTCTTGAAGTTTGATGACTCCAGCTCTTTAAAAACATTGGGAATTCGCTGGAATGCGTTGGCGGATATATTTTACTATGCGGTAGAGCCAATTGAAATTACCCCATCCGCTACAAAACGAAAAATCTTGTCAGTAATAGCAAGATTATTTGACCCTCTAGGTTGGTTAGGCCCAGTCGTTATTGTTGCTAAGACTTTGATGCAAGAATTATGGGAAGCAAAGTCTGATTGGGACGAAGGGGTTCCTCCACACATACTCGTAAAATGGAATTTATTCTTAAAAAACTTGCCATTTATTTCGACACTTAAGATACCTAGATGGGTAGATTTCTCCCCAGGATACAAAATCCAAATACATGGCTTCTGTGACGCCTCAGAGAAGGCATATTGTGGTTCAGTGTATATTCGAACAGAAAACTCAGAAGGCCAAATAAATAGCCATTTGCTGGTAGCAAAAACGAAAGTTGCTCCGATTAAGCGGACTACCGTTCCGAAACTAGAATTGTGTGGAGCTTTGTTGGTGGCTAAACTCATCCGTAGTGTAGTCACAAATTGTCAGTTCCCCTTTGAACTTTTTTTGTGGACAGACTCGTCCATTGTACTGGGTTGGTTGCAAAAATCTCCGTATGCGCTGATAACGTTTGTTGCAAATCGTGTGACTCAGATCATCAGCATCGCCAGCACTCAACACTGGAAACACGTTAAGACTGAAGAAAATCCTGCAGATCTGGGCACTCGAGGCTGCTCCCCGCAGGAGCTTGCAGACAATCAACTCTGGTGGCATGGCCCCACCTGGCTGCAACTTCCCACACCATTATGGCCAGTACCTCGTACGTTTGACCCAGTCGACTTAGAGACAAAGAAGTCTATAATCAACTTTCATCTTGACATTAATTGCACAGATGTACTAGAAGAATTTTCATCTTTTCCTAGGGCGTTGCGAATTCTTTGCTATCGACTTAGATTTGTCAACCGAGCTCTCAAGAAACCATTTTCCACCGAAAAGTTTATTACAGCTCATGAAATTAGCTCAATGAAAACTCGACTCATCTCGCTCGCTCAAAAGAGATATTTTTACCGTGAATACGATTGCCTTAAGGAAAATAGACCGTTAAGCCGCAAAAGCAGATTACTTAACTTGAATCCTTTTATTGATAAGGACGACCTTTTACGAGTTGGCGGCAGGCTTATTAATTCAGGTTTAAGCTACGAGGAACGTCATCCAGTTATTGTGCCAGAAGGGTCTCATTTCGCGAGGCTTCTAGTTAATTTCACCCATCGCATTATGCTCCACTCTGAGCACCATATAATGCTACGTGCGATTCGCCAAGGCTTTTATATCCCCAGATTAAAGAATCTTGTCCGAAAATGCATTAGAGAATGCAAGGCCTGTACTATTTACAAGCATAAAGTACAGCACCAAATCATGGCCGCACTCCCCCCAGAACGTGTGAACTTTTCCCTGCCCTTCACATATACTGGAGTCGATTTCGCTGGTCCCTTTCATATTAAATCCTCGACGTTGAGAAATGCGAAGATTCTCAAAGGTTACGCTGCTGTGTTCGTATGTTTTTCTACCCGAGCCGTCCATTTAGAAGTCTGTTCAGACCTCTCAACCGATGCCTTTCTAGCCTGCTTTCACCGCTTTATTGGGCGCAGAGGACTCCCCAAGACCATGTTTTCCGACAACGGTCGAAATTTCGTCGGTGCAAGCTATGCTCTTATTAAAGGCCACCACGAACTCTTGAAATCGCTTGAAAAGACTGAAATCGAAAAGTACTCCACCTTAGGCGTTACCTGGTCTTTTATACCGCCATATGCACCTCATATGGGTGGCCTCTGGGAGGCCGCAGTCAAGAGCATGAAGTCTCACCTAAAGAAAGTTACCAGCAACCTATCGTTCACGTTCGAAGAATTCAGCACGCTTCTAGTCCGTATCGAAGCCATTTTAAATTCGCGCCCGCTATCGCCTCTTAAAACCAGACGATATTGTTATAGTCAAAGAGGACTTACTTCCACCTACCGAGTGGCTCCTAGGTCGCGTTAATAACGTAATCTATGGTCGAGACAGCAAAGTACGAGTTGCTGAAGTAGTCACCAAAAAGGGCATAATTTTACGCCCAGTGGTAAAACTATGTTTGCTACCGACAGACAATAACATGACTAAACTCCCACCACAACCTACCAAATAGTCTACCAAATTCCGCAGCAAAAATAGAAAATTAGAAAACTCAGTCGCATTAGGTATTTTTTAACACTGTATATACTTCTTTCTTTTCTTTTGCTACAAATACAGATGAAAAAGCGACCACGATACCATATTTGCCAACTCAACCACCCTCTGCAATACTGCCTGAATTGCCAGGCCTACAATCATTTTCGAGAACATTGTACCTTAACCAGAGGATGTGCAGTTTTGGTCAACTGGGTGGCCTGTAATGCTTTTTACCACACTCGGCTACACCATCAAGTCAGAAGATGTCCTCGCTGAACCTCAGCGCGGGGGACCCGTGTTAGCTAGAGCTCTGGCCAACAAACGCGGTGGCAACACTACAAGCCACAATCTCTCAAATAGATGACACCCAATTGACAGCCGTGGCCAATAAACTTCATCTTGAAGAACCCTACAGTACCTCCAAGCAAGCATCCCTAGGGCCTGTAAGAAAAAGTGCTCCTGAATTCACAATACAGCCAGACCTGGACGCACCAATATCCCAATCATCTACCTTTGGCTGGATCAAATCCTAGACGTAAAGGGGGTGCTTTTGCCACTCTTCGGGGGGAGCATGTTGAAGCGACTTCAGTAATTTTTTAGTTATTTTTCTAATTTTCTTTAATTTTCAATTTTCTTTGTTTTTTATTATTTTTTTTCATTTAAAATTGTATTATTTATATTTATTGAATTTTAAGTTTGAATTTGGCTTAGATTTTGATTTTATTTAATTTAATTTTATTAAAGTTGAATATTTTTTCTCTGAGTGTAGAGCACTCGTTAGGAATTTCTCTTAAATTTCCTTTTTTTTTTTGTTAAACATATACAGATGTATGTATATACATACGTATATACTCTGCTTTGAGTTTGTAGTTTTCCTTTGAGTTTGTTGGCTTACTACAAACCTTTTTGTTATTTAGTTTTTAAGTATAATTTTTAACTTCAGCAAGGCAAGAAGCCTAATAAATTTGTTTTATTAATTAAAAGTAGAAACCTTCCGCGTTTCAATTTCGATTTTTGAAAATTAATATTAAAAGGCTAGGGAAGTTTCTAGCCCCAACAATGTCAGAAAAATTATTTCTCCAAATTTGGAAAGCCCTATTAATCTGAAAGACGTATGCTGATCCCAAAGCTGTACTTATTTTCAGGAACCGTAAATAATTATTATTTTTGAATTTTCAAAAGAGAAAAAACAAATACAAGAAAATATCGGAGAGCTGTACTTATTTTCAGGAACCAAAAATAACAGTGTTGAAAAATTCAGTACTTTGGTACTTTTTTCAGTACTTTTTCATAAAGAACAAAATTTCAACAATTAACAAAAAAAAATTTACAAAAATAGCGAACATTCGCGAAAATTTTTAATAATTCGAATAAGCCATCAAATTTATTAAAAGTCCATAAAAGTATACGGAATGGATAAAATTCTTTAAAAATTGCTAATAGCGGCATAATAGCAAAGTCTACTCTACTATATATTAAAAGTCGTTAAAGCTGTGAGGAATCAAAAAATTTACAATACAAAAATCGCTTCTATCGCAAACATGACTAAAATTTGCGAATAATTGCAAAACTAACTGCCTGTTTGTAGAACGCGAGTGCAAAAGTGACTCGTTTAGTTAACATTTAAAACAAAAATTCAAAATTCGTTGTTGTTTTGAATGTTAGTTAAACGAGTAAATTTAGCGCTCGCGTTCTACAAACAGGCAGTAAATGTTATTATTTTTTTCTTATTGCTGGAAATAGTTTAATACTTACATTTTTAGCTATTTGTTGAAGAAATCTAAAAATTATTCTCAAAAAGTGTGAAAATTGTTTGTAAAAAAACAATTAAATGTGTTGACGAAAGCACTTAACCTATCGAATGACATTTCGAGTAAAGGCAGTCGATCGACTGCTCGTTACCAAATTACATAATCTCAAATTTCGATAGAAGTTTTATGACAACGAATGGGACGATTTCAAAAAGTAAAATTTCGATCAAAGTCACTCGATCACGAAAAACCTTCAATGTTAATTGGTTGGGACAACTGCTTTTTGGGCTTGGCCGATCAAATTTACCAAATTTATCTTGAAGGATATTGCTAAGATGGTCGAAGATTTTTTTTCTATTGAGTATTCTTGCACTTAAAAGAACCTCAGCAAATCCAGAAATATGCGCACTCCCAATATCGTCCACCTTATGCGTCCAGCTTTCCCGCGGGCTCTTATGCTAACTCTATACAAACCAACAAACAAAACTACTCATATGCCCAAGTTCTGAAAGAAAACTCCCACGGACATAATCCTGCGAAAGAAGCTAACGCAAACCAACCTTCATACGCTAATGTTCTTAAGGAATCTCCACAAATACCTTCTGCAGACATATCGGGCTCAATTGAAAATCTAGTTCAAATTATGAATAACTTCATGGCCACCATGCAGAACATGTTTCAGGAAATGATGCGAAACCAAAACATGCTCCTGCAAGTTCTACTAAATAAAAAATTAACCAGTTAAAAATATGTTTCTGGAACGCAAACGGGCTCTCCCAACATAAACACGAAGTAGCACATTTTCTTCAAATGCACGAAATCGACGTGCTTCTCGTCTCTGAAACCCACTTTACTCTAAAAAACTGCTTTAGGGTAAATGGGTACCTCACTTACGACACAAAATATCCGAGCGGACGGGCTTGTGGTGGCACAGCCATAATTGTGCACAAACAAGTCAGACACTTTCCAATGCCGGAGTACAAGGAAGATTGTATCCAGGCTACATCTATAAATCTTACAGATTTTAAAATCACGTTATCATCCGTATATTGTCCCCCTAGACATAAAATTGAACAGGATAAATTTCTAAACTTCTTCTCCACATTGGGACAAAAATTCATTGCAGCAGGCGACTACAACGCTAAGCATACGTATTGGGGCTCCAGACTTATAAGTCCTAGAGGTAACCAGATATATAACACCGTCACTGCAAAAAATCTTGATGTCGTATCGAGTGGAGAACCTACCTATTGGCCCACTGACTTCAACAAGCTACCAGACCTTATCGACTTTGCCGTAATTAAAAACATCAAGCGCGATCAATTACAAATTAGTCCCTCATACGATTTATCGTCTGATCATTCACCTTCAATCCTTATTCTAAAAGGCAACTTTGATAACGCAGTTGAAAATTTTATTTCCTATCCAAACAAAAACACAAATTGGTTGAAGTATAAAATGTATGTGAGCTCTCATCTATCTCAGAGCATTTCCCTAAAAAATTCATCTGACATCCAAACAGCTGTCGACCGACTTACGGATGTCTTGGATTCTGCTGCAAGAAATGCAACCCCAATCAAGCGTACAATAAAGCGTGGTCCGCAATTCACATCTGTGGATATAGAGACCCTTGTCAGGGAAAAAAGGAAGTTGAGAAGACAATGGCAAAATAATCGTTCCCCAACCATCAAGGCCCAACTGCGGTTATGCCAGGCAACTCTACGCAACAAACTGAGACAGAAACACGACTCTGCAGTAGAAGGCTATCTTAACAGCCTAGATGCCACAAAAAACTCCAATTACAGCTTATGGAAGGCTGTAAGACATATGCAATGTCCTATAAGCCACGAATCTCCACTGAGACTGGAAAACTGTACCTGGGTCAAAAACACAAATGAAAAAATAAATGCCTTTGCAAGCCACTTGGAGAAAGTTTTCAAGCCCCATGATGCTGATACTTGTTCCTGTCGTCCAATTATTCCTGATACAGTTAACGATCCAATAAAATTTAAATTACCCCAAGTAAAATCAGCGATAGAAAATGTCAACATTAAAAAATCTCCCGGTCCTGACCGCATCACAGGCTCAATGATAAGAAACTTACCTACGTCTGCTTCAAGAATCTTGCTGCTCATCTTTAATGCGATATTACGAGTTGGCTACTTCCCCTCCTCTTGGAAGACCTCTACAATTGTTATGATTCCTAAGCCAGGAAAAGACGCCAGTCAAATGACGTCGTACAGACCAATCAGCCTACTATCAATATTATCAAAGCTATTCGAAAAAATATTCCTTTTAAGTATAACTCCCTATCTTAATGAACACGCAATCATTCCGGATCATCAGTTCGGATTCCGAGCAAGGCATGGTACAATCGAACAAGTGCATAGAATTGTTACCCAAATTAGGTCAGCGTTTGAGAGAAAAGAATATTGCTCAGCACTGTTCATAGACATTTCCCAAGCATTCGACAAAGTTTGGCATGATGGGCTGATCATTAAAATAACACGAATGCTTCCACAAAACACTCACAAACTCCTTGAGAGCTATTTAACTGGCAGAACTTTCATGGTTAGATCAAAAAACCAATACTCCCCCACCAAGAAAATATCTGCTGGTGTCCCTCAAGGCAGCATATTAGGGCCGTTACTGTATATAATATATACAGCTGATATGCCAACTAGCCCGAGCACACACACTTCTACGTTTGCAGACGACACAGCATTTATTAGTGTTAATCAGGACCCAAAAGTTGCATCGCAGCATTTACAGTCCCACATCAATGAACTAGAAGCCTGGCTAGAAAAATGGAAAATAAAGGTTAACCCGGCTAAATGTGCCCACTTAACTTTCACGCTCAGAAGACAAACGTGCCCTGCTGTAAAAATAAATAACATCACTGTTCCGGTAGAAAGCCATGTTAAATACTTGGGAATTCATATAGATAGACGCCTGACCTGGTCTCGTCATATTGAAGCGAAAATAACGGCTATGAAACTTAAAGCAGCTCAACTACATTGGCTAATCGGTCGAAACTCAAACTTGTCCTTAGACAACAAAGTTCTCTTATACAAGTCTATCATAAAGCCAATATGGACATATGGCATCCAATTATGGGGTACTGCATGCGCATCAAACATCCAGAAGCTACAAAGAAGACAGTCTAGGATATTACGGCAAATTGTCTGCGCCCCATGGTATATACGTAATGACATGATCCACAGAGATCTTAACATCGCTACCATCCAGGAAGAAATTAAAAAGTATTCAGACAAATACATTGATAAACTAATGGTCCATCCCAACTACCTCGCTCGGGATCTAATACAGTTCGAAGGTCACCGGAGGCTGAAAAGATCCGACACTTTGAGCCTTGCAGGCATTTTTGGCACTTGAATGCTATTAATTAGCGGTTACATTGGTAACGGCTAACAAATACAAATAAGAATTAGGATTAAGCTTTGAATACATATTGTAATTTTCGACAAGAAAGATTCAATAAAACAAAAAAAAAAAAAAAAAAAAAAAAATTGAAAATTTTGGTGTAAGGTCGACTGGTTAGGTACTGGAATCCGATGATGATAGACGGTCTAAGGAAATTTTGCAAAACTCAACACGGAAAATAAAAGGTCGCTATGAGTCAATGGGTGTGAAAATCAACAACGGCAATCGGGTATGGTATTTGCCTCATTTTGGAGTTACAAATTCCCACAAGCCGGAAAGGCTACGAATCGTTTTTGATGCTGCCGTAACCACGTCAAATGTTTCTCTAAATTCAGTATTAATGAAAGGTCCGAACATGCAGTCTCTTCAAATAATTTTGTATAAGTTTCGTCAGGGAAAAATCACAGTCACTGGGGATATCCAGGAAATGTTTTCGCAGGTGTGTATTATTCCATTCTTAATATGGAGAGAAAAAATCAGACGGATAAAATCCTTGGGTTATATTGGAACAAGAGTACCGATTGTTTTGAGTTTCATGTGAAGTTTTATAAAATATGCCAGGATGTTTTGGAGGGAAAGCGACCTCCTACAAAAAGAGAAGTACTGGGAATTATTATGGCAATATTTGATTCTCTTGGGTTTCTTGCCAATTTCACTATATTTTTAAAATTACTTTTACAACAAACATGGAAATTGTGTGTCCAGTGGGATGAGCAGCTTCCTTAAAACATATAGACTCAATGGGAGATTGATGAAGTTGTCATTCATTATCGTTATGTTGTGCTGATGAAATTCAATTGCATGTATTCGTCGATGCTAGCTTTTACGCATATGCTGTTGTCGCCTTTTTGCGTATAAAATATAATAATAGTGTACAAGTCTCGTTTGTTGTTGCCAAGTCTCGATGTGCTCCACCAAGGGGAATGACAATACCACGTCTCGAATTGCAGGCGGCCGTCCTCGGTAGTCGTCTGGGAACATAGATAAGGGAAAGTCATGATTTTAAATCGATGAGACAATATTTTGGTCTGATTCGAAAACGTTTGTGCTATGGATTCATTAGAAATTTAGGGAGTACATATAAACAATTCGTGGCTTGTCGAATATCCGAAATTTTGTCAACAACTGACCCGAAACAATGGAGGTGGTTGCCTACGGATTTAAATATCGCGGACGAGGCCACAAGAGCTTAATTACCTGTAGCCTTCATTTCGAATTCTAGATGGCTGAATGATCCAACATTTTTGAAGCAGAATGAAGATTGTTGGCCAAGAGTCCCACAGTTTGCTGAAGCTGATCAATGTTATGATGAGGAGAAAGTCAACAAGGTATTAATTTTGAGACCGCCATTAATGGGCCAATTACCTTCTGACCGTTTGAAACCCTTTGTCCGCCCGTTTTGTTGGGTGGGGCTGGATTATTGTGGTCCATTTTATGTTGCTATAGGCCGAATGAATGAAAAGAGGTGGCTAGCATTGTTTACATGCCTGAGTACCAGGGCCTTACACCTCGAAATGCCTGTGGATTTGTCTACGAATGCATTTTTGATTTGTTTTACAAATTTTGTCAACAGATTATGGGAACTACCCATAAGAATCAGGAGTGATAATGGGACGTATTTTATTGGGGCCCAAAAGGTGTTAACTCCTAAAAATCGTTTGTTTTTACTTTAAGGAAATCCAAAGATATTTATCCAAAGATAATATAGAATGTTTTTTAATTCCCAGCGAATCCTCATGCTGATGGTTGCTGGGAAAGATTGGTATGATATGTACAACTACAATTAATGTTGGAAGAATTCCAACCAATTGTAGTGGAGAATGTAAGAAAAGATAAATTCCCTGTTTATTGTTGATGTTTTTGTTTAAGCTTTGATATTGTTACAAGTAAAACGGTGGCTTATAATTCTTATTCGCTTAACAGTTTTATTTGGTTTAATATCTTTAGTTTTTCTAAAATCTATGGATGAAGTTTCCTGATGATCTGGCCTAAGCAACCATTGAAATGCACATAGGAATTGCTTACCCCATCAACAATAAATTTTAGTGTTCTTATCAAGAATAAAAATTGGGAATTAAGCACGACAAACAAAATCTTGTAAATTAAATATTCTTTTATTAAAATAAAATTAATACTGTTATGAATGTAGAAAGGATATAATAAACATTAATTTAAATAATAAAGATGGAATAAGAAAAAATTATATTAACAAACATAATTTTTGCAATTATATTTTACAAAAAATAATGGTTTATTTAGTCTGAATTTGCACGTTTCATCGTTTGATGCTCAACTTCTTTTCAATTCCCTTTTAAAGATGCCAATGTATTCACACGCAGCAATCGGTTTCAACTTTTTTCGGTACAAAACAACAACAATTTTATTAATAGCGAATCAAAGAGAAAAAGAAAAGAAAAAAAATTGCATGCATCCATCGTTGTGCATATACCAACGAATAAAAACACAAAGCGTACTGACCGAGTACAGGCATCTCCGAACTAGCTCCCTTTCTTCTTTCTTCTCTCACCTAAAAACATAACAGTTGAACATCAAAAGATGAAACGTGTGAAAGCAGACTTAAAAAATTTATTTAATAGTTTTTTTATAATTATTAAATATATTTTATTTGTTAAATACATAAAAACAAGTATTTTGCTCAACACTGATTGGGGTATGGGTTAAAAACGACCAAAGCGGATGATGCATATACATATGTACTTGTTTAGGGTACCCTGATACATACCATGGCCCAATTAGTAGGTCTGCGCGCAACTACAATGATACAACAATAGAAAACGCAACACGCATTTTGTTTGTAAAAAATGATAAAGATTTGAATAATAAAAGCAATTGTTTGTGTAAAAAATGGTTAAAATGTCAAAAGCAATTGCACGAGAAAAACACAACTTCAAGTTTGACTCGTCAAGTCTTGAGTTTTTAGGAGAGAAGGGAAATGAAATGGCATTCTCTTTACTCTTCTTTCCTAAAAGCTCAAGACTTGACGAGTCAAACTTGTCTTGTGTGAACCGGCACTTAATAAAACTTGAACGATCATAGCAGCTTAGCGTAATTCGTGAAAACAATTTTAAATGCAGCTTCCTCCATTAAAGTGTAGATTCTCCAACTTCTTAATTGAAAGGTTTTTGTGTTTCAAAACAATAAAATTACCTTAAGCGGTCCATACACCTGCAGTATTATTGTATATGATATTCGCCATATTATTTCCATTTTGTCCTATATTATGCAATAAGTCGCACAAAAATTTCATTTATTCAATAAAAAGGTAAACGTAACCTATAGGAATAACACAAACAGCATTGTACAATGCTGCCAACACATTTCACTTTCTTTTCGTTGTGCAATAAAAATCAAAAGTCTTTTGATTGTTGACAATATATTGTGATACCTTCGAATATCACATACACATCGACGATATAATTGTACAATACGTTAAATTTTATTGCAAGTGTATGAGCCGCTTTAGTTTCTCATAATATTTTTTTGCAAATTTAAATTTCCTGCAATACGATGCCAATTAACCAAAATGGTTTACGAATTTCGAATAAAAATATATCTCTGAATGTTAAAAAAAACCATTAAGTTTAGAAATGCCACTATTTTGGGGCTTATCGCATTTTGTGTATATTTTTTAAAATTTTTATTGTTCAAAATTATCAACAATGGAAAGTTTGATATCAAATCATCAGAAATTATTGAATATAAGCCCTCTTTATAAAAAAGTTCTTTTGAAGATTTATTATGGAAAACAAAAATATTTTTTAAAAAAAAAACTTGTGCGGAAAACCTACTGCTTGTTTTTAGAACTCGAGCGCAAAAGTCACTCGTTTAACTAACTATTAAAACCAAAACAAAATTTTAACAGGCAGTTAACTCTATTGGCTTGTTCGTCTATAACGAATGAAGACTTCGTTCGCTTAACTTACATGCAAAACAAAAACAATGTCTTATAATTATTTTTTGTTTTAAATGTAATTTAAGCGAACGAAGTCTTCAGTCGTTATTGTCGACGAACAAGCCCTCTATATCACTACGCCGAAAGAATTCTTTCTGTCGTATAACTACACCGAAACAAAAACAATATTAAAGTTTTTTTTTGTTTAGTTGCAGTTGTACGAGATAACAATTTCTTTCCCCATCGTGGAATGGGAAATTTTACAAATTTTATTTAAATAATGGAAACGAATTTTTTGTCTTAAACCGGATGTTTTTAAAAATTTCTGAGCGGAAATAGCTACTTTTTCCTTAAAAAATAACCAATATGGGAGCGCTACCCTCGGTGCTGCCAATAGACGACGTTCGCCCAGATAGCAACGAAAGTTAGCAACGGCGGATATTAAAAATCAAGGGATTGAGTGGCAATGCCGGAAATGAAAATGGAGGGAACTTTTGGATATCATTTAACAGTGCAGCCACACGATCAAGATTTTCTTGATAGTCTTTTACATATACTGATTGTCAAAATATGCAAAAGTTGACAGCTGTGACGTACGCTGCACGCAAGTTGGAAACAATTTACTTTTTCAAGATGTCGTCGCCGAGAAAACAACTCAAAATTTTTGCCTCACTTAAAGTTTTGGAAGAAATAAATAACATCATTTTGCTTATTAATTTTATTAATAAACATATTTCACTATTTTTTTAGGTTTTTAGTTAAAATTTTAAAATTCCCGCAACAATTTGTAAAAAAAAAAGAACTTCAGCTTTTGCCGGCAAAATATTTGTGAAAAAAAACAAAAACAACTTCAAGAGAATTGTAATCAGCTGTTTTCTTGAACGAAAATTGATACACTCACTGGCAAGAGAATTTTAGAGGCAAGTTCGTATAAATTTTTAAAAGTATGAGTGTATTGGTAAAAAAGTGTGAGTGTATTAAAACTTGATAGGCAAAACTTGATCGTGTAACCCTCAAGTTAGAAATATTTATATAGATATAGACCACTTAAAGATTAAAAAAAATCGTCAGAGCCGTTCCAGACAAAAGTGAGTTCATCCAAAATGGTCAGTAAAAATCGTTGCTGATTTATGCCAGTCAAACTAGGCAGTGTCAGCGCATAAGCTCAATGAAATGTGGAAAAAATCGTCAGAGCCGTTCCAGAGAAAAGTGGGTTCATCCAAAATGGTCAGTAAAAATCGTCGCTGATAACAGTTTGGCTGGCATTAGTCAGCTACAATTTTTACTGACCATTTTGGATGAACCCACTTTTCTCTGGAACGGCTCTGACGATTTTTTCCACATTTCATTGAGCTTATGCGCTGACACTGCCTAGTTTGACTGGCATAAATCAGCAACGATTTTTACTGACCATTTTGGATGAACCCACTTTTCACTGGAACGGCTCTGACGATTTTTTCCAAAATAGTTTTTTTTAAATCTTTATGTGGTATTTTTCCACATTTCATTGAGCTTATGCCCTGACACTGCCTAGCTTGGCTGGCATAAATCAGCAACGATTTTTACTGCCCATTTTGGATGAACCTACTTTTCTCTGAAATGGCTAGGAGTATTTTATTCAAATCGATGAAAAATTTTCTTTTTAAAATCGTTGCTAACTTTCATTGCCACTAGATTCCCAAAATTGTTAACTTTTAAGCCCTCAAATTGCCCTTGGTCTTATTTCCGGCGTTGCTATTAATCGTTGCTATCTTGGCAACGTCAATAGACGTGTTTGAATCAATACAAAAAACATCTGTTATATATTTACTTTTGAGCAAAAAAAAACAAACGTAAAAAATGCAAAACAGTATAAGAAAATTAATAAATTCAATACCACATTTAGATGAAATCGAAAAGATTTTATTAAATGAAAATGAGGCAAAATTTATTTTAAAGAAGGCTTTGGAAATCGTTGAATTAAATCCTTTGGAAAATGAAATTTTATTTGATGAAGTGGAAGTGGAAGAGGCTGCATTTTTAGTACAAGCTTTAGTGGATAAATGCTGGGAACGTATACATACAGGACATTTTAGTGAAGTTTCCATACAAACAAGACAAATTTATAGCTTGGGTTGTTATTTTAAGGTGAGTTAAAGAAAATTAGTTTTAATAATAACTTTGTTTATTATTTTCTTAGATATTATTTCTTTTAATAGAATCTGGAGAAAAGACGCAACTCGAGAAATGCAGTGAAATACTTGATGATGCTATATTAATTGGTTGTACCCAAGATATTTATACAAAATCTGAAGATTTTAAAGAAATTTTAGTAGACATTTTTGACAGAGAACTGGGTAATTTGTTTAAAAAAGGTATACATACATAAATGTTGTATATTAATTTCTTATTTGCTTGCAGACCCATGCAAAGAATTAAAACTACCCATAATTGAAAATCCGTTGAGACTAGAAGTAAATAGTGATATTTTACAACTTAATCAACCATCTGTTTTGGAATTTCAACAAAAATGTTTTGACAAACTACAGCCAGCTTTGCTCTTGAACACTTTTAATCAATGGCCTGCCTTGGAAAACTGGCGCGATCTTAATTATTTACTGAAACTAGCAGGCAATCGAAAAGTGCCTATAGAAATTGGTTCTAACTATGCCAATGATGAATGGTCTCAGCAGTTAATGAAAGTTAAAGATTTTCTTAAAAGACAATTTAATAATAATGACAACTTCAAAGAATATGAAATTGAATATTTAGCACAGCATGAGCTATTTGAACAAATACCTCTACTTAAACAAGATTTTTCCATACCAGACTATTGCTCTTGTGGCTTAAATAAATCTGATGTTGACATAAAAGCCTGGTTAGGACCAAAAGGAACTATTTCACCACTTCACTATGATCCAAAACATAATTTACTTTGTCAAATTTTTGGTACAAAATCTATTAAATTAGCTGCTCCAGAGGACACAAAATTTTTATATCCCCATGAAAGTGAATTTTTGCAAAATACATCTCAAGTAGATGCTAAAAATATAGATGAGAACAAGTTTCCTTTGGCTATGAAGGTGAAATTTTATAGTTTAACTTTGCAGCCAGGCGATTGCTTGTATATGCCACCAAGATGGTGGCATTATGTGCAATCGAATAGTCCTAGTTTTTCCGTTAGTTTTTGGTGGTAGAAAATTTTAATTCATATATCGCACTCGTTCAACAATACTGTATTAACTCAAAATTTTTATTTTTTCACTTTTTGTAAAAAATGGATACGTAATATTCATATCTACCCACTGTAAAAATATTGTGCAATTTTGTCCACTTTTTTGTAATGAAACGGCTGCTTTAAAAATTATTTTTCATATGCCTGTAATGTTAAATTGAAAATTGTTTTGCTTCTACTGAAAATTTTTAAATTTTGAGTTAATACAGTATTGTTGAACGGGTGCGATATGTATGTGTGTATGTATAAGTGAAATCATTTTGTAACTACCATTTGACAACGTCAATAAAATCAGAATATATGTTGCTCAGCACCGGCCACATAACATTTGTTTTCTTTTTAATATTAATTTTACTTCACACCAATTTAATTACCAATGTCAAATAATTTTATCAGTGGCTTAAAGTTATAAAGGAATAACTTGGATTTAAATATAACTAAATACTTTAATATTTACTTTAATAGCAGAACTTTAAGGAAAATTTAAAGATTTAAAGACTGCATAGTGTAATATTAGTTTTTTACAAAAAAAACTTACTTTAAAGATTTGTTCACAATCAGAACAATAATTTCGTTTTTTCTTCTATCTTATTTCTTCCCAAAGTATTTCATATATTTTCCTTATATGTATTTTATAAACAAAAATGTAACTAAAGTTTTTTTAAAAGTTGTTCAACTAGAGCTTCAGCAACAATTTGTATGAAATTGTTTCTGACGTTTAAAATAATTTTTTGAATGAAAATTTTAACAAAATGTTCCAACAAATAATAATAAATACATAATATTGCTTTAGACAAAATTTGCAAACAGTTTCTTTATTTGAAATATATATTCAAATAAAATGCAAAAGGGCCTATCATCATTTTTAAAAATGTTTCATGGTCGATAAGAAATTTAATTAAAAGCAAACTATTGTGATATTCACATAACCAATTTGGCTGAAGTGCACTTTACGAGCGTACGAAAATAAAATAAAAAAATATGCCACCCGATTCAGAATAAAAAAAGAAAAAACCCGCCCCTGGACCCAAAAAACTGCACCGCCCACTTAGTGATATGTGTGGATACTCAAATTAAAAGTACAACATGAAAATTAATTAAAATTGGTATTGATAATCATTCATTCTTGACTGACCTGAGATTCGAACCCAGGTGGCTGGTTACCCTGACATGTTTGTTATACCATAGAGCAGAAAAGCTTTAGTTAGCGAAACCGGTTTTTGTTATACCATAGAGGAGAAAATCCTTGCGCTACGCAGAGAATAATTCTTTAGCACATCGGAAATAGGCTATTAGTAACAAAAAAAATTGAAATTATTTTTTTTAAATCGAGCGTAAAACATTAAAAAATAAAAATAAAACAAAATATTTACAATCGTGAGCAAACTACCTTTAATTTGAGTACCTGCACATAGATGTGAGTTGATGGGGGCACTTTTTTTGACCCAGAGGGCTCCAAAAGTCCCGCCCGCCCAAAATTTTATTATTTTCGTGTTTCTTGTACTTTTAATTTGAGTACACACACATTCAACTTAGTTGGCGGGGCGATTTTTCGGGTCCAGGAGGGCCCACAAGCCTCAGCCCCCTTAAATTTTAATTTTGGTTTTTTTTGTTTTTAATTTCAGAGGGTGTTCAAATTTTTCTTATTTTTTTTCGTACGTAAGCTGCACTTTTGCCGCCAATTTAATTGAACAATATCCATTATTGAATCTTCTTTTCATAATAGGAGATATTAGTGAATTTTCGTTAGAATATTTAAAAGATATAAAAATATATGTTATTATTTATAATTTCCGCACCCTGACAAAAAACACATACTCTGAAATCGTCCAAGTAAATAATAAAAATACAAGCAATAAACGTCTGGCAACTCATGGACAGTAAAAAAGAAATAAAAGAAAACTAAAAAATAAAGAAAATTTTCCAAGCAATCAAGTGGTAAATTTCAGTGCAAACGGTTGGTCGAATTGGAACAATTTTATTGATAATAAAATAATAGAAGTTTATAAAAAATAATTAATAGGTATATTAACTATATTTATAAAATATACTTTTAATACGTTTGTGATGTGAATAAATTAAAGCGATTGCAATTTAATTAAAACTAAAAAATTAATTAAAGGGAAAAACAACCACCGTATATTTATTTAATCTGAGGCGGCGCAGAAGATGAAAACTGTATAAACGAACAGAATAAAAGTTGTACACAAATTGTGTAAATTCTAGTATCCATAAACAATTCAATTAGACGAGTGTGAAAGAAAAATTATAAACTTGCATTTTCATTGGAATAAACTTAAAAAAAAACACTAAGACAAATTGCTTTAATATGGCTGAAGTACGCCGTAGAAAACCCGATGAAGCGAGTAATGATCCAGCTAATTTTTTAGCAGGCGCCAGTACTGAAGCCTCAGATGCCGAAAAACGAAACTCCTCAGCTGCTGAGTCTTCAGATCATGTAAGTTGTTACTTTAGATATTTTTAAGAGTTCAATTTTTTCCTCATTTTTAAAAAGTTATAGGTATTTGCATGGTTTTCATTTGCAAAATCTATTGGATTTTAATTATAAAGATTGTGTGTATATATGGATACAATTTTAGTGGTCAAAGGTAGATACATATGTTTGTGTATTTTTTGTTGCTATTGCTTTCAATTCCACATTGTATACAATTTAAATCCAATTGTGATGAGCGACGTCACGCTTAAAAAATAGACAACGGCAGCAAGTAAACAAAAAATGCATACAAAAACAAAACAAGAAAAATAAAGCATTCACTGCACAGTGTGAAGAATAAGTAAAAAAGGAAAAACAAAATTATTAAATCATAAGCTGACACATTTTTAGTTGTTTTATTTGTAGGGATAAAAGTTCTTTCAAATTAAAAATATATTAATTTTATTGGGAATACCCGGTTACGTTTTGTGTAATCTGTCGCTTACATCCTATTTTCGAAAAACATACTGCCGGTTTCTTGAGGTGTGGAGTTTTCCATCGGCTGTCCTTGTCTATGGATATGTAACATTTTGAGTCGCAAAAAGTTTCATAAGAGACGAAAAGTTTTTAAAACCCTATCAAAAATTTAACTACAATAATATGATCTTTAAAAAAAACTGAAGTATATAAATATATAGTCGAACGCGTATGGAATACAACTCTCATGGGTAGGCCGGTGCTTTTTAGTACATTTTGGGGCTTATCGACCGCGAGCAGGAGAGTGCGAAGGTTCTCATTGGTGACAGTCGCAATGTGGGTTGTATTTGCCTGTTTTATCGTTACTACAATGGGATGTGTTCTGATGAAATTAGCGATCTGTTTCCTGAATCCCATACGTTTGTGGTCGATTGGCAGGTGAATCGTACAACGCAATACAGAGCAAATTCGGGTTTTGGCCGGACTGTTCGTATGTGAAATAACCTTATTGCTGAAGTCTTCCCTCTCACAACATGAATAAGTTCAAGTCGAATGTTCACAAACACTACATCCTCTATCCTTCTTTCCATAATCTATTTTCCTAGTTTCAATACAATGCAATGCAGTAGTAGGTGTCATCCCCTGAGTGCTGGTCCCATAAAAAAAATAATACATATATACGCTGACAGTCGGTCTTTTTTTTGTTACTTTTAAGCAATTTTCACATCTTTTTAAATAAAGAGAATGACAATGGTACGCCGAGTGTAAATAAGTTCAGAAATAATAATTCTAAAATATTAAATATATTTTTAATTGAAGGATCCTTTTTAAATAAATAACTTTTACATATAAGCTGTTTTCCTAAACGTGTGTTCACAATGTATCAATACCGTGTTGATGCATTGTGTACTTAAATTTTTACCTTTGTATATGAATGTGGTTTGCTTCTACAATATTTTAACGGCTTTATTTGCTTTTCTCTACGCAGTGACAACTACAAAGTTGCATTTCGGAACAAAATGCATTGTCAAAATTTTTATGGTTGAATTTAAGAACATGTTGCCATGCATTACTTCAATGCAACAGGCGTTTAGGAAAACAGCCACAATTTAAAGTCCTTCTCAATCAGATGATGATACCTATATGATCTTTGAATATAGTATGTATGTATGTACGTACATATATTCTATTTCATATTTTATTTCCCCTATAGGAAAAAACCTTCTTCATAATCTAATTTAAAGGAACAACACAAAACTGTAACAATAAAATTGCATAAAAAAAATTGCGAATGAAGAAAAACCAAATACAAACATAAATCTAATTAGTGCTCAATAATTGTAGAAACAAGTACATACAAAATAAAAAAGAACGAATCTCTTAAAGAACCATTATTATGGAGACAAGTATAGATATACTAAATATTTACCAACATACATAAATAAATTCTTGAGTATGTAAATAATTTAATACCCATGACATTGTCACCTTACGATAAAAAAAATATTACACACATACATATGTATGAACATATGTATGCATATATGTACTTAGCAAAAGTTTGCACCTTAATAACACTGCGCCAGAAATTTACACTTTTTTTAGACAAGCTGGCCACTTGTCGTTTTAACATAATGCAAGTGCAAGTTTGAAAAACACAATACACTCACACTTTTTCATTAACATTCACATAATTTTCGTACTTTCAGCCAATCGGATGTTTCCTTGATTTTTATCAAAGTCACTTTTGGGAATACAAAATTTTAATTTACAAGATTTTCTTAGTCGTGCTTAATTCTCAATTTTTATTATCGATAATAACACTGAAATTTATTGTTGATGGGATAAGCTATTCCTATGCGTAGGAAACTTTATCCAAAGATTTTAGACATACAGTAGAATCTTAAAAAAGTTAACCAAAATGTCCCAAGGGGTATTAACTTTTCTGAACTTTTAACTTTTCTAAGCGCGTTTTTTTAGTCGAAAAAAAGGAATAAATAAATTATGTAATACATTTTAAATGTAATACACAACTTTTTTTAGATGCAAAATGTTATGTTTTTTATTATTTATTATTAAAAGGGTTAAATAGTTTTCATTATTACAACACTGAAACAGCCGTTGTTTTAAAAAAAATGTACACACTCTAAAAAGTTAACCGAAAAGTTAACTTTTTAGAGCTGCACGTTGATAACAAAAAACTGTTAACTTATCCGCGTGTTTAACTTTTACGCGAGTAAACTTTTATAAGATTCTACTGTACTAATTATAAGAACAATTGTGATTTTTAGTTGAACTGTTAATTTTAATTTTGATATTTTTTAGTTAGCAAAAAGTAATTTAAATTTTTGGGAATACAAAATTTTAATTTCAAAAGTTTTTGTTATTCGTGCTTAATTCCCACTTTGATATTATTACAAGTAGAACTGTTGCTATAAGTCTTATACGTTTAACAGTTTTATTTGGTTTAAAATCTTTAGTTTTTTTAAAATCTTTATGGATGAAGTTTCCTGATGATCTGGCCTAAGCAACCAGTGAAATTCGCATAGGAATAGCTTATCCCATCAACAATAAATTTCAAGTGTTTTTATCAAGAATAAAAACTGGGAATTAAGCACGAATAACAAAAACTTTTGAAATTAAAATTTTTTAGTTAGGCTTGAGTTCATTAAATTTAATTTTCATTAAATTATTATTACTGAAGGAAGGAATTTTTACAACTTGAAATTTTATTAAAATTTATTGATAATTTTCTTGGCTGAGCTGGGGCTCGAACCTGGGTTGAATTTACATGTTTCAAGAATCACCAGATTCTTTCATCAGAATTCTTTGAATTCTAACCTCTGCACCACTGCGGTGCCTGCCAGCCAACAGTCAAACTCAATCTTTAACCAGTGATACTGGTGGTTCGAAATTTGCTGTAATTATCATTTTTAATTTATTCACATGTTGCTTCCTTTCTTCTGTTTTTCGTATTCTTTCTGTCAAGACCAAATAAAACTATAAAGCGTATAAGAATTATAAGCAACAGTTCTACTTGTAACAATATCAAAGTTTAAACCAAAACATCAACAATAAACAGCGAGTTTGTCTTTTCTTACATTCTCCACTACAATTAGTTGGAATTCTTCCAACATTAATTGTAGTTGTAATTAGGTTAAGAAAAAAGGAATTAAAAACAAAAACAACCTGCTTTATTGCTCTCGCAATACGTAATTACTTGCATGTGGAAACGTAGGGTAAAAATCAAATATTTTTATTGATCTATTAAATAATTATAGGCAGTGGTGTCAGAAGTAGAAAAGATATCTTGATGTAAAGGGCAATATAAACGACACAAGCAGTTCGACAACAACAACAAGTTGTTTGTGTAAATATTATTTTGCGACATTTTAGCAATTTTGAGTCAGTTCTTCGAGTTAGTTTATTTTCGACATTTTTCTACTGTCTATAGCTACAATTGTGTCGAAGACAGGAAAACAAAACTTCGATAAGTAATTTATAATAGATAAAGAGTTAAAATTTAAAGAACATATAAACTATACATGTAAAAAAATCGGCAAAAAAATTCAATTTTTTAAAAGAATAAGAAATAAAATATCTAAAACAACTGCAATAAATATCTATAATACTATAATTAAACCACATTTTGAATATGGATCGACAATAATATATACATGCTGTAATGATAGTCAGATAGAGAGAATGCAAAAACTGCAAAACAAAGCAATGAGGGTTATACTTAAACGCAATCGATATGCACACATTAACGAAATGCTTGGAGAACTGAAATGGATGAATATAAATCAGCGGCTGAAATTCAACACTTTAATTTTTATTAAAAAAATGAAACAAGGTGATGCACCACAATATCTATGCGATCAAATTAAGTATGTTGGAGAAGCACAACCATATGGGCTAAGGAATACCGAGGATTTTCGAATACAAAGAGTCACGACAACGCATATGCAAAGATCTCTTTTTTATAAAGGTTTTCAACATAATATGAAAATTGAAAGAGATTACAATGTATTTAGAAAAAAATGTACAAATTTTATAAGATTCAGTTTATTTATATAGAACTTACAACAAATGTAATTAGCATTAATATAAAATTTTTTGTTTGAATATTAAAAGTATTTTAATACTAATAAAATAAAAAAAAAATTCGAGAAATTCCACACGAGAAGGTGTTTGCAACTAATGTGTTTCCGGACAATTTTTTTTGTATGTATGTAGTTTGGCGTCTCTCTTCTTGATAGAGAGCGACTGCTTACATTTAATAAATCAGAAGTAAAAGCAACAGTTTATTTTTAACCAATGTCAAATGCAGAAGTTGAAGAAATTACAGTTTTTCTACTTTGACTGCCGTTGCACAAAACACATTTTTCCTTTTGTTTTCCCTAGATAGCACTTAGATTTTGACAACGGCGGGGAACTTTACACAAGCAAAATACCAGTTGTTTTTGGTATTGTTGTAAAGGTAAGCATACCTATTGGATGTGCTATTTTAGTTTAATTTTAGCCCGCACTAAGGCGAATTCAACTACAGGTGGTGTCGGAACGCCGAAAAGCTTTAAAGTTTCCGTTTTCAATCCAAACTTTGATATTTTAATTAGGCTAAAGTTCGTCAAATGTCATCCATTTGAAAACGCCAAATCGGTGATCTTGCAAACAAAAATTCCAATTCATAACAAAAAGTTAGCCAAAGTTTGCAATAAAATTCAATTTTTTTAAGTACGTTTTGTATTGTTATAAATTTTTATTGGTTTCAATTAAAAAATTTTTTTTATTTATTTAATTTTATATTGCTAAATTTATTAGATCTTCGGATGCTCTTACATGATTTGAATCGAATTTTAATCATATTCGCGAGGAAATACATTCCATGTTTACTTTGGAGATTCAGGGCGATGACTAATAAAGTATGTATTTATGTACTTTCGATAAAATTTAACCGGACATAAATAAGCAAAAGCAAATAATAAAATATGAAAGTTTGCATAAAATAATTTTTATATTTTTCTAAAGTATTTGTGTTATAAAAAGTATTTACTCGAGTACCGATGAGAAAACGAGTTAAGTAGTCAGAAGTGCAAATATTTTTCAACACTACATTTGTTTGCCTTGATCGTTTCCCTAAACTTTACGAATTTTTAGAAATATTCTGTTCGCGTACATTTTAAGAAACAAATTTTTTTTAAAGTATTTTTTCACTTTACTCTGTAATTACTTTTGTACTGCATTTTAATGTAAAAGTACTCGAATACACCTTTTTGGTTGGTTGGTTAAAGTGGTAGAACACCCAAACTAATCGTGCTGCAAGAAAAGTCGACAGTGACTCCGTATTGACACCACACAAATAGTCAAGAGTAGGAACCCTGGATAAAGAGTGACGCCAGGGCAATACTGAGGTGGCTAGAGCCAGCCCGTTGCGTTAAGATATTTCACCAAATTGCGAGTTGCAACCGCGATATCTCAGAGAGTCCTTGTGGAAGGTAATTCCCAAGTAATACAAGACGAGTTGAATTAAACACTGGGCAATCACATAGGAGATGAAATACTGTCTTCTCAGTTACAGGTTCTCTTCAGCTGCGGCAGCATTCATTAAAAGGGAGATCGAGTCTCATAGCGTGTTTACCGATCGTCCAGTGACCAGTAAGTAAGTATACCAGTCTCTAAATGTCCCTGCGACTGAAATCGCCATCCAGTTTTCTCCATTTACCGTTAGCCATAGTCAGATAGTGTCTCAATGGTCCCTATGCCTGAAATACGCTTGGTTCATCCGGAAAGAGAGATTAACTTGCTTAACTTGCGTTTAACATATCGAGCCCTAATCGCAAAAATAACGTAAGCACAAAAATCAAATTTTACAGGAGAGAGTTTTTTTATTTCATATGAAATTTGTCGCTTACGATAAAATTGTTTTTGCAATAAAATCGTTACTGTACCCTGTGTGACCATGAAATTTTAGGAGATGATAAACACTTACCATAAAGTCATTTATTAAAAAAACGAAAATTGCAAATTATGTCGCTTACGTTATTTTCGAAATTAAAGAAATGTTGTAATAGTGAAAAACTTTTTAAACGTGCGACGAATTCCTAGTTTTAACTATCGGCAAGTTGTAATAATCGCCCTTAAAGTAATATTATTCACATCAAGCTTAATTGTGCGCGTTCATTTTTGAAAATGACTGAAAAAAAATAAAAACCGTAAGTTCTATGGAACTTGTTTTTGCGGCCGTTATACAAAATTTATTAAAGTTCAAGTTCAAGTTTATTTAATGTTATTTTGAGACGATAAACCCTAGTTGTCTGATTTTTGTTTTTTCTCAAAAGTTTAAATACTAAGCGATAACTGTTTCTGATACACTTTAACGTAGTTTTCAGCCGATTCTTAACTGTCAGGTATAAATGGAAGCTCATTTTCCTTACTTAAACAACATAATAGACATTTCTTTGATTTATCTTTGCATTTGAAAAGACAGGGGAGTGAAATTGAAGTCGATAGAGATTTTCAGTTAAATTGTTTTAAAAATCACCGCAGTTTTTCTTGATCTTAGGAGCAGTTATGGAAGAAATAAGTAGAACTCAAAGTATGAAGTATAAAAATCAAACAATTTTTAATAAGAACTTTTTTTTATTATAGAGCAATTCCATATGAAAACGATCAAAATTGGCAAATTTTTGGACGACCCCTCTCCGATTTTAAAATAAATAGTCTCAATCGATTGCCCAGCAAAAAATAATGTACCTGCATATTTTTTTTTTTTTATAGTGACTGGTTTAGTGGTGGTGTACACCACTGTCATGTGACAAAATTGAAGAATTCTTCATAAGGGACCTCATTGAAAGTGAGGGACCATACTAAAGCGATCGCAACGAGTGATAGCTCGTTGGAAAGGTATTGAATCAGGCTTTAATTGAAAAATAAAATTTTCCTAATTTTTCTTAGAAATTTACCTTTAAATTTTCCCATGAAAATTAAATTTTCCGATTTTCCACAGAAGCTCCTAAATTTTCCGGCTAATTTTTTTTTTTTTTGGATTCCTCATAATGTTTGCTTTAAGAATCAGCAATAAAAAAAAATGGGCCCCGACCCCTTGTTTGGACAGGAGAAGAGCATTTAAGAGACCACCTTGTTAAAAATACATTTTAAAAATTATTTTACAGTTAAAAATACATTTATGAAGAAAAAATCTTTCTTATTTTGCTGCTTATACTTAATTACAATATTTATTAAAAATTTCAATCGTCTTGGCATCATTATAAAATTAAAGTAACTTTAAATTTAGCACGTCGGCAGACGAAGAGTACCGCTTTACATTAATTGACATATCAGAAATATTTGGTATGAAGCAATGAAACTTTTGCGTTCCAGTTATAGTTTTGACATTATTATATCTGTTTTGAATTCGTCGCTCCATGGCATCGTGTTCTTTTTGAGTGCATAAAACTGTGTTAATGGCAATTTCCTTGCTTTGAATCCACGAAAACAAATGTTGTACATTTAAGATCTGGTCAGTATATGGCCTTTGCAAACTTGCCTTAGTCGCCATGCGTTTTAGGGTTCCCCCTAACGCATCGCATGGGCCCTTACCGTGGGACGTCGCGAAAAAGTGCCACCCGACCTTGCAGTTTTGTTCTTCTTCAATTATGCAAAGATTGTAAAAATTTTTTTTATTCTTGTACTGAGAAAAACGTTACTTTGTCGATTGCATCGAATTTTGATCTTAAGAATTCAAACAGTTTCATTTGAAATAAATAAACGGACACATAATTATGAGCTAAACTCTCCGCGACAACAACAAGGCTTACGGTCTGTAGTTCGTTATCTTCGTTTTTGAAATAAATGCAAAAAGGATGCACCGTGCACTGGTCGTTTGCCCAGTGATAAGCCTGAATTTCATTCTGAACGAGAAAAGTGTAATTCTCGGCAAAGTCGCTTATCACAATGAATTCATTTTGGGCTAATTTCTCCTTACTTTCCTTTAGAAATTTCGATTGCATCTCGGATATGAAATGGTGCGCCTTCAGTTCATTCAACTTGAATCCGAATTCCTCGATGAATTCCGGAATCTGCTTTACCACGGTCTCAAGGGAACATCTGCCGCTGCTAATTATCCACTGTTTAAAATGCACCTCCTGAATTAACAGCTGTTCAAACTTTTCCGACAAATATTGCTCTAGCTCGTCAATCTTCGGACAATTGTCGCATTTAGACAGATGATAATTTTCCGTGGGGTATGCCCACAACGACTTCGACAGGAGGTCCCTATATGTTTCAATTTCACCGTGAAATACTTTCAATTTCTTGCATGGAAAGAAAATTAATTTGATGTTTTGATGAAACATGCAAACGCAGACTGAATGCGTTCCGTGCCTGTCTAATGCCAGCACGCATTCTTTTGGTCGTAGGATGGCAAACTTAGAAAATCCCACTTTTTCTGCTGGGTATTTCTCATTGAACTGATGGCATGCTTCGGATAGATTACATAATAATAATCTGCGCTGCTTATGTACTTTTTCTCCTTCTTCACGTGTGATAACATAGTCACGTGTACCTGTGCAGGCGCGGCTGTTGTCATCATTGCAGTAAAAATCTTGAATCAATTTCACCGTTGCTTCGCTGAGGGTCCTTGAGCCAAATTTCTTGGTGGGAGTCGCCAATATGCCCTTCTGTCGAACTAATTCTTTGCTTCTTCTCGCGATGTAAAAAGATGTTTGAAACTGTTCAGAAATCTTGCGTATAGACCATGATTGAGGCAGCACAGATAAAATGAGATATTTCTCCGGAAAAGTGGTCGCTAAATTGAATTTTCTTTTCAACTGCTCAATCATTTGTTTGCCGTGTTCAACGTCATCTGCTTGACTGCATTCGTTATCAGAGCCTTCATCAAATATTGTCGCGATTGCACTCATAACCTTGCCTTTTTTCGCTTTCCTGTATGTTTCACTTCGCAACTTTCTTTTTCTAATAGGCGTTTCACCTAAAGTGGTAATAGCCTCATTCAAAGGACTCAAAGACATATTGACCATCGGAATGTCTGCCTCACTATCAGATGAAACATTTTGTTCACTTGTCATTTCACTCTCGGATTGTGGCTGCATTTGTTTCAATGCATTTGCTTGTTGAGACAAATCGATTTTACACTTGGGGCAAATGAATTCTGCTTCTTCACCGTATTGTATATTTAATTCATTCATGTATCGCTTCGAAACACCAGTTTATTTTAATACTTTTATCTTTTTCGAACGATGTCCACTCTTGTTAAACGGATTGCAGCAAAATTTATTCATTTTACTTTAAATTGTCTTTACAGCTTCACTCTTTACTTTACAAAAAAAAAAACACTTTAACACTTTCACGTTTAGTATTCAACTGAAATTTGACTCAGAGTGTGTGAAGTATTTATATTTATTTTTTGGTAAAAAATAGGTAAAAAAATAAGCGATATTTGCTTTTCTTTAATAGGAAAATTTGCGTGAACTACTGGTCATAAAATGTTTTTTAAAGAGGGACTTAATTGGTTACTGACAATAAGCCGACCACAGGTCATAAAATGTTTTGCAAATTTTTTAAATTACCAGGTAATAAATATTTCGCCATATTTATGGAAAATCCGTGTTTTATGACTTGTTTCTGCACGTGTCATTTTAGGCGAAATATTTATTACCTGGTAATTTAAAAAATTTACAAAACATTTTATGACCTGTAGCCTCAGTCGGGTTTGGTGTGCCATTACATTTTTAATAAATATTGTAATTAAGTATAAGCAGCAAAATAAGAAAGATTTTTTCTTCATAAATGTATTTTTAACTGTAAAATAATTTTTAAAATGTATTTTTAACAATGTGGTCTCTTAAATGCTCTTCTCCTGTCCAAACAAGAAGTCGGGGCCCATTTTTTTATTGCTGATTCTTAAAGCAAAAATTATGAGGAATCCAAAAAAAAAAAAATTAGCCGGAAAATTTAGGAGCTTCTGTGGAAAATCGGAAAATTTAATTTTCATGGGAAAATTTAAAGGTAAATTTCTAAGAAAAATTAGGAAAATTTTATTTTTCAATTAAAGCCTGATTCAATACCTTTCCAACGAGCTATCACTCGTTGCGATCGCTTTAGTAGTTTTTTTTAAAACAACTTTCAATGAGGTCCCTTATGAAGAATTCTTCAATTTTGTCACATGACAGTGGTGTACACCACCACTAAACCAGTCACTATAAAAAAAAAAAAAAAATATAGGTACATTATTTTTTGCTGGGCAATCGATTGAGACTATTTATTTTAAAATCGGAGAGGGGTCGTCCAAAAGGTGATCGCTTTCATATGGAATTGCTCTATATATGGATCTCTTTCAAATTTTGTCCGATTTCAATCCAATTCCTTATGGCCGATTTTACCAATTTATTTAAATATCAATTTATTTTTTTAATTTTGATATATGAATAGAATTGGTGAATTTGGCCATTAGTTTAATAAAAAAAATTAAACAAGTTCTTTTTTTCACAGGTCGATTCTGAAGAAGAAAAGTTACCCGAAGAGAAATTTGTAGAAGAACTAGCCAAAAATTTACCCCAAGGTACTGATAAAACACCAGAAATATTGGATTCAGCTCTAAAGGATTTACCAGACAGGTAAGAAGAGCAGGGACTTAAAAACAGTTTTATTTAAATTTTCACAAAAAATCACGTACAAATAAAACATCTGTAACGAAGTTAGGAGGCTACTATCTATTGCGATGCGAAAGAAAATGGTACCGTATCTAGCGATTGGTTCAGTGGAGTGGATAGTTTGCTTGCTTAGCAGCATTATTATCCAGTCTGGTATCATGTAATAAGGAGGCCATTCCAGATCTTTGCTATTGGACTGTTTTGTTTTCGAACAAAAGCACATCGCTACGCTTTTAGTTATAACCAGGGCTGTGGAGTCGGAGTTGAGGTTTATGTACTGGAGTCGAAGTACCCACAAACACTCGCGACTCCAACTCCCAAACTTTTCGGCAAAAAAAAAAATTTAAAACAATGTCTAATATTTTCCAAAACAAAAATTCTTCGAAATTAGCGATGGAATATTTTAAATATCGAAAGAAGTTTAAACTCAAATAAGGACCCGTCTCGTATACATTTAGCATCAATGTAAGAGTAGGAATCGGAGTCGGAGTCTTACTTAAAAAATTTCAGCGGTTGGAGTCACAGATAGAACTATTTTTTGACGACTCCACAGCATTGGTTATAAATAAACTTGGTGAAATTGGTCGTTAATGTTGAAAACTAACATCATGCCCCAATTAATTTTACATATGGATTTTATTATTTAGTTTGTAAACAATTAAGTAATGAAAATAAACAACCTAAACAATTAAAAAAATCTGAAGAATGTCTGTGTTTTTCAGTGGGTATTGAATTAGTAATAATAGGCATAAAGATAAATAAAATATTGAAATTGTTACTCTTTGTTTGTTGGCATTATTTATCTTTTGTTCTGATTCTATTTTTAGGTGGAAAAATTGGGTCATACGTGGTATTTTCACATGGATTATGATATGCGGATTTTGTCTAATTATCTATGGCGGCCCATTAGCGTTAATGATAACGGTAGTTTACAAAAAAAAAAGGAATATCTTTTTTTTTAGGTTTCTTTTTAATATATTTTTTTATATAAATATTCTCTTTATAGACCTTGCTTGTGCAAGTAAAATGTTTCCAAGAAATTATCTCAATTGGTTATCAGGTATATCGTATACACGGTTTGCCCTGGTTCCGTAGTTTATCATGGTATTTCCTATTGACATCAAATTATTTTTTCTATGGCGAAAATTTAGTAGATTATTTTGGTGTTGCCATAAATCGTGTGGTATGTGTTGTTGTTTTTTTATTATGAATTTAATATAATAAAAATGTTGGATAAATTTAAATTTTTAATTTCTTTTGTTTTTCTCTTCCTTAGGGATATCTTAAGTTTATGGTTACCTATCATCGTTTCCTCTCCTTTGCTTTGTATTGCATTGGTTTCGTTTGGTTTGTTTTGTCTTTAGTGAAGAAATACTACATGAAACAATTTAGTCTTTTTGCTTGGACTCATGTGTCTTTGCTAATTGTTGTAACACAAAGTTATTTAATTATACAGAATATTTTTGAAGGTAAGTTTTGAAAAAATTCCACAAAAAATTTTCTATTACATACTGATCTAGTTTAGTTGTAGGACAGTTTAGCTTAAGTTTAACTCGTATTAAGTTTAAGTTGTAATCTAGTTATGTTTTAGTTTAAGCCCCTATTACGGTTCACAACTTAACTCAACTCAGTTGAGTTGTAATTTCTTAAGTTTTGTATTATGGTTTACAACTTTGCTATATTTCGGTGAACAAAAACATAACAAAAATTAAACTGATCAGAACCAGTTGTCTTTATTACAACTCAATTGAGTTGAGCTGTGAAACGTAATAGGGGAATTATTTATAGTTTCGTTTTAGTTCAGTTCTAGTGTATTCTATATAAGTTTTAGTTTACTTCTATTTCAGTTTTTGTTCAGTTTTTTTTTTTTTTTTTTTTATTTATTTTTATTAAATATCAATACAAAGAAGCCTTCGTGGCCAAGAGCATGTTTAGTTATGTTTTAAGTCAGTTTTGGTTTAGTTCTAATAGTAATAGTTTAGTTCAATACAGTTCTAGTTTAATTCTAGTGCAATCCTAATTTAATTCTAGCTTAGTTCTAAATCAGTTCTAGTTAAGTTCATATATTTTTATCTACATATTAACATTTATAAACTTTCATTACCCTTTAGGTTTAATTTGGTTCATTGTGCCCGTCTCTATGATTGTATGCAATGATGTCATGGCTTACATGTTTGGTTTCTTCTTTGGCAAAACACCTCTAATCAAGTTGAGTCCTAAAAAGACCTGGGAAGGTTTTATTGGTGGTGGTTTTGCCACCGTTTTGTTTGGAATTTTATTTTCGTATATACTGTGTCATTATCAATATTTTATTTGTCCCATTGTCTACTCAGAGGAATTGGGTAGCATGTCAATGAGTTGTGAACCGGGTTACTTGTTTACCGCCCAAGATTACAGTTTGAGTGTAGTAAGTGTTATCTTGCAAATAGAAAATATCATAAAATAATAACTAATTAACACACGTCGTTTAAATATTATACCTTTTCCCCCTTTTATGTAGTTTGGCATTGGTAAAAGTATTAAGGTCATACCATTTATTTGGCATTCAATTTCTTTAAGTCTATTTAGTTCGATAATTGGACCATTTGGTGGTTTCTTTGCTTCCGGTTTTAAGAGAGCATTTAAAATCAAGGTGAGCTAATACTAATTGCTTCTTTCTTTTGGAAACAATTGATTGTATTTATTTTCTTTCTTATTCAGGACTTTGGTGATATGATTCCTGGCCATGGTGGCATTATGGATCGTTTCGATTGCCAATTTCTAATGGCCACATTTGTAAATGTTTACATTTCTAGTTTTATAAGAACACCATCACCTTCCAAACTTTTAACACAGGTAAGAATTGTATATAAGTATTTGGATAAGAAATTTCGAAATATAAGTTTTCGAATTCAAAAAGGACATTAAAAGAATGTTTGCTTGGTTTCGATAGAAAGAGCATATTTGAGATTTTTTCGAATCGAGGTATTGCGACAACTGTGAAATTAGTTTGTGATGTTAAAGACTTTCTTTGTTAACATGATTAAGAGCGAGCTAATATAAAATACAACTAAATTAATTATATACAGAGTTTCCCAATAATCTATCTCACTGGTTCCCATTAAGTAATGAAACGAAAAATTTAATAGTAAAATAATCCAAAAAAGTAGCAAATCTTTATTTAAAAAACTTTAGTTACGGGTACGTGTTACTAAAACTCAGGACCCGCTGAACCGATTGACACCAAACTTGGACAATAAATTAGTTAAGTATGGAACCAGATATATCTTAAGCTTTATTCCGAAAGGTGGCGCTGCTGTCATGTAATACTGAAATTCACAAAATATATTTATTAAACAAAAATAAGTTCCCTGATAAAAATAAAAACCAGTATTAACATTTTATTTTGAAAACCCTTCGGTCCACGAAGCTACTGTGTTATAAAAAATATTTAATTTTATCATTATAAACCGTTTTTAATGATTTAAACGTATCTAGAGCAATTATGACATAAACGCGTCTTGAGGAGCAGCTAACTCTTGGCACAGTACTCTCGGGGAATATAGGTGCAGCTGAAAGAAGGCATCTCAGAAGAGGAAGAGAACTTTATAAGTCCTTGAAGGGTTGTTATTGAGGCCCTTTAAGTCATCACGTAATAGCTGTTGTTTTAACCTAAATCAGGGAAAGTGGGATCCTTAAAAATACCGGTTTAGCGGTTGATATTTACCCGTAAATAGGGCAAAGTTTGATCTGCTGCCGGTAAAGGAGCCCCAACCTCTAAGCAAAGAGTTTTTTGTGCATGTTTAAAAAAGTCAAGTAATAAAATTGCTACCGGTATTCACTTGCCTAATTGGATTTTACAGCACCGTTAATTTAGGCCGTAATGACCGGTACTCACGTAATTATACAGTCAAATCCCGATAATTCGTGCTTCGATAAATCGTAATTCTCGATAATTCGTAATAAACGGTCGGTCCCTTTAAAAATCTCATTAATTCGTAAAATTTCCATACATTTTGGTCCTCTCGCTAATTCGTTTTTTTTTCAAACAAAATCTTTACCTCTTATAAATCGCAATTGTTTGCTAACTACCACTTATATTTCGTAATAAAAACCACAGAAACATAGAATGAATGATATTTTGTTTACCGCTATTTTTTTGCGTGGTTTTTACTATTGTTGTGTGTGTGTTTATTTTCTTAAGAACTTAAGATGGTTTTTATATTGTTTTTTATCGTTTTAGTAAAAAAATTGAATAACCCCGTTAATTCGTATTTATTTTATTTTAAGCCCGTTAAATCGAACCCCCGCTAAATCGAAAATCCCTATAATTCGTAAGAAATGGCCGGTCATTTGCTATTACGAATTATCGGGAGTCCACTGTAGTGGTGACTTTTAAAATTGTTCGTCATCACGTCTTAAGCCTACAGTACACGGAATGTAAAAAGCCACATGCGCATGTGGTTCTGACGTTATTTTGACGTCACTACAAAGCCACAATAGAAAGTTTATGATGTGTGATAACGACAAAATTACGTCAGAACTACATGCGAATGTGGCTTTTTACATTCCGTGTACTATAGGCTTTAACCGGCTTACAAACTTACTGCGGCTTGCAAGACCAAGTGCCATTTTTTTTTCAATGTAAATTTAATCGGCGTTTTTAAAATAATCGACAGCTCGAATCTGTTAATATTTTGCACGCCTCCAAATCTCAATTTATAGACTAAATCAGAATTTATCTTTTTTATTATTAGTTTGAAATTAATATAAGTATGTATTCATTTTGAAAACTTTTAATTAAATTGCTTTTTTTCTCTTTTTATTACAAATACCTTTTTTACTTTTCAGATTTATAACCTAAAACCCGAACAACAAATGCAAATCTTTGAATCACTTAAAGAATCACTTGGTGATATGTTAAATTAAATAAAACTATTTTAATTAACATCAATCTCCTAATCCTATCTCGTTCGTTCTAAAGAGTAATCGACAACAAAAGAGTTTTTTTATGAATGAATGTTTTATTTAATTTTATAATTTTATTTTTTTGTTAATTTTATAACACTCTATGTTTCTGCAGATTGATTGTATGAAATAATATTTAAAGTAATTTTGAATAATAATTATAATGCTATTAAAATTAATTTATTTAAGTTCTAGCCGAAGTAAAGCTTTAGTTAATTTGTAAACTTTTTTTTTGTTGTTTCACTCTTTTTTAAGTTTTTATAAGTCGTTTGTTTTTAAATAAAAAAGTTATTATTTTACAATTATTATTTTGTTATTCTTCATTTAATAAAATTTATTACATAATTTGTATGTACAATAGAGTTAAAAAAAACTATTAATGCTTACTGCACTTGATTAAACAAAGAAAGGAAAAGTTAAACTAAAATAAAAATTGAATAGAAAAAAACGGAACATGCTAAATTTTTTCTATTAAATTTTAAAACTTTAGTTTAGTTATTAATGGCCAATTTCACCAAGTTCAATTATAATTAACTATAACTGTCAGTTAACAATATGTTATTTGATAGTTTTATGGTTAATTATCTAATTTTTAACTTGGCGAAACTAACCGTAAATAAATTAAAAAAATCGTTTGTTAATATTTTTAAATAAAAGAAAATTAAAAAAAAATTCCATTAAATGTATATTTAAGAAAAACTACATTCAAATTTTTGTTGCAAATTAAAAAAAAAATAAATGAAAATCCATTCATTTAAATGAATTTATTTTAAGTTAAATAAAAAAAAAAATTACATAAAATAAT
The DNA here is from genome assembly GCA_949318255.1 of Pollenia labialis. Lineage (NCBI taxonomy): Eukaryota > Metazoa > Arthropoda > Insecta > Diptera > Polleniidae > Pollenia > Pollenia labialis. Next base: position 68,466,211 of record OX439140.1, on the reverse strand, counting down.
TACAATTTTAAGGCTTTTATGTACCAAAAAAATGTAAATCCGATTTAGATTTATAAAAGTTTTACAATTTCAAAAGTTTTTTAAATTTTAGCTTTAAAAATAAATTTCAAAAGTTGTTTAAAATTGAGCTTTTAAATACTTTTCTTTAGTGCTGTTAAAAACGATTAAAGTGTAAAAAAAAACCTTCCAAATATTTAAAATCTGTGGTAAACTTGTAGAGAAACCCCTTATAAATACCAGTTCTATATAAATGCCATAAAAGTGAATAAAATATACAACTCGGAACAACCAAACGAATTCTTACGTCAGGCGACGGCAATCATAAAAGAAGTATAACAAGAAAAAACCATATTATGTTTTTATTTCTGCTTTAACTGGTCGATAAGTCAAAAACCAAAACTAACTTCTCTAAGTATAAACAAATAGGCTGAGTTCCAAACCATCATAATACAATGCAGTCAAAAGTATATTATCAAGTTTAACGATGCACAGTTTGCTTGTTGTGTACGCATTGATACATTTGTTGGTGCACTTTGGGACAGATAAGATTTAAGAATTCTACACTATTAAATTGAATGGGCCTATTGTGGAAAGCAACCAAAGTTCAGTTGCCTGATTTAAGTTGTGTTGCCATTAGAATCACTGATGGAATTTGTGGTACAACTGTAGCAAATATGGTACAATCGAAACTTTATTGGTACACTGGTACACTTAATCCTTTTTCCTAACAATTAAAAAAAGTAATACCCAAGAAGTTTTATCATTTCTTTGAGGTGGATTAACGCACTTTTCTTTTTCGTACTAAAATTTTTAATAACATTTCCGGTCATGATCAGAACTACCAAAAATTTAACTATTGTTAATTTGTGTTCATGATATTATACTAACATATTAACTACTTACATAAGTAGGTATATCCCTGTAGAAAGCCTGGGATAGAGTGTTTCCAAATCGCCACCTTTGTCGATTGTTTTAGTGACACTGTCTACCATGTTTATCTTTTGTGCGTACACTTTTGTCTGCCTATGACAAAAAAAGAGAAATAAAGAAATGTTTGCTTCTGCTTTATTTTCTATACCCACATCACAATAGTGGAGAATGTTTCATGATGGTGGCTGGCAGACTGGCTGGTTTTGTGCGAAATAATTGTTCATGTGGCTGTTGTTATGGTTTTGCACTTTTGCCTTTTCGCACTTGTGAGGTGTAACACCTTTTTAATTCAGTTAAATATTTAATTGAATGCTCAGCAAAGCATTTTTAAATTAAAAGCCCGTTGCCCAAAATCAGGAAATTAAGACAAAGCTTATTTTTGCAAACTCTTTGTTAGCAAATTTAAAATACTTCTGCGACTGTTTGGTAACAGATTAACGGAAATAAGTTCACGTTTTCTTTAATCTATTACCAAACAGTCGCAACTAAAAATATCCGATTTGAAAAAAAAACTAGTAGTGAGTGTTTTGCATAACTTTTTTCGAAAACAGTTTTATTAATCAGGGAACTAAAAGCCCAACTATAATATGCTTAAGTTGGCTTATTCAATTGTGCGAATACATGTGATTCATATGTATGTGTTGAACCATATTTAACTTAAGAAAACTTTTTGGTTAATTTTAATATATTTTTTAATTTTATTTTCGTGTTTTTCATGCTTTTGAGAGGCTTTTTGTTCATTTTTGACAGAAGCTTAAACCAGCTTATACATACGTATTTATTATCGTTGGGCCTTAAGTAAAATTGATTTTTCAATTTTTAATTTTTATTCAAAGAACTTTAAAAACTCATCACTAGCAGAGTTTTCTTTAATTTTTTCTTTTGCTTGTTTTAAGAATTTTCAACTTTGATAATCGTGGAATTATATAAAAGTTAACGAATAATAAAATTAATACACTTTAAGTTTCTTTGAAATAGATTTTGAAAAATTTTAGGTTACAACCAAATATTAGGTTTTTTTTTAATTTCTTTTCCTTAAGTATAGTGGATTTAGTTTATTTTTATTAACATAAAAAAAAACAATATATTTTACAATCCCTAAAAGAATTAAAATTTTAGAAAAACATATTTTTATAAATAAATCAACACAATTCCTAAAACTTAAAAAATTGAAATGCGAAATTGAAATGAAAACCAAAATGAGAAAACAAATTGTATTCTTCTGAGAAATGAACAGTTTTAAAAAATATTATAAATGTATTTATTACTAAGTGCCGGTTCACACAAGCCAAGCCAAGTCAAGTCTTGAGCTTTTAAGAGAGAAGGGAAAAGAGAATGTCATTTCTTTTCCCCTCTCTCCTAAAAACTCAAGACTTGACGAGTCAAACTTGACGTGTGTGAACCGGCATTAACAAAAAAAGGCTTGTAAAAAAAATTAAATTAATATTTAATTAGTATCACAATTGTTTTAAATCTATTTAACACACATTTTTCTAAATAAATTTTATGAAAACCACTCACTCCTCTCTATTTTACTCTCAAACACTTCAATCTTAATCTAACTAATTATGTCTCTTTACGGCTACTTTACACTATCATACTTGTATTTATACATGTCAAATCTTAAAGTGTGATAGTGTGAATGCAATGTGTCATGAAAATGACAAGAATTACGAAAAACAATTTGACATCCCATACGACTTCATCAATTTTTAAAAATTTTCAAAACATTAATATTCTTCATTTTGTTAGGGTTGCATTTTAACAAAAGCATGATTATGTGCGATAGTGAGAACAGACACTGTAATGTTAAATTAGATTTTTTGACAGTTGCAACAAAACAAAGTATTATAGAATACGTAAGACTTGTGTGAAAGTGTAAAGTACGCTTTATTAGTTTATAGTCTTTAATGTTGAATATAATATTATAAAAAAGAACAATCGCAACTAATAAATTATTGAATATACACAATAAATTTAGCATAATTTATCGATTGAGATTTGTAATTGATTTTATAAATTTGTTAAGAATACGGTTACGAAACAAAAAAAATAAAAACAAAGAAAATGCAACTATACATAAGTATATGTTTGCAATTATTATTAAAACGAATAAATAAATGGATATTAATGATGAAATTAGATTTATATACATATGTAAATTGTAACGTTATACATATGTATGTATATTGTAAAATATATATTATTTTATGAATGCAATAGAAGTGGATAAGAAATTAAAAAAGAAAAATATTTGTGTAACTAAAACATAAAGAAAAGTAACGTATTAATAAAAATATTTAAATGTAAAAAAAAAAAAAAATTGTAGACTTTTTTTTAACAAAATACAAAAATAATAAAAAAAATAATTTCGTTAATTTTATTATTTATTGAACAGGGAAACAAAAATATGCAATTGCATGTTTTTGCTTGTGCAACCAATGAAGGCAGAAGCAGTATATTTATCCATTTTATAGCTTCATATAAATTTTGGTTTGGAGCATTTTTTGCATAATTTTGCTTAAAGAGCCTTTTTGCAGCATTTTTTAAGTTTTTATCGCATATTTTGGCGTTTTGAAGCATATTTTGATACATTTTGAATTTTTTTGATGCCAACAAGAGCTTTCGCTACATATATATAATTTTTTTCTTATATATTTTGACTTTTCTGTTTCAAATATCTATCTGTATACCCAACGTCTTGCTTCAATTTCACCATCAACATTTTAAATTTTACTCGAAAATTGTAAGACAATGCATGTCGTTAAAGATTAATGTTATTAAAACTTTAAAATTTTATGTATTGGTGTTTCCACAGAAAATTACCCCTTATAGCTCAAAAATTAAATTATTATTTTAAATTTTTTTCCGCTAATATTATACAAAATAAATGTATCTGTCATTTTCCGAAAGATTAACTTTAATTTTCTTTCTGCTATCAAAAATATGCTACTTTGAGTTACCCATAATAAATGAATTCAAACACAAAAAACTGTTAACTCTTTCAAATGTAACGACCGTTACTTTAAAAAAAAATTTTTTTTGTAACTAATTTCTTTGGTTTGAAAATAAATCCATTCCTTAAACGAAACATTTCAAAGAATTTAATCAGATACTTGACATATTTTATGAATTCTTTCGGTTGCTGCCGTTGCTTGAACTTTCGTAAGTCCAAAATGGAGCAATCCTCGTGGCATATTTGGGTAGGTTGGAACTTTATTTAAAATATCTCCGAAATGAAGAAAAAAGCAATTATGTACTTGTTGAATTTCTTTTGTTTGGCCAAGTGAATTGATATTATAGATTTTGTTGTTTTTAAGGCCCTAAAATGTCTTTTTTGTAATCAACACAACATGTTTTAATTGTGTATGTTTTTTGCGATGTCTGTAATACATAGAAATCTGGCACAAAATTTTAGTATATCGACTATTTAAAGTGATACAGTAGTTTCGACTTAACTGCCTTTTGTTTACGAGCACTTTTGACTTACCTGCAAAAAATTAATATTTTTTGTCATAATTGTTCAAAATATCATAAAATTCCTTTTTTAATGGCTATTATTACAACTTGCCAATAGTTAAAAGTCGGATTTTGTTGGATCGATAAATAGCTTTGCATTATTACAACTTAAATTTTTTGTTGCTGTTATTTTCAATAATAATAATATTTAATAGATGAAAACATAATAAATGAAGGTCTTATAATGCAAAGCTATTTATCGGTCCGACAAAATCCGACTTTGAGGCGCCACTATCATCATGTATTATATTTTCAATTTTTCTTTAATTTGTATCAGATATTTTTTTATTGTTGTAACTTAAAATTTTTTAAGTCGAATCGTTGTTTAACCACCATATTGTTCGGTCATATATTGAATAGCGATTTTTATGTTCAATTAAATTGTTTGTTAATCAAAATAAATTAAATGTAAATTTAATATTCTGCATTTAAATGAATAGAATTTTATAACGTTTTGGAAAAATAATCAAAGAGGAAAGTGTTTTTATATGGTTAAAAGTGTTTTCTGTTTTTTTTTTGTATATATGTGCCTTTTTAACTCTTTTTCTAGCGTTTATAATATCACCAAGTTGTTTGGATACTTGGTGGATACTTTTGCGCTAAATCCCGAAGTTACCCTATACACTCCACCAACCCAGAAACGCAATCGGCGTTTTTTCGGGGGATATCACCAAGGTGTTTGGATCCTTGGCAGGTATTCTGGAGCTGTAGCCCAAATCTACCCCTGTATACAGTCCACACTACACAAAACGTATTGGCGTTTCGTCCGGACCACTATAAGACGTAATCGACGTTTTTATATCCAATTTAAGCTGTTTATAAAAATAGAAATCACAATTATTTTGTCCTTTTATACAGGAGTTTTTAGGAGAGAGGGGAAAAGAAATGGCCTTCTCTTTTCCCTTCTCTCCTAAATGCTCAAGACTTGACGAGTCAAACTTGACGTGTGTGAACCAGCACTATGTGTGACATATGACATCAGACAAATGACCACCATTTTGCTCGATACAGGCATCCGGGAAAAAAACCTCTAGTTATAATCTGCAAAAAGAAAAAATAAATTATGTTAAAAAATAAAAAAGTTATTAAGCTGCACTTTTGTACAGGTAACCACAATTTACCTGCACAGAAAATTGTGCAAAGGGGATTGTGCAGGTAATGCACTTTTTAATTGTACAAGGGATGAAGTCTACAATTTTACATATTCCCCATAAAAACTTCTTTTCAAATTAGACTCTTTCAGCCGTATTCTTAACAAACTGTGGCAAATTACAGTTTGTACACTACGTAAAACGAGCTGCTAAGTAAATGCCGATTAAGCTTAGCAGCTTGTTAGCACAGAGTTAATTCATAACAAACTCTTCTCCATCTGCCAACGTTTATTAAATCAACTCTGAATTTTAATGATGCCACATTATATTACTCAGAAATGCAACACGTTTTGCATTAATCATCGCTGGTTTTGTCAAATTGTTTAACATTGAACTTTTTCACAAGTTGACAAACGTTTGGCAGCTCGTTAAAAAGAGTTTGGCAAATCGTTAGCCAGAGTTTGGTAAGTGTATTATAAATAAGCGTTGTGATAACTCCATGCTAAATTTTCATTATGAATACGGCTGTTTGTGTCCATAAACCATTTAATTATGTTGGTATTTAGATTAAATTCGCCCCAAATATATTTTACTGCAAATTAAATTTTTTTTGCTGTAACTTCCTTTTAAATGTTAACATTAATAAACAATTTTGCGACCGTCCCCGAAATCCCATTTAGAAAAAAAATATCATAATATGTATCTAGATAATATTCTGCACAAATAACTCTTATCTGAATTTTAACATTATTCTATTTTTGTAAACCGATGACGCCCAATCGTTTCCAAATAGCGTAAAATCTCGAAAATTCGTCTGTAAATACTGTGGAGTTTAGGATTTACCGATTATAATTTTTTCATTGTTTTTATTAAATGGAGCAGTTATTAAAGGTTATTAAATTGTTGAATATTTTGTTTTCAAATGAGCAATTTTTGAATTTTGGGGCATAGTTTTAACAATTTTCAGGGCATATTTTCAAGTTTTTACTGCATATTTAATGCGCTTAAAACGTGTTTTAGAGCATATTTTTGGTTTCCCTGTTAATGAACTGTAATCACACGAAAATGATAATATTAAACTTTTTAGACCGTAATGAAAACAAAATTGAGTTTTCCTAGCTTATTCTGAAAAAATAATGAATTTTTTTTAACAAGTAAGAATGTACATTCAGTCAAGCCGGATCATATTATACCCTACACCACCACAGTATTTACAGACAGATTTTCGATATTGTACCCCATTTAAGAGCAATGGGCAATCATAGACCAACAAAAACAAATGACGCTATTACGGTTTACAACCAGGGACCCTAGCAGTTATAAGAGAAACGATAAAAAAAATCATAAATGTACAGTGCATTCGCGATAATATGAAAACCCTAATATATGAACCCCCCAAAATATGAACAATTGATTCAATTGATTACTCTATAACACTGTGCAACCTCAACACTCGCAACGCGAAATTAAAGTAGACTACTAGTAGAGCAAATCTGCCAAAGGGTTTTGAAAAGTTAGCTCGGGCTACCGAAATATGTGCCCTAAGGTTTTTGAATTTTTTGAAAAGGCATTTGGTATAAGTCAAAAAAATATTCTAAATGTACTTCTGAGCTAAAAAATAATTTCAGATGTCTGCAGTAGAATCATATGGCCCTCTAACACTGATTTTAAGGGGTAATTTTTGTCCTTTTTTAACTTCTCCACAAAAGTATACTAAAACGGCACCTTAGAGGGTTAATAGGGAATAATAGGGAATTGAAAAGAAGTTGAGCATCAAAAGATGAAACGTGTAAATTTAGACTAAGAAAGGTGTAAGTGTTACTAATTTAGCGAATAAATTTGTTTTTTAAATGTGCGTTTATTTGACCTAGAAAAAGAAAATTGTGCGGTCTTCCGAGTACCGAAAAAAAGGAAAATGCATGCACCGATGGTATTTGAAAATGAGAGATTGCGGGACGTTTTTAGGGTGATTGAACGAAAGAAAATCATAGACTTTTCGCATGAAAATTTTTAGTTTGTTTTTTCTTTTTTTAAAAATTAATAGATTTTTAATTCCAATGAACAATAAATAAAAACAACTTTAACATAGGAAACTTAAATTTTTATGGGAAAAACGAGTCAAAATAAACCGTCACAATAGTAAACATTTATTGGACACAATGTGAAACTTGAGATGAATATATGTATATATATTTCTCCCCATATTATGTTGCATCTGCAGTTCGCGGCTTATAGAGAGAGTTTACCAATTATCACAATTCTAAAACATACCAACTAACTATCAATTTCATTGTTTTTGCCATGGACTTACATACTTTGCTCCACGTCAAAAAAAAACATCATCATACGAAATAAGATTTGATATGGAGCCCAAAACGACAAAATGTTATTTTAGATAAACCATTAAAACTTTGGGTTTATTGCATGGTAATTCATGAAAATGTGTAGTTTTGTTAAAAACATACGCAGCAATCAATTAGGAGCGTCTAAAAAATCTATCGAGTAGTTTTTGAGAAAATTGATTTTAAACCTATAATATCGTTTTTCAATATTTCCATTCAACTCTTATGTATGAATTGCAATATCTTACTATAATATGGCATGTATTCTTTTAGGATTTAAAAGGGTCGAATAATTTTTGGAAATAAAGTTAATTGTTGAGTTAGATTTATTTAATTTATACATTTAATTTCAATACTTAATAGTTTAAAAAAAAGAAGGTGAAAAAAGGTGACAAATAGTGGATGTAAAGGCCCAAATACACTGATCAAAGTACTCATCAAGCATTGAGGTAGTATTAGTGAAAATGTGACAACGCTTGATGAACAATCAAAAAATTTAGATATGACGGCGAATATTACGTCCAGCACAAACACGTTGAGTTCGCCGGCTGGACAAGCATTTGACAAGTGTATTTGGCCATTAAGAATATGCATTTGCTGTTTATCATGGTACAAATACACAAGGTAGACTCGTTGGCCCATATGTTTGTCAGCTGTTAACCCCAGTTGAAACCCAATTGTCAAATTTCGTGTATATGAGCCAAAATTTGTACATGTGTGCGTTAAATTGTTTTTGTTTTATTTGAAGACAATTTTGACAAGTCGGTTATTTATATTGAGCAGCATGTCTACACTCCCAAATGAGTCTACCTTGTGCTTATGTACCTTGCTGTTTGTAAATTATATGAAGAAATTTAAATAATGTCTATAGAAATAATCAACTTTTTATTTGCTTATAATGTATAATCTTGTATTTATATCTTTAATAAGAAAATAACATAAGGATTAACATTATGATTTTTGAGCTTTTTAAAAATGGAAAGTTTAACTCCCGTATTTATAAACGATTATTAAATTTAACAAACGTTTATTAAGGCAAATTTTCGTACAAAATTTGTTTTGTTAACCTTTATTAAATTTAAATTTTTTTATAAATACGGGCGTAAAACTTTAATAAAAAATACAAAAATGTACAAGCATTTTGTTTTTAGTATTTTCATGCTTCTTTTTAATTAAATTTATTAATTGATTATGCATATTAAAATCAATATTGAGCACCAATGAAAATACGTATAAGAATCATTAAACTTCATTGGTTTAAATTCGCACTCATTCAAATGAATATTTCAGATCAATGAAAATCCTTATTCATCCCTGAACTTTTAATGACGAGCCGTTTAATTAATGCGAACCCATTCTCGTTAATGACACGTTAATGTTAAAATCTTGCATGTTTCGCCTTAAAAGAACCAGTGCATTATCCTTGGAACCAATGCATTTATTACTTCTTTTGCATGTCTTTTTTTGCCGGGTAATTATGTGTTACATATTCACCTTTATCTTGAAAAAAATTTCACATGTAAATTTCCGAACGTGTGAACAGTTGGTATCATGAATAAAATTTGTTGTGAAAATTTCCGAATGTTTATATTTTTAAACTCCGAAAAAAAATAATTTGTGAATAATTGTTTTACACACGATTGTTAACAGCTCACATGTGAAATATTTTTACCACTTATAAAGAAAATAATTCACAAAGAGTTGTCTGTCGGAAAAGGAAGAAAATGTAAGTTTTTATTTAAAATTAAAAAAAAAAGTTTCAAATGCACAAATTTAATTTATTTCATTTAGCGATCCCAAATAGGTTAGGTTAGGTTAGGTTCCACGGGCAGCCATCAAAGACAGCTCACTTGGGTCCTTTATTGGTCCCTTTGTGATACCCTGCGCCAATGCCCATCCCTTAGAGCAGTCACTCAGATGGCGTCACTGCAAAGTCCAACCACCTCGTCTTCCTAGTGAAGAGAAGGAGCGATTTCAGTTCCATCCCAGATAGATCCCCCAAACAGGCAAACACCGGCTTCCCCAGGCATTCCACCCTAATACCCCGCAGTCCAGGGCAATGACAGAGAAAGTGGAGCACAGTCTCCTCCTCCTCCTCGTTCTGACAACTTCTACAGTAGTCGTAAAATTCCAGACCCATTCTCCTAGCATGAGTCCCCACCGGCCAGTGTCCAGTTACAACCGATATCACAGTCCTAATCTGGCTTCTGCTAAGCCCAAGTAGAGAGCTAGTTCTCCGTCCATCATATCCAGGCCAAAGGATCCTGGATATCGAGCAGGTGGATTCACAGGTCCACCGCGTCTGCGCAACTCTATAGGACTCGCGCCCTATAAGTGATTTACATTGAGCCATTGGAAGGCCAATGAATTGGTCAATGAATGCATCATCCATGCGACCACCCTGTTTGGCCAGCTCGTCTGCTACCTGATTGCCCGGGCACCCAGTGTGCCCCGGTATCCATATTAGCGTTACCCTTGAATGTTTCGCAATCTCATCCAAAGACATCCGACATTCTACAGTTAACCTCGATGTCGTGTAGACACCCGCTAGGGAAGCAAGGGCGGCCTTGCTGTCAGTAAATATACGTATATCTCCCGATATGCGATGATACCTCAGCCAGTTTGCCGCCCGCCTTATAGCCGAGATTTCCGCCTGCAGGACACTACATCCATCCGGCAGGCGAAAGGAAACCTTCACATCCAGTTCCTCTATGAAGAAACCTCCGCCGACCCTCTCACCTTTCCTCGAACCATCAGTGTAGACCCCTAGGGTCGGTTCACGGAAAGTATCCAACAGCACACTGCTGTGCGCCATTTGCACCACGAACCCCGCACCAAAGAATGGCACCGGGGTGCAGTAATCCACTACATCAGGGACAATCGTACGTTTGATTATCCCGGCGTGTCCAAAGTCACGTGTCTGGCCATTATATCCACCGGGAGCCAGTTCAGTATCGTGAACAGCGCCCTTGTTGGAGTAGATCGCATTGATCCCGTAATCATCAACGCGACAAGTCTGTATACTTTCTCAAGCATCGCACGGTGTACGCCCTTATCCAATGCAGTCCACCACACAACGACCTCATAGTACAGGGTCGGCTTTACCACAGCCTCAAAGATCCAATTGACACACCTCGGGCTCATACCCCAGTTCCTGCCTATTGCACCCCTACACGCATATATGGCAACTATTGCCTTTTCCACTCTCATCCGGACATTTAGTCCCCATGACAGCCTGCTATCCAGAACCACGCCCAGATATTTCGCACTTTGAGATATCCGAAGCTCAATTCCATTCAACCTCGGAAGCCTAAAGTCCTCGGTCTTATACCTCCTCGTGAAGAGTACCAGTTCCGTCTTAGACGGATTTACACCCAGACCGCATGATGCACTCCAGGTACTGAGTATCTTCAAAGCAGCCTCCATACACTGGGACATTACGCCCAAATGCCTTCCTGAGATGGCCACTGCAACATCATCAGCATACGCCACCGTTTTGATCCTCATGTCGTCCATCCTTGTTAACATGGTGTTCATAGTCAGGTTCCACAATAGTGGGGATAGAACTCCCCCTTGGGGAGTACCCCTGTTCACCAGCCTCTGAACACTGGTTTCACCTATCGTAGAACAAATGACCCTATTCCGTAGTAGATTGTCCACAAATCTACATATGCCAGCGTCGATCCCCAGACTCCTCATGGACATCACGATAGAGTCCGGGTTGACATTGTTGAAGGCCCCCTCTATGTCGAGAAAGGCCACAAGTGTGTACTCCCTAAATTCGAGCGATCTCTCAATGGTTCCGACCAGAGAGTGAAGAGCCGTCTCAACAGACCTGCCCCTTGTGTAGGCATGTTGAGAGGCAGAGAGTAAGTCCCTTGGGATGGTCATCCTCAAGTGTATATCGATAACCCTCTCAAGAGTCTTAAGAAGAAAGGATGAAAGACTAATCGGTCTGTAATCCTTCGGCTCGGTGTGAGAAGCCTTACCCCCTTTGGGTATAAAGACCACCCTGCACAGGGTCCATTTCACGGGAAGATACGAAAATCTAGCGCATCCCCTGTATATGGCCAACAACCAGGGTATTATCAGGGTCGAATTCCTCTGCAGGTCCGCAGGAATTATACCGTCCATACCCGGAGATTTGTATGGGCTAAAGCTATCGATAGCCCACTTAATCCTATCGTAGTCCAATGGTATGGACATAGGAATAGGAGTCGCCTCCCGCGACCGATCCCGCAATCCCCATTGGGAGTTTCCAGGAAAGTGAGTATCAATCAACACTTCCAGTGTTTCCTGACTATTCGTGGTCCAACTACCATCCGATTTCCGGACGTACGTCGGGACAACCGGGCTCGAGGCCATTACCTTACGTAAACGGTTCGTCTCAGAGGATCCTTCCACGCCGCTACAGAAGTTCCTCCAAGCAACCCTTTTCGCCGATCTAACCAGATTTCTGAACCTATTCAATGATGACTTATAGTCCGCCCAGTTTCCATGGCGCTTTGCCACATTGAACAACCTACGACAGTCAATTCTTGCCTGCGCAATGTCAGGATCCCACCATGGTGGTCGGTTCCTACCCCTGCGCACCCTTGGTCTACATGCCAAGGAAGTCGCCAACTGCAGTGAGTTCGAAAGCAGATCCACTGCTGCATCGATCCCCCCGATATCATCAACCCCAGGAGGGTCAGATAGAGACCGGACCAGAGAGGAGTACTGAACTCCCCAGTCCGTACGTCTCCTGTTTAATATAGCCATCGATCCTGAAGACCTAAGCCCTAGCCTAAATTCCACATATCTGTGATCAGAGAGCGAACAGTCGTTCGACACCATCCAGCCCTCGATCATATCGGTGTGGTCTATACTAACTAGCGTGACATCAAGAACCTCACACCTATTTGCAACAACAAACGTAGGCTCACAGCCCCTATTTACTACTCCTAAATTATGATTAATAATAAAGGAGAATAGTGACTCACCTCTAACATTTGTATCCGTACTGCCCCATATAGTGTGGTGCGCATTAGCATCGGCACAGATTATCACCGGTGTTCCAGTGCTCGCGGCCTTCAAAACTGCATCACGGATGAGCCCGTTGGGTGGGTCCTGCCCGTGGTCATGCGCCATATACGCCGAGACCATCCAGACTATACCGTCCGGTGTCTCAAGGGCAATAGTTGTGGTATCTTCGTCACTGTAATCAGAAAGAATGAAGATATTCAACGAGTTTTTAGCTAAGACACAAGATCTTATGTTACCTGTACCTTTCGCAAACAATAGCTTGTAGCCTTTGAGGTTAAGTCCGCAAACCCGATTCTTGTGGATCCAGGGTTCTTGGACCATCACGAGCTCCTCCCTTCTTTCTACCACACGGAGAAGCAGTGCAGCAGATGCTGCTTTAGAGTGGTGGAGGTTTATCTGCAGCACCTTCACCATGATCCATTTTGGCGACCACTGTGATGTTGACGTCCTCCTGGTCAGACTCCAGCAGCACGTCCTCATCAACCATATCACCCAAGTGATCAAAGAAGTCACCCACCAATCCTGAGAGAGACTGGGTATCCTCTTTGTCGCTTGAGCCCACGGCATCGTCGCAAGCCATGCTTTCAACAGGTTGCTTGGCCTCACTTACCGATGGAGCCGGATTGCCCTTGTTGTCACTTCGGTAGACACGGAGCAAGATCGTACTAAAACCATAGTAGAGCTTGCCCTGCCTCTCCCTCAGTGGCTCCAAGGATTGCTGGTTAATAACCACAATCGCCGTCCTCGAGGACCCTTCAGCAGCTGAAACCTTCACTACTTTCCAGTCTTGTGTGGGTAGTTTAGGGTTGCAGCACTGAATGATCTTCAAGATCTCCCAAATAAGTTTTAGGGTTTGTTTAAAATTTTGCAATTTTTCGCGAATTTTAGAAATGTTCGCGATAGAAGCGATTTGCTACTGTAATTTTTCTGATTACTTACAGCTTTAACGATTTACAATAAATAGAAGACTTTGCCGTAATGCAGCTGTTTGAAAATTTTTGCGAATTTTCGCTAATTTTACAATTTTTACCGAATTTTTGCCATTCCTTATAATTTTTTGAACTTTTGATTCGTTTTATGGCATGTTTGAAATATTAAAACTTTTCGCGAATTTTTTACAAGTTCCAATTTTTTGCCTATGTTCCCGATTAAAGCGATTTTTTCCTGTGATTCTTTACAGCTTTAACGATTTTTAATATATAGTAGACCATGTCGCTGTTTGCAAATTTTTGCGAATTTCCGCTAATATAAAAATGTTAACCGAATTATTGCCATTTCTAATAGTTTCAAAAACTTTTAATAAATTTTATGGCTTGTTTGATATTTTCCGACACTCTGTTCTTTTAGCCCGTTTAGCGATTTCAAATAAATTTTAGGGTTTGTTAACAAATTTGTTTTTGCTATTTTTCGCGAATTTTATCCATGTTCGCAATTTTTAATAAAAATTAGACTGTGCTATCATGCCGCTCTTAGAAAATAAGCGATATTTAATTCAAATATGGAAATAATTCCATAATTTTCCAAAAACACAGTTTTCTTAAATACATTAATTGTTTTTTGTTTACAACTCCGAATATAATGACAAAGGTTTTTAAAATCAGGTATGTTATTTTATTCACAGGGAATTCATGATACGAAATTAAAATCCATGTGAATTAAGAATTTCACTCGGAAATGTGGAATTCATGATAAGGGTGATTATGTATAATAATAAGTGCCGGCTCACATACGTCAAGTTAAGCTCGTCAAGGCTTGTGGTTTTATTTGTACAAAATTAAATAGGTTTAAATTGTTTTCAGTTATATTTTCCGTACAAATTTTTCTAAAATTACATTATAAATCCATTTAATTTCTAATTAATAAAATCTAAATAAAGAAGTTTCATTAGTGAATTATAAATTTTGGGCAAGAAGATTTTATCTTGGGAGCTCATACGTCATATGAAATCTAAAGATATTTTGAGAAAATTCTATTAAAAAAAACTCGTTAAAAATATGTATTTTTCTAAATTGATTCTTAATGGAATAGTTATTAAAATAATGTTGGAACAGCTTTTTAAAGATATTCTTAAGCACTTATAACTACATATATACATACTTTGTTTAAAAATAATCATATATGTATATGGAATGTGGAATTTTCAAAATAAAAGCTTCTTAAGTTCCATTAGTTTTACCTTTTGGCATTAAATACTTGATTTTTTTGTTCTTTAATATATGAAACTTTATAATAATACGGGTTTTCTTTTCACAAGTAATTTATTAATCAATATTCTCAGAATTAACAACCACTAATCTAAGATGCTTTTTTAATATTTTATGTAGCCAGAAATAATTTTGTGTATTCTAGACACTGGGTACAAAAGTGTGCAACACCTATAAATAACAAGGTGATACAAAAGTTCATTGTCTTGAAAATTGACTGTTTTAATAAAATTGTGTATTTTGTACAAACAAACTTAAAGTAAATCATAATTTCTAAAAATAATCATTTGAGAAAAAAATCTTTAAATAATATTTTGGTCAGAAAATATATATTTGGGTGTGTTCTAGAATCCGAATCCACTCGAAAGTATATTACTTTAGCATTTTTGGTGCTCTGCATTTCACATCCACATGTTATTATTCGTATTCTATTAGATAAGTAATGGGTTGGTGAAAGTAAAACGAATCGACTTTTATTTATTCTTATATAACCTTTTTAACAAAAAAATTAATTTTGCTATTTGCTTAAAATCTTCTTTATCCAATTTAATCAAAAATATATATTTATTTAAGACGCAAAAGGCACTAACTAACCCTAAATTTAAAATCGATTTTTTTATTGATTTCGATGTAATTGCAGCTTATTTTCTTAACGATTTTTGTGTTATTTTCAGACAATTTGTGTTTTAATCGATTTAGCGATCTCAAACAAATTTTAGTGTTTGTTTAAAATTTTGCAATTTTTCGTGAATTTTAGCCATTTTTTCCTTTAATTCTTTACAGCTTTCAAGATTTAAAAAAAAAAATATTAGGCATTGCTATCAAATTTAGTCTGAATTTACACGTTTCATCTTTTGATGGTCAACTTATTTTCAATTCCCTTTTAAAGATGCCAATATATTCACACGTAGCAATCGGTTTCAACTTTTTTCAGTACAAAACAACAACAATTTTATTAATAGCGAATCAAAGAGAATAAGAAAAGAAAAAAATTACATGCAGCCATCGTTGTGCATATACCAACGAATAAAAACACAAAGCGTACTGACCGAGTACAGGCATCTCCGTACTAACCCCCTTTCTTCTTTCTTCTCTCACCTAAAAACATAAGAGTTGAGCATCAAAAAAGAAAAGTGTAAAAGCAGACTTACACACTGCCGGCGCAGAACCGTCAGAGGAAATAAGTTTGGCCCAGATTGAGCAGGCTGCAGTCGAGCTTTTACACACAGTTTTACAGGTGGGCATCTTAGTAAATCCTAACGTACGTCTTTTTTGCAAACTGAGCTTAAGCTTAAGATTTTAACAATAAATCTTGTATATTTAATACATACATAGATACCCTTGGTTAATTCGCGAGAAATTTTTATAGTTTAAAACTCCCTAAAATTTCTACTTTTGATAAAAAACTTTTGTCTTATATCGTCTAAAGCTACTCTTCCGTATGACCACAGGTTCATATTTAATATTTTTAAGTAGTGCATGCTAAATCAATACACCCCAATTAAAAAGGTTTAAAAATTAGATCGTATTAAACAAGGTATACATATTTACACAAGGTAGACTTGTTAGCGGACAGACATAAGCCCCAATTAGCAAATTCGTTTGTATGGGTGCTTTAACTTGTTTTTGTTTTATAAGAAGACAATTTTGACAAGTCGGTTATTTATATTGAGCAGCATGTCTACACTCCCAAATGAGTCTACCGTGTGTTAATGTACCTTGGTATTAAATTCTGAGCAAAACATCAAAAAATTCATAATTAAAAAGTTATTTGATTTCTTCTCCCACTGCATTTTTCAAAAAATGTTGTTGAATTTAACTGAAACAATTAAAAATAGTGATGCCATATCATTGTAAAGTTTTAAAACCAACGCAGAAAGTATGACCAACTTCAACGTCGACGTATGCGTCAAAGCACAGTTTACTGACATTTAAATTGAGTATGCGTTGCCAACGTGTTGATTGGAACAGTATATTTTACTATTTTTTTCCATCCTTTAACGCAAACATCGCTTGGGCATTTTTTTAATAAAATTTTTTAATATATCCAAAATGGAAGAGCAATTAATTGCGGCCGTTCAAAAAAGACCCTGTTTGTTTGACAAGAACTCAATATCGTATCGTAATAAGTTAGCAAAGGAACGGGCATGGAAACAAGTTTCACAAATTGTTGGAGCAAGTGGTAAGCATACATACATATGTATATGAATGTTTATTGGTTTCTTTTGTTTTAACGTTTTTACTTTTCCAGTAAAAAATTGTATGGTACGTTGGCGTTCCCTACGTGATCGTTATGTTAAGGAAACAGCCAAACATAAAGATGTGGATATGGTTGGTAAACCAACTTGGCGTTATTTAAGAAAAATGTCATTTATACAGAAACATGTTGCATCTCGAAAGTAAGATTAATGTGTACCTATAAGTTTAAGGAAATATGTTTTAAATTAAGAGTTTCCATGTTCTTATAATTGGCATATCGTTACTTTTTAAGCTAGCTTAAAGATGTTTTATTTAGTTACTGATTCCGTCTTCATGGGTTCTATTTATTAGTAAAATCTTAAAACTAAAAATCAAATATTAGAATCTCTATATGTGAGCATTAATGATCTGATGGGCCTTTTCCTAACGAGGTTGAACATTGGCTCTGATGCCTTTTTCCAAACAAGTAATACGAGTTTGGATATACGAAAGCTCAACTTTAACTAGCGGAATCTTTAAATTCCTATATTCTTATATTCCAAGGCACTCCGGTTATGGTTCCCCATAATTGGATACAATATGTCAAAATCGGTTTTCGCGAAGACTTAAAGTCAAGGTTAAGTTAAAATTTGTCACTATTTAACAAGTACAAATTAAAATAAAATTGTAAGACCAGAGATATTAGTTCGAGGAGTTAAGTTTCCATTTAAATACGCTTTTGTAATCTTGTTTTGAAAACGGAAGCTTTTTAGAGAAAAACCAACTGTGTGTCACTGTCAAATTCTCAATCGAGAATTGAAAAAAGTATATACTCGTAGAGTTCATTTAAGAATTTGTGGATGCCTATATTGGCCGGTAAATCTCTTAAAACAATTCTTGGTGAGTCATTAATGATTCGTTTTTATATTAATTTACAGACATTTCGAATGATTCAGATTTCTGAAATATTTACTTTGTTTTTATTTTTATAATTTTAGAAGTTTATATAACAATGAAATTGCTTTGGGACATTTTCAAGGCTCATTAATATTAAGTGAGCCCTACCGAAATATCGGCATAAATAGCAAAATGCACAATATATTTTAAAAACTGAAAAAAGAATTAAACAAATATAAAAAATTATGAAATTTTGTTATTTTTTCTATTCAAAGACTTCTTGAAACAGACAATACTTTCGATGATACCATCAACTCAGAGGAATTCATTCTTTCGGAAATAGTTGCAGACACAAAACCGGGTGAATTCAAAATATCTATCTCAAAAAGATCTAATGACAGTAACAACGAATCATATGAAGAAGAAATATTCCCAATGATTGAACAATATAAACGCAGCGAAACACCTCCTAGACCGGAAACTCCGCCTAAAAAGCGGCAAAAAATGCAAGAAAATGCACATGAACGTTTCGAAAAATTATGTGGCGCAGTTACGGATTTGATCGAATGCAAAAAGCAATCTTATCATAAAAGCCGCAATGAAGACTTTTTAAAAGTATTGGATAGTTATTTGTTGAAACTTCCTGAAGAAGAGCAAGACAATTTAAAAATACAAATTTTAAATATGGTACACGTAAATCCTTTGGATTGAATATGTGAACCAACACAATCACCCTTATTGTGTTTGTCGTATTTAAATTCCGCCTACGACTGTTTGGTAATAGATTTAAGAGAATGTGAACTTATTTCCTTTAATCTATTACCAAACAGTCGTAGGCGTTTTTTTAAAACGCCAAACACAATAAGGGTGAATATAAAAATAATGAAAGTTAAATGTAAAATTTTAATTAAGCTATGTAAGAAATTTATGAAAATTATTAAATAATTATATTTTATTCATCACAAAGTTGCTTAATTGAATTTATATAAAACATTAAATAATTCCTTGAATCAAGAGCTGCTTGAGTAGCATTGTTTCCCGAAATGCGACCATGGCTTTGCAAAGGACTTAAAACTTGTTGCCGCCATACGCCTTCAATTATATCTTCACCATCGTAAACGTCCACGTAACCAGGAGGACAGTAGCTCTCATCATGTGCTTTTAGAAAATTATGCAACAAAACTGTGGCCTTAATGATAACTTCTGCCGTTGAGGCATTCATGTGCATAGGTCTCTGTAAAATTTTCCAACGAGCAGTTAAAATACCAAAAGCATTTTTGGCAACACTGTAAGCCCTTGCTATGTGTCCATTGAAAATTAAACGATCTGGTGTTTGTTGATGGCCAACTTTAATTTAAGTAGACAAAAAAAAACTTATTATGTTATAGAAAGTTTGTGTAAGCATTTTTAACAAACCAGGATAAGGTCTCATTAGATAAGTCTTAAGCGGGAATGATTTGTCTCCTATCATATAATAAGGAAATTTTATATCCGAATTCGGCAGCAAACCATTATCTGGTAAATGTAATTTTCCACTAAGTATTTGATTACAAAATTGTAAACTCCATGTTGTATTATCTGTTTGTTTATTATATAGTCCAATATCAACGTTGGTAAACATATAATTTGCATCGCAACTTGCTAGTATTACAATAGATTGTTTGCTTTGTTTTTTATTGTTAATTTTTGATGAACAACTTAAACTAATGCGCTTTGCTTTAACAGCGCCTACACAATTTGATAGTTTCCACTCATCATGAAATTCGTTAGCTATATGTAACCACTCCCTATCTTTAGGAGGACATATATATAGATGATTCAATTTTTTCCAAAGAATATTACAAGTATCTAAAATAATTTTTTTAACTGTTGATAAGCCCATTTTAAATTTTTCACATAGCTCTTTCCTGCTGCCACCTTGATGTAGATATCTGCAAATATTTTATAAATTAAAAATTATCACGGACAAACAACAAGACCTCAAAAAACGTCATCTTGGATTTAAAAAAAACTTATAACGATACCACTTCCTTGTTTTGATCATATTTGAAAGACTGTTGAGTATGTAGACAATTGTATAAATTACATATTTTTTCGAAATAGGAAATTAAAAGGAATTCTCTTTTGTTATTTATATTTATACATTTGATTAGCTCATGAAAAAACATTTTTCTATCATGTTTAAACTTACCTAGCGTTTCCACATGCAAGTACAAGTTCGAAAAACTCAATACACTCACACTTTTTTACTTACACCATCACATTTTTCGTACTTTCAGCCAATCGGCTGCTTCCTCGATTTTTCGTCGATAATACGTATACACTACTTGCAAGTAATTACTTGCATGTGGAAACGCCGGGTTAGAATTTAGGGCCTGTTCTTAAGGCTCAGTTAGCCGGGAGTAACGGTAACGTTGCAAATCAGCTGACTCATTTTGTTGTATACAAAGCAATTAGAACGATTACAGTTAGCAGTAAGATGTTACGTCTCAATCTGTAAGAAATAGATTGGTCTTACTGTTACTCCCGGCTAACTGAGCCTTTAATGCACCACTTCAGTGCTAAAGTAGATGACGCAAAAACAAGTGTCATACGAAAAATTTATACTGCCTATGTAAGTTTGCTGATGAAAATTTGTCTATTTTGCACTTAATGATGCATTTACCAACATGCCCTTACTTTCCCAATATATTAAAATGTTTTCATTGTACGCCGTTTAATTTACAATCATCGTTTCGTATGGCGATGGTATCTTTATAAATGTTTTATATTGAATTACGTTAGCGTCAAAAAAAGACGACATTTGGCTGATACTGCCGGACGGTTAGAGTTTTTCGTCAAACTTTCTTCTAAGAAACTAAATAGAAGATCAAATACTTCTCTGCTCATTCCAACAAGTTTCTTAAATTGTTCGGTATTTCGATTATACATTCGCTTAAAGTGTAGAGCAAAAAAGCCATTGGTATCGCGATCCTGATACTGTGGTCTTACCCAGTATCGACGTCTACCCATTTCATTAAGACATTCTCGAGCTTTTTTAAGCATGGTAACCATTGCAATTATTTCTAAAATATCATCGTCCCGTTCCATTTTCAAAAGAATAAAACAAAAATAAAGTCAATTTTATATTACTGGTAAATTGAAGACGTAAATTAAAAAATGAAAGTGAAAAAATTGTTTATATTTTTTGGCACAAAACTATTTTTTGTTTACAAAACAATGTAAATAAATGGCAGGTGTTTAATTTGATTGAATGCGTTAACAACCTTTTAAACACATGCGCTACCAACCCTTTAAACATTATATTATAAACATCATCAAGGTTGCCAACTCGCCAGTTCAAAAAAGGCTAGAATTAAAAATGGCTAGATTTTAAAAACAAATTAAAAACTGCATTATTTATCTCAGGAATCAAATATTTAATGATTTAATAATAATTTAACCAATTAATGCCCACAGCGGTCCACAGTGCACAGTATGAAAAAAAATAAAAAAAATATGCTACCCGATTCAGAATAAAAAAAGAAAAAAACCAAAATTAAAATTTAAGGGGGCTGAGGCCCGTGGGCCCCCCCTGGATCCAAAAAACCAAAGCGAATTTAAAAAGGTAAGTGCAACTACACAACTACAAAAATCCCCATGTATTTTGTTGTTGCAATATAATTGATAGCTGTCAAAATTTTTTTATTTCAAATTAAAATTATCACTTTTTTATAAAAGAAATTATTAAATTCACTTTAATCATTGGCAGTTTTGAAATTTTTTTATTATAAAAATAATATTTTTAGCACTTTTTCCATCAACTTCTTCTCAAAACAATTTTATATTTTGACATTTACGAATTTTTTTTCAATTCGCCGTGGAGACAGCTGATGAACGGCTGACGAGATGAGTTTACCCAAGGCGAATTGATAACAGGTAAGCACAACTCTACAACTACAAAAAGCCCCATGTATTTTGTTTTTGCAATTTTATGGTTAGCTGTCAAATTTTTTTTATTGCAAATTAAAATAATCACTTTTTTATAAGAGAAATTATTAAATTCACTTCAATCATTCGCAGTTTTGAAATTTTTTATTTTAAAAATAATATTTGTAGCACTTTTCAATCAACTTCTTCTCAAAACAAAATCATATTTTGACGTTTCACCATTTTTTTAATTCGCCGTGGAAACAGCTGATGAACGGCTGACGAGATGAGTTTACCTGTTTGAATTCGCCTTGCTTGCCTAGAATCTGTTTTAGGGGCTGTTACATATATGTACCAAGGCGAATTAACTACAGGTGGCGTCGAAACGCCTTCTGATTTTGATAGTTCGAGCCTATTTGTTTTGATTTGTTAGTGTGTTGCTAAGAATGCTTTACATTTCGAGCCATAAACACTAAAGAACCAAATACACTCTTCAAATGCTTGTCCAGCCGGCGAAATCAACGTGTACGTGTGCTGGACGTAAATTCGCCGTCATATCTAAATTTTTTGATTTTTCATCAAGCGTTGTCGGTGTCACACATACTAACACATTTTCACTAATACTACCACAATGCTTGATGAGTACTTTGACTAGTGTATTTTGGCCTTAACAATGCAATGCAAAACCGCTATGTTGTTTCTTTTGTTTTTGGATTGTTGTAGTTCCGACACCACACCACCTGTTGTTGAATTCGCCTTGATATGTACGTAACAGTGGGCAGTGCATACAATTGTTGGCCTTGAATTTTTCAAATAAAACTTACATTTATTAAGGCCAAAGGCCCAAATACGCTGATCAAAGCACTCATCAAGCATTGTGGTAGTATTAATGAAAATGTGTTTGTATGTGTGACACCGACAACGCTTGATGAAAAATCAAAAAATTTAGATATGATGACGAATATTAAGGGCCAAATACACTTGTCAAATGCTTGTCCAGCCAGCGAATTCAACGTGTACGTGTGCTATGAAAAATTCTGTTTTTATTCATCAGTTTTTTTTGTTCTTTTGTTCACTATATACTGCTTTACTTTTACTTTCTTTACATAGCATTTCTACAAAAAAATGAACTGTTTTTTTCTTGATTGTACTGTTTTATTGTGTTCAATGTACTGTTTTTCCGAATTTAAAATCTGGCTACCCTAATCCTGCAGTACCGCAACTTACCTATGGCAGGACACCATACTATGACCCCATAGAAGAGGATCGGTTTTACCACCGCGTCAAAGATCCATTCAGTGCCCCGACTCTGCCCACAGATCACAAGGGCCCTATCAACCCTCGAACGAACGTTGAGTTCCCAAGATAGCTTAATATCGAAAATTGCGCCCAGATATTTGGTACTGTTCGAGATTATCAGCTCCGTGCCACTTAGCCTAGGAAGCCTTAAGTTACCAACTTTGTACTTCCTGTCCTTAATTTGATGGAAATCTTTGCATTAGGACAAGTGTCGATTCCTTTGTCAAAATTTTGAATCACATTATTACAAAATGCCGGTCTACGTCATTATTCATATTACAAATTTATTAGCTTTTAGATTTCGTTTTTCTCAACACTTTTGCGCTTTTACTTTGTATTCACCGATCTTTTTTGGTGGCTTTTCACATATTTAATTTAGGGTTTTTTTCTTGACTTTATTTTGCTTAACTTTGTTTCGTACAGTGTTAAGTAATGGATACCAAACTCTTTAGCTTCCCACTCCTAATTATTGTATAATAAGTAGAACGAAAAGATTTCTCCGAAGTTTCTTATATTTTAAATGTCAATCCACCACAACAAACGCATTTCTAATAGTGGGATCGGAATTATCTTGATATTTCATTTACCCATTACAGTTGCCGATTATTTTTGGACTACAATTAGACAATGGCTACAAACGATAGTATATCTAGGAATGCTTAAAATAAACTTTAGTAATTTTCATATATTGTTTTTGTAGCGGCACAAAACTGCTAATGTGTGTTTGTTTTTGTAAAAATAAATTACTTTGAATTACACAGTACAACATGTAATTTCGGGACTCAATTCTGATAATTGCTTATGAAAGTAGACCCAAAAAGAAGAAGGTCATGGTACCTCAATAAATAATTTAAAAATTAATTTGAAGTTAGTAAGTATCGTATAGGGGCATTTGTCACGTTTTAGGTTCTTTTGTTTGTCATAACTCGAGAACCACTAGTCCGAATAAGCTAAAACAAATTTAAAAAAAATTAAGAATTACAATTCCTTTAATATGTTCATACAACGTTTCGCTACATAAGCAACAGTTTCGAAGTCATAAATAAATGTATGAAGAAAAAAAATATTTTTTGCCCAAAAAATTTAAATTTTTTATTTTTAATTCATAAAAATCCAAAACGGTAAAATAAAGTGTCAAGTCCTATTATTTTCACGTAAAGTCGCATAACCTATGAACAAAATGACACATAAATCATGAAAATCGATGAACGCGTTTCGCTTTTATTCACAACTAGCTGACCCGGTCCACGTTGCTGGCCCTAAGCAAACATAAGTGTTGTATTACCACACGATTTAAATTGAGCATTTAACGAAATTTACGGCCTTTAAAATAAAAATCCATGGAATACCTATCATAAAGTTTTTTTTACAAAATAACTTACATATGGTGTAGATATGGGCTCAATCAAAAAAGAAACGCATGTATTTAAGGCAAATTGGAACTTCATCTTAAGTTGGACCATGGCGATCATTTTAATGAAAAAGAACTATTAAAAGAAAAATCGATGGAGCAGTTTTTTGATTTTAGGTAAATCGAAAAAAGTGGGCGTAAAAGTGGGCGGGGCAAAATTTTATTTCCGTAAAAACCTAAGTTGGACCATGGCGATAATTTTAAAGAAAAAATCGTCCAAATTGGTCAAGCCGTTCTCAATTTATGCGCTTAATAGAAAAAGTGGGCGTAAAAGTAGGCGTGGTAAATTTTTCTTTCAATGAAAACTTAAAATGGATTAATACGAACATTTGAAAGAAAAATTTGTCAAATCGATGGAGCCGTTTTCTGGTTTTTTGTAATTCGAAAAAAGTGGACATAAAAGTGGGCGGGGCAAAATTTTCTTTTCGTATAAATCTAAGTTGGACCATGGCGATCATTTTAAAGAAAAAATCGTCCAAATTATATAGATGTGCAATATGAAAATTGGATTTTGCCACGCCCCTTCGCCCGCAGACCGAAAATCAGACTTCACAGTGTCACCCGCCTGAATATTCTGAAGATTCCCTGAACATTTCATCAAAATCGGCCCAGCGGTTTTGGAGTTCATACGTTACATACATACACACATCCTATTTTATATAGATAGATAGATAGAAGAAGTTAGATAGATAATTTAATGGTATGAATTTCAAAAATTTGCTCGAGATATCCACAAAATTCTTTGGAAAAAACATTGTTGACTTTTCTATTGATTCTTTATTTTGCATGAAAAAAAACATTCCGATTCATATTGCAGCTATTTTTATTCTTATTGGTAATGAGAATATATCGAAGTGAACAAATTTAGAAATGACAATATTAAATTTTAGCTTCACTGAGTTTTGGAAAGATGGATTTCAAACAGTCATAGGCGTCATTAATATCTTTGACTACCACTTCGATGAATTTCCCAGCTATTTCTAATTTCATGTGGAGCGATGGCAACAAAATATTATCTAGATCCTTTATCAAAGGTTTATTCCGTAATTTTAATTGTTTCTCGAGCTCGGGAGTTCTTGCTTTCCAATCTTTACATTGATATTGATTTCCTGTCTATCGTAAATCCCAATTACAAAGGAAGCAGAAGTATTTTGGTAAACTTCACGGGATGATTTGTTAAAATATTCTTCTAATAACTTTCTTTTTACGGTTTCAATTGTTAAATCTTTATCAGACCCCCTAGTGGTCTAATCACCGCATACGATATCGAGCAAAATTGATCGAAATTATTACTTTTGGTATCATGACTCTCGATATCGAATGAAAATTATTGAATTTGAAATAATAGCATTCGATATCGAGTAACTCGACATTACATATCTCGAGTTTTCATTCGATACGTCAGTGTCTATCGTATGCAAAAAATTCGATAGTTTATTCGATACGATAGTTTCAAAGGCGGTGATTAGACCCCAGGTCATACCTCGATATTAAGTTATCGTCACTTGCTGGTTAACTGCTATGAAACATAGTAACTTGCCAACCTTCCGTCAAATTTTGATTCCCAACAGCCCGGAGCTTGTCAATTAACTCCATTATAGAATTTATGTGCACCTCCATATTCTCACCTTCGTTTAGCCGAATGCCACATATTTTTCACATTAAATGCACTTTTGAGCTTAATGTCACCAGTTCATGCTGATGTTGTAGCTTTTTCCAGGCCTCCCTGGTTAACGATTCATTCCGTATATGAATCAGTTGTGAATTTTCAACACACAAACTCAATACTGCAAAAATAGGTAGGTACGGGAAATTTGATATTTTTCTTTAACTTTTTGGTTCTGCTAAAGTAGCAAGTTTTAACCTAGAAAAATAAACATTGGCATCAAAATATGTCCACGAACAAAAAGAAGACGCTAACGAAGTAGCGGGTATATGCTAGTAAATAATAAATTACAAATTAAATAATAATAATAATAATAATAATAATAACACAGTACAACATTTTTCAGGTGATTGATTCGGGACTCAATTCTGATAATTGCTTATGAAAGTAGACCCAAAAAGAAGAACTTCTGCATCATTAGTTTGGTCATGGTACCTCAATAAATAATTTAAAAATTAATTTTAAGTTAGTAAGTATCGTATAGGGGAATTTGTCACGTTTTAAGCTCTTTTGTTTGTCATAACTCGAGAACCACTAGTCCGAATAAGCTGAAAAAAATTAAGAATTACAATTTCTTTAATCTGTTCATACAACGTTTCGCCACATAAGCAACAATTTCGCAGTTATAAATAAATGTATGAAGAAAAAAAATATTTTTTGCCCAAAAAATTTAAATTTTTTATTTTTAATTCATAAAAAATCCAAAACGGTAAAAAAAAGTGCCAAGTCCTATTACTTTCACGTAAAGTCGCATAACCTATGAACAAAATGACACTTTTTCGCTTTTATTCACAATTAATTAAAGGAATGAATTTCAAAAATTTGCTCGTGATATCCACAAAATTCTTTGGAAAAAACATTGATGACTTTTTTTTATGATTCTCAGAATTAAAAGAAAGTAATAAACAAAAGGTTGTTTGATTTTTATGATTGCGGTAGCAAAGTTATAAGCGTTAATAAATGTGAGTGGACAATTAAAAGGAAAAAAGGAAAATGCCATTTTTAAATTATTTGGGTTTTTCCGTTAGTTACTGCATTATTTTTTTAACCAAATTTCCACCCACATTTATGAATGCTCATGTTTTGGAACATTTCGAGAACATATTTCATAAGTACCTACCAGTAAAATATTGAAATATTTAAAGTATTTATAGGTGCTCTTTGATCGATTTTTGTCGTTTAACAAGAGTCGACGAACGCGAGAAGTACAAGTGAATTTTTCTCCGGTTTTTAAAAGTGAATGACAACAAAAAATATAATTAATTTTCCAAATATGGAAAATAACAAGTGCCCACAATTGGATAATTTTTGTTACGTTTGTGGTCATATCGTCCCAAAAAAGGCCAACTGGATCGAAAAAAATTGATTACTGAGGAATTCAAAACATCGTATTGTCATTATTTTGATGAAGCAGATTTAAGTGGTGCAAATTTTACGCCGAACACAGTGTGCAATAATTGTTATAATACCCTTATAATGTGAATACATGGAAAAGGTGGACAGTTTTCTTTTATGAAGCCAGTAATTTGGGTGGAAGACCTAACTCGACATAATGAATCCAGGTGCTACGCATGCATAAAATCTCGTCCTGGATTAAACAGAAAACAATTGAAAACAAAAGAATACATTGCTGCTTTTACTGCCACACTTCCAGTTGAACGCGCTGCTGGTACCGATACACCTAAACTTTTGGATAATGTGTCCCTGCAAGCCGAAACCGTTTTCACCAATCCGACCAATTTGAATGATGATCGAAATGAATTACATTGTGGCTAAGATGGGACTATCACAACAAAACTCCGAAATGTTGACATAATTTTTGAAAAGCAGAAAACTGACACAGCAAAATGTCAGCGCAACATCATACCGATAACGCCAAGCTGATTTTCGGAAATTTTATTCCGTGACGAAGCAAATACATTCACCTACTCCCATGATATCCCAGGCTTAGTGAAAAAATTGGGAATGGATTATATCGCTGGCGACTAAATCAACTACAATGCACACAAATGGAAGATTTGTTGCGATCTAAAGGTTGTCAACATAATACAAGGCATTGTATTAAAGGGCGGTTTTCCAAAATACTTCTGCTTCCTTTGTAATTGGGATTCACGATACACAGGAAATCAATATCAATGTAAAGATTGGAAAGCAAGAACTCCCGAGCTCGAGAAACAATTAATATTACGGAATAAACCTTGGATAAAGGATCTAGATAATATTTTGTTGCCATCGCTCCACATGAAATTAGAAATAGCTGGGAAATTCATCGAAGTGGTAGTCAAAGATATTAATGACGCCTATGACTGTTTGAAATCCATCTTTCTAAAACTCAGTGAAGCTAAAATTAGAAATGGTACGTTTCATTGTCAGTATTTTAATATTGTCATTTCTAAATTTGTTCACTTCGATATATTTTCATTACCAATAAGAATAAAAATAGCTGCAATATGAATCGGAATGTATTTTTTCATGCAAAATAAAGAATCAATAGAAAAGTCAACAATGTTTTTTCCAAAGAATTTTGTGGATATCTCGAGCAAATTTTTGAAATTCATACCATTATTAATCTATCTAACTTCTTCTATCTATCTATCTATATAAAATAGGATGTGTGTATGTATGTAAAAATAGAAGCAAATTGTGTGAGAAAGAAATAAAATGGTAGCTAATTATAATTGTTAATTGTAATAAAAGAATTTAATTAAAATATTTAATAAACACTAAAATAAAATTACAAAAATTATTTTTATTATTATAATTTTTTTCTTATTCGATCTTTATTATTCAAATTTAAATTAATTTGTTTAATTTTGAGTTCTTTTTTATATAAAAATAATAATTTTACTTTAACAAAAAAAAAATTAATAAAATTAATATTTTTATATAATAAAACTTAAACAAATTAATATATGTACTTTTAAATAATAAAGTCGAATAAGAAAGAATTTATATGAATTAAATTAAGTTTTCCAACATAGTGCTCGTTATGACACTGCACCTTCTTCCTTGAGTTTGTTACGGGCCGGTTGAACACGCGAGGTTTCCGACTAGCTTCCTCTTTTTTTTATTTCTCTATTGTGACTCTCAGGTGGTTCCAACCCTTCTCGCCTGCCGCGTACCCGAACACGAAAAAAAATAAAAATAAACACATCAAAACTGAAACTACAACAACATATTTCCACAAACACACGAATCATCACGATGAGACAGATGTTGGTCTCATTATTTGCCCTCCCAACCTAGCCGAAAAAAATCGTCCAAAACATTTTTTAATTTTCGACCCCAAAATCCACCTGACCCTACTTTTACTTACCGGTCTACCACTGCCCAAACCTTAATTAATTAAGCCAACATTTTTAGAATGTAAATTCCTTAATCAAAACAATATTTATTCATTTTTATAAAATTCAAAAAATATAAATTACCAAATTTATAATTCCTTATATTATATAATTATACTAACATAAATTATACTAAAATAATATAATAATAATCTAATCCTAATTTCTTTATTTTCCAGCCGTTATTTCTTTATTATAAATTCAAAAATATTTCTTTTCTAACTTAATTTGTATATATATTCGTATATGTGTTAAGCTCAAAGCAACAAATTCTATACTTTAATTCATATATTGTTTCCTATTCAGAGCTCAAATTATTAAATCTATTTAATTTTCTTAAATCTCGATGTTTCTACTAATTTACAATTTCTAAAACTTAAAGGAGCTCCCTGAAGTTCACTATTTTTCTATTTCTTATCTTCCTTTTTCTAACAATTTCCGCGCCTAATTTGAGCACTAATCTTGGAACTCTATATGTTTTATATTTTCCTTTCAACTCATATAATCTATATACATACAAATTAATTTTGATTTTTTTTCTCTTTTCTAGGCTGTTTTTTTTTTTCCTGAATGCTAACCAAGGACAAAATATTTTTTTTTTCACAATTAAACCTCAACTATAAATTAACTATATTCTCATAACTTCTTTTTATATATAAGCTTATAAACTATACTAATTTTTTTTCAATTCAATATTTAAATTTTAATTTCAATGTTTTTTTTTATAACCTGTATTATTTTGTATTATTTTATTCAATCTTTTCTTATTATTAATTCCAATATTTTTTTTTATTTATTCCAATTTTTATTTTTTTTTATTTTAATGTTTTTTTTTCTTACGTTTTCCTCTTTTTAAATATTTTTTTTTTTTTTTATGTTCTCTCTTTTTAATATAATTTTTTTCTTTTGCTCTATCTATTTTTTTTCTATGTTTTTTAAAAATTCAATTTTTAACATAAGCTCAATCTTGTATTGCCTTGCTTTGCTTATCTTATTTGTTGGCATGTAAATACTTATATGGCAATACTTCATATACAAATAAAAATTAATAATTTTACATACGCTTGACTATTTCCTTCTTTTACTCCAGAATATAAAAATGGTTTGTATGAATCTTTAACACTATAGAGCAATGTTCACAACTTTGGGTTTTTATGCAGTTTGGAAAATGGCCTTTCTTCAATATTTTTTTAATCACTGACCAAAAAACTCGCTTGGATACGCATATAAATACAAATAAAATAAAACTGGTTACCTGGCTATATCTCCTGTGTGGCTTGGGGAAAACTCATCCAACTGTTCAAGCTAGTCAATTCCAATAAAACAGAGTATAGCCAGCTATGAAAAGAAACATGTAA